>CM075351.1:30290000-31707500 GCA_037693485.1 Kitagawia praeruptora | reverse complement strand
GTGCTTCTCCTTTGGATAAGGTTTCCAGTACAATCATTAGGGGACTCAATATTCAATACTTATGTTTCATTGATCTCGGAATTTGGGGTTTCCTACAGACGGACACTTCTAATTTGCTTACATGTCAACCTTTTTTGGGAATGAACCTAAAGCGTAGGTGGACAGCTGGAGGTGGGAAATGTCCAAAGCCAGAAGCTGGTACTTTGATATACCAGTGAAATTATATTTTTCTGCAATTTGAACCCTTCGGTTTCAGCATATGAGTAGTTGTGAACAGTTACACCTCAATTTTTTATATGAATGCCATCCTTATGTTTAAGTAAATTCCACAAACAGATACAAGCAAAGAAGATTCGCAGGAATCAATAAAAAGAATGAAAAAAACACCAAATGAAGAAAGATTAATTTTCACTAAGGAACCAACCTCATTAAAATTAAAGCGAATGGAACACTAAACATCATTTCCCATGAATCAGAACAACATTAAAACATATTCCAAACTGAAAAGAAAAATTCAGAACGGTAAAACAAAAAATGAAACTGATGAACATATTGAAATGAAGAGATCAATGTGAAATAAAGAAATTCACAGAGAATTTAAAAAAAAAATTAAAGATTCAGCAACTGTCAGTCAACAATGGCCTTTTTTGAATAAATAAACAAGGAAGCCAGACTTGGATAAAGAGATAAAAAAAATTCTCAAGTCTCTGCTTAGTTAAATACTTGAATATATCTCAAGTTGGCAACTATGTACTGGTGGGGCTTCAGGGAATCAAGCATATAGGAAACAACAGTCACAGATGGAAGAGATGTATGTAAGAGAGAGAAAATGATAATAAGCATATACAAAGTTAACCTTACAAATATTAGTTAAGTTCTGAAATTTCTCATTACCATAGAATTTAAAATTTTGCTTCTAGCAGCCAACACAAACGTCACAATTTAATACGAAATTCTAATATTTTGACTAGTTCAATCAGAGAACATTCATATTCATTAGATTCAAATTAAAACACTGCTAAAAATCTGGGTGTAAATAAAGAAGAAGTATCAAATCTACTTGTGATAGGCACAGCTTAATACTTATCTAACATCACCATATTGTGCCTGAAATTATCTATTGAAAACAGCGGACAAATATTAGACAACTTTCGTGGTATGGATAATTTAACTAGACACTTTCTTGTAGAATTATAGAAGCCTGATAGCTTATATGGCTGAATGCTTAATAAAACATGTTTCCCCCACCATAGATCCTAATAATGGGTTTCTTTGTTTTATGCTTGAGATGAGAAACACATATGACAAAATTTACAGTTTGGATGTATGGAACTTAAATTTAATAAACGTATTTTCAGTATTAAAACAATTTAATCAAGCCTACATTTAGTACAAGGACCATGAAGACATACATCAGGAAAACAAAATAACTTATTAGGATATGTGGGAGAATCCTTCTACAGATTAGGAAAACCTTCCCCTATTCGAATCTGTAATATGTTCCACAACAACAAAAAGATTTCCATTGAATGAAAAATGATTTGGGTGAACCACATGTGCTAGAACATACCAAACACAAAAATCATAGAGCACTACAAGTAAAATACTTTAATTTCATCTGTGAACCCTAAGAAAGGGGAGAGGTAAATTGCAATTGTTATTGTTCAATGTGGAATAAGAATATAAAGAGCTGTGAAACAGCCGACGTTGCGCTGATTATGCTTCTTAATGACTATAGAAATTTTAGGTATCCATGTCATACCTAGCAAATAAGTTACCTCAAGCAAAAAACAGTTAATACAACACACTGGCAGTATATAGATTACTTACGTCTTCATCATTTAGAACACCCCAGTGAGCATCAAGAACTTGATTAACTGAAGCCTCGGAATTGGACTCAACTGGATATACATCCCCCTACAAAAAAGATCATTTATCACATATAATTGCATTAAACCAGAGATGATTAGGGAGATAGGATCACCAGAAAATAGTCAGAATTTTATTCCCCGTAGATAGTAGATACCACGTAAAAATGTATAAATCAGAACCACTTTATTGTCGTGGCAGACTTCAAGATGTGGATGCACCGGCGTATACGAGCTGATGTTTATAAATCCAAGAAATATATAAAATTTAATCTAAATTAAAAACAACAGCAGTTAAGTTTTAGAGAATTACCCCAAGGAATGTATCAGAATCAACATAATTTGTTTCTTTTTTAGCCACTTTGCGAGTATCTATAGACATGGTTTCTTCAAGATCTGGATATGAAGCTGCTGAAAATCTCCAAAACGGAGCAGATTCACCCAGCTTTTCCCTTCTCAAGGCAATCTAATATAACACCAAGACAGTTTAAAAATTATTACAATTATTAAAAAATGAAATACATTTTAAAACATTCCCATATTTGTTTAAATAGAGGTCAGAAATATGCATCTAATAGTGCTCAAACATGAAACACGGAGAAATGAAGAAAATTCTGGTATGATGTTATTTTGTAGTTAAAAACAACCAACCTTTCCGGTTCTAGCAATTTCTCGAATTCCAAACTTGCTTAGATTTCTTCGCACTGCAACCATCTTTCCAGGATCACCAGTTACCTGAATCGTTAGAAGTACTTTGAGGATTAACATGTACAAAAAACCTTCTGTGCATGAACGCAATTAATTGTTTGATATGCACATGACCTCGTAAATCATAATATTAATACTGAGGAAAAGAAGATTCCCAATCAAAGTCCTTGAGTTGATTCCACTAATGCAGATTTGTGAATGTGATTTTAACATAAGCATAATATCACAACCGTCAAACATTTTAAATTCCTGAATACTTAGAAATGGTAGAAAATAAAATATATAAAAAAAATTACTTTTAAAACACGAGGTGTACAGGCTACCTCCAGTTAAAGCATGAGATGATTTTCCCATGTCCAGCATTAGCAGCTTCTTGTTCTCATATGAAGGTAACAAGAGATGAATAACCCGGGAAAAAATAATTTATATATGCCCTTTTACTTGATGGCGGTGGTAACATGGATGGGAAGTGCTCTATTAAATAGATGAAGTTTTAAATTGCTTGAACTTTGAAGACTATAAAAGCTAATCACTAAAATACACTGTCCAGTGTCTAGACATGTGTAGCAATCAATTTGAGTATATTAAATTACCAAAAGTCGTAGGCTCACTGCACATATATGCTACATAAATAAAGTGCATTGGAAATCACCTCAATTGTCAGAGAATGCTCTGAAATGTCCACTACTTTTGCTCTGAATATGTCCACTAACCATATGACCTAGAGCATAATCACAAACAGCTCTAGTGAAACAGAGGGAAAAAGAAGGATTGTGAAACGACAGGGAACTGCATATAGCAACTTCATTATCCTGTTGTTGGTAATAATGCATACTATTGTTTAGCAAAATTAGTACAAATTACCTCTGCCCGATACTTTGGGTCCGCATTAATCTTTATGAGCATTAGTTCACGCTCTACCTGTGGCTCTTGCGAAAGATCTTCAACCTGGTTAATGAATCATAAAGGTTATCAATTGGCTAGCACTGAAAGCATGTAAATATCAAGATATACTGCAACTGCATACGGAAATTAGCTTAACGACCTTCAAAACATTAACGAGCTTCTGTAGCTGTTCCATTACTTGTTGTAACACCTTTTCAGTTCCTGAGACAACTATAGTAAAGAGAGCCTTGTCTTTATTCAAGCCAACAGCAAGAGACTCTATGTTATACCCTCTTCGTGCAAACACTCCTGCGATCCGATTTATCATTCCACTTTCATCACCAACGAAAACTGAAATGGAGTGGCGCCTCACCCTGAATTGATATTGTAAAGAAACAATCATAAAAAGTTGCACAGCCCCTCCCTCCCTCCCTCCCTCCCTCACTCAATTAGTTTAAGCCCCTGTTTGGTTGGAGGAGAAGAGAGGGGAGGGGAAGGGAGGGGAGGGATATGAAATGAAAAATCATGTTTGGTTCAAAATTGGGAAGGGGATTGGAGGGGAGGGGAGGGGAGGGGAGGGGAGTTTTTGTTTAATTTTGTCACCCTCCAATTTGGGGTTTTTTGGAGGGGAGGGGAGGGGGAACATTTATTGGACAAAAATACCCTTATATATGTAATTCTAATTTATATTCTCTTTACATATAAGAAGGTTTTAAATGTAATTTACTCATAAAACCCTCCCCTCCCCTCTTGTACCAAACAAAAAATGAATCCCCTCCCCTCCCCTCCCCTCCCCTCCCCTCCCTTGAACCAAACATAAATATTATTAAAATCCTCCCCTCTCCATCCCCTCCCTTCCCCTCCCCTCCCCTCCGTTGAACCAAACATAGCCTAACTATGTGATAACAATTCAAGTAACCAACCGTATATAAAAAGTTTAACTAGCAATTTTAGTTTTGCAGCTCTAACACTCTCGACTAAACATAACCAACTAAATCCCTCTACATTACTACCTGAATTCTAATTCATCCGATATCCCGAATAAACATAACCTAATCGAAAGCTTTTAAATCGAAGCCCAACACCTCTATCAACCCAAACCAACTAATTTCCCCATAATTCCATTCTTCAAAAATTACATAACCAAACTTTTCGAAACACACATAAATAACAAAATTCAAATACACATAACAGAGTAAACAAAATAAACAAATGAAATAATACAATTAAACTGAGAAAACTTACTTTGATCGAGGTGAAGCTGGATCAATAATCGAGAAAGTACTATTATTGTTGTTGTCATTGATATGTTGCTTATCGAGATTGCTGCTAGCGGAACAGGACACAACTAATTTTGTGGTACAAGGTGGTGGTTGTTTTGGGGTACTTAGAATTATGGTTTTGAAACATGACGAGTTGTTGGTGGAGAAAAGAGATGGTTTGAGAGGGTGAAATGACGAGGATTGTGTTGTTACAGCCGCCATTACAACTACTAGAGATACACGAATGGGTTCACTGTTCAGTTATATATCTACTTAATTGATAAAGCCTGAAGGCTTTTCCCCCATTCTTTTACCATATTACCTTTATACATTTTCCGTATCCACAATTCATTGCCATTTGACCAGTTAACTTTGAACTTAAATAGGTATACACTATACAGGATTACATAGTTGCTCAGCTTCTGTGGCAAGCTTTCATTTTCCCCAAACTTACGCACACATCTACACACTGATCTTCAATTTGAATTTCAAAATTATAATTTAAAATTTGTATTCAGCCGCCTATTCCATATATTCAACATCTTATATTCAGTTATTTCTCTTATCTCTTATTCCCCTCTTTCATACTCTCTCTATTGCTTTCTCTCATTTTATTATATTAACTGAAATCATAAACTAACGATGATTGTTTTATTGTTTCAGATGATGGTGATTAATGAATTGAATATACAAATGGTTAGAGGTATTCCTATCTATTCTTTCAATAGATGAATTCTTCAATTTTTGTCAAATTGTCAATAGTCAGTATAGTTGTGCCTAGGATAGTCAGCATAGTTGGCACCGTCAGTTGAATATAGCACCCTAGTATTAGACTTTGTTGTCTTAGTAGTTCTATATATATCAATATAGAGCTCATGTAATACTATCAAGATATACAAATTACTTCTCTGAATCTCTCTACTTGTATACACAATTTATCATGGTATCAGAGCGAGTGAAATCCTAGGGAAAACACAGAAGAAAGAAATCAAAACACACCCAAACACACTGTCAAAAAACCCAGAAATAAACATACAAACTGTCAACAAAATTGTTTTTCAAAACACACCCAAACACAAATATAAGCATATCACTGGAAAGAGCAGGAGAAGAGGAGGCCACAGAAAAAATCCGACTGCAAAACCAACCACCCACGCGCCGTCACGCGCCGCCGGACGCGCTGCAGCGCCGCCACACGCGCGCACGCGCCGGCGCGTGAGGCCTCTCCTGAGCAGATTTTGGAAATTTTTCTTCAGAGTTTCTTATCCTCCTCATCATTCCGAATCCAACCGTGGTACTATTTCTTGAATCTGAGCAGTTTGATTTCTGTCAGTTGAAATTTGTTGAGTACCGTGTGATTCTGTTAGTCTTTTTTTCTGTCAGTATTATATATGTGGGTATTGCTGTGAATTTGAGAGAGAGAAACACAGATCCATTTTACAAATATAAACTCTATTATACTAGTCATACGCATCTGTTATATATAGACAAATAATATATATATTATTTGTGATGGCGGATACTGCTGACTCTACCATCGTGAGTGAAGGTACTACTTTAAGAAGTAGTAAATCGGGGTTTCATAGTACTCCATTTGTGAGTCCTAAATTCAATGGAAAAAATTTTCTTGAATGGTCAAAGGCGTGCACAATGGCACTAAAATCTCATAAAATGATGAAATACATCAATGGGAAAGCTAAACAGCCTGAGGAGAATGATGCAAACTTTGATGATTGGGATTCTGAAAATGCCATGGTGTGTTCATGGTTATCTAACTCCATGGAGGTAGATATTCGAAAAAGCTATATCTTCATTGATACCGCTGAAGATGTGTGGAATTCTCTTACTCGGACTTATTCCTTCTCCGGGAATGTAGCCAAACGGTTTGAGGTGAAGCGAAAGATGTGGGCATTGACTCAAGGAAGCTGCACACTAGCTCAATATTATTCTGAGCTAACATCATTATGGAGTGAATTGGGACACTACACTATATTTGAGTGTAAAACTGCTGAAGATCAAGAAAAATATCAGAAGATGATCACTGAAGAAAAAGTGATGAAATTTCTTGATGGATTGTCGGATGAGTATGATTCAATTAAAAATCAACTTATCGGACAAGTCCCATTTCCCACTGTGGAAGAGGCCTATGGTCGTGTCAGGCTAGAGGAAAGCCGAAAGCAAAGTATGACTCCAATGGTTCCTTCTGATCGATCCGCACTCTTAACTAAAGGTGTCCAGCAATCAGAACCAGAACAACCAGAGCATGTGTCAATAGCTGTAATTGGAGAAAGATCTATTCAATGTGACTACTGCAAAAAATTAGGCCACACTCGTGAGACATGTTTTATTCTGCACCCTCATCTCAGAATCCGAGGACGAGGTGGACGTGGCCGAGGTGGTTACCGTGGTGTCTCATCTGGAAGAGGCATGAGTAGGGGTTCCTTTAATGCTCATCATACTACTTCAGAATGCGAGCCTGACTCTACAACAGGGACGATGACCGCTTCAGAGCTCAACGCCTTCCGCCAATTCATGTCACAAATCAAGACCCCTTCTCCTACAGCTAATTCTGCTCATGCAGGTATATCCTGCCATCTTACTTCCGATAAATATCCAACATCTTGGATCATTGATTCAGGAGCATCAGCACATATGACTGGAGATTCTAGTATTCTGGAATCATATCATGACAAAACAGGCAATATACGTGTTGCTAATGGAGATCTTGCACCTATTCATGGACAGGGCACCTCTCTTTGTCTTTCATCATCATTACCATTATCAGATGTTTTGCATGTTCCTTCTTTATCTGCAAATTTACTATCTATCCACAGTATTACTGACAACCTCAATTGTTCAGTAACCTTTTTTTCTTCCCACTGTGTATTTCAGGATCTAATGACAGGCAAGGTCCTTGGCAGTGGTAAAGTGGTCGATGGTCTCTATGTTATGGAAGGGAATTCTGTTTCTCCTTCAAATTATCAGGTGTCATCTAATTCTGTTTCTGAATCATTGTATCAATGGCATAGACGGTTAGGTCATCCATCCTTTGGTGTTTTAACACATCTATTTCCCGCTTTAGTAAAACACTGTAATAAGGAAGATTTTTTCTGTGAACCATGTGAATTGGCTAAACATAAAAGATCAACTTATCCACCCAGAAATAAAAGAAGTTCTACCTTGTTTTCTATTATTCATACTGATGTTTGGGGTCCATTTAGAAATCCTACACATGATGGGTATAGGTGGTTTGTTGTCTTTGTTGATTGTTATTCTCGCTTAACTTGGGTTTATCTTCTGAAACAAAAAAATGAAGTTTTCGGGTGTTTTAAATCTTTTCATCACATGCTACAAACACAGTTTAATGCCTCTGTTAAAATCCTTCGAAGTGATAATGGTACTGAATATGGAGGCCCATTTACATCTTATTTGGACACATGTGGTATTATTCATCAAACTACATGTGTTAAAACTTCTCAACAAAATGGGGTAGCCGAAAGAAAAATTGGCCACTTAACACAGGTTGCACGGTCACTTATGCTAACCATGCATGTTCCTAAATATCTTTGGGGAGAGGCAGTCATGACTGCTGCTTATCTTATCAACCGTCTTCCTACCAAGGTCCTAAAATTCAAAACACCATTGTCATGTGTTCCTGCACCCTCTTCTCATCCACTTCCTCTTCGGGTATTTGGGAGCGTATGTTTTGCTCATAACCATGCACCCTCTCGAGATAAGCTCGATTCTCGGGCCCTTAGATGTGTCTTCATTGGATATTCCCCCACTCAGAAAGGGTATAAATGTTACCATCCTCCCTCACGTCGGGTATTTGTCAGTTACGATGTTACTTTCTGGGAGTCCATTTCTTACTTCTCTCCGGGCTCCTCCTCTTTGCTTCAGGGGGAGATAAACAGACATAGTCTTGATAGTGAAACAAATGAGTCAGATCACAGTCCCCTTGATAGTGAACCACAGTCACTTCCGTTCATAAATATACCTACTCCAAACATTGGCTCAAAATCATTGCCTACGAATAATGAGTCGGATGATTTAAATAGATTTGGCATACCAGATTTGCTTACATACTCTAGACGAAGAAATGATGATATCACCACTTTACCACATCCAGAGACCTCTGACCTCGAATCAGATCCTGCAGATCCTACAGCTCCTATAACTGAGCCTGATAATGGTAGTACTCTTGATCCCACTTTGGATCTTCCTATTGCTATAAGAAAGGGTGTACGCTCTTGCACTAACCATCCTATCTCAAACTTTGTATCTTATAATGCATTATCTCCATCTTCACTTGTTTTTGTGTCATCCTTGTCTAGTGTTTCTGTTCCGCATACTTGGCAGGATGCTTTATGTGATCCTAAATGGAAAGATGCTATGATAGAGGAAATGAATGCCTTGAAACATAATGGCACTTGGGAGTTAACTCATCTTCCCGCTGGAAGGAAGGTAGTAGGATGCAGATGGGTATTTACTGTGAAACAGAAACCTAATGGGCTGATTGATAGGTACAAAGCGAGACTTGTAGCAAAAGGGTATACTCAAACTTACGGGATTGATTATCAGGAAACTTTTGCTCCAGTAGCAAAGATGGCCTCTATTCGAGCCTTGATATCATGTGCAGCAAATCTTGGATGGGAACTTCAGCAATTGGATGTAAAAAATGCATTCTTACATGGAGACCTGAAAGAAGAGGTTTACATGGATATTCCACCGGGTTTTTCTACAGCTGCGACCATTGGGAAAATATGCAAGCTAAAGAAGACCATTTATGGGTTAAAACAGTCTCCAAGGGACTGGTTTGGCAAATTTCAGGGAGCAATGATTAAATTTGACTACAAACAGAGCAACTCAGATAACACCATGTTCGTAAAAAGACGAGATGAAAAAATCACAGTATTGATTGTTTATGTCGATGATATTGTAATCACCGGCAACGACACCTGTGAGATTGCTAATGTTAAACGCAAGCTTGCCTCTGAATTTGAGATGAAGGACTTAGGAAAACTACGGTATTTCCTTGGTATTGAGGTCTTTAGAAGTCCAGGTGGCATCTTCCTCTCACAACGGAAGTATACACTTGATCTTCTGAATGAAACAGGGATGTTGGGATGTAGACCTGCAGAATCTCCAATAGAAGCAAATCATAAACTTTGTGGAGATACTGGTGAAATTGTCGAGAAATCTCAATATCAAAGGTTAGTTGGTCGACTAATCTACCTTGCACATACAAGGCCAGACATATCATATGCAGTGGGAATTGTTAGTAGGTATATGCATGATCCTCGTCAACCACATTTGGATGCAGTTTATATGATATTAAGGTATCTTAAGGCTGCTCCTGGAAAAGGAGTAATGTTTACTAAAAATAATCATCTCGGGATTGAAAGCTATACAGATGCAGATTGGGCTGGATGTCAAGACGATAGACGATCTACTTCAGGATATTGCACATTTGTTGGTGGCAATTTGGTTACTTGGCGAAGCAAGAAACAACCTGTGGTTGCCTTATCTAGTGCTGAGGCAGAATATAGAGCTATGGCTAAAGGTGTACGTGAATTATTGTGGATAAGACTGTTCCTAGAAGAATTGGGACTTGCATCTGCAACTCCAATGAAGCTACATTGTGATAACAAAGCCGCTATTGCCATTGCACATAATCCAGTCCAACATGATCGGACCAAACACATTGAAATTGATCGACACTTCATAAAAGAGAAGATCAATAATGATATCATTGGTATTCACTTTGTAAGATCGGAAGACCAGATAGCTGACATATTTACCAAAGGTCTAAATCAGAAGATGCTTCATCCTCTTATTGGCAAGTTGGGCATGAGAGATATATATGCATCAACTTGAGGGGGAGTGTCAAATTGTCAATAGTCAGTATAGTTGTGCCTAGGATAGTCAGCATAGTTGGCACCGTCAGTTGAATATAGCACCCTAGTATTAGACTTTGTTGTCTTAGTAGTTCTATATATATCAATATAGAGCTCATGTAATACTATCAAGATATACAAATTACTTCTCTGAATCTCTCTACTTGTATACACAATTTATCAATTTTTAACACTTTTAATTGATATGGTATAGTTAATATAAATCCCTCACGTGTTTGATGAAATGCATAAATGAATTGTGATGGTTGTTTCAGGTTTAAGTGTTTAATTGAAAATAATTTATCTCTCGAATTATGTATGTTTGTGTTTTATGAGGGTTTAGTGTTTTAAGTGTTGGAAAGGTATATTCTCAATTGCTCCTGATCAACTTTGTTATAAGAATTCAGTTAGGCCAACATAATCCATTTATTAAAGATACATCATCTGATGCAGCGATGTGTTGTATTTTTTTGAAGATTATGTGTTTGATTAAAGGTTCAAGAGGGCTTTCAATTGTTTTAGTAATTTCTTTGTCCTGGCCGAACCTTTCAATTTTGTGACATTTGATATATTTTCTTTCCCATTCTCGCGGAGTCTTTAATTGAGATTGACATCGTATTGTTGTATACATATATATTGTGAAACATGCAGAGAATGTTAAAATTTTAACAATTAAGATGGAAGTCTTTGTATATACAACTTTAAGCTTGGCTTTGACAGTTTACCCTCATTTTGTCCATTTTTATTGTAGGGTGATGTTGAAAGAGAAATTGGATATCATGATCTAATTGGAGGTAAATCCTAAATGTTAGATATACACTACTTTTTAAAAAAAATTGTACTCAGAATGTATATCCTAACAAGTGAAGTAATTTCAGGAATAGTACTTGGTTTATTAGCTTCTCAAATTATTATTTTAAAATTGACTGAGATAAACCTATAAATGGTAAGTTAAATTGTCGTTTAGTATTGCATTTCTCTTGATCTACTGGTTGTCAATTAAATAATTACAATTTACCTATACATGCTTATATTTCATGTGAATACGGTGATCCCTATGTTAATGGATTATATAATGCTTATCGATCACAAGTTACTATGAATACTGTTAAGACCATTATTTATGCTTTGACGAAATTTAATTATAATGGTTAATGTGCATATACTTTGACTTCTTCTCTTATGTCCTGTTTGTTATATTAAACCCATGTGCAGTCCTAAATGATGGGCATTGAACTATGCAAGTCTCGATGTTGAAACAAAGGTCTAATACATGTCTACGTTAAACAATAAAATGGACTCATGAGGAGGCGGCAGATGCGAGCGAAGCTGGAAGGTATGGTAAATTTGCTTTTCTGTTGTAATTTCATAATTTAGGTTTTACGTGTGTTATCAACATTGTATCTTTAGTTATCCTTTCCTTAGGTTTTACGTTGACAATTTTAGTTTTAGTTACACCACTTATATACTTTTTGGTGTTATCTCATTTTGATGTAGAATTATTACGGTGTTGTGTTATTTTTTTTGTGTTGAGAACTCAAGTTCTGTGAATGTTAGGATTGTGCTACAGTTTGCTTGGTTATTGTTTTCCTTGGTTTTGGAACAATCTGATTTCAATACCTTAAAAGATCAAATTATACTTTGGCACCATTCATGCCGATCATCTAATCTGTCCTTAAGGTGGAAGTCTTTGTATATATACAACTTTAAGCTTGGCTTTGACAGTTTACCCTCATTTTGTCCATTTTTATTGTAGGGTGATGTTGAAAGAGAAATTGGATATCATGATCTAATTGGAGGTAAATCCTAAATGTTAGATATACACTACTTTTTAAAAAAAATTGTACTCAGAATGTATATCCTAACAAGTGAAGTAATTTCAGGAATAGTACTTGGTTTATTAGCTTCTCAAATTATTTTTTTAAAATTGACTGAGATAAACCTATAAATGGTAAGTTAAATTGTCGTTTAGGATTGCATTTCTCTTGATCTACTGGTTGTCAATTAAATAATTACAATTTACCTATACATGCTTATATTTCATGTGAATATGGTGATCCCTATGTTAATGGATTATATAATGCTTATCGATCACAAGTTACTATGAATACTGTTAAGACCATTATTTATGCTTTGACGAAATTTAATTATAATGGTTAATGTGCATATACTTTGACTTCTTCTCTTATGTCCTGTTTGTTATATTAAACCCATGTGCAGTCCTAAGTGATGGGCATTGAACTATGCAAGTCTCGATGTTGAAACAAAGGTCTAATACATTTCTACGTTAAACAATATAATGGACTCATGAGGAGGCGGCAGATGCGAGCGAAGCTGGAAGGTATGGTAAATTTGCTTTTATGTTGTAATTTCATATTTTAGGTTTTACATGTGTTATCAACATTGTATCTTTAGTTGTCCTTTCCTTAGGTTTTACGTTGACAATTTTAGTTTTAGTTACACCACTTATATACTTTTTGGTGTTATCTCATTTTGATGTAGAATTATTACGGTGTTGTGTTATTTTTTTGTGTTGAGAACTCAAGTTCTGTGAATGTTAGGATTGTGCTACAGTTTGCTTGGTTATTGTTTTCCTTGGTTTTGGAACAATCTGATTTCAATACCTTAAAAGATCAAATTATACTTTGGCACCATTCATGCCGATCATCTAATCTGTCCTTAAGGTGGAAGTCTTTGTATATACAACTTTAAGCTTGATTTTGACAGTTTACCCTCATTTTGTCCATTTTTATTGTAGGGTGATGTTGAAAGAGAAATTGGATATCATGATCTAATTGGAGGTAAATCCTAAATGTTAGATATACACTACTTTTTTAAAAAAAATTGTACTCAGAATGTATATCCTAACAAGTGAAGTAATTTCAGGAATAGTACTTGGTTTATTAGCTTCTCAAATTATTTTTTTAAAATTGACTGAGATAAACCTATAAATGGTAAGTTAAATTGCCGTTTAGGATTGCATTTCTCTTGATCTACTGGTTGTCAATTAAATAATTACAATTTACCTATACATGCTTATATTTCATGTGAATATGGTGATCCCTATGTTAATGGATTATATAATGCTTATCGATCACAAGTTACTATGAATACTGTTAAGACCATTATTTATGCTTTGACGAAATTTAATTATAATGGTTAATGTGCATATACTTTGACTTCTTCTCTTATGTCCAGTTTGTTATATTAAACCCATGTGCAGTCCTAAATGATGGGCATTGACCTATGCAAGTCTCGATGTTGAAACAAAGGTCTAATACATGTCTACGTTAAACAATATAATGGACTCATGAGGAGGAGGCAGATGCGAGCGAAGCTGGAAGGTATAGTAAATTTGCTTTTCTGTTGTAATTTCATATTTTAGGTTTTACGTGTGTTATCAACATTGTATCTTTAGTTGTCCTTTCCTTAGGTTTTACGTTGACAATTTTAGTTTTAGTTACACAACTTATATACTTTTTGGTGTTATCTCATTTTGATGTAGAATTATTACGGTGTTGTGTTATTTTTTTGTGTGAAGAACTCAAGTTCTGTGAATGTTAGGATTGTGCTACAGTTTGCTTGGTTATTGTTTTCCTTGGTTTTGGAACAATCTGATTTCAATACCTTAAAAGATCAAATTATACTTTGGCACCATTCATGCCGATCATCTAATCTGTCCTTAAGGTTAATGAGAAGATGTCGAAGTTCATACACAATGACTAATTCTTTGAGTCACGAGTGAAAGAATTGCAGTTAAAAAAAGCTATTAACCCAGGTTCTACAGCCATGTGAAGGAATATAAGAACAAGTTGCAGTGTTTGTGTCAATATCATATAATCTTGTGCTGGATTGGAAATTTAGAGTTTAGCATTTCTAGCTGTTAAGGAGCCATTTTTATATGCGCTTTTGTAACAGCTTTTCATATGCTTTTTAATTGGGCAGACACAGTGCCAAGGCTTAAAAACCCTTCCCTTAGTAATATTGTACTGAACTTTTCATATAATAAAGTTACATATTATTTATTTTGATTTTAAATATTTCTTGAATGGTAATCAAGGTTTGTGGCTTCACCAATCACCATTTTTCTTATGCATGTGCATGCAATTTGTATTTATATAGAATGCATACACACTAGGATGGTACTTTGCAAGCTACATGGCTTTGAGGCGTTGGTTGAGGTTATACTCTTGCTCCTTTATTTTACCTTTATTCAAATAAGTCTTTTTTTCCAAAGTTGTAGTATAAATTGCAAGTACGCACATTTTGTGAATTGCAGTCACATGTCTAACTATGAAATTCTGTAGCAGTGAATCTAAAGGCAGGCAATGTCATAGAAATAAATGCCATGTGCACTTCTATGTATCAAGGTTTGGCCAAATTCAAATTATCCTGACCTGTAGCATGAAACATGATCCACCATCATCTCAAAAATGTAATTATCTCTATTTTATTGTGATTATAAGTTTTTAAATTTTATAAAGCAACAGTGTACTCATAAGAAAAATGCTGCTTTTACTGAGTGGAAGGACTTTGTGCACTCTTATTGGGATTTAATGACCTCAGAGATGAAAATGAACTTACTCAGGGTAAACGTGTCCGTCATTAAGGTGCATTTTAGTTTATTAAAGGATGCACAGGCTTATGAAGTCCTTTCAGAAGCTGTATCATTTGCTGAAGGTAAATAACAGTGGAAGTTTTGGGTGTGTTGCAGGTGCAATGAGAAATTTAGCGACTCTGAGACACATCTACACCATGTTCTGCAAGAGCACACAAGCAAGCTGTCATCTGAGATACAAGCAGTTTTAGCACACAATGTAGGTGATGAGTGGATTCAAATGCTTCTCAGTTGTGGTTGGAAACCATTGGATGTCGTTGCTACAGTTAAGATGCTCGAGAAACAGTCTAATCATGTAGATCCCAATTCCATTTTATGAATCTTACGAGAGTAATGATATGGATGAAGATGCAGACTATTTTATTGACAATATATAGCTCATAAAATATGGTGGATTCAGCCCTTCAAGACGAGAAAATGGTTGATAGATTTGAGAGTGAAGGTCATGCTGATGACGTTGAGTGTGCAAAACTCCTTCAGAAAATCAGTTCTATATTTCAACTACTTATTAGTTATTAAGCATAAGTGTCTTACTGGAATTCATCTCAGGAAGATAATACTTTCTACCATGAGTGAATTGCAGAGTATTGACTATGTTTCTCGGTTTCTTAACTATGTCTATGCATCTACTTTTTGAGAGCTCAGGAACTGAAGAAAATATTAGAGTTCTTGCAAGAGCTAGCTAATTCTTGGGGAGTAGGTCGGTATGCTAAAAATAATAATTTCCTGGATGATTCAAACATAATTTCCTACATTTAAGCATGAATGTTAATTCATGCTTAAATTTCTGTTATTGGACGCGAATTTCATGCTTTGCAAAGTCTTTCCAAGCATTTATCATTTTCTTACCATCTATTATCTACTATCAAGGTTTAAATTTTCTTGGTGCGGAATGATTGAGATAGGTTTATCATTTATCATTTTTATGCATTTTCAAATATGTGTAAAAAATTAAAAGAACAAGTTACTAAAATATAGTGTATATATATATATAAATTACTTTCATTTTTTTTTAATATAAAAGCCGAGGTAGCGCCGGAGGCGATGCCGAGGAATATTTTGTAACAAAATATTTGATAATTGTATTTGTTTTCATCATTTCAAAAAATTACAAACCACATGATTAATCAAAAAATAATATAATATGATTTTAAAAACGGTTAGAAAGAATTGAAAAGTATTACCCAATAGAAAATAGTACTTTTAAGAAAAAATAAAATCACGTTAGTCAACTGAGTAAATTATACAAAATTAATATATAATGCAAATAAACTAATTTTTATATATAAATTTCTTTTACATAAACAAACTGTAAAATTTTAATAAAACGTTTATGATAAAAAAAAAAATCCACAAACCATGCGAAGCGGGCAAAATTCCTAGTAATTAACAAATCTTAACAAATTGTGTTAGTTATATTGTGTTGATACGAAGGTATTAAGTAGGAGTGAGCATCGGGTGATTTGGGCGGTTTAGGACGCCAAACCAATCAAATCATAAATTTCGGGTTTTTAATTTTTCAAACCATAACCAAACCAAAAACCATAACATTTAAAAAAAACCAACCTAATTATAACGGTTTGGTTTGGTCGGTTTCGGTTTAAAACCATTATTAAATAATAAAAAAGAGGAAACAACATGTGTGAACCAATAGTATAGTAGCATAAAGTTTCATCAAAGCAAACCAATAGTAGCATAAAGTTTCGTCAAAACATTTATAAAATAAATTACAAAATCTTCAAATATTTCCAAAGGATCATACATTAAGTTCACAAAAGTCTTAGTTTAAAAAAAAGTCTAAAGCAATGGATATTGAATGTAATAAAATTAATATTAAAACTATATATAATATTTATATATATAATATTTATATATTATTTGATCTTAGTGGTCGGGTTGGTTAAATCGGGTGGAAAAATTAGTAAAACCAAACCCAACCCAAAATTTTCGGATTTTAAAAATTTAAAACCATAACCAACCCAAATCAAAAAAAAACCTAAACTCGGTTTGGTCGGGTTGGTTTGGTCGGTTTAACCGGTTTTCGGAAAACCGTGCTCACCCCTAGTATTAAGTATTAACAAATCTTTTAGGAAGGTGTTAACCAACCGACCTACCAACTAATTATACCCTCTTTCCGTTATAATAGTTACTAGTATAGTAGTATAGATTTAGGAACCAATCTTAAAATATAAACTATAAACCAACACTAAATATATTACTCTCTTCGTCCCTTTTGCAAAAAAAAATTGTCTCTAACTAGTTGTCACATTCCTTGTTCCAATATATATTTTTACCAATTTTTTCATATATACCCCTTTATTTCTAATACCAATGTTTGACTATATATTTAATATATACACACTCATAACTCTTCATTTAATGTTAAGATTAAGGGCAAATATGGAAACAAATTACATAATTAAATCTTTCTTAATATGTGTGTTTTTTGCAAATGTGCCAATTAAAAAGGGACAGAGGGGGTATATTTCATCTAACAGTCTTGTCAAGGTTAACTTTACAAAAAATGTAATAAATTAACTCACCAATATTCAGGGAAAAAAACTATTCACTGTTGACGTCACTGTCACGTCAACAGTGAACAATACCTTTTTTCCCTTAAAAAAGGGTAAATCATTAAACATTTTTTGTATTGGTATACGCCGTACGCCTATTTTGATTATTAGATTAAATTTTAAATTAGAATTTGGTATGTAATTTGTTTTTAAGAATGGTTTGTAGTTGAGTGAACTTTATTGACTACTTGTTGATCCACGGCTCAATAAAACCTTATTTTAATTCGACTAGTTTTATACCCGTATCGCACGAGTAACTTTATTAATATTTTGTAGTACAATTTTGATTATAATTTTTTTTTCTTAAAAATTTAGTTTTATATTTGAATAATTTGTTATTACTTTTAATGATAATAATACATATGTTATATGGTTTGTAAGTAAACTATTAACGATTTTTTTTAAAATTATATTTTTAGGTTTAGTCTAACATATATTTTAATGTTTCATATTTTTTGACGTGTTTTCTTCTATTTATTATAATATATATAATATAATTTAGACATGTCGGAAGATATTGTAATTTTCCTATTATAATAATAATTAATTAAGTCGATGATGAATATTTTATTAGTTTTATTCTATATTAATTTACTTTAAAATTTATTGTTGATCAAATTTAATATTTTTGTAACTTTTAAATCATTAAATTATTATAGGATTTTTTGTACTTATTATATTTAGATTCTCTGGTAATTATTTTATTTTGGATTTTTGGATTATTTTTTAATTTATTTACAACTATAGTACCGGATCTAGAATCTTTGCAAAATAATAAATATTAATTTATTGATTTGTGTTGACTTCTGTTAGTATAAATTTTAAAAACATTTTTGCTGTAAAATCTAAAAGTAAAATTTTTGATTACTTTTTTTAAAAATTAGGTTTTCTTGAAACTCGTTTTTGTGGTAAGTTTTTTTTTAAATTATATTTTAAATTTTAGTCTAAATTATCTTTGTATTAATTTTAGTTAACAATACTTTTCTCAACTTTAGTTTTTTATGTTTTATCATGTGTTATTTATATTAGTGCATTATTTTTTGATCTTGTTTATTAAATTAAAAATACTATTAGTTAGTTGTTAGTTGTTTGTTAAATTAGTTTTTATGACTTTTTATAAAAAAATCAGGTTTTCTTGAAACTCTTTCTTGTGGTAAGGTTTTTTTTAATTATATTTTAAACTTTAGCCTAAATTATATTTGTATTAATTTTAGTTAATAATAATTTTCTCAATTTTAATTTTTTATGTTTTATCATGTGTTATTTATTTTAGTGCATTATTTTTTGATCTTATTTATTAAATTAAAAATACCATTAATTAGTTGTTTGTTAAATTAGTTTTAGCATTACTCTCGCCCAACTTGTTTTATAGCCCATTTCTAGTTTCTAATGAAATTACATTTTAACCCCTAACAACCAACGATCGCCCAAACCTCCTTACGCCAACTATATATAGGATATAATTAGCCAGAGTTTGGATATTGGTAACTTAGGGATGTATTCAATTTAAATTTTAGAGGATTTTTTTGGATTTCAAAAGTTTAAGAGTATTTAATTAGGATTTTATAAAATAAAATTGGAAAATGCTTTCAAAAAAATCAAAAAAACACATGTAAAACATTTTTCAGAAAAAAAAAAATTTACAGTCCAAGTAAACATCGAAAAATCCAGAAAATTTATTTTTGAAAAATATTTTTCAACAAACAAATGGAACCTAAATTCTATACATTGATAATTTTATCAAATTAATAATAAAAATAGTGTCAATTTAGGAATACGGACTAAATAAGTAATCTCCCTAAATGTACGGATCAATAGCTTTTATTTCATAAATTATCAAAACGTTCTTTTTTTTAACGAACAAGAGGATTTTATTGACATTCAAACATCGGAACCCAGCAGAACAAATCTCCAAACTGTCAACTACAACCTAATTTTGAAACAAAAAACGAGCTAACGAAATGAGCGTTTTGTTTTCTGATCATTTAACACATAGAATATCAAATTCTTTAATCAAAAAAGTATTACAATGACAACTCGAACAATCCAACCTACATCAGCTGTGAAACTAGTAGCATCATAAATTCACAATTGACCTTCACATAAGTACCATATTTAGCCCAATTTTCAGAACTATTAGTAACATGAACTGATATTGGAGCACCAAATGCCCCCAAAATATGAACAATTTTTTGTTGTGAAAAGTGAGCTCTTGCTGTATCCACCATCGTCCCAGATTCGATGTGAGCCTTACGGATCTCCCAAAATACTATATAAATCTTTATCAAAAAAACTACTGAAACCCATAACAAGACACACAAAAATATCAAAACATAACACACTAACATCCCAAAAATATGGGCATGACTAACAACCTTGATAACAAGGTACTCAACAAGATCTCACCCAAAAAGGATTAAATCTCGATTTTACTGAAAATTGGTAAATAGAAGAGAGGATGGGAGAACGAAGGGGCTGAATCGGTGAAAGGGGATGAAGATTTGGAAGGTGGAGAAGTGACGGCTAGAACCCTAGCTATTGGAGTCGACTCTCAAAACAACACCTTTTTTCGTTTCTATTTAGCAAATGCATGGAAAACAACAAACCGTTCTTTTTAAATTTTTTTATTACATTCAAAATAAATATTTAGTAATTTTTGTTACTCTAGATATTTTTTTACATACAATCTTATAAAAAATTTAAGTAAATTGTATATATGTCGCACGTATATTGTACTTGCTTTGTATAAATATATATATATATATATATATTGTACAATTATAGTGTATGAATTCATTGTTAAACATAGTCAAATAAAATTACATAACATTATAATACATAGCACAACCTATCCGAAATTCCCAAACTATAAACATTCCAAAACACGCCTTCATTTTCTAAATCCTTTGACTGTACAAGTACCAGTACTTGTATCGATAGTAGTTACATATTCTGAATCTGAAAAGTTACAATCTTTGGAACGCTTCATTTGCTGATGCATTTAGAAATGCATTGAAATGAACTTGTCAATAACAAATACCATAATTTCTAAGATTACGGACATTCCTAACACATAAAAGCATACTAACATGCAAAATTCACATTATTTTTTAGCCGGGGGAAGAATGGAATTCATGACTTGGCAACACACCAAAATAGAGGTGGTCGTGACCGTGACGAAATCGCTGCTTGGTGATGCTTGTTTTGTGTGACTATACAATTGATAAATATAATCATATAAATTACATAACAATACAATGTATAGCACAACCTGATCCAAAACTTCCAAACTATAAACCCTCCAAAACATGCCTTCCTTCCCCTAAAATGTATTGTTAGAATAATTATAATATTGTTATTTTTGTTATTGGATTTGAATGTAAACTTGGTTGTGTCAGTTAAAATGTTTTTGTCTGTTGGGTTGGTAACCTTTGTCTGTTATCACATATGGTATCAGAGCCGACTCTCGAAAGCTTGATTCGTCAAGTTGCCGGAGGTGGGGACACGAAGCCAACCGGTATTATCCCACAATGGCTAAAGACGAACAATCCGGAACCTATTGGATATCCGTTTAGGCCTGACGAGGACGTTAGGAGTTTAAGTGGGGGAGTATGTAACACCCCAGTCCCACATCGAGGAGATTTGAGACTTTAGTTCAGTTTATAAGGCAAAGTACTACTACGGACGTTAGGATTTTAAGTGAGGGAGTTTGTAACACCCCAGTCCCACATCAAGTATATTTGGAACTTTAGTTCAATTTATAAGGCAAAGTACTACTACTAAGTACATCAACAAATCATGATCATTTGGGGATCTGTGATGGGTTTGTGGTTTATCCACGTTAGCTACATTTGGACCAGTTTAATTTGATTTATTTCAAATTCGAAATCGGGACTTAACCCGATTCTCAAAATTAGGTTCGGAAATTAACCCGGATTATCATAATTTTACACCATTTTACTTCTAAAGTTAATCAAATATTTACATGTATTTTTTTGAAGTAATACAATAACTATTGATATCAAATCCAACCGTAGATCAAGTCATGGAAAATAGTGAAGTCACGACTCATGACCATTAGACCAAAGGGCTTGGTTAAATTTACACATATTAAATATGTTCGAATTTTCTAGTGTATGTTCAAGGGCACATGCTAAGAATTCGTGTTAGCTTAGTTATTAAATTTTGATTGGTGGAGATTTCATTAATAATGATGGTCCCCCTGCATTCATATAACTATCCACCAATTAAAATTTGACAATTCATCAAACACGGATTTTTAGCATGTGCCCTTGTGCACACACTAGACAAACCCTAATATGTTTACTAAATATATATTTATTAATTATGTCTTTATATTTGACACCTAATTTAATTTTAAGATAAAATAAATTACCTTTAAACGTGATCTTTGCTAAAAGTTTCTCGATCTTAATTATAATTATTTTTCAAATATTAAAATATGTTGTAAATTTAAAATTTAATTTATCTAATTTTAATTTTTATTACTCTAAATTTTATTTTTCTTAAGGCTTTAGAATGGGAAGGAACTGATATTCCGATTGTTCAAAAAAAGCCTTTCCCAAAAAAAAAAGCCTCAAAGCCCTCAGTAGTATGTCAAATATATTGAAATACCTATACAAAATATTTAAATGACGGTAATAAACAATACTTTCGCTATATATGGCTCTTTAAAGTTGCCAAAAAACATCTATCTCGCAAATCTCAAAATTTCTTAAAAACAAATGAAAAAGAAATAAACAATGCACGTGATTCCAACAAAAGATACTCCTATAAAACAGCATGACAAGCAAGGTCAATATGGTCAGATGCAAATGTAGGGAAATATTAAGAGCATATTCCTTTTGACTCTACTTCATGAAATATCTATCTATATATATTATAATGCCTGGAGATCGGAAAGTTACCAGAAGCGTTCAAGGTATTTTTCTTGAATTTTCATTTTTTTGATTTATTTATTAAAATTATTTTCTTGCATTAAATAGATATTAATGACATTTTAATTAATCATTAATTACACATATTAAACATATATTAAATATACTCTATTTAATTTGTTTAAAAATTAGCAAACTTTAGTTGAACATTATAGTTATTTTTTCAATATTAAATATTAATTATATATAGTTATGTTTATTTTTAGTTAAAATGACGAATAACAATTATTTATATTTGGTTATTTTTTATTCCATATTCAAGATCACTATAATTTCTTTTCGGATGATTATAGGGTACACGACCTTAACTTTTCAAGAAATTTTTATTATCAGTAATTGTGAAAATCGTAATAAATTATTGAAGTACAAGATAATTATTTAATATCTGGAATTGTATACAAACAGTACAGATAGATTTTCAATTTTGCACATGAATAAATAATACATGAGTTATGATCAAATCGATTAAATTTAACAAATTCAGTCATTTATCGGAAGATAAAATTGATAAAAAAGCTATACAACCATTGTTTCGTTATATTGTATTGAAATAAATTTTTTATTGTAATTAAACAAATTATTATACTATTATTGAATATGTATATTATGAGATGACTGTCGGTTTTAAAAAACATTATGAACCAACTTCTAAAATAATCGTTATTATTAATGATCGTGGAATCGTAGTAAATTATGGAAGTACATGGATAAAGATCCATGTACTTCCACAAATCATGCGCATACACACATGAGTTATGACCAAACTAATTAAATTGAACAAACTCAACCATTTTATCGGAAGATTAAATTGATAAAAAAATTATATGCCCATTGTTTCATTATATTGTGTCAAAATAAATTAGTATTCAAATTAAATAAATTCTTAAACTATTATTGAACATGTATATTATGAGATGGGTGTCGGTTTTAAAAAACGTTATTAAGTTGTATTCAATATTTGTAACTTTTGATTGTAAATATTATGTTCATATTGTAATTTTTATTTTTATATGTTTGTGATGTTTTTAAAATTATCAAAATTTTAGATATATATAATGAAAATATTTTTCCAAATAATAATTCATGTAAATTATTTTTAAATTAATTTTTAATATAAAATTCATAAGAGACCGATCAATTTTTAAGAAAAATAGAAATTAATTTATCTATCACAGTATTTTTATATAAAAATTTATTATAATAGCAAGAAACTGGAGAGACTTGCACTCAGAAGCTTCAAAATATTTTTCTTGAATTTTCACATTTTTATTTTTTATTAAAATAATTTTCTTGCATTTAATTAATAATTAATTATACCTATTAAATATATTTTAAATACACTTTATTACATATTTAATATAAAAGTTTAACAATTTTATTAGAATATTATTATTATTAATATTATTGTTATAAAATATTAATGATTTATATAAAAATACCATTATTTTAAGGTAAAACAATAAAATAAAATAATTGTTATCGTCATTTCTAATCCTTATTCAAAATCATTGCAAATTTTTTCACAATAATTAATAGACGATTTTAACTTTTCGATAAATTCGTAATCAATGATCGTGAGAATCATGATAAGATACATAAGTATATATATTTTTCGATTAACATCCACAATTTAAATAAAAGTAATATCGTAGAATTTACATTTATACCTGAACAAATTATACACGGGGTGTGACCAACTCCATTAAATTGAATTAAGTGGACCCTTTTTTTCGTCATTAAAACAATAAAAAAATTACCCATTCGTTGTTTGATTATTTTGTGTTGGAAAAATTAATATTCTAATTAGAGTAAAGCTCTATGGAGTACTGTTTTAATTGGAGTACTTGGAGTATATATACGTTCTGCATTCAAAATTTCGCAAACTTTATTATTTTGCAAAGTTTATTACGTGAATATCACTATTTCATCGAAAATATTGAAAATTTTGTATGTTTTGCTAACAAAATATTGCAAAACGAATTGTTCCGCGAAACAAATTTGTGTTGCAAAACATATATGTTCCGATTGCAAAATATAAAGAATTTTCAAGATGAACATATTGCAAAAATATACATGATTTTCAAGATTATCAATGAAATTATGATATTCATATAACAAGGTTTGCAAAATAATAAATTTTAAAATATTTTCAATGCAGAACATATATGTACTCCAAGTACTCCAATTAAAACAGTACTCCATAGAACTTTACTCATTCTAATTAAACACATTCTTATACTATTACTAATCAATTAATCATGCATTTATGTTATGAGATGGGAGACGGTGTTTAAAATCGTTGATTAGTTATATTTAATATTTACAAATTTTTATTATAGGAATTATGTTGACATTGTAGTTTGGTATGGAAAAAAGTAAAAGGTGTTTAAGGAGTTGATTTTTGCTATTTTAAACAAATTCTCACTTTTTGAGCATTAAGTAAGGGTGTTATAAAACGAGCATCGGCTTTAAAAACAATTATAAGTACAAATTTATTATAAAATTTAATGAAAGAATATTAGAATAATTGAGTATCACTTTGATGTGTCCATGAATTTAATTTTAATGTTACAAACAAAACAGTTCTTATAAAATGCTTTGAAAAATTAATTAAATGTAGAGATACGGGTGTCGGATCATTCCAAAAAAAACATGAAGCATGACTTACAATATGCATTTGAATTCTGCTTTTTTCCTCATAAAACCAAATATATCGACAAGTGAAATCAATCACACCTCTCATAACATTTACATTCTAATTCTTTTCATCGTACAATCAATTTTACTAACAAATAATTTAATAACAAATTAATCAATCACGTCTTTTATGATGTCATCGACAATATAAAAGATTCACAAATGTTATTTTTACTTATTCAATATCAAACTTTGCAAATGTTTGTCAATATTGGATTTTAAAAACATTTTTTATGCGACAAAATAGGTTCGTCAATATCTTCAAAATTATTATTATTATTATTATTAATATTCAAGAATTTAACTGAAACATGTTTTTTTACCTAATTCTTTTCTCTTTTATTTTTAAAAATTCAAATTTAATTACATTTCACGTAATTTTTAATTTTTCATATTAACTTTCAAATAATAAAATTTAACAAACAATAATGTTATATGTATAATTTTTAAAAATATTTTCGTGCCGCGCGTAGCGCGGCTTTGTTACCTAGTTATCATAACCAGTAACGATGCACGGGTTTTTCTATAATATTTATAATTATTTAAAAAATTTCTTTAATATGTATAATGATATTTATTACTCCTTCTATTTCATTCATTTTTTTAAAATTTTCCAAAATAGTAAATTTTAATTTACTAAATGTTGTAAATCCTACCACTTTATACCTATTTCCTTCCCTTTTCTTTACTCATTTACTCTTCGATGAGAACAGGCGATTGCAGTAAATTGATAGGTAATTGAACTTTTAAATTTTTTTCCTCAAAGTCCTTTCGTTAAAATTCATTAAACGTTCGTTAACTTTTGCTGACATGGCATCTTCCTATTAGGCATTTCTTATGTATGTTCCTAAACTATTAAACTATTAGGCATTTCTTATGTAAGTCCTGAACTGAAAATTTAAATTTAAATCTCAATTTTATATTAAAAATCACATTTATTACTCTTTTATTTTTTATTTACTTTCATCCTTGTTAGTTTAGAATTTTACTTATTTTCTTTTTTAACTTTGCCTTCGATTCGATCATTGGTATAGATGTCGTATGATTTTTTATTATTGAATTAACTGCTTTGTTTTTCAAAAATAAATCAAATGAAATGGAGGGAGTAATATTTGTTTGTGTTAAAGTTGATTTTTATCGAATAAATTTTAATATTTTATCGAAAGAAATTAAGAATTCTTAAATTTGTCAATTTTTGAGAAAAATAACCAAAATTGCTCATAAAAAAATCAATTATTATTTATTAGACTTGACACGATAAATTTACTATATTTCTGCTCTATAAATTTAGAAGATCTTATAGCAGACAGAAAACTCAAGAATCGTCTTTAATCTATTAATGGTTTAACAATTATTATTCAATTGAAACAATCGATAAATTGAACAAAAAAGAAAGTTATGAATTTTTACATTGAAATCCTATTTCATTTTGAAAACCTTCTTATAATTGGTTTAGATTATTAAATTTGTTTTTTTAGAATTTGAATATAATCCTATTATTAATTAAACAAAGTTTTTAATATTAGATTTAACGGTTCTCATCTATTTATTTTAAGATTAAAAATCCGTACGTCCAGGTAACAGGGACCATATTACAATAAACCTGAATAAGTTTTTTTTTACGCTTATTATATATAAGGATATTATGGTTTAGAATTTTACATAAAATCACAATTAAATTCTAATTTTTCCCTTAAAAAAATATTTTTTATGGTGTTATTTATTGTATTCTTTATAAGATATCCTTTCAACTCATGATATATTAGGAATACAATAGTATATAAATTGGTTAAAATATATTTATATATTGGTCAAGATTCAAGAAAGAACCCTCCTAACACCGAGAGAACCATTTTAAAGCATTAATTTTAAAACAGGTAAAAATTATAAATATTTTTATATCTTTATCGTGCTTCCAAAAAATCAATTACAAACAACAATTTTGTTTGTAAATATAAAAAAAAATTGAAAATTTTTTTAATCTATTTTTGAACATCATAAATTTTGTGAATGTACTTCTAAATTTAGTGTTTCTTTTTGGAAATTTATATGAATCCTTTTAAATATTTAACTAATAATTCGAATATTGAATTTAAAAAGTTATACAATGATGATTAAAATATGTTAGTACAACTATTTCATGAAAATAATTTTAAAAAATATTTAGAATCTAGTTTTAAATCTCAAGTTCTTTGATTCTTTTTATAAGTAAGTTCTCTCTAGAACCTTACTTTTTATAAATTATACTTGTAGACGATATAAATTTATCTATAAAAATAATAATATGTTGTCTTTTTAAGTTTTTTGTTGCGTCATATTAGTATATGATATAATTTCTGTTTTTAAAATTGACATAAATCATGTGCACATGTGAAATACAAATTGAGACGTGTATTTTGGCTGTGTATTGAATCAGAAGTGTTAGTAAGTTTGTTTTGTAAAGGGATCGCAATAGAAAGTTAGACAATAATAATTTTTATTAGATGACGATTCAGGTTGATTTCTACCTGACTAATAAAAATATTAACTTATATTATTATTGAAAGAATATAAATTAAGTCTTACTATTAAAAGTGAATTATATAAAAAAAATATAAAAAAATAAATAAAATTAAGAAATATAATAAAAACTAATGTGATTGCTAATGAAATACATAAAAAATAAAAATAAAAAAACATAAAAATATACACCGGGTAAATAAACACTGAACAACGGGCCAACGGCAAATAATCCAAGCTGAGAAGGCTTCTTTTTAGCCAAACTACTATTAAATATACTGTAATTTGTTATTTTTTCTTTTTTTAAATTGGAATCATCTTCAACTTTATTTTAAATCATGAACCGGGTGAAAGCCCTCAATAATCAAATTTTAAATTTGGGTGCCCAAAATAATCACGGGCGGAAACAGCGTCCAAAATAACCAGAGGGCCATGCATTTGCGTTGTGCGTACGGAGGCTACGCATTTCGAAAATGCGTATAGGTCGTATACGCATAATGGATATACGTGGGTTTTGTTAAATTCACATCTGGACTTGTGAACAGTGCTCTGGGCTACGCATGTTGAGCATGCGTGACTCCGGATACGCATGTCCAACATGCGTATGGGATGGTATTGTTCATCGTCCTCCCCCAGCCGCCGGCATCGTTTTCCGATAAAAAACTTTGACACAATCATTCGCTCCCTACAGACATCGAGCAATAGCATATGATATACCAAATTGCTCGTCTTTTCCTCCTCTACAAGGCTATAATCGTCGTTTTTCGTTTGTTTTGCCGGATTGAAAAGCCCCAAATCGAGATTCATTTTCCGATTTCCTTTTCCGACTCGTTCGTGCACGCCCCTGCAGGGCCAAAAATCAACAAACAAATATGGCAAAGTGTAGAGGCAGGCCCTGGGGATCATTTTGATATCCTCAGATTTTGTGGAGGTGGCCGGAATGTGAAGAACGGGAGGGGGCGATTTTGAGGCGATTTTTTGGTCGCCTGAGCTCCGGTTCAGTGTGTGAAGAAATGACGTCATATGACGTCATTGCGCATCTGGGAGTTGCGTTACCCCAGATGCGCATGATCAATATGCGTATCCCACCTATGCAGACCACCAATGCGTGGCTCTGTTGTTATTTTGGAATCTATTCGCGCACATCATCATTTTGGCCAATTGGGATGTGCTTTTGTGTTATTTTGGTCATTTTCTCTCATGAACCAATATCGGTATTTTTGGATAATAGAGATGACGTGTGTTCTACTTTTCTAAGATTGTATGCTCAACCTTTTTGAAAATGTTTAGAATATATTCATGTTAAAATTAAATTTAAAGAAATTTTTTTTATTTGCAATTTAGAATTTAAATTAAATTTAAAGAAAATTAAATTAAATTTAGAATCAACCTTTTTGAAAATTTTGTTGAACTTTGACCTTTGATATTTTTTTATATTATCTCTTTTATTTCTAACAAATATAATATGATATAATTAATATGGTTTTATTACGTTGTTTGTAGGAATCGAATTCATGACATATGATAATACTCACTTATTATTCCATTTATCCTTATTCTTATTATATAATAGGATAAAGGATATATAATAGGATATAATTTAGGAAACTATAATTTTTATTTTTTTTTAACAAAAAACTTAACTTATTTGCACCCGAAAATCGAGTTTTATAACCCCTAAGAGCATCTCCAACGGGAATAGCTAAAATTGGTTGGCTAAATTGGACCTGTAGGACATTATGTAAAATTTGTTGAATCTGTAAGACATTTTACTTCAATGGTATTAGCTATATTGGTTGGCTATATTTTAAAAATAGTATGTTATTAATAATTTAGGTTGTTATAAATAGAATATATCACTTCAATATGGTAATGAATGATGTGGAATCTTCTTACAGATTTCTTACAGCTATATAGAGGTTCGATAAATATAGCCAACCTGTAGAAATTATCTAAAATTATAGCTAACAGCTTTGACACATTGGAGTTCAAGTTTTTTTTAGATAATCTCTATAATTTTTATTTATGGTATCTTTTATCTAATTTTAGCTAAGGATTTCTTCTGGTTGGAGATGCTCAAAATACCCATAATTTGAAGAGACGGATGAAACAAGCCAAGCCATAAGCCTCATGACCTGTCCTCCTGTGGACCCCACATAGCCCTCTCCTAAAACGCTTCGCCGTCACCAACCTTTTCTTTCACCAAACATTTTCAATACTATCCTACACCATATATAAACCTCCTCCCATATGTAAAGAAAACAAAACACACACTAAAACACACACAAACACATCTCTCACGGCGGTGATGCTCGGAGCACTTTGTATTCGTCCCAAGCCGTGGCTCTTTTCATTCTTATCCCTCACTTCATCTACACAACACCGTCTCATTCAAAGTCCACTCAAGCTAATCACAACTAATATTAATAATAACCTCACTGACGATTGCCGACGTCATCACCACTCTACTGCTTGCCGTATCGGATGTTATCGCGGCGGTGCGGCCTCGATATGGCACGCTATTTTGCCAGCTGGAGGGAATTATATAAGGCCGCCTGTTGCGTTTCATGAACAGAAAGGGGAAGGATCGTGGAATGTGGCGTGGGATGATAGGCCTGCCAGATGGTTACATAGGCCTGATTCCGCTTGGTTGCTTTTCGGAGTTTGTAGTTGTATTGCTGGACCTTGCGAAGTTGTCGAAAATACTACTGATTCGAATAGTTTGAGTTTGAATTTGGATGCGGAGGTGGTGGAGGATGATGGTGTTTCAAGTGAGGAGAAGGTTAAGTACAGAGTTACAGGTGCGTGATCGCGGTTTTTCGTGTTTTTGTGTGATGATTGTTGTTTAACTTTATGTGTTTGATGATATGATTGAGCTGTTTTAGATGCTGTAATGAATTTTTGTTTAAGTAAGTTTACGATATTTAATGTAAAAAATTGAGAAGAGTGCGGTTATTTTTTGTTAGGTGTTTGTAGTTGAACTCTATGTGTTTGATGAAATGAATGAGCTGTATTAGATACTTTACTTGTCAATGACTTCATGCTGAACTACGGTATATGATGTTTTTTAGTTAACGTATCGCAAATTTATACAAGTGTACATGTAAGATATTCAATTCAGAAAATCTAAGGCCAGTGCGGTATTTGTGGTTTGTTAGGTGTTTGTAGTTGAACTCTATGTGTTTGATGAAATACCTGAGCTGTTTTGGATGCTTTACTTGTCAATGACTTCATGTTGAATTAGAATTACGGTGTATGATAGATATTTTTGAGGTCAATGTCAATTCTTAGGAAGTGTGCCATATTCAATATAAGAGAATCAAGGAACTAATTATTTGTAAAAGGTTTTTTTTTTTTTTTTTTTATTATTATTTTTCTTTTTTGTGTTAGCTGTAAGTAATTGAACTCTGTGGTCTGTTGAAATGATTGATCTGTTTTAGATGCTTTGATGTTTGATGTGTCAGTGACTTCTTTTAAATTTAATTAGCACGTATGATATCTGTGAGGTGAATTTAGAGTACAATATTCATTGTGAATGACAAAGGAAAAGTTGCTTAATTTGTGCTGGCAGGTCAGGGTTTGTACAGTCAAGTCATATCAACTAACAACTAACATTAGCTACATTAGTGTCAACATATGTGTGCTTTTTGGAGTCTTACATATGTACTCGTTCTGTTTATATTTCTATGTGATTGAATTATGGTGTATTGCTTATTAGTTCTTATGAGTTATGAACAATCAGGAAGGGCATGAAGTATTACCTGTTACCACTAAACATATGTTTGGACTTAAATTTTTTTAAAGAGATCACTTCTGACTTTCATCCATGTTTGTTTCTTAAGTTTCAACTTGATAATTGATATTACGTTCTTGTCTGCTTAAACGTATGAGGGCGTTTACTTTTGTTTGTACATGTATAACTGTCTTTACTTCTCTTTTAAGTTTCAAGAGAAGACAATGTTTGTAATGCCCTTTAACATATAAGAACACGCATGTGTATCATTGTGTAGCCTATACAGGCCTTAAACATTCTATTTTGTTTGAGATATCCTTGCACCTTTTTTCTTCTTTATATTGATATTTCACTTTGAAAGTTAAAATAAATTGTTTGTCTGATAGCGAATGCAAATTTTTTTTTTTTTAAAAAAAAATGAGTTTCTTTATAAAAAAAGCTTTTGACGTACAGGGGTGCCAGCAGATGGACGATGCTTGTTTAGAGCAATCGCTCATGTGACTTGCTTGAGAAATGGAGAGGAAGCTCCTGATGAAAATCGTCAGAGAGATCTTGCTGATGACTTACGAGCTGAAGTAATTTTTGTATCTTTTTCCATACATGCAATTATGCAGTCACGTTACCAGGAATATACAGTAGCAAGCTAGTGTACTTTTCATTTGTTATTGACAATTGGTTCTTTTAGGTGGTTGCGGAGCTTTTAAGAAGGCGTAAAGAAACAGAGTGGTGAGCTTATTTATAATATAGAGTAGTGCTACCGTCTTTTTTTGCGGTGTTTATCTGCCATTTATGTATTTTCATAATTTCATTTTTCCCTTTTTCTTTTATATTACGCATTTCATGCTATTTTCAATTAGCTTTTCTTAATGCACTTATAGGTTCATTGAAGGAGATTTTGATACCTATGTAGATAGGATTCAACGACCCTATGTTTGGGGTGGTGAGCCAGAGCTATTGATGGCATCTCATGTACTCAAGTGAGCTACCTATATGTTTTCTGTATTATCTCTCTTACATATATTTATCAGTATGATTTATATACGATATTGTTTGGCAACAACTTCAGTATCATAATCTTCAAATATTTATATGTATATTCACTTTTTTTGGCCAAACACGATGATATTTCAGCGTGTGGCCAACTCCAGTAAATTCCAAGTAGCAGCAATGATCCATATTTATTATTTTTGTTCACAGTTTTATGGCTAAGTTACGTCGAGTTGGAAATGAATTTCAGCTTTTTAATCCATTTTATGGGTTACAGTTTATCAATATTTGTTTTATTTTCTACCGGAGTGTTATTTTAAGTTTGAAATACAATCAGTCAGCTGTTCCTACTTCCTGTGTGGCCTGATCATATAATTCTCTCCTCTTTCTTACATGAACTTCTACCTCTACCATACTCTTTATAGAGTTATAACTTATACCCTATTCTTGGCTTGCTCTCTTTTGGTGCTTCACATATCCATCTTTTTCTGAAGAGGTTAATCAATTAAGTGGCCGCTAGTTAGGCTCTAGATTCTCAAGTAGGTTACAAAAGTCCAAACTGTCTCACTCGACTCATCAAACTGAGTAGAAGCACCTTCCGTTAAATTTTCTGTTAATATGAACGGTTTATTTGACATATAGCAAGCTTTTTAACATGGCAGCTGCGTAAAATATGAGTCTTCAACACCCTATCATTCTTCATCACCATGCACAGACTATCTTCCCAAACCACTTAAATGAACTTGAAACTCTCTGATTCCTTATTAAAGCATATAATCATCATCAAAATATACTCTCTTTTTAATATAGAATTACCATACACATAAACATTGTTCTCTTTCTATTCGCATATGAATGTTTTAGTTTTCCATTTTGACCTTAATATCTTCCTAGTCGAAAAATGATTCTTCCCAAATTCCTGAAGGCGGAGTTTGGGAAACTTGGAATTCATTTCAAACGATGAATTTCAATTTCAGAATTTGAAATCTAGAATCTCGAATTCAAAATTTTCTATTTGGGGAACTATGAGAATTTGAAATTCTAACATGTTTGAGAATATGAGGGATTTTAAAATCGATAAGTATTTGGCAAAAATTTATCTTAATTTGGAAATTTAAATCTTAATTACATTATTACAACAGTTTATCTAGCAAGTTATGTTTATTTTGAAGTTGATAATCTGATTATGAGAGATGAATTAATTTCCATAAATAAAATATCCATGTTGTGCTATTAACTAATTATTATTACAACCCAGCTCTGGATCTTTATCTCTCTCTAAAAGAATCCAACTTCCTCTCTCAAAAGTAACACTTCTACCAGAATACACACACATTTACAACATATCAGGTCCTCCATTAATGGAGAAAAAGCAAGGATTTGTAGATTTTAAAACACCTAGTAAAATCAAAATTATTGCTGATGACGTCATACTTGAAGAGTCCAGGTCGGGTCGGATACTCACAGCTTGGGGAGGGTGACACTAGTGTAGGTTGGTGGCATAGGAGAGGGTTGGAGGAAGGATAAAGCAACGATGAGGGAGTATTTCAATTTACAGCTTTTCATCTGGCTATGGAATGATGAAGACTTGAGTGTACATTGAAATCCAAATCCTAACCCAAATTCTGTTGGTTCCCAAACAAGTAACTAAAACAAATCCATTATTTCAAATGAATTGACTGGACCCTAGGAAGCATGAGTGCGGGTGCGCGGTACGGGGATACGGGAGTTCGGCAAATTCAAAAATATGGGGATTCGGGTGCGGGATACGGCAAATATTAAAATATTAAAAAAATATTATATATATTATATCATATATATATATATAATTCAAGAGTTGCATTTTAATTAAACAAAGTAATCAAATCTTGACAAAAAAAAACAAAGTAATCAAATAAATAAGTTTAACTTCCTAAATAGCCAAATAAATGCAATTTTAGTAACATGCTTCCATAAATTATCTACATCTCTTGATTTTTGAGTCTTGCTACCGAATTTGTAGATTCCATAACACTGCTAAAATTGAAAGAAATCAATCAATTAAATTAAATTGATTATTACCAAATTAACCACAATCCAATTAATCAATTAAATAATTACTTGTCTTATTACAATTATAAATCAGACGACCAAAATATATACAAACACTAGCAGACATATATATATACAAATATACACACATATATACACACAAGGCATAGAAGCCGATAGACACATATACGCACACATATATACACATAACTCATCGATTTGTTTTTATTTTATTTTGCCACTCTGACGTATCCCCGCGTATCCTCGTCTCTGACGTCACCGATACGCCATGTGGCGTATCCCGTACGTATCCCGCCGCACCCCCCCCCCCCCCCCCCCCCGCCCCCCCGCACTGCAAAGTATCCCGTACGCAGTTCTTCACCCAGGTGAAGTATCCCTGCTTTCTAGACTGGACCCAAACATGTCATAAAGTTTTTTTTTTGTATACTCCTTCACCATCTTTGCCGTCAGAAACTTTCCCTACCTTGTTTCACCCAATTTCGAAACCTTAATTTTACACCATTTAAGAAAAATATTAATGTTGATTGCCTAGTACAGGAATTTGATTTTTTGTATTCGGGTTTGTGTACCTGGTGCGGAAATGACGTCGTTGTATCTGGTTTCGTGTTGTTTTCCCATAATACTTTTCACACGAGCTGACCAAAATTCTACTTATATGTTGATTTTGAATTGTAAATAATGCTAGAAAAAAGAAGGCCCTGAGCGACAAAACAACAAACCTTTAGTGAGGAAAAGGGAATCGCAAAAATGAAGACCATTGAATAGGAAGGAAAAAAAAATGTATATATATATGTGTGTGTGTGTGTATGTGTGTACCAAGATACAATATCTGTTCCGCATTAATATCTTTACTTGAGATTTTTACTATGTGAAAATCAACAAATAATTTGGGATATAAGGTTAGTATAATATCAAAGTAAAAATAGCGTTATAATGACTTTCTGTAAGTAACAGTATTATTCTACGACAAATTATGATTTAAGGATATGAGAGATAACTGGATTTACATTAAAAAATTTCTTATCCTCGAATGGAGGAAGTTTATGGCATATGGTTGTGAAGTGAATTTATCATATATTACAAATTATTGCTGCTACAATATTTAGGCATATGTATTCTACTAGGAGTCTGGGATTAACTCATGTACAGATTAAGTAGTATAAAGAAAGAAGAGAACAATGCCCAACTGAACCCTGGAAAGTCTTTCACAGTCTTGTGATATGTTTAGCCATCTCTTAACAAATATTTGGCTTCAGAATATGCGTTATCCACACACTTTAAACCAGTTTCCTCCAACTTTTTTGGTTGGATCTTGTAGTTTTACTTTTTCTTGCAATGTTAAGAGTTTAAATCAGTTACAAGGATCATCCTAATTCATAAGTGAATCCTTCATTTTAACTTATGCATGCATTTGCTTTTGAAAATCGCTCTGACATGTTTTTTATCTAACTTTGTTTTCATGACGCAGGACAAAAATTTCTGTTTTCATGTTAGATAGAAGTTCAGATAGTTTGATCAATATAGCAAACTATGGAGAGGAGTATCAGAAGTCCGATGAAATTCCTATCAAATTGTTATTCCATGGTTACGGTCACTATGATATAGTGGAGGTTCCAAATAACAACTAGAAGAGCCCAGAAGCGTAGAAGTGAAGTGTGCCATATAAACCCTGGGATCAAATTTACACCTGGGGATTTTTTTGTTCATTTGATATTTACAGCCAGCTATTTGCTGAAATTACACAATTTTTACAATATACCCATGCCATTTTTGTAGATTCCATCGTTGATGTCCTGTCCTTCATTATTTGGCAGATTCTGAGCTATATATCAACAAATAAATTGCTTGTAGGGGTTCTTGAAATTGAATCTATATACAATGTTTATCACAACATTCCAAAGTGTATGGTGACCCTTTGTTTTTTGTTTGATGTACATATATGCTAGTCCTTTCCTGCTCTACTGATCTGACTTCGAGTAGTGAATATAGCTTTTGACATTGAATTCTGTTCTTTCATCGGGGTGGTTCAGAATTGCATGGAATTTTACACAGGAAAATTTTAAGATTGACTAGAAGTTGTAGAACTTTGTGGTTAATCGGCAAGTTAGCTTTGTTTTTGTATAGTAACTCTTGAAGTGGTGGTTCATTACTCGTTTACTGCATTGTGTAAAAAGCGCGGTGGTGGTTTATCGCTCGTTTACTGCATTCTGCAAAAACCGCTCTTCATACAACTATTGGTTATATAGATAAAACATCTTGACTTTACCTTTTCTTATCTTGGTGCTAATTATTGATTTAGTTAGTACTTTTGTGTTGTGGTTCAATAGCACTGAATGAGCAATTTCTTGCGACATGTGATTTAAATGTATATATTTTGCGGCATGGAACATGTTAAAAAAACATAATAAGCTGCGCAAGGTGTTACATATGCTCCAGTGCTGAATCAGTTAAAAGCTGTGTAAGGTGGTTTATGTAATATGATGTTTTACCTTAGCGAATAAGCAAACAAAAATTTAAAATATGTGTCCTCCCTTCGGATTTAAAGAGTGAGAACCAAGCACATTTGTTATCTACTAGTCTTTCAGATAGTTTTGTACTACTAGATACAGAGATAGCTTTCGAACACATCCTCTTTATATTTCCAGGTTTAACATAGGGATTGTCACAGTCCGGTTTGATTCGGGTTAGAAATCAAATCACTTGCTGTTTTTGAAAATTGCAAACGAATCCGCAACCAACAGCCCAACTTACCGAGTTAAATGGTCCTGTTCCAATTGGTCCAATTACAACATTTTAATCAGTTTAAGCAAATTTGTTTCATTTTTTGTTTTTATTAATGAACACACCAATCCGGTATGAATAGGAAGAAATATACCATTAGCTCAATTGGTCTTAAATTTGTTTACTTCAAATTTACAAAAATACATGGTATTTATTAGACCATAATTGAATAATACTAAAGAGTGAAAAATTCAATATACACCACTTAATTTGTAGACTCATTCGGAGCATCCTGCATTTGTGGCATGGCTTGGCAATCCGGCTGAACAAACAATACAGGGTTAGAGACAGGCCCGTCTTAAACTTTAAAGGGGCCATGTGCTAATTACAAAATTGGGCCCATAATTTATTTAAAATTTAAATAAGTTATATAAAATAGTTATATTTGAAGAGACATTAAAGGAGGTTTTGATTTAGATGTGTGTAACTGAAGTTGAAGTCTGAATAAATCAAGGTTTGGTGTAATTTTGCTGACAATTAGATGGATTTATGTAACATATATAGATGGGTTTTTCTGATTTAGGGGTCCTAATAATTTTGGGGCCCTGTGCTGTTGGGCTCCTTGCACACCCTCATAGACGGCCCTGGTTAGAGAGTGTAGATGGCTGGCAGAGGGAGAGAATAATAAGTGATGCACAAAGACAATTATTAGAGTCTGATGATCATGAACACTAGACCGAAATAGCTTATAGAGGCCAAATTCTCGCATAGGCCTCACACAAGGTGCAAGGACACACTAAACGGAGAAAAATTGTTAAAGTTCCATATTAACATGGCACATGCAAGTTTTCCTGTTGGATTAAGATTTGAAGGTGATAGTGAGAAATTTTATGTAAAGTTCAAGTAATGGGGAACCCTAAATTACAGTTCTTTTACATATAAACATGACCACCATAAATTTATGTTGGATTGAAATACATATGAATGTGATAATCACAAGTTATTATGTTGGACTGAAACTTAAGTTAATAGCGAGAAAATTGATGTAAATCCCAAGCACGGGGAACACCAAATGACATTGTTTTTAAAACTTAAATTTATGATAAATTATCAGATAATGAAGTTTTCATCATCTGTCAGTGGATTAAATGTTCATGATTTTCTATTAAATGTTTATGATTTTTTTAAGTAATTTAAATTACTAGTTGTATTTTTATAAACAACAAGTTGATAATTATATATGCATCAATTTGTAAACATATTTTCTCACTTTTAAGGCTTGTCAACAGGAAACCATCTACCTAAAATTTTAAACCTTTCATATCTTTTCTTTCAATCCATACATGTATTTCTAAAGAACATAATACTTTCTAAAACCTGAGTACCAATACTTGACATGATTCTTGACTTCTAGTGCACAAAACAAGAATGACCAGCCTTTCTTATACATTGCAGTAACAAAAAAATGAACTATAATATCCAAACAAATGTCCTTAATATTCATTCATTTCTGTAGATATACTTGATCCCAACAATACAAATGTGCTCTTTAGTTGGGGACAAATGTGCCAACATATCCCAACCCGACAATGAAGAACGCCATTGATTGAACGAAGAGGTAGATGAAATAGTGGTTCTTTCCGAAGTAGAAATCGTACCATCCACAAGAGAATAAAAACATCCCAACAATCATCTCTAGCCCATGAAATCTGTCAATGCCAATTGTTGAAAAATGTTATTGTTATAATTTGAGTTCTATATAAAACATGTTTGTTTGAGCTTATAAATATACATATTACTACCTATGCAATCTCAAACTTTCTTCAATAACTACAAGATGATCGGAGAAACAATTGTACCTTCCCCAAAATTTTGGGTTGAATTGGCTGAATTTCTTAACATGTTTAGCACCAGTATTTTTGGTTTTGATAGAATCTCCTAATTTTTCAGTGACAACCCACTCATTGACTCTTCCTACCTCCAACAGGCCGATGATAGTTGCTTTTGTCCGATGCAAAGACATAACATTTTCAAAAAGTATCCAGATAATCACTAGGTGCAAAGACCTGCAACATAATTATGCAAAATCAAAATCAGTGTTATTTATCTAGAAGCCATGCAACTTTATATATGGACTCATTCGATTAATTTGGATGGTTTTATAGGAAAGAGAAACAAACCTTGGAGTTCCAACAGCATTGAGAATGGTAATAACAGAAGGAATATATACAGCACCCCATATAGGAACTTCAATTTCAGGAACTAAAACAGTCATGGGCAAAACCACACAGTAGAAGGTAAATGTGACAATATGGCCCACAATCTTTCTTACAAAGAAGAAACTATAAAGCACATAAAATTTCTTCCACCAAGTCACTTTCTGTAAAAAAACAACAACTATAAAACTTAGAGAGTGCTATAAACACTATAAATTATAAATTTTTTGAAGATGAATGTAGTTGTCTAGAAATCTTGCTAATAAAAATATGAAAGAATACACTTAAACAAGAAAATGGCAATTGAATTACCTTGTTTGTTGCAATTTCGAAAGCCATTTTTCTGAAGAGATTAGCAGGACCGCAGGACCAACGATGTTGTTGATACCGAAATGCTTTGAAGGTACTTGGAAGTTCACTTTTCACCTAAATGAGTTACAAAATTACAAGTCATGCATTTGATATAACTATCTCACTGCATTTAGTATCTCTCTATTGATCTTTAAATTATTATATATAATGTTTTATATTGTACCTGGACATCTCCGGCATAAACAAATTTCCATCCTTTGAGCGTAGCTCGGACAGCCAAGTCCATGTCCTCGACAGTCGTTCTATCCTTCCATCCTCCTGCTTCATTAAGTGCAGTGATTCTCCACACACCAGCAGTTCCTGCAGGACCATTTTCACTATTTATTTCTATTTATAATAATTACAAGTATATTATTATTTATTTAATTGTTTATATATAATTACCATTGAAGCCAAAAAATCCATAAGTTTGGGAACCCACTTCTTGCTCCACAATAAAGTGATAATTCAATGACATCTCTTGCATTCTTGTCATCAAGCACTCATCTGCATTGACTGCATCGCAATCATATATACAAGTAAATTCTTTCAGTCACTTGTTCTTGTAATTATTATTTTTATTAAAACATCTGAAACTACAACATGATTTTACAGCATGAGCAGCCGAGCATGTGAACATAATTAAAGTCACATATTTCACAAATCATAGAGCCTCTAGTGTCCATATAAGCCGATCATTTCGAGTAACAATGATCAGGAAGTTTCGACAGACTAACACGAATCATGCAAAATCCGCAAAATTTATGGTGACAAAAGTATAATCGAACATGATACTAATACAACAAAAAAAAAAAGGTGTAAAAAGTGATAATAGAATCACAAGCTTGTATTGAGGTGGCTACACCTGCAACTAAATGGACTGCAGAAAGAAGGTTAGTACTGCAACTAACATTATTGTTACAACCATCATCATAAGTAGTAATAAATAAAAGTGGTCCTATATGGGCTCTTTTATTTTGGAGACCATATCTATCTACGACATGTGTTTAGGCTGAAATTTTGTAATGAGTAAAAGCAAAACATGAATACACCTACTCAACCACAATAAGGAAACAAGTAGAGGTCCGCAGTTTTCATGGCCTCAAAGTTGTAGGACTGTCCACATTTCTTTTCGAAGTGGGACTATAGATCAGTCCCCCAACCGACAGTGTATGCAAAGAGAGAATACAAAAACATTTAAACGCGGGAAATAACCCGAAATGGAGTCTTGGAACTGACTTATAAGTCACACAGATGATCTGAACATGGTATTTGTTTTACTTGTGAGGTAACTACTGTAAGACAATCCGAAGGTGCCAAAGATCAATTAATGACTACTCTTTTGTTAATAAGTAAATGTTTTTTTTTACCGAATTTCCAACGTGCTTGAACAAGGGCAATTTCCGGGTTGTGAACAAAGAAAGGAATGGTGCGCCACAGGAAATCAGGCTCAGGCTGGAAATCTGCATCAAAGATGGCCACCAAGTCACATTGCTTCACATAACTATGCTTCAATCCTTCTCTAAGGGCCCCTGCTTTATAGCCTGTTCTATTTTCTCTGATCTCATACTTAATGTTGATTCCTTTGCTTGCCCATCTCTTGCATTCTAGCTCCACCATATCCTGTTTGTTTTATAAATTATTATTTTTAAACAAAATAAAAAGGTGAAACGATTCTACAACCATGGGAACAATTGTTTATATGGTAAATATTCGAATTAAGAAAAAAGGATTGCTTTATACATTTCGGAAGAATTTATGGCAAAATATTTACCTTAATAGCAGCATCTGTTGAATCATCAAGAACTTGAATTATAATTCTGTCAGATGGCCAAGAAAGTCCACATGCTGCACCAATTGACATCTGATACACCTACTCAAAATAACAAAAACATACACAAGAAAATAAAAAAAGAATCTAAATAAAACATAAACAATATTTACTCTATATGGTAAAAGATTAATCAACAATATATACCTCTTTCTCATTGTACATGGGTATCTGCACTAACACCATAGGATAAGCAGAATTTCCCAACTCAACATCTTCCTTCATGGCCTCCCACTTGAATTTCTTTTCGGGTTTTCGTTGCAACAATTTGATAAAAAGCTTCACAATTCCCATATACAGTCTCTCAATGAACAACATAACAGACATTGCCAAGCACACATTCACCATGAGCTTCAACACCGGAACGATCAACGGAGCTTTTCCCAAGTCCCAAAGCATCCCAACTTGGCCTAAAAGGCCAGCTTGAGGAGTGCCTTGAAAAACCAATGTCTCTGAATCATTCTCCATTTCTTGCTTGGCAATCGTACTAGACTGACACTGCACACTCCAAATATATAAAGAGATAAAAGGGTTGCGAAAAGAACACGAGTATATGATACGAGAAATGGGAGTTTGCTTTGGATTTGAAATGTGTTTGAGTTTTGCTTTTATTTCACGCTTGAGAAAATGCAAGCTGCAGATTTTGGTGATCACAGCTGGATTTATATATAGTACTTGATCGTATAGGCCTTCGAAAATCCAAAATATTAAAGAATCCGAAAAATCTACAAGTAATAAATGGGGAGGTAGTAAAAAGGTGGTGTAATTTTGTGAGAGTATGGTTAAGAACTAAAACCAAACTCAATCTTTGTTCATATATTGTAGGAGAGATGATTGAGGTATTTAAAGAGATAATCAAATCTACAAAATACATGCATATCTACATATTCATATTCATTATTATTACAAATGTCAAAATGAGTCAAAGGAGAAAAAGATTGGGGACCTTAGATATTGATTATTATGGAATTAGTATATCGAGTTATATTTTAAATGCAATGGCGTTGTTGGTAGTGATTTTTTAAATTTTGATTTATGGCGATATAGGCTAGGATTTTGTTAAGATTACGAGGCAATCCATGCCGAATCTGTTTGTTATTCATTTAATTTTTCAAGATTATAAATGATTTGTACTTATTACAGCAGGATATCTATCTGAATACAAACATAATTAATTATAATTCATTTTTCAATTGGAGAAAAAAAAAGCTAAATGATTAAAGCTTAACATCCCTAAATTATGATCCAAAAAATTCAATTTTTTGATATGTGTTCGTGAATATAGATTAAAAAAAATTGGTTTTAAATAATTTACGAAAAAATTGTCTTCCCAGAATGTAAGATAATATGCATCTATGAGTAAATATATTTATGTATGTCGGACAAAAAATTTATTAAAAACAGTTTTCTTGTTGTACGGATCAAAATTAGTGATGTTGAATGATTTCAAAAAAAAAAAAAAAAATTAGTGATGTTGAAATATTTATGAACAAGACGTCATACAAATTTATTATCGACATACTTACGTATATAGCGCAAAATTATTTATTATCAAATGTCAAAAACGATTTTCATATTAAACGGATTTCAAATACGCATCTTAGTTTATAAATAAAAAAATCAAAATTTTATTATAAACATAAATACGTGTATTATCCAAAATCATCCACTAAAAACAAAAACTATATCATACGTACTCATCACTCAAGATGTCGTTTGTAATCAATAATTTTGTAAACTAATTTCATAAAAATGTATTATTAAATATATATATATATATTATGACTTTATTTACCTATTTACAAATGTTTCATATTGAAATATTTTTCTTTGATACTGAATAACAAATGGTAACTTTTTGCATTTTTACTCTGTCGCATTTTTGGTAAATTTCTTCAAAATCTAATAAAATATAAAATTCATCAAGGTACGACATTTGTTTCACAACTTAAGAAAATAAAAAAGTAACTGAAAAAATAGTATTGACCAAAATTTATAAATTCACACTACTACAAATCTGAACTTGCATAGAATGCTATGTAAGTACATATGACTTGAATAGCGTTTTTTTTATGCTATGTAAGTACTTTATTTCTATAACACTTTTAAAAACGCTATTTAAGTAGGTGGCACTGGTATCTAAGTAGTACACTTAAATAATACACATTATATCTTATTATATTACTCTCTCAGTCCCACGAATTCTTTACATGATAGCGATGAGTTCGGCACGCATTTTAAGCCTCCTAAAAAGTATAGTTGCATAATTTATTTTTAATATTTTTTTCTTCTGAATAAAAATTTAATGTTTAAATTTTTATTCAAAAAAAGAAAATTTTAAAAATAAGTTATGCAACTATACTTTATACCCCCTATATTATAATTCCTAAATCCACATACAAGCACTTTTACACCCCCTATCCCAAGACTTCTATCTTAATTACATAAAATGCCATCAAAATATCATTCAATATTTCAAAACCCATGCCCTCTGCCTCTCTTACTGTCTTACATAACAGCAGCACGGGTATATTTGTTTTTTATGCATCAGCACGTACTATATGTAACGAGAGTTGAACAAACAGATGTGCAACAACAACTTTTCATATGCAATGCACATATTACATACATACATAGGAGTGTTTAATTCAATTTCAAATTTCAAATTCACTCTTTTTAGTTCTCTTTTATCTTTTTTTCCCAAATTCAAAATCACTGGCATTGCTAAAACTTCTATCTCTACTATTCTTTCAACTTTTCTCCTGCTTATATATCAAATCAATGCTTTCGAATTGTATTTGTGTTCTTGAATTTTGTAATTTCGTCAATCGATTTGCTTATTTATATTTTTCCTTCTTGCAGATGTATCATTCTACTGATTATATAATCTTATTTCAGGTATCTTTTACAAACTATATTTTATTTTCAATGATAATACAATTTAATACATGTTCTTACTTAATTTCGATTTAGTTTATGTTTTGTGTCCTTATTTTGATTCTTATTCTTTTGCAGGTTTCTGACCCAATGGAAAGTGATTTTTGGAAATAAGGTATTTAAATCAATATTTATAGACAAATGTGTTATACTTTTTAATGTCTTCTCATGTTTCAAGTTTGTGATTTTCATAGTGTGAGTAGTGTTTTTTCTATGGTTAATCAAAACTTTGGTGATTGAGATACATATTAAGTGTTTGATCTTAGTCATGAGAGAATGATTGAGGTGCATATCAAGTGTTTGATCAAAGTCGTGTGAAAGAGTTTTTAATCATTTTTTATATTTAAACCTTTCATAAATTTTATGTTTTACATTATTTTTGTACAAATAAGTCGTGTGACAAATTATTTGGCTTTTGACATGTGTTTGTTTCTAAAATTAATTGAATTTCAATTGTGATTTTGTGTTGAAATCTGAGATTTTTTTATAAAGTCAGTGACTTGGTAATGTGTAATATGTATGTGTGAGTTTGGATACATAAATAAAAGGGTTGCCTGTATTTGTTAGGAAGAATTTATAGTAAAGCTAACATGTTGTTGATGTCTTTTTGCATTCAAGTGATCTCATCCTCATGCATTGATATACATTATTTAGCATGCTTCCATTTGTACTTGGAACTGTAAGCTCACTAAAAATACACCGGATCATGCGTATGTTGTGTTCTATAGAAGATCACTGTATACTGTAAAAAATCATTGATTGCAAATTTCAATTTTATAATCAAACATGGGAAATAAAAGATGCATGCATTACATATACTCATGATGTTTATAACCTATGCTAATACCGGTATTTTTAACTACAGACTATATATGCCTGACCTACAGATTTTCTTCCAACCATTGTCACACTAATATGCAGGTATGGGGTAACTTTAATTTAATATTTTAGCTCTATTATATGTTGTATGAAACGTCCTTAAATATCATATGTGTTCAATTTGGATTATGTTGATAATCTTTTTCATGTACTTTCTAGGTTGTGGAGATGTGAGCTAACATTTCCTAATATTTGCAAGTACTTTTAGTAATATTTCTGCATTTATATTATGATTATAAACGTTAACTACCTTCTGATCACTAATTCTTTTGTTTGATTTTCCGTTTGATTTAGTTGTTTGTTGTTATATGTGATGGTCGTAGCATTACCATATATATGGTTGGGGTTTTGTTGATGATTATAAAAAATCATTTCTCGATTCCTGAACATATATCCTAATCATGATCATTATCTAGAGAAATTTTGTTTTTGCGTGTCTTGATTAAAAAAATTAAATTCTAATACAATTATTTTTTAACTATCATAGAAGCTTTATGTTACCGAGATCTTCTATAGATATAGTATTGTGCAGATGTGTGTTTCTACTTTCTACACAAGTTCTAGCTATATTACTATTTAATGTGGGATTATAATCGCTTGATGAGTTTTATTTGCCAATATGTTGCATTGGATTCATAATTAACTTGATTGAATATCTTTTGGTAGCCAAACTGGCCAGGCCAGAGGAAGTTCACGGGATTCAAACTGATGCCTAATAAGACAAGAAGACCTATTACTATACTCCTAATGATTTCAAGAAGTTTGTTGTGCACAACACTTGGGATCTTGAACTCTTGATGATGCACAACAGATAAAGGCGTACATGTATTTAGGAAAAATGAAAAGAGATTGTGGAGAGAGTTGCATAGCTTAATGGTACCAACAAGCTTACAAGGTTGGCCAAAAAGCACCTATGACACTAAAAACCTTGCAAATCCTGTTCCTTAGATTAGAATTTACTAAATTTTTTTTATTTTATGGCTTTAACATTTCATTATGTTCTTTTCAGTGATTATGTTTTGAATGATTCTTATGCTTAGATGTTGCAGAGGTAGTAGAAGCAGCAACAGATTTTGGTGTCACGGTGGCAGTGCAAATGGGATCCAGAAATGTGGTTTTGGAGAGTGAACCTATAAATGTAGTTTAAGCACTAAAGCATGAGTAAAAGGGTTTTAGTATTTTATATTTGTTCTATGATAATATTAGCAGGTCTATAGGTGTTTTAAATTCTTTTGATGTTAGTCGTGTTAAGTAAGGAGGAAATAAAATAGCTCTCCTTCTTGCAAGATGGAATGTGTTACTAGATGAAGAAATGATTTGTAACGACAATTTTCCCAGAGCATTTTAGCTTTCAAACTATTATTCAGGGTAATAAACAAAAAAGTACAAAACAAATTGCAAATCGCAAAGTTATATTGTATTATGAAATAAAAATCATAATATTACAAAGCCAAAGCGTAGCGGGCAAAAAATTCTGGTATATATATATATATTATGACTTTATTTACCTATTTACAAATGTTTCATATTGAAATATTTTTCTTTGATACTCAATAACAAATTGTAACTTTTTGCATTTTTACTCTGTCGCATTTTTGGTAAATTTCTTCAAAATATAATAAAATATAAAATTCATCAAGGTACGACATTTGTTTCACAACTTAAGAAAATAAAAAAGTAACTGAAAAAAATATTATTGACCAAAATTTATAAATTCACACTACTACAAATCTGAACTTGCATAGAATGCTATGTAAGTACATATGACTTGAATAGCGCTTTTTTTTATGCTATGTAAGTACTTTATTTCTATAACACTTTTAAAAACGCTATGTAAGTAGGTGGTATCTAAGTAGTACACTTAAATAATACACATTATATCTTATTATATTACTCCCCCAGTCCCACGAATTCTTTACATGATAGCGACGGGTTCGACACGCATTTTAAGCCTCCTAAAAAGTATAGTTCCATAATTTATTTTTAATATTTTTTTCTTCTTATTCAAAAAAAGAAAATTTTAAAAATAAGTTATGCAACTATACTTTATATATGCCTTAAAATGCGTGTCAAGCAAGATTGAAAACATGTAAAGAAATGGGTGAGACGGATGTAGTATATGAGTAAGATAAATATAATGAACAATGAAGTTTCTTATTCTCACTGATGACATGTTTTATACTCTCTCCGTCCTACCCAATTCTTAACATTTTTTTTGTCAATTTCTGTCACGTATTTTAAGATGAATTTTAAGTATAATTTCATAATTTATTTTTAATTTTTTATATATAAAAATAGGATTATTCTATTTTTATATAAAAAAAATAAAATTAAAAAAATAAGTTATAAAACAATTTTTTTTTTTTTTGAAATCCACCTTAAACTGCGTGTCATACACCCTATTTTAAAATGTTAACATGAAGGGAATACAATTTTAAATATTCACATAAATAGTACACATTCGAATGATACACTTAAATCATCGATAAATTAAAAATTATTTTACAAATTTCTCATGGATTGTTAAATGATTCAATTGTAATTTTTAAAATTTGAGGTAGAGCATAAAAAATAAATTGAGGTTTTAAAATCTAATAACTATCCTAACAAAATATAAATCTAATAAATATCAGTTTTTTATTTAATTTAAATCCAAAAAATTATATAAATATAAAACGTTAAAAAATAAGAAACATTACATCTTCAAATAAAGAGACGTTGTATATAATGTATTGGAATATTTTATATTTTAATAAATAAACTATTTTTGAAAAATTTAAAGTTCAAATCCTATTAAATATTAAGAAATTTAAATTTAATAATATATTTACAAATATTAAAAAAGAGGCGTTCATAGCACAGATTATAAATTAATACAAATTAAATTAAATACACAACTTATCAAATACTTTGAGTTATAATTTAAAATTTATCAAGTACATGCACAAATAGAGCTCTTATCTATATTCTCATTTACTATTTATTTTAGGATTCATTCAAGATAAAATGATCAATATTTGTAATTTTATTATTTTAACAATTTTAAAAATATGTTGTGGATTAATTATAATATATAATAATTTAATAATTATAAATGCATATTATTGAAATTATCTAGAGTATTTGTTATATGTGTAACCGTATGTAACAAATTTTGTTTAAGACAATCAATTTCGAATCAATGTTTTTGTCGGATCATATTATAAGTATTAAAGTGACGTCCCATGCTAATCCGATTCGTTAAATAATTGATCCTAAAAATTTAATGAGAGTAGGGAACCTAACATACATTTTAGGTAAATTCCCTGAGATATGTGTGCCCTGCGGGTCCAATAGATTTTAAAAGGATTTTATTCATATTTAAGGAAAGTTACCTGAGATATATCTCAGGTTCCTTTTTCTCAAATTTAATTTATAAATCCTTTAGCTATTGATTTTATCAAATATATTATTTAGATTAATTCATATTAATTTAACTTTTAGAATTTGATAGATAATTTTTGATTCTGTAATCCAAAATTATGATTTATGAATAATTAAAATTATTGTTATCGACACAATAATAATAAACTTTTTGAATTTAGAAAAATGTAAAATTATTGTTTTAATTATTTTATTAAGTTATTTTATTTCTACAATTTTTATGTTAAATATTTTTTTTTATCTTTAGTTGTACTTGTATTTGGCCTCCAACGAGGTTTTGGTCTGGTTTCGCCCCTAACGGGATATTTACTCACCATTGTACCTTAAGTGAGATATTTACCTTTAACTAGCATTTTGCCCGTACTTCGTACACGGCTTCTTATTTAATTTAAAATGATAATACCAAAAATTTAACAAATTTGATTGATTTTTTAAAACATCTTACTTAATTTAAATTGACAGTACCAAAAATTTAACAAATTTGATTGATTTCTTAAAAATATATTGTATGCAATTATATAAATAATCAATTCTTAGCAAGATATTAGATACAATTATATAAGTATTTAATAAAATAATGATATGCTAAAATTTATATAAAAAAGTAGCATACAATTCTATTTTAACAATGTTGAAAATTTATTTAATCCATCAAAATCTACAATAAAAATAATAACTATTTTTACAAATATTGTTCTCTAATTGAAAACAATAATAAATTGTCTTCATTATTCAAATGCGAAAATGATAATTCCTTCACCCCCAATGACTCCAAAACATTAAATGGCTCCAAAACATTAAACCTCATATAATATCAAGAACATGTTATATTAACTATGAGACCTCATAGTTAATATAATGTGTAAATGTTGGAGAACAATGAGATCACATTTTAAGCAATTTTTAATTTTTTTTGTTAAATTTTTTTATGAATGGATAGAGGGTAGAATTATAAGACTTTTGTGTGAAGATGCCCCTAGCGGGGCCCTTTAAAATAGTTTGAAATGTAGCGAATATGTGTGTTCTCACTGTTCTCATTTTATTTTATTTTTTTGTTAATTTTTTTATGAATAGATAGAGGGTAGAATTATATGACTTTTTTTTGTGAAGATGCCCCTAGCGGGGCCCTTTAAAATAGCTTGAAATGTAGTGAAAATGTGTGTTCTCACTGTTCTCATTCTCACCAGAGCGTGACCATTAAACTGTATTAGTAAATTCATGTATGAAAAAATAGTGTATATATATTATTAATTTAGATTCTTTTATTAAAAATAAGTAAATTATACAATTAAATAAGCAAGCCAAAATATCAGATAAATATTCTAGTAGATTTATTGTTTATGTTCAAATTAAGGTCTTTCACCATGGCTGACTTTATTATATTAAAAGTATGTTCTTATTGAAATGAATATAATAATTTGAATTTGAATATATTCTTAAACTACTTATTTTGATGGGTTGTTAATTTTTTTGTGATCAACTTAGAGGGGTAACCAAAAATAAAATTAATTGGAATACATAAACCCATTACCCACGTTATGATAAACAATACCTATAAAATGGAAGTTGCTTATGTGGTTCAGGCTTGTTAATTACTTCAATACTTCATTAGCTTGATCATCATGTGGACCATCTTTCTTTTTATCACTTATGTTGTTGCTATGTAGTCTATCTGTAACTAACATCTTTCTTTTTATCACTTATATATGTTGTTGCTATGTAGTCTATCTGTAACTAAACATCTCTCTCTGCTTGTAATCTATATTTATAAATGCAAACTTCTTCTTGTATTGTATTTTGTTTTCAATATTTAAAATTATGTAGCTGGAGGCGAAGAGAAAGGCTGGAGGTACAATCGTAGTACTACAACATTACTGAAAATAAGTACAATATCATATTAGAATTTTTTGTTCCAATCTAAATTGGGTTGCTCCAAATGCTGTGTAATGACAAAAAGGGGCATTAAATAAATAAAAAAGATTAAAAAAATGAAGGATAATACTGTTTACCAAAAACACAGGTCTCCGCAAGAAGCTCACATATTCACTTTTATCTTTAAATAATGTATGATTACAAATTATAACAATCACATTTTCCATTACTTATTCTCTCTCAAAAAGCCAACTAAACTGAAAAAGGAAAAAGTTAGTGCTTTTATATTTTAAAATGGAGCTCAAGTGAAAGTGCTAAATATGAGATCATATATGAAGTGAAATTGAACGCGAGTAAAGAAGATATTTAGAGCATAAATAAGAGCAATGTTACCTGACCGAGAGGGTGAGGCTTGTGACGTGGGTTTGAGCTTCTAAGTATGCTATTCCATAGTCCCTTCGGAGACATCCGATAAAAAGTATGCTATTCCATAAGACCTTCTGGTACGTAGCATGTCTACCCCATGAACATTAAGTTGAACAAATCCATAAAGAACATAAACTTGCTTGAAAACAAAATAATGTCTATAAGTATCAAACTGAGTCCCAAGATTATTTACAAATAACATGGTCCGTATTGTGTCAATGTTATTAACTGGTAATCTTTCCAACTACCTTTGTTATTACGACATGTAAAATAAAAAATTGAAAGGCCAAGCAAATATTTTAAAGGTACCTTTCTGGTGTCCTGTATATTATTATAACATCGGGTAATTCATTAAAACTTTAATTCTTAAATTCTAAACCAAAATCAAAACCAAACAAATATTATCCTGTCTAATTTTTAATATTGTGAAATCAATAAAAACTTAACTCTTATGGCCAAACTGAAAACTGGAACCAAACATATATGACCCGTACAGAGGTCTAGTACACATACCTTAACCCTACTTCAAGGGGTTGAGATGTTAATTTGGTGAAAAACCCAGCTTTCAAATCTGAAAAGTGCAAACATGCATCAAAATCCAGCAGTGTGAAGATTTGAGCGGCATGGACTTGAAGGTGAAAAATGACAGAGATAGATTTGAGTAATGACAAAACGGAGAATCAAAGAAATAAAGAAAGATAAAAAAATAAAGGATAATACTATAGTAGAGGTTTAGATTTGGGTCGATCCAATTGGGTTACTCCAAATGTTGTGTAATGACAAAAAATAGTATATGTTTAGATTTAGGTCGATCTAATCTAATTTGGGTCGCTCCAAATGCTGTGTAATGGTAAAAAGGGGCATCAATGAAATAAAGAAGATTAAGAAAATGAAGGATAATAGTATCGTTGACAGAATTCGAACCTTGAAATTTTAGTAAATAAATTTAATCATGTAACATATTTAATCATTAGATCTAACAGTTCTAATTTTAAATAAAATTCTAACGGATATTATTCATTGTATACGAATTTTTATTATATTTTGTTAGTGGTTAGAAGATATGATGTCATATTTTTGGGTATGCAATTAGTAAATAAAATTAATCATGTAATATATTTAATCATTGAATCTAACAGTTCTAATTTTTAACTAAAAATCTAACGGATATTATCCGTTGTATACGAATTTTTGTTATATTTTGTTAGTGGTTAGAAGATATGAAGTCATATTTTTTGGTATGTATTAATTATTGCAATATTATGTTTTAAATTACGTGTTTTAATTAATAGAAAAAAAATTATTGATTGGAAGATATGATATTTTAGGTATTTATAAAATGTAATATCATCAATTATAAGTAAACATCTTTTAATTGAAAAAGACAATCAGCTAATTATCATTAATTATATTATTAATAAAAAAAAATGAAGGATAATAGTAGAGGTTTAGATTTGGGTTGATCCAATTGGATCGCTCCAAATGCTGATTAGAGAGAAAAAAATTATTGATTGGAAGATATGATATTTTAGGTATTTATAAAAGGTAATATCATATCATTTATAAGTAAACATCTTTTAATTGAAAAAGGCAATCGGCTAATTATCATTAATTATATTATTAATAAAAAAAATGAAGGATAATAGTAGAGGTTTAGATCCCCTCGGATCTCCTTTATATATTTATATAATAGTTCTAATTTTTAACTAAAAATCTAACGGATATTATTCGTTGTATACGAATTTTTATTATATTTTTTTAGTGATATTTAATTTCCACTATTAATAAAATTTAAAATGCAATTGAGCTGTATATTTAGTTTTCTCGATTAGTAAAAATTTAAAATGCAATTTAGAGAAATTGATTATTTTAATATGTTTTACTTGAAAACAGAAATTGATTAGTTATTAGGAGAAATTTTATTTATATTTAAGTAAGGGTAATTAAGTAAAAAAAATAGGTACCGACCAACCAACTAACCAACCAATCGGTGCCATATAATTGGAAAACTATAGATTTTAGCTAAAGGAAATAGAAAAGGTAACATTTTTTTAAAAAAAATTGATTATTTTAATATGTTTTACTTGAAAAAGAAAATTGATTAGTTATTGTGAAATTGTTTATTTATAATTAAGTAAGGGCGTCATTTAATTGGAAAAAAGAGATTTTAGTTAAAGAAAATAGAAAATGTAACGTATTTTAGAAGGAAATTGATTATTTTAATATGTTTTACTTGAAAACAAAAATTGATTAGTTATTAGGAGAAATTTTATTTATAATTAAGTAAGGGTAATTAAGTAAAAACAATAGGTACCGACCGACCGACCAACCAACTAACCGACCGACCAAACTTTCACTGTTTTAAAATGCAATTTTAATGGTAAGGATATTGAAATTGTATATTAATTTTCCTCGATTAGTAAAAATTTAAAATGCAATTTAGATATTTACTTTACTTCATTAGTAAAGATTTTATAGGTAAAAAATAATGAAACTATATATTTAATTTCCTCTATTAGTAAAGTTTTAAAATGGAATTGAGATTTTTTTTAATCATTGGAATTATTAATTCAAAAATTTGAGAAATTTAACAAAATAGAACCGATCTATTTGACCGGGGCCTCGTTTTTCCTTTATATAAGTATATAACAGTTCTAATTTTTTTTAAAAAAAACTAAAAATCTAACGGATATTATTCGTTGTATACAAATTTTTATTATACAAGTTTAAAACCCGTGCGATGCACGATTTGTTTTTAATATTATATGAATTTTTCATTAATTTTAAGTTAATTTTTTTAAAATATAAAGTTGGGAGGCTTAAATTTTTATATGAGATTTGATAATAATTATATAAATGTTATCCGTGATATTTCTAGAAAATGAGGGATTTTAGTTAGAAAATATAGAAAAAATTATAGGTTTTACTTGAAAATGGTAATCGGCTAATTATTAGTTTTTATATAATTATTATTTTATTTCATTAAATAGAAATTGATACGTTTTAGATAAAAAAATGCAATCGGTTAATTATGAATATTATAATATTATTAGTTTATTGTATTAAACAGAACCGCCCGTGATAAAATCAGAAAAAGAGAGATTTTAGTTTTAAAAAAATAGAAAGATAACGTGAAAATTAAAACGATGACATAATTTATGCGAAAAAGATAATTGATTAGTTTATAGTAATTATAATTTAATTATGTTATTTTACTAAATAAAATTGCTCATAGTTTTTAGAAAATGAGAAATTAATGTTGCCCCTGAAATTTCTAGAAAAAAAGGAATTTAATTAGAAAAAATATAAAAGATGATACGTTTAAGTTGAAAAGGTAATCAGTTAATTATTAGTACTATAATATTATTATTTTATTTTTATTAAATAGAATCGCTCGTGATATAATTGGAAAAAGAGAGATTTTCGTAAGAGAAGGGAAAAAAGGTAACGTGTTTGAAAAAGGTAACCGTCCATGATACAATTGGAAAAAGAGAGATTTTAGTTAGAGAAAAGAGAAAAGGTAACGTATTTTGGCTCAAAAAGGTAATTAATTATTTAATACTAATTATAATATAATTATGTTATTTTATTATACAAAATTGATCGTAGTTTTTAAAAATGGAGAAATTTTAGTTAGATAAAATGTAAAAGATATTGTATTTTACCTAAGAAGTAATTATTTAGTTATTGAAAAATAGAAAAGGTAATATGTTTAACCTGAAAAAGTAAATTGATTAATAAAGGAGATTTGGGTCGATCCAATCTAAATTGGATCGCTCCAAATATTGTGTAATGACAAAAAGGGACATCAAAAAAATAAAGAAGATTAAAAACATAAAGGATAAAATCTGTAATTTTCCTGTGTAATGACAAAAAAGGGCATCAAAGAAATAAAGAAGAATAAAAAAATGAAGGGTAAAAGCAGTAATTTTTAAAATGCAATACTAGCAGACATTAAGAATATATTGATTATATCAATATTATATATATATATAGCATCTTGTTTTAATACAAACTAAATTAGAATATAAGCTAGAAACTAAACTTAAATTAAATATTTCAAGCTAATCTAATGACCAAATTAGGGTTAGCCCAATACAAAAAACGTTTAAAATTATTGGTTTTATTCAACAAAAAAATAAAAAAAAATATTTTTTTTTTAAAAAAAGTTACTGTTCACGTGATGACGTGGCACGTGAACAGTAATTTATTATTTTTTCTTTTTATATTTTTTTGAATAGAGCCAAGAATTTAATAAATTTTTTGTGAAGGTGCCCCTAGCGGGGCCATTAAAATAAATGAAATATAATTATTTAGTGTAGGTTTCTAATTTTTATTCTAAAGTTGGTTTCTATTTGAACGCTATCCTATATATATATATAAGGTCTTATTCTAATAAAAACTAACTTAGAATACAAACTAGAAACTAAACCTAAATTAAATATTTCAAGCTAATCTAATGACCAAATTAGGGGTACCCAATACAAAAAACGTTTAAAATTATTGGCTCTATTCAACAAAAAAATAAAAAATTAAAAAATTAAAAAAATTACTGTTCACGTGATGATGTGGCACGTGAACAATTATTTTTTTTTTATTTTTTTTTGTATTTTTGTTGAATAGAGCCAAGAATTTCATAAGTTTTTTGTGAAGGTGCCCCTAGCGGGGCCATTAAAATAAATGAAATATAATTTATTTAGTACAGGTTTCTAGTTTCTATTCTAATGTTGGTTTATATTTGAACGCTAGCATATATATATATATATATATATGGAGGTGCTCTAATGAGATCACTCTTATAATGAAACCCTCTCTTATAATGGGTCCCCCTCATATTTTATCTATTATAAAGGGCCCCGTCAGGGGCACCCAATACAAAAAAATCTTATAATTATACCTTATATTCATTCATAAAAAAAAAATTTTAAAAAAAAATTTAAAAAACTGCTGCCACGTCATCATTTTTTTTTCAAAAAAAATATATTTTATTTTTATTTTTTTCTTTTCATAAATGGATAGAGGGTAGAATTATAAGCATTTTTCGTATTGGGTGCCCCTGGCGGGGCCCTCTAAAATACAAGAAATATGAGAGGTACTCATTATAAGAGAGGGTCTCATTATAGGGGTCTCATTTGAGCAGCGCCCTATATATATATATATATATATATATATATATATATATATATATAAGGTCTTATTCTAATAGAAAATAACTTAGAATAGAAACTAGAAACTAAACCTAAATTAAATATTTCAAGCTAATCTAATGACCAAATTAGGGGTACCCCAATACAAAAAACGTTTAAAATTATTGGCTCTATTCAACAAAAAAATAAAAAAAATTAAAAAAGTTATTGTTCACGTGATGACGTGGCACGTGAACAGTAATTTTTTTTATAAATATTTTTGTTGAATAGAGCCAAGAATTTTATAAGTTTTTTGTGAAGGTGCTCCTAGCGGGGCCATTAAAATAAATGAAATATAATTTATTTAGTGTAGGTTTCTAGTTTCTATTCTAAAGTTGGTTTCTATTTGAACGCTAGCCTATAAATATATATATATAGTTGCACTCCATAACAAACACCTTATATAACAAACAATAAAGAACACCTTAGATCTAATAGATCCAATGCCCCTGGCGGGGCCACCCAATACAAAAAGTTCTTATTTTTTTATCCTCTATCCTCCATCCATCATCTCAAAAAAAAAAAAAAAAATTTACTGTTCATGACGATGACGTCACCAGTGACGTCATCATGAATAGTAAAATTTTTAATTTTTTTTTTCTGGCTTGATAGTGGGTAAAAAAAATAACAACTTTTTTATTGGGTGTCCCTGGCGGGGCCAAAGGATCTAATATATCTAAGGTGTTCTTTATATATATATATATATATATATATATATATATATATATATATATTTATATTTATATAGGAGGAGGTTCAAAAGAGAACCCTCCTTAGTAAGAGAACCAGAGAACTCAATCTTGTCCATTAATTTGTTTCTAATCCTATGGCCTAGATTTTGTACAATTCAATCAGTATATTATTTAATTTATAGTGTAAGGGTAGTATTTGGTATATGAAATATACAATTAAAACATACGCGCGTATATCTCTTAATTTATTACCATGTTTGTGTCAAGATTCAATTTGATAACTGATCATGGATCATATTTGATAACAAATAAATCAATACTAAATCGCTGCAATATTTGGTAACTAAAATCACGCCTAGTGATTTCTATCAGTGCAATATTCCATTCAGTGTTTCGTATACGATTTTCATACAAAGTCTGGAGACTTGATCTTCTTGAATTTTTCATCTTTTGGATTATATGAAACAATGTTGCACCCATCACCATCGACACCCCAATGGAAAGATCCATTCACAAATACCGGAGTCACAGATATGTTACGAGGGTTATATTACGCTGTGAGTGTCATGACAACTCTTGTTTTCGGTGGACTTATGAATACATTTCAGCAAAGTGTATAGCACATAACGAGGTCGCTGTCACTTGAATATCATACATAATTTGTATAAATTTACGATTTTATGAAGTATTATACTCGATTTCTTATATAAAATTTGCAGGAGTTCTAGAACGCTTACGTGTTTGATGAAAATTCTCTATGAAAATCATGATTTGCTCTATAACGGTGGAAGTACGTTTTTTATGTGTTTTTATATATTGGTGTTCTGTGGAGATCATATGAGGTTTATATTATATAATTAGTGTTGTGTCGGCTATTGTTTCTGGTGAACTTAGTGATTTCTTTGTGCGACATTTGTTATTTAAGAAATGCTTTGAAATTTTTGTTTATCAAAGTGTGTCATGAAGATTCTAATCTGAATAAGAAGGATATATTTTGTACGAACGAGTGATTAAATTTCAAGTATTGTTGGAGCGCTATAAGGGCCAGATTTAGCATTATTATATGAGTTATGTAAAAGTTTGCGTAGAGTAAGGGGATGTATAATTCTGTATAATACAGTGCTTTTCTAGTTTTGTTGATATGATCAAAGGTACGTAATTGTAAAATCGAAGAAAAATTGTCTAGAATCTCTCTACAATTCAGACTAATTTTACTAAAATATGCTTGCTAGTAGCAGAGACTGCAAATTATTATCTCATCCAACTTAAAAGGCTTGTTTTTTTTTCCCAGGAAAATTTTTTGTAAAGAAATTTAAAGCGGAACTTGGATGATATATGGTACTAGAGAAAACGTGTTGTTCCTCTTCAACATATAAAATTTCAAGTGAAGAAGTCTTGTGCTTGGGTGTGATCACTTCAGGGAAATTAATTCACATGAGATGGGCTTTGTTGCTCCAAAGTGCTTTATACAAGAACAAATTAACTTACTCGCTGATTCTTTTGTTTCTAGAATTGGATGATGAATTAGAGTTTCTTTGGGAGTTATCGTGTTGTCTTCCCGCTGGGGACTTGAGATGATTTATTACAGTGGATATGGTGAGTAGTACAATGAAGTTGTGTTATTGTCTATAATAAGTCATTTGGTTCTTTAATTTGCTAGCTGGTGGTTGTATTTTTAAAGTAGGATTCTTGAATTTTTTTGTGTTAGCTTTGGTTCTTTAATTTTCTAGCTGGTGGTTGTAATTTTAAAGTAGGGTTCTTAATTTTTTCGTGTGCTAGCTTAAACTCTGCATGTACTTATAAATTTTATTTATTATCTCCTGTTAATCAAAAATAAGAATTCTACCAAGTATTTAATGTAAATGAGATTCCACTAAGTGTTTTGTAATATTCCACTTCTCAAAGAGTTAAAGAAGCAATGAAGCAATGGATCTGGTTTACAACGTCTTTATTACTCGCTTAAGACTTTATTGTGTTCTGTACTAACTGAACACTATGTAGATTCTAAGTAACCTAATATAGCACAAAATTGTTTTTTCGAAGAACATGTAGTAATCTTGTTGTTCAATTCCTCTCAGATTTAGTTCAATTCCTCAAATTTAGTCTCCAACCATTTTAACCTTTCATTACACAGGTAAACTTTAATTTATTAGGAAAACAATTTACCATGCTCACCTAAGACTTTATTGTGTTTTGTACATATATGGCACAACACCAAGACAAAAAAATTAATACCAAATATTATGTTTCCATTAAACAAAGATTCAACTAAATTTCCCCTTGTTATAATTCAATTTTTCATACACATTAAGGATTTCCATTTTATAATCTTTATATAGATTTTTCATAAAATACCCCAAAAAATTATTCACCAAGATGTCATTCATAAAAGACACTATTCAATCTTTTTTTTTTTAAAGAAAAATAGATTCCATTAAAAAGCTGAATCATACAAGATAGTCTCCAAGACGTGAACAATTTAAAGCAATTCAATGAACAAGGTAATTTAGCTAACTCATGGGCAACCTTATTTGCTTGCCTTTAATCTTTTTATAAATGGAAATAAATTTAAAAAAAAAAAGATCACGAAGCCCCCACCCTCTCCACTTGCATGACATACAATATATCTATACTATACTATAATAAGTAAACTAGGGGATAATTGGTAGTTTGGTAGTTTGGTTCAACCCTATTTTTTAGTCATAATTTTAGTTCAATTAAAAATAAATTTAATTAATATTTTATCTACCTAAAAACATTCCCGGGTAAGTAAAGATTTAGCCGAGAGTTTTGATCGAGAGGAGTGGTGTGTGTGTGTTTTTTTTTAATTTTATTAACAGGAGAGTGTTTTGTGTGTTTTTTTACATTTTTTTAATTATTAATAATAGAGATTTAAGCAAATCAAAGAATGACCAAAATGAGTACCAAAGAGTACCAAACCGACAACCAAAAATATCCTATTTCACTTATAATAGTATTAAACTAGGGGATAATTGATAGTTTGGTAGTTTGGTTCAACCCTATTTTTTAATATTAAAAAACATAATAAACAAATAACAAATTACACTATAACAAATTAAAATTAATATTTATAATATTAAAATTAATATTTATAATATTATATTACACTATAAACAAATTACAAAAAATTAAAAGCAACCCGTGCTTTGCACGGGTTATAAGCTAGTAATATATAATAAAAGGAAATAAACTTATACATTCATTTGAAACATGTAAGAGAATCTTAGTGTATTATATAATATTTCTAAATGTAACTTAATTTTAGTAAAAAAGTATAATTTTTTTTTAAAAAATAAATATATATATAAATATTATGTAATACACCAAGATTCTCTTAGGTATTTTATTAATTCTTTTGAAATCGTAATACTACTTTATTTGATAATCATATTAAAATTCTAATAAATATTTTTATTGATCTGAAATAAGTTTCGAATATAGTTACACACAAGCACAACACTATAAATAATTCATCGAACATTTAAGAAAATCTATAGAATTGTTTTTGAATCAGAATTTAAAAAAATTAGCTTGTCTTTTAAAATAATTTTCGAATGAATCTTAAAAAGATAATAAAAGGAAATAAATTGATCTAATGATTTGAAACACATAAGAGAATCCATTATATGATATTTTTATATGTAACTTAATTTTAAAAGAAATGTATATTTTTTTAATGTATAAAAATATTATGTAATCCACCAAGATTCTATTAGGTGTTTTGTTAATTAATTTAAAATTATAATATTATTTTATTAGAAATTTATATTAAAATTAGGTTTAAAATTTTGAGATTCTTCAACATATTATAATATTTATATTTAAATTAAAATTTTAAAAACTTGAGATTATTGTGAATTAGAATTTAATTTTTTATAGCATATCTATTTAAAACAATTCTCGAAGAAATCTCAAAAAGATAAAAAAAGAAAATAAACTGATGTATTGATTTGAAAGAATCTTGGTGTATTATATAATATTTCTATATGTAACTTAATTTTAGAAGAAATGTATATTTTTTTTTAAAAAAGGAAATATATATAAATATTATGTAATAAACCAATATTCTCTTAGATTTTTTGTTAATAACTTTGAAATTGTAATAGTAATTTATTAGGTTTTTATATAAAATTCTACTAAATATAGTGATTTGAAATAAGTTTTGAATATAATTACACACAACTACAACACTATAAATACTAACAATGGGTTGGAGGTCTTGGCTTTTCTAAGAGAGTTAAAAAGTTCGACTCTGTGTGCGTGTGTTTAACTATCAAAAAAGAAAAAAGTACAACACTAAAAATAATATATCGAACATTTAAGAAAATCTACAAAAAAAAAACTGAATTAGAATTAATTTTTTTATAGAATGCCTTTTAAAATATTTCTCGAATAAATATTAAAAAGACAAAAAAAGGAAATAAACTGATATAATGATTTGATATAAAGATTTGAAAGACATAAGAGAATCTTAGTATATCATATGATATTTTTATATTTAACTTAATTTTAAAACAATTCTCGAACAAATCTCAAAAAGATAAAAAAGAAAATAAACATATATTGATTTGAAAGAATTTTGGTGTATTACATAATATTTCTATATATAATTTAATTTTAAAAAATTGTATAATTTTTTTTAAAAGGGATATATATATATATATATATATATATATATATATATATTATGTTATACACCAAGTTTCTCTTAGATATTTTATTAATTACTTTAAAATCATAATACTACTTTATTTGATAATTATATTAAAATTCTACTAAATATTTTATTTATTTGAAATAAGTTTCGAATTTAGTTACGTACGGGTATAACACCATAAATAATTCAACGAACATTTAAGAAAATCTACAGATTTTTTTTTCGTATTAGAATTTTAAAAAAATTTATAACATATCTTTTAAAATAATTCTCGAATGAATCTTAAAAAGATAATAAAAGGAAATAAATTGATAGAAATTAATATAATGGTCTGAAATAAATCTTGGGATATTATATAATATTTTTATATGTAACTTAATTTTAAAATAAATGTATAGTTTCCTTTTTTTAAGTATATTGAAATCATAATATTAATTTATTAGATATTTCTATTATATATTAAAATTCTCTTACGTGTTCCAAAATTTATTATTATTCGAAAATTTATATTGTTTTGATTTATTATTATGTCAATTAGAATTTTTAATAAATAAAAATATTTGAACATTCTTAAAATAACCCTCAAAGAGAAATATATTATTTTTTGAAATTATGTTATGTGTTTGACATTAATATTTCTTTAAATTAATTATTTTTATTTTGCTTTCATGTATAAATTTGTTTGTAAAAAAGATTCTCTTACGTGTTTATATATTAAGATTCTCTTACCTGTTGCAAAAAATTCTTGTTAAACACTTAATAGAATTTTTTTATTTTTTTCAATAAATTTTTTATACATATATTTGTTTTATTTTAATTTTTAAAATAAATATTAAATATGGTTTCATATATATTAAGATTCTTTTATGTGTTTTATTGTTGGAAAATGTATATTAATTATTTTGAATTATTATTATATTAATTAAACTCTTTAATAATTAAAATATTTGAACATTTTAAAATAATTCCCAAAAAAGAAATATATTATTTTTTAAGATTATGTTATGTGTTTGACAATAACATTTTTAAAATATCGAGTTTGTTCGGTTGAAGTGCATTATCTAGTTTGTTCGGTTGAAGTGCATTATCTTTTTTGTCTGAATATTTTGGATTCTCGGCCTTGGGGAATAAATGGTTTTGCTTTTCAAAAAAAAAAACATTTTTAAAATAATTATTTTTATGTTGCTTTCGTATATAAACAAATTTTCGTTTGTAAAAAATTCTCTTACGTGTTTATAAATTAAGATTCTCTTACATTTTACAAAAATTTGTTGTTAATCACCTTATACCCCCTCCGTCTCTAAAAACTTTTCTCATTTCCCTTGGACACGTTTGCCAACGCACACTTTTAATCGTTAATATCTTTAATTTTGTATTAGTTTTATATATAAAAACTTCACTGTATTAAAGTACTCATAAATACGAATCCAAGATCACTCATGACTATATTTGGTCTAATAGATTAGTCGTAAATTAGTAATTTGTCTCATGTTAAGAACAGTCCCGACATATCAAACGAGAAAAGCATTTAGAGACGGAGGGAGTAGAACTTTTTTTATTTTTTGTCAATAATATATATGTTTTATTGTAATTTTAAAATAAATAATTATTTTAGTTTCAAATATATATATTATGATTCTCTTATGTGTTTTATTGTTCGAAAAGTTATATTAATTATTTTGAATTATTATATTAATTAATTCATCGAACATTTAAGAAAATCTATAGAATATTTTTTGAATAATAATTCAATTTTTTATAACATGTCTTTTAATACAGACCTCAAATGAATCTAAAAAAAAAATATAAAAGGAAATAAATTGATCTATTGACTTAAAACACGTAACAGAATTTTTGTGTATTACTCGTCTAGTCCCAAAAAAAATGAATAATTTTTAAATTGTCTTCCGGTTTGTTTAGTCATTTTGTGGCATATGTTTCTATTTTACGTTTTTAAAGGCTCTCATTTTGAAAAATGTTAAAAATATAAATTACTACTCCCTCCGTCCCACTCATTTCTACACACTTACTATTTTGGGGTGTCCCATCATTTCTATACATTCCAAAAATAGTAAAGTTTTAATAATAAAAAACACTATTACACCCACTAACTTTCCTCCACTATCTCAAATCTATAATATAAAACACTATTACATCCACTATTTTCCTCCACTATCTCAAATCTATTATTAAATATTAATAGGTCTCACCACTTTACCCACTTTTCATCTAACTTTACTAATTTTTTATACATTTTCTTGGTCTCCGTGTCCAAACCAAATGTATATATATCACTGGGACGGAGGGAGTATTATTTATTCGTAGTAAAACACTTAATAAAATATTTGAGTGAATTCTTTTGAGTAAAACACATAATAAAATATTTGAGTGAATTCTTTTGAGATTTTAGAATAGAATCTATTATAACAAAAGTACAATTTTTAATTGATCTTGGTATTTCAAGTTCATCTTTACAAGTATTCTGCATTCAATAATAAATCTCCTCAATCTTGGAGCTTGTTCCACCATAATCATTATTTTAAATCATAAATTATGCTTCTTACGAATTTTATGCACAACCAATGCAATATATAGAAAATTAGAAAATTAAAAAGGTTTAAATTTTTGACATTAATATAAGCTGGTAAATTGAATGTAAATGAAATGGTCTTAGCTAGCTCCAATGAAAAGCTTAGGTCGGAAGACTTTAGTGAGTAAATGGGAAAGATACAGATGAGCACAGGTTCAGGATGCCATAAAAGACACAATGGATGCCATAAAAGATACACTAGACTGAATGATATACTGGATTCTATCACAACTCACACAAAAACAACCTTTACATGATTCATCATGTTTAAATTTCATGACCCAGATATCACATAACTTGAATAAATGCTAATAATAAGAACTTCTCTTAGTTTGTTATACCCAAATTCCAACCTCCATGATTTAGATTAAGTAAAAGGCGATACAAACTACTCTCATAACCACTATCACTACAATTTTAGACGTTAATATTGAAGCTATACAAACCCATAGAGAAACCTCTCATATATTGAAACACAAGAAAGATATTAGTATCTTTAGTTCGATTTCAAAAATCTGGCAACTTATACTAGCTACTTCAATTTTTTTAAAATGTTCTAGAGCAAGAAAATTCAAACCACAACCTTCCATGATTGCATTCCTCAGAACACATAGTAGAATCTAAAGTATCATATGATTTGACATCAAAGTAGATGATAACACATCAGTCAAAAGTTTAGGGTTCATTCTCAATAAGGCGCGTGAATGACAACAGAACACCTACATGATTCTTCAACAGAATCAAGAATCCTGAACAGAACACCTACAAGAATCAAGAATCTATTAGACTAAATCAGAACACCTACATGAATCTTTAACAGAATATATCATTCTTAATATACACTCAGATATTTCCAAGATAAAATAAGTAAAAGTCCTTCGTATAATCTTTAATGTTAAGGAACAACAAAAATTCAAACCCAATTTCAGTTAGTCACTTACGCTGATCTACTTAAAGCTTGTCTAGAGAAAAAATTATTAGTGTATAGAGAATATCCATAAAAACACATACAAGAATCTGTGATTTTATACACACCACTTGTATTACATAACATATTTACGGGTAAGTAAGATCGGAAATAAAGTCGCATAAGAAGAACACATACAAGAAGCTTACCCATTAAGTAACTGGTTCATAACCCTCAAGTAACATATAACTTATCTCACTTGGATAATCATTTGTTCTAAACATCAGTACTGAACTAAAACATGTCTCTCTAATCCACTCTTTTTGTTCTTCAGATAGAGACAACAAAACTTCTGATAGTAGTCTGGTCTGAAACTAAATAACGATTGTGTTTCTCCATCTATCTCTGACAAGTCTCATTTTAATACCAAATCTCGTCGCTTTGATCAAATCTTTTTGTTCTTCAGTCAGAAACAACAAAACTTCTTTTCTAAGAAGGTTCTCCCTAGAACCTTACCCTATTTATATATATATATATATATATATAGGGTGTGGCTCAAAAGAGAACTCGTTTTTTTAAGGAAAACTAAGGTACTACTCCTAACCATTGGATGTATTATAATCAATGGCCCCGCCAGGGGCACCCACACACTAATCAAATGCACCCTCACACACACAATCCCAACTAATCCCCTCCGTTTTTAATTTGATTTTTCCCATCAATCGGTGATATTTTTTAAAAATCTAATTTCACCACATTTTTCTCCATCTCCCAACGATCAGTTTGCATACCATATGTGTTATATTTTAATTTAGTTTTCTAAGCTCTCCTTTTAAAGGGGTTTTCTCTAGATCCCTACTAATATATGTAATTTAATATTTACTGAAGAAAAATTAATTTTTTTTAATATTTTGTAATTTATGAATCAATTAAAGTAGGGATACAAATTTAAATTGGTGTTGGTCCTATATATCACAATTTCAAAACAAATGGTTCCAAATATCATAAATAAAAAAATTGGTCCTTTATATGCATTTATTTATTATTATTTTTGAAAAATGCTAATTCGTGTAACGTTATTGGCCAGGGAGGGAGGTAGGACGCCAACTTAAAGTGGCGTTTCGGGGAGGGAGGGAGCGGGGAGGGTTGAATGGTGCCAATGCCACTTGAAGTGGCGTTTGGGTTGTTTTAATTTTTTTTTGTTAAATATGTATTTGCAAATAATATTAAAAAAATTATAACCAACTAATCAATTTAAATTGTGTTTTTTCACTGAGTACGGCAGTCTGATTTTTAAAAAATCGGGGGCTAGTCTCGATTTTTTAAAAATCAGGCAAATTAGGGTCTACGGTTTAGTGTTGTTTACAACCCTAAACCCTAAGTTCGTAAACGATTTATTCGTCGTTCTGAATATTTCTAAACCCAAAATAGAACTGTTGAATCTAAAAAATTAACGTTTTAATTTAAAATTTTAATTAAAAAATTGAATCCAGCGGTGAGGCCCCGATTTTTTTAAAAATCAGGATAAGTTAGGATTTAGGTAGGGCTATAAATGAACCGATACACTCGCGAATGATTCAGCGTTCGATTCGAAAAAAGTTTGGTTTGGCTTCGGTTCGATTCATAAATTAGTCGATCTTGAACATGATTTTCGATTCGATTCATAATTTTTTTTAATATTGTTTGGCAAATACATATTTAACAAAAAAAAATTAAAACAACCCAAACGCCACTTCAAGTGGCGTTGGCACCATTCAACCCAAACGCCGTTGAATGGTGCCAACGCTACTTGAAGTGGCGTTTGGGTTGTTTTAATTTTTTTTTGTTAGATATGTATTTTCAAACAATATTAAAAAAATTATAACCAACTAATCAATATAAATTGTGTTTTTCCATTGAGTCCGGCAGTCTGATTTTTAAAAAATCAGGGGCTAGTCTCGATTTTTTAAAAATCAGGCAAATTAGGGTCTAGGGTTTAGTGTTGTTTACAACCCTAAACCCTAAGTTCGTATACGATTCATTCATCGTTCTGAATATTTCTAGATCCAAAATAGAACTGTTGAATCCCAAAGATTAACGTTTTAATTTAAAATTTTAATTAAAAAATTGAATCTAGCGGTGAGGCCCCGATTTTTTTAAAAATCAGGATAAGTTAGGATTTAGGTAGGGCTGTAAATGAACCGATACACTCGCGAACGATTCAGCGTTCGGTTCGAAAAAAGTTTGGTTTGCGTTCGGTTCGATTCATAAATTAGTCGATCTTGAACATGATTTTAAGGATCGATTTATAAACGAACTGAACTTGATCACGGTAAAGTTCGACTCGATAGTTCGCGAACAAGATCGATTAACGTGTTCGTGAACATAGTTCATGAACAGGTTCGTGAACATAGCTCATGAACATGTTCGTGAACAAGTTCGATAATTGAGCTCGTTAACATGCTCGGTACGTATCAGAGTTTATTAACGGTTCAAAAACAAATTCAATAGATAATCTCCTATATATAATATATGTCTGATTATTAGAATATACTCTCGAAACTCTTATTAATTTTATACCATTAATTAGAATATCTTGTATTTTATGCTAGATATTATAATTGTTTATTTTACAATAATAATAATAATAATAATAACAACTAAATCTTACAATTAGTATATATAGTATAATAGTATATATTTGTCAAATTAAATATATATCAAATTAAATATTACATCATTTTAAGTGCTAAATTTTAGTATTAAATATTACTGATGTATAAATATATTTATACTGCTTAAATATATAAAAAGATATTAAAATATGTTTATGATTGTGTAAAATTTGAAACTATATTAACTTGAGATACTTGCAAATATGAAATATTAAGACCAAAATAAGTTAATTAAACATTACAAATATAACATTTTTTTTAATAATTTAAATTTATAAAATGTAATGAGATAATACTATTAACATATAATCTATGCCAAAATTTACAAATAAGACTGTAAATTTATGTAAGGAGACTGATACTTTTGCATGACTGATATTTTATAGATTTTATGTAAGAAAATTAGTATTTTGTATGCTAATGATATTTTATGTAAGGAGATGTGAGAATTTTATTGGTTGATGATTTATTTTTATCATTATTAGTGTCGAAACATAAATTTAATTATTTCATTTTGGACATTTTAATTTTTTTAATGTTAGATTTTAGAATACAAAAAAAAAAAGAAAACAAGTTTATGAGTTGTTCGTAAGTGAGCTCGTGAGCATAAGTTCGCGAGCAATTTTAAGATTTATTCGTGAGCATAATTTTATGAACAAGCTCGTGAACAAGCTTAATGAGTTGTTCGAAAACAAAAGTTCGTGAGTAAGCTCATGATACATGTCCGTGATATGTTCGTGAACGGTTTGCGAACAACATTTTATCTTAATGAACCGAGTTCAAACATATTTTTTTTGCTCGATTTAAGTTCGAGTTCGATAATTTCTTTACAAACGATACATGAAAATTTTAAAGTTTGGCTCGGCTCATTTACACGTATCCCTAGATTTAGGGTCTACCCTAAACCCTAAATTCACATACGATTTATTCGTCGTTCTGAATAGTTCTAAAACTCAAAGTGGAAACATTGAACCCCAAAAGTTAATTATTGAACCCCTAAGGTTAATTAAAATTTTATTTTTTAAATTTAAAAATGCTATTTTAATTGAGCATTTGATTTTAAATTTTTAATATTATTTGCAAATATATATTTAGAAAAAAAAACCCACCCCAACACCGCATTAAGTGGTGTTTCCCCCCAAAACGCCACTTAATGTGGCATCCTTTTCCCCTCCTTCCCAAAATGCCAATTTAAGTGGCGTTCTCCCTCTCTCTTCCTTTATAATGCTACACGTTTTAGCGTTTTAAAAAAATTCAAAATACTACACGATAATTTATCTTGTAGTGATATTTAAGGCCAATATTTTGAATTATGATATTTTGGATCAGTTGTTCTAAAATTTTGATATTGGGTCCTTTTCTCAATTTAAATTAGGTTATAATGTCTTCACAAACATTAATTAGTTGTTTAAGTATTTTTTTAAAGTAATTTTTTCTTGTAACTAAGTGAATATAAATTGAAAAGAAGGCAATTAAACTATATATAGAAGGTGGGCCGGGCCGAGCCATTTTATGGTATTAAAAGGTTGTTAGTAGTTTGGTAAACATTAAGCATAATGATGTGTAAAGAGAGAATAAATAATAATAATAATAAAACTATAATAGCATAACTTAGTACTTATGATGAATAGATGCTTATACTTTCATTGAAGTCAAATGTTAATCACATAACAATCATTGTTTGTTTAGAAGTTTAGTCATAATCTTGAATTCATTAAACAATGATACATATCAAAAACATACTTATGATGGTTTATGTTAAAGCCAAAAGACAAAGATCCCACAACTACAAAAAAGTAGGTTTATTTGTATGTGCTCCAAACTCAACTGCTAATTACACGGTTGGTCTATAAAATTCAGGATAACAAAGGTTCACTTGATATTATTTTCAGTTACTTATCAAAATGTAACATAAAAAATAAATAATTATTATATTAATTATAATTTAGAAGCATAAATAGCTAATCTATTTACAACTCACAAGATCCTTTTTTTTTTTTTGCGATCTACTTTCCTAAATAGGAAAGTTGATTTCGTGCTAGGATTTGCACAAAAATGTTTAATAATGCTCTATATTATTTGATGATAGACGGTCACAAATTAACGGTTATTGCGAGTAAATTGTATTGTAAAAAGTTTCTACGGTTGTAGAAGGATGAGATTTTCTATTTTCACACTAAAAATTGTACGTATATGTACTGCAAAATTTTTGTAATATGTATTTTTACAATAAACGATGATAAATGTTTATCCCTGATCAGGCCCGTTATTTGCTTAAGATAGTGATATTAAGCCAATAATTAATTACAATATTTTACATGTACACGGTACCGTAAAGACATAAAAAAGTGGAAAATTGTTAAAAATAACAACTTTTTTTTTAAAAAGTGCGAGAATACCGATCTGGGGGAGGGGTGCGAAAAATACCCATTTTGTTACCCAATTAGCATATGCGTATGTTGGATACGCATTTCCGTTATGCGTATTAGCTAATACGCATATCTGAGATGCGCATTGACGTCATGTGGCGTCATCCTTCACAGACACGCTGGTCGTTGTTCTCGGCGAAAAATCGTCGCCACGGTCGTCAATCTTCGTTCTCAACCATCTCTCAAACATCGTTTCATCTGAGCATATGAAAAACATCCCCAGACCTCACTCTACCATTCTCCCCGATCTATTTTAGCAGTATTTTGCCCCGCAGGGGCATGTGAAGCTCACCGGAGTTTTAAATCGGAAAATTATGGATGATTTGGGCGTTCTCAATCGTGTATAACATATGTAATAAGAGTGGTATAGATGTGTAGAGATTTTGATTTCGATTCTAATGGTATATGCTATGTTATGGTAAAGTTCTAGATACGGACGAACGGGGAGAACGAAAACAACTCGCCGGAATCGCATGTATCGTCGTCTCTGAGCTCCGTCCGTGGGAAAGATGACAATGACGTCATATGACGTCATTGCGCATTCTGGAAATGCGTTACACATGATACGCATAACTAAAATGCGTATTCCCCATTTCCCTGCTGCAGCAATACATTTGTTACCCCATCGAAATTTGTGTAACCCCTATTACCCCAATCCCAAATGTGTAACCCGTATTACCCAAGCCCCAAATGTGTATTCAAATGGGCATTTTCAGCAACCCTCCCGAAAAAAATATTTTCAACATTCAAATTAAAAAAAATGTTATTTTCGTACTTCACCCTAAAAAAGTTCGCCTATCAAATAATGAATTAGAGTAATTAAAATTTGAATTTGAATTAAAAATAATTCATATTTAAAATTTAACGGATCGAATTAGAATCGGCCGGGAACAACATATACTCTAAATATTTGCCTCGACTGGAGTACTTTTATCCCCCACCAGAAGCAAACATTGTTTGATAAGTTATACACACACCGACACACGTGCCTATGCATACGAGTTTTGTACGTTTCTTGTCCAAAAAACATGGCGTCAAATAAAATCTGGATCTCCGCCAATATGCGTATCTACAGTATGTACTATTTGAATTAAAGTGAGGAAGTTGTGTGTATATAATGTGGGGGAGAGATGAGGTATAGTGTCAAGCTCAAAGGCATTAAGGAGATGAATGGAGAAAGAAGTAATGTAAGCATCATATTGTCTGTCCACCTTTCATTCTTGTGGAGTATGTGTTTAATTAGTTTAGGTGGCATTGCAAATGCATTTAGGGTTCAAGGGTAGATGGCACATCATTTCTCTCCTCCCGTCTTCACCACTCTTTCCCCCCCATACCAACCAATCTTTTGCCCTACAAATTAATTACCATAACTAGTGTTAACATCTTTAACAGATATATGAAAATCAAGACTTGAAATCACCAAGTGCAATGCAACATGCATCATTATCTAAAGTGTTGGATTATTAGCTTATTTGTTCTGTTTATTACAACACGACTTGCATCAATATCTTAAGGGTTGGACTATTAGTATAATATATCTTATGTGAATGAGGGATGAACATCTACTAATTCTAGCATAATGGATACTTTTTTAACACATTAGCAAAATGTAGGTTATAACTTAAAATCTCATATAAACTATTTGAGTAAAAGAATCGGTCGAATAATATATGCATGATTCACTTACAATCATTCTCTAATATTTGTACATAAATTGATTATCCCACCTCATCTATTTTGGTCTACTTCCTAATATATCATTTATTAAAAATTTATCTACTTCGTTTAGATAGAGATCTTGAGTTCAAATTCTTCCATAATTGCACACTCATATGCTTTAAACTTATTCGGTCAATTGGGAAAGAGTATATTATAATATGATCCATCTAAAAAATTTCTCATAATATTTTAGATGAGCAAGTTGAAATTTGACGATTTTACGTGTTCGGTCGGTGGATGATGGTAAAAGACATGATAGATGGAACTCCGGTCAGTGCATGAGGGTAAAGGAACTCAGTATCTGGTCGGTTAAAAGGACCTCAATTCCGTTTTTCAGTATTTTGGACCTTTTTAGTATTTTGGACCTCAAAAATGATTATTTTGGCAATTTTGTTGAAATCATGAGATGGAGACCAAAATTTTGCAAAACCATCGAACTTGAAATCTTGAGTAGCTACGCCAGGAAATTAAACCATCTAAAACCTGTCTTAAATTTAAACTCCAAACTACTTAAAGCCTCGTAGCCACCAAAGTTTTACAAAGCCATCTACAACCTACATCTCCAAACTCCAAAGTTAAAAGTGGAAAATTAATTCTTGGTGCTTGCAGCTAATAGTTCGTCAAAATCGCAACCGTGATTTATCGTTTGAATATGGTGACGAGTTTAGTTTTATTAATGTGACGCTTACAAAGGCTTCAACTCGTTACAGATCACATTGATCCTGAATTCGACAGAGTTGGACTTAATTCACGAAGTTCAGCATAATTTGACTCTCCTTGTTGTTAGAGGGAGGCCTTATATGGATCGGCCTCCCTCTAACACTTGTTTCTTCGAATCTAATCGCATTTGTTGTGCTGGATACACTTCTGTTATATTTGTTGGATTATTGTTTTTGATTAAATTTCTGGTACTCTTTCAACAAAGAAACAAATGTGTTGATAGCTTCTGTACCAATTTGTATACATATGATCCTTGCATCAAGGTTTACAATATTGACGACATTAAGGTATAAGCAGAGAAACAAGATTTATCAAGTACAGGTATAACTATATAAGTTGACAACTTTCACTGGCTATGCACAAAAAGAAGTGACTAGAGTTTCTTATACATTGCAACTAACGTAAAGAATCAAACTATCAACATATTGTCCTAAACAATTCTCCTGTCCATGATGATAGTAACATAACTCATGTACGCCTTAGTGATAGATCTGATTAGCTGGAAACGAATGTGCCAACATATCCCAACCCGACAACAAAGAATGATATGGATTGAAGGAAGATGTAAATGTAATAATGGTTCTTTCCAAAATTAAAATCATACCATCCACAGAAGAAGAGAAACATCCCAACAGTTATCTCAAGCCAACGTACTCTGGTATATAAAAACATTATTGTTAAAATGTTGTATGTTAATAATTTCTTTGTGCAGAACTTATATGCTCTGCCTAACTTAAAAGTCAAAAAATTATCATTTGTACTATTTAAGCATGGCTATATTATGATCGGAGAAGAAATATACCTTCCCCAAATTCTCGCGCTGGGTTTTTTGACAGGCACACTACTAACAGATGAAGTACCAGAAGCTTTAGTTTTGGAAGCATCTCCTAATTTTTCGGTGACAACCCACTCATTGACTCTCCCTATCTCTAGTAGGCCAATAAACGTTGCTTTTGTCCGGTGCATTGCCATAACATTTTCAAAAACGACCCAGAAAATTACTAGGTGTAGTGACCTGCAACATAAACATGTCAAAATGGAATCATTTCCATAGTGATCCAAAAGGCCATAAGGATTCTAAATAGTTTTGATGGTAAACAAGAAAGACCTTGGAGTTCCAACAGCATTGAGAATGGTAATGGTAGTAGGAATGTATACAACTGCCCATTTGGGAACTTCAACTTCAGGAACGAAAACAGTCAATGGCAAAACGACACAGTAGAACGTAAATGTGACAATATGAGCCACAACCTTTCTTACAAAGAAGAAACTATAAAGAACATACAACTTCTTCCACCAAGTCACTTTCTGTAACCAAAAATAAATAAAATCAGAGAACACCTTAGAGGTTAAAACATAACCTCTGCTGGTCAAATATCTCACTCTTAATAAGCAAAACAATAAATAAGTAATCGCTGGAGTATAAGAATATGCAAGGTCAAAAAAGCATACACAGTCTAAATGACCTAATTTACCTTGTTTGTGGCAATTTCGACAGCCATTTTCTTGAAGAGATTAGCAGGACCACAAGACCATCGGTGTTGTTGATATCGGAAGGCTTTGAAAGTACTCGGAAGTTCATTTATTACCTAAGTTGCACAGTAACAAGACATGCACATTTTTATGACCATCTCAATCCATTAATTTGGCGTTTGTCATTTGTCTAGTCTATTTTGGAAAACTGAAATATTTTTGCATATGATGTACCATAATGTCATTGACAAAAACAAATTTCCATCCTTGGAGTGTAGCTCTGACAGCCAAATCCATGTCCTCAACAGTCGTTCTGTCCTTCCATCCTCCTGCTTCATCAAGTGCCTTAATTCTCCAGACACCGGCGGTTCCTGCATTAATATTGCGTTTTCTATTTATCTTTGTATCAATATATGATAATTACGATTTATGATTGTAAATTATCTATTTGTTTATTAGTTACCATTGAAGCCAAAAAATGCATATGTTTGGGAACCCACTTCTTGCTCCACAATAAAGTGATAATTTAATGACATCTCTTGCATTCTTGTCATCAAGCACTCATTAGCATTGGCTGCATTGCAATTTAAAAGGGATTCTTGTCAATTCACATGTTCTTGTACTCAAAAGTTCTTGCAGTTTTCGAATCCACAGCATGATTTGCAGAATACGATGAACATGCTCATATAATAATGAACGCATAATTTCTAATCCTAAAGATACAAAAACTCGAACCCAAAGAATCAGTTGTCTTGAGTTGGAAATTTCTGTAAACGAACACTTAAACATGCAATATCTGCAAACCAGATGATGTCAAAAAAGTATACTGTACTCAAAATGATATTAATACTAATGCTAAACCATTTAAATGAATTTTTCAAAAAAGTGCAAAATAACAAAGAACGATAAAATAACAAAGTTGCATCATATACTGACCTCCCCAAAGCAGGTCAGTATATGATGCAACTTACACTATTATTACACAAAAGGAAACAATTAGCGGTCTGCAATTTTTATGGCCTGAAATCTGCAGAACTGTCTACTAGTTAATTTTTTTAATTAGGACTATAGTGTATAAAACACTCCCCAACCGACACTGTGTACAAGGAGAAAACACATACTTATTATAGTGTATTGGAAGTCCGTTGACTTGGAACCAGTAGTATATTTTTTTTCCAGTTATGTAGTACTTGAAAGACTAGCAAAACGGCTCCAAAGGTCAACTGCAGACTCTTTTTTACTCTATTTAAATAAATATTGTGCTTACCGAATTTCCAACGAGCTTGAACAAGACCGATTTCAGGGTTATGAACAAAGAAGGGAATGGTGCGCGTCAAGAAATCAGACTCAGGCTGGAAATCGGCATCAAAGATGGCAACAAAGTCACATTGGCTCACATAGCTGTGCTTCAGTCCTTGTTTCAGGGCCCCTGCTTTATAGCCATTTCTGTTGCCTCTGATCTCATACTTAATGTTTATGCCTTTGTTTGCCCACTTCTTACATTCTACCTCCACCAAATCCTGTTTTTTTTAATAACAATTTAAACAACAACAAATTACGACAATAATGTTAATTAACTGATTGTTATTAATTTATTATGTATGAAAGTCGTACATACTAGAGTGCCATGTTCCCTCTTCAAATCTAGCTCTACAAGAAAATCAAGAGCCATGTCACTCTACTAGAGTGCCTCACTCTTTATGTGCATATAATTTTTTTTTGCAAGTTGTAATTCCTTTAATTTACTTTTTCTTCATTAATGGAGCTAGTGATCCTGATCCTGTAATAGGTTAATGCTTCAATGAATACACAAGTTCAAGGTTATATTTGCTTTGAATCTGCTAAAATTTCAGTTCACAACATGTAATAAGATTTTGTAGCAGTAGGTTTATATGGTTCATTAAAGACAGTTTGTGATGACAAAATTATCAAAATATGAAGAAAAGGGCGGTCAGTTACCTTAATAGCTAAGTCTGTTGAATCATCAAGAACTTGAATTATAATTCTATCAGATGGCCAAAAAAGCTCACATGCTGCTCGGATTGACAACTGATACACCTACTCAAAATAAACAAAAAAAAAAAACAGAACAAGAAGACAATAAGAATGTAAGCAAAAATCACAGAGTGTGTGATGTGTATAATGTATATGTACTAGAAGAATCAATGGTACCTCTTTTTCATTGTACATTGGTATCTGAACTAACACCATCGGATACGCTGAACTTCCCAACTCGATATCATCCTTCATGGCTTCCCATTTGTAAATCTTCTCAGGTTTTCGCCGCAACAATTTAATAAAGAGTTTGACAATTCCCATGTACACTCTATCCAGAAACAACATGACTGACATTACCAAACATATATTCACCATTAGTTTTAACACTGGCACAATCAATGGCACTTTCCCCAAATCCCAAGGCATCCCAAGCTGGTCTAAAATGCTGTTTAGCGTAATACCTCGAAAAACCAATGTCTCCATCTCAACACTCTCCATTTCTTGCTTCACTGCTGCACTACACTGCACACTCAATGAACTAATTTATACACGTATCTAAAACAAAAGGTCGCTAAGGGATCATGATTAATAGAATATGATATGGCAATTTGCAGCTTGCATTGACCTTTGAAATGTGTATAAGTTTTGCTTCTGAATCACGCTAGAGAAAATGCTAGCTGTAGCTTATGCATGTGGTGCTCAACGTTTAGAATATACCATACCAAACTTGATCAAAGAGGCTTTTGGAAGGATGAGGAATGGTAAAAAAAGTCAGCTATTAATCAGCAGCACGTGTCTTTTTGATGTTTTTCTGAGAGTATACTCCCTCCGTCCCATTGTACATGTCCCTTTTTGGAGAAAAATCACACGTATTAAGAAAATGTTAGTTGGAGTAGTTCAGAACTAAACATAGACGTATATATAGAAGCTGCTATTGACTAATGAGGCTGCATCAACTGGCATTTAATTACTTTTAAGCTCAATGCAATGCAAGCATGAAACTATACTTTTACAAACAGTGATTCCTTGATTAATTACTGCTGAGGTTTGTTGTTTTTGGCTTTAACTCCTCAAGTACTTTTATTCTTTAAGGATGTCAGATTTCAAAGTTCGATGTAGTCTTGTTTGTTTAATTGATGATATACTGTACTTTCCCTGTGGCTGCTTTGCACCCTTATTTTATTCTTGATAAAAGCTAGTATTGTGTAATTACACCATGTCCAATATTATTATCAGGTACCTAGAATATCCTCTAATCTCCTATCTTTATAACAATAAAGTCGATTTCGTGTTTAAATTTTCGCTTCTATTCTTATGAGATGAGGGAAGTTGAGACACTGAAATGACAGCATGTGAAGATTGTTGATGAATCGAGGGAGTAAACAACGACTAGACCTGCTCCTATGTGAAGGTTATTGATGAATTGAGGGAGTAAACGACTAGACCTGCTATGTTTAACACTGACACTCATGTTCGGCTTGTTTATTATCGAGTTTAGACTGAACATCACTTTTCCTTTAGAAAGTCCGGCTCATTAAATCGGCTATGTGGTAAATCGGTTCTGCTCTATCTTTTCCACCTCAGCGTTTGAGACAGCTGCCCAAACTCTCGTGCCTGTGGACGTAGATTATATTAAGAATGTTGGACAATTAATCCCGTGTTTTGTTCTAAACACTTGGTAATATATTTACTCGTTCAGAGCTGAAAATGTGCATCTTTCATGTGATTAAATACCCTTTTGTCCGAACAAAAGGTGATTATACTTGTAAATACAGATCCGATCTTAGTCTACTAATCAAAGATTAGAGGATCATACTATTGCACGATCCCATGCCAATATATATTCTCTTTATATGTTAACCTACGTACTTGTATAGTTGTACGTTGATTTTTCTCCCCAGTTGAAGTAGATTATAAGTATCTACCGAGTACCGAACGTGTTTTTCAGGGCTTATACCAAACATGTTAACATAAACCAGAATTATTTATCATACATAATAATCACATTGCAAAATGAATAAAAAAAACATTTCATGAAGTCTTTTTTTTCCCCTTATTATGCGAACTTGTCCAATTATAAAATCCTGACCCTCAAACTTGTCCAATTTTGCAAACTTGCTTGTCATATCTTTTGCAGATTCTGCATTCGCCATCTTCAGAAAATAGATAACTTCAATCTTTGTTGGGGAATAGGGTGATTACTTGGATTTTTCTGAAGTTGTGTGAGCACTTTCAGATTGAAGTTATTTATGGTTCACCCAAATAATTCAATCGGATAAAGTCAGAAATTCTGCAAGAAGAGAGAATGTGTTTTGTTGTGAATTTCAAATGAACCAACTATCTAAAAATGATCAATGTAACACCTATTTATAGATGTCAACAGGTGTGTCTTTTGCCAATAGACACATCTCAAGATGTGTCTTTTCCCAAAAGACACATCTCATTCCAACAGTCATGTCTAATACCAACAGACACATCTCAAGATGTGTCTTTTCCCAACAGACACATCTCATTCATCTCATTCTAACAGATGTGTTTGATGTCAATAGACATGTCTCATAAGCAATAATACTGAAATCATAACGAACTCGAACAAAGCATGCACTCCGCACTCTCCCGACTTGTTCGATGTAACATTACAATTACATTGATCAACTAATCAATCCAATTACACTAAAATATCCAACACTGTCTCTGTCACGCAGAACCATTTGGTTCGACAGTTTATGGTTCTCATTCGAACCAAGGCCTATGATAGACCTCTCTCCAGTAGGGAGGAAAAAAATCCCTTTGGATAGTCCCTTCGGACCACCCTTTTATCTTTAGTTTTCTAATGCACAAAACCTTAGATCAACAGGTTTAAGATTTTATCTGATATTAATAATAAATTGACATTTGTAATTAAGGACATTTTGCAAAGAAATTTAGCATATGAAATTCTGCAACTAGATATACCAACCTCATACAGTTGATTATGTTTTGAGCATATTGGTCTACTAGCTAGAGGTGCAGTCCGTTAACTAACATAGACTTTTGTATGAATGTGTTAAGCATGAGGCTTCAAGTAAAAACAATGAGAAATACTTGCAGTTAGTTTGGACCTAGAAAATGTAACTTTGTGCCGAGTGTTCTGACATTATTTTCTAGGCTGGAAATGGAAGGAGGTGCGCTGCTGTTTTGTGAATTCAAGTCAGCATCTTGGCACTGCAATTCAGCTATAGCAGGTAGCCTCCATTACCGTGGCACATAACTTTGCTACTGTGGAAATTCATTCAGCATAGCTACACAAACAACGATGGATCGACAAACACATTCTCTTCGCTAAACTAAATGTTGTTCATTTTAAATAATTCCAATTTAAAGTATCTGTTGTGAGGGAAAATTGGTACAACACTTCAATAAGAGAATAACAAGAATCAACCAAGAATAATCCAAAAATCTTTATTAAATAAACCAATTTACAAGCCAAAAACCCTAGGCTCATAAACCCTAATCCGAGAAGAGGTATGGTGCATATTTGGACTGAGTTTGCAAGGGCTTTGAGCTATATTGATCGAGTAAAACCTACCCAATCGAGAGCCAATATAACTCAGAGCTTGTAGTTGTGGTGTGTCTAACCTTGCAAATTGCCTACATACTCTTATATTTATAAGAGATCAAGTCCCATGTAGTTCTTGATATTTCCCACGATTTGATAAGCCTCATCCTTTGTAGTAGACTTGTTATGATCGTCTATCCCAATCCATGTAGTTATCCAGCTGCTATTCATGATTAATCCACATATTTTTATCATATATCATTACATATATACGCATATATATATATGTCCCATGTATATATGATGTATATCCGTGATGTATACTGTTGTTGGGCCGTTCCTATCGCTTAGGAGCTATCCAGAAGGTTGTTAGAGCGTGCCCTATCCAATATCCTACAATCTAGGAGATTCTGGGATCGCTGGTGCATTTTCTGGTAACCTTCGGGGTTCACGCACGTACCCCTTGCCTGGTAGTTAACTGCCCGACTGAACCCCTATCTGGCCTTCACACAGCTTTATCCCCATTCGGGGTTCACATGCCTGAACCCCCATATGAGCAAACCCTGAACTAGATGCCAGAATCCTGTCCTCCAGTTTATTTCTAAGGCATACCAAATTACCATACTTACTCCTTAGCCCAATCTATCCGTCCATATCCACCTGATTTGAGTCTATAATCTTAGTGGGCCTTAAATCAAGCCCAAGGCGGATTTTGGGCACAACAACTACCCCCCGGTTCCTTGTAGCCATTTGAATGCAAAAGGAACCAAAATAAATCGAAGCCCAATCCTTCCTTATCTTCCTCAGAAAAATACATAGCTTCCACATCATGCTTCCAAGCTTACATGAGCTAACTCGGCGTAAGAAACAGGAAACATAATGCTTCCACATATGTACCCCATCTGAATCCTTAAATGAACTCCTTCCACATACCTTAGACTATGCATAGCGTACCAGTTCCAATCATGAGCTTTTTATCCTTATCACCTGAACCTACCAACTTCCAGCCTTCCTCCTTGAAAACCATAGCTTGACTTTTTGATATATATTTTTTTTCCTTGTGAGGTTGGTCTTCATGTGTGAATCCTTGTGGGTTAAGCCATGAAGCTTTTGTTATTGCAAATACAATCTTCCAGAATCCTGGGCTACCAAGACCACTAGAAAAGGTGATTAGTAGCATGAGCTAAGTAGCTCACATATATAATGCACATAGCGCAAACACATTTATAATGCAGGGATGCAAGTATAATTAAGCCAGTATAAATGATTTTGTATAGATATGTCCGTTGCTGCCTTCGCAATCAGTAGAACCCTATCGAACATGCCCTTCAAGACATAGTGCCGCAATATTCAGAAATTTCCATGACTCCATCACAATGGACCTTCTAAGATGTTAAGTTTTCCGAGACTTCATGAACATGTGCTCATAAACCACGGGACTTTGCCAAACCATGGCCATAAATATGGGGCTTTTCCCAAGTGAACCTATAATCCATAGGATGCAGGTTATCTTACATGCGTACCCCAAGAGGGACCAAGATAAGGTTATAGAAACCTCCTCAATTGTAAATTTATCTTTCCAAGTGGTTACGTTTTTTGGCATATAGCATGCCTAGGTACCTACTTGACAGCTTCAGCCAGCAATTTAGAAACATTTCTTTGAAACCCATGCATAATATAAGTAAATGTATGCCATGATGACCCTTTGTATATAAATCTAGGCAAGTGTGAAACCATGTGATACGTGCATTCAGATGAATATGAATTAATGCGTGATAGAAGATAATGACCCATTTGAAAAGATGAACTTCGCAATGAAGTTTTTTAGCTGGATGCTATAAAAATTTCCTCGTATGCACATAAAGCATGCATGATAGTGAATATGTAAAAGAATGAAAGTACAACTTATCTTTTCTTTTAGCATGTCAATCCAAGTCAGGGTTCAACCATTGAACCAATAAGGTTGGGGCTGCCACCCTTTGAGCTTAAGATGAGGACCTCATTCCATTATGTAAGCCCTTCCATGGTGAGATGTTGAATTACCCCCCGAGGATTAGATTTCCTTCTTGCATGATATGTAAGCCTTCCTCCTCTTGAATCCTTGAACCTTTGATTATGCATATTCCATATGTAAAGTAGACTACTTAGGGGTACGTTCAAGCCCTTGGGGTTCACTCAGTTGTACCCTTGAATGTTTTATAAATATCGAGGCTTCACGCAATAGCCTTAACATGTATATATTTGCTCACCACTACCTGTCAAGGGTTCACGTGGGCTCACCACACTACCTATGAAGGGTTTACGTGGGCGTAAGATTGAAAGGATCTTTGCTCACCTAGGATACCTAGGGTCAATGCAAATCTAGAAAGAAGGTTCCATTACCTATTGAGGGTTCACGTGGACCTAGCCACACTACCTGTTGAGGGCTTACGTGGGCTTTAAGTTGATGGGAGTTTCGCTAGCCTAGTGTCCCTAGGATTGATGCGAACCCATGACATGCATAATCCATACATGTTAAACCTGCTCATGCATAATCCATACATGAGGAATCCAATCCAGGTCCAAATCCAAACCAAATCCAAATCCAAATCCAATCCAAATCCAAATCCAATCTAAATCCAATCCAATCCAAATCCAAATCCAATGTAAATCCAATCCAAATCCAAATCCAATACAATCCAGATCCAATCCAGATCCAATACAGATCTAATCCAGATCCAATCCATACTCCTAGTGGAAGCCCGTACCTAAGAGGTTCATACCTAAAAGGTTCCTACCTAACAGGTCCATACACGTACTACCCCTAGAGTTCTTTGGCATAGCCTATCTTATAGTAAAGGACTAGGTTCACGTAAACAATAAGACATGAACACACAAAGAAGGCATGCGAACATAAGACATGAAGCACATAAGTACACATAGCCCATAAAGCACATAAGTACACATAGTCATTCACATCAGTTAAGCAAATAAAGGCAAAGATAAAGTGATCATAGTTTTAATCAAGTCATAAAAATTATTTCACAGATAAGCGTTCATACCTTACCCCCGGGCTTCCTCTAATATAAGATAGAACCTCTTACCGACTGAACCCCTAATCCTAGACCGGTCTTCAGGATCAGACCTAGAGTGCATGAAGAATTCCCATTAACGAGGTTCCATCCTGGGAGTTTCCCTCGACCAGGTTCCATCCTCGGAGATTCCCTCAATGAGGTTCCATCCTAGAAGTTTCCCTCGACCAGGTTCCATCCTCGGAGATTCCCTCAACGAGGTTCCATCATAGGAGTTTCCCTCGACTAGGTTCCATGTGATTTCCTCACAATGCTAATTTCCTTAGCATTCCAATATCCTTGAGTTGGACTTTACTCACCCAGTTTCCCTGGGATCGTGACGAAGCTATTTGCCAATTCCATGTGATTTCCTCACACCGCTAAAATCCTTAGCGTTCCAATTTCCAAGAATTGGACTTCACTCACCTAGTTTCTCTGGGGTCGTGGTGAAGCCATTTGCCAATTTGTACGTAGCTTCCACAGCTATACATAAATCCTATAACGGGGTTGGTTATGCACCAACTTGATTACACGGAAGTTTGAAGACATTATGCCTTTTCAGGGTTCAAGCGAGTGAACGCCCATTATAAGGGAACCCTGTGGCCCTAGTTTCCCTAGGTCCCAATTCCATTCACATGTAATCCACATGTGTTCCAATCCATATGCGCGTTATCCATATGCGCGTTAACCATATGCGTTCTATTCCATGCACACATAAACCACATGCATTCCAATCCATTCATGTATAATCCATACATGTTCCATATAGTCCGTGTAATCCATTAACATATATTCCATACGTTTCCAATCCATAAGCATATAATCCATATGCTTCCAATCCATTGACATATAATCCATATGCTGTAAATCCAGCTCATGCATAATTCATACATGAGAAATCCTCTCCATGCATAATCCATACATGGTAAATCCAGCTCACGCATAATCCATACATGAGAAATCATCTCCATGCATAATCCATACATGGTAAATCCAGCTCACGCATAATCCATACACGAGAAATCCTTTCCAAACCAATTTGCGAAATCCAATCCGCATATGTTCCTTGATCTAGATTCCAGGGGTACCTCATAATTAGATTCCATTAGGGGTTCACATACTAGAACCTTATAATTAGATTTCGTTAGGGTTCGCATACCATAACCTCAAGAATCTCATGATCCTGACCCGTCTATTGCGTGAAAGTTTTGTTTGCTTAAAAATTTACCACTTTCCAGATACCATCATGAGCAGTATACCATCCACTACCCCCCGGTTCCTTGCAGCCATTACATGCAAGAGGAACCTTATGTAATCCGCAATCAGGTTCAATCAACCTTCACCCTGAACCTCTAAGATTACGTGAGCATACTCATTGTAAGAAACAAGGGGTATCATAGGTGAAGTGGCTACTACTCATAAAATTCCTTCCAAGAAAGACCACGTTATTTTTCCTCGATGATGATTCAATAATTTCCATTCTTGAACCTCCGTGATTCGATTGTCGTACCCCTTTGTCGTGGTTGCCTCAACTTAATATCTGGCAGCTTACGTCTGATGCACGTACGCCGACACATACTTGTCATCCTTACAAACTTCTACATCCTGATGATTATATCCATGCCACCCGATATGGTTTTCCAATGATCTCCTCCATGTTCCAAGTTTGAAACCATATTTCACAACCCTCCTTGGTACCAGAAATTCATATAAATCAAGCTTCCCTGAGTTCAATTGACTAAACCTCCCGTCATAGGGTTCAGGTACGCCTACCTTTAAGATCTTACTCCAGGTGTATGCCGTGAGTATAGTTGTGACCACCTATAAATCCAACCATGTTGACTGTTGAAAAATTGTGTTTTATGCCGAGTGTTATCGATGTAACCCAGTAAGGGGTTTTGAGGCTGAAGGCCGCCAAGGGTTCACGAACCTGAACCTCCTTTGTACATCTTCTTATTTAAAAATAGGGTGCATCTTAGAAATCCTCCATGTAGCCTGGTATCCACTACCCCCCGATTCCTCGGTGTATTTTGTCCATGGCCAATATTGAATCATATTCAGCTTTTCATCCTCTTTGAGCAAAAGTGTAAATGGAGATCTATACACGTCTCGTCATAGTTTCAACAAGTTTTTTTTTTTTAGTCTGCGCGGGAAGCCATGCTCCTCCTTATGAATGTGAGGTATGTAACCATTTTCTTTGTCTAGATGATAAAACCTCCTTTGTTTGGCCTCCACTTAGGTGCTTCAACCAATACCCCCAGTATGCCTTTAACCGAGTGTTTTAGGTTTTCTCTATCCTTCATAGCCGAAGTTGTTAATAACATCATCCTGAGGGAAGCCACCCCTGATTTCTTTCCATTGCCTTCGTATATGCAGAGCCAAGTCCATTCCAACTGAGATTCTGTTGTTAGCTTTGTTGTTTCCTCTAGCTTTTAAAGCTTCTAGTTCCTCCTTTTAGGGCATTCATGGATGAACCTCGTACCATCTTCTTTAATATTGACCGAGAGGTCGCTCGTAACCCGTTCTTTGTCTGGAAGCATATTTTCCAAAATCTTATTGATATTATAATCCTTAGCTCCTTCCATATAATTCCTTCCTTGAGGTATTCCTATGATCCAACTTATGATGTTTGAGGGACTTATATCAGGGGAACCCCTTTAGGGGAAACCTTTCAGCTTCTTGTGCTTGAGGGGTTTACATATGAGAACCTTCGTAGCCATGTTATAAATTGAATTCATCACTTGCATCATCTTCAGGACAGGTCATCCTACCATAGTGTTGTAGGATACACTTTCAACCATAATTCCTCCCAACTGGGAGGATAAGAGGGGTTCATCCTTCAATACTACCAGTGACATTTTCAGTTCATGAGAGGTTTGAGTCCACCTTCAACTTCCATGATAAGCTTTTCGCCAGAGCTTCGTTTAGGTCATTACTTGAGACCTTTCGCCCGATGCTCTTAGCTGGATATTCTGACCTTTCACCTTCCACTGTTAGCGAAGTTTTCATCGTGAGCATCTTTATAAGCTGCTTTTGCCTTTTTCATTAGGTGTCGTCACGTGTCCAGCCAAGAACTACTCATTTTTCATTTATAGAGGCTTCTTCACACTTTCCTTTAGATGGGCGACCTCATTTCTCTGGATTCCATTTCTTCATTTGTTGAAAAGCTTCACAACTATTGCTTCAACATGATGCGTTATGCCTTCATCATCCTCCATTAGAGCAGCCATTTACATCAACGCTATGGGTGGTACTACCCCCGAAAAATTGGAACCACTTTATGGGGTTCCATTAGCAGGGTTACTGGTAACACGATTCTTCGGAATGAAGCTTCCATCGTATCCGTACAGTGAGGTGTTCACTTTTGACCATTTTCTTGATTTAACCATTTGAGTATCCCATACCAGTTGTGTAACGCCCATTTGTGTCATAATAAGCGAAACATGGTCAAGATTGTTTTTCTTGAGGAATCTCCTTTAGGCATTAGTTAATCCTTTTGGGGTTCTCATGTCGAGTGATACAACTACTACGGTTGAACCCCTATATTTATTTCTAATATTTTCCATTTTAGCTGAAAGCCTTTGAATGGGATTTTCATGCTTAAACCCTTTTCCAGGTTGCTTCCCGGGTTCTTCTTGCTTATTGCGGGCCTTTTCATTATTCAGCTTCTTGCTTATGATCAAGGGGCCTTCCATCATCGAACCTATCGTATACGAACCTCATTTCGAGGAAGCTCATTTCTGGGGGAGTCCTTTTTACCAATCTTTTCCATATTTAATTTGACAAGCTTCATATTAAGCTTCCTACCCAGTCTATATATTGAACATACTCGGGCTTCTGTTAAGTGAAGCCTTAGGGTTCTAGGACTTATCTCCTTGAACATGCCATCATCGAACCCCTGTCCAGGTTCCTCCCACCAATAAACCTCTTTTTCATGGAAGCTTAGTCTTCCAGCTCATTCGTGTTCTCATGGTAAATGTTGATAGGAAGCCTTCATGCCGAATATGTAAATTATCAATAAGACACCTCTAAGCTTACATGAGCTAGCTCGTTGTAAGAAACAAGAGGTATCTAAGAGAATAATGTAAAATATTTTCGGCAGCTCACCAATGAGGGAGTTCGTATCCTTGCCCTCATATCCAGGTTTACCTACTGATCATTAATTATGGGGTTCGCATCAATTCTTCAATTTGGGTTCACCCATACCCCTTCAGTCAAGAGGGTTGCACCCCTGTCTGTATTGGGGTTCACCTGTTACTCATCTATCAGGAGGTTCGCAACCTTATCTGCATTGGGGTCATGATGTTCGTACCCCCATTATCGTTAAAGTTCACCTATTTACTCCCTTTATGGATTGAGCTATGGTGCGAACTAGTGTTGTGCTCCACAACTTTTAACGGAAACCCCTGGACTTGTTTAAATCCAGAATTGTTGATGGGGAGCTCTCATGGGCCTTATCCTCCAACCAGTTGAACCCCTAGATTGATATTCTCCACTTTCTTCTACCATGCATGAGTATGTTTTCCAGAATTATGTATTTAGGGGTTCATCTGCAAGGAACCTTCCAGCTGAGAAACTGGGGGTTAATTTGATTTCGAGTGCCTTCTGTCATGGGTGCGACCTCCAGATTGAGGTTTCTCCTGCCTTCACCCCTTGAATCCCTTGTTTTTTTTTTAAAACCATTGAATCCTCTTGGTTATTGAACTTAAAACATCAGTTGTCGTCGTGCTTCTCCCTCGATTTACTTACCAATGCCTTATCAACTTAATGCAGATTTTTTATTCAGAAATGTTCCATCCTGGACAGCTTGACCACCGTTGACTAAAAATGGCATATCTCCCTGTAGAAAATGAATTTTTACGAGCCGTAAATTTTTATGGAAACTAGATTCCAATACCTTTCCAACGGTATATCACACTTCACCTAGAACCTTCCAGATCAAAGCAGTTTATTATGTTAAGTTGGCTCAAAAACTGCAGAAACATACCATCCTGGACAGCTTGACCGTCTTCGACTAAATATGGCATAACTTCCTGTAGAAAAAGTATTTTTACGAGCCGTAAATTTTGCAAGAAACTAGATTCCGATACCGTTCCAATGGTATATGATGCTACACCTAGAACCGTCCAGATCAAAGCAGTTTATTCTGTCAAATTGGCTCAAAAACTGCAGAAACATACAATCCTGGACAGCTTGACCACCTTTGACAAAATGTGGCATAACTTCCTGTAGAAATGGTATTTTTACGAGCCGTAAATTTTTCCGGAAACTAGATTCCGATACCTTTCCAACGGAATATCGCACTGCACCTATAACCTTCCAGATGAAAACAGTTTTTTCTGTCAAGTTGGCTCAAAAACTGCAGCCTCATTATTCTTCATCTTTTTTCCGATGAGCCATGATTTTTTTTCTCCATTTTTTTATCTTTTCTTATCTCTTTTTCCAGAGACTCGATTTTATTTTCCATCCTTTTTATCTTTTCCCTAAGCTCCTGATTCGTGACTTCATTATCCCGTTCTCCATCACCATCATTCCGTTCATTACCGGAATTTCGAGACATCTCTTCCCTCTAGAGATAGAACCTCCCCTCCTTCTAGCGCCACAAATGTTGTGAGGGAAAATTGGTACAACACTTCAATAAGAGAATAACAAGAATCAACCAAGAATAATCAAAAAATCTTTATTAAATAAACCAATTTACAAGCCAAAAACCCTAGGCTCATAAACCCTAATCCGAGAAGAGGTATGGTGCATATTTGGACTGAGTTTGCAAGGGCTTTGAGCTATATTGATCGAGTAAAACCTACCCAATCGAGAGCCAATATAACTCAGAGCTTGTAGTTGTGGTGTGTCTAACCTTGCAAATTGCCTACATACTCTTATATTTATAAGAGATCAAGTCCCATGTAGTTCTTGATATTTCCCACGATTTGATAAGCCTCATCCTTTGTAGTAGACTTGTTATGATCGTCTATCCCAATCCATGTAGTTATCCAGCTGCTATTCATGATTAATCCACATATTTTTATCATATATCATTACATATATACACATATATATATATGTCCCATGTATATATGATGTATATCCGTGATGTATACTGTTGTTGGGCCGTTCCTATCGCTTAGGAGCTATCCAGAAGGTTGTTAGAGCGTGCCCTATCCAATATCCTACAATCTAGGAGATTCTGGGATCGCTGGTGCATTTTCTGGTAACCTTCGGGGTTCACGCACGTACCCCTTGCCTGGTAGTTAACTGCCCGACTGAACCCCTATCTGGCCTTCACACAGCTTTATCCCCATTCGGGGTTCACATGCCTGAACCCCCATATGAGCAAACCCTGAACTAGATGCCAGAATCCTGTCCTCCAGTTTATTTCTAAGGCATACCAAATTACCATACTTACTCCTTAGCCCAATCTATCCGTCCATATCCACCTGATTTGAGTCTATAATCTTAGTGGGCCTTAAATCAAGCCAAGGCGGATTTTGGGCACAACAGTATCCTTTCAAAACAGGTTTGATAGTTCTGTACCAAAAAACGCTTGTTTCTGGCTTTCAGGTTCGTAATAATGAAGACCTTAGGTAAAAAGACATTCACCTAAAGTGTAAAACATCTTCAATTCATCTGTTCTTCTCCTACATACAGGTTCTATAAAGAACATAGAGTTTTTTATTACTACTTCATATGCTTCTGACCGCTTTTGCACAAAAAAGAATAACCAGGGTTTCTGATACATTGCAGTAGCAAAAAAATAATCAAACCATAACTTGACAAAAAAACTGAAACTTTAAATATCCACATATTTCCTAAACATTCTTTTGTTTCTACAGATAGTTTATCCCAACATAACATATGTGCCTTGGTGACAGATCTGATTAGTTGGGAATGAATGTGCCAACATATCCGAATCCGACAATAAAGAATGTTATACACTGAAGGAAGAGGTAAACGTAATAATGGTTCTTTCCGAAATAAAAATCGTACCCTCCACAGTAGAGCAAAAACATCCCAAGAATCAACTCTAGTCCATTAATTCTGGTACATAGAAAAATAAAGTTATTGTTTAGTATTTACGATTTACTTGTTGGAGTTCATAAGACAACTCAAAAGCTTAAATAATAGTAAGTAATAAAATTGTGTGATTGTAACTCTTGTTCAGTACTAACTATTTTGGCGGAAAATGAAAAATACCTTCCCCAAATTCTCGAGCTTGATTTCTTCACAGGAGCTTTACTAAGAAGAGGGACACTAGTAGGACCTTTAGTTTTAAAAGCATCTCCTAATTTTTCCGTGACAACCCACTCATTGACTCTCCCTATCTCCAGTAGGCCGATTATAGTCGCTTTAGTCCGGTGCATTGACATAACATTTTCAAAAACGACCCAGAAAATCACTAGGTGTAGCGATCTGCAACATAATTTTAAAGAATCAAGAACCATTTCCCTACGAGTCCAAACAAACTACACAACGCGAGGTATTGTATGGATGCCTAATTAACATCAATTTGATAAATTTTATCCAAAGAGAAAAAGACCTTGGAGTTCCAACGGCATTGAGAATGGTTATAGTACATGGAATGTAGATGACTGCCCATTTAGGAACTTCAACTTCAGGAACTAGACAAGTCAATGGCAAAACGATGCAGTAGAGGGCAAACGTGACAATATGTGCCACGACCTTTCTTACAAAGAAGAAACTATAAAGCACATATAACTTCTTCCACAAAGTCACTTTCTGTAAGAAACAACAAAAATTTGAATTGCAGAGCACATGAAAGGCTACCTCCTTTTTTAACTTTATCTATTCTCTGTAACATGAACTCTTTCAAATTTTAAGAACATATGAACACCGAAAAGAGTACTTGTTTGAGTAACATAATCTACCTTGTTTGTTGCAATTTCGATTGCCATTTTTTTGAAGAGATTAGCAGGGCCACAAGACCATCGATGTTGTTGATACCGGAAGGCTTTGAAAGTACTTGGAAGTTCACTTTTTACCTAAGTTACACAATAAATAGTCATGTACATTTTTATTACCAACTCCATGCATTTAGCATTTCTCTGGTCATTTTTTAAAAAATTTACTCAAGTACCTGAATGTCTTCAACGAAAACAAATTTCCAACCTTTGAGGGTAGCCCGAACAGCCAAATCCATATCCTCAACGGTTGTCCTATCCTTCCATCCTCCTGCTTCGTTAAGTGCCGAAATTCTCCACACACCAGCAGTTCCTACATTGCCATAACATTATAAATCTATTTACGATTATAATGGTAATATTTCAGTATTTAGTTTATTATTACCATTGAAACCAAAAAATGCATATGTTTGGGAACCCACTTCTTGCTCTACAATGAAATGATAATTCAATGACATCTCTTGCATCCTTGTCATCAAGCACTCATCTGCATTGGCTGCATTGCGATCACAGAAGTCATTTTTTCAATATACTTGCTCTTGTACTTTTCGCTTACAGTATTTGATCTACATTATGATTTCCAGAATATGATTTTTGATAAACATGTGAAAGTCTTATAGCTCAAACTTATAAACCGGCCTTTTGAGTTCAAAGCTAGCACATAAAAACACTAAGACTTGCGAATATCCACAAAACGAACTGTGTCAAAAAATTTAACTAAACATAGACCTAGTACTACCACATTAATATAAATCCAATTCTCCTACTCTGTCTTCGAAGATTGGTAAAAGTAAAAATTTAAAATAAGCATTATCTTTGATCAGTAGTAATAAATACGATGTTGTCAGTGATGAATTGATATTATAATTACAAACATGATAAGTAGTAATAAATACTAAGTGGTCCTGTATACAGAAGCTTTTCTTATATGAGACCTTTGATCCATGAAACTTGTATAAACTGTAATGTGGTAATGAAGAAGCAAAAAAATGAATCATAAGTTGTTTCCAAATCAAGGAAACAACAGTAAATAGTCCGTTTAGTCTTGGAACTGAATCATAAGTTGTTCATATTTATTTTTGACTTGTAAGGTAATTGTAGCACTAGCCAAGTGACTCCAACGATCAATTAAACAATCCTTTGTTCTCTATAAGTGTAAATGTTTCATACCGAATTTCCAACGAGCTTGAACAAGCCCGATTTCAGGGTTCTGAATGAAGAATGGAATAGTTCGCATCAAGAAATCAGGCTCAGGCTGGAAATCTGCGTCAAAGATGACTACGAAGTCACATTGGCTCACATAGATGTGCTTCAATCCTTGTTTTAGGGCCCCTGCTTTATAGCCGTTTCTATTGTCTCTGATCTCATACTTAATGTTGATGCCTTTATTTGCCCACTTCATACATTCTACCTCCACCATATCCTGTTTTTTGTTTTCAAAGTTTAAAGACAAAAATGAACACCAATAAGTTTTATGATTAAATCATTACGAGAACATTTGTTTTTATGATTGACGAATAGAGAAAGAAAAAGGGTAGCTTAATTTAAACGATGCAATAAAATTTTGTAGCACGGGTTTGTAAAGATAGTTCCAATCAATTGGAAAATTGATCAATCACCTTAATACCTGCATCTGTTGAATCATCAAGAACTTGAATAATAATTCTATCTGTTGGCCAAGAAAGTGTACATGCTGCTCCAATTGACAACTGATACACCTACTCGAAAATAAAGTATATAACAATAGAAATGTTAACAAAGCTGCCAATTAGCATAAAGAATGTGTTATATATGTGATTAAGAATCAATGGTACCTCTTTTTCATTGTACATTGGTATCTGAACTAACACCATCGGATACGCTGAACTTCCCAACTCGATATCGTCCTTCATGGCTTCCCATTTGTAGTTCTTTTCGGGTTTTCGTCGTAACAATTTGATGAAGAGCTTGACAATTGCCATATACACTCTCTCCACAAACAACATAACTGACATTACCAAACAAATGTTCATCATTAGTCTTAAGAAGGGCACGATAAACGGTAGTTTTATCAAGTTCCAGAGCATCAAAACTTGGTCTAAGATGCCATTTAGAGTAATGCTCTGGAAAACCAGTGTCTCTAACTCTTCCCTCTCCATTTCTTGCTCCAACTGAGACCTCTGCACACTCTGTGTGTGTGGGAGAGGTAATAAAAGCTGGTGTATAATGTATTCAAGGAGAGGTATTTATTTATAGATAATACACATGAATACGGATACTCTTGAGTTAAAAATGGTATTTGCGATTCGATGACAAAAATTACTGTACACGGTATTTGACAGGCAAACGGGAATTTTTTTATATTGAAAGAATGTCGTCTTTTATATTAAAGAAATGCAAAAATACCAAAAACTAGACACACTTAACTGTGAATTGTGATGAATAATGATAGAATTTTTAGGAAAAATGTTATTTTTAGAACTTTTTTTTATTTATTTCAGAATAATATTTATAGCATATGTTCCCTGGATTAACAAAATATTACATATTGTGATACAATATGATACAAACAGTTTTGGAAATAAAAAAACGGTTCTGGAATTTTCCATTTTTAATCTATATGAATCCTCCCCCGTTGCAACTTTTTGTAATTAAGAATAAAAATAATAATTAATAATATACTAGATGATAGCCCGTGTGAAGCACAGTCGAAATAATTTATTAAAATTGATCATTTTTTATTAAATTTTATAGGAAATATTTTATTTATCATTAAAAAATACTATAAAAATGATAAAAGTACAAAAGAAAATTACGATATTTATGGAACTCAGTAGTTTATAAAAAAAGAATTGTAATTACATCAAAATTCCAATAATTCTAGGAGACACAAATTTAGAAGTAAGTATCATTAAAACGTGATTTCACTTACAAATAAGATATTAGATGATAAGGGCCCGAGAAATTTAATTAAATTGATCATTAATTTATTATAAAAAATTACGTTATTTACAAAGAATTTGCTTATTAATAAAGATAATTTTATATATTATTTATTTAAGTTTATTTAAGAAAATTGAGAAAAAAAACTAAATGATTCCGATATATACGTTAAAATGTACATGATTATGATAAATACGTTAGTTGTGAATTGAATAGAGTTATAATAAATATTACAATTATAATAGTATTAACAATTTATTATTTTAATAAAAAATAATATAGAATCCTTGGAGAAATAGGAATCTTATGGGTGTAACCAATTTTTGGTACCGAAGTACCATTAAAAATGTATTTTGTTTGTTATAGATAAGCATGTCATTGTAGATTAACATTTGTATTCGTAGTCTTTTTTTTATTAAGTTTTAATAAAAAAATTATAATTGTAATATAATTTATTTATTTATTTTATAAAATGACATAGAATTCTAGAGAAAATAGGAGTATTGGGGTAAAACCAAAATTTGGTACGAACCAAATTTGGTATAAAATAGTACATTAAAAAGGGATTTTGTTATTAATACACGTTATAGATACAGATTTATTTATTATTTATTTAAGATTATATTTTAAACAATCAAGAAAACATAACATACATGGTTCTGGTTCTAATATATACGTTATTTGTACAATTCAGTAATATTATAGTAAAAGAATTATAATTATAACAAAATTCCAAACAATTATTTTAGAAAATAATATGAATTTTAGGGGAGTAGGAATCTGTGATGAAATAAGGGTGAAACCAAATTTGTTACGAAAATATCATTAAACAGAAATTTATTAATAAAGGTTATAGATTCGTTAGTGTTTTGTCAAATGTTATACGATCTGGCTACGTATTCGTTGGTGTTTTACCCTCTATTTGTTGGTGATTTTTTATCGTTGGTTTTTTCAAGTCAAAAAAATTATAAACAAAAGAATTATAATCATCATAAGAACTCTATTTTTAACTCTTTTTAAAGGAACATAGTATTCTAGGGGAAATATGATTTTTTTTTAAAAATTACAAATAAAAGAATTATAATTATAATAAGATAAAAATTACAAAAAGAATTATAATTATAATAGGATTTCTATTTTTATTCTATTTTTAAAACAAAACAACACAGTATTCTAGGGAAAATAGGATTTTAGGGATGAAACCAAAATATAGTGCGAACCAAAAACGGGTGAAACCAAAATATAGTGCGAACCAAACTTTAGGTACCTTTGAAAGAGGGTTTCGCTTATTAATAAATGTTATGTTATAGATGTTATAGATGTTATAGATTTTATAAACAAAGAAAATTTTTTAGTATGAAACTGTAAGAAAATTATCTTACACGATAAAAAATGCAAAACAGTAGAATATAAAACATAAAAAAAGAGTAGAAAATTTAGTTTATGAACTTCAAAAGAATAAGATAATTGTTCAACGGTAAAATATGCTAGTCATAAAGCTATTTAAGATTATTAACTAAATATTTTTTGTACGACAACTTTTAAAACTAAAATATTCTGAATTTTTATATTTCAAAAGGAATTTGATTACACACAGTTAGCTGTCAAGAATTACTTTTGACTCAAAGAAATGCACCAATAAAAGTATATATACTTTTACGGATACTGATTCCTCAAACAATATACTCCGTATATGTTTTTAATTAACTTTTTTGGTTTACTCTTTCAGTTTGATTATAGCTTAAATAATTAGAATTTATCTATTATGGTATTTATTATTGTACCAATTCTGGGTTCGATTCTCGTTCATCAGAGAGAATTCTCATTTTAAGACATATAAAATTATTTATTCAAATATTTTGAGAAAGCGTGCTACATTTACTTTGATTCTTTCAATTATTGCACATTTTGTATTAGTTTTGTGTACACTTAAAATGTTTTTCTTATTTGTGTGCATGGTATGTGTATTTTTTTTTATAATAAAGGTGCATGCCTTGGATCACAAATCAGATCTGACAAATTCACATTTGATTAGTTTGGTGAAACGGCTTAGGATTTTTGTCAAAGCATCGCATGTTAAATTTTCTATCAATTCACGTGATTGATTAGCGGTTTGTTAGCTGGATTAACTTAATAATTAAATAGAGATCCGATCTTAGTCTAATCAGTAAACAATGTGTACCCAAAATTCGGGTCTGGATTATGTGTCCCCTTCCTCCGTGTCTCCTCCGTTTTCCCTTGCTTTTTTAATATAAAATGAGTGTCCCTACGGGGCCCATTTTAAACAAAAATATTTTTTATTTAAAATGGGCCCCGCAGGGGCACTCATCTATCTATCTATACTATAATAAGTAAACTAGGGGATAATTGGTAGTTTGGTAGTTTGGTTCAACCCTATTTTTTAGCCATAATTTTAGTTCAATTAAAAATAAATTTAATTAATATTTTATCTACCTAAAAACATTTACTATACTATAATAAGTAAACTAGGGGATAATTGGTAGTTTGATAGTTTGGTTCAACCTTATTTTTTAGCCATAATTTTAGTTCAATTAAAAATAAATTTAATTAATATTTTATCTACCTAAAAACACTCCCGGGTAAGCAAAGATTTAGCCGAGAGTTTTGATCGAGAGGAGTGGCGTGTGTGTCAGTGTGGCTATAAACTAGGGGATAATTGGTAGTTTGGTAGTTTGGTTCAACCCTATTTTTCAATATTAAAAAACATATTAAATAAATAACAAATTACATTATAACAAATTAAAATTAATATTTATAATATTAAAATTAATATTTATAATATTATATTACACTATAAACAAATTACAAAAAATTAAAAGCAACCCGTGCTTTGCACAGGTTATAAGCTAGTTTTGTATTAAAAAAACAAGGGGACACGGAGGAGACACGGAATAAGGGGACAGAGGATCCCAGCTCCCAAAATTCTCATTCCCCAGCGGTTCCTAGTTTTTACTCTACTTGTTGGAGAATTAATACATGCAAGTCAATGTTTTTTTCATTATTTTAATCGCGGACTTTTTTTTTAAACAAAAAAAAATCAATCTATTAATCAAAAGCCATACGGCATCTACAAATACAATCGTAAGAACAGATGCGCTGTTGAATCCTTCTTAAAGGCAACCAAGCGATTTGATCATCTCTGAATCAAAATCATGAAAAACTTGCCGATCTATAACCTCGGTCATGGAAAATTCCAAAATCCAATCCAAACAAAAAACCAAACTCTCACAAGGAGAGAATAACACAACCCAAATAAATTGAGAATTATTGAAACCCAAATAAATTGGGAACTTTATTAAAAATAAACAGAAAAAAGCAAGGAAAATGAAAAATGAATTGGGGCTTTTCACCGGTGAAATCCGATGGAAGCCCCCTCAAAAAACTTTAATGGAGGCTAGGGTTAAAAGGGATAGAGAGTTAAAAGGCGATAAATTTTAACAAGTCAAGTGTGGTATTTAGTAAGAATACTACGATTGAAAACAGAGAAGTAGTGTGTCGTATTTTGGAGGTAAAAGAAGTTAGTGTTCTAGGTAATTACTTGGGAATGCCGATGCATATAGGAAGGAAGAAAACAGAAGTCTTCAATGGGTTAACTGAGCGTGTGAAAAGTAAGTTACAAGGTTGGAGGAATAAGAGCATTTCGAAGGCAGGGAAGCTCACATTACTGAAAACGGCTGCACAATCCATCCCTAATTTTTGGATGAATTTGTTCCTATTGCCAAATGAAGTTTGTGAGGGGATACATAAGCACATGAATAGTTTTTGGTGGGGGAATGGGGGAAATGGGAAAGGAGTGAGATGGTGTTCATGGGAGCGGATGTGTATGACGAAGGAGGCAGGGGGATTGGGTTTTAGGGATTTGAAGAAGTTTAACATTGCAATGCTTGCAAAACAAGGGTGGCGTTTGTTGAACAATGATAATCAGTTGGTAACTAGTATAATGAAGGCTCGTTACTATCCTCAATGTGATTTTTTGGATGCGAAGATTGGCGATAATCCAAGTTTTATGTGGCGTAGTATCTTAGCCGCACAGGAGAGTATTAGAAAGGGGTGTAGGAAAAGAATTGGTAATGGAAAGGATACTTTTGTGTGGAAAGTGCCATGGCTACCGTGTGCTAAAAATGGGATGTTAACGACTACAATGCCTATTGAATTGGAGAATATTACAGTTCAAGGTCTGATGGAGGTGAACACAAGGGCCTGGGATCGTGAGGTCATTCATGATATTGTTAACACTAGAGATGAGGAATTGATCCTCAAAATTCCACTACCTGTAGGAGACAGAAATGATACATGGTTCTGGTGTCTGGAGACAGAAGGTAATTTTACTGTAAAAAGTGTTTATCGAATGTTACAAGGAGAACATGCTCTGCCACACAAACGTTTCTGGAATAGAGTATGGTCACTTAAATTACCAGGGGAAGTTACTAATTTCTTGTGGAGAGTAAGTCGATCATGGCTTCCAACAGCTGCAGCTTTGGCTGAAAGGAGAGTGCAGTTAGACACTTGCTGTCAATGGTGCCTACAAGCTGTAGAAAGTGCAGTTCATGTGCTATTTGAGTGCTCGTTTGCAAAATCGGTTTGGACAGATGACAGGGTAAAGATGGACATCCAGGTGTTACCAGGTGATACGGTGTTTGAAGTCTTGAGCAGAGTTTTTGATGGGTGTAATAAGGAGCAGATTGTGCAAGTGGTAATCCGAAGAAACAAATGGGTGTGGGATAGAGTGAATATGTCGTCGTTTGGAGTCCAAGCACAGGCGAGGAATTTATTATATGATTGGAGAAAGATGCTACAGGATAAGCTGAAGAACAACACAGTAGTACAGTCAAGCTCTTGGACATGGAGTCCACCACCACAAGGATATGTTAAAGTGAATCTTGATGCGGCTATATTTACAGAAACAAAGCATATGGGAGTGGGTGCTGTGATTCGAGATGAACAGGGACATTTCTTGCGAGCTAGGGGACGTCAATTTGCAGCAGAGTTTTTACCAAAGGAAGCCGAGGCTCTAAGTTTACAGGAGGCTTTGTCTTGGGCTTTACAGGCAGGGTACACGAAGTGTGTATTTGAAACAGATGCAAGATTGCTGGTGGAGGCATGCAGTGGGAATAAAGGAAGAAGCTATTTTCATAGTATTGTTAATGATTGTGTAGACTTGTTTAAGCACTTTTGTGATGTGCTAATTCAGTTTGTTCATAGATCTGCGAATGAAGTAGCTCACGTGTTAGCACGAGCGACTCATTTCATGTCAGATACACAGGAGTGGATTGATATCGCTCCTGAATTCTTGTTGGATGCGTTAAGCTTTGATTCTATTTAATGAAAGCAAGTACTTTACTTCAAAAAAAAAGGGATAGAGAGAAGAAGTTGTTTTTAGTTGGGGTAGAAACTTTTAATCGCGGACTTGATTTTTGCATTACCAGGCAACTACGGTCTTAACAAAACAAATGCGCAATAGCTGTATAACAAGTCAAATTGGTGGGTTTATTCAGTCGGTAACGACGACATTTAATTTTTTATTCGGTAATTATTTGATTCATATAAATTGTGAAACACATAAGTTGTTAAAATTTGGTTGTCGTTAATCAAGAAAAACATCGATCGGGATCATATTTTTGCAATTTATATTTTCCCTACTTCTTGCACAATAACTATTTATAACTCAAATTTAGCGAGTCGGTTCATCTAGCGAGTCAGTCAATTCAGTACCTCCAATTTCTGGGATGAAGTCTGAAAATAATGTTTTTTTTTAATTTGAATTCCGAAAATACCATTTTTTGGGAGGGGTACTGAAATTAGCCATTTGAATATGCATTTGGGATTTGGGTAATGCGGGTTACGCATTTGGGGTTGGGGTAATAGGGGTTACGTAAATTTCAATGGGGTAACTGTTATGCCAAAATCTTGACATAAGCCCTAAGCAGACCTAATGGGCTTGAATAGAGGTCCACAACTCATAATGAGCCTAGAGATGAAGATTGATTCACTAAAACCCACCACTAGGAGTCAGTCCAATATACTATCAAGCACAATGTGGAATTTTGCGACCCCAAGCTGCGGATCGAGTTCGCCAGCAAAGTCCCTAGTATGGGATATCATCTATCATGCACGTCTCTCTACAAGGTCCAGCGTGGCCTAGAGGTCCAGCGAGACGCTGGACCTAGAATACTGTCTCTACAAGGTCCAGCGTGGCCTAGAGGTCCAGCGAGGCCTACAATACTCTTATGAAGACTAGAGGTCCAGCGAGACCTAGAATACTCTTATGAAGGCTAGAGGTCCAGCGAGGCCTAGAGCATATGTATTATGAAGGCTTACGATCAGGCCCAGCGAGGTCGCGTGAGTGTGATTATCTCCGTACAGCGTGGACCACCTCGCATGACTAGCCCAGCGAGGTCACATGCGAGGCCACGTAGCTTCTCCATTAGCCTCGCCAGTGAGGCCACCTGATTCGAGCATCATGTTAGCCATATGTAACCTTTAATGGGCCATGGGTCATGAGCAGGATAAATGGGTAAAATATATCAGCCCAAGAAGACGCCTAGTGGATATGGGCCAAGCCGAGCCCATATAGACCCTAGCCCGTCTAGATAACTTCTTCTCCAAGAACTACGTATGGCTTGATCCCTATAAATAGAGTACGTAGGCATCTTGTTAAGGATGACTGGCAGTTCACCCCTGGAATATCAACAAACAAGATCATCCACAAAAAATCACCAAACTCCTTCCGTGTTCTTCATGTTCTTAGCGAAATATCCGTATTTTGCTCCATGATTCCAGCAAACCTCCAAAATATTGTTATACAATATTCTCCCTAAAACATTTAGCGCTAGAAGGAGGGGAAGTCATCGTATTGGGAGAAAGATGACTAACTCGAACAAGGAGATTAACGGAGGGCACAACAACGGGGAGAACCCGGGGTCACACAAGATACCCAAAGGCAAATCCCCCCCAGAAGCGAGGACGAGGATGGACCCGAGAAGGTGTCAGCTGTGCAAGAAAGGATGACTAGAGTGGAGAAGTTATATAGCTCATGGAGCGCGAAGAGGAATACCAGAAAGAGGCCCAAGTCCTATCAGGAGGAGAGCAGTAAGGGTCCCATCAAGAAACTCTTGGATAAAGTTGATGATATTGTTACGGATTAAACAAACCTTTGCTTCTGTGAAGTCCTCGAGTGGGAGGAGGATATAGAGGCTACTGATAAGTGGATTTTATATCCACTTGGAGCATTCTAAATCGGCTTAAATTGATTGTCTTGGGCTCAAGTTTCTTGTAGTTTTGATGTGTTTTGTTTAGTTGTGCAGATTTACAAGGATGTTGATTATGGTGGATGTTTTTGTCGTTTTTGGAGATTTAATTTATTAAAATTCGGATTTATTAGGCTGCACGCGTGAGATTCACTGTTTGGGCCATATCTTGAGTTCTAGAAGTCAGTTTTGGGCGATCTTACTGTCCACGCGAAGATAACGAGATTCTATATCATTCTAAAGTGGTCCAGAGGCCCAATTGCAGCTGGAACGTTCCAGAATTACTGAAGAAAAGAAACTGCGAATTTCCCTTTAAATCAGAATCAGTTTAGGAAACGTACTTCTATTATAATTCTGGTTTGGTATTTTCTTGTTGGGCAAGATGTCTAGAGCCTATATAAACACATCCAACCCTTGTAATTTATCATCATCATTAGGAGGATAACCATTACATATCAATTACTTAGTTTTATTTGTATCTTTTCATACTTTGTTTTTATCATGGTTTCATCAGATCCCATGATGACGAGAGGTTCGATTATGAGCTAATCGTTGTCATGGGATTCTAACGGATTTATTTATGGAGCTTTAGTTTCTTGATGCTTTAAAGATCTGTGTGTGATGTATATTTGATATCCTCCTATGGTTATGCTTAATTGATAGATGCGTCATGAACATCTAATTTGTTAATCTCTTGTGAAGTGAAAGTGGATCTTGAGATTTAGAACTTGCCATGCTAGCATAGGTTCATAATTGTTTATCAATATGATTCGTGGTGTGAGATGAAAATACTTATACTACCCTGTGTGATCTTTATGGATAACTTGCTCTTCAACCGTTATGTTTTCAAATTCTATAGACATATAGGGTCTAAGCATAATTGGTGTCTATTCATCTTCTATCTCTTTTGTGGATGTATGGGTAGTTTGGTATACGTATGCTGACAGGTAGCGTGTACTTGTTTCGTGTTATCCGATCAGATATCATAACCATTGCATATAGTGATTAAAGGCGTCAGATATAAGCAAAGTATTTAATGAAGTTAGGATTCCATGGATTCTCTTGCAGAAGTAATTCGATTTCAATTCTTGTTAGTTAGTTAATTCTTAGTTTGTTAATTTGCTTTTTAGTTAGATTTAGTTTATTAAACCCAAAATTGTTATTTGTCTTAGCAGTGCATAATAACCATACATTGTTGCATAGGTGCATGTACTGAATTAAAACCATAACCAGATCTCTGTGGGAACGAACTTGACTTCTATCTGTATTACTTGTGACCACGTACGCTTGCGTGATTTAGTGAAAACAAGTTTTTGGCGCCGCTACCGGGGATCATCGGTGTTTTATTTTTGGTTTATGTGCTTGTCAATAGTGGTCGTTAGAGTTCACTGACTCGGATTTCTTTTTCTTACCTATCTTGTTTAGTTCGTTGGTGTTTCAGGTACTTGTCAGAGAGCGTTGACGTTGAAGATGGATTTTCTAACTTACTATGGAGTTCAGCAGGTGGCTAGTGTTTGTGAGCTATGTGCGGGCGCACATGAGACGTATCAGTGCTGGAGCAACCAAGGTGGTATTCAACAGTCTCAGCCATGTGAGCGGTGTTTTGGCGTTCATGATCCCTCACAATATTGTTACTACGGAGGAGTTGATCCATATGTCAATTATGAGGAACAACCATATTTTCAGTACCATCCTCAACCGTACTAGCAAGATGTTCCAGATATGTCATATTTCTTTGGTAGTGAAGATTTTCAACATCAACAACCTATTCCTACTTTTCAGTCAGATGAGGTTCCTACTAGGGAGGAGATTAGGATGCTTGTGAAGAGTAATGAGGAGTCTCTCAAATCTTTGGAGATTCTAGTTGCTCAAGCTGTGAGAGCCTTGGAACAAGAGAAACAACAATGCATATTAGAGGCAATTCCAGAAAATAACGATGACTTGGAGCAAGGTACTGCATGCATAATTGAAGAAGACAAATTCCAAGAGGAGGTGAGTGTTCACAAGCCATGTGAGGAATTTGATCAAGCTAGTGAGGTGGATGATTTGGAAAGGGCACAATTTGAGACAGACATTGATGAGCTGCACAAATTTCAAGAATTGTTATGTGCGTACCAAGAGGACACTGATGAGCTATGCAAATTTCAAGAATTGGTATGTGCGAACCAAGAGGATGAAGAACATGGGAAAGATGCAGGTCTTCTACTTGTCTCAGAGTATAAAGATGGAGGTTGCGCATTAGAGCCAATGGAGGAAGTTCTCGTTGAGGAACCAAAGGCTTTAGCAACTTACATTTACCCTCCTCCATTATATTTAAGTGAAGCCCGTGAATGTGTGTTGTTCTACAAATTGTCAGATTTTGGGTCAACAGATGAAGGCATTGGAAGAGGACATAGTTGTTACATGAATAGGCCAAGCGAGAAGAAGGAGCAAAAAGTATGCCGCCGTGATGACGATGAAGTCTCGCGAAGAGAAGACCAGGCCAACTATTATCATCCTTAATGGAGACTTGGAAGTAACGTCAAGCTATTGACGTTAAAGAAGCGCTTCGTGGGAGGCAACCCATGAATTATTGTAGAGAGAAAAAAAATTGAGTGTTGTATGCAAAAAAAAAAAAAATATCGAATTTTCTCAGTGTAACGCAGGCTGCGCCTGCGTTTCTGGATTTTCCGCAGGTTGCAGGTATGTAACGCAGGCTGCGCTTGCGTTACTGGATGTGCCACAGTCTGCATCCCTGACACGCAGGCTGCGCCTGCGTGTCTGCTCTTGGGGCAGTGTGCGCCAGCCGCGCGCAAGGTGCATGTGGAGCAGTGATTTGTCAGATTCTGTTGTGTTGTTCAGCTGTTTTTTTTTAAAAAAAAAAAAGTGTTCAGCCCCTCATTCTATTTATACCCCCATCTCTCTAATTCTTTTCCTATTTCTATTTCAAAAACCCCCCATCTTTTCTCCAAAAATTCTAAACCTATTTCTATTCTAATTCATATTTTTTATTATTATTATTATTATTATTATTATTATTATTATTATTATTCATATTTATTATTATTATTATTATTATTATTATTATTATTATTATTATTTATACCCACCTATACATACAAATCCAATTCCTCTTCTATTTTTTTTATATCTCTAAAAATTCAATTCTAAAGAGGAATTAATTGCAAGTTCACCTCTTTGATTCGTATTGGGTAAATCTTTTTCTCTAATCTTATTTTTATTACGAATTTGTGTTCTTGTAAATTGGGGTTTTGTAGTATTCAGGCAAGGTGGCCAGTCTATACAGTTCGTACGCAGTATCCTCCACCAGATTCATCCGAGGACGAGGTCGAGTAGGTATGTTTCTGCTATCCCTTGTATTTACTTCCATTCAATGCGGACATTGAATATTTTAAGTTTGGGGGTGGGTTGGGGGATTAGTAGTTGTTGTTGTATTATTTGTTCATGTAGGATTTCATGCTTTGCATATTAGTAGTAGTAAATTATGCATTTATGTTCGTGCTATCTACGTTTGTTTCATATAGGACATTCTGTTTTTATGTTTGTATATCATGTGAGTTCATAATAGTTTGCATTTGCACCCATGCTTGATAGGAATTTTGTGTTGTTGACGCTTTTGATTGAGAAGTGATATGCTTTGTTCTTGTGCACACACATACACTAGTAAGTTGAAGCTAGTAGACTTATTGAATGTTGTAAGTGATTAGAAGGACATGAATATGTGCAAGATGATTTAGTTTGCATGCTTTGAATACAAGTTGGTGCGTTAGAGAGATTTTTGCTTGGGATTGAGTATGTTTTTCCACCAAGTGAGTTTTTGAGCCATATTGCATATTATTTGCAATTTATTCGTTTGCTTGAGTGTCCACAGATTGTTTGCATTGCTAGCAGTTGTTTGAGGTCTTTCTTGAAACGCATGACATTATTTGACGATTAAAATGATAAAGGCAATAGGAATAACCGCATATTTTCCCATATTACCATACCATGTTTACATGATCAATTAGTTAACCCGTTGAGCTTAATTCTATTTTTTCGGTGACATACCACATTACTTGCCTAGACCTTATTCTTGTATTGGCCTTACATTAATTTGAACTTACATTGTCAAAGGCTAGTAGAGGGCTTAAGGGAGTAATAAGGTGTGCAAGGAGGGGTTTATTGTTGGTCATAAGTTTGGGGGAAATATTGAAATTTGAAATTTGGGTTTGATTGTTTGCTTGATAGTCGGCATGTGTAATAAAATTGTGGGATCGTTGTTATTTGTTAACTCGAATAACTTGTAGAAGGGGGGGGGGTTGAATACAAGTTATATAACCGTGTCTGATTTTTGCTTGATTATATGAACAAGAATAAACAAATGAATCAAACTCTGTTTGTATTAATAAGATCAAATACAAACTCTACCAAAGGTGTACAATACCTTTAACAGCTGCTGACAATACAAATCTCTCTCTCTGTTTGTACTCTCGTATACTCACGATTACAAACCTCATGAACACTTTTTACAATGATATAGAGAAAGTATTTATAATGCTACCTATCAACTAATAACAGAAAGATATAATTTATACATGACAATGTTCTGCCTTCTAGTCGATAGTTTCCTTCAATAGAAAACTCTTTCCTTCATAATATCTTCTTGCTTGTTCTTCAAACAACGATCCTGTTTTATAGCACTTGCCAGTTTCTGTAGCATCCACAATGACATCATCAGTAACACGACTAATATCAGGATTTCATCTTGCATCAGTATCTGATCATCATCAGTATTAGACCGTCATCAGGATTTGTTCTTTGTTCCTGACATTTAGTCTCCGATACACTGTTCATTCCTGACTAAACTGTACAGATAACTGTTTTACACATAAATCCTATATATAGTGCTAAATCCTTTATAAGATCAGGATTACAAGAAGTATAATGTGTAAATTCTATTCTTAACATCACAACTTATGAATTATTCCTAACATTATTGTCTATATTATTGTTGCTTTAGCTCTCGAAAAAAATAGAAAAAAAATAGAAAAAAAAAGAGGAAAAAAAAACAGAAAAAAAATATATATTATGAGAGCATGTTTGTGTTTATTGTGATCCTACTTTAGTCGACTATTCGAGTATTTTTGTTGCATAAAATTATGGGGGGAAAAATAGGTGGTTGTGTATGATATATTATAAGTTCCTACTAGCTTTTGACACTTCACCTGATTTGGCTTATTTGACATACCTTGTCCCTAGCCCCGTTACAACCCAAATAAAGACCTTTTGATTATCATCATTGATGTATGTTGTGTTAAGAGTTAGATTGATACCAAATGTCAAGCGTAGAACAATCTTACCTGATTGACTCTGAGTAGAATCAATTACCTCAGCATTCTCCCAAGCTTGTGAAACAGCTGCTTGATTAATCTGTGGAGATGCTGTCAATGCATAACTTAATGGTCCATTCGCCAGAAAGTCCATGATTGGATGAAAATCAGTTAATACTCCTTCCTTGTTGGTGATAGCTGCTACATGATTGTTCATCATAAAATCAAAGTCACCAAACTTGAAAGCTACTGACTTAGGTAATCTTCTCTGAGTCGCCATTTTTGATCTGAAAAGAACTTGAAAAATTCTTGAAATGGATTAGTGATTTTGAAAACTAGAGAGTGTTTTTGCTTTAGAGAATGTAAAATTAGAGAAAGCAATCACACGATTAGAGTTTCAAAACAAATATATTTCACAAATCTTTCAGACCACTATCCCACGTTGACACGTAGATTGACAGATGTCAGTCCCTGAAAAGTGCGGTTACCCACGATTTTTAGAAAATAAAATCAAAATTGATTTTCATGAAATAAATCAGGGTATAAATAATCAATACTGATCAGCTTCCTTTTCCTATTGTGACCTTCATCAAAATAATCACAAAATGCAATGTGATTTAAAAATAATAATAATTCTCAAATCCTGATGGTCACACATGAAATCCTGATCAATATCATCCTGATTCCAGAGACTTAATATGGAGTTTCCACGTGGCATTTTTCTTTTATCTGAAAAGAAATAAACAATTAATCTGAACAAAAATCAATTGATTAGATATATTCAACATTTCTTGAAAACAAGAAACACAGTCACACGCAATAATTAGCATTTGACTTCATTAAAACTTTCAAGTGACTGTTCAGCTTCTCACGTCTTTCTTTAAAAGAAACAGACGCCTTATGCCATTCTCCATAAACCTTTCAATTTCTTTTCTTCTCAACAATGATTCTCAAACCAAAGTTCCATTCAAACCCATTCTTTAGATTCTTCACAGTCGATGAACATCATGTTCTTGATCATCTCTTTGAAAAGACGACTCTTCTCATCGAACTAATCATGGATGAATTAGTTTCAGATAATATCCAGAGGTTTCTCCTAGAACATCCATCTGTTGGATACAATCTTCCCCTAACCTCCTCAAAACTTGAGGATGAAGAATTTGGCCGAGAGTCTGAGGTTGATCTTAATGGAGATGCTATTCATTTAAGTTAGCTACTCTCATTCAAGTCGCCCAGACAAGGAATCCAAGAGTAGATGAGGCTGTTCAATCCCCTGATGGATTTCTTGAGATGCTCCTTGTCCTGTACCTCAGAATTCATATCAATAGACAAGTATAGAATTATCAGTAGAAGTTAGACAAAAAGATGTTGTATTTCATTTCCATATATGTAATGCTTTCAATTAATAAAAATACAATTTCTTATTATCTACTTGTCTTTTGATTATTGAATGATGTATAAATTATCAGTATGCAAATATTAAAACATGCTGGCATAGACTTAACACATCACAGAATTAGATTACTACACAAAGTAAACGTCAGGATCTGAAACAATTTTCACAATCCTGATACTGACACAATACTGATGACGTCAGCATCCTGATACAAATCTAATCCTGATGATTATTAACAAGTCTATCATACTGAAATTTATCAAGGCAAAGTGTTATAGCTAAAGCATTTAACAATCAAATATAGATCCTGACAAGAATATCAAGTCTATAAGCTAAAAACAACATACCTTGCTACTATTGCAGATGTTAAAGATCTAGAAATTTAACATTCCTAACTCACTTACTAATCTACTGAATGTAGTCTCATCAAGTGGTTTAGTTAGAATATCTGCAAGCTGTTTGTCAGTAGGAACAAAATGAAGTTCCACAGTACCATTCTCAATATGTTCTCTAATAAAATGATACCTGACATCAATGTGCTTAGTCCTTGAATATTGAACTGGATTTTCTGCAATTTTAATAGCACTAGTATTATCACAAAACATAGGAATATTACTAAGTGTCATACCATAATCCATCAACTGATTTCTTATCCAAAGGAGCTGTGCACAACAACTGCTTGCTGCTATGTACTCAGCTTTTGCAGTTGAGGTTGAGACAGATTGTTGCTTCTTGCTTACCCAAGAAATCAATCTGTTTCCCAAAAATTGACATATACCTGTAGTGCTTTTCCTGTCTATTTTACACCCTGCATAATCAGAGTCTGAATAGCCAATTAGAAAGAAATCAGATTCTCTAGGGTACCACAAACCAAGATTTGGAGTTCCTTTGAGATATCTAAAAATTCTCTTCACAGCAATTAAATGAGATTCCTTAGGATCACTTTGGAATCTAGCACATAAACAGGTAGAAAACATTATATCTGGCCTACTTGCAGTTAGATATAACAATGAGCCTATCATGCCTCTATAACTAGTATTATCCACACTCTTCCCCTTAGGATCAGAGTCTAGTTTAGTGGCTGTTGCCATGGGTGTTTTTGCAACTGCACAGTCTTGAAAGTCAAACCTTCTTAAAAGATCTTTGATATATTTTGACTGATTAATGAAAATACCAGTCTCAGTCTGTTTGACCTGCAAGCCTAAGAAATAATTTAATTCACCCATCATGCTCATCTGATACTTAGACTGCATAAGCTTGCTAAACTTAGCACACAACTTTTCATTAGTAGAACCAAAAATAATATCATCAACATAAACTTGAACTAAAAGCAATTCACCTTTTATCTTTCTAAAGAATAGAGTTTTGTCAATTGTACCTCTTGTGAAGCCATTTTCAAGAAGAAATTTAGACAAAGTCTCATACCATGCTCTTGGTGCCTGCTTTAGTCCATAGAGTGCCTTGTCAAGTTTGTAGACATGATTTGGAAATTTTGGATCAACAAATCCAGGTGGCTGTTCCACATACACTTCCTCATCAAGTTTGCCATTTAGAAAAGCACTCTTTACATCCATCTGACATACCTTGAATTTTGAATGAGCTGCAAATGCAAGAAACATTCTGATTGCTTCCAATCTTGCTACAGGTGCAAAGGTCTCATCATAATCAATGCCTTCTTCCTGAGAATAACCCTTGGCCACCAGTCTTGCTTTGTTTCTTACAATCATACCAGATTCATCTAGCTTGTTTCTGAAAACCCATCTTGCACCAACAATAGATCTATCTTTAGGTCTTGGTACCAGTTTCCAGACTTTGTTTCTCTCAAACTCATTTAACTCTTCCTGCATTGCAATTACCCAATCAGGATCCTGTAAGGCTTCTTCAACCTTCTTAGGTTCATTCTTTGAGAGAAAGCAACTATACAAGCATTCATTTTGAATTGATCTTCTAGTTCGAACACCACTATTTGGATCACCAATAATCAAATTTTCAGTATGATCCTTGGTCCATTTTCTAACAGGTGGTAGATTGACTCTACTAGTCTCTCCCCCTAAGTTAGTGGTATCTCTTGTAGAAGAATTCTCTCTGCCTTCAATAACTCCCCTTTGATCAGTAGAATCAGTAGATTCCATATTGCTGCTAGTTACTGATCTTCCTTCAGTAGACTCTGAAAGATCAGTTCCTGATGGAGTAGACTCTGAAAGATCAGTTCCTGATGGAGTGGACTCTGAAAGATCAGTTCCTGATGGAGTAGACTCTGAAAGATCAGTTCCTGATGGAGTGGACTCTGAAATATCAGTTCCTGATGGAGTGGACTCTAAATAGCTAATCTGCTCCTGATGATCACTGTGTTCTCTTTGATTTATTTGCTCCCCCTCAACAGTAGCATTCCTTTGAGAAGCAATAGAAATTCCTTCTGGAGAACCTTCATCATCACTGGAGAGTATCTCAGAATTCTTCAGATTTTCAAATTCCAATTTGTCATGGCTTTCATCAGTTTGCAGAATTCCAAATTTCTTATCATTAAATGCAACATGAATTGATTCCATAACAATGTGAGTTCTGAGATTATAAACTTTGAAGGCCTTAGATGCTGAATATCCTAGAAAAATTGCTTCATCCGATTTGGCTTCAAATTTTCCAAGTTGTTCTGGATGAACTTTTAGGACATAGCATTTGCATCCAAAGATGTGAAAGTATTTCACACTTGGTTTCTTTCCTTTGATCATCTCATAGGGAGTTTTTCCATGACTATTTACCAAGGTACAGTTTTGAGTGAAACATGCAGTGTTAATAGCTTCTGCCCAAAAGTAGGTTGGAAGTTTTGCATCTGCAAGCAAGGTTCTTGCTGCCTCTATGAGAGTCCTATTCTTTCTTTCCACTACACCATTCTGCTGAGGTGTACCAGGTGCAGAAAACTGTTGAGTGATTCCATTGTCTGCACAAAACCCCTCCATTGTAGAATTCTTGAATTCTGTACCATTGTCACTCCTAAGTACTTTAACTTTGTACTCAGAGTTATTCTGAATATTCTTTACAAGTTCAATGATTTGCTGAGGAGCTTCATCCTTCTTGTGTAGAAAGAACACCCATGTGAACCTTGTGAAATCATCCACTATCACTAGAGCATATCTTTTCTTGCTGATAGACATAATGTTTACTGGACCAAACAGATCAAGATGTAGCATGTGAAATGGTTCAGTAATCGAATTTTCATTCTTGCTCTTGAAAGTGGTTCTTCTTTGCTTTCCAAGCTGACATGCATCACAAAGTCCATCTTGCACATAATTTTCCTGAGGCAGGCCTCTCACCAGATTGTGCTTAACAAGTTGATTAAGCTTCTTGAAATTGAGATATGAGAGCTTCTTGTGCCAATTCTAGCTTTCATCACTTGTTGCTTTGCTGTAGAGACATCTAACAATTCCTTTAGATGTATCACTTAAGCTGGCTTCATATATGTTACCATGTCTTTGACCAGTTAGAACAATGTCTCCATTCTGCATATTCAAGATTTTGTATCCTTCTTTGTCAAAGATTGATTTGTAACCTTTATCACCCAGTTGACTTATGCTTAAAAGAGTATGTTTCAAGCCTTCAACCAGTGCTACATTTTCTATGATGACATTCCCCAAAACAATTGAGCCATATCCCAGAGTTTCTCCTTTGTTGCCATCACCAAAAGATATTACTGGGCCAGCTTTCCTTTCAAACTTTGTAAGCAGGGACTTCTTTCCAGTCATGAGTCATATGTCCAGAGCATCCGTTGTCCAAGATAATTGAATGCTTCTTTCCTGTGCCCTGCAAACAAAAAGTAACTAGTTAGAATTTTTTAGGACCCAACTTTGATTGGATCCTTTCTTACTAGATTTAGAAACAACAGGCTTTGAAGATTTTGCTTTTACTTTACCTGTTGCAGAGTCAACCTTAGACTCTGATTTCACAAACTGTTTGTGACTAGGAGTTTCAGATTTCAAAGAATAATAGTCATAATACAGTTCATGATATTCTCTACACATGTAAATGGAATGAAGTAAACTACCACAATGATAACAAGCTTTTTGTGGTTGGTATTGAATTTTCTGAGTCTTGGGGAATCTGGACTCAGTTTTCCAAGAAGGTTTTTGATTGCAGTTTAGGGCCAAATGATTATGATTTCCACATTTATAGCATTTTTTCCTAGGTGCATCAGGTACATTCTTGTAATTATTCTCTTTGTTAATACCTTCTTTTCCATTCCTATTTCTCTTGATCTTGCTAGACTCTGAAAGACCATCTAATCCCTGTTTCAATTGAGACTTAGACAGAAACCCTATGTTAACATTCTTAAGTTTCTCTAACACTTTCTCATCTGAATTACTATTGTTAATCCTTTTGTGTACAACAGGGGTACCTTTTGAATCAACAAATTTAACATGATTAGGTTCAGAAACAATTTTCTTACCTTCAGATTTAGATGTGCTAGCTTCTACTTTACTATCATCATTGACAATAGCTACTTTTTCTTCTTGTCTAGCCTTATCAAAACCTAAACCATCAACCTTACCACGAATTCCATTTTCGATGATTTCTTGTGTCTTTTTACCAGAAATGTTAATGGTCTTAATCACATCTCTCTCTTCCTCTAGTTCTTTTCTGACATAGTCATAAGCCTCAAGAATAACACTATAATCATGCTTAGCTTTATCAGAACTTAACTTGTATTCTTCCATTTGAATTAACTCAGATTCAAGAAAATTATTTCTATCAACTAATTTATCATTCTTAACCTTAAGTTCATCTTTTTCACAAGTAAGAATTCTAAAATTAGTCATAAGATTCTTAAACTCAGCATGGATAGATCTAATTTCATCAGAATTTAAGCTATCAAATGAATCAAGAGAGTGAAGTGATACCTTAACAGAGGATGGAGAAGTTTTCTTTGGAGATCCAGGTTTGTCTGAACCATTTGCCATCAATGCAATGTTGTCATAATCCAATTCATCTTCAGAATCACTGGAATCAGCCCAATCCTTCTGTGTGACCATAAGTGCATTACCTTTTCCTGAATTCCTAGGCTTCTTACACTCACTAGCAAAGTGTCCAAGCTCGCTGCAATTAAAGCACTTGATCTTGGCCTTATCAAGCTTGACAATTGTACTTTTGCCTTTGTCACTCTTCTTCTCCTCCTTCTTTTGAAAAGGTCCTTTGCTAAATCTTCTTCTGTTGAATCTTCCTTTCTTGAAGGCTTTAGCAAACATAGCAAAGAGTTCCTGCATCTCAGATTCAGAATCATTGTTGTTAGAGTTCATATCAGTAGTCTCTGACTCAGAACTTTCTTTGCTTTTCTTCTTCCTTGAGTTCTTTACGGCAATCTCTTCATGCTATTCTTCAGGAAGCCTCTTTAATTCAGATTGAGCAGTAAGTGCAATAGTCTTCATCTTTCCTTCATTCCTGCTCTTCTTCTGCTGCTTATCAAGTTCATAAGCTCTCAATTTTCCATATACTGCCTCTAATGAAATCTCATCCAGATCATTAGCTTCCTCAATCGCAGATATCTTCTCATTGTAGAAATCAGGCAAAGCTTTCATGAACTTTGTATTCATATCCTCCAAGTCATAATATTTACCATGCATGGCCATCTCATTGATGAGTTTTGTAAACCTATCAAAGGTATCAGTAAGTGACTCACCAGACTTGGATTCAAAGTACTCATACTGTTGTATAAGTAATGTCCTCATATTCTTCCTGACAGGCTTAGTTCCTTCACAGTGAACCTTAAGATTGTCCCATATATCCTTAGCAGTTTTACAAGAGAGAACATAGTTAGTGAGAACAGAATCAAGACTATTGAATAATATGTTTCTCACTTTAGCATCTTTAAGAACATTCTCCTTGTCCTTATCTGACCATTCAGATTTTGGCTTCTCTGCTGTATGTTCTAGAACAACCACACCATCAACAGTTGTTTGTCCAATGACCTTTGTTGGAACAAAAGGTCCATCTCTGATTCTGTCAAGATAATCAGGATCTGTTGCTTCCAGATGATGCAACATCTTTACTTCCCATAGAGTATATTCGTTTCTCTTGAGCATAGGAATCTTAGTATTCCCATCCTTGTAACCAGACATGATTGCAGATCTTTATGATTATTCGAAATCAACCTGCTCTGATACCAATTGTTAACTCGAATAACTTGTAGAAGGGGGGGGTTGAATACAAGTTATATAATCGTGTCTGATTTTTGCTTGATTATATGAACAAGAATAAACGAATGAATCAAACTCTGTTTGTATTAATAAGATCAAATACAAACTCTACCAAAGGTGTACAATACCTTTAGCAGCTGCTGACAATACAAATCTCTCTCTCTGTTTGTACTCTCGTATACTCACGATTACAAACCTCATGAACACTTTTTACAATGATATAGAGAAAGTATTTATAATGCTACCTATCAACTAATAACAGAAAGATATAATCTATACATGACAATGTTCTGCCTTCTAGTCGATAGTTTCCTTCAATAGAAAACTCTTTCCTTCATAATATCTTCTTGCTTGTTCTTCAAACAATGATCCTGTTTTATAGCACTTGCCAATTTCTGTAGCATCCACAATGACATCATCAGTAACACGACTGATATCAGGATTTCATCTTGCATCAGTATCTGATCATCATCAGTATTAGACCGTCATCAGGATTTGTTCTTTATTCCTGACATTTAGTCTCCGATACACTGTTCATTCCTGACTAAACTGTACAGATAACTGTTTTACACATAAATCCTATATATAGTGCTAAATCCTTTATAAGATCAGGATTACAAGAAGTATAATGTGTAAATTCTATTCTTAACATCACAACTTATGAATTATTCCTAACATTATTGTCTATATTATTGTTGCTTTAGCTCTCGAAAAAAAAAAGAAAAAAAATAGAAAAAAAAAGAGAAAAAAAAAACAGAAAAAAAATATATATTATGAGAGCATGTTTGTGTTTATTGTGATCCTACTTTAGTCGACTATTCGAGTATTTTTGTTGCATAAAATTATGGGGGGAAAAATAGGTGGTTGTGTATGATATATTATAAGTTCCTACTAGCTTTTGACACTTCACCTGATTTGGCTTATTTGACATACCTTGTCCCTAGCCCCGTTACAACCCAAATAAAGACCTTTTGATTATCGTCATTGATGTATGTTGTGTTAAGAGTTAGATTGATACCAAATGTCAAGCGTGCTTATGATTTTGTTGGAATTGAGTGATACACTTACCCTTGTTCTTGAGTGAATATTCCCTTGTTGAGTGGATTGTGAGTGTTTGCTTATTTTTGCGTATGAGATCCCGAGTTGTGTCTCAAAGATGTACTCTTGTAGGCTTAACATGTTTACTAACTTATTCTTACACTTGACATGGGCTTCTGAGAACTTATGCATGTTCATTGAGTAGACTATGTGAATACTTGCACTTTCGACACCAAGACATTGCGTACTTACTTTGATTCTTAAGTTGATATGGCATGAGAGGATTTGAAGGTATGGTAGGATATTAGTAGTAGATTATTTGCATTTTCATTTAGTTGCATTCATGCATTGCATTGCATTAGGTTAAATGGATTTTGTGGGTACATTCGCTATAGGCCCTCACGAGACCTTACTCGTCCACTAGGGCTGCCTAGGGGTTTAAAGGGCTTGTTGCATATGCCAAATGCAACCGTGATCACCTACGGAAGTGGTACTAGTTAGTTAGTTAGTTGTAATTGTTTATGCTTGAGGACAAGCATCAGTTTAAGTTTGGGGGTGTGATAAGTGGATTTTATATCCACTTAGAGCATTCTAAATCGGCTTAAATTGATTGTCTTGGGCTCAAGTTCCTTGTAGTTTTGATGTGTTTTGTTTAGTTGTGCAGATTTACAAGGATGTTGATTATGGTGGATGTTTTTGTCGTTTTTGGAGATTTAATTTATTAAAATTCGGATTTATTAGGCTGCACGCGTGAGATTCACTGTTTGTGCCATATCTTGAGTTCTAGAAGTCAGTTTTGGGCGATCTTACTGTCCACGCGAAGATAACGAGATTCTCTATCATTCTAAAGTGGTCCAGAGGCCCAATTGCAGCTGGAACGTTCCAGAATTACTGAAGAAAAGATAGCTGTGAATTTCCCTTTAAATCAGAATCAGTTTAGGAAACGTACTTCTATTATAATTCTGATTTGGTATTTTCTTGTTGGGCAAGATGTCTAGAGCCTATATAAACACATCCAACCCTTGTAATTTATCATCATCATTAGGAGGATAACCATTACATATCAATTACTTAGTTTTATTTGTATCTTTTCATACTTTGTTTTTATCATGGTTTCATCAGATCCCATGATGACGAGAGGTTCAATTATGAGCTAATCATTGTCATGGTATTCTAACGGATTTATTTATGGAGCTTTAGTTTCTTGATGCTTTAAAGATCTGTGTGTGATGTATATTTGATATCCTCGTATGGTTATGCTTAATTGATAGATGCATCATGAACATCTAATTTGTTAATCTCTTGTGAAGTGAAAGTGGATCTTGAGATTTAGAACTTGCCATGCTAGCATAGGTTCATAATTGTTTATCAATATGATTCGTGGTGTGAGATGAAAATACTTATACTGCCCTGTGTGATCTTTATGGATAACTTGCTCTTCAACCGTTATGTTTTCAAATTCTATAGACATATAGGGTCTAAGCATAATTGGTGTCTATTCATCTTCTATCTCTTTTGTGTATGTATGGGTAGTTTGGTATACGTATGCTGACAGGTAGCGTGTACTTGTTTCGTGTTATCCGATCAGATATCATAACCATTGCATATAGTGATTAAAGGCGTCAGATCTAAGCAAAGTATTTAATGAAGTTAGGATTCCATGGATTCTCTTGCAGAAGTAATTCGATTTCAATTCTTGTTAGTTAGTTAATTCTTAGTTTGTTAATTTGCTTTTTAGTTAGATTTAGTTTATTAAACCCAAAATTGTTATTTGTCTTAGCAGTGCATAATAACCATACATTGTTGCATAGGTGCATCTACTGAATTAAAACCATAACCAGATCTCTGTGGGAACGAACTTGACTTCTATCTGTATTACTTGTGACCACGTACGCTTGCATGATTTAGTGAAAATAGCTACTAAGACAAAGGAGGGGTCGCAGAATGAGGCCGCCTCATCTAAGGGGAGCTAACAAGAAGGATAAGCGATCCCAGGCTAGGAGCCAAGGTTCAGAACGACCCCCTCTCCTCGTAGAGAGCGTGAATGGTCACCTCGTCGCGATGGACGACCCCCCTCTCCTCTCAGAGAGCGTGAGCGGTCACATCATCGCGATGAACGACCCCCTCTCCACATCGAGAGCGCGAGCGGTCCCATAAGTACAAACCTGAGCCCCTAAACCGCAAAAAGAAGAATTGCAAGGAGGATCAAGAGGAGTCTAGTGCTCCCAAGAACACCCAATCCCACCATGACAGCACTGGAAAGGGAAAGAAAAAAGTTGAAGATAAGAAGACCAATGTTGGAGACTACAAGCTAGAGGAGCTACATAAGGCCTTGGATGAGAGGAATGCAGATAAGGGGATCCTTAACCCCATGGGTCCGGCCTCGCCTTTCACTTAAGAGATCAGGATCACTCCGCATCCCACTATATTCAGGAGTAGTAAACTATACATGACTTATAATGGGGACACTGGCCCTGCAGAGTTTCTTATTTGATTCAACAATGATATGGATGTGTACCGGGTCTTGCTATTGACTAGGTGCAGGTTGTTTGCGGCCTTGTTGAGGGGTAGTGCCCAACATTAGTTCTCTAAGCTAGGGGCTCACATCACTGTAGACTCCCGGGAGCAGTACGTTGACATTTTTATTAAGCAATTTCAGTCCTCCATGCTCTATGCACCTCTTGTATCCACCCTGGCGAACATAAAGCAGAAGGAGGGTGAGACTCTGCAGGATTACTTCAAGAGGTTTAACGCCAAAGACCCTAGGGTGCGAGGAGCAAATGACGAGGCTATTGAAAATTTTCTTATTATTGGGCTGAGAGAGGGCACCGAGTTCTGGAAGACGTTGCAGGCACAGACACTTGTCACTCTCTTTGAGTTCTTCAAGGAGGCAGAGCCTTACAAATGGATTGAAAATTCGATGGAGAACCTCGAGAAGAATAATGAGGCTAGCAACAGTGGAAGTAAGAGCAAAGGAGTGAAGAGGAAGGACTCTTGGAGCCCTAGGAGAAGACGGGATCGCGGTGAGAGCCCAAAGAGGAGGGGTTGCGGTCCACCAAGGAGGTTACCACCGCGAGCTCAAAGTGGATGGAATGAGGGTCAATCCACACCTTTAGTGGCCCCCATTGATCACATCTATGCAGTTAATGCTGACTAGGGGATATTTAAGAAGCCCTCACCTATGAATAGTCGGGAAACCAGGGATACTAGTAAATATTGTGTCTTTAACGAACAGACAGGGCATGATACTACAAATTATTGTAAGCAGCTCAAGGAGCAAATTGAAGAGCTAATTCGCAATGGCCCAGCTAACTGAATGGGTAGTTCGTGAGGTGAAAAAGCAAGGCACTAAGCCAGGTCTTGGTTTCAATAATGTCCCACCGCTTGGGCAAAAAGCAAAGTCCCACAAAGAAAGCGAGGAGCGAGCTGGGAGTATTAATATCATTATGGGGGGCCCCATATTGGAGGAGATAGCAACAAGGCCAAAGAGAAGTATGCTCGTGAGGCCAAGAAGCGGCCCCTCACCAATGTACATCACCTTCAGGAGAGACCCCAAAGCTCTTCAAAGAGGAGGGTACAAATATCATGTTCACCGAGGAGGATGCGAAGTGGGTTCATTATCCCTACTCTGAATCTCTGGTTGTTCGGGTTCGCATAGGATCTCAAAATATCTACAGGGTCCTCGTGGATAATGGGAACGCAGTCAATGTCCTTACATATGAAGTCTATAGGAAGATGGGATTTATGGACAAGGTGACACCTAGCTTTGCGAGGTCGCAAACCCGTTATCTTGCAATGTGAGGCCTCTTAACCCCATTGGCGATGATGGGTCAGTCCATAAATCTACACAACGTGGAGCTATCTCTATGCATGCATTAAAGTCAGTCTATAAGCAAATGAGAGCATGTGAAGACTCAACGAGACCCCTATATGGTGTGGCTATCGAGATCAATGAGACGCCTCTACATGAGATGCTTCTTGGTGAAATACCTCTACATCGAGGAGAGGGGGGACGCCCCCGATCCTTGGGGAGAGGGGGGACGCCCCCGATCCTTAGCGGAAACGAGGAGGTCCTCAACTACCTCAGTACACCAGGAAGATCATCTGTCAAACAAGCCCCCTGCTTGGTATGGACTACACTAATATCAGCATACAATTGCCCCAATCTAAAGGAGAACTCATAGTGGGGTCATATTAAATTCTCTTCATTACAAATGGTGTCAACTCCAAATAATACAAAAAGGTTGCTGAAACATGTTGATTCCTCATCACATCTACAATTATAATAAGGACTCGAGGGTAGTGGTATTACATAAACACCACTCCTAGTAGGACATTTGAAAAATTGCAAGACAAGGCCAGCACCTAGCGTTGCGAGGCCGGCACCTAGCGTTGCGAGGCCGGCACCTAGCGTTGCGAGGCCGTACCTAGCGGTGCGAGGCCGTACCTAGCGACGCGAGGCTGCAAACTCGACACCTTGCGATGCGAGGCCTCTCAGCCCCATAGGCGCAATCAAGATCATTTGAAGACCCCATCAGCTATTCTAAAACACTTGGGAAAAATTTAACAGATATGAAGAGGCGTTATGGAGGAATCTATACATGCTAAAATCATGCAACATGAGTCCCTTGTGCAAGCAGATACGAGGCCTATGGTACTTTGCAATATTATAAACATCAAATAAAGGAGCATCAATAAAGCAAGCCAATCCAGGTTCAAGGAGCATCCAAATAAGTAAAAGAAATTAAGTCTACAAGCGCGAGGCAAATAAAGGGAGTGCCCGCATCTCCACTGAGTCTAGCAGATAAAGTTTAAAAGCAATAAAAAGGAAGTCATGGGGATCCATTTGCCGCTTCCTCATTCATCTCCATCTTGAGGTTATCAGCAAACTTCCCAGTCTCTTCGCCCAACCGGTACCAATCAAAGTCGTCAACCTTTTCAAGGAATTTTTTTATGAAGTCAACAGATCCTTGGGTCTCGGCCTCCTCAATGATAGTGGGAAGAGCATTAGCAGCATCTTTAGCTTCCTTCTCTAAATCAGCAACGCGGTCTCTAAGCTCCTTGATCTAGGAGTCTGACTGCTCCCTCTCAACAACATGATCCAGCTTAAGCTTCTTTCTACCTGACTGCTCCTCGTGAAGCTCTCTCTTAAACTTCTCAGTCATGCCTTCAAATTCTTTCCTCCAACTATTTTTTGCGTCCTCGGCATCAGCCTGAGCCTGTGCAAGTATGGATTTGAGATTTACAATCTCTTCGCTCATCTTACTATTAGAAGAAGCCAAGGCTCGAACCTCCTTGTGGTGACGCAATTGGTGGAAGAAAAGCTCAGCTATAGCTTTAGTCTTGGAAGCATTGGACTCCTCCAGAGATTGTAGGGACCAGGAATACATATCAATCTCAGAAACATGGGCATGTGCCAATTTGCCATACGTCTGGCGGACCAGTCCAGGAGAAGGATGAAGGAGAGAGAGACTCGCGTCGTCCTTGTTCTTCTTCAGTGGTGGTTCTTCATGAAGACTTGTTATCTCAGTTGATTTTTTACTGCTAGGATGGAGGGAAGAAGATGATTGTCGAAGAGGCATTGTGAGAGTGGTCTGCCTAGGAGGAGGCATGACAACATCAGACTTGGTAGCTGAACCCCCAGCAAGGGAGGAACGGTGAGTCAGATCGCAAGAAGGGTTACGAGAGGTACTCGCAGCCTTGTCCTTCAGGAAAGGGATCTAAGAATAAAGACAGGGGCCCTCATCGACCACTATGACCTCGTCGAGATCGTGAGCGGTCATATCATCGCGATGGCAGACCCCCCTCTCACAAAGAGCGTGAGCGGTCCCACCATCACGAGGACAGACCCCCGTCTCATCGAGATCGAGAACGATCCCAGCATCGTAAGGAGGATCGTAACAAGAAGGATCGAAAGATTGATCAGGAGGAGTCTAGCATCCCAAAAAAGACTCAATCTCACCATGGAAGTAAAAAAGAAAAAAGGAGGAGGACAGCGTTGCGCCTGTGTACACGGGGTGACGGAGTCTACAAATTAATCAATATATGTATCCAAAGACATGGCTAATAAGGACGTCAAATTGATGTTGGGGCCCGTTGTTAACAAAGGAAAATTCAAGCATAAAAAGTACTAGTACGAGGCTGGGACAAAAAGTTGGAAAAAAAAAAGCAAAACTTGCGAGACCGCGTGAATGTAAACAAAAATTTTTACAAGCTACATAACAAGGCAGGCATGTAATTCTAACATGTGGATCCGCGATTCAATGCCACAAGTATCTACTTAGTGCGAGGGAGACTACAAATGCGGGAAAAAAAATGTAGCAAGGTGACCGGTGCGAGGAGGCATGGGCTCATGTTAAATTAAAAAAATTGAAAGTTGGCAAGCCAGGAGCTTCTAAAAAAATCAAATAATTATTTTGATTTTAATTTTAGAAGGAGTTCAAAATAATTTTGAAGAAATTTTGAAGACCAGAAAAAATAGTTCTCCGCTACAGCTCCCTGCACCGAAGAACTGGGGGGTAGTTGTTATGCTCGAAAATTGATATGAACTCTAAGCAGAATCATTACAAGAATTGAAGAACATATGAGGCTGCGAGGAGGCCTCGTAACATATGAGGCTGCGAGGAGGCCTCATAACATATGAGGCTGCAAGGAGGCCTCGCAACGTATGAGGCTGCAAGGAGGCCTCGCAACATATGAAGCTGTAAGAAGTCCTCTCAACTTATGAGGAGGCCTCTCATCATAATAACAAGGAACATCGGAGAGCAATCTCATCATGTTTTAGAAGACCTGAAGATATAGGTGAGAGCCCGAGCTCACATATCAGCTTGACAGGAGATATAATTATAACAACTTATGACTGCAAGGCCCTACGGGGTTGCCTCTCAAGGTCCCTGCAGGACCACATTGCACATGGAAGGACCCTTCGAGGTCACCATTACTCACTTATACATGGCTTCAAATTAATTGAAAGACACACAACACGTGTCATCATCTTAGCGGCTGGGAGCAGATCTCGAGACACGACAGCTGTTCGAAACCATTCAAATTCATAAAGGTCACGATGCGATCCCAAGGCACTTGAGATAATTATGCTTTCATCTACAGTAATCTATAGCGAGCACAGGCCTCGCATCGAAGTTTTGACAAAGCAGTTTTTGAGTCCATATCGCATCTCCAATGACAATATGGACTCGGGGGGTAGTTGTTATGCCAAAATCTTGGCATAAGCCCTTAGCAGGCCTAATGGGCTTGAATAGAGGTCCACAACTCATAATGGGCCTAGAGATGAAGATTGGGTCACTAAAACCCACCACTAGGAGTCAGTCCAATATACTATCAAGCACAATGTGGAAGTTTGCGACCCCAAGCAGCGGATCGAGTTCGCCAGCAAAGTCCCTAGTATGGGATATCATCTATCATGCACGTCTCTCTACAAGGTCCAGCGTGGCCTAGAGGTCCAGCGAGACCTAGAATACTGTCTCTACAAGGTCTAGCGTGGCCTAGAGGTCCAGCGAGGCCTATAATACTCTTATGAAGACTAGAGATCCAGCGAGGCCTAGAGGTCCAGCGAGGCCTAGAATACTCTTATGAAGGCTAGAGGTCCAGCGAGGCCTAGAGCATATGTATTATGAAGGCTTACGGTCAGGCCCAGCGAGGTCGCGTGAGTGTGATTATCTCCGTACAGCGTTGACCACCTCGCATGACTAGCCCAGCGAGGTCGCATGCGAGGCCATGTAGCTTCTCCATTAGCCTCGCCAGTGAGGCCACCTGATTCGAGCATCATGTTAGCCATAGGTAACCTTTAATGGGCCATGGGTCATGAGCAGGATAAATTGGTAAAATATATCAGCCCAAGAAGACGCCTAGTGGATTTGGGCCAAGCCGAGCCCATATAAACCCTAGCCCGTCTAGATAACTTCTTCTCCAAAAACTACGTATGACTTGATCCCTATAAATAGGGTACGTAGGCATCTTGTTAAGGATGACTGACAGTTCACCCCTGGAATATCAACAAACAAGATCAACCACAAAAAATCACCAATCTCCTTCCGTGTTCTTCGTGTTCTTAGCGAAATATCCCATATAACGCATTCTCGACATGCGCAATGACGTCATTGTCATCTTTCACAGACGGGAGCTTCCAGCCGGAGAAAAGAGGGCGATTCCAGGAACATTTTTTGAACCATTCGTTCGTTCACATATGGGACTTTCCAAACACATACGATATACCATTGCAATCGTTGTTCCAAGATCTACATATCTGTACCGCTCTTATTACATTTGGTATGCAGGATTAAGAACGCCCAAATCGACCAAAGTTTCCGATTGAAAGCTTCGGTGAGCTTCACACGCCCCTACGGGGCCAAATACTGCTAAAACGGATCAGGGAGAAAGGTAGAGCGAGGTGTGGGGATCCTTTTTATGTGCTCAGATGGAACGATGGTTGAAAGATGGCTGAGAACGACGACTGGCGACCATGGCGGCGATTTTTCGTCGAGAACAACGACCGGCGTGTCTGTGAAGGATGATGTCACATGACGTCAATATGCATCTAGCTGATACGCATAACGGAAATACGTAACTCAAGTACGCAAATGCTAATTGGGTAACAAAATGGGTATTTTTAACAACCCCTCCACCCGATTGTTATTATCGTACTTTTTATTGAAAAAGTTATTATTTTTAACAATTTTCCTAATTTCTGGCCCAGCCCACCCAAACTACCCATTTGGTCAGCATTAGTTTCTTACCAAAAATTAAACAACCCACAATATTATATACTAGTACATTTTAGTAAAATATTATTATGTAAATATTGTTTATTATAATAGCTTAGATATTAATTTTTTATTTTAAATTGAAAGTTGGAAAATTTTATTTCATGCACGCTAGAAGAATCATAATAATTGCATTCAAAATTATGATAAAAATTCTTTTTAACTAATATAAATGACTTATCATAAGAACATAGTTAGTAATTTGGATAATTGATTATTAGGAAAAATATCTATAAATTATTTAACAAAAATAATAATTTAAAACTTTACATGTTATGTGTATATAATAAAAAAAAATCACATCAAAATCTAATTTTGTAAAAAGAGTGGATAAGTAGATTAAATATTAATTCATATTGTATTAGGAGTTATTTACGTTTTGCCATTTAGGCCATTTATACTTTATTAACCCCATATTTTGCATAATAACTACAGGCATCTTCTGGCGCGACAAATGCACTCTTTAGATATATTTTTACCATTAATGTTAATGTTTTTTTTTGCTAAATGTTAATGTTAATGTTAAGTTACATAGATATAATTTAGAAAATTAGCAATGTTAATTTACATTTTTATTTTTAAAGTATAACATATTTATACATAAATTCTTGAACAAAAAAGTTATATATTTGAAAAATTGTTCAAAATACCCACTTTTTCCCTATTCACTGTCCAAAATATTTGTTTTTCAATTTATCGCCTAAAGTACTCACGGGACACGCCACTCCCATGTGCGTATCCGCTTTCACTGTAGCATGTCAGAAAATACCAAATCTGTGTCTTCTCCTTCAATATTTTCTCCTCGCCGGCGAATGGGGCATTTCGGCTTCTCCCCTTCGATCTCGCTCTCCAAGCACTTTCCTAACGACTACAACATCATAAAATGACCGCAAACTCATGTACTTCATCTTCCCATCTTCGTTTATCTCCTCCGGCCCCGCAGGGGCACAACGAAATTCGTCGGAGATGTTCGAGTTAATGAAATCGGTTTTTTAGGCATTTTCAATTCGACAATTTAATTGTTATAAAATTAGTATGGGTGTGTGGAGAATCGAAACCCGATTCTAATGATATATGATAGGTGATGGGAAAGTCAGGGAAGTGGACGGACGAAGAAATCGAAAAAAACGTCGAAATCGCCATTGTTATCGCGATTGAAGGAGTTCTGTGCTAACGTGTGATACGCATCTTGAAGATGCGTATCTCCAGTTGCGTGGGTTGCATGGGCGCATCCATATGTGCTTGCTCCTTTTCTATGGGCGTATTACGCATCTTGAAGGTGCATATCTTCAGTTGCGTGGGTTGCATGGGCGCATCCATACGTGCTTGTTCCTTTTCTATGGGCGTATCCCATGGTTTACGCCTATGGGGTGGGTGTATCACCACATACGTCCATACCAGTGGCGTATGTGGTGGTTATTTAGGACAATGCTTCCTGAATCTAGATTTTTCGGGCAAAATGAGCTCAAAAGTGAGTAGTTTGGGCGAACACCCAAATATATCTTTACCTCTTAATTTTAAAAACGGTATAATCTAACTTTTTTATTAAAATTTCTTTCTATATAATTTTAAAATTTTTAGAATATCTTCAAAAAAAATCAAAAAAATCTTAGTTATATTAAAATCTAAGTATAATGTCCGAATTTTTGAATAAAATTTATCGATTAGGAAAACGAATAATTTTGAAAAGTTAGATATCTTGTAAAATTCATAATAAATTCAATTTATCATAATTTTTAATGATTCAAAAATCCTTGCAATTCTTCATATAAAAGCTTGTATTATCTAAGAAATCGTAATTTTTAAATTTTATAACACTTGGTATACATATTCTTATAAATTTAAAGAAACTACATGATTATGAATAATTTGAAAGTAATTATTATTAAATTTTAATTTAAACAATTTTTGTTTGCTATTTGAGTCTAAATAAATGCGTAGTTAAAGAAAGTTTAATCATCAATATTAGGGTCAGATACGTGTAATCAGGTGAATAATTTATGTGAGGTGGTGACGAAATTAATTGATAAAAAATTGAATTATCATTTATTGTAATAATATTTTACTTAAATTAAGAATATGATTAGTACTTATGATGATGAGTTATTTGAGTAATTTAATATATATTAACGCTATTTTCTTTTCCAAGCACTACTATATTTTGGGATCTCTTGTAATGGTCAAAATCATTACAAAATGGTTAAAACCGTTACAACAGACCTATTGTAACACCACTTTCCTCATTACATTTGCTGCTGTAACAATAGCTTTTTTGTAACGCTACCCTGACTATTGTAACGGTTGTTGTGTCTATTGTTACAATACTTGATCATTTTAAAGAGACATTACCATAGATGTATTTCATGTTACAATATATGCAAATGTAACACACATACATTCCTCTAAATATATTGTAATTTATTCATATATTTAAATTAAAAACACCTAAATATGCCTTTAAATATTAATAATTTTTATCCCATCAATATTAATGCACACTCATTTTTTGGGTACAAAATTTATAAAATTCACAATATGATGTATCCAATTAAAAAAACACATCGATATCATAATTCATAAAGTTTTGATAATCAAAATCAATGATAATACGATTTCGTTACATGACAACCCTGAACTTTGATGACCAAATCCCATTACCAAAACAAAATACATATTTTTTATAAAGTTGCATACTAGCTATGCCTGAGCTACATGTCTTAAGGCATCAAAAGTCTGGTGCATATATTTAGATGACCATCTATATCATTCATTTTCTTCATCATTGGCCTACACATTACTTCCCTGCAAAAATAGAAACATTCTTGTTAAATAGTATCATTACAAAAATTAATATTTTTTAAAATATTATCAGCTGGACTAGAAATCAAGGAGCTAGGAATGGCGGAAAATGAACTTAAAAGTACCTCCTGTTCACATCGAGTTTTGGTAGATCTAGCAACTTCACCATTTGGATCAGAAGACTTGTTTACAGTAGCTACTCTTAAGTCAGGAATGACAAGACTAATATCAGGATTTGCAGCCTTTGTATAGTGTTTGCATATAACTCTTTCGTTGCTAGCTTTTCCAAGCCATATGCATCTTTGAGACTACAATGCATGAATAATATTATAGTCTTTTTAGTATTTACAAGAGTGGCTTAATATTTACAAAAAGAATTATTCTTGACGAGTTACAGAAATAAACCTCTGCAGGACAAACATTAGCCTCCTTCAAGCTCACATTAGTTTCCAATTGCTTAAATTGAGGTAAATACAAGCGCTAGATGCATAAAAGAGCCTGCACACCACAATAAATGTCAAAAATCTGCATCTATATCACAGATTTCGTGTTTGAGGCTTGAAGCAAACATATTAGATTGATTCCTATTATGGTTAAAAAAATTTGCTGATGCAATTCTAGTTTATATATCCAGGAAGAGATATGATTAAGTGGTCGCATAAGTCTATAACTAGAATCCCACATAAGAGGTGCTAAAGGATAAATGTCATTAGTTCACACAAAATTTAAGTAAATTTAAGTTGTTGCTCATTTGAATTGGAGTACTAAATTTCAATACTCGTGGAAAAGAAATAATTAGCATTGAATTGAATATAACAAAGAATATTTAAGTCATAGCAAAAGCATGTCTGGGTGCTTTTTGCACTTCTTTTCATCTACACCCGACAAGATATCTTTACCATTCAAAAAATTAAGAAAAGAAGGCTTGCTCTTAAAATGTAAACTCAGTTTTACGTGCACAACTATCAACTAGGAAACAATCATTGAAAAGAAAAAACCAAGTTTGAGACAACTAACTTCTTAATTCCATTGATCCTTGCAGCTTCAAGAATGTTAAAACTGATCCTGTCTGGAAATTGGCATGGGGAGAGAAGGACAAAAGGAAGAAGAGGGGACGGTCAATTCACCAGAGACGAGGATGTATTTGCAAATATTCGATTAATCCACATCAAAAGAATATTCAAAAAGGAATGACGACACAAGAGACAAGAACAATGGAACGTAGTTTTATTGTTAAATTTTCTCAACTATATTCTAGCTGGTAGTTCCAAACCATCTTTTACTACTATCAAGTATCTTAGCTATAGGCATAACTTTACAAAAGTGCTTACCAAACCAGAAACCATTGCATGTATTGTATCCAAGTCATAACCCATATCAGAAAGGTCAGCACGAGCATCAGATACCTGTTTCACGGATTGAACAAACTCTCAGGATCCCAAGTACCACCAATGTAATTACTAGAGTACAGGTACCATTAAATATTATAAGTGTAGAAAAAGAGGATTAGCCTATGTACAATTAGTTGAATTATTTATCTGTAGATACTACAAGCCTCTGGTATATTATTATGATATGATTAAAATAAATCGTATCAAGTATTAGAAAAGTACTCCCACTTGCCAATATCACTACCTAATTCTACCTAAAGCATGATCACATTAGAAGAAAATTAGCAATGCTAAGCTAAGAATTAAAACTTATGAGTACTCCCACTTGCCAATATCAACATTCACACAAACTAAAAAGTATTAAAGAAGAGTGAAGCTAAATTTAGAGAACATCGAAATCAGTTAATTAATACAAAAGAAACAATATTCTACACTAAGCAAGGTGTTGCAAACAGACAACGATCACATCAATGAACGAGAGAAAATAATCCCAATTATATCATCATACTTCGATTGTTTCAAAATTAAATACAATGTTCACTCCTTAATTGCATGCCAATGAGCAATTAAAGAACGAGTACATATACCAGGTAATACTCAGAGAACTTAACGACATGCCTCAACAAATCACCGGCCTGTAAAACAATTAACAGTTGTCATCAAAATGTAAAAAAATAAATAAAAATCATGTGCATATATAAAGTGATGGACCAAAATCAGACTAGTCAAATAAACTAGTGCAGACAATTTTGTAAGTACAACCTAAATAACATCACAAAAAAGGCAGTAGTGAGCATAGCTCTGTATCCTACAGCATAAAAGAGAATAGCTGACTAGAAGACAATCCCTAAGAGATTCACATATGTAAAGCAAGTAATTAATCTTAAAACTAAAGCAACATAATTAATAAATGGTATTGTTACTAGAAATATTAAATGATACTAACTTACCTTCACAAAATGACTTTCATTTTGAATAAATATTTGTTCTTCATCAGAGTCAGGCTCCTTATTAGGTTCAGCTTCATAATCTGAACCCTTTGAATCTTGCTCTTCATTTTTCTCAAAAGTTTTGAACTTTTGATTGGAAATAGCCTTGTTTGCTAAACAAGTTTTAAAATCAGCTGCTCACGTTCTTTCTCTGTTAGATGCTAATTTTAAAACATGATAGAAACATGATAAAATTAATGCTAACATAGAATTTTAGACACAAAAAATAAAACTTGACAGGGAACAAAGATATTACCAATCTCAAATATATTACCTAGAATCTAAGTAACTATTCTCTTATATGGATGATATCTTGACTATACAAACTAATCTTAAAAGAAAACTCATTGGGTAAAAAAATTGAACATTTAATTAAACCCATAAGTTCACAAAAAATTGAGTTTTAGATAAATATATATGAGAAAATTTAGATAAAATTCATAAACTTGAAATGAAAATCTAACAAATACGGTGTGTAGAGATAAAGGTAAGAACAGAATCTGTAAATTGTTAGCAATAGATCAACTAAAATACAAAGATGTTTCCTACACAACAATATACTCAGGCAATCAAGAAGAACAATAAAATTGAGGCCGTGAAGGTTACCTTGTGATGAGGAATGGGAGTGGAGAACGTTTATATATGAGGAGTATATATATGAGTTTATATAATAGGTTCAGTTCACTGTTATTATTAGATATTTAAGATTTGATTTGATATTATCCCATATGTTTAGGGATTTACTTTATTACTTGTGATTTGATTTTATATGATCCCATATGTTTAGGGATTTGCTTTTTTGACTTTGGGTTTGATATTCGGTATATATAGACCGAACATGATACATTTCTAGGGACGCTTTGATTATATCCTTTTTCTTGAGAATAACATTGATTGTTCTTGGGATATACATATAATCTCTGCTTTAATCATTGTTTTTACCGCTATCCTACATCAAAATGGTATCAAAGCCGAATTCCTGCTAGTTTTCATCGTGTTTGTCCTTCCAGTTCGTAAAAGTCAACTTCTGGTTAACTGCCAGAAAAGTTAATGTTCATCACCGGAAAGAGTTACTGTTCATCACCGAAAGTTACTGTTCAGAGCCCGAAACACTGTTCACTGTCTGTTCATCCTGAAGTTAGTCCACTGAAGTTTCTGATCTTTGACATTCCGACCCTTGCTACTTCTTAATTTTGATGTTTCAGTCCCTTGTACTCCAAACATCATCAAGATCAGCCCTCTTATCTTTGTTTAAGCAATGTCTTCTTACATCAAGTGCCAAATCGATGGCGTGGAGGATAATATTTATTTCCTTGAGCGTGAGCGTGATGAGTTGCATTACAAAGTCTATGTTTGTCATCGTGAACGTTGGTTACATCAATATAAACTTACGTTGAAGGAGTTAGATAATCAATATGATGAACTTAGAAGCTTACAAAAGAGGTATAAAATTGAGTTAAGTAAAGAAAGGGACGCACGTACAAGTGAGGAACTAAAAAGTGCAACCGGGGAAGTCAAAAGGGCTCTTGCAACTCTCACATCTCAAGTTCAATGTCTTGTGGGTTTGGAGAATGCAAAAAATGCCATAGAACATGAAACTAATATGGAGATTCAGCGTGGTAAAGACACAAATCCGGAAGATCCATCTGAGGAGGTTAAACAAGTTGAGGATACAAAGATTGCTATTGAGGAGCAAGTAGAAGAAATTTTGCCACAACCTGACTGCTTTAAAATTGTCGATGATTATAAAGTAGTTGATGATATTATTGAGGTTGATCATATTGACTTCATCATTCCAGAATACATGCTCAAGCCTCCTTCACTTGCTAGTGAATTTACAAAGTTCTTTGGGCATGAGTTCGTGTTTTTGACGAAGTACGAATTTTTATTCTTTGTTCCGGTTTAATCTTGCGTGATTCTTGATTTTTACAAAACTCGTGGTCGAGTTTTCTCCAACAAGGGGAGAATGATGAGGAATGGGAGTGGAGAACGTTTATATATGAGGCGTATATATATGAGTTTATATGATAGGTTCAGTTCACTATTATTATTACTAGATATTTAAGATTTGATTTGATATTATCCCATATGTTTAGGGATTTACTTTATTACTTGTGATTTGATTTTATATGATCCCATATGTTTAGGGATTTGTCTTTTGACTTTGGGTTTGATATTCGGTATATATAGACCGAACATGATACATTTCTAGGCACGCTTTGATTATACATTTTTTTGGGAATATTATTGAATAAGTATTCTTGGGATCGTATAATTCTCTGCATCATTACTATTTTAATCGCTGTCCTACATCAAATAATGATGAGGAATGGGAGTGGAGAATGTTTATATATGAGGCGTATATATATGAGTTTATATGATAGGTTCAGTTCACTATTATTATTATTATATATTTAAGATTTGATTTGATATTATCCCATATGTTTAGGGATTTACTTTATTACTTGTGATTTGATTTTATATTATCCCATATGTTTAGGGATTTATCTTTTGACTTTGGGTTTGATATTCGGTATATATAGACCGAACATGATACATTTCTAGGCACGCTTTGATTATACATTTTCTTAGGAATATTATTGAATAAGTATTCTTGGGATCGTATAATTCTCTGCATTATTACTGTTTTATTACTGTTTTAATCGCTGTCCTACATCAAATTGGCATCAGAGCCGAATTGATTCACTGCACTGTTACTGTTCATCGTTTGTATTGTTCATCATTGTTACTGTTTATACCGCTGCCATACACTGTTCACCACCACAAAACCCTAGCTTTCAGCCACCGCAACACCACCACTCAGAAACCAAAACACCGCTGCCTTAACTCCATAAAACCCGACCCGATTATAAACCCTAATTCCTAAATCAGAACCCTAATTGCATATCAATCAAAGATTAAAAACACAAACCATCATAACTTATTGAAATCGCGGTCATCAACAAGAATAAGGGAAGGATCAGGTCGAGGAAAGAGCAAAAATCGCACCTGGACAGGTTCGCCGGAGTTAGAGACGTCGCCGGAATCTGCCACCGCCACCGAAGCTGCTGCTGACACCATCTTAGTCCGACGAGTTCATCACTGCCTCTTCTCCAGACATCAGTTTGTGCATCCTTCTGATTTAATTTTGCATTTATGCTATGTTTTAAATCATGTCTCGACACATCCAATCCGATATTGAGCGAGTAAAAGATTACATACGTATTCTTGAGGATGAATGTGATGCGTTATACTACGAAGCCTATGTTTGCTATCGTGAAAGTAAGTTATTTGAATATAAGCTTACATTGAAGGAGCTAGATAATCAGTATGATGAATTTAAAAGGTTGCAAAAGAAGTACAACATTAAGCTTGTTAGATATAATTGATGTATGTATTAATCAGTGTTATAATGTAACAGTGATAAATCAGAGTTTAGCTGGAAGCAGGTCAGAGTTTAGTTAAACGCTGATGGATGGAAGCGCAACAGAGTTTGATAAACTCTGTCTAGAGGAAGCGTCTACTTGTCAACAGTGATTGAAGAATAATTGAAGACAATTATGGAAGCAATATCTTTGAAGATTGGATAGCTATCAAAGAGATTGTGTTGACTAAGGAGATGTGTAGCAATCGTGATTGATATCAATTGTATAGCTAAATTATAGGAGTATCAATTTAACGATTGTACAGTAGCTGTATGTTTTATAAATATAGTTAGGTTAACCCTAGAAGGGTATCGAACAACGAAATATCATTCATTGTAACCTAAGCAGCTCTCTATGATAGTTTACATCACTGAGAGAGGAATTATTAATTCTAAACAGTTTTTAATTGTTTAAGCGTGTGCTCTTGTTAATCTCTCATACAAATCTTGATTATATTTGTGTATTCAGCCTAACAAGTGGTATCAGAGCCAATCTGTTACTTAATACAGTTTAAGATCCACACACAAAACAATAATCAATGGCAGAGATTCCTCCTCCAACAGGTTTAGGTTCTGAGAAGGCTCCAACTACTGTGAGTCGTTATGAGACTATTAGGGTTCCTATTCTGAGACCAGCAGATTATGCTATCTGGAAGGTAAAGATGACTATGTTTCTGGAAGCTACAGATCCAGAATATCTTGACAGAATTTATGAAGGTCTTCATAAACCTACCAAGCTATCTGCTGCTACTGCTGATCAAGAGGCTAAAACAGTTCCAAAAGAAAAGAAGGATCTGACTCCTGAGGATATTTCATCTATTGCCAAGGATGCAAAGGTTAGGCATCTACTTCATAGTGCTTTAGATAATGTCATGTCTAATAAAGTGATTAACTGCACTACTGCCAAAGAAATCTGGGATGCTCTTGAAGTTAGGTGTCAAGGAATTGCTGCTATCAAGAAGAATAGGAGGAACATACTCACACAGGAGTATGAGCACTTTGAGGCAAAGTCTGAAGAAACCATGACAGAAACATTTGACAGATTCTGTAAACCGATCAATGATTTGTCATTGGTAAATAAAGAGTATGATCTAGAAGATTCAAATCTCAAATTTCTTCTTGCTCTACCTGAAAAGTGGGATGTGAAAACAACCACTATTAGAGACAATTATGATCTTGCTGATACTGAGATTGATGAAATCTATGGGTTGCTCAAAACTCATGAATTGGAAATGGAACAGAGAAACAGAAGATCAAGCAAGAAGGCAAAGTCTGTTGCTCTTAAGGTTGAAGAGAAACCTATATATGAAGAAAGAAGCATCAAGGAAGAAAGCTAAGGGAAAAGCTTTAGCTATATATTCTGAGAGTGAGTCATCAGATTCTGATGTTGACTCAAACACTGATGAATCATCTGATTCTGAGGATGATGAAGAGATGAGAAAAATGGTTGTCCTGATGGTGAAGACCTTCAAGAAGATGGGTTTCAAGAACTTTAAGAAGGGAAACAGGTTCTCTAGAGATTCAACTTCAGACAGGAAGAGTTTCAGAAAGTCTGAGAGAAAGGAGACTAAATTTGGGAAGAAAGATAAGTCTGAGATTCAATGTTACAAGTGTAAGGGAATGGGTCACTATGCTCCTGAGTGCAAGAAGGGTAAAACTGAAAAGGCACTCATCACAAAAGGCAGAGATTGGGCAGACACTTCAGACTCAGATGAGGAAGTCAACTATGCTCTTATGGCTTCTATTGAAAATGAATCAGAAGAGTCTGAAAACAAGGTACCCTTAACTACTTATGCTTATAATACTTATAATATATCTGAATTGAGAATTTATCTTAAAGAATTGCATATCAGTTATAGGGATCAGACTTTAGAGAATGAGAGAATCAAATCTGAGAATTCTGAACTTAAAGAGAGAAATAAAGTTGTTGAAGAAAAACTTGAAAACATGCAACAAGTTCAGAAAGAAAGAGATAATGCTGTTTATCTAGAACAAGAGTTGCTAGGCAGATATAAGCAACTAGAATCTGAATTGGAGAAGACAAAACACATAATTAAAACTTGGACTGATTCTGGAAAAGACACTAATGAGGTTTTTCAGTCAGACACAGTTGGTTTAGGTTATGGTGAAGGAGATGAACTTAGGTTTCAAAATCAAGTCAAAATTAGAACTCATCTTCCTACTACAAAATTTGTTCATGGAGTAAATGAACCTAAGTCTGAAGCTGAAAAAGGAACTGTAAAGAAAGAACCAGTAAAAACTAGTGTTAAACAGGTTAATATTGGTTCAATGACAGATAAACAACTCAAGCATAGGCTTAAGGAGTTAAAATCTGTTAAGAAACAGAAAGTGTCTAGAAAGAACAAAAATGGTAAAGTAGGCATTTCTCAAGGTAATTATACAATGCTTGCTACTTTTGCTCCAAGTAAGACATGTCATAACTGTGGTAGCACTAACCACCTTGCTAGCTTTTGCAGGAAGAATAAAAATATTAATTCTTTACCTTCAAAGTCTGAAGTAAAGAAAGATAATGTTAGAGCTAGACCACAGACTTTATGCAAACATTGTGGAAGTACTTGGCATTCTATTTATACTTGCAGGGATTATCATGCTATTTATCATTATTACTATGAACTTAAACCAAATTTGAAATGGGTTAAGGTTAATTCTGCAAGTGTAAACTCTGAGAGTGTTAGCTTAAACTCTGATAATGTGAATTCCGCTGCAAAAGATAACAAATTTAAGAAAGCCAAAGGATCCAAGCAAGTCTGGATCCTTAAAACTGACCTTCAGTGAATGTTTGTGATTGCAGGGCATCAGGGAGAGTACCCTAGTCGTGGACAGTGGATGTTCAGGACACATGACTGGAAATAAAGCCCTGCTATCAGAGTATATGGAGAAGGCTGGCCCAAAAGTTTCCTATGGAGATGGCAACGCAGGACATACTCTAGGATATGGTAGTATTAATCTTGGAAGTGTCATCATCACTAATGTAGCTCTGGTTCCAGGGCTCAAGCATGATCTGCTATCTGTGAGTCAAATCTGTGACAGAGGATATCATGTAGATTTTCAGCCTGAATACTGTGAAATCATCAGTAAATCTACAGGGAAAGTTGTTCTAGTTGGAAACAGGCACAATAATATCTATGAAATAAAGTTGTCAACAAACTCTGATGGCAAAACAGTATGCCTGTCAACTAGAATGTCCAGTGAAGAGAGTTGGAAGTGGCATAAGAAACTCTCTCATTTGAATCTGAACAACATCAATGAGCTAATAAGAAAGAATCTTGTTAGAGGACTCCCAAAATCTTTATTAAATGTTGATGGCCTGTGTGATTCTTGTCAAAAAGGCCAAACAAAGGAAGTCATCTTTCAAGAGCAAGTCTGAATCTTCAATTGTTGATCCTTATCACCTTCTACATGTTGATCTCTTTGGACCAGTAAATGTAATGTCAATTGGAAGAACGAAATATGCTTTAGTCATTGTTGATGAACACACCAGATATACATGGGTGTATTTTCTAGCAAAGAAGGATGAAACTGCATTAACTCTGATGGAGCATGTAAAGCTGCTGGACAAAGGATCAAAACACAAAGTCAAAATAATCAGGAGTGATAATGGAACTGAATTCAGAAATACAACAATGGAAGAATTTTGCAAGAACAGAGGTGTGAAGCAAGAGTTTTCTGCACCTGGGACACCACAGCAAAATGGTGTAGTTGAAAGAAAGAACAGAACCTTGATAGAAGCTGCCAGAACTATGCTTGATGAAGCAAAATTGCCAACTTATTTCTGGGCAGAAGCTGTTCAAACTTCTTGTTTTACTCAGAATGCTACTCTGATCAACAAGCATGGAAAAACACCATATGAGATGGTGAGGGAAAAGAAGCCAAACCTAAAATATTTTCATATTTTTGGGTGCAAGTGTTTTGTGCTGAAAACTCATCCTGAACAGTTAACAAAATTTGATCTAAAAGCTGATGAAGGAATTTTTGTTGGCTATCCACTGTCAACTAAGGCATTCAGAGTTTATAATCTGAGAACCAAGGTGATCATGGAGTCAATACATGTGTCATTTGATGATAAGAAAATAACTGGACTTGAAGATGTAGATGAACATGATCAACTGCACTTTGAAAATGAAGACTTAAACTCTGATGAAGTAAACACTGATGATGCTGAACTGACAGACTCTGTTCAGCTAAACTCTAAACCTCTACTGGTAAACACTGAAGAAACTTCTCAGCTACAAACAAGGAGAGAACCAGTTGAGGGGGAGCATGAAGAATCACTTCAAAGTAATGGCTTAAATTCTGAAAGTGAGTCAGCTGAAAAATCTGGATCAAACTCTGATAACTCGAACTCTGAAAGTTCAAAATCTGACAATTCAAACTCTGAGCAGTCAAATTCAGGGGGAGCCTCAGAGAATGAAGAAAGTCAACAAGAAAATCAGGAGAACATTGATCGAGGGGGAAGATCAAATACTGAGAGAAGTCATTTTCCTTCAGCTAGGAAATTGACAAAATCTCACACACCTGATTTCATTATTGGTGATCCAGATGCAAGAGTAAGGACAAGGAATGCAACAATAAATGAATGTCTGTTTTATGCTTTCTTGTCACAATCTGAACCAAAGAAAGTAGAAGAAGCTCTTCAAGATGCTGACTGGATAACAACAATGCAGGAGGAGTTGAATGAATTTGAGAGAAATGAAGTTTGGACCCTTGTACCAAGACCAAAGAATAGATCTATTGTTGGTACTAAATGGGTTTTCAGGAATAAGACTGACAGTGAGGGGGTTGTTATAAGAAACAAAGCCAGGCTTGTGGCAAAAGGCTATTCACAGCAGGAAGGAATAGATTATGATGAAACTTTTGCTCCAGTTGCAAGGTTGGAGGCAATAAGAATGTTTTTAGCATATGCCTCTCATAAGAAATTCAAGGTATTTCAGATGGATGTAAAAAGTGCCTTTCTGAATGGGAAACTTGAAGAAAAAGTGTTTGTTGAACAACCACCAGGATTTGTGGATCCCAAATATCCAGATTATGTCTACAGGCTTGATAAGGCACTCTATGGACTTAAGCAGGCACCAAGAGCATGGTATGAAACTCTGGCTCAATTTCTTCTAGAAAGTGGGTTTCATAGAGGTACAATTGATAAAACCCTGTTCTACTTTAAGTCTGGTAGTGACTTGCTTTTGGTTCAAATATATGTTGATGACATAATTTTTGGGTCTACTAATGATAAACTCTGTACAAAGTTTGCCAAGCTAATGCAATCCAGGTATCAAATGAGTATGATGGGAGAGCTTAGTTATTTTCTAGGCCTACAGGTGAAGCAAACAGATGATGGAATTTTCATAAATCAAGCAAAATATACCTGAAATCTTCTCAAGAAATTTGGTATGCTTGATTGCTCATCTGCATCAACTCCCATGACAACAGCAACAAAGTTGGACAAAGATATAGGGGCTTCAGTAGATATGACAAACTACAGAGGCATGATAGGGTCACTTCTTTATCTGATAGCAAGTAGGCCTGATATCATGTATGCAACCTGTCTATATGCAAGGTTTCAAGCAGACCCCAGAGAACCACATATAACAGATGTGAAAAGAATTTTCAAATATCTAAAGGGCACCATTACTTTAGGGTTGTGGTATCCCAGAGAATCAGATTTCAAGCTTCTTGGTTATTCTGATGCAGACTTTGCAGGCTGTAAGATAGACAGAAAAAGCACCAGTGGAAGTTGTCAATTTCTGGGTGACAGACTAGTTTCTTGGTACAACAAGAAACAGAAATCAATTTCTACATCTACAGCTGAGGTAGAGTATATTGCAGCTGGTAGCTGTTGTGCATAGATTCTATGGATGAAGAATCAATTGCTGGATTATGGATTGAGGTATAGTAAGATTCCTATTTACTGTGATAATCAAAGTGCTATTGCTATGACAGGTAATCCAGTACAACATTCAATGACCAAGCACATCAGCATAAGGTATCACTTTATCAGAGAACATGTAGAGGAAGGAAACATTGAGCTTCATTTTGTGTCTACCGACCAACAGCTAGCAGATATTTTCACCAAGCCATTGAGTGAAGCTATATTTACAAGGCTGGTAAATGAACTAGGAATGGTCTCTGGTTTTGACTAAAGATACTGGTTAGACTCAAAATTCTACTTGTGAAATGCATTACTTATGTTTCTGTGATGTGTTAACTGCTATGTGAACTCTGTTTTTAAACTCTGATATACAAATTCTGTTCGTATACTGCTAAACTCTGTTAGCATGTTTTATCGGTCAAACACTGTTAACATGTTGAATAAACTCTGATAAACTCTGATAATGTCATTGTCTGATATAAACACCAATGAAGAAAATAGTATGAAGCATGATTCTCAGTTATTAATCATGAAACTTTCTAAGTTATTTGTGATCTAATCTTAGACTGTGCAGACATTTAACACAAGCATGATACTGTTTCATATTTATAGCATCTCTTAGTTTATCAATCCTAAACTCTAAGTCTGTTAATACTGTGTGCATTGCCTCTCATGAATAACTTCTGATGATGATGACTTCTAAACTCTGTTAGTTAAACTCTGTTTGGTTAGGTGTTGTAATGAGTAAACTCCCGAAGAAATTGTATATAGAATGTTAGAATTTCTTTCTGATTATGTTGTATCTAGGAAGATCCAGGAACTTGCTGGTAATAGTAAGGGCTAAAATTCTCTAATTTTTGGTGACTAATCAAAGATCAGGAAGAACCAGGAACTTATCACAAGATAAGGGCTAAAATTCTCTAATTTTTGGTGACTAGTCAAAGACTAGGATGACCCAAGAACTTATCAAGAGATAAGGGCTAAAATTCTAGGATTTTTGGTGACTAGTCAGAGATTAGGAAGACCCAGGAACTTATCAAAATGATAAGGGCTAAAATTATAGGATTTTTGGTGACTAGTTACAACTTCTGTTAAAAAAAAAATTCTACATTTATTCTTTTAGTCAATTTTTATTTAGCAGGGGGTATTAGGTTTTTCAAAGTTTCTGTATATATACTTACTACAGAGTTTAGCATTCATCATACATTCAGTGTTTACGATGAGAGTTTGTGCATCTAGTGTTTACTGATTTATTTTTATGGATTTTATGAAATATTAGATGCTCTAAAAATTGGATTAGTAAACTCTGCTATCCACACACAAATATTCACATCTGTGCAGTTTTTGAAAGGGTTTCAGTAATGAGGATGGAGAATTGACAAACGCTGATGGATTTTGTCTAATACACAAATGTATATTTTCTTTCAGACAATTTCAAATTTGGGGTAAAAAGAGTTTTGACAGCTGTTAATGAGTGTAAAAGTGTTTAATTGTGTCAGTAATGAGAGAGAGAAAGTAGCAGTAATTATGGCTGTAATTACTGAGCATGCACATCTGATTTGCTAATTATGTGCCACGTGTCCCACTCACACAAATCTCTATGAACGTGTCTCACTAGCACATGGTAAGTGGTTGCGTGTTTTAATGGTAAAACGCTTTGGTTTAATTTTTTTTTTCTTACATATCTAATCATTTCACAACACGATTCATATTCATTTATTCACTTTCACACACACTCTCAATTACTTTTTACTCAACCACTCAGTTACTTCGCATTTTTCACTTGAACATTTCATCAAACACCTTCACTCATATCATTCTCTTTCGTATTTTCTTCTCAACCTGATTCTAATGGCTACCAAACCTTTTACTGCTCTTGGGTTCTTGTTCGTTTCTAACAATTATGCAGCCCCACTGAATAATGAAAACGTTCCAAATGCATTTCATCTGATTCAGAACTTCTTGAGGGATTCAGAGATAGGACAAGCTTTGGTTGAACCCCAAACGCTTTCGGCATCATAGATTGCTTCTTTCTGGTAAAACTCTGTTTATGATGATGGAGGAGAGAATGGGACTCCGTCTATTATTTTCATATTTGAGGAAATAGACTATGTTATCACTCCAGATACGGTTAGAGAAACCATGGGGTTTGACACTCATACTTCCTATAGTGTTGTTTCTGAAAATGCTTTGAGAGAAATGTTACAGCAGATAGGCTACTCAGATTCTCTTGCCAGACTGGGAAATGTGAAAAGGCCAAAGCTAAGGAAGGAGTGGAGTTTCTTCTTCGACTGTATAACTAGGGCCTTTGGCAAGAAAGTTACCAATTGGGATGCGATTCCTATGGACAGTCTCCAAGTTGGGTATTCTCTTCTCTATGGAAGTAATTTCAATTTTGGTAGACTTGTCTTAATGAACTTAGGTGATAGGTTGTCAGAGTCTACTACTGTCTATGTTGCTAGATTCTATCAGTTGCTATTTACTGCTTGTGTGCCTAACATTGCAATTGCTGAGGATGATGTGATTCAGCCGTTTAAGGTCAACAAGAGGATATTCTCTGATCTAACTAACAAGGATGCTACCAAGGAGCAGATACCTGCCTTGGCTTTTCCCCTTGCTCTTCAGAACTTTCTACGTCAACCACAGGAACCTCAATACCCTGTAAACTCTGATCCACCTCATCTCACACCACTTGATACTCATGAATCCAACACTATACCAACAAACATAAACACTGAACCTTCAACAGATACACCAATAACTACTCAACCACCTCAACCATAAACTCAACATCAAGTTCAATCTCAACCTGACCAACAACCATCTAAACCAAAGCGTGGAGGTAGAACAAAGCATCCAGCACTTAACTCAAGGCATAGCTCTGCCAGGGCAAAGAGAGCTAGAAAGGAAAGAAAAGAAAGAGCAAACAGGTCTCCATCACCATCCATTGTTGATTTAGATGAAGAGTCAACCTCTGCTGGAGAAGAGGTAGCAGCTGAGGTGCAGACCTATAAGAGAAGAAAGTTGATTATTGCTGAATCTGATGAGGAAATGGATGTTGAAGCTCCAGAGGTAATCTCTAAAGATATACCTGCTGTTGAGGTAACTATTGATGAAGAAGCTATGCAATCACCAGTAAATATGCAAATGGATGAGGACAACAGAGATGGCTTTCCTACATTGGATGCTTTTGTTGCAACTATCATGCCATTCTCTGATCCTATTGATATCCCTACTTCATCTATTCCTATTAATTCTGAAGAAACTGGTGTTGTTGATCAGACTACTGTAATTCTTGATGAAACAGTAGCTTCTCACACTAAGCTATTCTCTGTTGCTCACCAGGTTTCTGAAAGTGGTGAAGAAGTTGAGCAGGCAGCTAAGGATGTAATCTCTGATTCTTTGGATGCAGTTGTTAAACTTGCAGAGTCTATTGACATTCAAGAACAAACTGCAAAGCCTGTTTCTGATAAAACTACAGAGAATACAGTAGAGACTCCTGTTGTAAATACTGAAATTCAAATTGCAGAGTCTTTTGATAAGGTTTTAGAGACTGCAGAGCAACCTGTTGTTGTAGAGAATGTGGAAAATGTTGCAGAAACTGTGGACATTGTAGCTGAGCTTGTGGAAATTGTTGCAGAGACTGATTCAGTTGCAGATGCAGGTGTTGAAGTTGAAGGTGAAGGGAGTGCAGATTCTGATTCTTTTCAGAGTGTCCCTGTGCAAATTGATGCCAAGCATGCACCATTCTCTCAGCCTTCGAATGCACATGAAGTTGAAGCAGAGTATCTTGCTAAATTTTCTGCAAATTGGTACAAGGAAGATTGTATTTTTCCTAGAGGGAGAGCAGCTAAGTTTGTTCAGCAAACTGCTAAAGAAATTTCCAATCCAGAGATTCTTTCATGTTTAAAGGCCACTGTGGTTCAAGTCAAAACTCTGGATGGAAGGTTTGCTGATTCCCAGAAGGCAATTACTGATCTGAGAACTGAAATTCAGTCTCGAGATATGAATATGGAAAGAGACAGTAAACTCAAACTTCAGAAATTTTCTAAAGCTCAAGACACTCTTTTTGAATGGTTGGCTAAAGTTGAAGCAAATCAGACTACAATGTCTGATAAGATTGATTCCATTGCTACTTCCTTGGAGCTGATAACATCAATTCTAATTCCTGATGATGTCAAAAAACGGGAGAGATTTGCTAAGTAAAAATGCAGGCAGTCTCAAACTTTGACTCAGAAGGATGATGCTGGAGATGGAGGTGCAAGAGGTCAAAAGAGTTTAAAGTCAAGAGTTGTTGAGAAGAGTTTACAAGCTGACAACATTTCTAAGTCAAAGTCTGATGGTGTAAACACTGATACTCAGGGTACTTCCAAGACTCAGAGTTTGGTATTAACTTTTAATCCACAGACTGATGAGGAATTGGCTGCTAAGTTGTTCCTTGAAGAGAATGTAGAGGGAGTCACACTTGCAGACATTCAAGCTGAGGAGAAAAATCTTTAAGAAGAGCATCAGAAAGCTTTGAAGTCTGGCAAGTTTAAAAGGAAAGAGAAAGCTGCTAGGCCTATTCTTAAAGGCATTATGATTAAATAAAAAGTTGGTACTGATCAAATATCACAAATGTTCAGAAAACCAACAGAAGCAGAAGCTAAATTGAAGATGAAGGGTAAGGCTGTTGAGGAGGAAAAAGTTTCAAAGAAAGAAAGTACAACCTCTGTTGCTACACATGTTGTACAGAAGGAAGAAAATACAACCTCTGTTAATACACAAGTTGCATTGATACCTCTATCTAAACAGATGAAATCAGTGTTTGGAAAACCTACACTTCATGATCCAAATCAGATGACTGAAGGGACTACTGATTTTCTACATGGTAGAGGATTAACAGGAAAAATTGGTAGAGATAAATCTGGTCTAGGCTCTCACAGAGAAAATAGAATGTATACTGGTCCTAGAGATCCTTCATCATTGGCTGTTCCAGGTCTTGGTGTTACTCAAGAGAATTTAGACAGACTGGAGTCAGTACAGTTGGTTCATCAAAAGAGTTTGGAGAAGGATTTTCTCTTGTATTTCATGGCTGATGGAACAGTGTATAAAATTGGTGAGTTTGATCTTGATCTGAAGTATTATGAAGAATTTGAGTATGTTTTATACATCTTCAAAGTAAAAAAATCAAAGAACTCATCGAGCTGCAAATGTGTTGAGAAATAAGATGCTGCATAATATGGCATGCAGAGGTGTAAAATACACAGGTGCATATGTTCCAAAGTATAGAGATTATCATGGAAATCTTGTTGAGATGAAGAAAGATAGTGCTAAGCTGAAGACAGATTTGGGTATAACTGTTCTTGATTTTAATTCTGAATCAGAGGAAGCACACTTCATCAGACTGGGAAATGAAATGAGGAGAAACAAAATCTATTCTCTGAGAGCTGCTATTTATCAAACTGGTGAGAATGATCCTAAGCTAAGAGTGATCAAGGAAATTATGCAGAGAGAGCTTGAGAATGCAGAGAGAAGATTGCTGATTGATTATCTTAGAACAACACCAGATGTTGAGGAGATTAGGTGAAGAATGCTCTATAAGAATTTCTTGCTTTCTGTAGATTTTTGTTTAAGTAGAAATTTAAACTCTGATTATTTGTTAAACACTGCATTTTATCTATTTGTTTTGACATCATCAATTACTATTAACTTGTGCATTTTTGCTCATGAACAAGTTGGGGGAGATTGTTAGATATAATTGATGTATGTATTAATCAGTGTTTAAGTGTAACAGTGATAAATCAGAGTTTAGCTGGAAGCAGGTCAGAGTTTAGTTAAACGCTGATGGAAGGAAGCGCAACAGAGTTTGATAAACTCTGTCTAGCGGAAGCGTCTACTTGTCAACAGTGATTGAAGAATAATTGAAGATAATTATGGAAGCAATATCTTTGAAGAATGGATAGCTGTCAAAGAGATTGTGTTGACTAAGGAAATGTGTAGCAATCGTGATTGATATCAATTGTATAGCTAAATTATTGGAGTATCAATTTAACAATTGTATAGTAGCTGTATGTTTTATAAATACAGTTAGGTTAACCCTAGAAGGGTATCGAACAACGAAATATCATTCATTGTAACCTAAGCAGCTCTCTGTGATAGTTTACATCACTGAGAGAGGAATTATTAATTCTAAACAGTTTTTAATTGTTTAAGTGTGTGTTCTTGTTAATCTCTCATACAAATCTAGAATATATTTGTGTATTCGGCCTAACAAAGCTGAGGGAAGAAAGGTACAAACGTGAAAAAGAGGAATTACATAGGACTGTTAAGATTCTTACATCCCAAGTTGAATGCCTTGTACATTTGGAGAATGCGAAGAAGGTTATAAGCGATGAAATTTCAATGGAAATTGAGCAGCATGTTGAAGAAGCTTGTATGGAAGATCCATTTAAGGAGGTTAAACAAGTTGAGGATACAAAGATTGCTATTGAGGAGCAAGTAGAAGAAATTTTGCCACAACCTGACTGCTTTAAAATTGTCGATGATTATAAAGTAGTTGATGATATTATTGAGGTTGATAATATTGACTTCATCATTCCAGAATATTCGTTTGAGCCTCCTTTGCGTGATAGTCCATTTTTAGAGTTCTTTGCACCTCAACCGTTTCTAAAGAAGAACACAAAGTTCATCCTGGTTCCATCTCATCCTTGCGTGATTCTTGACTTTTACAAAATTCGTGGTCGAGTTTTCTCCAACAAGGGGAGAATGATGAGGAACGGGAATAAAAAATTAATAATTAGTTTATATTTGTTTAGTGTAGAGATAAATAATGTATTTATTTATATATTTTATATGTGGGGCTAGGAGCTTATTATTTAAGTAGTTTACAAAATAAAGCTAATAGGGACCAGCTCATCATATTATCTCTAGAGATTTGATTTGATATTATCCCATATGTTTAGGGATTTACTTTATTACTTGTTATTTGATTTTATATGATCACATATGTTTAGGAATTTGTTTTTTGACTTTGGGTTTGATATTCGGTATATATAGACCGAACATGATACATTTCTAGGAACGCTTTGATTATATCCTTTTTCTTGAGAATAATATTGATTGTTCTTGGGATATACATATAATCTCTGCTTTAATCATTGTTTTTACCGCTGTCCTACATCACCTTGTATGCTTGGAGATAGTGGAGAGAGTATGAGTTTGGATTTTGGTTTTGAGTTGAGAGCGAGTATGAGTAGTATGCAATCTCGATTTGATTTTGAGCCGATAGAAAAAATTAGAAAATTTCCAAATACGAATCTAGTAGTAATTAACTTAATCCCCAAGTTAATTATTTCCTCTCTCTGAAACGAGGAAAGAATCAATCCCAATCAATTTATGATAGAAAATATCTCTAAACGATATCCTTCAAATCAGGAAGGTATCCCAACACGAATATAATTTAAAGAGATAAAATCTACTAATTCCCAAAATACATCCCTTAACAATCATAGGGATTAAAAACCAATCCTTTTTTAACAGAACTGGGTTGGCTTGATCCTTATAAATATAAGGTACGCAGGCATCTTGAAAGAGGATCCGACACATCTAACAAGTCGAGACACCTCTCAAGTCCAGCCCCAAACATCCAAAATCTCAAATCCCCCTATTTTCATAATTCGTTATTCCAGCAACCTCCGAAATCTGTTATCACCAAATTCCTCCGTTAACAATTGGCGCTAGAAGGTGGGCATAATTTTTCGTTTGTGGAGGACAAACGAATACCAAATAATTTATACACGGGGGTTTTGGGTTCTTAATAAAAAAATTGGATGGACGGCAACACCAAAAAATTGGTGCACGACGTTGAGGCCATCTACAGCAGCTAGAAGCAACAACACCATGCTTGTTCGTGTCAATAAGAAAAGAGTTTTAGTCCCGAAGAAACAAGAGGCGACGAACGAACGAAAAAAAAAAAAAGATTACAAGCGAGCAAAAGGAGAAAAAAAAAAAAAGAACAAGAAAAAAGTGAAGAAAGATCAAAACGCAAGACATATTTTTGATGGGCCCACAAAAAACAATGGACACAAGATGCCAAGACATGAAGCTAGCACATGCAGGTAGACAAAAACAAGTTCGTGGGACCCGTAGCATAAAGAAAACTACAAAGACAAGCTCAACAGCCAGTGGTCGTGAAAATTTTTGAAAAGCTACATATCGAAGAAGAATTAGCGGGGCTAAAAAATCACTCTTTCTTGCAAAATCGAGATAAGTTTTCTATTTAATTTAATTTTATACAATTATATAAATATTTATATCATGAATATTACATTTTTATTATTAAAATATTTGTGAGATATAAATTATTTTTGATTAAATATTTTATGCATGTCTAAATTAACATATTTATTATGCATGAATTATGATTTAAGTTTTTTTTATTTTGAATTGCATCATATATAGAAAATTAATTTCGATTCGCGGATTGAATTTGTTAAAAAAAACCCTCCGGTATATTATTTTTGAAGCCCTCTTTTATAGGGATATTTGAAGGCTCTTATTCGAATAGTTTATTATTTTGGAAGGCCCTATTTTGTAAGGGTAATATTTTGGAAGGTCCTCCTTTGTGGGGTTAATATTTTGGAAGGCTCTTATTCAAAGAGTTTATAATTTTGGAAGGCTCTTATTCGAAGAGTTTATTATTTTGGAAGGTCCTCCTTTGTGGGGTTAATATTTTGGAAGACTCTTATTCGAAGAATTTATAATTTTGGAAGGCTCTTATTCGAAGAGTTTATAATTTTGGAAGGCTCTTATTCGAAGAGTTTATATTTTAGAAGGCTCTTATTCGAAGAGTTAATAATTTTGGAAGGCTCTTATTCGAAGAGTTTATATTTTGGAAGGCTCTTATTCGAAGAGTTTATAATTTTGGAAGGCTCTTATTCGAAGAGTTTATAATTTTGGAAGGCTCTTATTCGAAGAGTTTATATTTTGGAAGGCTCTTATTCGAAGAGTTGATTATTTTTTAAGACCCTTTTTGATGAGGATATTTTTTATATTTTTTGAAGATGATTTGTGTGTTGCTGATATTTTCTAGAAGAACCTTCAAGTGTAGCTGATATTTTTTGGAAGAATCTTGGGATATTGATATTGCTTTGGGAAGATAACCTCCTCTAAGAAGGGTCTCCCTTATTTTTTGTGTTAGACGACCTCCTCTAAGGAGGGTCTTCGTAATTTATATAAAAAATGGTCTCCTTTGAGGAGAGTTAATGGAATAAACTTCGGGAAATCCACCTCCTGTGAGGAGGGATATTTCTGGAATGGGGAACGACCTCCTTTGAGGAGGGTATCCCAAATTACCAAAGTCCTTGCAAAAACCGTACTTCCGGGGGGGATGTCCGTACTTCCGGCGCCTCATCAAGGCACGAACTTCGGGAAGTCCACCTCCTGTGAGGAGGGATATTTCTGGAATGGGGAACGACCTCCTTTGAGGAGGGTATCCCAAATTACCAAATCCTTGCAAAAACCGTACTTCCGGGGGGGATGTCCGTACTTCCGGCGCCTCATCAGGGTTCGAGCTTCGGAAAATCCACCTCCTGTGAGGAGGGTATTTCTGGACAAAAATGGTCTCCTTTGAGGAGAGTACTAATGATCTCCTTTGAGGAGAGTATTATAAAATTCTGAGGAAAATGACCCCCTTTGAGGGGGATACCCTCTAGAAGACATGGTAGATATGACCTTTTTCGACTGTATGTTGCTCAAAATGCTTTGCACGACTCTCTGAATAATGCTTTGATGGCTCTCCAAAATACATTTTCTTACACATACAAAACTTATTATTTAATTCTCGCATATTGTCTCGTTTACATCTACATGCGCATTACGGGCACCTAGGTGCTCCATATTTTTTACTAATCTTTATCTCCTAGTTATTTCAGTGACTCAGGAAATTTGGAAGATCGAAGCATTCTTAGTTCTCCACTGCAGCAAGCTACACTGAAGAACTGGGGGGTAGTTGTTACGGCATAATTTCGGTTGCCTCTATTATCTCCCAAATTTCCAAATACGAATCTAGTAGTAATTAACTTAATCCCCAAGTTAATTATTTCCTCTCTCTGAAACGAGGAAAGAATCAATCCCAATCAATTTATGATAGAAAATATCTCTAAACGATATCCTTCAAATCAGGAAGGTATCCCAACACGAATATAATTTAAAGAGATAAAATCTACTAATTCCCAAAATACATCCCTTAACAATCATAGGGATTAAAAACCAATCCTTTTTTAACAGAACTGGGTTGGCTTGATCCTTATAAATATAAGGTACGCAGGCATCTTGAAAGAGGATCCGACACATCTAACAAGTCGAGACACCTCTCAAGTCCAGCCCCAAACATCCAAAATCTCAAATCCCCCTATTTTCATAATTCGTTATTCCAGCAACCTCCGAAATCTGTTATCACCAAATTCCTCCGTTAACAAGTAGTATGCAATCTCGATTTGATTTTGAGCCGACAGAAAAAATTAGGTTTTTTGTATGAAAAGGGGGAGAACCGGGAAGACAATAAAAAGTCTGCTTTGTTTTAGCTCAGCGCCACACCAAAATAAAATGGATCCCGCCTCTACAAAATAAAAAAATTTGAACCCGCCCATTAGAATTTTATGGCTCTAAGTGAAATTTTATGGCTCTAAGTTTGGCACCAGTGTTCTAAAAATTGTTTGATTTTTCTAAAATAGCCAATCAATCATCTTTTTATTATTAAAAAATTTGTTCGATTTGATTTTTAAAATTTGATTTATTGTTATAATTTATTTTTAAATGGTATATTATATTATAAATAAAACTAACATATTAAATATTCACTACAAGAAAATCGCAATCAGACAACACTCATCAGACAACGCTCGGACGAAAAAGCATTGTTTGGAATTAAGAGACAACGATTTTTTTGTAACTTCAGAAAAGTATTGTGTCATCCAGGTACCCTACAACGGGTTAAAAACGTTGTCTAGTAAATTGATTCAGACAATGCCTTTTGCAATGTGGTGTTGTAAAGACGAGTAAGGTTGCACAACTGTTTTTACGAACATTGTCTGATCTGTTTTGAGACAACGTTTATAAACCGTTGTATAATTCACACAACTGTTTTCATATACCATTGTGTTATTACGATTCACACAACGGAATAATTAACCGTTGTTAAATCGTGTTTTGATGAGACAACAGTTTTTATGAAACCGTTGTCTGAACTACAAAAATTTTGAATAGAATTTGGTGGGAAATAATGAAATATTTGGTGGGAATAATGAAATAATTTGAATTGAATTTGGTGGGAAATAATGAAAATAATCAGACAACAGTTTTCATATAAAAAAATGTTGTGTTATATTAAGCACAACAACAGTTTTTAATAAAAAAACCGTTGTTTAATGTTCTTGTATGATATTTAATGGTCAACTATCAAAGTACTCTTTGGTCAAACTAGTATAATTTTCGAATAATAATTTTTTTAAAAAAAATTTTGGACGATCCAACAGTGCGGATGATGTTATATACAAATTTTAGTGATGATTTTTATTAACTTTCGTACAGTTCGATAGTCGAATAAATCATTCAAAAATATTATTCAGTAAATCTGGATCGTGCCTCGTTATAGGAAGTAGCACTTTTGCTACGTTTTTGTTAAAATCTCGTACAACCCGACCTTTATTTTTTTTGAATATTATTTCCCAACACTAGAATGAATGTTTATTAACTTTCGTACGGTTCGATCGTCGAAGAAATCAATCAAAAAAATTATTCAGTGAATCTGGATCGTGCCTCATTATAGGAAGTAGCACTTTTGCTACGTTTTTGTTAAAATCTCGTACAACCCGGCCTTTTTAATTTTTAAATATTTTTTCCCAACACTAGAATGAGTGTTTATTAACTTTCGTACGGTTCAATCATCGAAGAAATCGTTCAAAAAAATTATTCAGTGAATCTGGATCGTGCCTCGTTATAGGAAGTAGCATTTTTGCTACGTTTTTGTTAAACTCTAGTACAACCCGACCTTTTTATTTTTTGAATATTTTTTCCCAACACTAGAATGAGTGTTTATTAACTTTTGTACGGTTGGATCGTCGAAGAAATCAATCAAAAAAATTATTCAGTGAATCTCGATCGTGCCTCGTTATAGGAAGTAGCACTTTTGCTACGTTTTTGTTAAAATCTCGTACAACCCGGCCTTTTTATTTTTTGAATATTTTTTCCCAACACTAGAATGAGTGTTTATTAACTTTCGTACGGTTGGATCGTCGAAGAAATCTATCAAAAAAATTATTCAGTGAATCTGGATCGTGCCTCGTTATAGGAAGTAGCACTTTTGCTACGTTTTTGTTAAACTCTCGTACAACCCGACCTTTTTATTTTTTGATTATTTTTTTCCAACACTAGAATGAGTGTTTATTAACTTTCGTACGGTTGGATCGTCGAAGAAATCAATCAAAAAAATTATTCAGTGAATCTGGATCGTGACTCGTTATAGGAAGTAGCATTTTTGCTACGTTTTTGTTAAACTCTCGTACAACCCGACCTTTTTATTTTTTGATTATTTTTTTCCAATACTAGAATGAGTGTTTATTAACTTTCGTACGGTTGGATCGTCGAAGAAATCAATCAAAAAAATTATTCAGTGAATCTGGATCGTGACTCGTTATAGGAAGTAGCACTTTTGCTACGTTTTTGTTAAACTCTCGTACAACCCGACCTTTTTATTTTTTGATTATTTTTTTCCAACATTAGAATGAGTGTTTATTAACTTTCGTACGGTTGGATCGTCGAAGAAATCAATCAAAAAAATTATTCAGTGAATCTGGATCGTGACTCGTTATAGGAAGTAGCACTTTTGCTACGTTTTTGTTAAACTCTCGTACAACCCGACCTTTTTATTTTTTGATTATTTTTTCCCAACACTAGAATGAGTGTTTATTAACTTTCGTACGGTTAGATCGTCGAAGAAATCTATCAAAAAAATTATTCAGTGAATCTGGATCGTGACTCGTTATAGGAAGTAACACTTTTGCTACGTTTTTGTTAAACTCTCGTACAACCCGACCTTGGTCAACTATCAAAGTACTCCTGGTCAAACTAGTATAATTTTCAAATAATATTTTTTTTAAAAAAAAATTTGGACGATCCAACCGTACGAATGATGTTATTAGTTATATACTAATTTTAGTGATGTGTACAAAATTTTAGAAAAAATACTAAGATGAGTGCTTATTAATATCTGTATGGTTCGATCATCGAAGATTTATTAAAAATACTACTCACTCTAACTTGTCTAGTCCTGATTGCACATAATATTTTTTAAGAAAATATTTTTTCGAGAATCCAACCTTTTAAATTTTATCTTTTCATTTTAATGTCGGGAAAAAATAATTAAAAGTATTTAAATTTATCTTATATATTATTTTAAATTAAAAATTATCTTATACTATATTATTTCCCTTTTACTATTTTGTTTTCCCTCTTAACAAATTTCATTTCCCTCCCTCTATTCCCCCTCATCCCCTTGAAAATTTCCCCCTTTTAGAGAATTTTATTTCCCCGCCTCCGCCCTCCCCAAATATTCATCGCTCTCTTTCTTTCTTTCTTACTCTCTCCCACCGACCTTCCTCTCTTTCTCACTCGACTTCTCTCTCACCACCCTCCCTCAAAATACACTTCCATCCCTAAAAAGATAAACCCCTAAAATAAAACCCCATCTTCTTTTAACAAACCCCTAAATCAAAAAAGGTAAACCCAATTTTCAATTCTATCGAAGCCCTAAATCGAACAAGATGAACCCTAAAGCTTGAATCAGTTGATTCTCTCAGATTAGTAGCTAGAATTAGTAAGTGTTTTTCCAATTTCTTTTTAAATTTCACTTTTTAATTTTTGATTTAACTTCTTTTGACAGATTGGGTTGCTTGATTCATTCTTCATCAGAATGGTTAATCTACATTTAGTAAGTGATTCTTTGCAAATGTTGTTTTTGTTGCTTCTATATTCATTTGTTATTCTTGACATACATGAATATTCCTTCTTTTGGAAATTGTCTTCAGATTGTTATTCTTCAGATTGTTGCTTGTATATTCATTTGTTCTTGTGTTTTCAGTCAGACTTACATATTTTTGCGATTTGTTTTGATATACTTTGCAGTCACTTCTCGTAGCTCTTGGATCTATTTAGTTCTTGTCAAACCTTGCATTTGTCTTGGTTATATAAGTATTTGTGTATTTCTTTCTTCTAATGCAATTTACTATTGTACAACTTTTGATTGTCCATGTCTAGTGCCTATGAATTACACTGCATAACATTAAGCTACTATTAATCTTATATTTTACTTGTCTCCCATGAAATCCCCTAAAGTTTGGTGGAAGTGAATTATATCCTTTATCACTTCCTCTTGTAATATTCTCTTAGTTTGCTAGATTATAATTCTTACTTTGTTTTTCTTGAGCTCTTGTTTGCCTGATTTGGTTCAATTCAACTGACTTTACAGCTTCTAATCGTGTTCCTTCCCAGAATATGTATGTGTGTGTGTTTTCAATGTCTTGTCCCTGCTTGATGTTTCATTTTGACGTTATATCTTTTAAATTGATATAGTTTTATTCTTTCTCGATCTGCAGGAGAGTAAAGTCCTCAAGTTTCTCTTTAGCACATTGAAGTTTCTACGAAAGACATTTACCAGCAATTCTTATTGAAATGTTTTGCATGATTCAATCCTCAACCCCTGCTCTTAAGAGCATGTTCAATACTGAATGGGCGACTAAATAAATATGGGGTTATCAGTCCTCGTTTCGATGTAGGTGTCAAAGAAATTTAGCATTGGACTGCAAGACTGCATCCTTCAAGATAGGTTTGTACTTCTTTAGTAACTTTTGCTTCTTATTTATATCTTGCACTAGTAAAGGGGTTGGAACAATTTTTTGCTACAAATGTATGTTTTTATGCTTAATGACCCTAGTGTAGTAAAGGAGCCTTTAAATACACAATTTAATATCATCCCTGTTTTATCTCTGGTTTACATACTCATTTACTCGTCAAGTGGTTCTTGTTATTCATATCATATGGTTTTTTGTTAAATAATATGCAAACTTATTATATATGCAGTTTGGGTATATTGTGCTCACAACATCTGCTGGTATTATGGATCAAGAAGAAGCTAGGAGAAAGAATGTTGGTGGTAAGTACTTGGTTTCTTTTACTAAGCAGAGATTTCAGAAGGTGTTTTTGGATATTTATGATATTTAAGCGGCCTTTCATTTTTCTTAATCCCTTACCTTTTTCTTATTTGGTAAGCACTTGAGATAGTTTCTCTTATTTGGTTCCATTATTCTCTCATGATAGTATGATATGGTTTTTAAACTTCTTTACAAACGATGGTATGAACTCCGTATGTCCTGCTCTTAATTTTTTCAACTAATTGTTTGGATAAGTATGTAGTTGTGTGTTCATATAATTAGCTCTGAGCCATGTAACCTTGATTAAGTTGCTAGTATGTGTTTTATTATGTAATATGCGGCATTTACCAGCTAACATGTAATTCGTTCGTTCCCCTGCCCCTGTAATTTTTTAAAAATCTCTTTAAGTCTTCAAGCCTTTACAAATTATAGCTAAGCTAGGATATAGATTTTAATTAATCCTTTTTATAAGGAAGTTAATATTTTATGTATAATTGTAAGTAATAACTCCCAATCTATAATCTTTTTGGACAGTTATATACGTTAGAATTTGATGTGCTAGTGTCGGGAGTCAGAGTAAATGTTAAGAATTAACAATGTTGAAGCTACTAATGACTTGGTAAATTTGACAAAGATTGAATTAATAAATGTCATGTAAGTATTTGACAGGGCTGGTGTTCAGCAGCGATGGCGAACATCCTGGCAAGATGGAGTACTTGGCACTAACTGTCCAATTCCTCCAAAGTGGAATTGGACTTACAATTTTCAAGTGAAAGACCAGATTGGGAGTTTCTTTTACTTCGTTCGTTTAATTTTCAAAGGGCCTCTGGTGATTTTGGTGGCATTATTATTAATAACCGGGCAATTATACCAATCCCTTTTGCAACCCCACATGACGATATTCCAATCATGATTGATACTACACTAGGAACCACACGGTTAGTGTTTGGTGATTTGTATATCTCAGCTATTTTTATACATGTGTGTGCAGTAATAAAAGATGTGATATGATTTATTCTTGGTTTTGTTTGGAATTTGGATTATAGGCACTGAGAAGGACCCTAAATGTTGGAAAAGATCTTGGCATGCCCGATGGTGTACTTATCAAAATTTTACAGATCAAAGAAAAGAGCTACAGAAATAGATCAAAAAAATTCTGATTGATGTAGGCCTTATTTGCAATAGATGTAGTTTATTTTTTAGACGATGTGATGTTGTGGGAATTAGATAAATAGTTTTGTAGCTATGAATACTAATGGATAGTTTTTATTATGAATATTGGTTAATTGCTAAAACTGTATAAACTAAACCATTGTACCAAAAAGAGTTGACCATTGTATAAAATATGTAAAACCATTGTTTATAAGTAAAACATACAATTTTAGTAAAACTAAACGGACCATTGTGTGAAAATAAGAAAAATAAGCATTTAAGAAACAAAAGTGTTGTACCAAGCATTTCCCACAATTGTTTTAAAAAAGATAAAGGCTTGTATAAAATACAACTCACTTAACGGGTTTATGATACAATTAAGTTGTATGCTCAGTTATCCGACAATGGTTATATTTTAAGAAACCGTTGTTAACATAACGAATGAACAATGTTTTATTTTTTAGGAACCATTGTATTCCTCATTTTCTAACAACGGATTTAAATGATTGTGTTGTGGTTTCTGGTTGTGGTACAACGCTTTATGAGCATGGTGTGCTGTTGCTACGGATATTAGACAACGCTTTGTGTACCGTTGTCTGAGGTTGGTAAGAGACACCTGCTCGATAGACAACGCTATTCCAGGATATCAGACAACGGGCTAAAACCATTGTATACTTCAGTTTTCCTTGTAGTGATTATATATTTATTAAAATTTATTCGATTTATTTTTATGGGTCTATTGTAACAGTGTATATCATCAATTGTAACAGTTTTAATACTTTCGTTACAATATACTCTATTTTTGAATAAATATGTACAAATCTGTTACAATTGATCCCTTTTTTTGACCGTGTTACAATTTTAATGTTACATTAGATCTTGAAATGTAGTAGTGAAAATAAATATAAATACGAGTTGAAAGATATATAGTTAGCAAAACATTTTTGTGTTGTTTACCTCAGAAAGAAAATTATGTAATATATACATATATTATAACAAATTAATTTTATCATAAGAAAGAGTTGTCAGAGATAGGAATAATTTTCACTTTCTTTTATTGTAACTCTTAGATTATGTAATATTTTTTTTATATATTCTTAGAAATTGAATTAAATTACATACTTTGAATATTTTTGAATAAGTAGATTAACAATTTTTTAAATTTTAGTTTTAAAATTTTTATTTGAATTATTTTGAATCGTAAATGTGTAGAAAATTTAACTATAAACAGATGAATAATACAACCAAATACATACTATTGTGAACACAGCTTGCATATTAAAATTTAAGAAAAGGACGTGTTTTCCATTGTAAATCGCAAACATAACATGGATATACATACTGTTGCGAACACTTCTTTTTCTTAAATTTTATATGACTTCTTCCTAATTCGCCATTTATTGGATTCGTTTCATTGGAGGCTTTTAGACATGTCAGTCTTGCAAAACTCAATCAATCTATACCATTTTATCAAGTTGAATGTACAGAAGTGTTACAAATGCAAAGGAGCCGCTTTGTAAGACCGGTGTCTTCAACTCAACCCTCTCTCCATAATTTTTTTGCTTCAAAAACCCTACTAGTCTATGCTATTTTTTATGTATTCTGTTATTTATACAACAAAGGAACCCACATTTAGAAGTTGTTTGGTTGGCAGGTAAATATATGGAATTTGATTTTCATAGGGAATTATAAATTTGTTTGATTAACATTCATGTAGTAATTCTCATAAAATATAGGAATTTACTTACCCACCCTTCCATTGGTAACTTACACTTCCCATGATATAACTCTTACATACAACCAAACATAATTTTCAACTTACCATGAACTTGATACAAGGAAATAATAATTGCCAAGGTATTAAAATTTTCCCAAAAATTAATGAATACCCATACGTAACCAATCGAGCATTTATTCTTTTTTTAAACATTTTGATTATTTAGAACTGAAAAGTACTACCTCCGTCCCAAAATGTAAGATTATCTTACTTTTTCACACATTTTAATGTGCTCGAACCCGGTACTTGTGAATTATATTTTTTTAATTTTTTCAATTTGTATAAAAATATAGAAAATAAATTTTTTAAAAAATATTATTTATAAATACCCCGTTTTTTTTTTTTTTTTGAAAATGAAAAACTTTCATTTAATGATAAAAGATACAAAATCCGGTAGGGACAAGAGAGACATTCTTTCATCTATAAAAGCTAATCATCTAACCGAAAGGTATGCTTAACCAATCCATGGGTCGTAACCTAAATTGCGACAACCATGAGAAAGAGATTCCTCCGGAAGTTTAGACAATATCACCCCTATATCCGAACAGAAGACTCCAAAGTACATTAAAATACGTGTAAAAAGAAGAGTGTCAAACAAAAACGAATAGAATAGTAGTTTTGTCTTGAAATGTTTGTAGCACGTGCGTATATTATTGCTTTGTGTACTTGCTTCTGAATGTACTAAATTTAGCACGCCGGATTAGTAGGTCTTGGATTTAGGAGAAAAGGAAGAAAATCTGTCCGGCCAATGAAGAATTGCCATGTATGTACAAACAGGAGTGATGGGGATAATGCAAGACAGTTGATTGGATATTGAATTTTACTCATATATACAGAGTGATTTAATGTACTCGGTACTCCAATGTACATCGGAGAACATCTGAGAAGTGGGAACTGACATTACCTGCTGTACGTTTAACTATAAGACTAACCTTAAAATAGAATGAATACATGAGCTGTGACATAGTACTCCCTCCGTCTCTAAATGATCTTTCCGTTTAGAATGTCGGTCCTGTTCATAATAAGAGACAAATTACTAATTTACGTCTAATCTATAAATCCAAATCTTGTTGGATTCGTATTTATGAGTACTTTAATACAATGAAGTTTTTATATTTAATACTAATACGAAATTGAAGATATTAACAATGAAAAGTGTGCATTGACAAACGTGTCCAACTCAAATGGGAAAAGTATTTAGAGAGGAAGTACTAGACTTGAGTGCAGTTTTAGGCCCTTCTCCGAAATTTTTTAAACTAAAGGAAGTACTCTCTCCGTGGCAATATGTAAGACCCTCTGATTTTTTCACGCATTTTAATATGCTCAGAGACTCAGACCGGGTACTTGTGAATTATTTTTTTTAATTTTTTTCGATTTGTATAAAAATATAGAATCTAATTTTTATACAAAACAAAAAAAATTAAAAAATATTATATATAAGTACCCCGTCCAAACACATTGAAATGCGTGCAAAAAGAAGAGTGTCATACAAAATGGGACGGAGGAAGTATATATATGGAGTAAACTAATTTCATTTTATTTTTGGGATGAGAATTTCCTGAGATAAAATGAATTTAATTTATATTAATTTTTATTTGCTTTCATCTTTATTAAAAATTTAAGAGCATAAAATTAGAAAAAAAATAAAAATAAATATATTTTACTTATTTTTCACTTATTTTCTTCCCCATTTAAAATCGGAGAGCAAGGTGGTTGACGTTTCAATTTTCGTACTGTGAATGTTTCAATATGTTAAACCAATTTAATTATCTTAGGTCAACTATGACATGATATATTTTGTTATTATTACATTAAAGTGTATAATTGTCAATATATTGTTAAAAATTAGCACTTTTCTCTTATGATTAAAACATATACAAACCGTATTTAATTCTGTTTATGTTTATATTTTATGATGATCATTTTTCTAAAATTTGTATATGGAATTACATTCATAATTTTCAAATTTATCAATTATTAGAAAAGATTTTTAACAAATGTTACTAAAAATGAGATGAATGAGAAATGAGATAAAAATAATAATAATAATAATAATAATAATATATAGAATGAGATACATTATGCATTCAAAATATTGTAAAACATATATATTTGCAAAGAATGTTCAAATGTTCAATGAACATTATTATTTCATTCAAAGTCTTAAAAATCATATATGATTTGCAAGCAAAACATGTTTTGGATAACAATACGTTATGCAATATTTTGTTTGCAGAACATAAATGATTTTCAAAATTTTTAATGAAATTTGCATGTAAAACATATATGATTTTCAAGATTTTCAATGAAATAAATGAAATAGTGATTTTCATAGAACATGATATTTAATGAATAAATTTTTGCAATGTTTTGATTGATATTTGGTCTCCGATCTCCACTAAAAATTTTGGTCTCCTATATAAATTGATAACTATTTTTAATAAATTTTATTGAAAATGCTCTTATGATAGTTCAATGTGTGTTTAATGAAATGAATCACAATTTAACAGAAGGTTTTCTTTAAGCAAATTTTCGAATGAGTTTGTAGGATATAGGAGAGGCATACCGCATACGTGAACGTGAGGCTTCCCTAGCTTTGTGGCCTAGGGTTATCCCCAAGATATATAAATATAAGGCTCGTATTCTTAGGTCACCTGGTCCTAAGTGTGTGCAGAGATAGAATATTGTGTGTATGTAAAACACAAGTCGATATGTACCGTACATATAATGGTCCCGTTTGACAAATTTTAACACCAACTTATAAGTTATTTATTTTGAAATTTTTTTTGTATATATATATATATTTAGAGAAAAATATGCATGGAGAATTTAATATTCGTTATCTTGAAAAATTACTTATTTCAGAAAAAAAAATACTTATTTTCCAACTTTTTTTCAGAATAAATAACTTATTTCTGAAAAATAAACGGAACTTGTTAGATTAATGTTCGGGTATAGTTAAAACATATTGTAAGAAGCATGCAGTGACGATATCGTTATGTTGAACATAATAATAAAATAACAAGTGTAAAATATTATATATAGAGTTTTTGCTTAAAAGTATGTTTACTTATAGTTTTATTTACATTTAAATTAATAAAGAAGATTAACAGTATGGTAATTAATAAAAGGGTTTGATGTTCCTGAGGTTACCTCATAAAAATTTCCTGAGGTATTCATATTAATGCACGAGGGTACAATTGTAATTTCAAGATTATTTTAAGAAAGCTACCAATATTTACAAAAATGCCATAATATTTATACTATAACCTCAGGTAAATCTCCTGAGGTAACCTCAAGAACAGTTTTCTCTTAATAAAATTTGATATAATATTAAAAAAGTAATTCAATACAATTGTCCTATTTTTAAATTCTGTTAATCAAATATTAAAATTAACATCTCTTGAAATATATTCTTATACTAGCATGATAGCCCGTGCGAAGCACGAGCACCATTTAAATTCGTATAATTTAGTTGTTTTGATTTTTGAAATAGATGACTTATAATTTTTGAACTTAGTTGTTTTGATTTTTGAAATAGATTACTCGTAATTTTTGAATTTTTTATGCTATTAAGGTGATACATTTGACAAAATATTTTTTTTATGAATATTGATCTTGAACTTTTTAGATTAAACACATATATGATCGTAACAATTTACTCACATTTAAGAACTCATATGAATTTTTATAAATAATTTTAAAAACATAACTTAGAAAGTCTAAACAATGCATACATTTAAAAAATCTACCCTTAAGATAATAGACTCACATGTAGACATATATTGGCAAGTACTCAAATGATCTAACTTTTAATATTATACTGAGAACCGGGAACTAACCTGATTCCAGTAGCCTCCAGAAGCCAACCATATTTGCAGCCATGTGTTTTTTTTTTAGAAGTCAAATTCAACCTAATTCTACCTACTCCACCTACTCCACCTACCATCATTTATTTGCATTTAAGGACCTCAATATTTGCATGTAAGGACCTCTAGCATTAGTATAAATAGGCATGTTTAGAGCATTGTAAGGGACATTGAATTTGAGAATAAAAGTGAGTTATTTAGAGAATTTTCTCTCTTGTTCCTGAGCCATATTTTGGTATCAGAGCAAGTTTTTAGATCCCGGAGTTGAGTGAAAAAAAAAACAGAAATTCCGGTCACTATTTCGGTCGGAAGTTACTGTTCACTATTCACTGTTCACTGTTCATCGCCGGAGAAGACGACACTGTTCAGGCAGAGTTACTGTTCATCACCGGAGAAGACGACACTGTTCATCACCGGAGAAGACGACACTGTTCATACGGTACTGTTCATACGGTACTGTTCATACGACACTGTTCATACGACACTGTTCATACAGCACTGTTCGTACGACACTGTTCATACGGTACTGTTCATACGGTACTGTTCACGAGCACTGTTCACGGGCACTGTTCACTGAAAATTTATTTTTTCAACATGCCTCCACGAAGACAACCTCTGCGAGATGTTGAAATGGCGGACATGCAGAGACAAATTCAAGAACTTCAAGATGCTTTGCAAGCCCAACAAGTCTTGTTAAACGAGCGTCAACTAGAAGATGAAGAATCTTCCAGTGATTCTTCAACACCTAGAAATCGTCGACCACAAAGGCCACAAGTCAGACATGATGACATTAAAGTTGACATTCCTAACTTTGAAGGAAGACTGCAACCGGATGATTTCATCGATTGGCTTCAAACAGTCGAAAGGGTGTTTGAATATAAGGATATTCACGAAGAAAAAAAGGTGAAGATTATTGCTGTGAAATTAAGGAAACATGCTTCCATTTGGTGGGAAAATCTTAAAAAAAGGCGAGACCGAGAAGGAAAAAGCAAGATCAAAACATGGGAAAAAATGCGAAAGGAATTAACCCGAATGTTTCTTCCTCCTCACTACTACCAAGACAAGTTTATCCAACTGCAAAATCTTCGTCAGAAGAATTTATCAGTCGAAGAATACACAAGAGAATTTGAGAAGTTGATGATGCAGTGTGATATACAAGAAAAAGAGGAACAGACCATTGCAAGATACCTCGGAGGATTAAATACTGATATTGCTGATCGTGTTGAACTTCAACAATATTGGTTGTTAGAAGATGTTATTCGTCTTGCTACGCGAGTAGAGAAGCAGCTACCCAAAAGATCTACCACAAGAAATTTCTCTCCAGCAAACCAACCGCCTTACAATCAAAAGCCATCTACCAACCAAGCCCGCTCTTCCACCCAACCCTCTCCTAAAACCATTTCTACAGAAAACAAAAACAAGGCCATTAAATGCTTTAAATGCCAAGGTTTTGGTCACATTGCTTCAAACTGTCCAAACCGGAGAACTATCACAATTATCAAAGGAGAAGCCTATGAAGTTTATGAGGAAGAAGAGACTCGAGAAGACACTGAAGGAGAATATTACGCGGATCCAATATACGATGAAGAAATTACTGCTGCTGATCAGGGTGAGTCCTTAGTAATCCGACGAAGCCTAAACACAATGGCCAATAAGGAAGAACCTTGGTTGAGACGCAATATTTTCCACACTCGTTGCACTTCTGCAGGAAAAGTCTGTGATGTTATCATAGACAATGGGAGTTGTGAAAATGTCGTTTCAAGTTACATGGTAGAAAAATTGGATCTACCAACCCAGATTCATCCACACCCCTACAGTTTGCATTGGCTCAATAAAGGAAGTACAGTCAAAGTTGACAAGCGTTGCCTAGTGACATTCTCTATTGGTCAGAAGTACCAGGATCAAGTATGGTGTGATGTTGTGCCTATGGATGCCTGTCATCTTCTTCTAGGTAGGCCATGGCAGTATGATCGTCAAGTACTTTATGACAGTTATGCAAACACCTACTCTTTTGTCAAGGATGAAGTAAAAATCAAGTTAGCTACTCTGCCACCGAGTGAGCTTGATAAAAACAAGAAAGAAGCCAAACCATTAGTGTCCCTAGTCACGAAGAAACAACTAGAGGAAGCTATAGAGGAAGTTCAAACCATGAGCTTATTTCTATTATTCGAATCAAATAAGGAGATTCATGTTCCAGTCGAAATTAAACCACTACTTGAAGAGTTTCCCGATGTGGCTCCAGAAGACATTCCATCTGGACTACCCCCCATGCGAGACATCCAACACGCTATTGATTTCAGTCCGGGAGCAACGATTCCAAACCGACCCGCATACAGAATGAGTCCTCAGGAGCATGCTGAAATTCAAAATCAAGTTGAAGGATTATTAAAAAAAGGATTAATACAGGAAAGTGTTAGTCCTTGTGCGGTTCCTGCCATTCTAGTCCCTAAGGAAGATGGAAGTTGGAGAATGTGTGTTGATAGTCGAGCTGTCAACAAAATTACCATCAAGTATAGATTTCCAATTCCTAGACTTGATGATTTGCTAGATCAGATACATGGTTCCACTATCTTTTCAAAGATTGATCTTCGAAGCGGATACCATCAGATCAGAATTCGACTAGGAGATGAATGGAAGACTGCCTTTAAAACAAGAGATGGTCTTTATGAATGGACAGTTATGCCCTTTGGGTTGTCCAATGCGCCAAGTACATTCATTCGACTTATGAATCAAGTCCTTCGACCCTTTATTGGTAAATTTGTCGTCGTCTATTTTGATGACATTCTGATTTTTAGTAAGGACAAGGAGGAACACTTGGAACATGTCCGACAAGTTTTACAGACTCTTCGTGAACAAAAACTCTATGCCAATTTGAAGAAATGTGCTTTCCTGACAAATGAAGTTACTTTTCTTGGATACATCATCACATCCGAAGGCATACGAGTTGATCCAGAAAAGATAGAAGCAATCAATAGCTGGCCAGTTCCGCAATCAATCCATGAGGTCAGAAGTTTCCATGGATTAGCCTCCTTTTACAGAAGATTCATCAAAAACTTCAGCGCAGTTGCTGCTCCCCTCACAGATTGTATCAAAGGAGACAAGTTTCAATGGACCGAGGTTGCACAGAAAAGTTTTGACAAGCTGAAGAAATGTTTAACTAAAGCACCAGTATTAGCCCTTCCAAATTTTGATCAAGTATTTGAAGTTAGCTGTGATGCTTCCCACACTGGAATTGGTGCTGTTCTAAGTCAAGAAGGTCATCCTATAGCCTTCTTCAGTGAAAAGCTTAACGATGCTAAACTTCGGTATTCAACATACGACAAGGAGTTTTATGCAATTGTTCGAGCCTTGCACCATTGGAGTCATTACTTGTTAAATAAAGAATTCATTCTTTATTCTGATCATGAAGCTTTAAAATATTTGAACTCTCAACAGAAGATTAGCCGTCGACATGCCTCTTGGAGTGAGTTTTTACAGTCTTATCCATTTCTAATCAAACATAAGGCTGGAATTCAAAATGTTGTTGCAGATGCTCTCAGTAGGCGCCATACTCTACTATCTACACTCCAAACAAAAGTAGTTGGTTTTGAAATGATAAAGGAGTTGTATCCAGATGATCCTGACTTCCAGAAAATTTGGAATACTACTGAAGTGCAATCCTCCAAAGATTACTACAAGCATGAAGGATTCTTATTCAAAGAGAAGACTTTGTGTATTCCTCGATGTTCACTACGAGAAGCCATTATCTGGGAAGCCCATGATGGAGGATTAGCAGGTCACTTTGGTCGAGATAAAACTATGGCCCTGGTAAAGGAAAATTTTTATTGGCCAAGAATGGAAAGAGATATAAATCGGCATATTCAAAGATGCAGAATCTGTCATTTGGCTAAATCCAAACGCCAAAACACTGGTTTATATATGCCACTTCCTGTACCGGAATCACCATGGGAAGATGTTACTATGGATTTTATTTTGGGACTTCCACGAAGTCAACGTCAGAAAGATTCAATTATGGTCGTGGTGGATAGATTTTCAAAGATGGCCCATTTCATTCCTTGTCAAAAGACCAATGATGCTGTTCAAGTTGCTGATTTATATTTCAAAGAAATAGTTCGTCTTCATGGAATTCCAAAAACGATCACTTCTGATCGAGATGTGAAGTTTTTAAGCCATTTTTGGAGAACTTTATGGAAGAAGATGGGAACTAAGCTGCAGTTCAGTAGTGCGAGCCATCCTCAGACTGATGGACAAACCGAAGCTGTCAATCGCCTGTTGGGAAATCTACTTCGAAGTTTTGTTGGTAAAAACTTGAAGCAGTGGGATCTTATTCTGGCTCAAGTTGAATTTGCTTACAATAATTCAACTAATCAGTCCACGGGAAAGTGTCCTTTTGAAGTTGTATATGGCACCCGTCCACTTAGCCCACTTGATTTGACTCCGTCAACCAACAAACAACAATTCAGTTCTGATGCAGATAGTCGAGCGAAGGAAATCAAGAAACTGCATGAACAAGTTCGAGAGCAGATACGGAAACAAAATTCCAGATACAAAAATCAGCGAGACAAACATCGGAAGCAACAGATTTTTAAAGTTGGAGATTTGGTATGGATTCATTTACGAAAAGAGAGATTTCCTAATCAACCAAATGCCAAGTTGTCACCTAGAGCTGATGGACCATTCAAAGTTGTGCAGAAAATCAATGACAATGCTTACAAAGTAGAACTGCCTGGAACATATGGTGTTTCTGCAACTTTTAATGTTGCTGATCTTTCACCTTATTTCGACAATGAAGAATACTAAAACTCGAGGTCGAGTTCTCTCCAACCCGGGGAGTATGATTCCAGTAGCCTCCAGAAGCCAACCATATTTGCAGCCATGTGTTTTTTTTTTAGAAGTCAAATTCAACCTAATTCTACCTACTCCACCTACTCCACCTACCATCATTTATTTGCATTTAAGGACCTCAATATTTGCATGTAAGGACCTCTAGCATTAGTATAAATAGGCATGTTTAGAGCATTGTAAGGGACATTGAATTTGAGAATAAAAGTGAGTTACTTAGAGAATTTTCTCTCTTGTTCCTGAGCCATAACCTCACGTTCTTTTGTTTATACATATATTTATATATACCCGCACATTTTTATATCTCCACCTTTATCCTCCCCGTCTCTTACATTTCTAGAAACGTTTTACACCTTTTTTTTGGCAATACACATATGTTATCAATATCTATCCTCCACTTGTACATCTCGTTCTTCATCATCATCGTTCATGATACATATATACATAAATGTATGGCGTGTGTGCGCGCGCGCATATACAGACCATCATAACTCAGTCATTTATTCGTGTCACCAAATCGATTACCATTATAGCAATAACTTACGAACACTTTTATCACCGAGTTTCAGCCACATTCCCAATCACACTTTCGATAGCTCATTCATCTCATTTTTCTTCCTCTCACAATATAAATGAGTATATAAATCCTCATTAATGTCGTTTTCACCCACTTTACCACCGTCAACGCCATCACTAACACCTTCAAGCACTATCAAAATTTTAGAACTGGAAATATTTAGTAATTATTGTTTATAATTTTTTGTATAATTTGGATTCAAATTTTAGTGATTCAAGTTGAATTTTTTGTGGTTCTATTTTGATTTTGGTGGTGTAAGTGATGGTGCACATTCAAATATAATCTGCATCTCCACCTTTACACTCATACTTCTACTATTTCGATGATTATTTACACCGTCTTTTACACCAACATTATCAGTCACACAGTCCTTCACTCATGTCACCAAATCGATCGCTACTATAAAAATAACTTGCGAACAAGTTTGCCACCGAATTCCAATCACATTTCTTAGCACACATTCGGTAACTCATTCATCTCATTTTTTGTCCTCTCACCGTAAATCCGACTTCCGAGTAACTGCCAAAATATCTATATTTCATCAACATAGCTATACAGCATGATATTATAATTATTTGTACTACATCTATAATGTAGTTTATAATATTTTTGTTCTAACCCAATAACGCTTTTTTTATTTAATTGACAATGAATACAATATTTATATCTCCTATTAAAATAATTTAATTGATCACAAAACCATGTTTTAAATTAGTATAAAGGATAGTTTTTTTATATAATTTGTCAACAAATCATGTTGGCCTATATTAAACATAATAGATAAACAACATAATTTTTTAAATAAAATTTTTAATTATTAGCAAGGGAGTAATATTTGATAATTTTAACTTGATTAAATCTTAAAATAAATATGGAATAGAATAAAGCATGTGAGTTTTTTGTGCATTTGTGCATGTAGTTAATGATTTTTAGAATGTTTTTATAAATCTCTTTGGTATAGCGGTTGGAGGTACGTACATAATTCTTTCCTAAAACAACTTGAGGACATGCGTTCAATTCTCATGGCCAACATTTTTTTAATTCCTAGAACTTAGATAATTCTTTCCTAAAACAACTTGGAGGACATGGGTTCAATTCTCATGACCAACATTTTTTATATATTAATATAATAGAAGGGTAAATGTGTAATTTACTAAATAGAGAGATAAATGTGTAATTTACTAAATAGCTTGAAAAAATTCCTAAAACTTAGATAATTCTTTCCTAAAACAACTTGGAGGACATGGGTTCAATTCTCATGACCAGCATTTTTTTATATATTAATATAATAGAAGGGTAAATGTGTAATTTACTAAATAGAGAGATAAATGTGTAATTTACTAAATAGCTTGAAAAACCTTGTTGACGTATAATAAGTATAATGGATTAATTATATACAATAATTATTACTCCGTATTAAAATCAATATTATTAATAAATATTAATGAAAAATGAAAAATTATCAAAAATAACCATGTTTTCAAAAAAAATTTGCATTTTAGGTTGCAAATGTTGCATTTCATGTTGTAAATAAGGTTACACGGTATATTTTTAAAAAAATCTGTAACTTGAATATTTTTGAAAAAAATCTAAAAAAAATTATAAATTTTAAAGAATAGTTTTACATATTTCACGAGATTATACTAATAATATTAAAAAATTAAGGCCTGGGTGGTAAGTTAAAAGTGACATTAAGCACATGCAGGCATGTAACACATGTTTGTGGGGGCAAAAATTTTAATTGTGTCCCAACGGAAAGAGAACTGATAGATAGATACCTCTTGCATTGCATCCAATTTCCAAATTTGCTTGGCCACTAAAAGAGTGAAGAAAGAAAGGTGGGAATGCAACTATTCATTCTCCATTCTTATTTCTGTTTCTTGGTTGATGATGAAAGAAATTGATCGAAATAAAGCTGGAGAGATGGATGGCTACTTCTTGTCTGCAGGATGTTCTAGTTTGCAGTACTGCAATCCAAAACTAATTAAACAGAGAATAAGAAAGATATGTAGGTGTCCTTCGAGAATACATATGGATGTTAATGTCGTCACTTGTTAATTTCACCTTGTATCATTTGATTATAAAGTTATAACTTTGAGCAACATCCTCATGCGATTCTAGCTAGTTGACTGGCAGGTAGAGTATCGGTTTGTGTTTTTCTCTACTACTTAAAAGTGTACTCACATGCCTGGCTTGTTTCTGATTAGTTCGAATTCTCTACATCCAGTACTAAAGAAATTGGAAAATATGGTTACGACAAGATGTTTGCATCAATTTGCGTTGGGTATATATGGTTTCAATTTGCGTTGGTATATATAATAATACACTCGAATTTTGTTTGATATTTTTCCAGTTTTTGGCATTTTATTCTGTCCGTAAGATGTCTGATAGTGATGTTTACATGGTTGTATTTATAATTGTTATATTTTGCTATCGAAAAATGATGTATGATAGTAATAGAAGAGAACTTGGGCTTAATGCAAATGTTAAAACTTTTCCACCAACTCATTTTTCTGTTATTTGTGGCTGTGCACGCTTGCATGCATGGGCGATTGGCGTATAGAGGAGTACGTTTTATTAAAAGCTATATATACATGGAGCTTTTTTGTTTGATACCCAAGGGGAAGAACAACAAAATAAAGTATTATTCGAATCTATAAACAAGTGTGCCATGCTTGCTTTCGGAATTAGGAACAAAATAAAGTATTATTCGAATCTATAAACAAGTGTGCCACGCTTTCGGGATTAGCGGCAAAACCATTCTGTCAATGTCAATAGTCAATCTTCATCTCCTTACGAACTATCTCTTGTTTCTGATCTCAAGATAGTTATCCCAACATAACTTATAATATGCCTTGGTTATCGGTCTGATTACTTGGGAACAAATGTGCCAACATATCCAAACCCGACTACAAAGAATGCTACAGACTGAGGGAGGATGTAGACGAAGAAATAGTTCTTTCCGTAAACAAAATCATACGATCCACAGAACAATAGAAACATCCCAGCAATAATCTCTAGCCCATTGAGTCTGGTACATATAAAAAAATATACTTATACTCTCAGAAGTAAAAAAAAAAAAAAAAATTTGTCTTATTTTAACTCTCCTGTGAATTGTAATCTACACAAAATGCACACAGGAAAAACTGTACCTTTCCCATATTAATGTCCAGCCAGATTTCATTGCGGGGGCACTGCTAAGAAGAGGCACACTACTCGGAGCTTTAGTTTTGAAAGCATCTCCTAGTTTTTCAGTGACAACCCACTCGTTGACCCTGGCTATCTCGAGTAGGCCAGTGATTGTTGCTTTTGTCCGGTGCATGGCCATGACATTCTCAAAAACAACCCAGAATATTACAAGGTGAAGTGACCTGTAACAAATTTACGCAAAATTTATAAGATCATTTCCTTACTGATTGATCCAAAAGATTAAATGCAACTATTTGTTTTACTGGGAGAGAAAAAGACCTTGGAGTTTCAATGGCGTTAAGAATGGTTATAACAGAAGGAATGTAAATAACTCCCCATAGAGGAACTTCAACTTCAGGCACCAGAACAGTCAATGGCAAAACGCAACAGTAGAAGGCAAATGTGACAAAATGGGCCACGACCTTTCGTACCAAGAAGAAACTATAAAGCACATAAATCTTTTTCCAGATAGTCACTTTCTGTGACATGACAAACAACAAGATGTAGAATTAGAGAGCAACTTAAAAGCCAACTTCCTATTCGAGTTCATATATTCTTGAAATTTTAATCTTTCATTATAAAAATATGTTTGCTCGACAGAGAATACATCATAAACATAATTTACCTTGTTTGTTGCAATTTCAATGGCCATTTTCTTAAAAAGATTAGATGGACCACAAGACCATCGATGTTGTTGATACCGGAACGCTTTGAAAGTACTTGGAAGCTCACTTTTAACCTGAAGTTGTACAATTACAATTCGTAAACATTTATAATCTTCTCAACGTATATAGCATTTTTCTGGTAATTTTTTTGTATGTGATGCACCTCAATATCCCTGACAAAAACAAATTTCCACCCTTGAAGGGAAGCTCGGACAGCCAAATCCATATCCTCCACAGTTGTTCTATCCTTCCATCCTCCCGCTTCATTCAATGCCTTAAATCTCCACACACCTGCAGTTCCTGCATTACGATACCATTTCATTTATTTATTATTACTAATTGTTACGATTTTTATCATTTGTTTGTCTTACTATTACCATTGAAGCCAAAGAATGCACATGTTTGGGAACCGACTTCTTGTTCCACACTGAAGTGGTAATTCAGTGACATCTCTTGCATTCTTGTCATCAAGCACTCATCTGCATTAGCTGCATTGCATTCATAAAAGTAATTCTTGTCAATTCACTTGTTCTTGTACTCAGTCTGCTAGCTAGCCAAACGGTCCTCTATTTATTTTTTCGCATAAAAATGAATATATTGCAATACCGAATTTCCAACGAGCTTGAACAAGGCCGATATCATGATTGTGAACAAAGAAAGGCATAGTACGACACAAGAAATCAGGCTCAGGCTGGAAATCGGCATCAAAGATGGCAACAAAGTCACATTGGCTCACATAGCTGTGTTTCAATCCTTCTTTGAGGGCTCCTGCTTTATATCCATTTCTATTGTCTCTGATCTCATACCTTATGTTTATGCCTTTGTTTGCCCACTTCTCACATTCTGCCTCCACCAGCTCCTTTACAATTTTTTTTTGAACAACAAAAAATTAGCACCAATAATATTTAAAGACAGAGTTTGTGACAGACAAAATTTTCGAATGAAGAAAAGGGTTCTCTGTTACCTTAATAGCTAAGTCTGTTGAATCATCAAGAACCTGAACTATTATTCTATCCGATGGCCAAGAAAGAACGCATGCTGCTCCAATTGAGAACTGATACACCTTCTCAAAATGACAACAAAAAAGAGGTTAGAAGAAACAGGACAAACACCATGAATGTGCAATCTGTTTGCATAACAAGAAACGGTACCTCTCTTTCATTGTACATTGGTATTTGGACTAGCACCATAGGATAAGCTAAACTTCCCAGCTCAACATCTTCAGCTGGCATGGCCTCCCATTTGTAGTTCTTCTCGGGTTTTCGTCGCAACAATTTGATGAAAAGCTTGACAATTCCCATATAAACTCTCTCCACGAACAACATAACTGACATTACTAAACAAATACTCACCATTAGTCTTAACAGTGGCACAACCAACGGTGCTTTTATCAAGTCATAAAGCAATCCAACTTGGTCTAAGATGCCATTTAGTGTAATGCTTTGAAAAACCAATGTCTCCAACTCTTTCCTCCCCATTTCTTGCTTTGCAACTCCTCTACACTGCTCACTTACTTATATATAGACTAATATCTCCTATTAAAATAATAATACAAAAAAAAAAAAGACTAATGCAGTTCAAAATTTTATATTTGTATTTAAATTTGATTTTATTATAATTGTATATCAGAAATGTTTTTAGCACGTGTGTAATAATACTTCGTGTACTAAATTCTTTTACTGAATTTAGGTCAGGCATAATATTCTCTTGGATGTTATAATAATATATCAAATCTTTTCCGCCAATGACGAACTGCCACATGTGAACGTACAGTTGTTGTAAAGCGAAGAAACGTGACAGTTAATTAGATAGAGTCTTCCTCGTATGAGAACCCAAATAAAATGAGAATTTAGATCTAATTTAGCTATTCATTTTTATTTAATTTTAGCCATCCAATTAAAATATATATATGCATATGTGTATGTGTCATACTCCCCAATTATAGAATAATGTCACACCATAATCCCTGTCATTTATGTGAATCATGATGAAACCAGAACGAAGAAAGAAGAAGAAGCTGGAAACGTAACTGTATTTCACATTATGTGTAAACTTGTATTGTACACTGCTTGATTATAGAAATGAACTACTACTCTAGCTTATATACAAGTTGAGAATGATCTAGAATCTGTTTCTAACTAACTGTGACAGCTGGAATTTACAGAAAATACAGAAAATGCAGAATATAAGTTAATCAATCCCGACACTCCCTCCTCAAGTTGGAGGGTGTAGGGTGTAGAAGACACTCCCAACTTGCAAAGTAAATGATGATGTTGAAGACCAGTTAAAGGCTTCGTGCAAATGTCTGCAAACTGCTGTTTGGATGGTGTATAAGAGAGAGTAATCAAACCAGAAGATAGCTTAGTACGAACAAAATGGCAATCAAGCTCTATGTGTTTAGTTCGTTCGTGAAATACTGGGTTCTTAGCAATGTAGATTGCTGCTTGATTATCACACTTTACAGGAACTGGAATAACAGCAGGGACATCAAGTTCCACTACACCATAGATTGGATATTGCAACCAAAATTTAGAAAAATGTTGAAAAACCATTGCTATTGATTGACATTTCCATACAAATTTATAAAATTTTGGATGTATTGCAATGCTTTTTTAATTGGTTACGATAGAATGTAAAAATTATAAAAAATTGAAGCTATTGCAATGGTTTTTTAACATCGTTGCTATAGAGTACTAAATTTTCAAACCCAATATTGGCGGGCTCCTAAAATTGGAGTGAGCGGGCTTTCTAATCTTATTTTCGCGGTTAATAAGAAAAAAGAAAAAGAAATACTTACACACTAAGACACAAACACACTTAGACAAAAACACACTGAGACACAAACCACATATACACACGCCGCTCAAACACGTCGCTCAAATTAGACATGAATTGAAGCTCAAAGATTATAGATCAAGAATATAGAATCTCAAAAACAGAAGCACGGGTACTAAAGTTTGAAGATTAAATCTTAAACACGAGGTATGTTCAACTCAATTTTGGGGCATTTGAAGATGAAACTTTAACTCGATTTTGGGGCTTTTGAAGATGAAACTGGTTTTAAAGCTCATTAGAGATTGTATTGATGAAACTTGATTTAATTAGGGTTTTTTGTGTTCCATTTAATTAGGGCTTTTTTCGTATGAGTTAATTAGGGCATTTTACTCATATTGCTTGTTAAATAGGGATTGTTAAGAATTGGTTTTTGTGTGTCCTGTTTGGTGTGTCCTGTTTTTACGGAGAGATTCAAAGTGAAAATTCTGATATTTCACTTGATATACTTCTTGTATTATGAGCAAATTGAAAAAAATGTTTGTCAAATGACAAGGCTTGAACTGGTGCTAGACTATGGGCTACTTAATGTCCCAAGTCAAATTAGTAAAGCTCAGTGCTATAATTTTTAAGACTAAAAGCTTATCAGATAGTGTTAAATTGTCTATGTAACATTAGTTAGCAACTATCTTAGCTTCATGGCCAGTGTTTTAGCCTATTTTTGCATCCTAACCTTGTTTCTTATGTACTTTGGCTGCTGCTAATTTGTAAATTTATCTTATTTCCTATAGGCTTGTAATGGTCTTTGTTTATATGTATATTTCGGGCATATAATGGTTTTAAGGAACGTGGAGTGACACCTTTCTCGAAGTGGGAAAAGGAACTTCTAAAGATCGTCATTGATCCGTGCTTTAAGGTTTGTTCAGTCTAAAGATTGTAGCCTTTTCTACAATTGGAGCTCCATAAGCAGGTTTGTTGCATTGTTAGGATGAACTTCAGTATGTGGTCTGGTCTAGTCACTATGTGTAGATTTGTGTCTCTTTTTAATTGAATGGTTAGTTTTATGGGTTGTAATTCTATTTGGGCCTCTTAATTTGCAAAGTAATAACATGGTTGGGTTTTTTGCTAATTAGAGTTGAGAGTGCAACCGACGGAAAGAGTTCATCTAGGGACATTTTTGCATACATTATTAATGTAAAGAAGCTAAAGCAGATTTCTTCTGTCTGGAGTACATGTTGGACATTTGTGTTAATGTGTTTTTACTCATGTTCACTTGATTTTATTTGATATCTTAATTTCGATGTTAGAATCATCTTCTATGGATATGTGCTACTTCTTAATTCCTTGCAAAGTTTATTCCTTCTAGTAGTTGTTCCTTTTTGTTTTTAATTAAATTTTGTTGCTGAAATATTTGTTTGGCTTTTATAAAATTCCTAATGTTTATATTAAAGGTAAGGAGGGAAGTCCAGATTTTATAGAGTTTAATATAAAAAATGACCAAGTCGCCCAACCAGGTATCAAGCGAAAAAGAGGTAAAAGTGGGAAAGGTGGTTCAGAGATTGATGCAGGTTCTTTTACTGGAGAGACATTTAAGCCAGTTTGTTGCTCAACTTGTTCCACTGAGGTCAGAGTGATTGATGTAGAAGAGGTCTATCATTTCTTTAATGTTCTTCCAAGTGAGTCTTAACTTAGGTACATACAGTGTTCAATATTTTGTGATATTCAATCTTGTCTGATGCTTTTCATAAGATTTTAAATGGATCTTAAATTTATAATGTTCGTAATTATAGAGATAATATTTCAGATTCCAAGCATGTTTCTTTTCTACTTGTACAAATGTTTATATGCCCCACTTTGCCAATAATTTGACACTTACAAGCACTTAGAATCTCCACTTTCACGTAAGCGATTTATGGGATATTCTAGTCTGCGATTACCAGAACAACTGTGATTCCTCATATTAATTAGTGGTGGAGCCAAATACTGAATATTGCCAATATTATCACTAGAGTTGATTTAGTCATTTATGTTATACCTTCACTCAGCCGACACCCGACAAGCTTAAAATGATAAATTTTTATATATTGTCTCATCTCTCACTTGTTTCTTCAAATACAAGATGTGATTAGTCAGACGTCTCGACATCAACAATTTGGTGTAAATGAATATTTCTTTCATACTAAATTGTGTCTTGGGTTTTATACTCGGACCTTGCGGTTACTTATCTCACACATTTGCAGTATATAATACAATACAATACAGAAGCATGCTTATAAAAGTATGTTTTGGATAATGGACCCAAAAAGTATAAACTTGAAGGTCTATTAACAAAAATTCCCAAAAATGGAGGAATGTGTGGCCAAAAATTTGCATTAATTATATAGGCTGAGAAGGTTTTCAATCAAGAGATGTACTTCAAGAAGACTGTCAGATTTGTTGGAGAACCAATGACACATTTGGAATCAATTGCTTCCTCTGCGGTATATTATATTCGATATTGGTATTATATGTGTGTGTTCTCCTGTAGTATTTTATGTATTTTGTTCTTGAGTGTAAATTCACTTTCTTCTGAAATGCATTTTTTATAGAGTTTTGAAGGCTGTTTTTCTTTTTGTCTAGGTGCGTGCAGCCATCAAAGTGAAGGCATCTGTTATTATATGTTTCACTTCAACCGGAAAGGCTCCAAGGTATTATTGATACTTTTCTTTCATATATCCTTAATACATGCTGAGTACAGGTTGTTTTGTTGTCACAAAGTTGTGTTGTTCACTTTCCACCCTAATAATAGTTACAATTGTTTATATTATATGAATGTAGATTGATTGCGAAATATAGACCAACAATGTCAATTCTATCAGTTGGCATACCATGACTTTAAACAAATCATTTACAAATCACTCATACAATTTACTAAACTATACATGTTAATAACATTTTAGCCTGATATACCGCAACATGAGTTTCTATTATTGATGCACTTTTGCCCGTTAGTTCATCATCAAAGCCTGGTTATGATAAAAGATCTGTCAAATATGTCATAACATCTGCAACCTTAGTGGCCTGCCCCCATGCTGCTGGAGGCAACAATTTATGTAAAATCTTTGCATCCCGAGTGATCTGCTTCAGCTGATGTAAAATCTTTATAGGTAACATTTCTGTTTGGAAAAGTTTAACTATTAATTTAAACTTATTTAAGCCAGAACTTGACATATTTGTTTATTTTCTGTGTGGTGCATGGATGCTTCAATGAATCCAGATGTAAAATTTGCCTATGGAGCACGACATCTTAATCCAGTGATCAAAGGCTACAAATCCTCATCTAATATAATGTTTTTACTAAACCAGATGAGTCAGATGGAGATGGAGATGAAGCAGGACTTCTTATCGCACAATTTTCTTACTTTAGATTCCAGATTTGCTGCATGTATGTATAAATTAGATGTTAAATGTGACCTTGTCATTCATTTAGACTTTAGACGATGAATGGTATTTATGACCATGTTGTCGGTGTCTTTAATTTGGGATTGGTGGTATTGATGTACCAATGTAATCATTGTATTAGAATTTATTATGTACCAAATTATATTCCAAATTACTGGTGGATTTGTATATAAAACAAATAGGTGATGCTCAATTAATTTTAGAAAAGCATTGTTATTGTCTATAAAAATGTTGCCATTTATTGTTATTTTTTTTATAAAAGCGTTGCTATTGGACAAATTAGTTGCCAATTTTGCTTTAATTTGTTGCCATAACCCACATATTGTAATGCATAACAAAAAAATTACTAAAAAAGAGCATTGCAATAGGCTATTGCAATGATTCAATAGTATTGCTATAGACACAAAAACATTGCCATAAACGTTTTTTGCAATGATTTTAGGTGTTGCCATACGTTACTAAAATCGTTGCTATAGGGACATATAGTAACCAGACCAAAGTTAACGGTAGATTTTTGCAAAATCATTGCAATAGACTCTACTGCAATGGTTTTAGGCCCTAAAGCAACACTTTTAAGTGGTTGCTATATGCAATCTATGGTGTAGTGTTCATGTAGAAGACGAGATAACCAAGCCAACTCGGAAGTTAATCTCCTTAAAGATCGATATTCTGCCTCAGCTGATGATAAAGAAACCGTATGCTGTTTCTTTGATTTTCATGAAATCAGACTTCCACCAAGTAAAACAACAAAACCACTTACAGACTTTCTAATGTTAGGACATGCAGCCCAGTCAGCATCACAAAATGCTTCTAAATCAAACGAATCATTTTTGTTTAATGACAAACCTTGCCCTGGATTGTGTTTGAGATAGCGTAGAACATGTAAAGCAGCATCCCAATGAGGTTGTCTTGGTGATGACATGAACTGACTAAGATGTTGAACACTAAAAGAAAGATCTGGACGTGTGTGTGTTAGAAAATTAAGTTTCCCTACTAATTGTCGATATCTTGAAGGATCAGGTAACAATAAACCTTCATCTGGAAATAGCTTGCAATTAAGATCTAGAGGAGTAACAACAGGAGAAACATCTATGCACTGAAACTCAGCTAAAAGATCAGAGGTAAACTTTTGTTGAGAAATTATCATACCATCTGGTACCTCTGTAAATTCTAGGCCAAGAAAATAATGAAGTTTGCCAAGATCTTTGATTTTAAAGATAGAATCAAGATATGCTTTAATGTGATCTATCTCCTCATAGTCATTGCCAACAACCAGAATGTCGTCCACATAAACAGCAAGAAAAATAACCAAAGAACCACGTTTCTTGTAAAACAGAGAAGAGTCATTTTGAGAAACAGTATATCCTCTTGAGAGTAAAGTAGTTTTCAGTTTTGTATTCCACTCTCGTGAGGCCTGTCTTAAGCCATATAATGATCCACATTTAAGCCAGGTGGAGGTGTCATGTAAATGTCTTCATGCAAATCGCCATGAAGAAAGGCGTTATTTACGTCCAGATGAAACAGACCCCAACCTTTTTTCACTGCAGTAGCAACCAAACTTCTAATCGTAGTCATCTTAACAACTGGGGAAAAGGTTTCATTAAAATCCACACCTTCAACTTGAGTAAAACCACGTACAACCAGTCGAGCCTTATAACGCTCAATAGAACCATCTGAATTCTGTTTAACCTTGAAAACACATTTACAAGTGATAGGTTTCTTGCCTGGAGGTAATGGAACAAGAGACCAAGTTTTATTTGATTCTAAAGCAGCAAATTCTGCATCTATTGCAGTTTGCCACTCAGGAAATTTAATGGCTTCATTACAGGATTTTGGTTCTGATGGCGGTAAGCTATATGAAGGTGGAACAGTGGAAGTGGAACAACAAGAAACAGGTGGAGTGAAGCTAACAGATGAGGTACAAAGAGATGTTAAAGTGCAAAAACATGCAGAATCATGAGAACATGTGACATTATTAGTATATGGATGAACATAATCTGTCAAATAAGAAGGAAGTTTAGTAGATCGAGATGATCTTCTAGATGGTACAATAGAATCAATAGAATCATGAGTAGAATCAACTGAATTATGAATAGAATCAACTGAAGCATTATGTTCACTAGAACTATTGTTATGTGTAATAGGATGAGAAGAATTATGAGATAAAATATCAGAAGTAGAGTCTATTTTGTCAGGAATTGACAATGGAATGAAACTAGAAGACATGGGTTTCACTAAAGGAAATACCGACTCATGAAACACTGCATCTCGAGAAATAACAATAGTACGATCAACAAGGCTCAAGAACTTATAGGCTTTCTTTCCATATGGATAACCTAAGAAAATGTAAGGAACAGCTCGTGGAGAAAATTTATCTCGATTTGCTTTGGAAGTGCAAACATAACTCAGGCAACCAAAAGACTTAAGAACAGAATAATCAGGTTTGACCTTGAACAACATTTCATATGGGTAACAACCAGACAGAAGTTTTGTTGGAAATCTATTGATCAAATAAGTTGTTGTCAATACACAGTCCCCCCAAAACTGTTTAGGCAAATTGGATTGAAAGAGTAAAGCTCGTGAGGTTTCAAGTAAATGCTTGTGTTTACGCTCAACTACCCCATTTTGTTGTGGGGTGTGAGCACAAGACTTTTGATGAACAATGCCTCGAGAAAGGAAAAACTCTGTAGCAATTTTACTAAGTCATAACTCTAATGCATTATCAGTTCGAACAATTTGAACTGTGCTATTAAACTGAGTTTGGACCATGAAAATGAACTACTTTAGGAATTCAAAAGCATTACTCTTACAACTTAGCAAATGTGTCCAAGTAGTACGAGTGTAATCATCAACAATCGTAAGAAAATATCTATTTTTATTGTAAGTTTGAACTGAATAAGGACCCCAGATGTCCACATGTAACAACTGAAATGAAGCAGTAGAATGAATTACACTTCGAGGGAAAGGAAGTCTATGTTGACGTGCCTTGGCACAAATTTCACAAGCAGATAGTAAAGACAGACTAGAGTTATCAATATTACAAACAACTTTGAGTTTAGACAAAGACAAATGGCCTAATCTAGTATGTCAGGTTTCAGCAGAAATTCTTCCATTGCTATGGCTGAGAAAATTTGAAGAGAGAGGAATGGAATTTTGATGTGCAGAAGTTGAAGATGTAAGCGGATATAGGCCCCTCTGAGAATCACCAAGTGCCAGTGGCTTCCTCAGAGAATGGCCCTGCAGAAAGCAAGTTGTAGGAGTGAAATGAATTGTACAATCAAGCTGATGAGCCAATTTGTTTACGGAAAGTAAATTGTACTTAAAATGAGGCACATATAGTACATTAGATAGAACTATATCATGAATAATAGGAACTGTGCCAGCATGAGATATCTTTGTGATGTCACCATTTGGTAAAGATACGTTTAAAGGCTGTGGCAGAAGATATAAAGTGGTAAACAAATGTTTCTGAAAACACATGTGATCACTGGCTCCACTGTCCAGGATCCAAGTACTATTGTGTGAATCAGAAAAACATGCCAAAGGAAGAAAAGTAGAAATATTACCAGCAAAATTAGCTGAGCTCATTGTAGAATCATTAACAGATGAAACTTGTGCTGACTTGAGTAGATTAATGATTTGAGAACAGATGTCAGGTGGAAAATCACCAACAGAAGCAGATGCATTAGTAGATGAATTCACAGAGTTCACAGAGTTCCCAGAATTCACAGTAGATGAATTATCAATTTCAACTTGAGCTGCTATTCTCCTAGGATTGACAGATGATGAAGGTGATCTGGTAAACTTAAAATCAGGTGGAAAACCATGCAATTTGAAGCATTTGTCAATTGTATGCCCTGGTTTCTTACAGTAGTTACAGTGAACCTTCTTTATATCCATATTTTGTTTCTTAAAACCTCCACCATAGTTAGCAGAATAGCCAGACTTATTGACAGCCAAAGATGCAGCTTCAGGTAAAAAATGGCTAGTAGAACGTATCTCTCTCTGTGTTTCTTCCTGAAGCAAAAGACTATAAACTTGACCAATAGTAGGCAATGGTGACCTCATTAAGATTGAACCTCTCATGACATTAAAAGATTCATTTAGCCCCATTAAGAATTGAATATGTTAGATATTGATTCAAGTGATATCAGGATCTGGATTGTTACTGATCAAGATACTGATGCTGACGTCATCAGGAATACAACGTTAGTATGAAGGTATCGTCAGTATTAGAAGCTGGTCAGGATTTCGTAAAGATTCTCATTAGACCAGAGATCAAGGAAGATTGATATGTCGGTTCCTAATTTATAGGAAGGAAGCTATCATACAAGATATGCATTCAGAGATATATGTAATTGATTTAGAATATCTTGTAATTGATAGTGTAACTGTGTATGCTATATAAACACAGTTTAGGTTTTACATTAGTGTGATCGAATACACGAGTTATTCTGTAACCTAGCAGCTCTTAAGAACACAAGAATTTCTTAAGAGAGTTTGTAACAGTTTTATATCAGAATTAATAAAGTTGTTATTGATTCATACTTGTGTTATTTCTGTTTAAGTCGAAAATCTTATACAATTGTATTCAACCCCCCTTCTACAATTGTTATTTACTGGGCAACAATTGGTATCGGAGAAAACTGATTAATATTAATCAGAAACGATCTTAAGATGTCGACAAGCAAGTATGAAAGCATCAAAATTCCAATTCTCAAGAAAATTGAGTATCCAACATGGAAGGTGAAAATGCTGATGTATCTGGAAGCAACTGATCCAGACTATCTTGATAGGATCAATGATGGACCATTTTTTCCAACAAGATTAGTTGCAAGAATAGAGACTGTTGCTGAACACTATGTCATTAAGGCAAAGAGTGAGTGGACGACAGAGGAAAAGGCTCAAGTACTCAAAGATGCAAAGGTAAAAAATATTTTGCATAACAGTCTTGATAATGTCATGTCAAACAGGGTAATAGCATGCAAGACTGCAAAGGAAATTTGGGATACTTTGGAAACTCAATGCCAAGGTACTGAATCTATCAAAAGAAACAGAAGGGCTCTGTTGATTCAGGAGTATGAGCAGTTCGATGCTAAATCTGATGAAAGCCTTACTGACATGTATGATAGATTTTTGACATTACTGAACAAGCTATCACTAGTTGGCAAAGAGTATGATCCAGAGGACTCAAACACCAAGTTTCTCAGAGCTCTAACTGAGGAGTGGGATACACAAGCTTCAATCATAAGGCATCAATATGATTTGAAGATGATGTCACTTGATGAAGTTTATGGGATGCTTAGAACCTATGATCTTGAGGTTCAACAAAGAAAGAATAAGAAGAATGTCAAGACAAAATCTGTTGCTTTGAATGTTGAATCAAAATCAAAGGGAAAAGCTGAGGAGGTTTCTAGCAGAAAGAGTAGAGTGGTAGAGTCAATTCCTGATGACTCATCATCAGATACTGATACTAAGTCTGATTCTGATACTGATGATGACTCTACTGATTCTGATATAATGGAAATGGTTGCTATGATAGTCAAGGGCTTCAAGAAGATGAAGTTCAGAAAGGCTAGGAAGCAAGTGAAATTTCAGAAGAGAACCTTCAATGCTGACAAAGACAGGTACAAGAAGAAAGAAGAGAAAAGCAGCAAATTTGACAAGTCAAAAGTCAGATGCTATAACTGTGATGGAATGGGTCACTTTGCAACTGAGTGCAAGAAGACCAAAACCAAAGCTCTCATTTCTTCAAGCAAGGATTGGATGGACTCATCATCTGACTCTGAAGAAGAAAAAGTGAATTATGCTTTGATGGCTAAAACTGATGAGACTTCTGCTGGTGAAAATAAGGTATCTGAAATTTTGTTTGATTTTGATACTAATAATGTCTCTGAGCTAAGATCTTTTTTAAAATCTCTGCATATTAGTTTTAGGAGTCGATCTCTTGAAAATACTAGAATAAAATCTGAAATGGCAGAGGTTGTTAAGAGAAATGATCATTTAGAAGCTGAGTTAATTTTCTTGCAGGAAGTTCAAGCAGAATGTGATAATGCTAAACACATGAAACTTGAAATAGAGTTTAAATGTAATGAACTTGAAATGCAACTTAAAGAGGCAAATGAAAAACTCAGAACCTGGACACATTCTGGAACAAAAACTCATGAAATTATTACTGATAAAAACTGGAAAGAGTGTCTAGGTTATAAGCCAGAGAATGAGAAAAAGGACAAAGAAAAATTTGTTTCATCTAATCCAGGAAGAGTTATAGTTGATGACTCAACAAATCCAAAAACCTACAGATATGTCACAGATAGTACTAAAACCAAATTAAAACCTGTTAATTATGTGTATCCAGAAAATCCCAAATCTACTTCTGATAAGTGGAGTTTATATCCACTTGGAGCATTCTAAATCGTCTTAAATTGATTGTCTTGGGCTCAAGTTTCTTGTAGTTTTGATGTGTTTTGTTTAGTTGTGCAGATTTACAAGGATGTCGATTATGGTGGATGTTTTTGTCGTTTTTGGAGATTTAATTTATTAAAATTCGGATTTATTGGGCTGCACGCGAGAGATTCACTGTTTGGGCCATATCTTGAGTTCTATAAGTCTGTTTTCAGCCCGTAAGCAGTCCACGCGAAGATAACGAGATTCTCTATCATTCTAAGGTGGTCCAGAGGCCCAATTATGTCTGGAACGGCTCTGGAAAACAGAAGAAAAGTCAGCTACGAATTTCCCTTTAAAACAGAATCAGTTTAGGAAACGTATCTTGCAGAAATTCTATTATAATTCTGTTTTGGTATTTTCTTGCTGGGCAAGACTTTTAGAGCCTATTTAAACACATCTAAGCATTGTAATAGATACATACATTATCATAGTTTTATTATTGTAACTAGCTTAGATCTGCAAGAGAAAAAAGGAGAGAAGGATTCAACGCTCGTGTCAAGCAACGGATCTAGATCTACTTCATCTTTTGTTATAGATTTGTTTTCTCAAACTCTTATTTATTAATATAATTACTTCTTTTACTTATATCTTGTTATTTACCATGTTTTCATCAAATCCCATGGTGACGAAAGGTTTAATTATGAACTAATCGTTGTCATGGGATCCTAGTGGATTTATCTATGTAGCTTAGTAGTTTGCATGCCTTAAAGATTTATGTGTGGTGAATACTGATATCCTCGTATGGTTAATCTTAATGCTTTTGGATGCGTAGCTAACATCTAAATTGAATTGTTAATCTCTTGTGAAGTGAAAGTGGATCTTGAGATTTAGAACTTGCCATGCTAGCATAGGTTCATAATTGTTTATCAATATGATTCGTGGTGTGAGATGAAAATACTTATACTGCCCTATGTGATCTTTATGGATAACTTGTTCTTCAACCGTTATGTTTTCAAATTCTATAGACATATAGGGTCTAAGCATAATTGGTGTCTATTCATCTTCTATCTCTTTTAAGGATGTATGTTTAGTTTGGTATGCGTATGCTGACAGGTAGCGTATACTTGTTTCGTGTTATCCGATCAGATATCAAAACCATCGCATGTTTTAATTAAAGGCTGCAACTCTAAGTGAAGTAGATGATGAAACTAGGATTCCATGTTTTATTCTCATATTAGTAATTCGACTTTAATCTCTTTAATTAGTTAATCTTTAGTTTGATAATTAATTTAGTAGTTAATAAAAATCCAATTTGTTATTTGTCTTAGCAATGGATAAAAACCATACATCGGTGCATAGGTACATTAATTGAATTGAACACCATTCTAGATCTCTGTGGGAACGAACTTGATTTAATCATATATTACTTGTGACAACGTGCGCTTGCGTAAATTTTGCATAACAAGTTTTTGGCGCCGCTGCCGGGGATCATCGGTGTTTTTATTTTATTTTATGTGCTTGTCATCAGTGGTCGTTAGCGTTCACTGACTCGGATTTCTTACTTAGTTTGTTTGTTTCGTGGTGTTTGCAGGTACTTAAGTTTGTATGCGAACACGCTTACAAGCTCGTTTGGAAGAACTGGCAGAAGACGATCTTGTAGAGAATAAAGAGAATAAGGAAGAGGAAACTGAGACTACTGTAGAGATGGGTGACGCAGCAGCAGCAGCTAAGGCTTTGAGGGAGTATTCTCAGCTGAAACTCAATGATATCCAGTCTAGCATTATTAGGCCAGCTATTGCAGCGAACAATTTTGAGATCAAGTCGGGCACAATTCAGATGGTGCAGAATTCAGTTCAGTTTGGGGGAGCTCCTACGGAGGATGCCAACATGCATGTTCGGGACTTTATCGAAATCTGCGACACTTTCAAATGTAATGGTGTGACGGATGATGCTATTAGGTTGAGGCTTTTCCCATTCTCTCTGAGGGATAAGGCTAAGAGCTGGCTACACTCTTTGCCACCTGGTTCCATTACTACATGGGAAGATCTTGCTCAGAAGTTCCTTACTAAATTCTTCCCTATGGCGAAAACTGCAGCATTAAGGAACCAATTGACTCAATTCCAACAGCAATCTGGCGAGACCTTGTGTGAGGCTTGGGAACGCTACAAGGAGATGCTACGCAAGTGTCCTCATCATGGCATGCCTGATTGGATGGTTATTAATGGGTTCTATAATGGGTTGGGAGCACAGTCTAGGCCCTTGCTAGATGCAGCATCAGGTGGAGCTCTGTGGGCAAAGAGCTATGATGAAGCTTATGATCTTATAGAGATGATGGCTGCTAATGAATATCAAAATCCAACCCAAAGGCTATCTCAAGGCAGGGCAGCAGAAATTTTGGAAGTAGATACAGCTTCAATGATTACGGCTCAGTTGAAAGCTCTTGCTATGAAGGTGGATTCTCTTGCAAATTATGGAGTTCAGCGGGTGGCTAGTGTTTGTGAGTTATGTGCGGGCGCACATGAGACGAATCAGTGTGCTATCTCTTCCGAATCAGCACAGTTCGTGAGTAATTTCCAGAGACCTGCTGCACCAGTTCCAACCACTTATCATCCCAACAATCGGAATCATCCTAAGTACTTCAGCTGGAGCAACAATCAGAATACTCAACAATCTTATCAGCAAGCAAAGCCATTCAATCAAGGCTATCAACAGCCTTATAGGGCACCATATCAACCTCCGGGATTTCAGCAGCAACAACCTCAGGCTCATGCGGGGCAATCTTCTAATGAAAAATCTGATGAGATATGGATAGCGTTAAAGAACTTACAAGCTGGTCAGAAGCTCTTAGAAACTCAGATAGGACAGATTGCAAGTGCCTTAGGTGGTAGGCCACAAGGAACTCTTCCTAGTGATACGGAGGTTAATCCAGGCAGGAGGGACAATAAAGAACAGGTGAATGCAGTTACTTTGAGATCAGGAAAAGTCACGAGTGATCCTAAATCAGCAACTGAAGAAGATGAAGATATTCAGAATCAGCATGTTGAAAAATCTGCAGTGCCAGAAATTGAGAAATCTGACTTAGTGGCTGATCAGCTTGATGGTGAGAAGAGCAAGAAACCTGTTGAAAAGTATACTCCGGATCAATCTACAAAGGATACTCAGGTCTATCCACCTCCGCCATTTCCTGGACGTTTGAAGAAAAGTCAAGAGAAACAATTTCAGAAATTTATGGATGTCTTCAAGAAATTGTCCATTAACATTCCTTTTGTTGAAGCGTTGGAGCAGATGCCGAGATATGCAAAGTTCATGAAGGATATTTTGTCACGGAAGAGAAGGTTGGAAGATTTTGAAACAGTGGCATTGACAGAGGAGTGCAGTGCGGTGTTGCAACAGAAATTGCCTCCTAAACTTAAGGATCCAGGAAGCTTTACAATTCCATGCACTATTGGCAACCTTTCTTTCAACAAGTGTTTATGTGATTTGGGAGCTAGTATTAATCTCATGCCCTTGTCTGTTTTCAAGCAACTTGGTCTACCGGAGCCAAAGCCAACTAACATCTCTTTGCAGTTGGCTGATCGATCTATCACTTATCCGAGGGGTATAGTGGAGGATGTCTTGGTAAAGGTTGATAAACTCATATTTCCTGCTGATTTTGTGATCTTGGATTTTGAAGAAGATAAGAAGATTCCCATAATTTTGGGAAGACCGTTCTTGGCTACAGGAAAGACTTTGATTGATGTGCAAAAAGGAGAGCTTACAATGAGGGTGCAAGATCAGAGTGTCACCTTTAATGTGTTCAAGGCAATGAAATTTCCGACAGAGGATGAAGAGTGTTGCAGTGTGGATATAGTTGATACGGGTCAGAGGAAGAAGTTTGATCAGTTATTGAGCGAAAAATCGGATATGCGTGTGCTAAAGCATCCTATCAGTGATTCCATTGACAGTTCTTCAATTCGAGATCTTTCGTGTGTAAAGCTTGGGAAACTTCCACCACATTTGAGGTATGTCCTTTTGAATAATGAGCTAGTGATTTTTGAAGAGGGGCATGATCACGTGTTGCGAAGGTGGAAAGCAGATGAGGAAGAAGAAATTTTTGTTCAGTCGGTTGAGTCGAAGAAGCAATTTAGAGGTGTGAAGAAGAAAAAGAAGAAGATTTGGCCGTTGGGTAGTAAAATTAGGTTGAAATCTGATGGAAGAGATTTGTGGAAAGAAAGCAACCAAGATGTCAACATTCGTATGAGTGGTTTGTCTGTTGAAGATGGTTTAGTTATTCTTTTGAAACCGCCTTGATTTGAGGAAGTAACGTCAAGCTATTGACGTTAAAGAAGCGCTTCGTGGGAGGCAACCCATGCTTTAGTGTAGGAAAAAAAAAATTTGAGTGTTTTGTGAAAAAAAAAAATCGAATTTTTGAGCAGGTTGCAGCTCTGTAACGCAGGCTGCACCTGCGTTTCTGGAACAGGGGCAGATTGCGGAAGAGTAACGCAGGCTGCACCTGCGTTTCTGGAACAGGGGCAGATTGCGGAAGAGTAACGCAGGCTGCGCCTGCGTTACTGGACTAGGGGCAGGCTGCAGGGCTGTTGCGCAGGCTGCGCCTGCGTGTCTGCATGTGGGGCAGTCTGCGTCACTTGCATGCAATGGGCGCGTGAGAGAGAAAAAAAAAATAAAAATTTTCAGCGGGTTGTTCAGTGTTGTTCCGAGCTGTTGATGTTTGTTTATAAAAAAAAATCTTTTCTCACCCCAAATTCTTTTTATACCCCCATTCTAAACCTATTCTAATCCTATTTCAATTCCAAAACCTCCCATCTTTTCTCCAAAAATTCTAAACCTATTTCTATTCTAATTATTATTATTATTATTATTTTATTATTATATTATTATTATTATTATTATTATTCTTATTATTTATTATTCTTATTATTATTATAGTTATTATTTATTATTATTATTATTATTATTTTCTTTATTATCATTATCTTTATTATTATTATTATTATTTATTATTATTATTATTATTATTATTATTCTTATTATTTTTTGTATATATCCACCTATACATACAAATCCAATTCCTCTTCTATTTTATTTAAATCTCTAAAAATTCAATTCTAAAGAGGAATTAATTGCAAGTTCACCTCTTTGATTCGTATTGGGTAAATCTTTTTCTCTAATCTTATTTTTATTACGAATTTGTGTTCTTGTCAATTGTGGGTTTTGTAGTATTCAGGCAAGGTGGCCAGTCTATGGAGCTCGTGCGCAATATCCTCCACCAGATTCATTCGAGGAGGGTGACTGCTTCGGTATTCAGATGGTGAGGTATGTTTTCTACTTTCTCTTGTATTTACTTCCATTCAATGAGGACATTGAATATTTTAAGTTTGGGGGTGGTTTGAGGGATTAGTAGTTGTTGTTGTATTATTTGTTCATGTAGGATTTCATGTTTTGCATATTAGTAGTAGTAAATTATGCATATATGTTCGTGTTATCTACGTTTGTTTCATATAGGACATTCTGTTTTTATTTTCGTATTATTATCATGTGAGTTCATAATAGTTGCATTTGCACCCATGCTTGATAGGAATTTTGTGTTGTTGACGCTTTTGATTGAGAAGTGATATGCTTTGTTCTTGTGCACACACATACACTAGTAAGTTGAAGCTAGTAGACTTATTGAATGTTGTAAGTGATTAGAAGGACATGAATATGGGCAAGATGATTTAGTTTGCATGCTTTGAATACAAGTTGGTGCGTTAGAGAGATTGCTTGGGATTGAGTATGTTTTTTCCACCTAGTGAGTTTTTTAGCCTTATTGCATATTCGTTTGCTTGAGTGTCCACGGATTGTTTGCATTGCTAGCAGTTGTTTGAGGTCTTTCTTGAAACGCATGACATTATTTGACGATTAAAATGATAAAGGCATTTAGGAATAACCGCATATTTTCCCATATTACCACACCATGTTTACATGATCAATTAGTTAACCCATTGAGCTTAATCCTATTTTTTCGGTGACATACCACATTACTTGCCTAGACCTTTTTCTTGTATTGGCCTTATATTAATTTGAACCCACATTGTCAAAGGCTAGTAGAGTGCTTAAGGGAGTAATAAGGTGTGCAAGGAAGGGTTTATTGTTGGTCATAATTTTGGGGGAAATATTGGAAATTGGGTTTGGGTGTTTACTTGATAGTCGACATATGTAATAAATTATGGGATCATTGTTATTGTTTATATTATTGTTTGTGTTCTATTTAGCTCTCGAAAAAAAAAAAGAAAAAAAAAAGAAAAAAAAAAAGAAAAAAAAAAGAGAAAAAAGAAAAAAGAAAAAAAGAAAAAATATATATATATTATGAGAGCATGTTTGTGTTTGTTGCGATCCTATTTCAGTCGACTAGTCGAGTGTTTGTCTTAGTAAAATTATGTGGGGGGGAAATAGGGTGTTGTGTGTGATTTATTATGGTACTTACTAGCTTTTGACACTTCACCTGTTTTGGCTTATTTGACATACCTTGTCCCTAGCCCCGTTACAACCCAATTAAAGATCTTTTGATTATCGTCATTGATGTATGTTGTGTTAAGAGTTAGATTGATACCAAATGTCAAGCATGCTTATGATTTTGTTGGAATTGAGTGATACACTTACCCTTGTTCTTGAGTGAATATTCTTTTGTGAGTGGATTGTGAGTGTTTGCTTGTTCTTGCGTATGAGATCCCGAGTGTTGTCTCAAAGATGTGCTCTTGTAGGCTTAGCATGTTTACTAACTTATTCTTACATTTGACATGGGCTTGTGAGAACTTATGCATGTTCATTGAGTAGACTATGTGAATGCTTGCACTTTCGACACCAAGACATTGCGTATTTACTTTGATTCTTAAGTTGATATGGCATGAGAGGATTTGAAGGTATGGTAGATTAGATTAATTGCATTTGCATATTAGTTGCATTCATGCATTGCATTGCATTAGGTTAAATGGATTTTGTGGGTACATTCGCTATAGGCCCTCACGAGACCTTACTCGTCCACTAGGGCTGCCTAGGGGTTTAAAGGGCTTGTTGCATATGCCAAATGCAACCGTGATCACCTACGGAAGTGGTACTAGTTAGTTAGTTAGTTGTAATTGTTTATGCTTGAGGACGAGCATCGGTTTAAGTTTTGGGGTGTGATAAGTGGAGTTTATATCCACTTGGAGCATTCTAAATCGGCTTAAATTGATTGTCTTGGGCTCAAGTTTCTTGTAGTTTTGATGTGTTTTGTTTAGTTGTGCAGATTTACAAGGATGTCGATTATGGTGGATGTTTTTGTCGTTTTTGGAGATTTAATTTATTAAAATTCGGATTTATTGGGCTGCACGCGAGAGATTCACTGTTTGGGCCATATCTTGAGTTCTATAAGTCTGTTTTCAGCCCGTAAGCAGTCCACGCGAAGATAACGAGATTCTCTATCATTCTAAGGTGGTCCAGAGGCCCAATTATGTCTGGAACGGCTCTGGAAAACAGAAGAAAAGTCAGCTACGAATTTCCCTTTAAAACAGAATCAGTTTAGGAAACGTATCTTGCAGAAATTCTATTATAATTCTGTTTTGGTATTTTCTTGCTGGGCAAGACTTTTAGAGCCTATTTAAACACATCTAAGCATTGTAATAGATACATACATTATCATAGTTTTATTATTGTAACTAGCTTAGATCTGCAAGAGAGAAAAGGAGAGAAGGATTCAACGCTCGTGTCAAGCAACGGATCTAGATCTACTTCATCTTTTGTTATAGATTTGTTTTCTCAAACTCTTGTTTATTAATATAATTACTTCTTTTACTTATATCTTGTTATTTACCATGTTTTCATCAAATCCCATGGTGACGAAAGGTTTAATTATGAACTAATCGTTGTCATGGGATCCTAGTGGATTTATCTATGTAGCTTAGTAGTTTGCATGCCTTAAAGATTTATGTGTGGTGAATACTGATATCCTCGTATGGTTAATCTTAATGCTTTTGGATGCGTAGCTAACATCTAAATTGAATTGTTAATCTCTTGTGAAGTGAAAGTGGATCTTGAGATTTAGAACTTGCCATGCTAGCATAGGTTCATAATTGTTTATCAATATGATTCGTGGTGTGAGATGAAAATACTTATACTGCCCTATGTGATCTTTATAGATAACTTGTTCTTCAACCGTTATGTTTTCAAATTCTATAGACATATAGGGTCTAAGCATAATTGGTGTCTATTCATCTTCTATCTCTTTTGTGGATGTATGTTTAGTTTGGTATGCGTATGCTGACAGGTAGCGTATACTTGTTTCGTGTTATCCGATCAGATATCAAAACCATCGCATGTTTTAATTAAAGGCTGCAACTCTAAGTGAAGTAGATGATGAAACTAGGATTCCATGTTTTATTCTCATATTAGTAATTCGACTTTAATCTCTTTAATTAGTTAATCTTTAGTTTGATAATTAATTTAGTAGTTAATAAAAATCCAATTTGTTATTTGTCTTAGCAGTGGATAAAAACCATACATCGGTGCATAGGTACATTAATTGAATTGAACACCATTCTAGATCTCTGTGGGAACGAACTTGATTTAATCATATATTACTTGTGATAACGTGCGCTTGCGTAAATTTTGCATAACAACTTCATATAAGGGATCCACTTCTACACATCATTCTGAGACTAGGACTGTCAAAAACAAGAATGTAGGTCTTTTGTCTAAGAAACAATTAAGGGATAGAATCTGTGAAGTAATAGATAGGAAGAAAGTTCCAACTGTCAAAAGGAACAGGAATGGTAAAGTTGGAATAAACAAGGAGAATAATTATAAGTATATTCCAAATGCACCAAGGAAAGTATGTTTTAACTGTGGTAACTCTAATCATCTTGCTATTGATTGCAGGAGGAGTAAAAAGAAGGCTACTGTAGTTCCTAAGTCTGACATTAGGAATAAATCAGTATTTTATAAACCACAGAATCCTTGTTTCCATTGTGGCAGTGAATGGCATTCTATTTATACATGTGAAGAATACCATAATTTGTACTATAATTATTATGAGCCTTTGCCTAAGTTCAATAAAAGTGCAAATTTTGGAAAAACAAAGAACTTGAACACTAAGCATGTATCTGTTAAGAAAAAGACTAATTCTGATGGACTCAATCCTGATGAAGGCGTTTTTACAAAAAAATCTTCTGCTGCTAAAAATGTTAAGTTGCATGAAAAGAGAACCCAACAAGTGTGGGTTCTTAAAAATTCTAACTGAGTTCTTTGTGATTCTGATTGCAGGGTAAAAAGAAAAATGTGTTAGTCATGGATAGTGGATGCTTTGTGCACATGACTGGAGACAAAACCTTGTTATCAGAATTTGAGGAGAAGGCTGGCCCAACTGTGTCTTATGGAGATGGCAACATTGGACAAACTTTGGGATATGGCAGTATTGTAATTGGAAATGTCATCATTGAAAATGTAGCTCTGGTGAAAGGACTCAAACACAATCTGCTAAGTGTTAGTCAAATCACAGACAGAGGTTATCATGTCAATTTCAATGATACTCATTTTGAAGTAATCAGCAAATCTTCAGGGAAGGTTGCATTAACTGGTCAAAGACATGGTAACATTTATGAAGCCAACATTCATACCAATACTGATGGTCCAGCTACATGCCTCATCAGCAAAGCTTCTGTAGATGAAAGTTGGAATTGGCATAAGAAGCTTTCTCATCTCAACTTCAACAATATAAATGAGTTGGTTAAGAAAGACTTGGTAAGAGGATTACCAAAGGCATTGTATACTCCTGATGGACTCTGTGATGCTTGTCAGAAGGCTAAACAGAGAAGGACATCATTCAAGAGTAAATCTGAATCCTCAATTGATGAACCATATCACATGCTTCACCTTGACTTGTTTGGACCAGTGAATATAATGTCCATCAGTAAGAAAAGGTATACTCTAGTCATTGTTGATGAATATACTAGATTTACCTGGGTTTATTTTCTGCACAGAAAAGATGAAACAGCTGAGATACTTTTGGACCATGTGAGACTCATCGAGACTGGCATAAAGTATAAAGTCAAGATTTTAAGAAGTGATAATGGAACTGAATTCAAAAATTCAGCAATGGAAGAGTTCTGTAAATACAAAGGAATAGTTCAACAATTCTCTGCTCCAGGCACACCCCAGCAAAATGGAGTAGTTGAAAGAAAGAACAGAACTCTTATTGAAGCAGGTAGAACTATGTTGGAGGAAGCTAAACTTCCTACATATTTCTGGGCAGAAGCAGTCAACACAGCATGCTACACTCAGAATATTACATTAATCAACAGACATAGTGTAACTCCTTATCAGATGATCAAGGAAAAGAAGCCAAGTCTGAAGCATTTGCATATATTTGGCTGTAAGTGCTTTGTTCTAAGACCTCATCCTGAACAGCTTGGAAAATTTGAAACTAAAGCTGATGAGGGCATCTTTATTGGATATCCATCAACAAGAGCCTTTAAAGTCTACAATCTAAGAACAAAGACAGTCATGGAGTCAATAAATGTATCTTTTGATGATAAAAAGATTACAGGAATTTCTGAAGACTTTCATGATGATTTGATTTTTGCAAATGAAGCCTCCAAGAATTCTGATAAAATCTTGTCAGATACAGAAAATTCCTCAAATACTGATGAACCGTCTATTACTGATGAAATACAGATTACTGATGGAAATGCAAATGTTGAGGGGGAGCAACATCAAGAGACCATCAACAATGAAACAAATCAAACATCAGGAAGAGATTCATCAGAAATAGATTCAAGTGACAATTCTGACAGCAGATCAGAAACAGATAGCAATATCTCAGGGGGAGCTTCTAAAAACAATAGTTCTTTTGAAGATAATACCAATCATGGGGAAGCATCAAATTCAAGGAATGATCTACCACCAGCAAGGAAATGGACTAAAAGTCATACACCTGATTTAATTATTGGGAATCCTGAAGTAGATGTTAGAACCAGAAGTGCAACTCAAAATGAATGTCTTTATCATAACTTTCTGTCAAAGGAGGAACCTAAGAAAGTTGAAGATGCACTAAAGGATGTTGATTGGGTAATGGCTATGCAAGAAGAATTAAATGAGTTTGAAAGAAATGAAGTCTGGAAACTTGTACCAAGACCTAAAGGAAGGTCCATTGTAGGTACAAAGTGGGTATTTAGAAACAAGACAGATTCTGATGGCACTATCATCAAAAATAAAGCAAGACTAGTTGCAAAAGGATATTCTCAACAAGAAGGAATAGACTATGATGAGACATTTGCTCCTGTTGCAAGACTGGAAGCTATCAGAATTTTTCTTGCGTATGCAGCTCACAAGAAATTTAAAGTTTTCCAGATGGATGTGAAAAGTGCTTTTCTCAATGGAGAATTAGAGGAGGAAGTTTATGTTGAACAACCTCCTGGCTTCGTTGATTCAAAACATCCAGATTATGTCTACAGACTGGATAAAGCACTTTATGGACTAAAGCAAGCTCCAAGAGCCTGGTATGAGACATTGGCTCAATTCCTACTGGAAAGTGGATTCAAAAGAGGTACAATTGATAAAACCTTGTTTTATTTGAATCATAGTAAGGATTTGCTATTAGTTCAAATTTATGTTGATGATATCATTTTTGAGTCAACTAACTCTAAATTATGTGAGAAGTTTTCAAAGCTAATGCAGTCTAGATATCAAATGAGCATGATGGGAGAAATGAGCTATTTCTTAGGTCGATAAGTTAAACAGACTGATGATGGAATCTTTATCAATCAGTCAAAATACACAAAGAACCTATTGAAGAAGTTTAACATGCAAGACAGCTCTACTGCATCAACTCCCATAGCTACAGCTACCAAACTTGATCCTAATCAAGGTACAGAGGTGGATGTAACTAGTTACAGAGGTATGATTGGCTCACTATTGTATCTAACTGCTAGTAGACCAGATATCATGTATGCAACCTGTCTATGTGCAAGATTTCAAGCAGAACCAAGAGAACCACATCTTATAGCTGTCAAAAGGATTTTCAGATACTTGAAGGGCACACCATCACTTGGTCTTTGGTATGCTAGGGAATCTGATTTTAATTTATGTGGTTATTCTGATGCTGATTTTGCAGGCTGTAAGATAGACAGAAAAAGTACTTCAGGCAGTTGTCAGTTTCTTGGAGGAAGACTTGTTTCTTGGTTCAGTAAAAAGTAAAAGTCAATCTCTACATCAACTACAGAAGTTGAGTACATTGCTGCAGGAAGCTATTGTGCTCAGATCATGTGGATGAGAAATCAGCTAATGGACTATGGTTTGTCATATTCAAAAATACTTATTTATTGTGATAACCAAAGTGCTATTACTATGACAGGAAATCCAGTGCAGCATTCTCTTATTAAGCATATCAGTATAATATATCATTTCATAATAGAGCAAGTAATGGAAGGAACAATTGAGTTACACTTTGTTCCTACTGATCAACAGCTAGCTGATATATTCACCAAGCCACTTCCTGAAGCTACATTTACAAAGTTGGTGAATGAACTGGGAATGGTAAACTATGATAGTTTCTGAGAACAGAGAAAGATCAAATACTGATGTTCGTCGAATCCTGATGCATTTCAAATCCTGATGAAAAGTCAATCCTGACTTCAGTCAAACATCAAATACTGATGCGACGTTTCACTTATCAGTAATGTATATCAGTATTTTGTTTTCTGTCCTATTTTCATGATATACTTGTGATTCTTGAACTTGTTAATAGGGTGATTACTTTAATTAGTTTTCATATTTATTTCTTTTATTTAATTATTTGAAGAACAAGTTCAATGCAGAAAACAATGAATAAGATTATAGAGAAACAAAAAATTTCATTGATAATAAAAAAGAGATTACATTCAAAGATTACATCTTTTTGTTCTCTATCTACTAATCTATTCAACAGGAAATAAAGTTCAATCCACTCCAATGTTAGTAGGCATCCCAGATGCCACTTTGTTTGGGTGGAGGTTGACAGGGATAAGGTTATTTTTGGTGACATATTCATTAACAATGATTGATGGAGTTGGATGAGGCTGCCTTAGATGAAAGCCATGCTAATGTTGCTTGAAGAGCAGCATCGATGTCAATCACTTTTGCAGGTTTTTCCTTCTCAATTTCCTCGAGACCTGCATCCATCTGCAACCAGAGAGTCTCAAGTTGTCTTTCCCAGTCGAAAGTATCAAACTCTTCACGAGTATAACTGAAGATATCTCTTTTCTCGACGAGATGAAGATTCTTTTCAATGATGGTAAGTTTTGCCATCTCTGTACTAAGAAACTTTGCAAGAAAAGCTTTTGGTTTGCAGGAGAGAAGAAGAAGTAAAAGGGTTAAAAAGTAAGTGGACAAGTCTCTAGGATTAAATAGAGAAGAGTGAAACGAGAATATGAAACGATTCATATTTCTGGTGTAAGTACCAGGTATTTTTTGATTGTGATGTTTTAAATTTCTTTATTTAAAACAAATTACCTTGTTTTATTTTAATCACAATCTTATTTCTCAAATAATACGGGCGCGTGTATTGTACTCACTTGAGTATATACATACAGTTTGAAAATCATGACGCGTGCGGTTATTACCACTCTTACACGTAATTTTGTCCATTACCTATGTGTGCACGAGTAGATTGCTGACATCTGTCTTTGAGAAAACATTAGTTTTGTTTATAATTAATTTAGTTTTCTAAATTGATTCCTTGATTCTCGAAGTATCAGTATTGTATCTTCTCTATCACTTTGTGTGAACACAAACCCTAAATCGAAAATCACAAATTCCTACACATTCGAGTTAAAAATGTCTTCATCTGCTTTCATAAACAATAAAGTTGTAATTCATGGTGTTACTTTTGCTCCTAACAACTTTACTGCAGTTCTTGATCATCAGGAACTAGATAATGATTTTCATATCATTCAGGATCTTTTGGCCTCAAGTCCAATCAATTATGCTCTAACTCAACCTGCCAAAGTTTCTTTTAAGAGTATTATGCAGGTGTGGAGTACTGCTGTTTTTGGTGACTGTATGCCATCAGGAAATCCGAATATGAGTTTTGAATACAATGGTATTACACATCAAGTCACTTCATATGTTGTTTGTAAAGCTCTTCAACTACCATCTCTAAATGGTGAGATTCCAGAAAAGTTTACTGATGCTTTTCTTTTGGAGTTTGCTTTAAAGTTGGGCTACAATGGACAACCAAAGAAATTTGGAGATCTATTCAGAACTAAGCTTAAGAAGGAATGGAATTTCTTCTTTGATACCATAAGTAGGTGTTTCTTGAATAAGGTGTCTAACTTTGATGCCTTACCTACTGCCTCAGTTCACATTGGGTACTCTCTAATCTATGAAACTCCTTTTGATTATGGGTCTTTTATATTGCGAGCATTAACTACTAGAAAGAAAGATAAATGTGGTTTTGTCTGCTATACTAGATTTATTCAGTTAATATTCTCGTACCTATGTCCCAATGTTGAATTTGCTGATGATACAGATTTATCTATCTTTAAGATTTCTGCTAATAACATCAGTTCTCTGCTTAAGAGTGATAAGGCAAATGGTTTTGAAGGTATAACTACATATATTCCTAATGAGGTCAGGCTTCTTTTAACCAAGCGAATGCCTACTCATTATGGATCAATTACTGATGGTCAAGGACCTAGTTCTGGTGCTATGAGACAGGACATTACCAATCTTGTTTCTAACCAAAGCACTAAACTCAAACACTCTACCAAACAGTCATCCACCTCTAGTGTCTCCCAAAAGGCATTAGTTGTAAGATCAAAGAAATTAGCTAGGTCTGATGTGTCTGGAAGACAATCAGGATCAAAGGATTTCTCCACTCAAACTCACTCTCAAAAGAAGTTACAAGGGGGTGAACAAGGGGTCCTGGAAAAGGAGAAATCTGTGCTTAAAGTTGATCAATCTTTGATTGACATTGGGGTGTATAAGGAAACAATAGAAAAGAGGAAATTCAGTCAGAAAATTGATTCTGAGTCTGATTATGATTCTGATGATGACAAAATTCCTTTATCTGTTGCTTTGAAGAAAAAGGAAGTCATTACTGTAGCTCCCAAAGAAATGGCTGTTTCTGAAAAGCCAAAGAAAAGAAGGAGATTACATAAAAAGAGTCCATACTTCATTCCTCTAGAGATACAGAATCTTGATGATACTATAGACAATGATCAGAATCTGGTTGTATCATCAGTTCCTGACTCAACTACCAATCCTGATATTTCTACTCCTGATGCTATACCTGTGAAGACTGTTGAAATTTCTGATTCTCCAGAACCTGCATCTTCGAAGAGAAGAGTAATTGAGATGTCTGTTGATGCTGTGAACAAGATTGCAGCACAGCTTGGATTCAAACCTGTCTCACTTCAACAGAAAGATTCTTCTGAAAAGGTTTTTCAGAGACACAAGAAACAGAGGACCGCTTCACCTCTGAAAGGATCTGTCCCACAAGAATCTGAACTACAAAGTAGTTCAGCAGCTACTGCAGATCTAGTCACACAAGAACCATTCATTCAAAGTATGGATGCAGACATTGCTGAAGGAATAGTCCCACAAGAACCACTCTCTCAAAGGGAAAGTGAAGACAAAAATATTCCTGCCACACAAGAACCATCTTCTCAAAGTGAAGATGCAGGCACCGTCACAACAGCAAAGGAGTTTCCTGACAATGCTCAAGGGGCTTCTGAATTTGAAATTGACTCAGTTCAAAGTCTGGCTGATAAAGCTGCTCATGTCAAGCATATTGCTGAATGTGATGAAATACTAAAGGACACTGCACTTGAGGGAAGCACACAAGAACCTTTAACTCAAAGTGTTGAAGAAGCTTCACAACCTTAGACTACACAAGAACCATCAGTAGTTAATACTGATGCAAGTCATGCTTTAGTTGCAGTTGTCAATCCTGATGTAAGTACTACTGATCCACTTATTCCATTGCTTATCGAGCCAATTTCTGCAAGGCCAATGGATTCTTTAACTACTTCGTCAGGTAACATCTCTATCTCTACTTCTCTTAACACTGATAGTATGATTACAGATAGACCTGATACCAGGGATACCTCTATTTGTATGACTTCAGTTCACTCTTCTCAGCCACCTCTTATTTCTTCACAAATAAAAATGAGCCAGAGCTTTTCTAGTGAGGATGAGAGAAAACAATTAGAGAAAAAGTAGAGTGATGAGAGGCAGTCTCCTGAACTGGCAAAAGGAGAGGTAGACATGAGTGAGAAGTTACAAACTTCAAGTGAGGTAGCAGTTGCTATTGAAAGCAACTTAGGTAATGTTGTGAGAAGTGATGAGATCACTTTAAAAGAAAAGAGAGATCTAGGAAATGTTTCTATTCCTATTGCAGGTCTTCAGGAACCAACAGTTCCATCTACTGTTGCTTTGAAATTGAAAGGAGTTATGAATCCTGAAGATAATGTGGATAATAAAATTCCTGAGTCTGATGATAGCTCAGATGATGATGATCATGCTGACGATGATCCTGAGGCAATTCAAATGCAGGCAACAATAAAAGCAAGTCTACTATCTACTTATGGGTCTTCGAGTAGATACATGCAGTCTGTTACTCAATAAGAGTTCAGAGGGGAGTACAGTTCCTTACTTCCTCCTGATACTCAAGCTGCGAGGGGATATGAATGGGATACTGAATGGAATCAGCCGAATGCTGAGATGAATTTTCAAAATGCTCTTTTTCATTCTGGTCATATTGCCACGAGGATGCCTACTCCTGAACTTAAGGCTCTTCTCAAGACTAATGCTCTTCTAGCAAAGGGATTGAAGAGTGAGATTGATTCTATGAAGGGTGTTAATGATAAATTTCAAGCAGGTATTCAAACAACTGTTTCTATATCTGCTACTGCTTCTCAAGCTCGTCTTCTTGCTGATGATGTTAAAGCACTTGAAAAGAAGATGGATTCAAGAATGGTTGTCTTGGAATCGAAAGTTGACAATATTGATGAGACACTCAAGCTTATCTTATCTTTCTTTATTCAAGAAGATGCAGATGTCAAAAAGGGGGAGAAGGTAGTCAAAACAAAATGTACACCTAATCCAGTTGTAAGAAAGGATAAGGATGATACTTCTGGAAATGATGGTGGCACTAGTACTCAACAACATCATGGGAAAGGAAAAGGAACCTCTGATGCTGGTTTAATAAAGGGAAGGAGTTCAACTCAGACTCAAACTAATCAGTCAACTCATGTTTCTGAATCTGGAAAAAGAAGGCAAACTCTATCTACAATTCCTGAAGGTGATGAAGATATGTTGATTACTGATGTACAAGATGCTCCTCACCTCTTTGAAACTCATGTTTCTGAATCTGGAAAAAGAAGGCAAACTCTGTCTATAATTCCTGAAGGTGATGAAGATATGTTGATTACTGATGTACAAGATGCTCCTCACCTCTTTGAAGAAATTATCACTGAATCAGGTGGAAGTGAACTTGTTTATCGAAACAGTGATAAGTTTCATCAGTATCATGCTAAAAAGGCACTTAAATTAACTTCTGAAGAAAATCCTGATATGACTACTGATGAAATTGTAAAGGAACAAAACAGGATCTTTGAGGAGATTGCAAGACAGAAGAAAGCTCCTACTGCAAGAAGAGGAAGAGGCAGAGGAGGAAGAAACAGAGGCAGAGGAAGTAATACTGTACAGGCAAGTACAAGGCAAACAAGATCTAGTGGAATCAGAATTGAAGAAGGGTCTGTTGAAAGAAAGAAGAAAACTCCACTTCTTCTTGAATTGGTTCCAGACAACAAATTTAATGTTTCTGATGAGACAGTTGAAGAAGAAAGTTTGCTAAGAACTAGGAGGAAAAAGTCAGTTGTGAAAGCACAGGAAGGTGTTTCTGAAGGATCTCAATCAGATGATATTAATCTAAGAAGGTTCAGGGAAGTTGAAGAAGAAAGAAAGCTCAAGAAAACTATGATATTATTGAAGATGCAAGAATTGAGTACTTAAAACGAATCTTTGAATCTGATAAAGATATGTGGTATGATTCCAAGAAAGTTTTTGAGGAGGAAATTCCCAGTGAATCAAAGCACAAGCAGAAAGGAAAAAAGTGGGTTCATGTTGATGATATGAAGTATACTGGACCAAGGATTTTCAAATCTGTTGGTATGTATTTACCACCTCCAATGACTCCTGGTCTTCAGAAAGCTAAAGCTTTTGAATCTGATGAATCTCCACCAATGTGGATCAAAATGCAATCTGAACTGACAGGACTGGTACCTTACACTAGAAGTGGTATTGGTTTTAAAGATGCTGAAATAGAATTTACAGCTCAGATGGATCAACATTTTCTTACTAAGAAATTTGGTGATGAACTGACTATTGATGATCTTTGGGAACTTGAATCTGTTGCAATTGTTGCTTGCGTTGTGGACTCTAAGAAAGTGGAGAAGATGTTATACTTCATGAAGGACAAGAGTGTTAAGAGATTGTTTATTCATGATGTGTTATGCAAGACAACAAAAGAACTGAAATATGTTCTTTATTTACTTGAAAACAGAAGAATTCCTTATACAGAAGCCAATGTTTATCAAAACTGGTGTGGTATGATCTTAGGTACAATCAAATCCAGGTTTCTAGATGATGGATCAAGGTATGATGGTAATTATACTCCCATGTACTTGGACACAGAAGGTCAAGAAGTAGAAATGCAAAAGGGTTCAGCTGCTAAAGAAGTAATTCTGATGCAAGAACAGTTATCTTTGAATCCTGGAGGAAGAGATCTTGCATATTTACTGTTGGGAGAGTTAGATTTACCAAGGAGCTCAATTCAGAATCTCATGGCTGGTATTTATCAGATTAATAAGAACAATGAAGAACTCAAGAATCTGAAGAAAAGACTGATTCAGGTTCTGGCAGAGAAGGAAGAGGAATTGTTATCAAGATTCTTGCAGATAAATAATTTCTTTGTGAGAATTTCTGAGACTAAGCCTGAAGATTACTAGTAGAATTTTGTTTTGAGTTTTTGACATCATTGAATCAAATAATTTGTGTCTTATTTCATTAAGTACAAATTGGGGGAGATTGTTAGATATTGATTCAAGTGATATCAGGATCTGGATTGTTACTGATCAAGATACTGATGCTGACGTCATCAGGAATACAACGTCAGTATGAAGGTATCGTCAGTATTAGAAGCTGGTCAGGATTTCGTAAAGATTCTCATTAGACCAGAGATCAAGGAAGATTGATATGTCGGTTCCTAATTTATAGGAAGGCATCTATCATACAAGATATGCATTCAGAGATATATGTAATTGATTTAGAATATCTTGTAATTGATAGTGTAACTGTGTATGCTATATAAACACAGTTTAGGTTTTACATTAGTGTGATCGAATACACGAGTTATTCTGTAACCTAGCAGCTCTTAAGAACACAAGAATTTCTTAAGAGAGTTTGTAACAGTTTTATATCAGAATTAATAAAGTTGTTATTGATTCATACTTGTGTTATTTCTGTTTAAGTCGAAAATCTTATACAATTGTATTCAACCCCCCTTCTACAATTGTTATTTACTGGGCAACAGAATAACTCTCTGATCTTGCTGAAATTTTGACAACTTAAGAGATGCTCCACAAGTACAACCACAGGAACACACAGGGATTAAACACAAAGCATCAATGTCATCCTATAACATCTTGAGTTTAGTAAAATAATCTGCAACACTGCAATTTCCTTGAGAAATTTCACTGAGTTCTTTGTGTAATCCAAACAATTGAGCACCATTAGAAACTCCATATCTCTCCTCTAATTCAGTCCACATTTCATGTGCAGATGTAGAATAAATCACACTACGTCCAATTGACTTAGATAGTGCACCAAGCAACCAAGATATGACCATATCATTGCAACGTGACCAACTCTTATACGTAAGATCAGTACTAATAGGCTTGATAATAGTTCCATCAACAAAACCTAGTTTGTTTCTAGCTGATAAAGCAATAGTCATAGATCTTTTCAAATTACTGAAACCCGTTCCATCAAACGCATCACTCACCAATTTCATACCAGGACTATCCGAAGATTGAAGATGATAAGGATTATCTTGAGTAAGATGCAAAACAGAACCAGTACCAGCATTTTCATCATGATTATCTTGATTATTATTCTGATTATTATGAGTTGATGAGCCAGCCATGACAATTACGCAATTATAGAAGTTTTTCAATCAAAGAACAGAACTAATCAAAGATAACAAAGATGATCATAAAGGAAATGATGAATAACAACAATGTTCACAGAAGGATTAGCTATCAAACATAGTACAACTAATCAATCGAGAAATCGAGAGGAATCAAGAGAGATATTAAAGGAGAGAGATGTCGAGAGATCGCAAAACAGATTGCAAAAACAGATCGAAAAAGATCAAGAAAAGATTAAATGAACAAAGAAGTAGAAACGAGTATACCTATACAAGATCGTAAAGAAACAACGAAGAATATGTAGATCAGTTTACGCCATTGATGTTAAACCATGCTCTGATACCATGTGAATCATGATGAAACCAGAACGAAGAAGAAGAAGAAGCTGGAAACGTAACTGTATTTCACATTATGTGTAAACTCGTATTGTACACTGCTTGATTACAGAAATGAACTACTACTCTAGCTTATATACAAGTTGAGAATGATCTAGAATCTGTTTCTAACTAACTTGATTCTAACTAACTGTGACAGCTGGAATTTACAGAAAATGCAGAATATAAGTTAATCAATCCCAACAATTTAAGTGCATTATACGTACATGACTGTGAATCCGGTCTTTCATCCTCGATCTAAACATATAGCCACTGATTATCACTTTGTTAGAGAAAAGGTTGCTCTTGGAAGCTTGGTTACAAGATTTGTACGTTCATCTCAGCAAATAACCGATATTTTTACTAAACCTTTAGCTTACTCTGTAATAAATTATTCTTCCCATATTCCTAAAACAAATTTTCTTTGACGACTCTTTCACCTGTCTTTGTCCTGGTAACCTCCCCAAACACATTTTCTCCTGTTTTAGCCCATTTAAACATATCTGCATCTTGATTACCCGATGCACGGACCTGATTTGTGTTTCTGGTTGTATGGGAACGACATTGTTGTATCTAGTAATGTGTATTTTTTTTGGCAAAAGTTGTGTATGGGAGAGTTGAATGGTTTTGTAGTGGATTTAAATGTGAATCCCATCAAGTATTAGAAAGAGTTGACTTGAGCTATGCTAGCAACGGTTTGCTTTTGGTTATCAATACTCGTGTGTTGTACTTGTACACTAGGACAGTTCTCATACCAGTGTCCTAACAGGACAGTCGAAGGAGACTGGTATGACTTTTGTGATCTACTTGAAATCTTGATTGTGGTACCATGACGATTGACGGGTGATCACTTTGATAAGTAACGCGCTAGATCTTAAGTGTACTGGACTATGTTGCATGTATGCTTTAAATTCCGCAACGAAAAACAATTTGGTTTGAAATCCTTTAGCAACAAGGTAATACTGAGGACAAGTGGTTGGGTAAAAATCATACTCGCTACAGATAACAGCCTGTAGATGATTACTGAAAAAAATTTAGGCTAGGTAGTTGAAATTGAGGTTTGCAACCAACTGATTAACTTAAACGGAAACGTGTGTTCCATAGACGATAGCAATTAGCAACATCTATCTATCTATCTATACTATACTATTATAAGATATTTGGTTGTCGATTTGGTACACTTTTTTTGGTACACTCATTAACAACCGTAAGATTTTAAGATAAATAAATAAGAACCGTTGGATCTAATGCTAAAAGAATATTCCTTTTTTAATATTTGAAATACACTTATAGGTTCCAAGTTCAAATCCCACCAACAACATATCTCTATTAAACATATATATATATATATATATATATATATATATATATATATATATATATATATATATTATAAAATACTCACACGAGTTTAAGATTCAATTTCCATTAACGACATATTATTAATTATTAAAAACTATAGTTAAAAATACTATCAAACATGTATTACAATATTTTATTATCTTCTATAATTTATTTTCTTACTAATTTAAAAATATATATGAAAATATGGGTAATAAAACAAAAAATATTAAAAAATACATTCGTGCATCACACGAGTAATAAGCTATATAGTAAAAAATTACACAAAATCTGGAAAACACTTACAGTATAGAAAATTTTGTATAAAAATCGAAAAAAAGTGTACATGATTAGATAAATTTCACTTTTTCGATTAAATAAAAGTTTAAAAAACACAATTTTTATGTAATATTTATATGTATACGTATGTATTTTAAAGTAATAACTTAAAGTAACCGTGCATCGCACGAGGTATAGCCTAGTGTATAATATATATATATATATATATATATATATATATATATATATATATATATATGTCTTGGTTCAACTGGGAACTGTTTTATTTGAGTAACTTGGTAACTCAACACATTCCATTAGATTAAATATCAATCAACGGTTTAAATTGAAAGATTTTGAAAATGACTGGACGTGCACACAGTGAATCAAAGTGATTCCTGAAACAAAGTGATCCTAGTAACCGCTCCAACCCTAATTTATGAATACAGAACTTATTATTTGTATATTCTATTAATACAGAACTTATTATTTTAAATATAAAATAAACAAAATTATAAGCAACACAATAAAATACGTAACTGATATTTTTGTATATATTGAATTTTTTTTGTGTGTTCTATATTTTCATATGTTTTAAAGATTAAGAATAATATTATATTTGTGTTACGTATTTTATCATTTTAACTACAGAATACTATTCTTTTATAAATAATAATACAGAACATTATTTTTTACTTAATACAGAACACTATTTCTTACTTATGATCTGTATTTTTTTAATTTTTCATATGTATTCTGTATTTATAAATTAGAAATTATATTATATGTAAATACAGAACATAAAAAAATTATAAAAACTGATAAGAAAATAAACTAAATAATAAATAAAATAGAAATCAAGATGTAAATGATGTTAAACAAAAATAAAAAAGTTTTACTACTGTTAGCCAACTTGAAATTGTAACGTGTGTGCATAGTAAGTCTCATCCGTCCGTTTCATTTGATAGTGGATGGTTAAGATGGTGGTTCCTAAGTTCCTCAAATTTGTTGGTTCCTCGTAGAGAAGCCCTCATATATATATATATATCGAAGATTTCATTAAACCTATTTTAAGATTTCATTATCTATATTTGCTTATTGACAAAACTGAGATTACATATAATAATAAAAGAACAAAATGACGTAAAAAGATTAGTCCAAAGAATATAAACAATTCATCCGAAAATTTGTTAGCTTTTTTTAATATTTACTGTTGCATTTATGAAACACTTTGAAATATTTACTTTTTCAATATCGCAACCTTGGTGTTCTCCAGTGCAAAAGCGACACCAAGGTTGTGCATTACTACAAACGAAACAAGCTTCGGCTTTTATCATGATATGCATGTATATATGCATTCAAATTTTTTACTAAACATCTAACAATATCAATGAACTAGTACTTTTTATGATAGTATAAATGAATGAAATTGATGATAAGAAGTTGATGATAACACACTAGTATTCAAAAATATTTATATAACATATTAAAATTAATATTTATACATGTCATAAACAATAAATGAAAATAAATCTATTCAAATCTTACTTATATTTTAATATATTTAGTACAACATCAACTGGCTATGTTTGGTTCAAGGGAGGGGAGGGGAGGGGAGGGGAGGGGAGGGGTTTTAATGGAGAGGAGGGGAAGGGAGGGGATGAAGAGGGGAGGATTTTAATAATATTTATGTTTGGTTCAAGGGAGGGGAGGGGAGGGGAGGGGATTCATTTTTTGTTTGGTACAAGAGGGGAGGGAAGGGTTTTATGAGTAAATAACATTTAAAACCTTCATATATGTAAAGAGAATATAAATTAGAATTACACATGTAAGGATATTTTTGTCCAATAAATATTCCCCCTCCCCTCCAAAAAACCCCAAATTGGAGGGTGATAAAATTAAACAAAAACTCCCCTCCCCTCCCCTCCAATCCCCTTCCCAATTTTGAACCAAACATGATTTTACATTTCATATCCCTCCCCTCCCTTCCCCTCCCCTCTCTTCTCTTCTCCTCCAACCAAACAGGGGCTAAAACAATAAATCTATTTGATTAAATAAATGAAAACATCATTTTAAATCTTGGCCTATAGTCATAAACATCTTTTAAAATAAAATAATTAAAGATAATATTGTTTTTTTTGTAAGATATATAGCTAAATACACTTGTTCAAAAATGAAGACACAAATCACCCTTTCATTGACATTTTAGTTACAATATTCACATTTCCTTATGTACATCCAAGCCTCAACACTACAAACAATACACTCTTCCAAAATGTAGACATTATTGTGGCTCGAGATGGTTCTGGTGATCACACGACAGTTAGTGATGCTCTGCAAGCATCACTAACTAATCGACCAGATGTCACTCGATGATATGTCATTCAAGTGAAACAAGGGAGTTACGAAGAATATCCCGTTGTTACACTTGATATGCCAAATATTGTGCTAGTTGGTGAAGGAATGGCGAACACCATTATTACTGGCAACAAAAAATATAGCACCACCCTCGTGGATTGTGCAACTTTCAGTAAGATGTTCTCCCCTTTTCCTTAATAGCAATTTTGAAAACTTATCTGATATATTCTAATACGTCTAAATGTCTAATGTATAAGATCGACACTGAGAGATTTCTAAATATATACACACCAATCAATAATACACATTAATTTTTTAGTATAGAAAAAATCGCACGATGATCTAACAAATGTATTTGTAATTTCAGAGGTCTATGGTGATGGATTTATAGCAAAGGACATTACATTCGAAAACATAGCCGGTATGGATGCAGGACAAGCTGTAGCCTTACTTTCACAATCTGATCAATCTGTTTTCTACCGTTGTGGTTTCAAAGGTTACCAAGACACTCTGTTAGCCAATATGCATAAACAATTCTACCGAGAATGTGAAATATATGGAACTGTTGACTACATATTTGGCAATGCTTGTAGTTATTCAGCAAAGCACCATCTATGCAAGTAACACCGACAAAGGACGGACAACCTTAGACGATGCCACTGGCATAGTAATACAACTGCAAGATTGTTGCTGGACCCGATCTTCCGGAAGACCAGACTACATCAATATAAATACAGTTTTTAGCTTACATTTTTAAAAAATAAAATATTTTTTATGCTATATCCATCGTTTTTCATCTATTTATTTTATGATCTAACAGATCTTATTTATTTTGTTGTAGTGAAGACCAGACTACCGACTACTAAAACTTTGGATAAAATCACTCTTACACTCAATATTAAAACTATATTTGATTGTTAATAGAACTATCTTCAAATAATAATAAGAGTATTTTGATAATCAAAATGAAATATAAGTAAATTTCATAAATCGAACAAAATTTTTAACGTAAAAAATTGTTACTTTCTTCTCTCGTTTGTTTATGTGTAGTTTTAATTGGAAAATAAAAACATCACTAAATTAAAGATTATTTTGTTAATTTCATATGGGCTATAAAATCGTCCAAATCAAAATTTAAGAATTCAAGATAGAGCACAAATATTAAATTGAACATGTAAAATCTAACAACAATTTGATATGTAACAATTAAAGATAGAGAACAATATATATATATATATATATATATATATATATATATATATATATATAACAACAATTTGATATGTAAATTAATAACATATAGATATCAAAAAAACTAATATTTTTATAGATATTAGAAAAGAAATCGTGTGTTGCACGGGTTATAAGTTAGTAAACAAAACTTCCATACAATATTAAAAAAAGACTAAATGACAGTTTGTACCCCTTATGTATATGGGTTTTCTCAAATTGGTCCAGATTTACGTTTTTTAGCACTTTGCAACCCTTATCTTCAAATGTCGCTTCGAATTACAACCCTTCACTAATATTCTAGACCAAAAAGGAAGGTTTTTATTGATGAATGGGACAAATGCATAAAGGTTTAAGAGGTACTATGTTTGTCTTGAACCCTTAAAGACCTACATCCAAAAGAAAGGCTTTCTTTTTGGTCTAGAATATTAGTGAAGGGTTGTAATTCGAAGTGAAATTTGAAGATAGAGGTTGCAAAGTGCTAAAAAAACGTAAATCTGGACCAATTTGACAAAACCCATATATATAAGGGGTACAAACTGTCATTTAGTCTTAAAAAAAATGTGTATCACTCAGATTTTAAGCTAGAATTTAATAATAATAAATAAGTGGAATAATCAAAAGTTTCAGATTTGACTTAGAATATAATATATAAGATTATTATTAACACCAATGCCAACATAAAACAGAATTCGGTTAGTAAGAAAATTACAGTAAAACCTCACTAAATTAATGCTCGATAGATTAATAATCTCTCTAAGTTAATAATTTTTTATGATCCCAACTTGGACCACTTCAAAAAATGACCAATTTCGAAAAGATAATAAGATAATAATTTCTTTGAAAACCCCTATACAGTAAAACCTCATAAATTAATACTCGATAAATTAATAACCTCTCAAAGTTAATAATTTTCTCCATTCTCAACTTGGACCAGTTCAAAAAATGATCAGTTTCGATAAGATAATAAGATAATAATTTTTTGGAAAAGCCCTATATAAATATTTGATCCCAATAATTTTATGAATTAATAATTCATTTATGATCATAGAAATGTATGTCTTACACCTTTGTAAAATATTATTCTAGGATTTTTAATTTTAAATCTACATGAAACTCATCCCTAACCTTCTTTGTTATATCCAAAAGTTTGAATGTGACGGTTTCGTAAACCCATCACAAAGTTAATAATCAATGTTTTTGAACGTTTTGATTGCTTTTTTACATGCAACATACTCCAAAAATGTTATACTTTCTTTAATATCATATAAATATACATGAATCTTTACTTTGAATCTCGCTGATACCCATTAAATTTGTAAACTATCGTACATTTAATTAACTGAATTAAGTATAAACAAAAAAAATGTTCAATTGATTCTTTTTAAATTTTTATAATTAAAAGTTAATTTTGTTTAATGTCGAAAAGTTTCTATAAATTAATAATTATTAATTTATCGATTAATTAGTACCTTTTTAAATTAATAAATTCTCCAATCCCAATTGTATTAATTTATAGAGGTTTTACTGTATAAATATATGATCCCAATAATATTATAAATTAATAATCCCTTTATAATTATAGGAATTAGGGATATATGTCTTACACCTTTGTGAAATATGATTCTAGAATTCTTAAAATTTAAATCTATATTAACTCATTCCTAATCTTCTTTGTTGCATCCAAAAGTTCGAATGTGGCATTTTCGTAAAGTATCACAAAGTAATTAATCAATATTTTTGGTATCTTGAGTACTGCACAGACAACATTTTGATGTCTTGAGTACTGTACAGATTACAAAAATGTTGTAATGTCTTTGATATCATATAATATATATGAATCTAGCTAATACTCATTGAATTTGTAAACTATCGTACATTGAATTAACTGAATCTATATTATCATATTCCTTCTCTTTATCAATGGCCTCATCATCAACATACATGGAGAAACTATCATATTCCTGATCGCTTGTGAGATTGATTGCAGTCAGGTCCTCATCGGATCGGATAGATGATGATGGTAAATAGTCGAGCTGCCCTTTAGTAGAAGAGTTAGCCAACTGTGCAATTTGAGATTCAATCGCCAAACTTTGAGTTTCTAATTCTTTGATTGCCTCGGCTTGTTCTTCAGAACTCTTTAGCAGTTTATTCAAGATATCCCACATCTCATTTGTCTGATCAGCTTGCACATCTACACTGGGTTGAGAAACATGTAGATCTTCTTGTAGAGGAGGATATTGATATTCTTGCTATGGCGGCTGCTCATATGACTGATAATATTGTTGCTCAAACTGTTGCTGATTATGATATGAAAAATTTTGAGCACCATTGTCCTGGTAGTAGAAATCTGGTTGATTCACGCATTCTTGATCAAAAGTGTTTGAATACTGATTGTACCCATATCCTTCTTCAAAAGAATTCATTTGTTCGCACTGAGCACTCTGAGAATTATAGACATTGTAAGAGCACTCATAACCATAGTGACCTTGAATACCACAAACTTGACAGAAGTTGTAAGTTTTAGGGGCCACTTGTGACATCTCATTGATACTCATTGGACGTATAGTGGGCTCTGTAGGGCTGAATGAGGCAATTTCTCGAGTATGTGCCTCTACTAGGGAAGATAAGAGTGCAACTCCTTGTGCAAAAGTATCAACTTCACCCATTGCAAACCTGTAAACTCTCAACAAAGCCAAGAAAACGTAAAATCTGCCTCAATTGGAACAAAAGTTCCAATGAGACAATGGAAACAATCTAAACAACTAAATTAAAATCAATAGAAACTCGCTGTCTCCCCGGCAGCGGCGCCAAAAACTTGATGTGTCAAATTATACCTAACCGCAAGCGCACGGTGTCTATTTCTAGTACAGATGGCAAGCGGGTCGAATCCACAAGGAGACAGGTTCTACTAATTCCTTTTCAGTTATCGCTAATTGTTTCAGGGACAAACGATTATTGGAGAATATTAATTAACTAATTAAACAAGATTAACACTAATTAAACAGATGATAAACAAATTATTTAAAACCTAGGGCAATCAGGTCCACCATGCTTACACAATTGGCTCTTAAGCTAAAGCAATCAATGTGATCCTATAACTAGAGTATGTTAATCTCTTCCAAGCATTAACACTCTCGAAACATTCAACACAATTAACCACTTTTAGTAATTCAATCAATCAGGTAATTAGAGTCAAGTTAATCTCTTCCAAGCATTAACGCTCTCAGAAATCAAATGATGCTTCAGCACTCAAATTCAATTCTGCTAATCGTATGTGTGCCTCTAGTAAGTAAATCTCTCAATCCATACCCCTATTTGCATATAATTAATCCATGATATCGGCCGATTACACAAATTAACGATTAAAACATATCAATCAGAATTAACCATAACCAATCAAATCACTGTGAAAATCATGCCAATATTAGTGCAAACATGGCTTCCCTTTAAGCCCTAGAAATAACTACTCGCTAATAATTAAACAAGTAAAACAACTCAAAGAACAAAGAAGCATAATTAAACTAATAAGAATTGAGAAGAAATTCAGATAAGAAAACCTGCAATCATCAATCATGTCACAAGAATGAAATTCATGGTCTCCTCTCCAAAACCCTAGCTCCTAAGAGTAGAAGCACGTATGTATCTCCCTTCTCTAAATAATATATATGTATATTATATGTTTCCCCAATAAAAGTATTTTAATACTCTAAATAAATTACAAGTAGGATTCCATAACTGAATAGGATCCCTTAATTAAAATTCGTAACTATATTTACTCCTCTGTTTCTGGGCTGTTCCAGCTCGATTTTGCTTATTGGACCACCTCTGAATTAAAGAAAATTCCACAAGCTTCGCGTGGACAGTAAGATCGTCAAATTCTGACTTCTGGAACTCAAGATACGGCCCAAACAGTGTTAGACAACCCGTGTAGCCCAATAATACAAATTTTCTCATATTTTATCTCCAAAATAGCTCTTTTTGCTCCAAATCCTTCCAAGTCATGAATTCTTTATTTCCTACAATAAAACAATTAAACCTATTAAATAAAAATTCAAATCAATGCAAAACACAATAAATATGAGAATAAAATCATCTAGAATATATATAAAAATATACTCTATCAATTTTATAATTACTAATAATTAATCGATTGCCTTTTTCAACTAAGAGTTATCATCTTTTCTATATTTTCTAACTAAAATTCCTCATTTTCTAGAAATATCACAGTTAACATTTATATAATTATTATCAAATCATCTCATATAAAAATTTAAGCCTCCAAAACTCATGTTTTAAAAAAATTAATATAAATTAATGAAAAAATTCTTATAATATTAAAAATTCCGTGCTTCGCACGGGTTTTAAGCATGATTAAATTATAATTACTATAAACTAATCAATTACATTTTTCACCTAAAACATGTTACTTTTTTAATTTTCTGTAACTAATACCTCTCTTTTTCCAATTATATCATGGGCATTCTATTTAATAAAATAAAATATTAATTTTATAATTACTACTCCCTCCGTCCCGGTTTAGTTGTCCATTATTACCATAATCGCTTGTCCCAAAAAAAATGTCCACATTTCATATTTATGGTAAATTGTTAAACTATATTACTCTTATACCCTTTGCTATCTTTACCATTTAAATTAATGACAACTAAATTGATTAAGGGTAGTCTTGGTAATAAAATTATATTTTAGGAAGTTATCAATTTTTTTAATTCGATTGAATAAAAGATGGATTTTGATTGATGGACAAGAAAAATGGGACGGAGGGAGTAATAATTACCCGATTACCTTTTCAACTAAAATATAGCATTTTTTCTATATTATATTACTAAATTCCTCATTTTCTAGAAATAACATGGATAACATTTAAATAATTATTATCAAATCATCTCATTAAAAAATTTAAGCCTAAAAAATTCATGTCTTAAAAAAATTAATTCAAATCAATGAAAAAATTCGTATAATATTAAAAAAAAATCCGTGCATTTTAGGCTAGTAATAATTATATAGCATACAGTAGTTCCCTCTTGATTCTACTTTGTTTCTGCATAAATCTGGAACTGGAGTTAAGAAATTTATCAAATTAAGCTTCTACTATATAATTATTTTTTCTACTTTGTGGTAAGAAACAATGCATTTCAATGGTTTTCTTAGCTTCGTGTCATCGAAATATAAAGCTACACATTGAGATAGTTGTAGAAGTAGTTCTGCAGTCTGCAGATAGAACTGCATTTATTGGATCATCCAACTTAATTTTGGTCTTGGTAAATCTTTGTTTGCTATAGAAACTTTGTGGAAACAGGGATAGTTACAACATTTACCAAACATATAATTCAATTATGATGTCTGATCAATTTAACATTTCTTTTAACAGCAATAAGAACTCAAATTGAAATACAAATGGTTGTATACCAGATTTTAAGCATATGTCCTGGCATTCAAGTTTTAAGACACATCAAGTAGAAAAACACTTGGCCAAAATTTAAAACATCATCTCTTAAATTTTATTCAGATAATTTTGTCAAGAATATAACGATTTTATTGCTCAACATGCTTATTAAGTGCTTATGCACAAAAAAGAATGACTACCGTTCCTTGTACATTGCAGACTTGCAGTAGCCAAAAAGAATCAGAATTTAAATATCAACATGTTCTCCTAAACAATTCTTTTGTTTCTAAAGATAGTTGATCTGAACGTCACTTTATGTGCCTGGTGATAGCTCTCTATCTGTTTGGAACGAGTGTGCCAACATATCCAACCCCGACAACAAAGAATGCGATAGATTGAAGGAAGAGGTAGATGTAATAATGATACTTTCCGAAGTTGAAATCATACCATGCACAGAAGAGCAAAAAAAACCCAAAACCAATCTCTAGCCCATTAAATCTGGTACATCAGAAAGAACTGTCAAGAGTTTTATATTGTATGGTTTTGATTTTTATTAGGTCGATTATAATATGATGTAAAACAAATATACCTTCCCCAAATTCCTGAGCTTGATTTCTTCGCAGGGGCATTACTAAGAACAGGGACACTACTAGAAGCTTTAGTTTTGGAAGCATCTCCTAATTTCTCTGTGACAACCCACTCATTGACTCTCCCTATCTCTAGTAGGCCAATGACTGTTCCTTTTGTCCGGTGCATCGCCATAACGTTTTCAAAAACGACCCAAAAAACCACTAGGTGTAATGACCTGCAAATTAGTTTTGCAGAATTAAGGTTATTCCCATACTGACATAAAAAGGCATGCGACTTCAAATATTGTATGGATTATAAATTTAGTACAATTAGTCATATAACAAGCGAACAAGACCTTGGAGTTCCAACCGCGTTGAGAATGGTTATAGTAGTGGGAATGTAAATAACTCCCCATTTAGGAACATCAACTTCAGCAACTAAACAAGACAATGGCAGAACCACACAGTAAAAGGAAAATGTGACAATATGAGCCAGAACCTTTCGGACAAAGAAAAAACTATAAAGCACGTATAACTTCTTCCACAAATTCACTTTCTGCAACAAACAACAATATTTAGTTAGAGAATACTCTAAAGGCCAACTCCTTTTTTGACTTCATACATTCGCTTATAAGAATTTGTAAACTCAGAAAAAAGAATACCCGTCGAGTTAATTAATATAGTTTACCTTGTTTGTTGCAATTTCAGCAGCCATTTTTTTGAAGAGATTAGCAGGTCCACAAGACCATCGATGTTGTTGATATCGAAAGGCTTTCAAAGTACTTGGAAGTTCACTTCTTACCTAAGTTACACAATCGCAAGTCATGTATCTATAGACATTTCTCAATGCACTTGCCATTCTTTCCTCATTTTTGCTGTTGTGAAATGAAAGGAAAAAAAAAATGTAATGTACCCTAATATCATCGACAAAAACGAATTTCCATCCTTGAAGGGTAGCTCGGACTGCCAAATCCATGTCCTCAACAGTTGTTCTATCCTTCCATCCTCCTGCGTCAATAAGCGTTTTAATTCTCCAGACACCAGCAGTTCCTGCATTGCAATTTATTTGATTATTTATCAAATTTTTTAAAGTATTTATTATTATTCATTTCTTCATTATTAAAATTATTACCGTTGAAGCCAAAAAATGCATATGTTTGGGAACCCACTTCTTGCTCCACAATGAAATGATAATTCAATGACATCTCTTGCATTCTTGTCAACAAGCACTCGTCTGCATTATCTGCATTGCATTCATAGAAGTACTTCTTATCAATTCACTTGTTCTTGTACTTAATTTTGATTCCGGCATCTGAATCCACAGCATAATGTGATAAACATGTTGCTATAATCATAAAGCCTTGTAACTCAAACATATAAAGCCAGTTTCTGCAAGCTAAAATTTAAACATGCAACATCTGCAAATCTGGTGGCGTCGAGAAAAAACTAATACAGTAATAATCTAAAAATTACTATATCAGTACTATTACTCCTACATTGCAATGATTCCAATCGAGATTTTTAATTTAAATACTATCTGTCACAATCTAAATGAGTAAGAGAAAGTGCACCAAAAGATGAAAATTCACAAGCGTGTTATTGAGTTAGCTACATCTACACCTATATGGACTCCAGAAAAAAATCAATAATGCAGCTAACATTATCATAGAAAAAGGAAACAATTAGAGGTCCACAGATTTAGTGGTCTCGAAGGTGTAGGACTGTCCACTCAGTTAAAGTAGGACTTTCCGCAAATCTTGCACTTAAGTAGTCCATGTTTTGGAGCAAGTTGGATTAAAATGTCCAAACATGTATATTATCTAATTTAATTTTTAAAGTTTAGCGGCTTCAAAGATCAATTGAAAACTCCTATTTCAATAATGATGAATGTTTGTCTTACCGAATTTCCAACGAGCCTGAACAAGGCCGATATCGGGGTTATGAACAAAGAACGGAATGGTTCGCATCAAGAAATCAGGCTCAGGCTGGAAATCTGCATCAAAGATGGCAACAAAGTCACATTGGCTCACATAGCTGTGCTTCAATCCTTGTTTAAGTGCCCCTGCTTTATACCCATTTCTGTTGTCTCTAATCTCATACTTAATGTTTATGCCTTTGCTTGCCCACTTCATACATTCTACCTCCACCATATCCTGGTTAAAGAAAATTATTGTTAACTACAAAAAATTAACACAAATCAGTTGAACTACTTCATTCAAGCTCTCCAGCTCAGATCAGGTTAAGGATCAAGCAAATCAATCAATAGATAGTAAGGGAATTTCAGTGGATAGAAGTTTTGGATGTGCCAGACTGTAAAGATGTCATGGACATTCTAAGTCATGTAGATAAAGTTGACAGACATGTGTACATGTACATATGCTTTCAGTTCTGCCAGTTGTAAAAGTCAGTTAGTCTTCTTCTTCTTCAAGTTTAATGTTATAATGTGTAACTGCTTCATTGGATACAGAAGTTGAAGGAAATAAGCTTCAAATCTGTTCAATTTTCAAGTTTTAGCATGTTCAAAGACAGAGTTTGTGAAGACATAAGTATCGAAATATGAAGAAAAGGGTTCTATGTTACCTTGATAGCTAAATCTGTTGAATCATCAAGAACCTGAACTATTATTCTATCAGATGGCCAAGAAAGAACACATGCTGCTCCAATTGAGAACTGATACACCTAGTCGAAATAACAACAAAAAAGAGGTTATAAGAAACAGAACAAACACAATCATCTGTATGCATAAGAATGAATAAAAGGTACCTCTCTTTCATTGTACATTGGTATCTGAACTAAAACCATGGGATAAGCTGAACTTCCCAACTCAAGATCTTCAGCTTGCATGGCCTCCCACTTGTAAATCTTTTCGGGTTTTCGTCGCAACAATTTGATGAAAAGCTTGACAATTCCCATGTACACTCTCTCCACAAACAACATTACAGACATTACCAAACAAATATTCACTGCTAGTCTCAACAATGGCACAACTAATGGTGCTTTTATCAAGTCCCAAAATATGAAAACTTGGTCCCAGATGCCATTTAGTGTAATGCTCTGAAACACCACTGTCTCTAACTCTTCCCTCTCCATTTCTTGCTTCACAACTCCTCTGCAGTCTGCACTGCCCACTATTTATATATTCGAATATCTAAAACAAAACGAAACAACTTTATTCTTTGTATTATTGACACATTTCATAATTCATAGAAGTTTCGTTTGTTTATTCATATGTTTTTAGCATGTGCGTGGTACTTTATTTTGTGTAGTCGTTTTATTAACACTGAATTAATTAGGTCAGCTAATCCAGTTTGCGATCACATTAACAAATGATGAATGCTAAAAATCCTAACACTTGTTGATAACAAATCCAACTTTTAGGCCTCGTTTGTTTCTTAATTTGTGAGTTAGGCTACGTAGTTTGCTTCCATGTAACTTAGTTATGCAAGTCAGTTACCCTTGAAACCTGGATGGAATTTCGGATTTTCCAATTACTCATTTTTTCGGAACGAAACCGATTTAAACTGATTTCTAACTATTACAACGTTCTTTTTTACAACGAGAATTGCATTTAGGTCTCCCTTCTCAAGTATAAAAAAATTCCTGAGAAATATTAAATCCACAGATATCGGTCTAGCCAATGAATAACTGACAGTATGTAAAAGAGTACTGACTCAAAATGAGTAGTGAATATGAGGCCGAAAAGTGAACACATTGGAGCTTTCAAACAACACGGGAAACATATTGATTTTCACGCACATGCATTTAAATGTTCTCACTTCTCAGAGAACAACTGGTCCAAAATTGTGCGTGTTTCACGATTCGTGCAATCCTAGCATTATTTACAATTATTCATCATACGTCTATTGAATTTCCGAAACTATCAAAACACTTAATAAATACTCATAGTTTATTTATAAAGACCGAATGTCCACTTTTCTTGGAAAAGAAATGGAATCATGTGAAAATTACTACAAGATAAAATAAGTCTGCAGTATTTTGTTTATACATATTTTTGGAGATTCAAAGATGTTAAATATGAGAAAAATCCAAAATGCTATATATTGCCTCACAGATTCCAGAATTGACAAGATGAAGCTAATTGGGAGTCATATACATATTACATCGAACCCTCTCTAGCTACGTTTCCAAACTTGTGAAACAGACTGTATGATCATACCATTCATGTCTGTCTAAAAACAAGTAATTACAGTAGGACGTATTGCAACATGATAGATGTTGTTGAATATGCACAAGTACTCATGCAAACTGAATTCGATCGGTTACCATAATGAGCTGTTTGACTTAAAGCCTAATGAGTTGTCAGTATGCTGTTACTGTAGAGTATCCAAGTACTTAACAGCAGCATGCCTCGACTACTTATCCAAGTACTTACCGACAGTCACGGATGTGATTTTGTGTGTTTTTTATGTAATACATGTAGTATAAGATTATTACTAATTTTAAACTTTAGCTTGTTTTATTACACTAAAATGCATCAGTCAATATGTTACTCCATAGAATACAGTCCAGTAAACTGTAAAAGATAGATTTTAGGCTTCTGATGTTATTGGTGGCCTGGGCCTGTCTCAGCTGAGCTGTCCCATTATATTATGCTATCATATATTTACAAAAGTTTCTCTATCAATGCTTTCTTTGATTTGTCTTATAATGAAAGGGTGCGGGAGGGTGTGCTTCATGTTTAATCCACTGTATATCTGTATATGACTGTCAAAATTGCATATCAATTTTTCCAAGTAGGTTGGTGGGTCGTATCAACCCAATTACCACATCGAGCAGATTATATAGAGCAACCTGGTTAACTCCAACATAGGTTAACTGGCACCAACTTACCTTAGCCTTAACCGTCGTCGTGGTCATTTGGTAACCAAGAACAAAAAATTACAGTGGTGAAAAAGAGATTGGTATTATTCGGAAGATTTTGTTAAATTTGAGTATTCTTTCATCAAACTAATAACTATAGATATCAAAATTCTAAGCTTTATCCACAAAAATTTCGATCGGATGGAAGTCTATGTTTCAGATATTCAAAACTTGAACTATTTATTTAATTTATTTTTTTATTTCTCAATCAATCAAGTTGTATTGATAGTTTGGGGGTTTATCCCTATTGAGCTCTAATGTTTTAATGAATCTTCTTAAACTGTTTGTCAAAAATAAATTATCAAACTGGTCTAGACCATAAAAGGATTGGAATAAATTTTAGAATATTTGATTCATCCTTAACAGAATATTTAATGAAATTAAAAAGGTTAATTATCTTGATGATCACTGAAGTCAGCCTAATTTATCAAGATGGTCACTGAACTGCAATTCGACTTAACTAGGTCACTAACTTGTATCAAGTGTACACTCCGTTAAGTTTTCTCACTTTTTTATTCAGGTTTATCAATTTTAAACCAGGATTTAGTTAAAATTAGAGTTAAATAACTATAGTTACATAAACAGATGTTAGTCATGTAGATAGAATGTGTACAAGGTCAGCAAATCCGTTTAATGAATTGAGACAAATTAAATAGACTGTTCAATTGATACAAGTTAGTGACTTACTTGAATCGAATTTCAGTTCAATAACCATCTTGATACATTTGGCTGACTTCAGTGACCATCAAGATAATTAACCCGAAATTAAAACCCGTTAACAGTCATGGAATCTCAGTTCGAAGTGTTAGTGTTTTGATTAATATTTTAGTTGTATGAAATGAGAGATGCATCCCTTAGATGGCTAATTATGTATTCCCTCCGTCCCATTCATTTTTTTACAATTTCTTTTCTCCGTTTGGCATGCATTTTAAGGTTGCTAAAAAGTATATATAGTTTCATACTTTATTTTTAAAATTTTCTTTTTTTGTATAAAAATTTAACATACCTATTTTTATACAAAAAAAAATTATAAAACTATCCTTAAAATTCACCTTAAAATACGTGTTACACCCACATCCCCATGATAATTGTTAAATATATATGAGTATAAGATCCTTGAAAGGGCCTTCCCCAACACCTTAAGGTTTTGGGTGAAATGGTTTCTAACATGGTATCAGAGCTCTGGTGTTTGTGGAGGTCTCAAGTTCGAACCCCACCACCCCCTGATATGGGCTAAAAGTAAGCCCTAAAGACACATTTAATGTGGCATTAATTAAACCTAGAATGGTCCAAACGTGGGGCCCACCAGATTGGCCCAAACCCTATTTATAATATTAATTTCGTAATTAATATTAGGGGTAATAAACAGCTCAGCAAATAAGAGTCAAACAAGGATATTACTCTTGCCTGACTTAGCCTCCAAGATACATACTTCAACATGGAAACTGATTCCTATAAGGAAGGGGTCTAGAACCTTCCTCAAGGCGGTGGCTTGCCCACCAAGTCTCTGACTCCTACCATAATTCTAAGGCTTCTCAGCCTATATAAAGGGCCTGACCCCTCATTCTCAGAACTACGTTTTGGCTCAATCCTCGAATAAGGACATACAAGCCACTACGTCCTAGGTGAGCCCTCGTCGCCATAGCCCTGAGGGCACCATCACCTAGAACTACGTCTTGGATTGATTCTCAATACGAGATACGTAGGCACTCTGTGAGGACCGATTAGTCCCGAACACGGAAACAACCATTAAAGCACGAAACTCCCTAACCCTAGCATTAAATACAATTCGTAACCTAGTTTTTATTCCACAACATCCCCAATATTCTCAATTTAATTTGGCACTAAGGTATTGCTCCAAATATGGGCTCCTAGTGACCACTCTTACCCATAGTGGGCTTGCGAGTGAGGGGGAATGTTAAATATATATGAGTATAAGATCCTTGAAAGGACCTTCCCCAACACCTTAAAATTTTGGATGAAATGATTTCTAACAATAATAGTCCCCCAATAATAATAATTGGCTATGGGATCGAGGGAGTAATTAACTTACATCAATTCATTCTCATTTTCATATTCATTGTTGTCATTTCCGATTCTCATTCTCAATGATCACACTTCATTGAATATGATTTTCATATTCATTGCTGTGGGACGCCCTGTTAATTGTTTGATTCTTGAATAGTAATATGCATTATTCAGTTAAAAACTTGTGTTATTACTTTGGAAAAATTAATTCATTCTTCTCTAAGCCCGTTTATGATCTAGGTCCTTATACTATAAAACTCAATTGTTTGATATTTTAACTTTCAAAAAATTTGATTTGGATCTTTCCGTCAGATTTTGACTAACGGAGTCAACACTGACGTGGAAAATCGAAATTTTACTGATTGAAGTGAAATTTTGATATGTTAATCTATGAGTGATTAGAAGAACACGGATGGTGAAAGTTTTCGATTTCGAGTTCACTAACATATAGAAATCTACACTTTAATCACAAGAACACGCAAATAACTTATGAAAATATGCAAATTTCTATATGTTAGTGAACTCGAAATCGAAAACTTTCACCACTCGTGTTCTTGTAATCACTCCTAGATTAACATATCAACATTCACTTTAATCAGTGAAGTTTCGAATTTCCACGTCAGCGTTGACTAACGCCCGTTAGTCAAAATCTGACGGAAGGACCTAAATCAAATTTTTTGAAAGTTAAGGTATCAAAAAATTGGTTTTTATAGTACGGGGACCTAGACCATAAACGGGCTATAATTCAGGGATGAATGAAATAATTTTCCCATATATAGAGTACTTTTAGCAGATGATCATCAAAAATAAGATTTTAGGGTTCCATTTCCATGAGAAATGGCCCTTTTAATCACAATTTAAAGTTAAAATGCCCAAAATATCACAACCCGTGAAAATGGCCTTTACTATCACTCATTAACGCAACTAAAACATGCGTTTATGATTTTCTCTTACAATTTGATTATTCTCAATTGGGCCAGCAATATTGGGACCTAATGGGCTGTTATTGGGCTTGTGCATATATTAGAAACGCATACTTTATATGCGTATTCAAATTTTTTTTTTTTACTATTTCCTAGTAAACGCAAACAAATCTTGCGTTTTCAGAATTAGCTTTTATTTTTTAAGGTGAAAACGCATTACATGGTTGCGTTTTTAAGAAACGAATTTTAAAAATGCTTTTTTCAGTGATAAAAAGGACCATTTTCCTGGATTGTGATATTTTGGACCATTTTACTCCAAATTGTGATAGAAAGGGCCTTTACCCCATTTCCATACATAAACCACCTCCAATTGTTTAAACAAGACACCTACACTTGATCATAAACCTTGAGTTAGGATATTCCCATGCAAGTACCTAAGACTTCTACGACTCCAAAATAAACCAAATCCGATCCTCTTACTTTCTAGTGATATCTTTCTCGCTTTTTCAAGGGAAGATCGACAAAATGGGCTCCTTCATCAATTCATAAGATCTCATTAACACAAATGGTTAAATTAGTTTTGCCGTCTTAAAATCATCATAATGATGAATTTAAACATCTTGTTTAATTATCAGTGTAGTGTATCATATGAAGGAACAAAGTTGAAGGTATATATAGCTGTCGCATCTCTCGTCATGGATACAAACAGATTTGCCCACTAGACACTCTAGCCAGTCATCTGCTCTGCTATACAGACACCCTGTAAAGTTTGTTTGGTCCTCTAATGCATTATGTGAGCTTCTGCAGTATATTTTTGTGTGTCTTCAACTCATTATTTTCACAAAAATCTTTTCAACTACAGTTTCTACTTTCTTGGCATGTGAAAACATCGTGCCTACCTGTGAGAAGATCCTATACAATTTTTTATTTATTGTGGTACTAGTTGTATTGTGAGATTTTCTGAAAGATTTTTCAAGAACTATTTTAAATCATAAAAGATAAATAAGGAGCACCTCTAAAATTATTAGATAATAAATTTTGTATCTATTTCCATTATACTTTCATCTCCAGTTTCATGTGATAGTCACTGATGTTGCGTCAGCTAGCTCTCTAAATATCTAACAATAAATTAAAAATCCTGATTACTACTAATCCTGATTACTACTCGCAGGTCAATTTTGTAAGAACAATTCCAATGATGGTACGTGCTAAATATTGCTAAATAATTAAAAGTGAATTTTGATCTTAAAATAGAATTTATATTCTAATAAATAGTAACAAAATGGCATCAAATATAATCAAATAAAGTTATATTTCAACGGGCTAATCTTTAGCTAGCTAGCTAATTTTTAAGTGATAATTATAACAATATTTATATTTAATTCTATATTTAATACCAAGTGTAGAATTTTACTAATATTTTGCATCATGTTTACCACTCCATTGTAATAGTGTTTTTCCTTAAATATTATATTATAGTAATAGCATTACTTTTAACGCCATTATTGGACTTGTTGCAAGATGTTGATACTGGAGCTATATACAGTAATGCTTTTCACAGGAAGCATTTGGGTCCAACCGTCCAGCAACGGCTTAATGTATGATCAAACTAAGAAATTCTTATTTCGTCCTTGAAAATCAGTATAAATTTTAACTTAAATCGTAGCTAATACTGAGTCGAAATTTTTTATTAAATATTTGAACTCCGAATCATTGTAAATATTAGGTTTGGTGTGAAGGCTCCTCTCCCACTTTTTGGCCCCTGTGTTGAAGATGCTCTTATGTGTCATTCTGAAACCCTCAATCATTTTTGCAGGGGAAGACTCAAGGCATCGCATCTTTGATCATTCTGTCTTTCTACCTCTCTCTAGCCAGTCTTCTCTCTTCAATTAGTTCAAGTGATGACTCACTGTTAGAAATTGTACAAGACAAAGACAAGGTTTACATTATTACTCTTTCCGTCTTTGGGACCCTCTTTTCACACACCAACCAGAAGTTTGCCCTACAAAACATGTGTTTTCTGTCAACATGAATTCCTGTCATTTCACTTGCCAGTAGTTGGCACAAGGTCTGTGTTTTTTTAACTAAATATAAAAATATATCTCACCACATGTATCATTATCTTCAAGAGAAATGTTAATGTGAAAACTTAATTAAAAATTAAAATACCAGACATGGTTCTTTTTTTGTTTTTTATCTTATGGAAATCTACATCAACGAGCCTTATGGACTTATTTTCGGGTAAAAATTTTATATTTTGATAATTTTTTTTATACAAATATTTAATGTATGTTTGAGATTCAATAAGTTGCAAAAATAAGTTGGGAAATAAGTTGGAAAGTTAGGAATCTCTAACTTTGTCTTAAAATAAATTGACTTATTCTGGAAAAAAGTTCCCCCAAACACCCCCAATATCATTATCTAGAAGTTGTTTGGTAGTTTGATATTTTAGAATAGAAAGCTCTGTGTTAGTCTATTTAATTAATTTGACTTTAAAAAAAATACTAGTTCACATTTTGTCAACATATATCTACAACTACAAGTACTATATATTTAGTGTCATCACATCTAAGAGATAATATAATTAATTTCGGAAAAATTTACAAACTTAAAACAATTTGTGTTCAGGAACAGTGTAAAATTCTGTAAAATATAACATGACATCTATTTTTAAGATTTAGGTGTTTTATATCTTAGCTATTATAGACAACTAGTCAACTTATCCGCGCTTCGCGCGGTTCATAAATTTTTATTTTAAAATATTGAAATAGATGAATTATTGTTTATTATTTTCAAAAATTGATTGGTCTCTTAAGAATTTTTTTAAAAAATTGATTCAAAATAATTTCATAAATTATAAGTTTGAAGATATTCTATTTATATATCTAAAAATTTTATAATCTCAAAAATATCATAAACATAAAAAGTAGTAATTATAATACAAACGTAATCTTTACAATCAAAAGTTATAAATATTATATATAATAACACTTTTTAAAGCCGACGCCCCTCTCATAACATACATGTTCAATTGTAGTGTAATTATTTAATTAGAATATTAATTTCTTTCGACATAATATAACGAACAACGGGTATATAACGTTTTTATCGATTTAGTCTACCGACAAAAATGTATTTTTTCAATTTAATCAGTTTGGTCATAACCCATGTTATTTTTATTACATGTGTTAAGCGAACATTTACATACTTCTATAATTTATTACGATTTCCATATTCACTAATGATAAAGATTGCTTGAAAAGTTAAGGGTCGCCTGTACTACAATTGTCCGTAAAGAAATTGGAGTGGTATTCGATAGGGAATAAAATATTACGCAATGTAAACAATTTTTAGTCGTCATTTTATCTAAAAAAAAACTTAATTATATATGTAATTAATATTTAATACTGAAATAATAATTATAATGCTCAAAAATAATGTTTTATAATTTCTTAAATAAATAAAATAAATTTAATACATATTTATTAGGTATAATTAATGACTAATTAATATGCCATTAAAAGCTATTGAATGCAAGTAAAAAATATTAATAAAAAAATCAAAAAACTGAAAATTTAAGAAAAATACCTTAAACGTTTCTGGTAACTTTCTGATCTCCGGGCATTATAATATATATAGATAGAGTTTTATATTCATTTTTAAGCGTGGCGTTTAATTTTGAAGGGAATTTGAAGTGAATGCATGTGGAGTAGAGAAAGAAATTAATTAATTATATTCGTACAAAGAGTACTTATGAATTATGATACAGGGTGAGCAAGAGTCGTTGACGTACCTTTCAAATAATTCTGTGACTTGCAAGTTGCAACTCCGGTGAGAAAGAAAGATAATACGAGTAACATTTTGTAGAATTGTAGGGGTTTTTGGAATATCTTAACAAAAGTAATTTTTTATTTAAAATAGATAAGTGTTAGATAAGTGATAAGTAAATTAGAATTTTAAGTTAGTTAAGTGTTTGAATAAATTTACTTATAAGTTAATAAAATATTTGACAAATTATAAATTATAAATAAAGAAAATATTTATAAAAAAAAGTAATTAAAATATTTACATTTTAAAGTAAAATATAATAGCTCTAATTTCATCATTTTGGAGGCCTAACTAAAATATATTTGTACCTATATTATCTATATATACTACATACTCGTTCCGTCCCGATTTAATTGTCCAATTTACTTTTTGCACGCATTTTAAATTGCAAATAAAACATAGCTCTGTTGTTTTTTTCAAAATTTTCTTTTTCTCAACAAAAGTTTAGATACTGAATTTTTTCGGAAGAACAAAATTTGAAAAATAATTTATGAAGCTCTGATTTATTAGCTCTTTAAAATGCGTGCAAAAAGAAATGTGGACAATAAAATTGAGACGGGAGGAATAATCTATACTATTATATAAATTCCGAAACATTGAAAGTTTTGGTACCTGTTTTTTTGTACCAATTTTTTTGTACCTGTTTTTTGGTACTTCGTGAATTTACTTATGTACCCTTCATTATAAAGAAAAATATATATTAAAACACCTAAAATAAATTTTAACATAATATAATTAATGGTAATTAGTCGATTGCCATTTTCATATTTACTTTTAGTTGAAGATGTTACCTTTTATCATATCTTCCAATCATTAATATTACCTTTCGAATTAAAATACATTTCCTTTTTTATTTAAAACTAATCTTACAATCATTAATATATACCCGAAAATATCATACAATATTTTTCAATTATTAATAAAATATATTAAAAATATACTTTGTTTATAATAAGGAAACATTAGTATAATCCGTAAACATGTGTATATTAAATTATATTAATTAAAATTAAAAATTATGTAAAAAATAATGATTATATAAATTGGTACCAGTTTTTTTGTACCTATTTTTTGGTACTTCGTGCTTATTCACCCTTCATTATAAAGAAACATATATATTAAAACACCTAAAATAAATATTAACATAATATAATTAATGGTAAGTAGTCGATTGCCTTTTTCATATTTTCGGATATATATTAATGATTGAAAGATTTGTTTTAAATTAAAAAGGTAACGTGTTTTGGTTCGAAAGGAAATATTAATGATCGAAAGATATGATATGATTGATGTTTTTAGGTATTTATAAGAGGTAATATCTCCAACTAAAAGTAAATATGAAAAAGACAGATTACCGTTAATTTTATTATATTAATGTGAAAAAGGCAATTGACTAATTACCATTAATTTTATTATGTTAATCGACTAATTATCATTAATTATATTATGTTATTATTTATTTTAGATGTTATATTTTTCTTGAAAATTATGATGTGATATTTTCGGGTATATATCAATGATTATAAGATTTGTTTTAAATTAAAAAGGTAACGTGTTTTAGTTCGAAAGGAAACTTATCGAAATTATTTGTGCGAATTTATGAATGCATTGGAAAAGATGTTTAAGAAGACAGGTTGTTGACAACACAAGTTGTTGACAAATGGCTTCCGTGCTTGAGTGAAACCACAACTTTTCTAGCCCTAAAAGAAATGGCACTATGATGTGAATATACTCCGATATTTATATTTTTTTTAATAAATATCGGAATGAGTAAAAATTGAATAATAATGTTAAATGATATATCTGCCCTAAAATCACTTTAATAAATAGTAGTTTTTTTTTAGGATAGTTCTATAACTTATTTTTGATATTTTATTTTTTGTATAAAAATAGAACAATCCTATTTTTATACAAAAAAATAAAATATCAAAAATAAGTTATAGAACTATCCTTAAAATGCACCTTAAAATCCGTGCCAGAAACTGGTTCGCCAACGTAAAGAATTCAAAGGGACGGAGGGAGTAAATCGTATTATTTCTTTCCATCATTAATATTTCCTTTCGAACTAAAACACGTTACCTTTTAATTTAAAACAAATCTATATTGTTATATAAAAGTCAAAACATTAAAATTTTGGTACCTATTTTTTGGGACCTATTTTTTGGTACTTATTTTTGGTACTTCGTGAATTTAATTATTTACCCTTCATTATAAAAAAATACACCTAAAATAAGTAATAACATAATATAATTAATGATAATTAGTCAAGATACTACCTTTTATAAACAACTGAAAACATCAATTGTATCATATATTTCCATCATTAATATTTTCTTTCGAACTAAAAGTCTAAAAGACGTTACCTTTTTAATTTAAAACAAATCTTACAATCTAAAATAAGTAATAACATAATATAATTAATGGTAAGTAGTCAAGATATTACCTTTTATAAACACCTAAAAACACCAATCGTATCACTAAAACACGTTATCTTTTTAATTTAAAACAAATCTTACAATCATTAATATATACCCGAAAATATCACATTAATATAATAAAATTAACGGTAATTAGTCGATTGTCTTTTTCATATTTACTTTTAGTTGAAGATATTACATTTTATAAACACGTAAAAACATGAATCATATCATATCTTTTGATCATTAATATTTTCTTTCGAACTAAAATACATTACCTTTTTAATTTAAAATAAATCTTTCAATCATTAATATATAACCAAAAATATCACACCATAATTTTCAAGTAAAATGTAACACCTAAAATAAATAATAATATAATATAATAAATGGTAATTAGTCGATTGCATTTTTCATATTTACTTTCAGTTGAAAATATTACCTTGTATAAACACCTAAAAAGATCAATTGTATCATATTTTTCAATCATTAATATTTCTAATTAAAACACGTTACCTTTTTAATTTACAACAAATCTTACAATCATTAATATATATTCGAAAATATCACACCAAAATTTTCAATTATTAATAAAATATATTAAAAATCATATACGTTGTTTATAATAAGGAAACATTATTATAATCTGTAAACATGAGTATATTAAATTATAACAAATTAAAATTAAAAAAATTATTATAATAATGATTATATAAAAACATAATTTTAATATTAAATAAAATTTATAACATAATACAAGAAACCTGTGCACTGCAATACTAATAATTAATCGATTATCTTTTCAACTAAAACATATCATCTTTCTATTTTTTCTAATTAATTTCCTTTTTTTTTCTAGAAATATAACGGACAACGTTAATTTCTCATTTTCTAAAAAACACTAGGAGCAATTTTAATTAGTAATTGAACATAATTAAATTTTAATTATTATAAACTAATCAATTACCTTTTCACCTAAAACATGTCACCTTTTTAATTTTCCCGTTTTCTTTTCTATTTTCTCTAACTAAAATATCTCATTTTTCAAGTATATTAAGGGCAGTTCTATTATATGAAATAAAATAGTAATATGATAATACTAATAATTAATCGATTAACTTTTTCAGTTAAAACATGTCATTTTTTCTATATTTTATAATTAAAATCCTTCTTTTCCTAGAAATATCACGGGCAACAATAATTTCTCTTTTTCTAAAAACATTACAAGCAATTTATTTAGTAAAATAACATAATTAACTTATAATTACTATAAACTAATCAATTACCTTTTTCACCTAAAACATGTTACCTTTTTAATTTTCTCTAACCAAATTCTCTAATTTTCCAATTATATCATGGGCATTCTATCTAATAAATTTTTTTTATAATTACTTATAATTAACCGATTATCTTTTTCAACTAAAATCCATCATCTTTTCTAAATTTTTAACTAAAATTCCCCATTTTCTAAAATTATCACGAATAATATTTATATAATTATCATCATATAATCTCATTTAAAAATTTAAGTCTCCAAAAATCATGTTTTAAAAAAATTAATTCAAATAATTAAAAATTTTAATATAATATTAAAAAAATCCGTGCATCGCACGGGTTTTAAGCTAGTATTATTAAAAAACTGAAATATTAAAAAATTTGATCGATTGGATCATGGGCCAAATAAAAAAATATTCATATATATGATTTTTAAGTATACATAAATACATAATCAATTGATATTAATAACAGTATTACATTAATTTAGAAAAATGTAAAGTAATAAAATTTAGAAAAATTGTACATTGGATTAAATTTAGACTAGTAAAATATTAAAAAAAAATTAAGGAGAACCCAGTTAAAGAAAAGATTGTTTGCTGTTTCGTGAGAAATAAGTTTGCCTTCAAAAAAAAAAAAGTACGTCTCACCTAATTTTTAAATATCAAGAAATAATTAAGTTGCAATTAAATTTAATTTTTAAATTACCCACGGTATGTAATAAGTTAGATTGGGCTTAGAGCACTCACATTGGAGTCTCTATCCCTAAATATTTAGGGTAAATATTAATTTTTGATCAAAAATATTGTTCCATCCGAAATCCCGTCATTCCGTCATTTTGAGGAACAAATTAAGGGACGATTGTTGAGTCACGTCATTTTGAGGAACAAATTTAGGGACCATTGTTGAGTCCCCATTTCTGTAGAATACGCAAACTATCCCCAAATATCACTCTCTCTTACTTTATCTATTCTACCTATTGTTTTTAATATTATATGAATTGTTTTCATTAAATTGAATTAATTTTTTTAAAACATAAATTTTGGAGATTTAAATGTTTAAAGAAGGTGATTTGACAATAATTATATAAATGTTATCCGTGAATTTTAGTTAAAAAAATATAGAAAAGATGATGGGTTTTAGTTGAAAAAGGTAATCAGTTAATTATTAATAATTATAAAATTATTATTTTATTAAATAGAATGCCTATGATATTATTTGAAAAAAAGAGGACTTTATTAGAAAAAATTTAAAAAGTATAGTAATTATAATTTATTTATGTTATTTTACTAAATAAAATTGCTAATAATGTCTTTAGAAAATGAGAAATTAAAGTTGTTTGTGATATTTTTAGAAAAAGAAGGATTTTAGTTAGAAAATATAAAAAAGATGTTACGTTTTAACTGAAAAAGGTAATCGGTTGTTAGTATTATAATATTATTATTTTATTATTTAAATATAACCGCCCGTGATATAATTGGAAAAACAGAGATTTTAGTTAGCAAAAATAGTAAAGGTAACGTGAATTAAAAAGGCGACATGTTTTAAGTGAAAAATATAATTGTTTAGTTTATAATAATTATAATTTAGTTATGTTTTTTACTAGATAAAATTGCTCATGGTGTTTTTAAAAAATGATAAATTAATGGTGACCGTGATATTTCTAGAAAAAAGAAGGAATTTAATTAGGAAAAATAGAAAAGATAATATGTTTTAGTTGAAAAGGTAATCAGATAATTATTAGTATTATAATTTTTTTATTTTTATTAAATAGAACCGTCCGTGATATAATTAGAAAAAGAGAATTAGAGAAAAGAAAAAGGTAAGGTGTTTTGGCTGAAAAAGGTAAGGTAACCGTCCGTGAGATTTTAGTTAGAGAAAAGGTAACGTATTTTGGCTGAAAAAGTTAATTGATTAGTTAATAGTAATTATGTTATTTTATAAAACAAAATTGCTCGTAGTATTTTTAAAAAGGAAAAATTTTAGTTAGATAATATATAAAAGATATTATATTTTACCTGAAAAATAAAATTATTTAGTTATTGAAAAATAGAAAAGGTAATATGTTTAACCTGAAAATAAAAATTGATTAGTAAATGAGAAATTTTAGTTAGATAAAATATAAAAGATATTATATTTTACTTGAAAAAGTAAATTATTTAGTTATTGAAAAATAAAAAAGGTAATATGCTTAACTTGAAAAAGAAAATTGATTAGTTAGTAGGATGAATTTTATATTTAATTAAGTAAGTGTAAATAATTAAATCAACGGGCTATTATATAATAGTATAGATTAGAGCATCTCCAACCCTCCAAAACCCTTAGGTAAAATGGGATAATTGATACCATAAATAAAACTTATAGAGAATATGTAAAAAATTCTCCAGTCCAACCATACATTACTGTTGTCTAAAAATTTAGCCAATCCCGTGATGTTGGCTATATTTGTCGAACCTCTAGAGACCTGTAAGAAGATTCCACATCATCTATTACCATAATAAAATAATACATTCTATTTATAATAACTTGAAATATTAATAACATACCATTTATAAAAAATAGCCAATCATTATAGCCAATACCATCGGAGCACAACGCCTTACAGGTTCAGTAAATTTTACATAATCAATATTTTATATCATTTTAGCCAACCAATTTAGCCAACACCATTGGAGATGCTCTTAGTAACTATAAATAATTAAAGAAGGATAATTACGTAGGATTTTTTTTGATGTGTCTTAATTAGTAAGATTGTACCATTTTACATGGTTTTGTACTTATGAGGGTGTGCCATTTATTTATGGTTTTGTGGACCAATTTTGGGTAACTGTTGATGTCATTTTTTGACGGGTTGTGTTACGCCAGATTTTTGGCATGTCTAATAATCTCCCAAATTTCTTAATATTATTAATTATTAATTCAGATTAATAATTATAAATTAATCGCTAAATTTTATCCTCTCTCTGAAACGAGGAAAGAATCAGCCTCAATCAATCAATAACGGAAAATATCTTCAAACGATATTCTTCAAATCAGGAAGATATCACAACGATAAGATTAAATCAGATAATTCATATGCATGGGGGTTATCATGGATCTGGAGCTGCTTTAATGGAGGAGCTAAGCAGTGGAGGCGGTGGATCTATCTATTCTTAATTAAGATAAGTTTTCTTATGATTTTGTTCATACAAGTTAGTTATCTTATAAAATTCGTAATAAATTCATTACATATTGGATTTTGATGATTTTTAATGATTCGGAAAGATTTTTAAATTGCCTATAACTTTTGTTCTTTGAGTTTTCTCATATTATATATCGATCTATTCTCGAAATCAAAAAAAAAAACAATCAGATTTCGTTTTTCAGCATCGAGAAGCAGATCAGCAGACATTTTATTTAATTTCCGATTTGTTATAAGTCCGTTTTTTATGAGCCTTATATCGTCGGAAAGGTCTTTTCGTTCTCTACAACTTTCGTGTTTTGTGTTTTTCCAGAAAAAATCTTTTAGAAGGTGAAAAATGCCAAAAACAGATCTAGGCAGAATTAGAATTGTGAAGATTTTCAAGATTTTAGGTGTTATCTTCGTGTTACATGATTTTGGAAGGCTCTTAATTAAAGATTTTATTATTTTGGAAGACCCGGGGTAATATTTTGAAAGACTCTTAATTGAATAATTTATTATTTTGGAAATCCCTCCTTTGTGGGGTAATATTTTAGAAGGCCCTCCTTTATAGGGGTAAGATTTTGGAAGGCTCTTATTCGAAGAGTTTATTATTTCAGAAGGTACTCCTTTGCATGAGTAATATTTTGGAAGGCTCTTATTCAAAGAGTTGGTTATTTTTTAGAAGATCCTTCAAGTGTTGCTGATATTTTTTGGAAGAATATTAGGATATTGATATGGCTTTGGGAAGATGACCTCCTCTAAGGAGGGTCTCCCTTATTTTTTGTGTTAGACGACCTCCTCTAAGGCGGGTCTTCGTAATTTATTTAAAAGACGATCTCCTCTAAGGAGAGTCTTAGTGAAAATGAAGAAAACTTCGAAAAATCTACCTCTTGAGAGGAGGGATATTTCTGATATGGGGAACGACTTCCTTTGAGGAGGGTATCCCAAATTATTAAAGTCCTTGCAAAAACCGTACTTCCGGGGGGATGTCCGTACTTCCGGCGCCTCATCAAGGCACGAGCTTCGGAAAATCCACCTCCTGTGAGGAGGGATATTTCTGGAATGGGGAACGACCTCCTTTGAGGAGGGTATCCCAAATTATTAAATCCTTGCAAAAATCGTACTTCCGGGGGGGATGTCCGTACTTCCGACACCTCATCAAGGTTCTGATAGTGTTAGTGCCCTAGAGACAATGTAATTGTGCTTCTAGGATAAACTATTTTGTTATTCAGTGATTATGTTATATCGATTATTCAACAATAATTTATTATGTCTTTATTTACTGCGATATAAATATTAGAACAATAAATGTCCTTGGAATATGTAACATGTATTCTATATCTTTAAGTATGTGACTTAAAAATGAGATTATAAGAATAGTGTTAATATTCCTAAATATCCCTAATCGAGCATTATTAATATGGGACAATTATAATGCATAAAGATTAGTATGTTTGTTGACTGATGACCACATCTCATTGGTCATAGGTATAGTGATACTAAAGTCAAGAACATAGGTGCATGTAATATTCTACATGGCACTGGATTGACCCACAGTGAGTTTCTACATGTTGATAATGTCATTAGAAAGACTCACAGTGATAATGGTTTAATGATCCTTAGACTTGAGATCATTATATTTCTATACGAGGATTAATATACTTTGACTACATTAAAAGTTACCTTTGACCGGGTGATGATAAAAATGTACATCGGGTATATTATGAGACGTATGAGAAATATGAATGATAGATAAAGGATTTAACCCTCATATTATTAGGAGAGATATTATTGGCCTCTTGATTGAGTGAGACTATGAAAATGCATGGCCATGCTCAAATATTGATTTGTTTTTAATAGTCTACTCATTGATCAAGGAAACCCGGATTAAACATTGATGAGGATGACTGATAACATGCCTCGAGTTTAATCTATAATATATATGGTTAAAGGGATTATATTACACGGAAACATTTATCATGAAAGGTTTAATTGGATCACCAATTATTATTATTACTTGGGTAGCAATGATGTATTACTAGATGCCGCTCATTGTTTATAATTTTATTATTGGATATTAAGATTATAGCCAACGTAATAATAACCTAAAGGGTTACACAATAAGAACGTTTAAAAGGAGTTTTAATTTAAATTTCGAATTTAAATTAATTAATGATAAAATTCGAAATTGGTTATTTAATTAATTAAGTTGGACTTAGTTAATTAGATTTCGAATTTAAATCATTAAAACCCAAATCAGTTTGGTTTTAGTAGAAGCCCAAACCGATTAGGGTTAAGCCCAGCTCATTCTCTCTTATAAATACATAGAGATGTATTGGTTTAGGGTTAGAGACTTTGCCAAAATCATTTTTTAGCAAATACCCTAGCAGCTCTACATCAAGAGAGGCTAGAGAGAGAGAGAAAAAGGGCAGATTACGGCTAATACCAACTCCGGAGATTGTGGAGACAATCGTGCATTCGTGTGGACTGATTATCGAAGCAGATCTCACGAAGAGGGCTGTGTGGTGATCGTTCTTGGACCTTTATCTGTCAACCGAATCGGAAAGCTTTTAAAAGGTACAGATTCTGTTCTCCATAATCAACATGTCTTATACACGGATCCTAGGGTTAGGTTTCGGTTTTTTTTATTGTTTATTATCGTTTTTCCGTTGCGTTTGTTGCCCCGAAACCTATCAATGGTATCAGAGCTACGTGTATAAGAGGTTGGTTTGGTTACGTGTTTACTGTATTATTACGAGTATGCATGTTTGATGAATCTGCCATGATACAGTTATGTTATATATGTGATATAATGAATCTGTATATTCTGATATGATGATGCTAGCATGTTTAGAATCTGCCATGACTCATATGTATGCGATCGGTTAATGATATGTATACTGCTTGGTTTGTATGATGATATAAACTATCGGATGGATGTTATTGGATATGATCCGTATACAGGGATTAGGGTTATGTGTATGCTGATACATGTTTTATGGTAAATGGAATTAAGGTCGCATGTATACTGATATATCCGCGTGGTTAGGGCTTGTGACAAATTTGGGCTTGTCACATATGCTTTATTCATGTGATATATTTTGATATGATGTTCTTAAGTGTTAATTGAGCATGGTGACTGGTTATGGCCTTGAGACCCATAGGTTAGTGGTTTTAATTATTGTGGTTTGGTTTTATAAATACGACTTGCATGTCGTTTTCTTGGTGCTTTGTAATTGTTCATCTCGAATGTAACTCGAGTTCTTATGTAAGTACATTAGTATAGTTATGTTTTATATTCTATGTAATAAGAAGATCATTGGAAGCATGCAATGAAGGATCAATGGAGATGAAGGTTGATGACACAAAGAAGACATGTATTTATGAAGACCAACTATGTAATAATTTAGTTTTATTAAACCACCATAGATTGACCTAGATTTTTCCATTAGCTTGGAAAGATCATATAGGATTGGGCCATAACCAAGCACGATTTTACATTCATACACTTTACATATGATGATATGTATGCGTAATGATAGATATGCATGCTTAATTAGATTAAGTAGAATGTATGTATCTATTAGATACATCACCCATGCCATGCCTGCTTAAATAAGATAAAATCTGTAACGACTCGAGATTTTAAAATTTACTATAACGACTATGAGATTTCTGTATTTAATGAAATACGGAATTAAATACGAATTTTCAATTATTTCGATATGGGGAGATTTTGTCAAAAACGGGTCATACCTGTAAAGAAGTTGGATATTAAGTGAGGCCGCTTGTGACTCCTCCAACAACCTAGAATTCAAACCATTGGTGAATATTGATTTGAAGTATTTAATTCAAGGAAAAATTGGGAATCTTTTTATGATGGGATCATGGTCGTTTTAAATAAACCCGTAACAGAATATTAAGTTTAAGATGCCTTCCAAATGGGAAACACTCGTCAAGACCTAGATCGACAAAGGGTAGGTGCGCCAAAGCGGAGTGCCCTCGTTTATCATGGTAAGGCGCGATCGAGTAAGTTAGTGATACTCAAATGTTAGACCTTTGGGTTTGACTTAACTAAGTGACCACAATAGGATTGTGAACTTAGAGGCATAGAGTTTGGTAAGATTTACTGGATGAATAGGAACAAATGTTGTTCTACCAAACTATCCAAGAGTTATATATGATATAATTGACAAATGTAGTCTACCTAAATAATCATTTTAAGGAGAAAAGCCAAAGCTGACCTTAAAAGGGATGAAATATGGATCTTGGCTCACTAGAAAGGTTTAGAGAAACTTTCCGAATTGATAGGTAGGGCTATTAATTTGATAAAATAGTGGGAGATATATATTATGAATATATATGAATAATCACTTGAACATAATTTAACAATTCCGTAGACTAATTATTTTATGCATTTTAACATTGTAGATATTCGAAATGGCAAACAACACAAACAACACTTTCTCTGTGCGATCAGTCCTTGAGAAGGACAAGCTTACAGGATCAAACTTCCTTGACTGGTCTAGGAATTTGAGAATTGTTCTCATGCAGGAAAAGAAATCTTATGTGATTGATATTCCTCCACCGGCAGCCCCTGCTGCTAATGCCACTCAAGATCAACGAAATGCTTATCAGAAGCATATTGATGATGCTACTGATGTGGCTTGTCTTATGCTTGCTACTATGGATGCTGAGCTTCAGAAGTAGCATTTTGATATGAATGCTTATACTATGTTTGAACATCTTTCGACGATGTTTCAATCACAGGCTCGTGTGGAAAAGTTCAACACAAGCAAAGCACTCTTCTCGTGCAAGCAGGGCAACGGACCAGTCGGACCACATGTTCTAAAGATGATCGGGTATTGTGATTACCTTTCTCATTTGGGTTTCCCGCTTCAGCGAGAGGCTCAAGTCGATATAATCTTGCAATCTTTGAACAGCGACTATACTCAGTTCATTATGACTTTATATGACTGAGCAAGATAAGACTCCTATGGAATTGTTGGCCATGCTGAGGACCACTGAAGCAAATATGGTCAAGGCACCTGAGAAAGCTCCCATAATGATGGTGGGCAAGAAAGGTGATAAGGGAAAAGGGAAATGGAAGGGCAAGAAAAAGGTAGCATCAAAAGATCTTGGTCCTTCTAAGCCCTCTTTCAAAAAGGCTAAAAATCCGAAGGGAGATGTCGTACAGGCTGACAAAGGTGAATGTCACTACTGCAAGAAGCCTGGTCACTGGAAGAGAAACTGTCCTGTTTACTTGGAGGATCTGAAGAAGAAGAAGGCTGAGCAAGCTTCTACTTCAGGTATTTATGTTATAGAAGTCAATCTGTCTATTTCTACATCTTGGGTATTGGATACTGGATGTGCTTCTCACATTTGTATAAATGTGCAGGAACTACAGAGAAGTAGGACTTTGGCTAAGGGAGAAGTTGACCTACGCGTTGGCAATGGAGCAAAGGTTGCTGCTTTAGCTGTAGGGACTTATCATTTATCGTTGCCCACAGGGCTCATTTTAGAACTTGAGAACTGTTTTTACGTGCCTGCGATTTGCAGAAACATTATTTCCGTTTCTTGTTTGGACAAGATTGGTTTTTCTTTCTTAATTCAAAACAATAGTTGTTCCTTTTCATTGAATAATGTTACCTATGGGGTTGCACGTTTGTTTAATGGTTTATATGTTCTTGATCTTGATACTTCTGTCTATAACATAAATAACAAACGTCTTAAAACAAATGACTCAAATCATACATACCTCTGGCACTGTCGTTTAGGCCATATAAATGAGAATCGCATTTCCAAGTTACATAAGGATGGATACTTGGACAAGTTTGATTTCGAATCATACGAGGAATGTGAACCATGTCTCATTGGCAAAATGACTAAAGCTCCTTTTACCGGTCAAGGTGAGAGGGCCACCAAACGATTGGAACTGATACATAGTGATGTATGTGGTCCAATGCGTACGATGGCAAGAGGTGGCTATTACTATTTCATAACCTTTACTGATGATTTTAGTAGATACGGATATGTGTATCTTTTGAAGAACAAATCTGAATCGTTTGAAAAATTCAAAGAGTATAAGGCTGAAGTAGAGAAGCAAAAGAGCGAAAGTATTAAAACTCTACGATCTGATCGTGGGGGAGAATACTTAAGCTTAGAATTTAAGAATTTCTTAAAGGAGTGTGGTATCGTATCACAACTCACTCCTCCTGGAACACCACAATGGAATGGGGTGTCTGAAAGGAGAAATCGTACCTTGTTGGACATGGTGCGATCGATGATGAGTCTTGCGGATCTTCCAATTAGTTTCTGGGGTTATGCCCTAGAGACGGCTGCACAAACACTAAACCGTGTTCCTTCAAAATCGGTTCAAAAGACACCATATGAGTTATGGACTGAAAAACGTAATAGCGTTTCATTTATAAAAGTTTGGGGATGTGAAGCGTTTGTGAAACGTTTGATCTCTGATAAGCTAGGACCGAAATCAGACAAATGTAATTTTGTAGGATACCCATTGGAAACTAAAGGGTATTATTTCTATAAACCTTCTGAGAACAAAGTGTTTGTTGCTCGAACGGCTGTATTTCTAGAGAGAGAATTGCTTTCTAAGAAAAATAGTGGGAGGACAATAGATCTCGATGAGGATCGAGAACTACAAGATGTTGTTGAACCAGAGTTGGAACATGAGCAGAATGAGACTCAAGATGTTGAGAACAATACTGCTCAAGAAACACAGGTCGTTCGTAGATCAAGTAGGATTCGCCATGAGCCAGAGAGATATTATGGATTTCTCCTGACTCAAAGTGGCGATGTGATGCTTGTAGATAATGATGAGCCTCTCACCTACAAGGATGCTATGAATAGTCCAGATTCTGAGAGATGGCTGGAAGCCATGAAATCTGAGATGGATTCCATGTATGAAAACAAAGTATGGACTTTGGTTGCACCACCTGATGGGGTTAAACCCATAGAATGCAAGTGGGTTTTCAAGAAGAAAACTGACATGGATGGAAATTTACAGACCTACAAAGCAAGACTGGTGGCGAAAGGTTTCAAGCAAATTCATGGTATAGACTATGATGAAACTTTCTCACCGGTAGCTATGGTCAAATCCATCAGGATTTTGCTTGCGATAGCGGCTTATTATGACTATGAAATCTGGCAAATGGATGTCAAGACTGCTTTCCTAAATGGAAGCTTACAAGAGGATGTGTACATGACACAACCTGAGGGTTTTGTCGATCCAAAGTTTGCTAGAATGGTTTGTAAGTTGCTACGATCTATTTATGGATTGAAGCAGGCCTCAAGGAGGTGGAACATCCGTTTTGATGAAACAGTCAAAGATTTTGGCTTCATACAAAATGAGGATGAGCCGTGTGTTTACAAGAAGGTTAGTGGGAGCCATGTGGCATTCCTAGTATTATATGTGGATGACATATTACTAATAGGGAATGACATTCCTTCTCTACAGGCTGTGAAGACTTGGTTGGGAAAAAGTTTCTCGATGAAAGACTTAGGCGATGCTACCTATATCTTAGGGATCAGGATCTATAGAGATAGATCTAAAAGATTAATCGGCCTAAGTCAGAGTACATACATTGACAAAGTATTGCATCGTTTTGGAATGCAAGAGGCAAAGAGGGGCTTTGTCCCGGTGTCTCATGGGATAGTGATCTCAAAGGAAAACTGTCCTAAATCATCAGATGATAAGGACCGTATGAGTAAAGTACCATATGCTTCGGCAATTGGTTCTATAATGTATGCGATGATATGTACTCGTCCTGATGTCTCGTATGCTTTAAGCATGACGAGCAGGTACCAGTCAAATCCTGGTGAGGGTCACTGGACAGCTGTCAAGAATATTCTTAAGTACCTTAAACGGACTAAAGATTCGTTCTTGATATACGGAGGAGATGAGAAGCTGGTTGTAAAAGGTTACACTGATGCTAGTTTCCAGACTAATAGGGATGATTCTGTGTCCCAATCTGGATTCGTGTTTTGTCTAAATGGAGGTGCTGTAAGCTGGAAAAGTTCGAAGCAAGAGACAGTAGCTGATTCTACAATGGAAGCTAAGTATATTGCTGCCAGTGAAGCAGCCAAAGAGGCTGTTTGGATTCGAAAATTTATTTCGGGACTTGGTGTGGTTCCGTCGATCGCAGATCCAGTTGATCTGTATTGCGATAACAATGGAGCTATTGCGCAGGTAAAGGAACCGAGGTCCCATTCCAAAGCAAAGCATATACTTAGGAGATATCACCTTCTTCGAGAGATAAACGAGAGAGGAGATATACATATATGTAAAGTGCATACTAATGATAATGTTGCGAACCCACTGACCAAAGCTTTGTCGCAGCAGAAGCACGAAGGTCACACTAGTTCTTGGGTATTAGATACATAGGCGATTGGCTCTAGTGCAAGTGGGAGATTGATAGTGTTAGTGCCCTAGAGACAATGTAATTGTGCTTCTAGGATAAACTATTTTGTTATTCAGTGATTATGTTATATCGATTATTCAACAATAATTTATTATGTCTTTATTTACTGCGATATAAATATTAGAACAATAAATGTCCTTGGAATATGTAACATGTATTCTATATCTTTAAGTATGTGACTTAAAAATGAGATTATAAGAATAGTGTTAATATTCCTAAATATCCCTAATCGAGCATTATTAATATGGGACAATTATAATGCATAAAGATTAGTATGTTTGTTGACTGATGACCACATCTCATTGGTCATAGGTATAGTGATACTAAAGTCAAGAACATAGGTGCATGTAATATTCTACATGGCACTGGATTGACCCACAGTGAGTTTCTACATGTTGATAATGTCATTAGAAAGACTCACAGTGATAATGGTGTAATGATCCTTAGACTTGAGATCATTATATTTCTATACGAGGATTAATATACTTTGACTACATTAAAAGTTACCTTTGACCGGGTGATGATAAAAATGTACATCGGGTATATTATGAGACGTATGAGAAATATGAATGATAGATAAAGGATTTAACCCTCCTATTATTAGGAGAGATATTATTGGCCTCTTGATTGAGTGAGACTATGAAAATGCATGGCCATGCTCAAATATTGATTTGTTTTTAATAGTCTACTCATTGATCAAGGAAACCCGGATTAAACATTGATGAGGATGACTGATAACATGCCTCGAGTTTAATCTATAATATATATGCACTACTACACATTTAAACTTAGGAAACACCACTTACATAGCGTTTTTTGGGAAGCGCTATGCATGTATGTCACTAAGATAGCGTTTTTAAAGAAAGTGTTATGCAAGTAATTATGCAACACAATAAAATAAAAATAAAAATAAAAATAAAAAAGAAATACTTACATAGCGTTTAATTATGAAGCGCTATGTAAGAGTAGACTTAAATAGCATTTTTTAAAAACGCTATGCTAGATTCTGTATTTTAAGTAATATTTTTTTAATGTTCATTAATTTTTGAATATTTATTTACTCTTATATAGCGCTTTTGAAAGAGCTATAGTTAATGTATTTTTTTTTACTACCCGTACAATCTGTTGTGCCCAAAATCTCCATGGGTTAGATTTAGGCCCATTGGGCTTAAGGATCCAATCCGTATGATTAATATGGGTTATGATTGAGGTCCCTTAAGTTAAATGGGGCTAAATAGCACGTGAAATGGATCTAGACAGGTTCAGGTTCCCGAAAGTCAGCTTCCTGTAGACAGCTTCCCGAGAAACAGGTTCCTGCAGACAGGTTCCTGAGAGACAGCTTCCTGTACGAGAACAGATTTATTCCAGCAGAATTCTAGTATGATTAAGCCTCCTATTCTTTAGGAGCAAGTCATGAACATCAACTCCTTATTGGAATGTATTCCTTGGGCGCAGATGATCCTTGAATACATCTAATAGGACGAGAACTTGTAAACATACTCCTAGTCGGACTAGAACTTGAGTTCTATTCGACTTAGGTCGCCTATTCGTGGCTGAAATCTGGAGAAAAGGAGTTCCCCACGAATTAGGAACCTAGTTTATTGCCGCCTAACCAAACTTCTAGTCTAAAAAGAACTACGTGAACTTGATCCCTATATAAGCAAGGGTACGTAGGCACCTTGAGAACACGGTTACAAGCCTTGCGAGACATCTATGAGATTCTTGCTAACACGGCTACAAGCCTCGCAATACACCTACGAGATTCTTGAGAACACACGACACAAGCCTCAAGGGAACTCGCGAGATTCTTGTAAACGCTCTCGAGCTCAGTTCAACCCCTACAAAAAACCTCCATTCTCCATAGATTAGTTGATCGTTAGCCTTTACAACTCACCATAAACCTCTCAAAAGTTGTTACGAAATCCACTCATCAACCTTGGCGCTAGAAGGAGGACAGAGTTATCATCTTAAGAGTGGAAAGATGGCAGGCAGTTCTGATAGCGAAGCAACACAATCTGTAGAGAAAGATCAAACCCCGAAAACGAAGAAGATTACTCCTGCTGACGTCCTAGAGCATCTAAAGTCGATTGAAGAAAGGCTTACAACCCTCGAACAAATAACACCGAAGAAGAAGAAGTCGAAGTTAGCAACTGGTAAGAAGGGTAAAAAAGCTAAGATCAATCCCAAGCAGTTAGGCGTCGATGAAGAAGAACGTGAAGAAAAGGCTGAGGAGGAGATCGAAGACCCAAAGAAAGATATTGAAGGTGAAGAAGATGGTGAAACGAAGGATAAACAACCTCCTGTTAAGGAACCTTCCATCGAGATAATTAAAGATGATTCAAGTTCAGTCGAGACCACGAACGATTCGTGTATATCAGATTCACAGGAAGTCGATGATAAAGATAAGGAAGCAAAGGACGGTGGAGCTAGTGATTTGAATGCTGAAGACATCAAGAAGATTCTAGTGAAACTCAAGGAAGAAAAGCAGTCAATAACAGGTGCGATGACCTCATCTCCATTCACCAAGAAGGTTAGAAAATCCCCGTTACCTAAATCCTATCGTATGTCAAACGAGTTTAAATTTGATGGCACTACGGATCCTGTGGAGTATCTGGGTCGTTTCAATACTGAGATGGATGTTTATCAAGTTAAGGAGCCAACAAGGTGTAGATTATTGGCTGCAACCCTTTATGGTGGAGCTCATCAATGGTTTAAGAGGTTACCATCAGATTCTATAAATTCCTGGGAGAATATGGGAAAACTCTTCGTTACTCAGTTTAGAGCTTCCGTCGCTTTTGCACCCCCAACCAATACCTTGGCCAATATCAAGCAGAGAGCAGATGAGACCTTGACAGAGTACCTCAAACGTTTTAATGCAGAGGTTCCCAGAGTTAAGAAAGCTCCTGACGAGGTCATTATGAGCTTCCTGATTGCTGGAGTTAGAGCTGGTTCAGACTTCTGGAAGGAGTTACAAGTACGTGAACCCGGTACACTAGCTGAGTTCTACAAACAAGCTGAACTATATAAATGTGTGGAAGAATCCTTGTTGAAGTTGAGAGAAACAGAAGATCTTGGAGACGAAGCTAGTCATAAAGGAATCAAGCGAGAAAGGTCTCCAAGCCCGCAAGCATATGTTATTGGGGATCGAGCTTCCTCCAAAAGAAGTAAAGCAAAATTGAAGACAAAGTGCGACAATTATACCTCTTTGGTCGCTCCAGTAGACCACATCTTCATGGTTTATGGGAAAGAAGGAATATTTGTGAAGCCTACACCTTTACCTGTAGGAGCAAGGAAAGATCTGAAGAAATATTGTGACTTCCATGAGGATAATTGCCATGATACTTCTGAATGCAGAGCACTGAAAGACCAAATTGAGGAATTGATTAAAGCCGGGAAGCTCGCGGAATGGATAGCTCGAGGTGACCAGTAGTTGAAAGTTTGAGAGCTTCCTTAAAGTATAGTTGAGAGACCTTTATTTATATATGTATTTCCTTCTTAGAACTAGGGGTAGTGCATGTATACCTTCCTAGCAAGTAAACCTATTTCTTTCTAGTAGTTTTCAACGAAATTATGAGTAGTTCTTTTCCTTGTATTACGTCATACATTTAGCTTGTAAAACAAGGAACATACCTCATTCAATTCAGTGACATACGAGAAATACCTCACAAGTAATCTCTTTAAGTATCTCTTGTTTCTTACAATGAGTTAGCTCGCGTAAGCTTAGAGGTACTGTATTGGGATATTTGTATAGAGGTTCATTCTCAGCATGTTTCATAAGAAGATAAAGAAGAAAGGAGAAGACATGTTAAAGCTACAAGCAAGAATGATGTGAAGAGGTTATAGTATTTATTCGAGCGTTAAAGAAAATTCGACATAGTTGAAGATTTTGATGAAGAGTATCTACAAGAATATGATATGAGCATCTTGAAGAAAACACACAGTACTCAACTTCATGGATGAATATTCAATGACTTATTAGAAATTGTCGAAGAATTGTGAAGCTTCTTGGAGTTAGTTCTTCATAAAAGACAAGCTTCCCTGAAGAACTGGGGGGTAGTACAATTACAATTACTGTAGCACATGGTACTTTGAAAGTTTTGAGAATTCAGACCAGGAACCTCACCACCAGGTCCAGGAAGCTTGCGATTTGATTAAGGAACCTCACGGCTAGGATGCAATTTGGAAACCTCATAGCTCATATTTGGTTCAGGAACCTTGATGATTGATTTGGTTTAGTATCTTGAAGAGCAGCATGTTTGCATCATGAACACGTCAATGAGTTTTCAAATCTTAACGGAGGCTTCCACTTCACATCTAATCAGTCTATAGAAAGATCTAGGTGATACCTCTTATTTTATGCTCACATATTCATAGAAAACCTCCCAGGTGCGCACAACAAACTCTTACTATACATAAAACATGCTTAAACATTTATGCTATTGTGATCTTATGTGCGATAGAGTTATGATTATGTCTTGATTATGCTTCTAGATGTTAGAATGCACATGTACCTAACATATTGTAGGTTCCTTGATATTTACCTGCACCTCGTAGGTTCCTTGACATTTACCTGTAGCTTACAGGTTCCATGTATTTACCATTAGTTAACAGGTTTTGTGTTACTCACCTGAAGCTCATAGGTAACAGCTTCCCGGTCTAGTTGCATTTATATGTGTCTAGTAGATTCCTTGTTATTTTCCTGTAACTGACATCTTGCAGGTTCATTCATATATACCTAAAGCTTGTATGTAACAGCTTCCAAGTGCATTGACATTTGTTAGAAGCCAATTGTTGATAGTTTTTGATTAGCAGCTTCCTACATGAAGTTCCCAGCCATCCGATACTTGAATAGAAGAAAGTGTACTTACAGCAAGAGCTCCATGCCTTTAGAATGATTCAACAGGTTCCCCAAGAATTTTCATGTATTCACTAGGTGCCCTTATGGATTCTCTATATGCCCGTATAGGTTCACTTAGAGCCCAAAAGGATTCACTTGGTGCTTCATGCAGCTACGCACATTTGTTTGGTATCTTAATGGATTCTCTTTGTACCCTTTTAGGGATTCATTTGGTGCCCAATTGGTTACGGTTTATGTCCTAAGCAGAGGTTCACATAAACAACCAGTTGGATTCACCTTATGCCCTTATAAGGATTTGCATAGAGCCCAGAAAGATTCACTTTGAAAAGCCCTGTCAGCCGCAGGCACTCGATAGCCAGAAAAGATTTGCAAGCATGAAAGATTCACTTCGAAAAGCCCTATGAATCGTAGGCACACATTCAAAGTCCCATAAGCATGTGGGCACCTAGTTAAGGGTTTTGGAAACCTAAGCATGGGTAACCTAACCTAGAGTTTGCTTGTACTTGAAAAGCCTTCAAAGGGATTCACCTTGTGCCCATACGGATTCACTTGGTGCCCCTAGCATTTGAAGGGATTCACCTTGTGCCCTTACGGATTCACTTGGTGCCCCTAGAGTTTGAAATGATTCATCATGTGCCCTATAGATTCTCTTTGTGCCCTCTACAGGATTCACTTAGAGCCTATAAGGATTCACTTGGTGCCATAAAGGAATTCACTTAGTGCCCAACCGGATTCTCTTCGTGCTCTTGCCATGATTCACCTAGAGCCCGGATGGATTCACTTTGTGCTCCCTAAAGCCAAAAGGATTCATTTGACGCCCAGTCGAATTCTTTAAGTGCCCTTCGTAGGATTCACTTAAAGATCAACTGGATTCGTCTTATGCCCTACCAAAGGATTCATTTGACGCCCAGTCGAATTCTTTAAGTACCCTTCTCAGGATTCACTTAAAGCTCAACTGGATTCGCCTTGTGCCCTCATCAAAGCGATACAAAGATGAATACTCTCATTTTATAAAGCTTGAAGCAAGTACCATACTACTAACAGGTTTTTGATAAAGCAGCTTGCAGCATCCTTGATGATCATCAGAAGCTTCTAGTTAGTAGCTTCCAGCTTCCGGTTTTCAACCCACAGTTTATAGCTACAGCTTCCAGATTCAGTGATATTCAGCCGAAACAAGCAGTCTTCAGTCAATCGCTTCAACAAACTATAGGAGGTTTACGTGTCATGACGGCTCGGGGGGTAGCTCAATTCCCCTACGTTTGCACAGAGAAGAGCTTCCATCTTCCAGGTTCAGTAACGGAACCTCAATCCAAACCGGCACAATGAAACACAGATAAGTTTTACTTTCATGCCTTTATATCCTTAACTATCATGCACATTTTATGTCAATGAGATCTTATATTCTGTCATGCTTAGATGCATAAAGCTTTTAACGCGCATATTGCATGATCTTTAGAAATAAAATTTATGTGAGCTTATACTTAGGATGTTATCATGCCTTATAGGTTTATAGCTTACATAACATATATGCTTAGTTTATGATCTCGAACGTGTTAGTTGAATCAGTCAAGTAGATAATTGATATGCCACTTGAGAAGGTAGCAACATATATAATGTAGATAATCATTCATACATGCATACATGCATCACTTATATGTGAGCTCTTTAGCTCGTATTACTAATCCATTTTCTCTAGTTTTCTTAGTATTGTGCCCAAAATCACCATGGGCTAGATTTAGACCTATTAAGTCGTAGGTTCCAATCAACAAGTATTGTATGAGCCAGGAGATAGATTGTCTCCAGTACCAGATATGATGATCAAACGTAGAGATATGAGCACTAGCTGAGAAGATAGTCAAGAGATTATGAGTATCAAGAGGATCCTGATGAAGCAGTAGTTGAGCAGATTACGAATGGACCAGGTTCCTTCCCGCAAAAGAGCCCGAGTCAGCCTAGCAGCAGCAATGAGGATAGCAAGAAGTACATGGGAACCACAAAAAGGCTCCCCAGACTAACAAATTTGTTATTTGTGCAGGTACAGTCTCCTGTAATGAGGTTCCTGAGAACCAGATTTCGAGACATAGGTTCCTGAGCACCGGGTTCCTGAGCATAGACAACAGAGAGAGCAAAAAGCAGCTTAGAAAATGAAGCAACGTCTCGAGCAAGTTATGATTTTCAAGGTTAACCTCGTGCCCTTCTAAGGATTCACCCAGTGCCTTATTTGGATTCGTTTTGTGCCCTCAGCATAGGTTCACATAACGCCCATCTAGGTTCACTTGATGCCCTTATTTGGATTCACGTGGTTCCCTTAACATTCTTAAGGTTCACTTAGTGCCCAATTAGATTCGCTTTGTGCCCTTGTCAAAGGATTCACTCAGCGCCTAATTGGATTCACTTTGTGCCCTTGTCACGATTCAAACAAGAAGACAAAGACCCGCATGGTTCACTCAGAAGAAACATGGGAGCACTGAAGGGATTGGATCTTAAAATATCAAGCTATTTAGGTTCCTCTCGCATCCTATGACTTCGAGGAACCGGGGGGTACTTGTTGTGCCCAAAATCTCCATGGGTTAGATTTAGGCCCATTGGGCTTAAGGATCCAATCCGTATGATTAATATGGGTTATGATTGAGGTCCCTTAAGTTAAATGGGGCTAAATAGCACGTGAAATGGATCTAGACAGGTTCAGGTTCCCGAAAGACAGCTTCCTGTAGACAGCTTCCCGAGAAACAGGTTCCTGCAGACAGGTTCCTGAGAGACAGCTTCCTGTACGAGAACAGATTTATTCCAGCAGAATTCTAGTATGATTAAGCCTCCTATTCTTTAGGAGCAAGTCATGAACATCAACTCCTTATTGGAATGTATTCCTTGGGCGCAGATGATCCTTGAATACATCTAATAGGACGAGAACTTGTAAACATACTCCTAGTCGGACTAGAACTTGAGTTCTATTCGACTTAGGTCGCCTATTCGTGGCTGAAATCTGGAGAAAAGGAGTTCCCCACGAATTAGGAACCTAGTTTATTGCCGCCTAACCAAACTTCTAGTCTAAAAAGAACTACGTGAACTTGATCCCTATATAAGCAAGGGTACGTAGGCACCTTGAGAACACGGTTACAAGCCTTGTGAGACATCTATGAGATTCTTGCTAACACAGCTACAAGCCTCGCAATACACCTACGAGATTCTTGAGAACACACGACACAAGCCTCAAGGGAACTCGCGAGATTCTTGTAAACGCTCTCGAGCTCAGTTCAACCCCTACAAAAAACCTCCATTATCCATAGATTAGTTGATCGTTAGCCTTTACAACTCACCATAAACCTCTCAAAAGTTGTTACGAAATCCACTCATCAACACAATCCAATACTACGTTTCATCATCTCAAATGACCTAATCCTCTCTCCCGCCGCTCTCAATTATCTCTCCCTCCCCCTCTCCATCGCCCTCTCAATATCTCTCCCTCTCCGTCAGCTATCTTCGTCCAACTATCAATAAAATAAATTGATGTATCAAACTGTCGATCCCCAATTCCCAATCAATCTCCATCTTCCCAATTCATCTTCTCTCTCTGGTAGTAAATCTCTCTCTCTCTCTCTCTCTCTAGCAAATCGTTGATTCAATCTTCTCTTTCTGGTTCATCTTCTTCGATTCTAGGGTTCGATTTGGTTCAAATTGAACCAAATCTTCCACGATTTGAATTTCAATTTTAGGGATTCAATTCTAGGGTTTGTTTTGGGTTTATACTTAATTTGTTTTTTGATTTTGTAGGTGCTTTATGTTTGGAATTCAAGCTCAACGGGTTTCAATTCTCTGTGGGTTCAGATTCTTAATTGACGACTAAGTTCATCGGGTTTCGAAAATCAAAGGTACGTACAGAAATTCACAGAGACTTGTGAGTATATTTGATGTTTGTTTTTGGTTTAGACTTGAGCATTGTGACTATATTTAATGTTTCTTTACTTAAGACTTGTGGTCAAATGATGTTCTTAAAATTATTAACTTAAAAATGAATAGGCTCTGCTTTTGGAACAACACTGGTGTATTTATCTATGAATAGGGTCTGATGAACAACACCAGTTTCTCATATTTGCGTCGGATGGTTTGTGGGAGCATGTTAGTTACCAGGTGGCTGTTGATATTGTCCACAATCACCCATGAAATGTAAGTTGTCAGTGGTTAACAATATCCTAATGTCTACAGAATTTAGATATATTCACTTAAATGTTGATGGTAATTTTGCTCATGTATCACTAGTTTCTGAATTAGAAATCGCATTGTCGAGTACCACTATTCATGCTCTTGATTTAATTGAATTCTTCTACTTTGTGGAAACAAATAGGGATGTTAACAGAACAGGTCTGGGTAATGGGCTAAATGGTCATGGGAATAGATAATAAATCTCCTCGTTTTACAAACGTTTTGTAATCAGGGCCTTTTGGGCTTTGTCTATTTTAAAGTCTTTACTTTCTTTAAGACCCCTTTGGTGTCATTTTTATCAAGAAAAATTAATTTCTCCATGAAATTTATTTAGATTTGAATTTAATTCGATTCTGCAAATATTCACTTGTATGCTTCAAACATGAAAATTTATCACTAATTTAAGCGATGTCCTTGGAGGCTCCAAGCTCTTTGCTAGCGATGATTATCATTTTTAATTCAAAAAATAAATTAATATAGTTAATAAGAATGTTTACTCGGAGAAACCTCAGAAAATGGGCACTAATCACTAATTTAACCACTATAACAATGTATTTACTTCAGCCCTCCCCTGCTGCCCAGAATGTACTACTAACATGTGTTGCCAAATGACTTCATCGACTAATATATATGCTTTCTTAATCCTTGATTTCACATTTGTGTGATCTAATTCTAATGTTTCACAGGCAATCCATAATTGTGGAATGTTCTGATCATGCCATCCGAACCTGCTGTTACAATCACCCATGTGTCGTGGCTAAAACTGTGATGGTTTGGCTGAAATGCTTGATCATTGCCATAGAGTTTGTGATTTTGCTCTGATGTAGGTACATCCCACAAAGGGAGTCTTTCCTCAGGCCAAGGAACAGAGTAAAAGAGTAAAGCAGAGGCATTGTCAGCAGAGGTTTTGCAGCTCTCAGCACGCCTCCAGAAAACTACACAAGCATACAATAGTCTTGCACGCCTGTATCATTCTATGTGTAGTTTTAGGAGAAATATGAAAACACAAAATTTTCGATATGTATCTTTCTTTGTACTGTTTATACTTTTTTCTTTGAATTAATAATAATTTCAGTTTGGAGTTTATTATGTATTGCACATTTAGTTTACATTTTATTGTATTTTATAATTTTTTAAATAATTTTACAGATGAAAATATAAAAAAATAATTAAATTATGAATTTTGAAAAATTGTATCACTTCAATAGCGCTTTTTAAATGCTATGCAAGTGTTGTGCACTTAGACAACTCTAACTTGTACAGCGTTTTGTAAATCGTTATAGAAGCATATTACTTAGATAGCTCCAAAAAAAGTGCTATGCAAGTCATGTGTACTTCAATAGCGGCGGCTTATACAGCGCTCAAAAACGCTATGCAAGTGCAAAAATAAGCGCTATGCAAGTGCAAATTTGTAGTAGTGATGGTTAAAGGGATTATATTACACGGAAACATTTATCATGAAAGGTTTAATTGGATCACCAATTATTATTATTACTTGGGTAGCAATGATGTATTACTAGATGCCGCTCATTGTTTATAATTTTATTATTGGATATTAAGATTATAGCCAACGTAATAATAACCTAAAGGGTTACACAATAAGAACGTTTAAAAGGAGTTTTAATTTAAATTTCGAATTTAAATTAATTAATGATAAAATTCGAAATTGGTTATTTAATTAATTAAGTTGGACTTAGTTAATTAGATTTCGAATTTAAATCATTAAAACCCAAATCAGTTTGGTTTTAGTAGAAGCCCAAACCGATTAGGGTTAAGCCCAGCTCATTCTCTCTTATAAATACATAGAGATGTATTGGTTTAGGGTTAGAGACTTTGCCAAAATCGTTTTTTAGCAAATACCCTAGCAGCTCTACATCAAGAGAGGCTAGAGAGAGAGAGAAAAAGGGCAGATTACGGCTAGTACCAACTCCGGAGATTGTGGAGACAATCGTGCGTTCGTGTGGACTGATTAGCGAAGCAGATCTCACGAAGAGGGCTGTGTGGTGATCGTTCTTGGACCTCCATCTGTCAACCGAATCGGAAAGCTTTTAAAAGGTACAGATTCTGTTCTCCATAATCAACATGTCTTATACACGGATCCTAGGGTTAGGTTTCGGTTTTTTTTTTATTATCGTTTTTCCGTTGCGTTTGTTGCCCCGAAACCTATCAGGTTCGAGCTTCGGAAAATCCACCTCCTGTGAGGAGGGTATTTCTGAACTAAAAACTGATCTCCTTTGAGGAGAGTACCCTAAATTATCGAAATCCTTGCAAAAACCGTACTTCCGGGGGGATGTCCGTACTTCCGGCGCCTCATCAAGGTTCGAGCTTCGAAAAATCCACCTCCTGTGAGGAGGGATATCTCTAAATCATTTATGGAAATTCTGGTGGATATGACCTTCTTTGAGGAGGATATTTTCCGGAATACGTTATGGAAACTCTAGAATACGTCCTTCTTTGAGGAGGGTATTTCGGAGTGCTTAATGGAGGATATTTCTTCGAATATTTGCTTTTCAGGGTATTGCTCGGAAAGCTTTGCACGACTCTGCGAATAATGCTTGGATGGCTCTCCAAGATACATTCTCTCACACCTACAAAACTTATTATTTACATATCGCATATTGCTTTATTTACATCTACATGTATATTACGGGCACCTTGGTGCTCCATATTTTTTATTAATCTTCCTCTCCTAGCTGTTTTATTGACTCAGGAAATTTGGAAGCTTGAAGAATTTTAGTTCTCCACTGCAGCAAGCTACACTGAAGAACTGGGGGTAGTTGTTACGCCATATTTTTGGCATGTCTAATAATCTCCCAAATTTCCTAATATTATTAATTATTAATTCAGATTAATAATTATAACTTAATCGCTAAGTTTTATCCTCTCCCTGAAACGAGGAAAGAATCAGCCTCAATCAATCAATAACGGAAAATATCTTCAAACGATATTTTTCAAATCAAGAAGATATCACAACGATAAGATTAAATCAGATAAAATCAGTAATTACCCAGATTAACGAAGTTTATCCCTAAAGTCTCTAAGGGATATACACAAATCAATTTCACAGAACTGCGTTGGCTTGATCCTTATAAATATAAGGTACGCAGGCATCTTGAAAAAGGATCCGATACACGAGACAAATCGAGACACCTCTCAAATCCAGCCCCAAACATCCAAAAATCCCAAATCCCCCTATTTTCATAATTCGTTATTCCAGCAACCTCCGAAATCTGTTATCACCAAATTCCTCCGTTACCAGGTTGGATCATTTATTGATTTGGAATCTGTCGTCATTTTAGATGACTATATAGTAAACCTTTTATGAGAAAATAACTTTTATATGTCTAACCATAGGGGTCCCCTTTGGTTAGATATATAAAATTTGTTCAATTTTATTAAGTTTTTTTAGTATAATAATTATTTAATGTGTATTCGATTAACTGCTCGTTCACATATTATTTTTTGTTGGATTGATTTATTCAGTTTTCGTGGATGGTAAGGGTTAAATAGAAGATGGATGACGGCAAGTTTTTGGATTTTTAGGGTGAGAAAATGGATGAAGGCGGGATTATGGATTACTAGATGAATCAAGCCGAAGAATCAAGAAGTTCATAGTCATTTTATTTTTAGGTTTTGTTAAATGTTGTACTCATTTATTTAGTAGGGCACTCTTTTTTCCCAGCTTGAGTTTTTTTCCCATAGGGTTTTGTTTTTGTGAGGTTTTTAACGAGGTCTTTTTTGGTGGATATAAAGGTGTAGTTATCTAAACTTCCAGAGGAATCTCTTTCCTATGGGTTGTTAGACTCATGGATTGATTAAGCATACCTTTCGATTAGATGATGAAATTTTTATTATCTCTTCGGATGTATTATCTTTTCATGAATGAAATTTATCATTCCTGAGCAAAAAAAAAAAAGGATAATTACGTAAAATAACATGTATAATTAAGTAAGGATAAATAAGTAAAATCAACGGGTACCATACCGACCAACCAAACTTTTAATGTTTTTGTTGACTTTGTAATTTCAATTGATTTTACATTTTAGTTGTAAGCCAAGTTTTTATTCATAATGCTAAGTTGAAAGCAGACCCAAATGTAATTATGTGAAGAAACAGTACAATTGGATACAGGTACGTTTGAATGTTCCATAATTAATTGTGCTCATTAAATTCCAAAAGCAGAATAAATATATATACAAAAATTAAATTGTTTTAATTTTTTAGATTTGATTGGACAAAATTAGAGTAGAATTTTTTGTTTAAAATGATGCCATGGTGCTTGTATACAGCACGCATTGATGATGATGTAGGAGTGAACAGTACTGTTATGCACCCTGGATCGCACAAATTATCATAAAACTTCCAAAGCTTTCTATTCCGTCCATCTTATTCGTAACGCTGTTGCATGTGCGTGCATGTCTGTAGTATCCCCATGTGATACATACCTACATAACCATGTGTGATAGCGCGCATTAGTATTATTTTTATGTTTGTTTCTACGAATCCCAATCAACCAACTTCACTACAGAAATCGGATAGGGAACACCTTAAAATTAATCGTTAAATTGGAATTAATTAAAATAGAAATCAAATATATTTTAATATAATTTAGTATATTATTATAATCCTATTAATTTATTATAAATACTTCGATCAAAAATTAATCATAAAGATTAATCGAGAATTTTTAAAATCGAATCACTTAAATACCTTATAAAAAATTAATCGATTAAATCGAAAAACGCCTATCCCTTTGTTTATCTACATAACATTACTAATATGCTTATACTAAAAGGTAATTTATTTTTAGGTTCAAATTTTATAATAAATACAATACAATAAAAAAATTATTCACTCCAAAATGCTATAAATTGATTATTTATAGTTATCCATAGATTCTAAAAGGGACTCCATTTTACATTATGATTAAATTTGAAATTATAATTTACTAGCTAATAATCCATGCTAAAAATTGACCGAAATTTATTTAAAATAAAAATGGTAAACTTATTGAATTAGAAGCAATATTATTTGATTCTACCATTTAAATTAAAATGTTAATAATGCTCTACTGATTGGTAGTTTGGTCACTTTATTTGTTACATTCAAAAATAATCGTTAGATTTTAAAATAAATAAATGAGAACCGTTGGATCTAATGCTAAAAGAATATTCATTTTCTAATATTTAAAATACTTTTATAATTTCCAGGTTCGAATCTCACCAAAAACAAACTCTATTAAACATATATATTATTTTATCAACTACTCTAACAAGTTTAAGAATCAATTTTCATCAATAACATATTATTAATTAAAATACTATCATTAAAAATACTATCAAACATGTTTTATAATATTTTATTATCTTCTATAATTTATTTTTCTTCTAACTAAAAAATATATCTGAACGTGAGATTTAAAAAGTTAAAAAAAATAATAATAAAAATATACTCTATATACAATTTAAAACTTTAACAAAAATATATAATTTAAAAAATTTACAAGTAACCGGCATCGCACCGGTTATAGGCTAGTATTTATTAAAAAATAGTGTAGAGATATCATAACATTTTATAATACTTCGCCGGGTTCATTCACTATTTCCTATATTATTAATCTTAAAATTATTATTCACATTCAATTAATATGATAAATCATGTTAATTATGTTTATTTTTATGAATAATAATTAAATTATTCGGTAACTATTAATTTATTTTTAAATAAAGACAAATTTTTAATTGTGGAAATGGGAGAGAAGGAGTAATATAATTCCACGAAAGTAGTAATAAAAAGGAACTATTATTTTTATGTTTATCGCTGGTTCAGGCCATCCGCGGCTCATCTACAAACTTATCTTACTTGGGCAGATTAGTAAATGACTGCAAATCTTTGACGTCTCTTTATTGAAATAATGTAATATTACATTGTGTTTTGTTAAACGTTTCGTGAACATTTTACTTTTTTTTTTTTTTTTTTTGTCATAATCGTACTTGCATTAATAATAATCAGAACTCAATACATGATCAATGTCTCCAGGAGGGCTATCAACCCATTCCCTTAGGCCAGACATAGAATGCGTAGCTAACATGTGTGCCACACTATTCGCAGACCTACGAACAAACTGAATTAGCACATTATCATAGTGCTTACATAATTCACTACAATCGGAAACAATAGTATGGAAATAACTATCTCCACAATCTTTCTCGCACGCTTGTACCAGAACCTTCGAATCAGACTCGAAGATGCATCGACCAAGACCTAGCTCTTTAGCCCAGGAGAGAGCTTCCTTAAGGCTTAAAGCTTCGGCTTCCCTAGGCTTCCAATGCCCTGCAATTCGACCACTCCTCGCACGCACAAACTGTCCTCCTGAACATTTTACTTATTATATAACAATTAACACGAGTTATTAGCTGAACGTATATGAAGAAAAAGGATGCTCTTCCCGATTTTTACTACGTAATGATGGATGATCATTTGAAATTTTATTGAAATTTTCCTTCTTTTGAAAAAAAAAAAAAACTCTCTCCTCTAGCCAAAACCTAAGTTCGGATGTGAACGTATGAAGGCATTAATACAGATATAGCTGCGTCATAAATTTAATATTTGTGTTAGTTATAGACTTATAGTTGCACCTACATATCGTATGATGTATTAAATATTTTATCGTACGTACTTGGTACTTACATGTGTTAGGATATAAAATCTGGCCTTAAAAAAGTGGATATAAATCTATATGGAGTGGGGTTAAGTCTAGGTTTTCATAAAAAAAAAAAAAAGTCTTTTTCAAATAAATTCTTTTTTTTTTCTTTTTTCGGTATCTAGTAGTACGTCGTTTGTTCCTGGATCTCAAATCTTGTAGTCACGTCATTCGACATATATTTAATTTAAATTAATATATTTTAATTATTTAATAAACACTTTACGTATAGTTCTATCCAATATATATTTAGCTAATTAAGTAATAAGTATATAAATGACTGATTAGGTGTATAATAATTCTAACACTGGACGGTGACAGTAACATTTTCAAACAAAATCTCCTTCAGTAACTTGGCTCTGTAGAAACTAACCTCGTGATCATAATTTATTTCTTCCTTCAAACAGATATATAGTTTAAGAACGGGATGCAATTGTTTCTTTACACTGAACTTAAGTCTGTTTATGTTGAAGGAACAATCAACAAAAATTAAGGAAAAACACATTAAGGTAATCAACAAAAATATAATGTGTGTTTGATTCACTGGTGTTAATTAATTAGTTTGATTAAAATGTTTGGAAGTCATTAGTGTTATTAATTATTTACAAAAAAAATTGTATACATATTTTGTTATTGTTAGTAAAATTTTATGATTTTTTTTAAAATTATTAATGTTAAATAATATATGTTGTAGAGCTCGATTTAGAGAGTTCTCAGGTTGGAGTCCTTCACCTCCATTTATCTAATTTGGTTTTCTAGTTACCTTAATGTATATATGTTATAGTTTATACTCCTGTTATGGCCTTCTCTAACGGACTGGTTGCTTAATAATTAGTACTCTATTGTATTGTCAATTCTAATGACTTTCTCGGAATATTCTACGAGTGTGAACTATATCTTCGTGCTATGTGTCGATTATGTAACAGTTCATATGTTTAATCTTGTCTTTCCAGAAAATTTCAAATGCTTTAGATGTAGCTCATAACCTCATGTTTCATGAACGGCTAATTAAAAAAGTAAAGTTGATCGTTATTATAGTGGAGAATGGAGATGCGATTAGGGAAGGTCTTATCACCTAACAGTCGCTTTTCTATGGGTGAAAAGGTGATAGATATCTTCACTAGCTAAAACCTTTAAATTAAAAAATGAAGTACATGTCTTTTTAACAAACCGAGTAGTCTTAATTCTTTTGTTCCAACTTAAAGTATTAAAATATTTGTTCGTGTGGTTAAACTTTACTCTTACATAGCTGTATATTATACGGCTGTTGTTGCAGTAGTTGTGCAAAGTCCTTTTCTATGTAAACCTGACATTTATATTCAAGGAAAATTGAAGAGTGAGGAAACAGGGTTGTTTACCAAAACTCCATGTATTTCTATAAACTTAGATTGATGGTTATAGATGTTAATTTTCATCATGGACAAGACAATATCATAATAACGGATATTCATATAGAGTTTCGTTAGATTTTCATGATCATGGGTTAGGATTTAAAGTGAGTTTTAGATTGATGTTAAGAGTTTATTCTAGGAGAGTGTCTCTAAAATTTCGGGTTTTTCTCAACGTACCTACGTATCTTTATATATATTTATATATAATCTAGTCTACTTAATTTTATTAGAATCCACTGCGTTTTTGGGTAAATTCTAGTTATAACAATACTCCTAACATTTAAGGACTAAACACCTTGTTGTAGTGAGGTACGTTCCTCGTTTATAATATTTCTCGTTATTGGGGCTATTTAATATGGATCGATACCATAGACGATGGGACTTATATCTCATATCAACAATGACTAAGTTCGAGAAGCATTTTAATCGAACTCTAGGGAACATCAGTTCATCTTCCGGTGGGATATGTTACTGGCAACCGTAAATATATATCAGAGATGTTTGATGCATGTAAAGCCTGCTTTAAAAGGCTTACTTTTCCTGCTTCATTTTTAACTTATCATGTCAATTATAAGAACCAATTATTGCAACGATATAGGAGACATGGCTAGAAAATGGTCTGGGCCAGCATGTTTGTCCAATATTACCCTTGTTCACTGGAAAAAAATCTAATGGAAGATCTAAGAACTTACACACTACTATTTGACTTTTACTAGCTTTTTATTATGAAACACATAGATTTGTTAGGCTATAACCACGCTCACACACACCTTTCACTTGCAGGACCAACAAAGCCTCTGGCATCAATTCTTGGAATAGCATAATTTCCAGAGTGTTTGTATGTGTGATGAAGAGATAGCCTTCATTACTAGCCACTAATAGAATTGTGATAAATTTTAGAGCAGAAAACACCAAGCAAATTGTTCCAGTTAAGTAGAATGAGCAGTCTGCAATGACGCAGACATGCATTTACAAGAATGTCTAAGAACTAGTACCACGTCTAGAGGAGAGAAAGATCTTTAAATTAAGTATATTTTAACAAGCGTGTTAAGTTGCGATAAAAATAGGGAACGAAAATGCTCCCATTTTCATTTCTAACAGGTGGCCTTTACAACTGTATAAAGAGATATATAGTTCATTTCTGGCAGTCAAGCTACGCACCCATCACAAATAAATTCAACTTTTGGCATCATCTCGAAATGTCAGAAATGACCTCCATAATATTCCTTCTTTTGAATAAAATGGAGGATTTATTGATAAGAGTTGTCTGGCTTCTCTTTAGTCTTTACCCAATCCATGCATGCTTTTTATCCTGAAGTTAGAAATGCAGTATATCAATTTTTAGAGTTGTCTGGATTTATTTATACATGTAAATGAAGTAAATTTAGCATCAATGGCCTGAACTTTACGATAGTAAAAAATTGATTTTCCTTTCCATGATCAAAATTCCTTTGTTTGTCAAAAAAAAAAAACATTTTCTTTGTAAAATTTTTAGAAATATGTTCTTACCTTATGATATGGTGACAAATTTGATAATTTATGATATAACGGGTCGGAAGAAAAAAGAGGGTTTTCTGAAAACTAATATTTTTTGTCTTTATTTTGAAAATATTTTTTATTTTTCAACAATACGATTTTTAAAATATTTTTTTCCCAAAAATACAACTTTGTAATCAAATGCAACTGGATGTAACTAAAATCAACTTCAATTATTTTTACAGTTTGCATTTGACTGCAAACTATATTTTTGTAAAAAAAATATTCAGAAGAGAGTAAAATCAAAAAGAAATTCAAAAAAAGATAGCATATTCGAAAATTTCTTTAAGAAGAACTTTCAAGGATCAAGTCCTAGATTTATATTGAAGTTTCATAACAATTTTTTTTTTTTGATAACAGGGATGTAATGTACATTTGTAGTTCAGTTTTAACCATAATTAGTAAGTTTTGAAAATGTTTATAATATAAATGTAACTTCTTCTTTTCTTGTTTCCAAAGAAATACCTTGGCCACATCATCGACAGTGCTAATTTAACCAAGAAATGTGCACAAACGTAATTGTTGTTCTATTTCGGGGCCCTGTAAGAAATTATCGATATTTGGTCTAATTTTGTTTCTGTAGTTGTTTTGGTGTTTTTATTTGTTTTGTTTTCGAAGGAAGATTGTATCTGGGCCTGTAAGAAATAGGCATGTGGGCTTATAGTTGTTTGTGTTAGCCCATGTTGTTGGGCAGTTGTTTTGCCCATGTAACTTGAAAAAACAAAAACTCGAATTACAAGTACGGAGAAAAACACAGAATGGAGGGGAAGCCTTCCAAGTTCCAACATTGCCACACAAAGTCACAAACATATGTCAAAGCCTGAGTTGGAATATTCTTCCTTCGTAAAAGGAATTATGCCTTCGTGAATCCAAATTCTACAAAGTTAGAAGCACTAACCACTAAGGTTATGTTGGGAATTTTGAGTCCTGATTTCAGCATAGAATTTTATCGATAAATTATAAATAAAATTTTTAAAAACATTAAATTTAATTTTAATGTAAAATACTAACAAGTCAACGACATATAAATTTTATGAAGAATTTAACATATAAAATTTGAAAAAAAAATTGATTTGAATTTAATTCTACAATAAAATCATTTTAGATAAATGTGATTTTTTGGTAGAATTGATTTGGATTATTTCTTTTTTAATTTTTTAATTGAGATTTATAATTATATTTCTAGAGTGTCACCTCAATAACTCCGATAAATAAAATATAAATATGAGATAATGAAATAAAATGGATAAATATTTTAAATATTATTTGTTCCTCTATCACATTTTTAATTACCCGAGTTAAAAGTTTTAATTTTTGATTTAAAAAAAAATCCAACTCAAATCCATTATACAAAATTACCCTTGTTCATTTATTTTTCAAAATTTATCTTTTAACTTTATTGTTTCTTTTATTTCCGTTCCATCATTTCATTCTCCTCCAACTAGGTATTAAACCTTTATAAATGAATACGTTCGGAATTAGAAAATTTTATTCATTAATCGAAATTATTCATTTATCGAGATAAAAAATATAATGTCTCTATTATGTTGGGACCGGAAAAAATTATTCATTTAAATAAGATTATTCATTTATGGAATATTCGTTTTTCGAGATTCTACTATATAACATAAGAAATCAATTATTGTTTATGTGTATCTTGCCAGGTCTAAAAATTATAATAGAATTCATCCATAACGACTAGGAAAATTTAGGAAATTATTAATCAATTATTTTTAATTTAACTCTAATGTAATAACATATTTATACTCTTATATAATAGTTGAAATATTGAAAGTTTTGTTGGTCGGTCGGTTTGTATGGTATCGAATTATTTTACTTATTTACCATTATTTAACGATATATGTTATTTTTATTTAATTATCCTTACTCAATTATTTATAATTACTACTAATTAATAAATTTTCTTTTCAGTTAAAACATGTTACCTTTTCTTTTTTTCAATAACTAATCAGTTTCCCTTTTTCACGTAAAATATATTATTTTTTTTATCTAACTAAAATTTTTCCTTTTCTAAAAACACTATGAGCAATTCTATTTAATAAAATAAAATATCTTACAATTATAATGATTATTGTAATAATTAACCAATTACCTTTTTTAGCTAAAATATGTTAGCTTTTCTAATTTTTTATTGTTTTATAGTAAAATCTATACAGGTAGCTTTATTTAAGTAAAATAAAATAATAATATTAAAATATGTAACTAATAACTAACCGATTACGTTTTTCAGCTAAAACATATCCTTTTTTTTTGTATTTAAGCCTACAAAATTCATGTCTTAAAATTTTTAATTTAAATTAAAAAAAATCCATTATATTAAAGAACATCCATGAATTTTAAGTCAGTAAATTATATAAGTCAATAAATTAGAGAAAATGAAAAAGGTAACTTGTTTTGACTGAAAAAGGTAACCCGTGATATAATTGGGAAAAAATATTTTAGTTAGAAAAAAGAGAAAAGATAAAAAGAAATTATTAGTTAACAGTAATTATAATTTATTTTTTAAATAGATAAAATATAAAAGATATTATATTTTACTTGAAAAAGGAAACTGCTTAGTTATTAAAAAAAAGGTAACATGTTTAACCTGAAAAAGTAGTTTAATTAGTAAAGTAAAAATTTTAGTTAAATAAAATACAAAAGAAGATTTTTAAAAGGTAACTCGTGATATAATTGGAAAAAGAGATATTTTAGTTAGAAAAAAGAGAAAAGATAATTTAAATGAAAAAATTAATTAATTAGTTAATAGTAATTATAATATGCTTTTTAGTTAGATAAAATATAAAAGATGTTGTATTTTACTTGAAAAAGGAAACTGCTTAGTTATTAAAAATAAATGAAAAGGTAACATGTTTAACCTGAAAAATGAAATTGATTAGTAAATCAAAAATTTTAGTTAGATAACATATAAAAAAAATTATCTGCAATTAAGTAAGGGTAAATAAGTAAAATCAACATGTACCGACCAACCAAACTTTTAATGTTTCGGCTTTTATATAATGCTAGCTTATAGCCCGTGCGAAGCACGGGTTACTTTTAAATACTTTTAAAATTATATAATTAAATAAAATAGAGAATAATTTATTACGAATTTATTAGTAATAATAATAGTTTAATAAATGATATGTATTGATTAGAATTAATAATATAAAATTTTAATGTAAATTTGTTGTTGAGGGGATTTGAACCTTAATCTTTGGAAGAGGGATTTAAATAAAGAATATTCCTTATTATTATATCTAACGGCTATGTGAAAAGTATTTATGTTTGATATATGGTGTTGAAAAAGAAGAGAAAAGACGAAGAAGATTGTGTATTGAATTGATGAAGATTGCGCATATGAGGTTTAGAAGAATAGAGTTCTGTAAGGCAACGAAGGTTTTAAGTTTAGCTGTATTAGTAAAGGTGTAAATATAAAATACTACTCTGTATTGGTTTAACGGAATTCATTTGATTTGTTTTATATTATAAATATTTTAAAATTAAATAATTAGAGTGAAAACCAAAACTTAGGAGAAAACCAAAACTTTCAATGTTTCGACTTTAATATAATAGTATAGATAATATAGTATAGATTTGTTTTAGGCTGACTATATATAGCCAACATCTAATTTTTTTTACATAAGCAGTGTAAGTGAAACATGCCAACAACATGTTGGTGCAGTGGGTTGAACCCTTGTCTCCTTTGAAGGAGGTCAAGGTTCGATCGCTGGGTGTATGTGAGTTTAGTTTATATTAGTTTCCTTTCTTTGTATTTGTATTTGTATTTGTATTTGGTCGGGGGTCCTCCCCTATTATATAGGGACATGGTCTGCGTACATCTACCCTCCTCAGACACCACTTTGAGTGGTATTATAACTGAGTAAGTTTGGTTTTTAGTGTAAGTGAAACATCATCATGACTTCAATTGTTTGTATTTTTCATATATAAACTATCATTTTACATAATATCACTGGAGTACATAACAAATTTTACATAATTACTATTTTACATAACCACTATACATCATGACTTCATCAATTGTTTGTATTTTTCATATATAAACTATCATTTTACATAATATCACTGGGGTACATAACAAATTTTACATAATTACTATTTTACATAACCACTATAATATATAATTATACATAATACTGTTGGAGATGCTCTAATGGGACAAAACCATTATTTATAATTATAGATAATCTCTTGATGTTGAGTGAATTGACACATCAATTATTTTTATATTAAAATAATATATTACATTAATAATAACTTGAAATATTGATAATATACCATTTTTAAAATATAGCTAATCATTATAGCCAATACTCTCGGAACACAATATCTTACATGTTAAACAAATTTTACATCAATATTTTATGTAATTTAACCCATCATTTTTAGCCGTTTTATGTAATTTAGCTAATCATTTTTAGTCAATGTCGTTGGAGATGCTTAACAAAAACCCTTTTAAAAAAATATATCGAAAAATCTTTTTAAGAATTAATATCCACAATACACATTTGAAAATAGATATCTAAATCTATGCCATTTTCAAACTTTTGAGAAATGAAACACGATTTTTTCAAATGATATATCCTTTCGAGGAGGATCTAGGAAACATAAATCGGATATTACATCGTAATATATTTTGTTAAAACCCATATTTTATAAAAAAAAATTACAAAATTAATTGTTTTGAAATATCGAAATGAAAAATGAGTATGTAATAATTATTATTATCATTTAATTCAAAAGAATACTATTTTTGACACAATATTTCTCATCATATTTTTCAATATGATAGATGATAGGCCATAAACAGCCAAGGCCCAATAAGAAGCCCAAAACAATAAGTAGACCATCTCATGAGAATAAGAATGGCCCAGCCCAGAGCAGTGGACCCCGGGCCCGGGGCCACCACCACGTGGCATGGTCCCCGCCCCGGACTAGGGGACCCCCCCGATTTGTAGCACTCGGCATACGTGGCATCCCACCTCAGCTCACACTCCTATTTGTGACGTTGACCAACACTAGAAGACAAGGGAAGACACGTGCCAGATCGTGCCCACCACAACATGGCCACATTCCAGTCAATGGTCACACCAGACAAAGCCACGTGCCCTACATCCCGGAAGTTCAGCGGCTTGTCCCCCAGATCCAACGGTCAGGGGTGAAGATAACCTACCCCTAAACCCTAGGCCTAGGGCTATAAATGCCCCTAGTAAATAGGGTTTAGGGGTTGGCCATTATTACACACCTACACACATTTATTACTTTGTGATACTCTACTTGATTATTACCTTCCAAAGCCAACTCTTATTCTCACGCCGGAGGCACCTCGGGGCCAAAACCCCCCCTCCGGTGTTGTTTTGCAGATACCCCACTACAGCTACACAACCTCCGAGACGGGAGTTGGCGAGGAAGTACCCGATCAAGATCCAGAGTTATCATTCGCGCTAGAAGGAGGGGAGAACCTCCGAACTCCAGAACCCCGAACCAACAGCCAAACTGAGACGACCCGAACCACCTAAAATCGAAAGCCATGCCTCGACCAAGCAAATCCACCCATCGCCCAACGAACAGCGCCCCGAGAGAAGAGGCCCCAGCTCCGATCCCGGAGCCCATCCCACAAAACCAGGTCCCAGTCCAGGAGAGGCTCGGGATCGGTCCGAATGATGCGCGGGTCACAGTCGAAGTGAACCGGTACAAGTATACCGACGTGCCCCTTGAGTCTGCCCAGATGGAGAACTTAACCCCGGCGGAACTGGCCGAAGCAATCCGGGCTTACCGAAATCGCCCCCATCCGGAACCCGAACCCGACCAGGGGGAAAACTCCGAGGGATCAGCCAAATCCCACAACTCGCGAGCCTCGGTCTTTGCCCGCCTCGGGAATCAAGACCAAAGAAACGAAAGGGACCATCCAACCCGGAGTAAGGTCAAAGATGAGGAGGCTGACGAGCTAAAACGGATGGAAAGACTCCGGGAAAAAATAAGACAAGAGGAACAAGCTAAGTTGGAGCACAGAATCCAAAGAAGGCTCCAAGAAGAGGAGGAAAGAATGAGGAAATCCAAATCCAAAAGAACCCGGAGAGAGGTAAGCCCGGAGATTATCTCAGATGATGAAGAACGTCCCAGCAACCTGGTTCAAATGATCCAGGAGTTACAGAGGAAAGTCAACAATGAATCCGGGTTTGAGATCCAAGACACACTCACCCCTTTTAGCCGCTCTCTTGAAGCCATGCCCCGGCAAAAGAACCTCAAGCACTACAACTTTGATTCCTTTAATGGGTTGGAGGACCCGGAAGAACACCTCAACTACTTTGAGCAAATAGCCCTGATATACTTCTATAACGACCTAACCAAGTGCAGGGTCTTTGCCTCCACACTAAAAGGAGCAGCTCAAAGATGGTTCAGCAGGATCCCTTCCCGGAGCATACACAGCTGGAAGGAGTTCAGGGAGGCTTTCCTCCGGAGGTTCCGAGCCAATAAAACCCCAGAATATCACATGTGCCACCTTGAAACAATTAGGCAACATGACAACGAAACACTTTCAGCTTTCATGAAACGGTTCCAAGAAGCCATAAATCAAGTCACGAATCTGGATGAAAGAGAAGCCTTGAGCATTTTCCGGAAGAACCTAGACCCGGAGCGTAGCGAACGCTATGTGATTGAGTTGGTAAACAAAGAGCCCCAGAGCCTGGCTGCAGCCTATTCTATGGCCGCCAAATTCATCAAAGAAACTGATATCTTACAAGCAATGAGGATGACCCGGCAGGGCACCTCCTCGGGAAGAAGTAAAGATGATCGCTCTAGAAACGACCACCACCCAGACAAGAAGTTTAAGCCCAACAAGCAATACAACTACATCCCAAGTCATCAACTAACGACCCCGGACAAAGATCACTCCTCCCGAGCCAAATCCGAAGCCAAGCCCCCGAGACCGGGGAGAGCCGAGCCGAGGCCGGAGCCAGACTGGACACCCCTGAACCGGCCCAGAGCCGAGATATTAAAAGAAGTTCGGAACAAACCCTTCTTTTATCTTCCCAAACCTCTGGTATCAGCCCCGAAGAACAGGCCCCGGAACAGGCACTGCGACTATCATGCAACTCATGGCCACGAAACAGAAAGTTGTGTCTCCCTCAAGTTCTTCATCGAAGACCAGGTTAAGAAAGGAAACATGGGCCAATACCTAGCTCGGAGAACCACGGAGAGGGGAGATGGATCCGGGGCCCAGAAGACCAAACATGTGGTGCACGTGGTATTGGGAGGATCCAATTCCCCTCCGGCAAGTCCAGGCTCCGGAGATGAGGTAATGATGATAGACTCGGCCCCAGAACAAATCATATCTTTCAGTAATGCCGATTTTGAAGGAGTGGATCCTGACCACAATGAAGCCCTAGTGGTGACCTTAGACATCGCTGAAAATGAGGTAAAGAGAATCCTTGTTGACAACGGCTCCTCTGTCAACGTATTGTTTAAACACACCATGGATAGAATGCAGCTCGGCAGTGTCAGAATGAACGAATGCAGGGAAGACCCGCTATACGGCTTCGGCCACAACTTGGTCCCAATCCAAGGAACCCTTTACTTGTCTGTCCAGTTCGGCACCGCCCCGAAGCAGATAACCCATATGATCAAATTCTACGTGATCAATATCCCTTCCTCCTACAATGTGATCCTCGGGCGCCCAGCATTGACCAAACTCCGAGCCATAACCTCAACCCCGCACCTTAAATTCAAATTTCCCGCGACCTCCGGGGTTGGAGAGGTAAAGGGCGATACCGAAACAGCTAGCCGATGTTATGGCCAAGCCCTAGTCATGGCAGAAATAGACCCGGAGAATAAGAGGAAAGCCGCCTCCTATCAGAAGAATTTGAGCAGAAAGAAACACAGAGCCACAACTTACAAGAACCCCGGAAAGGAGGTGCAAAACATTGAATCAACGAGTGCCCCGAACCAGGAACCAGGTACATCCGAGGCCCGGGAATACCTAGCCTCAAACTCTCATGCCCGGGTCCAGAAATCATCCCTGGTGAAAGATCAAGCCAAGCCAGAACCCGCCGTAGAAATTGAGACAATCGAGCTCATTCCGGGAAACTCGGAAAGAAAAGTAAAGATCGGAACTGGTCTAGAAGCTGCCTTCAGGCAAGAACTAATCCAACTACTCCGGGAATATGCTGATGTTTTTGCTTGGAGTCCATCTGACATGCCCGGGCTCCGAGAATCCCTTGCCATGCATAGCCTAGATGTTGATCCTAGAAGAAAGCCTGTGAAACAGAAAAGAAGGAACTTCGCCCCGGAGAGGCAGAGAGCTATAGACGAGGAAGTGGACAAACTACTTAAGGCAGATATTATCTGCGAGGTCAAATACCCGGAGTGGCTAGCCAACGTGGTTCTAGTCAAAAAGCCTAGTGGAAAATGGAGGATGTGTGTCGATTACACGGACCTGAATGAAGCCTGCCCCAAAGATCCATATCCACTACCAAGTATAGACCAGCTCATCGACGCCACTGCCAGACATGTGATGCTTAGCTTTATGGACGCTTTTTCCGGGTACAACCAAATCAAGATGAATCCCGCAGATATAGCCAAAACTGCATTCATCACTCACAGAGCTGTCTACGCCTATAAGTTCATGTCCTTTGGACTCCGGAATGCCGGAGCTACATATCAAAGAGCCATGGTGGAGGTCTTCAAAGACCAAATCGGCCGAAATCTGGAGTCCTATGTCGATGACATCATCGCCAAATCAAAAACCGTCCAGGAACATGTCCCCGATCTACGGGAATGTTTTGAAAACCTTAGAAAAAATGAGATGAAGCTAAATCCGGAGAAGTGCACCTTTGGGGTGGCAGCAGGAAAATTTCTAGGCTTCATGATCAGCCAAAGGGGGATTGAGGCTAATCCGGAGAAGATCAGGGCCATCTTAGAAATGCAACCACCCCGGACTCAGAAAGACATTCAGAAGTTAGCCGGATCATTAGCAGCCCTAAGAAGATTCATATCCAAGTTGGCAGAAAAGTGTTTGCCCTTCTTCAACTTGCTCAAGGGAGCCAGCAACAAGAAAGAAATCACTTGGAGCCCTGAGTGCCAGCAAGCCCTTGACAACATCAAACAATATCTATCATCACCACCCCTCTTAACGAAGCCTAAAACCGGGGAACCCCTACATCTATACCTCTCCGCCGGGCCCCTAGCTGTGGCCGCGGCCCTAGTCCGGGAAGTCGAGGGAAACCAATGGCCGGTGTACTACATCAACCAAGTCTTGAAAGATGCAGAAACCAGATACCCCAATCTGGAGAAGTTTGCCTTTGCCTTAGTCACGGCCTCAAGGAAACTCAGACACTATTTCCAAGGCAGAGAAATCAAAGTCGTAACAGATCAGCCACTAAGAAGGATAATCCATAAACCGGACGCATCAGGAAGATTGATAAATTGGGCAATCGAGCTAAGCCAATTCCACCTGACATTCGTACCCCGGACATCAATCAAAGCACAAGCTCTGGCAGACTTTATAGTAGAATGCTCCTTCCCTGAACCACAGCAAGCTACAACAGTAGCTGAAAATGTGGCGAACCAGAACCAAGCTCCGGGATCATGGACTCTCCATGTTGATGGATCCTCAACAGCCGACAGGTCCGGGGCAGGAACAATTATGAAAAGCCCGGAAGACTTCCAAATCAAGCAGGCCATAACATTCAAGTTCCCAGCAACCAATAACCAAGCCGAATATGAAGCTCTCCTTGCCGGGCTAAGGTTAGCACGAACTTTGCAAATCAAAAAACTGGACATCTATAGTGACTCACAAATCGTGGTACGGCAAACCAAAGGCGAATACATAGCCAAAGATCAGAAGCTAGCCCAATAACAGGCACTTGTCAAAAGCTACTTAGCCACCATTCCGGAGTACCAAATCAACCAGGTCAACAGAGAAGAAAATTCCGAAGCTGATGAGTTATCCAAGCTAGTCCAGAACTCAGCCGAACTAGGCAGTTCGGTCTACTTCGAAGAATTGGGAACCCCGGCCATCAACCAAGAAGTGGTAATGGAGATAGACGGCACACCGAACTGGATGACCCCTTTCATCCTCTACTTGGAAAAAGGGGAATTGCCCAAAGACAAGAATGAGGCCAGAAGGTTGAAAAACAAGGCTTCAAAATACTTCATAGAAGACAACCAGCTCTATCGCCGAACCTTCTCATCCCCAACACTGAAGTGCGTAGGCCCGGAAGAAGCCAATTACTGCTTACAAGAAGTGCATGAAGGGATTTGTGGGGACCACATGTCCGCAAAGGCCCTCGCATACAAAATCATAAGGCAAGGTTACTATTGGCCAACAATTCACTCAGATGCAGTAGATTTCGTCAAGAAGTGCAGAAACTGCCAACTGTTCAGCAATATACCAAGGCAAAGCCCGGTCCTGCCATCTTCAGTTCTATCACCCATCCCCTTTGCTGTGTGGGGCATCGATATAGTAGGGCCTTTCCCCCGGGCCAAGGGTGATCTGAGGTACCTCCTTGTAGCCATTGACTACATGACTAAGTGGGCCGAAGTGAAGGCAATGAGGACCATAAATCAACAAGACTGCATCAAGTTCATGGACAACATACTAATGCGGTTTGGCCTTCCCAGGGTCCTGGTCTCAGATAATGGCCCCCAGTTCGTCGGCTCAGATTTTGAAAATTACTTGAAGGAAAGGGGAATCAAACACAAGAAATCCTCAGTAGCCTATCCCCAGGGAAATGGGCAAGTGGAAGTGACAAACAGAATTCTGCTAAGGGGAATTGAGAAGAGGCTGAAGGAAAGCAAGAACAAATGGCCCGAAGAACTACCGAATGTGCTGTGGGCATACAGAACTAGCCCGAGGTCCGGAACAGGAGAAACCCCGTTTAAACTAGCTTATGGAACCGAAGCAATGTTGCCAATTGAAGTGGGTTCTCCCTCCCACAGAGCAATCAACTTTGATGAAGATGCAAATGAAGATGGGTTACGAATTAACCTGGAATTAGTTGATGAGGTCCGGGACAAAGCAGTACAAAGAATGGAGAAGTATAAAGAGAAAACAAGAGAGTACTTCGGCAAGAAGTCAAGAGTCAAAAACTTCCAAATTGGGGACCTAGTACTCCGGGATGCCGAAGCGTCAGACCCCACTAACACAGGAAAGCTTATGCCCAAGTGGGAAGGTCCCTACAGGGTTAAAGAAGTACTCCGCCCCGGAACCTACAAGCTCAGTCACATGGACAACACTGAAGTCCCCAACACCTGGCACGGCCTCAGACTAAGAAAGTACTACCAATAAAAGAAAATAGCTTCAGCTCATATACGGGCATTATTTGGAAATTGTACTTGGCAATCATGTAACCGTTTCGTTATCAATGAAAAAGACTTCTAGTTCTTACCTAGCATTCCAATCTTACAGTTATTACAAAATCCCTGCTTGGAAAAGTTTTCATCCTTTCCAAGTAGGCCAAAGCCCGGGACCTTAGCAATGCTTAAGCCCGGGAAGCCATAGGCACCCAATCCCTGCTTGGAAAAGTTTTCATCCTTTCCAAGTAGGCCAAAGCCCGGGACCTTAGCAATGCTTAGGCCCGGGAAGCCATAGGCACCCAATACCTACTTGGAAAAGTTTTCATCCTTTCCAAGTAGGCCAAAGCCCGGGACCTTAGCAATGCTTAGGCCCGGGAAGCCATAGGCACCCAATACCTACTTGGAAAAGTTTTCATCCTTTTCAAGTAGGCCAAAGCCCGGGACCTTAGCAATGCTTAGGCCCGGGAAGCCATAGGCACCCAATCCTTGCTTGGAAAAGTTTTCATCCTTTCCAAGTAGGCCAAAGCCCGGGACCTTAGCAATGCTTAGGCCCGGGAAGCCATAGGCACCCAATACCTACTTGGAAAAGTTTTCATCCTTTTCAAGTAGGCCAAAGCCCGGGACCTCAGCAATGCTTAGGCCCGGGAAGCCATAGGCAACCAATCCCTACTTGGAAAAGTCTTCATCCTTTCCAAGTAGGCCAAAGCCCGGGACCTTAGCAATGCTTAGGCCCGGGGACAAACCACCACTCATCAATCCGGGATACCCGAATTAAAGAGTGGGGGGCAGCACAAATTATAAACAAACAACAGCAACTGAGCATGGAAAAACCCAAAATATACGACGAACAAAAACAAAGAGATTATAGCGACAAACGGGCCGGGCTGACCAACAGCCCGAAACACCCGGCAGTTATAAAGTTACAGAAAATTAAAGGACGCAATTCAAAGTTATACAACAGAGCATTAAAAGATTACAAGGGCATAGCCCGAGATATGGACACAGCCAATAAGAGAATCAAGCTTCAGGAGGAGGGGAGGAATCAGGAGCACCGAAAGCTTTAGGCTCGCCTTCACCCCGGGCCAAGGCATCCTCGGCAGCAAGGTACTCCTCAATGAAGTTCTCCCAGGTGGCGGTCTCAGGAGCAGTCTTTATCATCTTCTCAGAGATGACCCAGCAACGATGGATCTTTTTGGACGCCACGGCTGCCAGATCATCATCGTAAGCTTCTGACCCCCGGAAATCGGCAATAACCTGCTCCTCGGGCTTCCTAGCCTTCAGCTCATCCCGGAGCCTTTTCACCTCAGCCTTATACTCAACCAGTTTAGCCTTGGCCGCGTCCCTCTCGTCAGCAGCTTGCTTGATGCCGCCCTTAAATTTCTCAATCCGGGCATCCGTCCGCTCCCTCAACTCCTCAAGCTGCTGCTTCAGCTCAGCAATCTCCTTCTCTTTCTCCGAGGCCGAGCTTAAGGCAACTTGGGCCTCCTTCACTTCCCTGCATGCTTTAGCAGCAGCTCCAGCAACCCGGACCCCAAGCTGCGAAGGTAGGAGCGCAAGTTAGAAAAATTTAGAATCAATGAGCAAAGATAGAAAGAGACCGGAGAAGCTTATACCTGGCCGAAAACCCCCATCATCCGCTGCAGCAACTCGGTGGAGGTAGATTTACTCATCTCCTCCCACTCCGACTTGCTAGGGAGGTCAGCTAGGAAGCCAATGAAATTTCTTTCCTCCGGGGACACGGGAGCCGGCTCGTGAGGACGAAAGTTCTTGGGACCCCCAGCAGCCGAACCTTCCTGCACTACCTCACAGTCGGAGAGCATAGTCCCGAACAGCTCGGTCCGAGCCGAGGTCACCCTCGGCCTCTTCCTCGCTATCAAGCTAGAATCTTCAACCCCGGCCTCCGGGTCCACAGGCTCGGGGTGCGGGGCCCTATTCTCAGAAGCCCCCTCTTGATGGGCCTGGGAGCCGCTAGCATCTCCAGGAGCCTTGGTATTGTCACGAACGTGACCAATACCCCGGAGAGCAGCACCGAGAGCTTTGCTTGCCTTGCCCATCTGCACAACTTTCTCGAACTCCGGGTTGTATCCGGGAAGGCCTGAAATCATGAAAACAAAACATTAGTCCGGAGTAAAAGGAAACATTAACAGCAAAAGTAAAAGCAACATACAACCCGGACTTACATCCTATCTCAAACAGATACTGATGACTCATAAGGTCATCCCGAGTCACCTGCCTTCCGAGACCCCGGCAAAAAGCATGAACCCGGTCCATTGCCGCATCCTGAAGATCAAAAACCTCAAAATTCATGGCAAGAGGCTCCTCCTTAAAGGTGGGCATGAACCGGATATCAACGCCCCGGAGGAAGACAAACTCCCCGTTCCAACCCTTCAAAGTGGGGAGCATGACTAGAGGCTTCGACGCCGAGGAAGGATACCCACATGCTTTACCCCGGAACCTAAACTCGAACATGGGTATATTGTTGGAGTGCACCAATTGGAAGACATGGTGAAAAAGTTTGAAAGTGGGCAGCACCCCGGCTTTCTCACAGCACCCAAGAAAATACGAGATCCATTTCACCGCGTTCAGGGTCAGCTGGGTGATGGGAATCCCATACTCAAACAAGCATAGAGATTTAACAAACTAGTGACACCTAGGCCCGTACCCCGACCTTAGGTGCTCCAACCACACTCCGACCCAGCCGCCCTCCGGCCTGTGGTAAATCTTCTCACCGGGCTCTGGCCATCTCCACTCTACATCGTTATCCAAGTGGAATGTGGCCCGGAAAATGGGGTCCCAATCGACCGGCTCCTTTACATACTTACTCCGGAATGGACCGACGTCCATCCCAGAACCCGGTTTATCCCCGAATTTGGAATCCAGAAAAGCCTCATCGTACCTAATCATTTCGGCCACATCTGGATTCTGAGCGAACTCCGTGCTGAGGTCCCTGAAGAAGAAAGCTTGGGGGATCCCCGGGTCCCTCCTTGCGAAATAATACTTACTATGGCCCCAACTACCATCCGGCTCACTGAGGCTATACCCCGGGCCCATATCCTTCGTCGCAACACTACTAAGTACGGGCAAACTACTCTTCTTCTTCCCCATTATACACCACTCTAGATCTATCAACTCTACACTACTATCTGAAGAGCTAACACTAGCGCCGGAGGTACTAGGCTCGGAAAGAGGGGTTAACACTCGATTTGCAGTCACACGTCTCCTAACCATACAAGGACTCTACCCCGGGCTACCCAACACAATGATAGAATAAACGTAAGAAGCTACCAAAGGGCAACCTATGGAACTACCAGGACCCCGGAAAAGAAAAACGGTAAAATTGACAAGAGTCCGGATAAAGAGGACTTACAAAGAGTAGAAAGGCCGGAATGGAGAAAGCAAGAAAAACCGATAGCCCGGAGCACTGATCTTCAGAGAGGCAGAGTAACGGCAGCAAATCAAAAACGCGTGAAAGAAAGAATGAGGCGAGGCAGCCACTATTTATAGGCAAACCCTGAATTCTAAACGCCGTGGACGCGTGGCGGCCCAAAAATCGGCCCACTATCTCCAAAACCCGGAGATAGTGGGTAACAGCTGTCATTTTTCAAAACAAAAAAGAAAAAGAGAAAAAAGAGAAATGCATATATGCAATATTATATATATTCATATACGTACATTTCCGCACATCTACAAACGACGAAGCCCCGGATGTACACTTCACTACCAACCCCGGGCCTGGGGGGCAGTCAAAGAAACACTACCTTCAAATTCAAACAACCACTAGCCCCGGGCGTACGTACCTCAGTGCACACCCCGAAACTGGGGGCAACCAAAAAACCTCCGGCCCCGAGGACATATGTCCAGCACTCTAAAGAATCCAGAAAAGTTCACTTTCCAAGGCAAGAACACCTCTACTACTCCCCCATCCGGAGAATCCGCATGAAGGAGTGGGGGGCAAATGATAGGCCATAAACAGCCAAGGCCCAATAAGAAGCCCAAAACAATAAGTAGACCATCTCATGAGAATAAGAATGGCCCAGCCCAGAGCAGTGGACCCCGGGCCCGGGGCCATCACCACGTGGCATGGTCCCCGCCCCGGACTAGGGGACCCCCCCGATTTGTAGCACTCGGCATACATGGCATCCCACCTCAGCTCACACTCCTATTTGTGACGTTGACCAACACTAGAAGACAAGGGAAGACACGTGCCAGATCGTGCCCACCACAACATGGCCACATTCCAGTCAATGGTCACACCAGACAAAGCCACGTGCCCTACATCCCGGAAGTTCAGCGGCTTGTCCCCCAGATCCAACGGTCAGGGGTGAAGGTAACCTACCCCTAAACCCTAGGCCTAGGGCTATAAATGCCCCTAGTAAATAGGGTTTAGGGGTTGGCCATTATTACACACCTACACACATTTATTACTCTACTTGATTATTACCTTCCAAAGCCAACTCTTATTCTCACGCCGGAGGCACCTCGGGGCCAAACCCCCCTCCGGTGTTGTTTTGCAGATACCCCACTACAGCTACACAACCTCCGATACAGGAGTTGGCGAGGAAGTACCCGATCAAGATCCAGAGTTATCAATATGAATTAAAATTACGTTTGAGATAGACCTCCAGCATCACTCGACGATTGATTTATTATTCATTTTTATTATTTTTATCGAAGAGTATAAAATCTTACTTGTACGTGCAGTATTCAAAACTAATACTCTCTCTCTCCTCTCTCTCTCTCCCCTTTCTTTCTCTCTACATTTTATTCACCGTGTTCTTAACCGCCCGTGGCCGATGGCCACATCACGAACTCGCTCCGGCCGATCCACCTCGTTCCGTGACTCGGACACTCGACTCACTGATTCAGAACGAATCGACGGTACAGGAAGCTGGGACGCCCTTGAATGGACCAAAGTTGAAGTAATCAATTTACTCTTCGCATTAGGTTTTCAATATTTTTCATTGATTTTTAATTTGATTTTAATTGCGATTTTGTGTGTTTTTGTAGGCTGTTTCGAGGACTGTTTCGAGGACGGTTCCGCACGCAGTTTTGAATTTTTTGCTCGAAGATGAACAAGTGATTGTGGAGGTGTGTTGCGAATAATTTTCGATTCTCGCAATTTATACACACACGTGTATACATATAAGTTTAATTTGGAATAGATATTGTAGAAAGTGATTCGAATTAGAAGAGTGTGTGAATATTTGTGTATACCTAGGGTTTGTAATTTAGAAAATTATATGCATTACTGTACCTGTAGAATCGACAACTTGTACTGTAATAAGAATTCTCTGGAAGTAGACGTGTAACCTACGTAATGAAATTTGGGAGATGTTTTGTTCGAGCTGATTTGTGGCAACAAATTATATGTGTGCGTAATTCTGTTTAGCTAGGGTTTAGATTTTTCCATGTGTAATTTAAATGATTGTGTGGTGCTTGTAGAATTTGTTTTGTACTGAAGAGACGTGAATGTATAGGATACTGATTTTATAAGCAGAGTGTAAAATATGTAAGTTAATTATTGAGAGCGGAGGTTTTGCTGGAACCGAGTTGTGGCGAGATTAGGTGAATTGTGTGCGTATCCTCGGATAGCTTCGAACTATAATGTATTTGTCCGGAATATAAGCAGTAATGTTAATAAATGTAGATACTGAATTGTACTGAAAATATGATACAATTGCGGCATTGTTATCATGAAGACTACTAATCGACGACACGATAGCCTCGAAGCCAGACTTGGGGCCTTGATAACCATAATTGTGGTGTCCCATGAGCCGATCCAACAAATGACAGTACACAAAAAAGAGATGGAGATGAAAATGATATAAAGATGGATAACTTTGCTTGATATTCATCTTTCTTATGTTTTATCTGCTTGGACATGTTTGATATTTGGAATATGGATGTTATTATGCAATAACTATGCTTATTTTGAACTTATTATTTTAGTACTTTTAATTCCAATTATGGGATTGATCTTTTTTTTTCGCTAAATTTTTGTTTTTATATAGCTACATATGTGATTGATCTTTAATTATATTATATATTGAATCTAGTAAGTATATGTTTTATGAACACTTTGTCGACTTTTTACGACTAGTTAGGCTTCTTCTCCACTAGTCTTCTCGAAGGTACTCGGGCGTCGAGGCTTGACTTGGCGCTCTGATGACCATGATTGTCTGGTATTGATAGAATTCGTGTTGGACTATGACTTTTTCGGGATTGCAGGATAATTTCAAATTCTTTGACATTTAATTACAAACTTAGAATGACGACAATAAAGAGGATTTTTCTTCTTTGTTTGTGTCTTTCCTTTCCTCTCAGGTCAATTGGCCTTAATTTTTTTTTTAATTTTAAACTAACCTTGAGCCCAGCACTTTAATATTGGTCGGTCGCCTAAAAGCATAATGCAAGGATACCAAATAAATAGGACGGGGACTTGAGCTTCACCATCAGGCCATTTCATTTTATCACGTGAGAGGCATACAAATCCGTAAATATATGACATTAATATCTCCTTTGATTTTAGCACTTGCTTAGGTTCTGCTTTTGATAAATTTGGGAAGTCATTAATAATTGCTATTACCCGACATCTATTCTTTTCTATTTTATGGGCATATGGATAATGTGTGGAAAAACTAACCGATAGATGAAGGAACGATTCTTACAATGCTCTTTTATGCTGTTCTGGCCCAGTTCTGAATATGCATTCATTATTTTGTTCCTAGTTTTTTTAATTGTATACTATTAATTTGTTTGAGCTGAGAAATTTTTACCCATAAAAATGTATCTGTGGTAAAATAAAAAGCTCATGGATTAGGCATCATAACAGGAGTTATTTTTGTAAACGATTACAACATTGATTCTAATCTAGTATAAGTTTATAAGTCTAATAAAATCACCAACATTATATTACATAGATTGTCTCATATTTGACTATTTTTCCTCTAAAAACTTAAGCTCACCTTTGTTTTGTTTAGATTACATATTTGATAACTATTTTTTAGATTATCATTTCAAAGACTAAAATAGGCTATGTTTGGCATTCCTTAATTTCACTAAATAAGTAACTTATCTCGAGGAAAAAGTACACGTTTACATACTTTTCTCTGGGAATTAGTAATTATTTCTGAAAAATAAGATAAGCCAAACGGGCCCTAAATAACCTCCAGTAACATTATAATAAACAAATGATATAGAAGATTAATAGTACTGTTAGTCCTATTCCAAACCTAAATCTTCAGAACTAACATATGTAACCTTACAATCTTCACTTAAGTCAACCCAAGAGCATATATGTTGTTCCAAACTGTGGCTTGGGAACTTAAAAAAAAAACTCCCCACAAAATATACTTGTGTACATTGTCACACACAGTGAATAAAAATGATGAAAACTGTAAAAAAAAGTAAAATCTGTGGAACAGAAGAGTTAGATTTTTGTTCTGATATCTAAGCAGACCTTATGCTTAACAACCTTTTAGGTTTTAGAAACTTAAATCACTAGATTTAGGAAAGATATTACTGGCACAACTGGCCTCCCTGTCGATTAAACTTCCATTGCTATATTGCCATCTGATCCTTTGCGGCTTTAGAGCTTATGAATTTTGATAAAACCCTCTCTCTCGTTCATCTTAGCCTGAAAACCTCCTTTTTAAAAGTTTAAATGTTAATATCATTTGGTCATTTCTTGTTTTGTTTACACTAACCTTCAACTAATTATTGTTCTTATATTCTAAGTCATGATATGGTTGATTGAACTTTTTTATGTTGCTATTTGCTTTTAGGGGTATGGTGTATTTCTTGTAAATGCTAACAAGGCAGGGACACTGTTTGTGACAAACTTTCGCCTGCTCTTCCTGGTAAGCAATGCATCAAAGTTCTAATTATATGAAAAGTACAATGTTTTATTTCTTATGGTAATTGCATATCAGTGACCATATTTATAGTGCTAATTATGATTTGTGGCATGAAATATTATTCGTATATAGGTAAGTTGTTAACCAACCTAAATACGTCTGGTATATACTGAGTGATTTATCCAGAACTTAGCCCACTACTAAGAGTATTAAAGTGCATCTAGTCTTGCAGAGCTTTGAGCTTTTACACCTGTAAGGAGCTGCATGCGAACACAAGAATTGCATTTTACTTCTTGATCTAAGGCTTCATGATGTTGTTAATATTATTTTTTTAGATGTGTTTATTTCCTATGCTATCAGGTCTAGTACTAGACCATATTGGATGCTCTAAATATTTTTGCAAAAAGCTAATGTAATACTTTGGTTATGTTAGTTGCATAATGATGTAGATCTTATTTTGTTTGCACCTTGCACCCCAAAAACAATCGGACAATCTCACTTTATCAGAAAAATTTTATTGATCGGGAATTTCTAACCCCTTTATGAGCATACGGACGAGGGTGCTAGAAATTTTTGTTTATGTCATACAGTTAATTAATATAACTGTAGTGCAATGCTTGAATTACCATGCTAGAGTCTCTGCTGATCATAATGGTACATCTCTTCATTTTCAGTTATTTTGTTGTGTACACTATAATTCCAGAATGTGTATATCTCAGTTTAGCCATGTTTTGGTTTATATCTTGAGCTGTTAACTTTTTGCAACTCTGAATGGTTAACCGTTTTGTCAATATATTTAAAACTATTTATAGGCAGTTTATTGGTGAGTTTTATTTCCATCTCATTTTTTTCTCTGTCGAATTTTGGTTCAAGAGTGAAGCAGCCAGGAACATTCTTCACCTCGGCACTATAGCTCTGGCGACAATTGAGAAGTTCAATAAAATTGTAAGTTTAACTTGTCTGCTTGTTTAAATTATTGCAAGATTCATAAATCCAGTGGTTAATGTGGTGCTGTTTTTTTGCTAAATAATGTGGTACTGGATTATGAAAATCTCAGTGATGAATGATGGATTTCGAGGGAATTGAGAGATTTTTACAAATATCTTTTGCTTTTGAAATTCTATTGATTTGCTAGTAACAAGGGAAGCTAATAAAAGAAATCTCATATATTTTTCTTTTTAGTTATTAAAAGAACGCTTTTAGCAAATTATCCTCATTCCTTAAATTAATACTTCATGATATTTATATTTATTTTTAGTTACAACATCTCACTTGTGCTTTATATTCTGTATTTAAGCTAATTACATTTAGTGTTTTTGAGTTTATAGGCCCCGAAGCTTCCATCAAACCCTCGACAGTTGGACAAAACTCCACCACAACGTCTCCTTCAAGTTTTTGGTATGCTACTAACTAGAGCATGCTATTTGCCCTTATCTGAGTTATAATGTTCTAGTTTCTGTTCATGTTCATTCTTATAAAATAAGAAGAATAGGGTGGCTACATTATAATTTACACCCAAGAGCTTAAATGATCCACATGCTCCAGAATTTTATATGATATGTTTTATAACTATCTTATGTTGGCCAACAACAAAGAAAAGAAAAAGAGGTAGTTACTTCACTTAGGTTGTCAAGCAAGTGTGATGTCTAAAGTTGCATTATTGTTATTAAGGTTGGCCATCTTACTGGTCCTGCTTGCATATTTGGAAAATAATTATACAGTGGCTTTTTTTTTTTAATGTACTCAATGGTATAAGTTGCATATTGTCTTCTAGCATTTATTTGTTTATGCTTATTAATCTATATTTCAGCCTTGACTCAACTTTCCAAAAAATATAAACATATATGCAATTGAATAAAAGAGTAAGATGCATAGTTCTTTTATATGTATTAAGATTTAATTTCTCATTTGTATTGAGATTTAATTTTTAGGTGATATATGAATCTCACTTCTTTCCCTTGCAGAAGGTTTTTGGGTCATATAGTTGCTTCTTAACATTCTGAGAACGAATTTTCAACTAGTTTTTCTTTAATTGCATTTGTATTTTTGGGTCACTACAATAGAGTATGTTTGTGTTGTCCAAAGAATACAGAGTTGTGTGAAACTGGACATTGTTTTGATGAATTTTCTATATACTTTTCAGGAAAAGATATGAGAATCATCGTCTTTGGTTTCCGTCCTCGAACAAAACAGGTCTGTCAAATTTGTTGCAATTATTGTTGTGCCAACTTTTACAAGTCAGAAAGATGTTTGATCGCTCTCTACACACACACACACACACACACACACACACACGTGTGTGTGTAATTTGTAAATGTACACACATAAATTCTCCTATTAAATATTAATCATCCCTGGTATTCAGATTATAATGTAATTGAATTAAAACACTATATAATTAATTCAAAGTTAATCTTAAATAAAGTTTCAACTTTTATAAATGTACATCAATAATTGGGGGATATGAGCAATGGACATTGGACGGACACATGAGGAAAAAGCCATGACAGGTTTGCCTATATTTTTGTAAAAACTAATAAGAGTTAATTGAAAAAAAGTGGCCAGATTTTACACCCATTTTCAAAAAAATGGCCAGACTTTCAATTTTGCAAAATGGTGACCAGACTTGCCTTTTTCCTTTCAAAAAAAGTGGTTGGAGATGATTTTCAGCTTATTTGGCAGGGGTAAAATGGGAAAATATGTTATTTTACTAAAAAGAATGCTAAAAATCTCAAAAATTATCCAAAAAATTCTCAAATTAATATATGTCACCATATTATTTGTTATATTCGTGATAATACTAATAATAATGCCTCCCATGCGTGCACATAAATTGACTAATTAAATATTGACAACTCATATTTGTGAATTTTTTGGTGAATTGATGTGTATACATGCGGGGCATTATTGTTATTATTATTATTACGAATATAACCAATCATATGGTGACACATATTAATTTGGAAATTTTTGTGGACAATTTTTGGGATTTCTAGCATTTTTTTCCCATTTTACCCCTGCCAAAAAGTTGAAAATCGCATGGAGCCACCTTTTTGAAAGGAAAAAGGCAAGTCTGGCCACTATTTTGCAAAATTGAAAGTCTGGCCACTTTTTTGAAAATGAGTGTAAAATCTGGCCACCACTTTGAAGTTTACTCAACTAATAATCAAGAATCTATACACACTAATATAATGCTACAGAAAAATCCCTTGTTCATCTAAGATGGTTCCAGCAAGGCTGGATAGATCTTATAATTTAAAATATGAAATAAACTTGTAAAAGCTAAATATAGAAATTAGCTGCCTACTGAAAGTGTGATTGAGCATGGTTACTTTGGTATAGATCCAATGTGGTCTCTCTAAATAAAGAAGGATCTACAGTGGATGTAGCTGATGCTCTAGCATTCTACACAATTGGAGGAGGATAAAGACCTAACTGAGCTTCAATTATAGACTTTTAATAACCTGAATGAGGACATGTGAAGTTTAGTAGATGCCCCATAGTATTGTAAGATGCTACGTGTACTGTTGCTGAGAGTTTGTGCTGACTAATCCGTTAGTATGGCTAACTATCAATAATTAAAATGATGATAGACCCTGGGCATAAATATGCAAGTAATGTTCTTACACATTAACTTTTAGAATGATTAAATGAATTTCCTCTGATGTCGTTCTCTCTCAAACACTACATACCCTCATTTCATCCCAACTTTCTATGCCAGTCTGTTTATTTCTCTTTCTACGGATTTCTCTGACGCAATGCTTTTATCAAGTCTCTCATCCAATGAGGAGATTACTGGAGGCTTGCATCAGAGCATAACTTCCAAATTAAATAATAATTTATGCTGGCATTAAAGAGAATAGATGGATTAAATATATAATAAAACAGATTAAATAATACTTTATGCTGACATATTAAATAATACAGCTTGGAACTTTGATGGCTAGCTGAATATAGAAGTTACATGTGATGACTTGGACATTTTTTCGTGTTTTTTTTAATATTGCAACTGGTACCCTTTTTTTTTTGCTCGTACATACTGGCTTTGCTTATTAAAGACATGAACTTGCAGAGGCGCGCTGTCTTCGATGCATTAGTGAGGTGTACAAGACCAGCTAGGCTATGGGATCTCTATGCTTTTGGATCTGGTACATCCAGATTCTCTAACACCAACCCCAAGGTGCGGTTACTTAATGAGTACTTCAGGCTTCTTGGCCTAGGTTCGTACCATGCATCACCTTCTGTGGTCGAAGAGAGGTCATTTATGGTGTCTAATGATTCTTGGAGGATAAGTGATGTAAATTACAACTACACTATGTGCCCAACATATCCATTTGCGTTGCTTGTTCCCAAATCAATAAGGTAAGCAATTTGATAGTGCTGTCTTTCTTAGTTGCTAATTGCTAATGATTTAGATTTGTCATTGCAAAATAAATAGCATGTCAAATGGCACCCTAACAACTTTTTTTGGGTACTGAAGTGATGAAGAAGTGCTGCAAGCTTCTACTTTTCGTGCACGTAGTCGATTGCCTGTAATTTCGTGGTGTAACCCAAGTAATTCTGAATCCTATTTTTAGTTGCTCTAAATTACCCACATTTATGGCAGATACTTGATTAGTTTGATTTATTGTAGAAAGTGGAGCTGTGCTTGCAAGGTCATCTCAACCATTAGTTGGTCTCATGATGAATATGCGAAGGTAATCTCGTTTTTGGTCTTAGGTCACCTCTGTGCTCCTTGGATAAATAATTCGTTTTATATGTATACGTAATATATCCACTATTCACTCTATGGTATCTTTAAAAAACATTCACTGAAGTGAATATATAATCAGCGTCCTCTTCAATATTCTCTGGCAGCAATGCTGATGAGAAGTTAGTTGCGGCCATCTGCATGCCGATTAGTGGATCAAAGGGTGCAAGGAGGTAAAGCTTTGACCCTTTTAACTATTATTTTATTCAAATCTTTGGTTCTGATTTCATTTTTGTTGTTTTGCTTTTCTGCTTTCTCTTTTATTTGTTCCTCGCTTTCTTATTATTCTTATGAATTATCTTTGTATTTCAATTAGTTCAGTTTTCCTTTATCGCTGAATGTCCAGTCCAGCTACTCCCAGGCGCATAATAAGCTGACATTCTATTTTTGCATTATAACTAGCTGCATATTATTTTATCCAAACTTTGTATTACTGACAACCTGTTGTTCTTCTAGGAAACTGTGTATTACTGATGCAAGGCCCAGAAAAAATGCTTTGGCAAATGGGGCAATGGGCGGTGGCTCAGAATCATCTTCTAATTATTTCCAGTCTGAGGTTGGGATTTTAATATGTAATCGTACATTTCTTTTGGTTAGAGTCTATTGTTTCTTGTTAAGTGCTTTTTCATATATTATATGTATATGTTTATATATGTTCAGATAGTATTTCTTGGGATAGACAACATACATGCTATGAGGGATAGTCTGGCTCGACTTAGAGACTACGTAGATACTCATGGTACAGCATCATCTGATGGAATATCATCATTTTTGGTAATTTCTGCAACCCTTACTATTTTAAAGAAAGAAATTTACTTGTGCATTACTAACCAAAACATGGTGTACAATTTGATAAATAATCGTGAACAATATATGTCTGCCTAATTTTATGCGTGATTAAGTGTATCGGGATATGTGATTAAAGAAATTTTTTTATATATAGTGAGGAAGCTACCTTCAGAAAGCTTGATGTAATTGGTATTAGCAAATTAATCTCTCCATTCGCTCTTATTATATTTGAGAAAAATTAACAATATCGTACAGAGACGGAGCCATACATATATGTTTGTCTATATATGTATATATATTAAGGGCAGACGGAGCCATATTTTAACCAATCAGACGGCATTTTTTTTACGACTTGTATGGTAGAAAAAGTATTTTTAAATATATATTTTTTTAAGTTTAGAAATTTATGGTTTGAGCCACCACCTATTATCTTCGAATATGGTTTGATTTCTATAGTTAGATTTGTAAAATTTTCAACAATAACATCGATTCTAACGCAGTGATTATCAATTATTCACATATATACACATTTTTTAAGGGAAAATAGTCTAAGTATTCTATTACTGTATTTTTGAATTACCAAAATTTTAACAAAAGTAAATAGAGTTTATACCTAACCTTATGCTAATTCCAGAGAATGGGATGGCGGCTGCACCCGTCGGCCACCCCCTAGTTCCGTCCCTGATCCTCTCTAACTAGTAGCTTAGAAGTGTTGGCATACTTGTAAGTCTGTTGTGGCCTTCTATTGGAAATAACTGTTAACATATTGATTGATTTGGTTCACATTGAAAACTGTAGCACAGCTATCATATTTCTCTAATTGTTGGTTTGTGCTAATAAGTGTCAATTAACTCAAGGAACCCTATGATATATAGACTCTGTTTATTCTCCTTCAAAGTAATTTAAATTTAAAATTAGTTGAAGTATTTCTCTGTTCTGTCCATTTGTGAAATTTGTACTTGCAACTTAATACTGACTTGTAAATTCAGTACTTTCTTGAGTGACTTAATTTAAGTTGAGAATCTGACTTGACAAAAAGTAATATTATTCTTTCCACATGTAACATTTTTTTGTCTCTTACCCCTATGATTATAAAGTTATGCTCTTAATTTTTGTCTGCATTATTTTTCTTTCTAATGCAACTGCAGAGACACGGAGGATCAACTTGGGGCGGAGGTAACCTCAGTAGCATGTCTGCTTCTGTATCAACCCTTGGGGACAGTGGCTGGTTAATACACGTTCAGAATGTCTTGGCTGGCTCGGCTTGGATTGCTGCACGTGTTGCTTTGGACTCGGCATCAGTGCTTGTTCATTGCAGGTCTGAACTGTGGATTTTACTAAATTATATTAACCTGTGATATATTGGTGGTTAATAGAAACAAATTCAGTAGGACGGGTTATATATTTTAAATATTATAGGGCTATGAAGCAAGGGTGCGGGTGCGGGCATACGCGAATTCGGAAAAATAAAAAATATAGGGATTCGGGGTGCGGGGGGATTCGGCAAATATTAAAATATTAAAAAATTATTTTATACATATGTAATTAATTAGCAAAACCAAAATATTAGTTATATAATACTCAAATTAAAAAAAGTAGACAAATTACATATACATAAATTGACTAGACATAAGTCTTGTTAAACAGAAGTAAAAGTCTAAATACATATTAATTTTATTAACTTTAATTTTTGAAAAATCAAACTTAAAAAAGAAGAAGAAAAAGTCAAATATTTATATACAAATCTGTGGACCGAGGTCTCATCTACATATGCACGTCGAGTACAGACAGCTGACACGTCATGTATCCAATATATACATCATACATGCGATATATATACATACGCTGAAAAGCTGAAGAAGAAAGAAGAAATCGATTATAAATTAGTGAACAAATCGATACATATATATATACAAATCCTTTGAGTGGAGGAAGAACGAAGAGGGCTTACCAAAGATGGAGCCGGAGACAACGACAGGGACGACGCAAGATAACAAAAGAAGTACAAAAGCTACCCCTCCCGTATCCCCCATGAATCCTTGTTGAAAAATACGGGGATACGCGGGTGGCACACTCGTACGCACCCAAGCGCACCCCGCCGCACCCCCGCACCCGGTGCATAGTGCGGTACCTTGGAGCCGCACCCCTGCTACCCATTTATAGGGGTTGCTTTTGAAATTTATTATATAGTGGTATATAATTTAAAAATCAATAATAGTTGGGCAATCACAAATCGTGATTATTAGAGTTGCATACACAAATGAGCAGACAAAATATTAGTACATAGTTATAGTTGGAAAATAATCATTTGTCGAGGTGTTAGCCAGGTTGCGCCATACATATAATTCAAATGATCTATTTGGTAAGTAAACAATTGAAATTTGATTGTAGTGCCAATTTAATTCCAAAAGGAGTCGTAGATAAGAATGTGTACAGACCATAGAATCATGAGTGTCTTGTATAATTAGATAAAACCATACTTGTCAAGGCGTAAAGGCCAATCAAGGTGATAGCGAACCGCCTGAACCCTAGGCAATGAAACTTGATTAAATCAAATAAAATTTTATAAAATTTTGTTTGTTTAATTTTGAGAATGTTGTTCCGAGTATAATGGTTCATGGTACAAGTTTATGAGTTTTACCACTCAAAGACGAAATCAGCAAAGTCAAATCTTATATTTGAAAAATATTTCATTTACATGTATTGTTGAACATCTAATTCTCCTAGTTTATGCTTAGGCGCCGCCTCTTTCGCCTACCCTATTAAGATGAAGGGTTTATCGCCTTTCTGCCCGTTGGATTTCAACCCAATATGATGTTATGGCCTTGGGTGATCCAAGATACATATATGGGTTGGGTAATTAGGTGCCAAAAATTGGAAGGCTTGTATAACAAGTATGGTAAGACTTGTACAAGTATGGTAAGTCTTGGTGGCTAAGTTTTGGATGGCTTAGTGGGTGTTTGGGGTATCTTAAAATAAGTAACTTATGACTTATAAGCACTTATGTCATATAAGTGATAAGTGGAGCAAAGATTATAAGTCAGTAGAGTGTTTGGTAAATCAGAACTTATAATCAGTAGACTGTTTGGGTAAATCAGAACTTATAAGTTAACTTTTTTTAATAATTTTCAAAATATTTGTTTTTTATATATAACAATGGATATCAATGGATAGATCTCGATGAATAGAGAAATTTGATATATACATATCAATTTTCTAATGAATGGATCGAGAGAGATATGGCTTTGAAGATTCGAATGATATTATATATTGCGTATATCGAGAAATAAGTTATAAGCATAAGTTGAATGTTAGGATTTCCTAACATTCAACTTATGGCCTTATAAGTTATAAGTTGAGCTAAAACTTATTTTGGCAAACACCCCTCATAAGTGCTTATGGCCTTATAAGCCATAAGTTGACCACGATAAGTGGAAACAAACAGCCCCTTAGTCATATTATGTTTTGATATGTGTGAATGCTTAAGAGATGTAATCATCTTAGGTATTGGTTGGGAGATGCTTGAGCATTGTTTGACTCAAGTATCGGGTTTGGGACACCATTGAGGTGTTATTTTTTGATGTATTATTGATGACCGTTTTGATTAATAATACAAGTTGGGACGTGGGTGTTTCCATGTCAAATATATGTGTGTTATTGTTTTACTTTTACTTATTGATTTGATAAAAGTAGAATGATACTTGAATAGTGTGTGACCACGCTTTGGTCGTGGCCGATCTTGTCAACTAATCGATTGGTTGTGTATGTGCTCTGTATTAGTTGTTTGTGAATCTCGGATTGTGTAAGTCCCCTAGCACTGCCAAGGCATCGCTTTGACAACTATGGATGAAACTAGCACATCTGCTGTGACTGTTTGGGGGGGGGGGGGGGGGTAATGAAATCTGTGATGTGGGGGTAGTACCGTAGTAGAAAAATTAGATTAAACGTTAAATGAAAAAATATAAGAACTGCATATAGGGGGGAAAGGCTAAAAAGTGATTGGGGCACGCGCCACTTTATCTGCCACTGGGGCTTGGTAGGTTACAGAATAGATCAGTGTTCTTTCTCAAAATTTGTACGATGAGGACAGCATATTTGATTGATTGTTGTGTATGGTATCTTATCTATTTGTCTTACTTACCAGTACTGTTTTTAAGCTAGAGATTTCTTATTCACATGGCAACCTAACTTCTGTCATATGCAGTGATGGATGGGACAGAACTACTCAACTAGTCTCCCTTGCTAGTCTATTGCTTGATCCATATTACAGAACATTCAAGGGATTTCAGGTAGTGATAAAACACTGGTGATCTCTTTTACTTTTACTTTTTCATTTACTAACATATATAATCTTTATTTGCTGAAGTTTGAATAAGTTCTCATCTTTTGTTTCTGTGAGCTGGCTTTAGTTATTTCTCGACTGCTTGATTAGAGCCGGCGTGTTTAATTTTCATAAATATTCGTTGATATTACACTACAACCGTGAAGCCTTAAAACTTAGACTGTGTATGACTGCTGTGGTGGCTAATCTTTCACTTTTAGCTTGTAATATGTATTCACATGTCAACTATGTATTTGATACAGGCTCTTGTGGAGAAGGATTGGCTTTCATTTGGTCATCCCTTTTCAGATCGCTTGGCAATGCCAACAGTAACAGGAAGCGGTAACATGCCCTTTGAATTGCCTAGGCAATCTTCAACCGGAAGTTTCTCATCATCTCCCATGCGTCAAGCACCAGGATCATTACCATCTCAAGCTCCAAATTCTGCACATACACAAGCTTCGAACCACAGTTCACCAATTTTTCTGCAGGTTTGTGCACATCAGAGAAATAGCTTTGTCAGTGCAGCATGTTGATTTATGTTGTTTGTCGAATTTTTGAAGTTTTCCTTGCTTGCGGGTCAGCAATGCATGTGTTATTCTTAAATCCAACTCTTTCATCCTAATCTTGTAGCTTAGATCTTTTACATCAACTGCAGGGTTAGGATCCAGATACGGTGAAGTGATGTGTTGGTCATTAGTTGTATAATTATTTGTTTCTATCAAGATGCTATCTATGTTGGAGCTATAAAACTTTAATAATTAAAACTACTTCTCTCCTGAAAAACTAATGAATTTCATTCTAAGCATAGCAATTTTGTGAAACGGTTCATCGGATTTCTATCTCATACCGCAAATAAGATTTGTAATCTAAATAATAGCATTTATATCAATGAACAATATTATAGTATATTAGTATATCAAATGGTATTGTCAGGTATATACAAATGATTTTAGTAACACGTCATTTTAGTATGATGCGTTATTAATACCCTGGCTATGAGATCATATATATTTAGTAGCATAGCTATTAAGTGGTATTTTCAGCATATACATAGAAAGCATTGAAATGTGAATTGTCGTCTGTTGCTCTGGCCGTGGGATGTTATCTGTGGTGACTGCACTAATCTTGTATCTATCCAGTACCTGTCTTTAGCTCTAGTTGCCAACATTGCATGTCAATTTTTTACTTCAACTCTAACAGTAAACACAATAAAGTTATCTATTCAATGTGCCTATTATTTGATTGTATTTCACTTCCTTGTTGCTTCCAGTAGTGGTTTTGTTATGGTTCAATATTTGCTTTTGATGTTTTGTGGTTATCTAAATTGTACTTGTCTTATACGTTGCTAGTGGCTCGATTGTGTGTCACAATTGTTGCGGATGTACCCTTGCGCATTCGAATTCTCATCGGTAGGTTTCTTTCTTTGATTCACAGAGTATATTCAATTTGTGGATTGAAAAATTCTTGTGCAAGGAATTTAATTAGTTGATATCAAGCAAATGGAATAGATTTCTGACTCTTTTCAAATTGCAGTCTTTTTTGGTAGAGTTGTTGGACAATGTGCTTTCTTGTCGCTTTGGCAACTTCTTGTGCAATAGGTATGCATATTCACAGACTTCTCTTGGATACAGTTTTTCTTAATTTCCTTTCACTTTTTTCTGTTCTTATAATTGGTTCGCTGAAGGAGTTTAATATATGTAGTATGCATTTATAATTTGCACGTCACACTTGCACTCGCTTCTTAATTTTTTAAAAGCTGGTCAATAGAATGGGGAGCAAAAAGCTAAGGAATTAGGTTTCTATGCTCCTGTATGAATTATGAATACATTGGAGATGCAAGTTCTCATTTATTGGGGAGCGCAAACAAATATTAAGAATTATGTTTTTATTATATTTATTAATAGTTTTTAATTTTATTTATTAGGAAATATTTGAATTTAAGCATGTGCGGACTCGGAAAAGTATTGTTTATATAGTATCTTCTTGTTATCATTAATGAATATGCTAAGATTTAATTAGGTTCTTGCATTCCAAGTTAGGTTAGGTTATTATTTTGTTTATAATTATTATCCTTCACATATTAAAATAACGTATAGTTCTAAATACTTGATATATCGTGAATTGTTCTCTTGTTTTGGGTTACAACCGTACAAGTTCATCTCTTGTACGGTTGGGAAGCGCCCCAGCGGTTGTGATAGTTCCACTGTTCAATTGCCCCAGTTCTATCTTCTTCTTTGCTATATATGTTCTATCCTGTTATCAGTTTTGTTCAATTTTGTGTTCTAGTCATTTTCTAGATTTTTTCCTGCATCAATGCATCATCACTATATTAAGATTATTAATTAAATGATTGTATTGGTGGAGTATTGTCTTCATAGACACAGACCCTGTATATTAATCCTTTCCCCCTCAATTCCTTGTCTTAGTCATCCTATATGTTGATATCATAGATTAGATTTGTCAGTTATACATCTATTATTCTTTATGTCATGTTGGAAATAGGCGTTGCAACTAGAAAGTTTTGTTCTCCCCTCAATGGAACCTAAAGTAAAATCTAGGCTCTACTTTTTAGACTATTCTTCAATAGATCTCGAATTTCCTTTGGTGTCACTTTCTATATGTTTTGCTTGGTAATTTCAGTGAGAAGGAAAGGCAGCAATCTGGTATATCTGACTCCTGTGGGTGCTTATGGATGTATTTGACTGATCTGCGAGCATCGGAAGGAAGTTCTCACATACACTGCAACCTCTTATATGATTCATCAAAACATGATGGTCCAATCTTACCACCAGCAGCAGCTTTAGCACCAACAATTTGGCCCCAATTCCATCTGCGGTGGGCTTGCCCTGATGAAGCTGCAGCCGGAGAGGTTGAAACTCATTGTAGGGATTTGACTAAAAAATTCTCTGAACTACAGAAGGTAAATATTGGTATCTGTTCTAATTAAGGATTAAATTTGAGGGTGATTAGAATTTTTGACTGTTGATGTTGCTGCTTTATCTTTATGTTGAAAAGGATATTAAGTCGGTGGTTACTACTGTATGTTTGCACCAACTATTAAACTACTGGTGTCTGGTGTGGACTATTGGTTTTTCTTGCTAGCTTCTGAGTTGGTGAAAATAGCTTTTAAGCCAATTTTATATTTTTCACACAATTTAAAATTTTCAATGAGTTATTGCTTTTTTGACAAAGAGATGCGCTGCTGGCTTTGCTTGTAAGATGAGATGGTCATGCAATCCAATATGCCTCAATACCTTTATCTTCTATTTTACTACTTGTAATTCCCTGGAATGCCCTTGTATATTGTCTATAAAATCTTCGTTGACTTGCCATTCTCTACGGTCCCTCCTGCTAGAAGCCACACCTGAGGATGCCAATTCCTGAGAAGGATCATTCTTTCACTGAAATCCTAAAATAGATTTTTTGATATTTTAGCTTCCTCCTAATAGTATATTGAAGTGGAATTTTTTTTTTCCCCTTTAATATAACATGTAAAATGTGTTGTATTGAACGGGTTCTACCTACATTTAATGTAAATGCTTATCTGCTTGATTCATAATGTCATTTGCTTATTATGTAACTTATAAGATATGTTCAACTGGGCAATTATCTTCTTACAATCCAATTGTGTCCAAATTATACTTTTTTTCCTTAAAATAACTTCAGCTTTTTAGCTTAAAAATACTTGACAAGAATGCACATTTTTTTCCAGCTATGCTAAATGTTCTCTTCTGATAAGCTAGTGTTTATCTGTTCCCTGAAATATCGCATCAATCCAAAGGACTATTTTCAAAATTCACCTTTTTATTCGATGGCCATTGCCCTTGCATATTAATTCACCTCTACATTTTCAACACTCCTAGCTACACTTACTGCTGCATTTTCTACACTTGCGATATGTGTCTGAAATGGAATTAGTGGCATTTCATTAAAATGGTCGTCTATTTGTTGATGGTTACTGTAACTTTTTTCTTTCTGGGGTGGTTTTCATCTCTAATGATGCTCTGCATGGAACTTCATTATATTTCGATAATTTAGTAGTATTTGGAAATGTTTATGATAAATTATTTGTACATCTTGATCTTGATCTTTTACCTCAATATCATGGAACGTTAAATGTTTGAAAATTAACGAAACTGAAATCAGCTTTGAGATAGGATTACGAGGCATGACACAATATTTTTAAAATGCAATCTTAATAGTAAGGTTTTGTAAACAGTTGATAAGTAGATTAGTCATTAGTTTTTGCTTTGAAATTATTGTAATATATTGTTCTTTTATAAATCTAACAGGCAAAAGAAGTAGCTGAAAGGAAAGCAAATGAAATCAGCAGTAAAGTGGATTCTTTGACTGCTGAGTTGCAAAATGAAAAACATATTAGTAGCTCAGCTATGAACAAGGCCAGGAGAGAGATGAAGGAAAATGTTGCCATGAAGAGAGCAATACAATCGTTAGGGTGCACGTGCACAGTTCAGTTCTCAGACAGTGGTGAGTGTATTGTTGACATCGAAAGCAGCCCAGCAGAATTTCGTCAAAGATCGGTTCAAACACTTTCGAGGGAGTCAGATGGGATGGCCCAGTATGTTGAAAAGTCAGACATGTCAGTTTCTATTACACTAATGGACGATGATGATCCTACCAGCAGTCCAGTTGGTCGGGTTTGTGAATCTCTTTGCCCATTACGCACTCGTGATGGTGGTTGCAGATGGCCTGATGCTGGATGTGCACAAATTGGAAGTCAGTTTGTTGGACTAAAGGCTAACTTTGACGCATTTGACAGACTTTCTATATACGATAGTTACTTTCAGTCAGGATGACATTTTACCATATAACAGATAGCTAATATGTCCAGGAAAAGTTAAAATACAGGATTTTGCAGCTCTTCGATTTTTTAACTTGTACAGGTAGGAGAGATGAACCTTGTAGAAATGTAGAAAGTGAGATTAACGTGGATTCAAACAATTGAAGAAAGGGTCTTCTGGACAGTATGTATAAAGGAATATAGATCTAGCAGTGGGCCCTTTGAGTTTTTTGGGTGTCAGCGAGGAAACTAACTACCTAAACGGATGTAGCTATTTGTTGTAAGGTGCCTGTAAGATGGTCTAGATATTCTCTCTGCAGAGTTCTTTCTGCAATTACATCTGTGACGTGCAGTGCAGACTGCCATTTTACTGAGACCAGTTGAGTTGTGTACAGATTCTTAGTGGTTAATTGTTGTATCTCAGTCAGAATGCTTGTAAGCCTTATAACTATTAAATAAAGTTTTTCCATATGCGGTAGTTTATAAATTTTGGACATATGGCGCTTGTTTTATTTTTTACATAAGTTTTCTTAGAAAAAGTCGCCTGCAGATTTTATTTGAAGATGCTCAATACCGAGGTCTCGAGCCTTCTTAGCAAAGATGGTATTTGTAGTATTGAGCACGATTGGTTTCGATAAAATTCTATTTAGTTGGGCTAGAGTTGTCCTATAGATTAAACTTCTAGCACTCCCCGAACATGAAAATTTTGTTAACAGGGAGTTGTCAAGATTTAGAAGAAAAACATTGAATACATACCTGAGATTAATATTAGTTTCTAACTTAACTTTTTAATGGTAGTTTTGTAATAATTGAATATGCTTCCTGTATTTACAAAAATAACTCTATTTTTATATTAATTTTTTTATAATCTCAAGATTCTTACCAGGAAAAGAGCCCTTGTATCATACTCCCTCCGTTCCACAATACAAGTCTCTTTTTGAAAAAATTAGGCATATTAAGAAAACATTAATTAGATGATACATTTCCTCTTATGTCCATTATAAATACATTGACTTTTAAGAATATTAGCTATTTTATTATCTTGGTCATTCCTCATTAATTGCTATACAATTTTCAAAAAGGGGTAGTTTAGGAAAAATATCACAAATTTACATTAAAAATTGGAAATGGACATGTATTATAGAAAAAAAAAATTCTCTCAAAAGACTACTATTGTGGGACGAAGGGCATTTCTATTTTTCTAATCGTTCAGCCAAATGGGACTTTCCTTTTCATTTAACTCTAAGACATTTAAGATTTCTTTTATTTTCTGAAAGTTGACACTTCTCTACTTCTCTTCCACAACCTTGTCTATCTCTGTCCGTGTTTTTGAACAAATAAGCGCTTTAACTGCAGTTCTTTAAAATAATACATTTGAATTTAAGCTTGAAGACTAAAAAATTATGTATAATGAAATATTGAAGTGAGATAATGCATTTACTTGCTTGTTTCAACTTCTATAATATGCCATTCAAACTAAATCTTCAGTAGTTAAAAATTCTCATCTGTATCAGAAACCAACTTCCAACATATTTTTGCATAAAAACTGACTGAACCAAGCACATAATGGATATCACTACCCCAACTAAACATGGCTATAACCTACTGAGGTCTGAGGGTCAGGAAAGTAAAATACACACAAACTTTAACTGTACTCCAGAGTGGATGGGCAGTCTACATGAAGACCCTCTGGCAATGTAATAATGGAACTTAAAACAATAATTAACACGTGTTAATGGAAATATTCCTGATTCATTTACCAAAACTTCATAGGTTTATACAAGGAACCAGAATATGCAAAGCAAAAGCGAACTATTTCCAGTAATATCAAGATTTCTTTGTTACAATGTAAAGACTACTCATCAGCTGGAGGTGGATTTTCATCATTTGTTTTCTTCTTGGCCCTACGTTCGTTATATCTTGCCCAAGCCCACTTTAAAACAAAGAACCCTCCAATTGCATACACCTGATTGCAGAGGCAAAACAATTTCAAACATTGTAACAAAATTAGTAAATCACATACACTAATTTGATTCCTCTCAACATTTTATGCCTGTCATCATACACTGTTGCAACAGGAATATAGTAATTTCATAGCAACATGGTATGCAAGATGCAGCAAATCCAGGCAGAAATACGTTATTTATGATGACCTAACTTGTTCAAAACCAAAAGGTTATACAAGAGGCCCTGAAAATTTAGGATCATTTGTTCATGAAGCAATAATCTATCAAGCTTTGACTCGACAGCCCCTACGCGAATGACAAAGTAAACTATAAGACCGAAATTCTGCAAAGTATTACCATAATAACGATTGGTAAAAATGTTAAAATGCAGTATTTGGTTACTAACATGGAGGTCAAAACATATTGGTTAACAGTGCTATTTTAATTTCCAAAAATTAAAGCATAACAAGTTATATCTTTCAAATATTAAAACATGAGGATGAAAATTAGCAATTTCCTCCAAAAGTAGTAAAGTACATATGAACACACATACGACCAGCGGTACAAACTACTACTGAACTGTTCATTTTGTCATTTTCTTCATTTTTGTCCACCTCTTGATATATGATTCCATTACAATCAAGATAACATAGGTTATGCAAGGCCATTGGTTTAATTAAGTCAGTATAGAGCATTTATTTTATACGCAATTAGTAACCAAAACAATTTAGCTGCTACACCCTAAAGGCAGTACTGGAACCCACCAAAAGAAGACCAGCAAACTTTAAGTAAAACCTAAGGGCACAAGCTCAACTAAAATTAATCAAGTATACAGTATACTGTGACGGAACATATGACCAAAGCCACCAAACAAGACCTGAAGAACCAGAAACAATACAAGATCCAAAGCGACATAACAAAAAGCAGTAAAGCACCCTGGCATTCAAAAAATTCTTAGTTAACATTAAACATTAATGCACAAGATTTATTTTATTTATTCTTTTACACTAATTTAATAATTCGTTGCTTGAAATTGTATATATCACTTCAGGACATGGGACTAAAGAGCATATCTAATATGTAACAAGGGAAGCCAAAAGAGTATCATTTGACATGTTTGATGGATCTCTTTTAGGGTTGCAAATTGGCCATTTCTTCAAATGAACTATTTTTTTTGTGGAACTAAACATAGGCATGTTGTAAGTAAAAATATGGGCAATCAAATTAAGAAGGCCCAAAATACGAATCCTCAAGAAATCGACCTAGGGAAAGCATTACCCCCATGCGTTTATGTGATGTTACATATAGTGGCAGAACCAGGGGGACTTAATTAGGCTACAAACCCGGCTGATGTTAAAGATCAATAAAGTTTTTTTCTCTTTTCCAATCCCATTAGTAGAAAATTAATGTTTAAGCTCCATTGGCTTCATATGTTGATAATATTTTTTTTAGCCTCTTTCAAATCCTTGTCCTGCCAATGATTACATTCCACTTAGAGCCAAACAATTTTATCATCAGTTATAAACTAAATTGATCTCACGCTCCTATTTGTTACCTTCCACTGCTGTAGCTATCAATCATTCCCTCAATAAATCTTCAAAGTTCCCTCCTTCCTTTCTTATTGAAATTCTTTGCCATGCTTTGCAACCTTAGGTTGCTCCCTATTAACCATCTTTTTCAACAACTTCTTTGTTTAAATCTCTTTTCCTCTCTTGTATCCGCATTTTAAATTGCATTTTAATTTCAAATACTATTCAGTCACAATTAACCAAGCAAGCCCTTTGATCTCTTTGAATGCTATCTACCATCAAAAGCACACTCCAACTAATGTGAGCCTAGTAGCCAACACAATATTCCTTTATATACATTGGACATATATAATCATTAGCAGCAATCATAATAAAAATGATAAAAGTCTATTTTAGAGAAAATAGCTTTTCCTGCATATCTAAGTCACTTTCTCAGCCGCCATTTTGGCTTCTCAACCTTCTCTAACTATGTTTTAACACTCCCACCTTTGTGCACTTTTTGGAGGCTTTGAGTCAAATTATGACACATGAAAGGTTGGTCGGGATACCTGGGGGAGGTTTGTCCCAATCCTTTGGACACGTCCATCCTCCAATGACCTTCGGAAAGACCTTGACATCCCACATAGGACGCACGTGTCCAGAAAATTGGGAGAACCGGCTCCCAAGTGACTCAACCAAGCTTGTATGTACCACCATTTGATCCAAAGCCTTCAAAAGTGCAAGAGTGTTGGACCAAAAAATGGAGAATGAGATTATAATTTGTGACTTGATATGAACGAAGAAGTATAATCTTTAAAATAGATTGTTCATTTTTTTTTTATATTTCAGAAAATGATTATTTCTGTAACACCCATGTCCCACATCGAGGAGATATGTGACTTTAATTCATTTTATAAGGCAAATTACTACTACTGAATGCACCAACAAATCATAATCTTTTGGGGGGGAGTGGTGGACTTGTGGATTATCCAAGTTGGTTCCATTTGGGTCAGTTTACTTTGGCTTATTTTCGATTCGAAATCGAGACTTGACCCGATACGATTTTCAAAAAAAGACTCCGGATTTGATCTATGGTATGAGAACCGACTCTCGAAAGCTTGATTCGTCAAGTTGATCACATGAAACAAAGTAGCAAATATAGCCTTCGGAAATTTTAAAAAAAAACAACTTTGCTTTTTCAATCAAGAACTGCCCTTATCTAATATTCTCACATTCCTCATCTCCATATCACATGGGTATACTCGAAAAAAGAATGTAATATCAATTATAGAGTGTGCAAAAGCCCAAAAATCCTAACTTTAGAGACATGAGGGACCAAAATCTCCCAATACCAAACAAAGAAAATTAGTCAAAATCCATCAAATATAGATAATAAAATAATACATCTGCTTCAACTCAAAACACAAACAATCCAAAAAACAAGCATAATCACACAACTAATAACCCACTAAAATCCTCACAAACACACATATTATTAAAAAAGTAAAAAACTTGAAAATATATGTTTATTAGTATGATACCTGCCAAATAACAACAGGGTTGGTGTTCTTTTCAAGATCCTCAGCTTCAAGCTTCAAAGGAGCAACAGTTTGAGTTTGTTTATTAGGAAACGCAGCCACAACCGGCGCCTTAGACTTGGTATTTTCGGTTACAGGAGCCGTTTCAGCCACTTTAGCTTCGGGATTTGATTTGGGCTGAGGAAAGTTGAAAAACTTGGTGAAATTAGAGAAGAGAGTGACAAAAGGGTTGGGAAAAGAGGGCTGGTCTTGATTATCTTTGTTTTTGACGGTGATGGCGTTGGTGTTGGTATCTGCCATGTTTGTTTGTAGACAAGAACAAGATGTAGGAGTCACGGGAGGTGTTTTAGAAGTGTTTGCAACTTGCAAGTGTGGACTGACTTTGTATGTATAGTGTGTGTATATGTAGAAGATGTTTTTTGTAATATAATATTGGGTTGGATTTTTGTTTTATTGGGTTGGTTTTGGTCCTTTTGGATGTATATCTGTTCGATAAAAATTAGGGTGGAGTGTTTTCCTACTGGAAAATCGGATGGTGTGACTTTTGCGATATAAGTTGGGTAGAAATAAGTCGAATTGGGTTGAATTTTTGAGTGTTTATATTAACTAGCATAATAATGCGTACGAGATACGGGTCATCTACTAATAATTGTTATAAATTCTGTATAGTTTTATGATTGAAGAATATTTTTTAATATAATTGCACCTTTTATGTTCATACATATTATAATATCAGTATTTTAATTTATGTATTATTTTATTTATGTATAGATCATATGAACACTAAAAATAGGATGTTTTGTAGCATATAAATATCTATAACATAACATTTATTAATAAGCGAAACTCTCTTTTAAAGGTACCTAAAGTTTGGTTCGCACTATATTTTGGTTTCACTCGTTTTTGGTTCGCACTATATTTTGGTTTCACCCCTAAAATCCTATTTTCCCTAGAATACTATGTTGTTTTATTAAAAATAGAATAAAAATAGAAATCCTAATATAATTATAATTCTTTTTGTAATTTTTATCTTATTATAATTATAATTCTTTTATTTGTAATTTTTTTTAAAAAAATCATATTTCCCCTAGAATACTATGTTCCTTTAAAAAAAGTTAAAAATAGAGTTCTTATGATGATTATAATTCTTTTGTTTATAATTTTTTTTAACTTGAAAAAACCAACGATCAAAAATCACCAACAAATAGAGGGTAAAACACCAACGAATACGTAGCCAGATCGTATAACATTTGATAAAACACTGACGAATCTATAACCTTTATTAATAAATTTCTGTTTAATGATATTTTCGTAACAAATTTGGTTTCACCCTTATTTCATCACAGATTCCTACTCCCCTAAATTTCATATTATTTTCTAAAACAATTGTTTGGAATTTTGTTATAATTATAATTCTTTTACTATAATATTACTGAATTGTACAAATAACGCATATATTAGAACTAGAACTATGTATGTTATGTTTACTTGATTGTTTAAAATATAATCTTAAATAAATAATAAATAAATCTATATCGTATTAATAACAAAACCTCTTTTTAATGTACTATTTTATACCAAATTTGGTTCGTACCATATTTTGGTTTCACCCCAAAACTCCTATTTTCTCTAGAATTCTATGTTATTTTATAAAATAAATAAATAAAATATATTACAATTATAATTTTTTTATTACAACTTAATAAAAAAAAAGACTACGAATACAAATGTTAATCTACGGTGACATGCTTATCTATAACAAACGAAATACATTTTTAATGGTACTTCGGTACCAAAAATTGGTTCCACCCATAAGATTCCTATTTCTCCAAGGATTCTATATTATTTTTTATTAAAATAATAAATTGTTAATACTATTATAATTGTAATTTTTATTATAACTCTATTCAGTTCACAAATAACGTATTTATCATAATCATGTACATTTTAACGTATATATCGGAATCATTTAGTTTTTTTTCTCGATTTTCTTAAATAAACTTAAATAAATAATATATAAAATGACCTTTATTAATAAGCAAATTCTTTGTAAATAACATAATTTTTTATAATAAATTAATGATCAATTTAATTAAATTTTCTCGGGCCCTTATCATCTAATATTTTATTTGTAACTGAAATCACGTTTTAATGATACTTACTTCTAAATTTGTGTCTCCTAGAAATATTGAAATTTTGATGTAATTACAATTCTTTTTTTATAAACTACTGAGTTCCATAAATATCGTAATTTTCTTTTGTACTTTTATCATTTTTAAAGTATTTTTTAATGATAAATAAAATATTTCCTACAAAATTTAATAAAAATTGATCAATTTTAATAAATTATTTCGACTCGTGCTTCGCACGGGCTATCATCTAGTATTGTATAGGTTATAACACAATTTCTTTTAGAACAATGATAAAAAGACATATCATCGATGTGAATAATACTCGTCATACAATACTTTCCAGATAAAATTAGTACGCTCCTTAATATTTATTTCTTTAAATTTCTCATCAAGATATAAGTCGCATAGAATTATACTCCGAAATTACGAGAGGGGTGATTCCCAACACTAACATAATTTCATATATTTTTTGCATAAATATTAAAGGGATGGTGCTTTTGTAATTTTTATACATATAGGGATATTATCGTAAGTTCACAACCATTAAAATGACACTTTTTTGCACTTGTGTTGTGGTTTACAATTTTTCGAAAACTCGAGGTCTTGGCATCTGCCATGAGTCTTGACATCTGTCATGGTCTGGTTATATAAGTAATATAGTCTTTTTGTCAGTTTCTGTTTCTATATATAAATAATTTTGGTATTTGTTAGAATCATTTAGTCTTGACAAACTGTGGAGAACATCACAAAATCAATGTTTGAAATAAGTCTGGATGAAGACGAGGAAGGAGGCATAGCTTTGGGCGAAAGTGGGGAAGGAAGTAATGCAGGGCATCAACTCATAGGGGATCCAAAACTATGTTTGGTGGGGAAGTTCTTAGCAGAGGGAGTTTTTGACTTTACAGCAATGCAACATACTCTTGCGGCATTGTGGAAACCAGGGAAGGGGGTCTATATCAAGGCTGTGGAAGCAAACCTGTTTTTATTCCAATTTTATCATATCATTGATTTAAACAGGGTGGTTGAAGGTAGTCCATGGTCATTTAATCGAAAGACTCTATTGATAGGTCGTATGAATGAGAACATGAATCCTAGATGTGTTCCGCTAGATACAATTGATTTATGGGTTCAAATACACGATATGCAACCGGGGTTTATATCTGAGAAGATTATGCAGGAGATTGGAAATCAAGTTGGTCGTTATATCTGTGCATGTCCAAACAATTATAAGGGCATTTAGATAGAGTACATGCGAATAAGGGTCACCATGGATATTACAAAGCCACTGAGGAGGAGAATGAAGGTGCATAAAACTGGGAATGAATGGAGTTGGATCACATTCAAATATGAAAATGTTCCAACATTTTGTTTCATCTGTGGAATCATTGGGCATGCAGATAAGTTCTGTAGTAAGTTGTTCGACGTCCCAGAGAATGAAATAACCAGACCATATGGTGTGGGGGTTAAGAGCTCAACCAAGAAGACAGAACAATTTGATTGGCTCAAAATGGTTGCGAAAGGGGGATGATTTCATGACGGATTCAACAGATATTCCAGGTGATAGTCGGAGCTTGATTCCGGTGAAGGATCATCAAAATGGGCCATCAGCTCCTGAAAAATCGGGGAGTGATAAGGATAGCCAATATTCAGGGGATAGGTTACAACAGAATGATACGATGGGCAACAAATCAGGGAATTTGAATTTTGCAAGTATAGGCATTGGAGGGAAAAATAATACAGGTGTCAAAAGTATTATTTTGGATAATAAAAAAAGGAGAACAGGTTATGATGGGGAGGAAATTATGGGAATAAATACAGAAATTGGGCAAGAGGCTGAGAATGAAAGTATGGACCAAGATGAAAATAATAATGGGCCAAAAAACGGATTTGTGGCGGGTTCCGAAATTCGGGCCTGCCTGGAATTATGACAACCTTAAGCTGGAATTGCCATGGGCTTGGCACCCCATGGGCTTTACAATTCCTAAAGGATCAATTGATCCAAAAGAAGCCCAGTATTATTTTTCTTAGCGAAACTTTGTGTAGAAAAGAAAAAGCAGAAAATGTCAGAAAAAATAGTGTTTGATGGAGCTTTTGCTGTTGACTGTCAAGGTCAAGGAGGGGGTCTAGTAATGTTCTGGAGAAATAAAGAAGAGGTCTCTTTGCAGACATATAGCAATAATCATATTGATGTGGTTGTAAACATTCAAGGATGGTCTCCTTTTAGGCTAACTGGTCTATACGGGGAGCCTAATAGGACTAAACGGAGGTCTACTTGGAATCTTATCAGACAGCTTCACACTCAAAGTCAGTTACCTTGGGTCCTAATTGGTGATATGAATAATGTTCTGGGTCAAGCTGACAAAAAGGGAGGTCCTTTGTACCCTTCTTGGTTGATTAATGGTTTTCAGGAAGTTTTGGAGGAATGTGAGCTTCACGATATGGATCTTCAGGGTTATCCATATACGTGGGAAAGGGGTCATGGAACGGATAAGTGGGTTGAAATAAGGCTTGACAGAGCTATTGCTTCGAGGTCTTGGTTGGAGTTATTTAAAGATGCAAAGTTGGTTAACCTAAATGTGTCGACATCAGATCACAGTCCCATATTGCTTGAACCTGTAATTGCAACGTTATCTTCAAGAACTCGCAAGCTAAAATTTGAGAATGCCTGGCTAAGAGAGCCAGTCTGCAAGTCCATAGTCGAAGATTCGTGGCATAACAATCAGAATGAAACTTTAAGAATAAAGTTGAGTAAATGTTTAGAAGATGTGTCGGCTTGGGGGCAGGATTTTACTAGAAATTTCAGGAAGAAGATTGAAAAGTGCAAGAAAGTCATAAGGAGTACGAGAGGTTGTAGAGACGGGGAAGCAATTCAGAGAAATCAGCGGGCTAATAAAGAATTGACAGAAATCCTTACTCAACAAGAAGTCTTTTGGAAACAAAGGTCAAAGCAGTTGTGGTTAAGGGAAGGGGATAAGAACAGTAAGTTTTTTCATGCTTCAGCTAGAGCTAGATGAAAGAATAATCAAATTCAGTTCTTGTTAAATGAGAGGGGCGAACAGGTGGATTGGGAAGAAGGGTTGCAGGAGTTGATGGTAAATTACTTCAATACATTGTTTGCAGCAACAGTTACGAGTTGGCAAGCTGTAATCAGGTGCGTTGGTAATAGAATCACAAATGATCAGAATGTGCAGCTTTTGAAGCATGTTGAGGATCAAGAGGTAAAACAAGCTATCTTTCATATGCATGCTGATAAGTCTCCAGGCCCCGATGGCATGAGCCCGGGTTTTTACCATAAATATTGGGGAATAGTTGGGGGAGATATAGTCAAGATGGTAAAAAATTTCTTTGAAACTGGTATGTTTGATGAACAATATACTGACACAAATATTGTTCTAGTTCCAAAGAAGAAAAATCCTCTGTATATGACAGACCTTAGGCCCATATCATTGTGCAACGTCAAGTACAAGATAGTCTCTAAAGTTCTTGCAAATAGGCTGAAAGAGGTGATTGATTTGGTAATTGCGGAGGAGCAGAGTGCTTTTATTCCGGGAAGATTAATTTCAGACAACATCATGATATCGTTTGAGATTATTCACTATATGAAGCGCAAAACTCAGGGTAAAAAAGGTTGGATGGCTTTGAAACTTGATATGAGCAAAGCTTATGACAGGGTGGAGTGGAGTTACATTCGAGCTATGTTGGGTAAGTTGGGTTTTTCTAACTCAATTATTGGTCTTTTTATGCAGTGTATTACTACAGCTCGGTATAAAGTTACTCACTCAGGCAAGGAATTTGGTAATATAGTTCCAGGTAGGGGACTCCGCCAAGGCGATCCTCTGTCATCCTATTTATTCCTGATATGTATGGAGGGTTTATCAGCTCTTATTAAGTCCTATGAACGTCGAGGCCTTATAAGAGGAATCAGTGTAGCTAGGGGTGCCCCTAAGGTGTTGTTGTGCCCAAAATCTCCATGGGCTAGATTTAGGCCCATTAGGCTTAAGGATCCAATCCGTATGAGTAATATGGGTTATGATTGAGGTCCCTTAAGTTAAATGGGGCTAAATAGCATGTGAAATGGATCTGGACAGGTTCAGGTTCCCGAGAAACAGCTTCCCGGGAGACAGCTTCCTGCAGATAGCTTCCCGAGAAACAGGTTCCTGCAGACAGGTTCTTGAGAGACAGCTTCCTGTACGAAAACAGATTTATGCCAGTAGATTTATAGTATGATTAAGCCTCCTATTCTTTAGGAGCAAGTTATGAACATCAACTCCTTATTGGAATGTATTCCTTGGGCGCAGATGATCCTTGAATACATCTAATAGGACTAGAACTCGTAAATACATTCCTAGCCGGACTAGAACTCAAGTTCTATTCGACTTAGGTCGCCTATTCGTGGATGAATCTGGAGAAAAGGAGGTCCCCACGAATTAGGAACCTAGCATTTTGCCGCCTAACCAGACTTCTAGTCTAAAAAGAACTACGTGAACTTGATCCCTATATATACAAGGGTACGTAGGCACCTTGAGAACACGGTTACAAGCCTTGCGAGACACCTACGAGATTCTTGCTAACATGTTTTACAAGCCTCGCAATACACCTACGAGATTCTTGAGAACACACGACACAAGCCTCAAGGGAACTCGCGAGATTCTTGTAAACGCTCTCGAGCTCAGTTCAACCCCCACAAAAAACCTCCATTCTCCATAGATTAGTTGATCGTTAGCCTTCACAACTCACCATAAACCTCTCAAAAGTTGTTACGAAATCCACTCATCAACATTGGCGCTAGAAGGAGGGGAGAGTTATCATCTTAAGAATGGAAAGATGTCAGGCAGTTCTGATAGCGAAACAACACAATCTGTAGGGAAGGTACCCCAAGGAGAAGATCAAACCCCGAAAGCGAAGAAGATTACTCCTGCTGACGTCCTAGAGCATCTAAAGTCGATTGAAGAAAGGCTTACAACCCTCGAACAAATAACACCGAAGAAGAAGAAGAAGTCGAAGTTAACAGCTGGTAAGAAGGGTAAAAAAGCTAAGATTAATCCCAAGCAGTTAGGCGTCGATGAAGAAGAACGTGAAGAAAAGGCTGAGGAGGATATCGAAGACCCAAAGAAAGATACTGAAGGTGAAGAAGATGGTGAACCGAAGGATAAACAACCTCTTGTTAAGGAACCTTCCATCGAGATAATTAAAGATGATTCAAGTTCAGTCGAGATCGTGATCAATTCGTGTATAGCAGATTCACAGGAAGCCGATGATAAAGATAAGGAAGCAAAGGACGGTGGAGCTGGTGATTTGAATGCTGAAGACATCAAGAAGATTCTAGTGAAACTCAAGGAAGAAAAGTAGTCAATAACATGTGCGATGACCTCATCTCCATTCACTAAGAAGGTTAGAAAATCCCCGTTACCTAAATTCTATCATATGTCAAACGAGTTTAAATTTGATGGCACTACGGATCCTGTGGAGTATCTGGGTCGTTTCAATACCGAGATGGATGTTTATCAAGTTAAGGAGCCAACAAGGTTTAGATTATTGGCTGCAACCCTTTATGGTGGAGCTCATCAGTGGTTTAAGAGGTTACCATCAGATTCTATAAATTCCTGGGAGAATATGGGGAAACTCTTCGTTACTCAGTTTAGAGCTTCCATCACTTTTGCACCCCCAACCAATACCTTGGCCAACATCAAGCAGAGAGCATATGAGACCTTGACAGAGTACCTCAAACGTTTTAATGCAGAGGTTCCCAGAGTTAAGAAAGCTCCTGACGAGGTCATTATGAGCTTCCTGATTGCTGGAGTTAGAGCTGGTTTAGACTTTTGGAAGGAGCTACAAGTACGTGAACCTGGTACACTAGCTGAGTTCTACAAACAAGCTGAACTATATAAATGTGTGGAAGAATCCTTGTTGAAGTTGAGAGAAATAGAAGATCTTGGAGATGAAGCTAGTCACAAAGGAAGCAAGCGAGAAAGGTCTCCAAGCCCGCAAGCATATGTTATTGGGGACCAAGCATCCTCTAAAAGAAGTAAAGCAAATTTGAAGACAAAGCACGACAATTATACCTCTTTGGTCGTTCCAGTTGACCACATCTTCATGGTTTATGAGAAAGAAGGAATATTTGTGAAACATGCACCTTTACCTGTAGGAGCAAGGAAAGATATGAAGAAATATTGTGACTTCCATGAGGATAATTGCCATGATACTTCCGAATGCAGAGCACTGAAAGACCAAATTGAGGAATTGATTAAAGCCTGGAAGCTCGCGGAATGGATAGCTCGAGGTGACCAGTAGTTAAAAGTTTGAGAGCTTCCTTAAAGTATAGTTGAGAGACCTTTATTTATATATGTATTTCCTTCTTAGAACTGGGGGGTAGTGCATGTATACCTTCCTAGCAAGTAAACCTATTTCTTTCGAGTAGTTTTCAACGAAATTATGAGTAGTTCTTTTCCTTGTATTACGTCATACATGAGCTTATATTTAGCTTGTAAAACAAGGAACATACCTCATTCAATTCAGTGACCTGCAAGAAATACCTCACAAGTAATCTCTTTAAGTATCTCTTATTTCTTACAATGAGTTAGCTCGCATAAGCTTAGAGGTACTGTATTGGGATATTTGAATAGAGGTTCATTCTCAGCATGTTTCTTAAGAAGATAAAGAAGAAAGGAGAAGACATGTTAAAGCTACAAGCAAGAATGATGTGAAGAGGTTATAGTATTTATTCGAGCGTTAAAGAAAATTCGACATAGTTGAAGATTTTGATGAAGAGTATCTACAAGAATATGATATGAGCATCTTGAAGAAAACACACAGTACTCAACTTCATGGATGAATATTCAACGACTTATTAGAAATTATCGAAGAATTGTGAAGCTTCTTGGAGTTAGTTCTTCATCAAAGACAAGCTTCCCTGAAGAACTGGGGGTAGTACAATTATAATTACTATAGCACATGGTACTTTGAAAGTTGAGGATTTCAAAGTTTTGAGAATTCAGACCAGGAACCTCACCACCAGGTCCAGGAAGCTCGCGATTTGATTCAGGAACCTCACGGCTAGGATGCAGTTTGGAAACCTCATAGCTCATATTTGGTTCAGGAACCTTGAGGATTGATTTGGTCTAGTATCTTGAAGAGCAGCATGCTTGCATCATGAACACGTCAATGAGTTTCCAAATCTTAACGGATGCTTCCACTTCACATCTGATTAGTCTACAGAAAGATCCAGGTGATACCTATCCTTTTATGCTTACATATTCGTAAAAAACCTCCCAGGTTCATTATTATATACCTGAAGCTCATAGCTTGTATGTAACAACTTCCGGGTTCATTGATATTTGTTAGAGGCCAATTGTTGATAGTTTCTGATTAGCAGCTTCCTGCTTGAAGTTCCCAGCCAGCCGATACTTGAATAGAAGAAAGTGTACTTACAGCAAGAACTCCATGCCTTTAGAAGATTAATCTAGTGCCCTTTTGGATTCTCTTTGTGCTCCATTCAAGGATTTACTTAGAGCCCAGAAGGATTCACTAGGTTCCCTAAGAATTTTCATATATTCACCCAGTGACCTTATGGATTCTCTATGTACCCGTATAGGTTCACTTAGAGCCCAAAAGGATTCACTTGGTGCTTCATGCATCCACGCGCATTTGTTTGGTATCTAATGGATTCTCTTTGTACCCTTTTAGGGATTCATTTGGTGCCCGATTGGTTACGGTTTTTGTCCTAAGCAGAGGTTCACATAAACAACCAGTTGGATTCACCTTATGCCCTTACAAGGATTTGCATAGAGCCCAGAAAGATTCACTTTGAAAGCCCTGTCAGCTACATGCACTCGATAGCTAGAAAAGACTTGCAAGCATGAGAGATTCACATCGAAAAGCCCTATGAATCGTAGGCATAATTCAAAAGTCCCATAAGCATGTGGGCACCAAGTTAAAGGTTTTGGGAACTAATCATGGGTAACCTAACCTAGAGTTTGATTGTACCTGAAAAGCCTTTAAAGGGATTTCACCTTGTGCCCATACGGATTCACTTGGTGCCCCTAGCATTTGAAGGGATTCACCTTTTGCCCATACGGATTCACTTGGTGCCCCTAGAGTTTGAAATGATTCATCATGTGCCCTATAGATTCTCTTTGTGCCCTCTGCAGGATTCACTTAGAGCCTATAAGGATTCACTTGATGCCACAAAGGAATTCACTTAGTGCCCAACCGGATTCTCTTCGTGCTCTTGACATGATTCACTTAGAGCCCAGATGGATTCACTTCGTGCTCCCTAAAGCCAAAAAGGATTCATTTGACGCCCAATCGAATTCTTTAAGTGCCCTTCTCAGGATTCACTTAAAGCTCAACTGGATTCGTCTTATGCCCTGTCAAGGATTCACTTAGCGCCCAATTGAATTCTCTAAGTGCCCTTCCCAGGATTCACCTAGAGCTCAATTGGATTCGCCTTGTGCCCTCATCAAAGCGATACAAAGATGAATACTCTCATTTTATAAAGCTTGTATATGATCGAAACAAGTACCGTACTACTAACAGGTTTTTGATAAAGTAGCTTGCAGCATCCTTGATGATCATCAGAAGCTTCTAGTTAGTAGCTTCCAGCTTCCGGTTTCCGACCCACAGTTTATAGCTACAGCTCCCAGATTCAGTGATATTCAGCCAAAACAAGCAGTTTTCAGTCAATCGCTTCAACAAGCTATAGGAGGTTCACGCGTCATGACGGCTCGGGGGGTAGCTCAATTCCCCTATATCTTATTATTGTGAGCATGCACAAAGAAGAGCTTCCATTCCAGGTTTAGTAACGGAACCTCAATACAAACCGGCAAAAGGAAGCACAGATAAGTCTACTTTCATGTCTTTATATCCTTAACTATCATGCAGCATTTCCTGTCAATTAGAGCTTATATTCTGTCATGCTTAGATACATATTGCTTCTAAATGCGCACATTCCATGATTTTTAGAAATGAAATTTATGTGAACTTGTACTTAGGATGTTGTCATGCCCTATAGGTTTACAGTTTACGTAACATATATGCTTAGTTTATGATCTCGAACGTGTTAGTTGAATCAGTCAAGTAGATAATTGATATGCCACTTGAGAAGGTAGCAACATATATAATGTAGATAATCATTCATACTTGCATACATGCATCACTTATATGCGAGCTCTTCAGCTCGTATTACTAATCTATTTTTTCCAGTTTTCTTAGTGTTATGCCCAAAATTACCATGGGCTAGATTTAGACATATCAAGTAGTAGGTTCCAATCAACAAGTATCGTATGAGCCAGGAGATAGATTGTATCCAGTACTAAATATGAAGATCAGACATGAAGAAATGAACATTAAACAAAGAGATTATTAAGAGTTGACAAGCATCAAGAGGTTCCTGAAGAACCAGAAGCTGAGTAGATTATAAGAAGACCATGTTCCTCCCCGAGAAGAGCCCAAGTCATCCTAGCAGCAGCAATGAGGACAACAAGAAGTACATGGGAACTACAGAAAGACTCCTTAGACTAACACATTTGTTATATGTGCAGGTACAGATTCCTGTAGAGGGGTTCCTGAGCACCAAGTTCCTGAGCATAGATAACAGAGAGATCAAGAAGCCAACTAGAGAGAAGCAGAATCATTATTGGAGAGTACTCCTAGGACGCAGCTGATCCTAGAGTATCTCTAATATACAGTACGCACTAGACAGTCAAACAAACAGCAGCTTAGAAGATGAAGCAGCCTCTTGAGCAATCAAGTTATGATTTTCAAGGTTAACCTCGTGCCCTTTTAAGGATTCATCTAGTGCTCTATTGGATTCGTTTTGTGCCCTCAGCATAGGTTCACATAACGCCCAATTAGGTTCACCTGATGCCCTTATTTGGATTCACGTGGTTTCCTTGAGAATCTTAAGATTCACCATAACCCCTTTAAGGATTCATCTAGTGCCCTATTGGATTCGTTTTGTACCCTCAGCATAGGTTCACATAACGCCCAATTAGGTTCACTTTATGCCCTTATTCGGATTCACTTGGTTCCCTTGACATTCTTGAGGTTCACTCAGTGCCCAATTAGATTCGCTTTGTGCCCTTGTCAAAGGATTCACTTAGCGCCTAATTGGATTCACTTTGTGCCCTTGTCATGATTCGAGAAGAAGATAAAGACCTGCATGGTTCACTCAGAAGAAACATGGGAGCACTGAAGGGATTGGACCTTAAAATATCAAGCTATTTAGGTTCCTCTCGCATCCTATGACTTCGAGGAACCGGGGGGTACTTGTTGTGCCCAAAATCTCCATGGGCTAGATTTAGGCCCATTAGGCTTAGGGATCCAATCCGTATGAGTAATATGGGTTATGATTGAGGTCCCTTAAGTTAAATGGGGCTAAATAGCATGTGAAATGGATCTGGACAGGTTCAGGTTCCCGAGAAACAGCTTCCCGAGAGACAGCTTCCTGCAGATAGCTTCCCGAGAAACAGGTTCCTGCAGACAGGTTCTTGAGAGACAGCTTCCTGTACGAAAAAAGATTTATGCCAGCAAATTTATAGTATGATTAAGCCTCCTATTCTTTAGGAGCAAGTTATGAACATCAACTCCTTATTGGAATGTATTCCTTGGGCGTAGATGATCCTTGAATACATCTAATAGGACTAGAACTCGTAAATACATTCCTAGCCAGACTAGAACTCAAGTTCTATTCGACTTAGGTCGCCTATTCGTGGCTGAATCTGGAGAAAAGGAGGTCCCCACGAATTAGGAACCTAGCATCTTGCCGCCTAACCAGACTTCTAGTCTAAAAAGAACTACGTGAACTTGATCCCTATATATACAAGGGTACGTAGGCACCTTGAGAACACGGTTACAAGCCTTGCGAGATACCTACGAGATTATTGCTAACATGTTTTACAAGCCTCGCAATACACCTACGAGATTCTTGAGAACACACGACACAAGCCTCAAGGGAACTCGCGAGATTCTTGTAAACGCTCTCGAGCTCACTTCAACCCCCACAAAAAACCTCCATTCTCCACAGATTAGTTGATCGTTAGCCTTCACAACTCACCATAAACCTCTCAAAAGTTGTTACGAAATCCACTCATCAACAGGTGTCTCATCTATTTTTTGCGGATGACAGTTATATATACTGTCAGGCCACTAAAGAGGAAGCTATGCAGGGTATGGAGATTTTGGCAATCTTTGAACATGCATCGGGACAGAAAATAAACATAAATAAGTCAAATGTTTTTTTCAATCGTATTGTTAAGCAAGATACCAAGGCAGAAGTTTTAGAAGTTTTAGGCTTCCATGAGGCTGATGATAATACTCAGTATCTTGGCTTACCAAACTGCATGAATAGGAATAAAATAGCAGTCTTGGGATATCTTAAGGAGCGGGTTCGAAATAAAATTCAGAGCTGGGATGGGAGTATGTTAAATAAAAGTGGCAAAGAAGTCCTGTTGAAGACGGTAACTCAATCAATTCCTACATATGCAATGTCTGTCTTTCTTTTGCCAATTGAAATGTGTAAGGATATGGAGAAATTGATGTGCAAATACTGGTGGAAGTCAGGAAAGAAAGAGAAGAATATACACTGGATGAGTTGGGACCGTATGTGCGTTTCAAAATTTTATGGAGGTATGGGGTTTAGGAACCTTCATGAATTCAATGTTGCGATGCTGGGAAAACAAGGCTGGCGCCTTGTCACAAATTCAAACACTTTGGTAGCAAGGATTTTTAAAGCAAAATACTATCCAAATGATAATTTTCTAAGTGCTAGACTCGGAGCAAGTCCGAGTTTTGTTTGGCGTAGTATTTTTGCAGCTCAACACATTCTAAGACAGGGACTGGGATGCAGAGTGGGTGATGGAAAGTCAGTTAAAATAGTGAATGAGCCTTGGTTACCTAGTACAGATAATCCATATGTAATGACTGAGAGTCAAGCTATTCAGGGGCAACCAGTTTCGGCATTGATGGTCACTGATGAAAGGGAATGGGACGAGGAGTTGGTTAGGGATATCTTTATTCAGCGTGATGTCAACCTTATTTTAGCCACGCCTCTATCAGGTAATAATGAGGACAGATGGTACTGGAGAAAGGAAAAGTATGGCAATTACTCAGTCAGGTCGGCATATACTCTTATTCATGAATCAAAACATATGGAGAGTCAGTACGATAACAGTAGTTTCTGGAAGAGATTATGGAATCTAACAGTGCCTCCAAAAGTAAAAAACTTTCTGTGGCGTGCCATTACAGGGTGTCTACCAACAAAGGATAATCTTCAAATAAAACGGGTCAATGTTAATATAGAGTGTTCATTATGCAGTAGAGAATCTGAAAGTACAAACCATGTTTTGATAGAGTGTTCTTTTGCGAGGTCTTGCTGGGAGAGGATGGGTATACACGGAGATCATACGAATTATGACACTTTCTTTGGTTGGGCTGTGGATGTTTTCAATAAGTGGAGTGCTGATAATAGACAATTTAGAGCGATGTTATGCTGGATGATTTGGAAGTGCAGGAACGATGTAATTTGGAATCAGAAATATATGGAAGTGCAAGAAGTTGCGAATTCAGCTAGAGTGGTCCTTAGTCAGTGGAAAGAAGCTCAGGATAAATTTTTTGACCGTTCATGGGGATTAATAAACCCAAATGATGGTGCTGAGCGGTGGTCTCCCCCAACAGAAAGTCAGACTAAGGTTAATAGTGATGCGGCAATTTTTGAATCTTCGAACTGCTATAGTTTCGCGTTCGCTGCAAGGAATCACAAGGGCGAGTTAATTGAAGCTAGGTCCAGGTGCAAGGCTGGTTATACTACTCCAGAATGTGCAGAAGCCATGGGGATTAGAGAGGCTTTAAGCTGGATCAAAGATAGGCAGTTGAGTGATACCATAGTAGAGACAGATTGTTTGGTTGTTGTTCAAGCAATTAGGGGTAATGCTGCAATGGTTTCTTACTTTGGAGTAATAATTCAGGAGTGCAGAGACCTTCTGAAGGAGTTAGAAGTCAAAGGTGTAGTCCTTAATTTTGTAAAGCGTTCTGCGAATAACCTAGCTCATGTCTTGGCATGCTGTAGTTATTTCGTAGCTGATCACATCTGGAAGGCAAGTGTAGTCTATCCAGAAATTTCTCAGGTTCTTGTGAACGATTTGAATTAATGAAAGTTTAATTTCTCTTGGCAAAAAAATAAAATAAAATATTTAGTGATAGATAGACCGTGTACCATATTATGAAACCTAAAATATAATATTTTTAAAATAATGTGTGTTGTGCCCAAAATCTCCATGGGCTAGATTTAGGCCCATTGGGCTTAAGAATCCAATCCGTATGATTAATATGGGTTATGATTGAGGTCCCTTAAGTTAAATGGGGCTAAATAGCATGTGAAATAGATCTGGACAGGTTCAGCTTCCCGAGAGACAGCTTCCCGAGAGACAGCTTCCTGCAGACAGCTTCCCGAGAAACAGGTTCCTGCAGACAGGTTCCTGAGAGACAGCTTCCTTACGAAAACAGATTTATTCCAGCAGATTTATAGTACGATAAAGCCTCCTATTCTTTAGGAGCAAGTCATGAACATCAACTCCTTATTGGAATGTATTCCTTGGGCGCAGATGATCCTTGAATACATCTAATAGGACGAGAACTTGTAAACATACTCCTAGTCGGACTAGAACTCGAGTTCTATTCGACTTAGGTCGCCTATTCGTGGCTGAAATCTGGAGAAAAGGAGTTCCCCACGAATTAGGAACCTAGTTTATTGCCGCCTAATCAGACTTCTAGTCTAAAAAGAACTACGTGAACTTGATCCCTATATATACACGGGTACGTAGGCACCTTGAGAACATGTTTTTTACAAGCCTCGCAATACACCTACGAGATTCTTGAGAACACACGACACAAGCCTCAAGGGAACTCGCGAGATTCTTGTAAACGCTCTCGAGCTCAGTTCAACCCCTACAAAAAACCTCCATTCTCCATAGATTAGTTGATCGTTAGCCTTTACAACTCACCATAAACCTCTCAAAAGTTGTTACGAAATCCACTCATCAACATTGGCGCTAGAAGGAGGGGAGAGTTATCATCTTAAGAGTGGAAAGATGGCAGGCAGTTCTAATAGCGAAGCAACACAATCTGTAGAGAAAGATCAAACCCCGAAAACGAAGAAGATTACTCCTGTTGACGTCCTAGAGCATCTAAAGTCGATTGAAGAAAGGCTTACAACCCTCGAACAAATAACACCGAAGAAGAAGAAGAAGTCGAAGTTAGCAACTGGTAAGAAGGGTAAAAAAGCTAAGATTGATCCCAAGCAGTTAGGCGTCGATGAAGAAGAACGTGAAGAAAAGGCTGAGGAGGAGATCGAAGACCCAAAGAAAGATACTGAAGGTGAAGAAGATGGTGAAACGAAGGATAAACAACCTCCTGTTAAGGAACCTTCCATCGAGATAATTAAAGATGATTCAAGTTCAGTCGAGACCACGAACGATTCGTGTATAGCAGATTCACAGAAAGCCGATGATAAAGATAAGGAAGCAAAGGACGGTGGAGCTAGTGATTTGAATGCTGAAGACATCAAGAAGATTCTAGTGAAACTCAAGGAAGAAAAGCAGTCAATAACAGGTGTGATGACCTCATCTCCATTCACCAAGAAGGTTAGAAAATCCCCGTTACCTAAATCCTATTGTATGACAAACGAGTTTAAATTTGATGGCACTACGGATCCTGTGGAGTATCTGGGTCGTTTCAATACCGAGATGGATGTTTATCAAGTTAAGGAGCCAACACGGTGTAGATTACTGGCTGCAACCCTTCATGGTGGAGCTCATCAGTGGTTTAAGAGGTTACCATCAGATTCTATAAATTCCTGGGAGAATATGGGGAAACTCTTCGTTACTCAATTTAGAGCTTCCGTGGCTTTTGCACCCCCAACCAATACCTTGGCCAACATCAAGCAGAGAGCAGATGAGACCTTGACAGAGTACCTCAAACGTTTTAATGCAGAGGTTCCCAGAGTTAAGAAAGCTTCTGACGAGGTCATTATGAGCTTCCTGATTGCTGGAGTTAGAGCTAGTTCAGACTTTTGGAAGGAGCTACAAGTACGTGAACCTGGTACACTAGCTGAGTTCTACAAACAAGCTGAACTATATAAATGTGTGGAAGAATCCTTGTTGAAGTTGAGAGAAACAGAAAATCTTGGAGATGAAGCTAGTCACAAAGGAAGCAAGCGAGAAAGGTCTCCAAGCCCGCAAGCATATGTTATTGGGGACCAAGCATCCTCTAAAAGAAGTAAAGCAAATTTGAAGACAAAGCGCGACAATTATACCTCTTTGGTCGTTCCAGTTGACCACATCTTCATGGTTTATGGGAAAGAAGGAATATTTGTGAAACCTGCACCTTTACCTGTAGGAGCAAGGAAAGATATGAAGAAATATTGTGACTTCCATGAGGATAATTGTCATGATACTTCCGAATGCAGAGCACTGAAAGACCAAATTGAGGAATTGATTAAAGCCGGGAAGCTCGCGGAATGGATAGCTCAAGGTGACCAGTAGTTGAAAGTTTGAGAGCTTTCTTAAAGTAGAGTTGAGAGACCTTTATGTATTTCCTTCTTAGAACTGGGGGGTAGTGCATGTATACCTCCCTAGTAAGCAAACCTATTTCTTTCGAGTAATTTTCAACGAAATTATGAGTAGTTCTTTTCCTTGTATTACGTAATACATGAGCTTATATTTAGCTTGTAAAACAAGGAACGTACCTCATTCAATTCAGTGACCTGCGAGAAATACCTCACAAGTAATCTCTTTAAGTATCTCTTGTTTCTTACAATGAGTTAGCTCGCGTAAGCTTAGAGGTACTGTATTGGGATATTTGTATAGAGGTTCATTCTCAGCGTGTTTCGTAAGAGGTTAAAGAAGAAAAGAGAAGACATGTTAAAGCTACAAGTAGGAATGATGTGAAGAAACTATAGTATCTATTCGAGCGTTAAGAAAAATTCGATATAGTTAAAGATATAAAGACATGAAGATATAGTTGAAGATTTTGATGAAGAGTAGCTACAAGAATATGATATGAGCATCTTGAAGAAAACACGCAGTACTCAACTTCATGGATGAATATTCAACGATTTATTAGAGATTATCGAAGAATTGTGAAGCTTACCGGAGTTAGTTCTTCATCAAAGACAAGCTTCCCTGAAGAACTGGGGGGGTAGTACAATTACTATAGCACATGGTACTTTGAAAGTTGAGGATTTCAAAGTTTTGAGAATTCAGACCAGGAACCTCACCATCAGGTCCAGGAAGCGTGATTTGATTCAGGAACCTCACGGCTAGGATGCAGTTTAGAAAACTCATAGCTCATATTTGGTTAAGAACCTTGAGGATTGATTTGGTCTAGTATCTTGAAGAGTAGCATGCTTGCATCAGGAACACGTCAATGAGTTTTCAAATCTTAACGGAGGCTTCCACTTCACAGCAGATCAATCTAAAGAAAGATCCAGGTGACACCTCTCCATTTATGCTTACATATTAGTAGAAACCTCCCAGGTACGCGCAACAAACTCTTACTATACCTAAAGCATGCTTAAACATCTATGATATTGTGGTCGTATATGCGATAAAGTTATGATTATGTATTGATTATGTTTCTAGATGTTAGAATGCACATGTACCTAACATATTACAGGTTCCTTATATTTACCTGCATCTCGTAGGTTCCTTGATATTTACCTGCACCTCGCAGGTTCCTTGATATTTACCTGTAGCTTACCGGTTCCATGTATTTACCTTTAGTTAACAGGTTTTGTGTTACTCACCTGGAGCTCATAGGTAACAGCTTCCAGGTCTAGTTGCATTTATATATGTCTAGTAGATTCCTTGTTATTTTCCTGTAACTGACATCTTGCAGGTTCATTCATACATACCTGAAGCTTGTATGTAATAGCTTCCAAGTTCATTGACATTTGTTAGAAGCCAATTGTTGACAGTTTCTGATTAGCAGCTTCCTTCTTGAAGTTCCCAGCCAGCCGATACCTGAATAGAAGAAAGTGTACTTATAGCAAGAGCTCCATGCCTTTAGAGGATTAATCTAGTGCCCTACTGGATTCTTTTTGTGCTCCATTCAAGGATTCACTTAGAGCCCAGAAGGATTCATTAGGTTCCCTAAGAATTTTCATATATTCACCCAGTGCCCTTATGGATTCTCTATGTGCCCGTATAGGTTCACTTAGAGCCCAAAAGGATTCACTTGGTGCTTCATGCATCCACACGCATTTGTTTGGTATCTTAATGGATTCTCTTTGTACCCTTTTAGGGATTCATTTGGTGCCCGATTGGTTACGGTTATTGTCCTAAGCAGAGGTTCACATAACAACCAGTTGGATTCACCTTATGCCCTTACAAGGATTTGCATAGAGCCCAGAAAGATTCACTTTGAAAGCCCTGTCAGCTACAGGCACTCGATAGCTAGAAAAGACTTGCAAGCACGAGAGATTCACATCGAAAAGCCCTATGAATCGTAGGCACAATTCAAAAGTCCCATAAGCATGTGGGCACCTAGTTAACGGTTTTGGGAACCTAATCATGGGTAACCTAACCTAGAGTTTGATTGTACCTGAAAAGCCTTTAAAGGGATTCACCTTGTGCCCATACGGATTCACTTGGTGCCCCTAGCATTTGAAGGGATTCACCTTGTGCCCATACGGATTCACTTGGTGCCCCTAGAGTTTGAAATGATTCATCATGTGCCCTATAGATTCTCTTTGTGCCCTCTGCAGGATTAACTTAGAGCCTATAAGGATTCGATTGATGCCACAAAGGAATTCACTTAGTGCCCAACCGGATTCTCTTCGAGCTCTTGCCATGATTCACCTAGAGCCCGGATGGATTCACTTCGTGCTCCCTAAAGCCAAAAAAGGATTCATTTGACGCCCAGTCGAATTCTTTAAGTGCCCTTCTTAGGATTCACTTAAAGCTCAACTGGATTCGTCTTATGCCCTACTAAGGATTCACTTAGCGCCCAATTGAATTCTCTAAGTGCCCTTCCCAGGATTCACCTAGAGCTCAATTGGATTCGCCTTGTGCCCTCATCAAAGTGATATTCAGCCGAAACAAGCAGCTTTCAGTCAACCGCTTCAACAAGCTATAGGAGGTTCACGCATCATGACGGCTCGGGGGGTAGCTCAATTCCCCTACGTTTGCACAGAGAAGAGCTTCCATCTTCCAGGTTCAGCAACGGAACCTCAACCCAAACTGGCACAATGAAGCACAGATAAGTTCTACTTTCATGCCTTTATATTCTTAACTATCATGCATATTTTATGTCAATGCGAGCTTATATTCTGTCATGCTTAGATACATATTGCTTCTAAATGCGCATATTCCATGATCTTTAGAAATGAAATTTATGTGAACTTATGCTTAGGATGTTATCATGCCTTATAGGTTTACAGCTTACACAAGATATATCCTTAGCTTATGATCTCGAACTTGTTAGTTGAATTAGTCAAGTAAATAATTGATATGCCACTTGAGAACGTATCAACATATATAGTGTAGATAATCATTCGTACTTGCATACATGCATCACTTATATGTGATCTCTTCAGCTCGTATTACTAATCTATGTTTCCTAGTTTTCTTAGTGTTGTGCCCAAAATCACCATGGGCTAGATTTATACCAATTAAGTCATAGGTTCCGATCAACAAGTATTGTATGAGCCACGAGACAGATTGTTTCCAGTATCATATATGAAGACGAAACGCAGAGAAATGAGCACTAGCTGAGAAGACAGTTAACAGATTATGAGTATCAAGACGTTCTTGATAAACCAGTAGCTGAGCAGATTACGAATGGACCAGGTTCCTCCCCGCAGAAGAGCCCGAGTCATCCTAGCAGCAGCAATGAGGACAGCAAGATACATGAGAACCACAGAAAGGTTCCTCAGACTAACGAATTTGTTATTTGTACAGGTACAACTTCCTGTAGAGAGGTTCTTGAGCACCAGGTTCCGATACATAGGACCCTGAGCACCAGGTTCCTGAGCATAGATAGCAGAAAGATCTAGAAGCCAGCCAGATAGATGCCGACTCATTATTGGAGAGTACTCCTAGGACGCAGCTGATCCTGGATTACCTTTGATAGACAGACATTAGATGGTCAAATAAAAAGAAGCTTATCAGATGAAGCAGCCTCTCGAGCAATGAAGTTATGATTTTCAAGGTTAACCTCGTGCCCTTTTTAAGGATTCATCCAGTGCCTTATTTGGATTCGTTTTGTGCCCTCAGCATAGGTTCACATAACGCCCAATTAGGCTCACTTTATGCCCTTATTTGGATTCACTTGGTTCCCTTGACAATCTTAAGATTCACCTTGTCCCTTTTAAGGATTCATCTAGTGCCCTATTGGATTCGTTTTGTGCCCTCAGCATAGGTTCACATAACGCCCAACTAGGTTCAATTTATGCCCTTATTTGGATTCACTTGGTTCCCTTAGCATTCTTAAGGCTCACTTAGTGCCTAATTAGATTCGCTTTGTGCCCTCGTCAAAGGATTCACTCAGCGCCTAATTGGATTCACTTTGTGCCCTTGTCACAATTCAAGCAAGAAGACAAAGACCCGCATGGTTCACTCAGAAGAAACATGAGAGCACTGAAGGGATTGGACCTTAAAATATCAAGCTATTTAGGTTCCTCTCGCATCCTATGACTTCGAGGAACCGGGGGGTACTTGTTGTGCCCAAAATCTCCATGGGCTAGATTTAGGCCCATTGGGCTTAAGAATCCAATCCGTATGATTAATATGGGTTATGATTGAGGTCCCTTAAGTTAAATGGGGCTAAATAGCATGTGAAATAGATCTGGACAGGTTCAGCTTCCCGAGAGACAGCTTCCCGAGAGACAGCTTCCTGCAGACAGCTTCCCGAGAAACAGGTTCCTGCAGACAGGTTCCTGAGAGACAGCTTCCTTACGAAAACAGATTTATTCCAGCAGATTTATAGTACGATAAAGCCTCCTATTCTTTAGGAGCAAGTCATGAACATCAACTCCTTATTGGAATGTATTCCTTGGGCGCAGATGATCCTTGAATACATCTAATAGGACGAGAACTTGTAAACATACTCCTAGTCGGACTAGAACTCGAGTTCTATTCGACTTAGGTCGCCTATTCGTGGCTGAAATCTGGAGAAAAGGAGTTCCCCACGAATTAGGAACCTAGTTTATTGCCGCCTAATCAGACTTCTAGTCTAAAAAGAACTACGTGAACTTGATCCCTATATATACACGGGTACGTAGGCACCTTGAGAACATGTTTTTTACAAGCCTCGCAATACACCTACGAGATTCTTGAGAACACACGACACAAGCCTCAAGGGAACTCGCGAGATTCTTGTAAACGCTCTCGAGCTCAGTTCAACCCCTACAAAAAACCTCCATTCTCCATAGATTAGTTGATCGTTAGCCTTTACAACTCACCATAAACCTCTCAAAAGTTGTTACGAAATCCACTCATCAACAATGTGAATCACCATTATTTTTACTCAAAAATTAAAATAATAGTAAAAATAAGATAATGGAGATATCGGATTTATGTAAAAGGTTTTTTAACTCAAAACTAAAAAGTCAATGTAGCACAGTGGTCAGTAGGATAACTTATGTAAAGGAGGTTATAAGTTCGATTCACCACAAAAACTCATTTTTTTCATTTAAATAAAAGAGTGGCATTTCATGTAATTTTATAACTTATAAGGATATAACTGTAATTTCACAAGGGGATTATTGACTCAAATTATGTCATTGTTGCTCTATTATATATACCATTATTTTTACTCAAAAATTAAAATAATAGTAAAAATAAGATAATGGAGAGGTCGGGTTTATGTAAAAGGTTTTTTAACTCAAAACTAAAAAGTCAATGTAGCACAGTGGTTGGTAGGATTACTTGTGTAGAGTAGGTTCTAGGTTTGATTCACCACAAAAACTCATTTTTTTCCATTTAAATAAAAGAGTGGCATTTCATATAATTTTATAACTTGTAAGGGTATAATTGTAATTTCACAGGGGGTTTATTGGCTCAAATTATGTCCTTGTTGCTCTATTATATATAGAAAGAAATTAGTTTATTAAGTCATGCTTTATGATGACACGATATTATTTTTGAAAATAAATTTAAAATATATAAATCATTTTTAAAATGTAGAAAAAATAAAAAATTAATAATTTCAATGCTAGATATGGTAGTCAATTGAATCTTTTTACAAAAAAAATTTATAAAAACTACTATCTTATAAATTTTATTCTCATATTTTAAATTTAATAGTAAATTCTAGTTAAATTTGGTATATATATCATGAAGTCCAATTTTTTTTTTTAATTTTCATGATATAATCCTAAAATCCTATCATAATCCTTCATCTATCTTATGCTAATATTTTTTATGAGATTTTTTTGTAACTTTGCAAAATGAAATAAAGTAAAAATTATGTATAATTATTTTGCTAAAAAGTATTAAGGAAATTTATATAATATTTTCCAAAGGGTGAGTGCCCTTTCTACCCACTTTTCCCTTACCCACTGTCCAAAATACCCACATTTCAAAACAGCGCCCAGAATGCCCACTGAACACGCTATTGCGTGTAGTAGGGGTGTGCACGGGTCGGTTCGGCTCGGTTTTTACCGGAAACCGTTACCAAACCGTATATGTCGGTTCGGTTCGGTTTTTATCTATTAACCGTAGCCGAACCGTTCGGAACGGTTTTTTTCGGTTCGGTTAACCGTTTGTCGGTTTCGGTTTTTTTTCGGTTTTTTATTTTTAATTCTTAATACCTTAATATCATGCTAATAAAAATTTATAACTATCATCTTAATATTTGTGATAATATTTTTAACAACAAAAGAATTTAAAATATAATTAAGATCAGTGCCCACTTTCAATTCAAAACCAATCATTAAGCTTAAATTCACAACCCCGTATATATATGAAACATTTAATAATTACAAAGCAATTTGACATCCAAAACATAAAGCCAAACTAGTAACCATAAGTATGATTGGATGCTTGATTAATATCTTTGGTGTAAAAAGACTACTGGACAGTGGAGATTGAAGACCAAGGAGCGGTGACTGGAGAGAGCAGAGATACAAATGAGAAAGGCCAACTTGACTCTTAAGACTAGAAAGTCGAATAGATTAGGGTTAGTATAATATATATTTTTATTTAGTATAATGGACATAAATTGTATAAAATCCATATAATTATAAAATTTTATATTTTATATAAGTACACTCCGACGAGCTTCGTTTCGCCCCTGCGGGGCCGGAGGTGATAAACGGAGTTCGGGAAGATGATGTACATGAGCTTCTGGTCATTTTGATGTTCTTTAGGCGTGTATAAAGTGCCTGGAGTGTGAGTTCGAACGGAATTCCCAAAAGTCAGCGTCAGGAGCTCTCGATTTTTCGGCAGTGAGCTTCTGTTTTCTGGCGATCTACAGTGCTTCGGATACGCCTGTGGAAACGGCGTATCCCATGGGTATTTTGGGCGTTGTTTTGAAATCTGGGTATTTTGGTAAGTGGGTACCGATTTTTTGGATATTTAGGGCATTTTTCTTTTCCAAATTAATGATATATTTATAATTTATCTCTTTCTATTCAATAATTATAAATATGTTTTATGGTTAATTTTAACTCACATATAAGTCACTTAAATTTAATTAAGTTATAAATTTAAAAAAAAATCAATTTTTTTCAGTGAAAAATGGTACCTAGAGAAGGAAATTTTAATTTAAATATTTAAAATAGATAAATTCTAAAAAAAAAAAGAAGATAAATATGATTGTGACGATTTTAAAACTCCTTGGAACTCTTTTTTTTATAATATAATAAAGAAAAAACTAAAGATTGATTTATTATAAATATGTTAAATTTGAGCTTGAACTTATTGAGTCAATACTTTTGTTTGTGTATTGATTCATTAAGAAATTTTTTGGTCACGAACTATTACTAGGAACGTCTTATTCTTTTAAATATTAGTTCATGAATATCTCATAAATACTATTTATGATCTTGTGTTCACAAATAATTTATTTTTTTAAAAAAAAATTGTAATGCATTAAATTAAAAAAGAAAACAGGGACCAAAAAATATAAACTTGCATCCAGTCTTAGACTTATAATCTAGTCAAAATTGGATCAAATTTAAATAATATATAGTCAACTAAATTTTTTAATTTACAATATAACAAAATAATAAAATTAATGAAAATAATAAATGATGAAAAACAAAAAGAAAACAATTAACAAAGAAAAAAAATGAAAAAAAGACAAAATAAACTAAAATTTTATATTTTTATTATTCATAATAAAAACAATGTATAGATTTAACAAAAGAAAATAATGAAAAGACAAAATAAACTAACATATTATTTTGTAAACATTTTATGTATAATAGAAAAAAAGTTACACGAACACCACCATTTCATCGAGGATATCGGAGATTATATATGTTTTATAATTAAAACATTACAAAATTTATTGTTTTTTAAAGAATGTTTTATGATAATCACTATTTAATTGAAAACTTTGATAGATATATTTTTTACACAAAACATATTTTATAAAATAATACGTTTGCAGTATTATTGTTTGCAGAATATATGTAATTTTAAATGGATTTGGCTTGCAAGACATTGATGATTTTCAAAAATTTTAATTAAAAAAAAATGATCTTCATAAAAAATAATTTGCAAACCAATGAGTTTTGTAATGTTTTGATTGAAAAACATATATAATTTTCAAGATTTTCAATAGAATAATAGTCAACATATAATTTAACTCTACATATATAATTATTTATTAATATTGCGAATTCAAGAACGCCTAGTAATTGTTAATAATATATATTTGCATATATATCAAGTTTGTTTACGAACTCATCCACGAATCGTATTTACGAGTTTATTCACGAATGATATTAATGAATTTATTTACAAATTTTAATAATCGAATATTTTCACACATCAAATTCAACTAATTTACGAGACGAATCTCAAAATTATTTTCATCTTTAACTCATTTATAAATCGAATGGAATTCTAATCGAACTATTTTCAAATCGAACACCGAACTGTTTATAAACGTATTGACTTATTTACCGTCTTAATTATAATTGATTTCCATTCAAGTTGCAAATTTGATATGTTTTTTTTTTAATTTGTAAATCAGAAAAATGTGTAAATTTTAAAATAAATTTTTTTATTGAAGAAGAAATTTAAATATACTAGCTTAAAACCCTTGTGATGCACGGAATTTTTAATATTATATTAGTTTTTTTATTAATTTGAATTAATTTATTTAAAATATGAATTTTGGATGCTTAAATTTGTAAATAAGATGATGATCATAATTATATAAATGTTATCCGTGATATTTCTAGAAAAACAGTAATTTTAGTTAGGAAAAATAGAAAATGTGATAGATTTTAGTTAAAAAGGTAATCAGTTATTTATTAGTAATTATAAAATTATTATTTTATTTTATTAAATAGAATGCCCGTTATATAATTGGAAAAAGAGGGGACTTAGTTAGAAAAAATTAAAAAGGTAACATGTTTTAGGTGAAAATGATAATTGATTAATTTATTGTAATTATAATTTAATACAAAATAAAATCGCTCGTATTGTTTTTAGAAAAAGAGAAATTAATATTGTCCGTGATATTTCTAGAGAGGGATTTTAGTTAGAAAATATAGAAAAGATGATACGTTTTAGCTGAAAACGATAATCAGATAATTATTAGTATCATAATATTTTTAATTATTTTATTGAATAGAAGCGTCTGTGATATAATTTGAAAAATATATATTTTAGTTTGAGAAAATAGAAAAAAGATAACATGAAAATTAAAAATATGACATATTTTAGGTGAAAAAGGTAATTGATTAGTTTATGGTAATTATAATTTAATTATTATTTTAATAAAATTACTCGTAGTGTTTTTAGAAAATTAGAAATTAATGTTACCCGTGATATATCTAGAGATGAAAAGTTAATTGGTTAATTAATAACATTATGTAAAAGATAATATATTTAACCTGAAAGAGAAGTTAGATAGAATATTAAAGAAGATTTATATATGTAATTAAGTAAGGATAAATAAGTAAAATCAATAGATACTGACCAACCAAACTTATAATATTTCGGCTTTTATATAATAGTATCGGACGCATGATCTCTCTCTCATTAATCATATATCCCGAATCAACACAACAATAGTAAAACACATAATATATTTTTAGTAATTAAAATAATTCTTTTTCTGAATTATAATTAAGTAAAGTGTTGGAGTTTATATTTTTATTGTTGCATAAAAAATAATTGTTTCGATTAATAACTTGGTAAATTGAGAACTGTACAAAAATTTGAAGATAAATGACCTGTTTGGCCAGATTTAAAATAAGTCCATAATTCGGGTAAAAATTTTATTTTTAAATATTTTTTTGTACAAGTATTTAATGTATGTTTGAGATTCTATATATTACAAAAAAAATAACTTTTTTCAAAATTAGGAATAAGTTGACTTATTCTTCCCAAAATCTCAAAAAATCCAGCATTAGGGAAAAAAGGTCCTCAATATCACAATTTGAAGCCAAATGGCCCCAAATATCACACCTCAAAAACTTGACCCCAAATATCATTCCATAACATAGTATCGTGTAGTGTTTTAATTTTTTCAGTAAAAACGCTACTTCGTGTAGCGTTTTATAATTTTTTTTTTCAAAAACGATATTGCATCTAGCGTTCTGGGCGGAGGGAGATTTTTTTTAAAAAAATTGCTATATAGTATTGTGTTTTGGGGGTGGAAACGCTAGATAAAACATTGTTTTCAAAAGTAAACGCCGTTTAAAGTGGTGTTTGATGCTTTCAATTTTTTTTTAATATAATGAGTGAGGGTGCATATAATTAACCTTCCGGGTTCAATAATTAACCTTTTGGGTTAAATGTTTCCATTTTGGGTTTAGAAATTTTGGGTTTAAAATTTTTAAATTTTATTTTTATTTACTTAGGGTTTTAACGGTTAACTTTTAGGGTTCAATAGTTCCATTTTGGGTTTAGAAATATTCAGAAAGATGAATAAAACCGTATACGAACTTAGGGTTTAGGGTTTGGGGTTTGGGGTAACTTATCCTGATTTTTAAACGCTACCAGATTCAAATTTTTAATTAAATTTTTAAAATTAAAAAAACAATTTTAATTAAATTTAGAGGTTCAACAATTAACTTTTTGGAGTTCAACATTTCCATTTTGGGTTTTAGAAATATTCAAAAATATTCAATTTTTTAATTAAAATTTTTAAATTTAAAAAATACAAATTTAATTAAATTTAGGGGTTTAACAATTAAATTTTAAGGGTACAACTATAAATAAAGTAGCGTTTTGGAATTGGAAACCCAAAACCAAATTTTAGATAGCGTTTCTAACAAAAAAAAAATTAAAATAAAAACAAAACTTAAGAAAACGAAAGATGGTCTTTTGTTTTGAGCCCAAAACATAAGTTTAACTAGCGTTTATGGAAGCTGGAAATGTTGTTAGGATCTCATATAGGCCTTTATGGCCCTGACCCGTAAATGGACCTTTATGAGCTTCTAAAATATCTTTTAGGCGTGACTTTATATAGCGTTTTCATGTTTAAAAAAATAAAAAAGACCTAAACGCTAGACGCTTTAAAGTTTGGGTGAAGGCCCAAAATAATCAAAAATAAATATTGTTTGCCCAAAATACTGAGCTTCAAATATTTGGCCCTAAATACCGATTGGTCACGGTGTTTCGTGTACCGTATTAGCTTAATACGGAACACCGTCCACCGTATTAGCTTAATACGGAACACCGTACACCGAGATAGTGCCAGATACGGAACACCGTCCACCGTGATAGGGTCAGATACGGAACATCGTCTGGCGTGATACATATAATACGTAGCATAAGAGGAGCCAGTGTCCAGTGACAAAAAAAAACTTACAGCCTTGGCTTCATTGTATTCTTGCACTGTTTTATGAGATGCATAAGAGAACTTTACATCTGGTCCAAGTTCAGGAACAATGAAATGGTTGTCATTCAGTGTGTATGTGAATAAATATATACTAGGACAAAACAATAAACTCAGAAGCTTAGATGGAGTGATACATATAATACGTAGGTCCGTGACTTCAAGTCACGGATGGTGTAAACTTAGCTGGGTTCGATGAAAAAGGCAAAGAAACAGGGGAGTGGTTTTTGTGTGTAATGAACCGAACTCTCAATTCATATGGGAAACAAAATTCAGAACATAACTCTCAATGTCCTCTCATTCTCCACAATTCTTGACATCCACAAAGCTGTCCTAGCTAGTTTCACAGGAATTGCACATACACTTCTAAATTCCTGCAACCCTTGAGATAGAGAGGAGATGGCCCCTGCGGGGCCAAAAAAACATATGAAAAGGGGAAGAGATAGAGGAGAGGAGCAGTGAGAGAGAGATACGGAGGAGAGATATGAAAAGGATGATACGGTAGACAATACCCCGTATTAAGGCAAGATACGGTATATGATACTCCGTATTAAGGCAAGATACGGAACACGGTACTCCGTGTTAAATGAAGATACGGTAGACGATACTCCGTATTGGGTGTTGCTAAATGCAAATCATATTTACTCTTTGCAAACTAGGATATTACCTTTATACCCTTTAATGCATTAAATAGATGAAACCCTAATAAATGTTTCTCACTGTCACTGTCCACTGTGACCGTCTTGGGTCACACAATTCTTGGGTAACAATTCTTTCCTACCAATATCTCTTAATTTAAATTGAAATGTAAATTAAGAGTTTAAGGTTTTTGTTACTATGGACTTTTGTTAATATGAACAGATTTTTATTAAATTAATCATTTTTATAATCATATATATATATATATGATAAATATAATTTCTTTTTGTAAAATTATTGTATTTACTATATATTAGAAATATATAAGTTAAGATTCATAAAAATATTAAAATATATTTTTAAATTTATGGTTAAAATTTGATTAATTTATTAACCAAATTTAAAATCTGATAATGTAAATGGAATTGATTTTTTTTTTCAATCATTTTTCTAAATGAAACTTTTATTCAAATTCAAATAGTTTATATTTCAATTTAATGTTACTAATTCAACCTCTTAATTTATAATTAAATTACATTACATGTTTTGGTATTTTTAAAAAAGGAAGACAACTGATTTTTTTATCAACAATAATAATATTGAAATATTAAAACTGGAATTTTGATCATGAACTACGGACCAAAATATACAATATATATTTATATTAAATAATTTTTTTTTCTATTATAGCACAGATAAATTATATGTATATCTTTATTAAGTAAAATTTTATTTATTATAAAAAAAATTATATTTAAATATTAATTATTATCAAACTAACTTTCCTAATTAATTTGTTATTACTCAACTTTTTATAAATTGAAATAATAAGTGAAATATCTATACCTAATCAGTGGCGGACGTACATAGTGCCGAGGGTACTCGGTCGAGTACGCTGGGTTAAAAATTTCTGCAATTTTTTTTTTTTTAGTTTTGTAGTTGTTGATAATTTAAGAAAAATCAAAATAATTTTTTAAAGTTGTAAATTTTGTACATTAGTTGCATAACATACATAGAAATAGCTTAGATCAGCTCGTTTGGTGACCGAAAAGCGAAGCAGGAGGTACCAGTTTTGATTCCTAGCTCCAACATTTTGTCCCATATTGATGGAAAATCAATGTGAAATCCCTCAAACATCTATATATACATTTAACTTACTAAAATTTTACTTCCAATTAACAAATCTTGGTTAAATGTTTTAGAACAATAGTTCATACCCTAAAAAAAATTTCGCGCTCCGCACGAAAATACCACTCTTCGCACGGGAGCCAGGATTCCGAGTACCCTGACCTAAATTCCTGGATCCGCCACTGTACCTAATTTGACCAATAAATATCTAAAGTAAGGAAAAAAATTGCTACTAGGAGGGCAAATACATGTTCATACGGAGGACGTTAGACAAGTTTGGGAAAATGTGAAATACATTAAATGATTACACAAAACACTAGATTAGGTACAGTATTTGCACAAAAAAATAGGGAGGACAATAATATAATTTCTCCAAATTGCATTGAGTAATTTGATTTGCATTTAGCAATCATGAAAAAAAAACTAAACGAATCTAAGTTTTTGAGTTATGATATTTGTGACTATTTTCTTAAAATTGTAATATTGAGGGCCTACACCCGCATTAGGGAGTATCATATTCAGACAAAGTTAAATTGACAATTTGACATCACACAGATCAAACATGAGCGAGAAAGAGACACTAGTAGAAGCAGCGGTACGTGTGTTGAACACTGCAGACCCAGTTGACAAGGCAAAGCTTGGCGATGAAGTGGCTACAAAATGGCTCGTGGGTCTCATCATTGAACCATATAATCCTCATTCACAAGATTTAACTGTCCCAGATCGGCCCGCGAGGCTAGACAAAGTAAGTTCTTGTTTGTGCACACCAACTGTTTGATGTAATGTCTCAAAGACAGTTGCATTTACATTTGTTTGTTTTTTGTGTTTAGGTGAAATTAGTAGCTTCTGGTCTTGTACCTAAGCTTGGGAAAGCTGGTAACTTGAAGAGTAGACAGGCCATTGTGCATAGTCTTGTTCATACTGAAAGCTGGGCTATTGATTTGTCTTGGGTACTCCTTCAATCTCTCTCACACAGTCACACACACTGATTTATCTTGTGGGTTATCTTGAAATTGAAGTATATGTGAAGGGCAATGAAAGTTGTTTGTTAAAAGTAGTTACATTATGCGGTTGAGCTTATGTATCTGTTTATCGAGCTGCATAGATGTTTGGGTCTTGATTTTCAGTTTTTGTGTATGGTTGGTAGTTCGGAGGTGTTAATATTGTGATGTTCTTGGTCATTAATGGATAATATATGTGTGGGTTATTGTAGGATATAATTGCTCGCTTTGGTAAGCAAGAATCCATGCCAAGAGAATTCTTTACCGACTTTGTAAAGGTGGCTCAAGATGAAGGTCGACACTTCACTCTTCTTGTTGCGCGTCTTGAAGAACTAGGTTCTTTCTATGGAGCATTGCCAGCTCATGATGGACTTTGGGACTCCGCGATGGCTACTTCTAAGGACTTGCTGGCACGTCTTGCCATTGAGCATTGTGTTCATGAGGTGAATTCAGTGATATCTATAACTAGTTTATAACTTATTATAAAATAAACCCTCGACGAATTGGATGGAATTTCGCATAGGTTCCAAATAGACAGCATAATTGTTTTGAGTTTCGTGTAGGCATATGTAGGTAACAATCAAGTAAGAATAAACTATCATGTTTGTAAAAATAAACTATCGTGTTTTGATGAGCATGGTAATGGTTTATCTTTGAGCTCTGGTGTTTAATATCTCCTGTTAATTTTAGAGTTGAGCTACCTCACTTCCAGTTATTCTGCAGGCTAGAGGGCTAGATGTGCTACCAACAACTATTTCTCGTTTCCGTAAAGGTGGTGATGACCAGACAGCTGATTTACTAGAAAAGGTGGTTTACCCTGAAGAAATCTCGCATTGTGCTGCTGGAGTAAAATGGTTCAAGTATCTTTGCATGAGGTTAACTATTTCAAATTTAGTTGGTGACTTGCCAGATTCTACAGAACGTGGCATCCATGAGACTGATAATAAAATTGAAGAAAGTGAAGTAATTAAGAAATTCCATGAGACCGTAAGGACGTATTTTAGAGGGCCGCTGAAGCCGCCGTTCAACGAGGTAGCAAGAAAAGCTGCAGGTTTTGGCCCTCATTGGTATGAGCCCCTTGCCGTGAAGGATGTTAGTTTAGAATAACAAAGCTATATTTTTTTGATTACTTGATCTCTTGTTAAGTTGTCAGTGAATGCTCTTTTGTACAAGTGTCTTAATTCCTACAACAAATATTTCTCTATAAATCTTCAGGTAGAAGCTCAAATCAAACCTAAACTAACAATCATCATGATTCATGTCAAATATGTGTAGGTAAAAAGTAATCACCATACTAGTATAATTCATATGAAGAGATTTTATATCAGCCTTTTGTTTCATGTCCAGAAACGAAGAACATCGATAGTTCGATACTTCTTAAGTTCATATAAGAGAATTAAAAGAATATCGATATTTCTTAAGTTGCTTTTTTGTCAGTATTGTGTAATGGGTTCTTGATAAATATGCTCTCAAGGTTATCATCTATTACTATATATTATAAGGTGACACAAGGGCAAAAAGTGCCAATTTAATGGTCGTGAAATTACAATTTTACCCTTATATTTTTAAAAATTACAAAAATACCATCCTTTAATAGTATGTAAAAAAAAGGTGAAATTGTGTTTGTGTTGGGATTCGAACTACTAACCCTCTTCTATTAAACTTATGTCATAACCAACTTTGCTACATTTAATTTTGAGTTTTGCTCAAAAATCCTATAAGATAAGCCACATCTTCTATTCTTGTCCATTCTTCTTTTACCTTTTTTTTGAGTAAATAAAATATTGATTTATATTATTTCTAAAATATTGGATAGATAAACTTACAAAAAATATTCTAATAGATTGAGTATACTCTACAATTCTTTTTTATCATTTTAGATTATACATACTTTAATCGAGTACAAAAAAATTATTTATATGCTTCTCCGATCCATGTAGATATTAAATTCTTGAAATAAAAAATAAAATTTGGTTTTAAAAAATATGTAAATTTAAAATTTTAATTATCAAATCATACATATATAATTAATAATTGCATCACATTAGTTTTAGGTATATAAAAATTTAAATATGTGAGTATATTATGGGGTTTGATCCACCAACTATTTAAACTTTCAACGAATAAAATATATGATTGGTATATATATATATATATATATATATATATATATATATATATACACGAAAAAAATGAAATTATGTTAAAAATATGAGAACTATAAAAATATGATCTATGTTATATATAAAAAGTAACATAATTAATATTCAAAAAATTCAAAAAAAATATAAAATTTTAAATCATAATTATTACAACAATTACAACAATTATTTATATTGATCAATTAGACTATAACTCGACTATGAAGTATGGTACATATGAATATTTATATAATTTGACAAATTGATCAATATAATATATAATAGTTGAGTACTTAGATAAATATAAGATAAAATCAAAAACATTGATTGTAAATTTCTTATACATGCGTTGATCATTAAGGTCGCTTTATCATATAACATTAACTGAAATTTTAGAAGAGAAAAGTGGATGCCATTTTTGAAATAATGAAATCCATCCTATGCATTTACAAAAATAACATTTGAATAGTATTATAATATATCTTAACTTTAGGTAATATGTACAGTTAACTATAGAATCATTAAGCCCTTAGAAATTTTTAAAATTGAGTTAAAAGCTAATTCAAAATGTAATATAAAAAATTAATATGCAAAATTATAAAATAATTATAAAAATATTAGATAAATTGAAATCTTATAGTTTATCATATTTTTAATTATGAGAAATAAGTTCAGTGCCCGTGCCTTGCACGAGCTTTTACGCTAGTATTATATTATATGTCAACAGTTCTGCCACTTTCTTCGTAAATTTTTGATTAGTTTTTTCTTTCCCTAAATATAATGTAAAATGAAAAAGGGTTGCAATATGAGGACTCCTATATAGTTACTCTCTTTCTTTAAGAATTAATCGACTGGTTAAAGCTCTGATTTTTCAGCTACTAAAATTGGTGAATGTCGAGTAATTCAATGCCTCCATTTGTGCGATGTATCCTTCATTCCTTGTAGATTTGTCTGCAAATAAAATTTTCAAAACATATTTTGTTTTGCCTTGCATTTAAAAATAATGGGAAATTATGAATGGTACCCTTCTGGTTTTGGTTTTTATGAATGGTACCATTATCTTTTTTTTACTTACAAACGGTACCACTGTGTAAATGATTTGCTATTAAACTAGCCACTCCGTCCATCAAACGTTAACTAAACGTTACAAGTAGTGGTATCATTCGTAAAAGCCAAAACCAGAAGGGTACCATTCATAAATTATTGTTCAGCAAAAAAATTAAGAAATTATTATTCATAAATTATTGTTCAGCAAAAAAATGTCATAAATTATTGTTAATTATTTATATTATAAAAAGATTATGAATGGTACCCTTCTGGTTTTGACTTTTACGAATGGTACCACTACTTGTAACGTTTAATTAACGTTTGATGGACGAAGTGACTGGTTTAATATCAAATCATTTACACAGTGGTACCGTTTATAAGTCAAAAACAAGTAGTGGTACCATTCGTAAAAGCCAAAACCAGAGGGGTACCATTCATAATTTCCCTTAAATAATTTTCATTTTTCAGGAAATTAATACGATAAAATGCTTCTGCACTAAAATTTATCTTTCTGCCACTGTTTAAAATTTGTTTTTCTTCCAGAAAGTAGTTCATGCTGAATCCAATTTGATTAAGAATCTTTCATATAGCCATTGATGAAAATAGATAATCTATTTTAAGAACATTTAAAACTAAAAAAAAATTAAGATAAACAAATAATTTGGCCCATTACGTGCATTTTGAAATTTTGTTTCGCAGTTCCTTGTAAATAAATTAAGGGAAATTCCAAATGGTACCACTGTACAATTGGCTTTTCCATTTGGTACCATCCAACATTTTTGACTTCCAAGTGACACCACTGTACTTTTGGCTTTTACATATGGTACCATTCAACATTTTTGACTTCCAAATGGTATCACTGTACAATTAGCTTTTCCATATGGTACCATTCAATATTTTTGACTTCTGCGTAGTACCATTTTTCTCTGATTTGATTTTAGTAAAAGGAAAATGGTACCACGTAAAAGTCAAAAATATTGAATGGTACCATATGGAAAAACCAATTATACAGTGATACCATTCGGAAGTCAAAAAAGTTGAATGGTACCATATGGAAAAGCCAAAAGTACAGTGGTACCACTTGGAAGTAAAAAATGTTGGATGGTACCAAATGGAAAAGCCAATTGTACAGTGGTACCATTTGGAATTTCCCATAAATTAATAATGCAAAAATAGAACAAAGTCCATAGTTAAAATTTAAAGCACATGAACTACATTTGTAATTTTGTTTACAAATAAATTCAGTTCATGCAGAATTCCATAAAACATTGAGTTTTATGCCTCAAAAGAGAACAACATCGAGTATCATACTATCATCTAATGTTATTATTTTCAACTGTGATGCTATTTTTTTACTGTGATATTTCTTGAAACTTCGTCAAAACGTGTATTTTCAGGACACGCTAGCCTGCCTGGGATTATTTTGCCCAGGACCGGCCGACCAGCCCCATGGTCAACACCGGCAGGTAAATCATGCTAACCGTACGGTAAGACCCAGTGGCCGGGCACTCAACCAAAGGTTACAAAGAAAAGAATTATATAGGTTTATAAGCCTATTCTACATAAACAGAACCAATCTTCACAACACAACAATCCATCCTCTAAACAAAACTCACTAAAGTTACAGTGAATCTCAAGTCCTGCAGAGATGATGACCACAATCATACTTGTAAGTTTAGCATACAACAAAAACTACACTCATTATAACAACCTTTTCGAAATCCTTTTCCTTTTTGTTGTTACTTTACTTGTCCCAACCATCAAGTCGTCGATTGAAATGCGATTTCCTGTTTCTTAAACTCCCATACATTGCCTCAAATTTCTCAAGGCAGTTGCTTCTAACCTTGTAATGATACTGTGTGTCTTTACTGATGGCAACACCTGATAATTTTGATGTATCAAAAGCCCAAGCCGGCCTAACATACTCTACAGTTTCTAAAGCACTTGCATTTGCATACAAGTAATTCAGCAGCACATCTTCGCAATTGAAGTACTTGTCAACAGCCTCCCTCCCTGCCTTGGCTTTTTCACTCCAATACATGTTAAACGCCAACTCACTGTCGATAAAAGCTGCACCAGTCAGAATCATGTTGTAACCTTTGTGACTTCTAGCATGTTTTTCACCTTGATACTTTAACACGTCACCATCAACAAGTCTGGGGTAAAACCCCACAATACGATCAGGGTGCTCACGCCAAACCTGGAACCCTCGCTCCAAATCGTTACATTTCATAAGTATATCATCATCAAGTTCAAGAACTGCTCGTGTTTTTATCAGTGAATCCATTTTGAACCGATTGTTTAGTGAGTTGTGTTCCTCAACTCTAATCCTAACTGGCACCGCAGAGTTGAAATCAGAAAGGTTAGGAGGTGTTCCTTTGTTCCAAACTACAACAATCTCACGAACAGAGGAACATCTAGAGTAATGCTTGATGTACACCTTTAAGTTCCACAACCGAGCTTCATAGGTCATTGTTAACAATGTGAACTGAGAATAATGGCCATTTAATAGATAAGGCTCTTGTGCACCATTTCCTCCATATATATACTGAACACCGGTGCACATTAGTGCAATTGCTACCACATATATGAGAATGAGAACAACTTTTCTGATCCAGGTGTTTGGTTTCATCTTTCCGTAAAGATACGAGCTCATTCTATTCAAGTGACAATATAGCTGCATCCGTTTAGAGGGATGTAAGGTTGACTTGTCCCAAGCAAAGGCATCATTTCTCTTTTCCATACTTTGAGGACACCAGCTTAGTGGTATTTTGCACTTTATAGCACCAATAAGCATCCCAATCAGCATAACAATTGCAATGACAACCAGAACTAAAGTCCATCCAAGAAGAAACCGATAAGTTGGATCTCCTGACGGAACTCGGTCTCCATCCATTATGCCAACCCACTCTCCAGAACGTAGCTGCTGGGCATCGAGGTGATGGTGGCGGGCACCATTCCAAGCATTTCTGCCCTTACTTGTCTCTTTCAAACCTGATGGGACTTCCAATTCTTTAAATTCGTCAGGGGTGAGTTTATCTATTCTGAACAGACGTAGCCGTCTCCCATATGTCTCACCACTGTCTTGACCAAATCGATAAAGACTTCCATTGTATACTAATGGCCTTCCTCCATTCCGAGCCCCCATGCGATAGTCAGTGTCATAGGAAGGGTTCTTTCTATGTTGCTTCCAGGGACCAAGAGGTGAGCTACTATACCAGATCTCAAGATGTCCATTATGTTTTGAGCCAATTCGTCTGGTAGCAGAACCAAAAATCCAGTACTTACCATCATGCATAAAGAGAACAGAATCAACCAGGGGTCTGTTCAAGATAACCTTCTCCAGTGTCCATTCAAGAGGAAAATTTTCTGCGCGATAAAGACAAAGCTCCCCCTTTCCACTGCTCTCAGGCATCAGGTATATCTGTCAGGCCCAACATAGCAAAGGATGTTCAAATACAAAACTAACACAAAAAGATGGCACGCATATGTATTAGAAGTTGTGTGAAGTTGTAAAGCTGACCACCCTCCTGTGGTCCATAAATGTACTGTATATATGTTTTCATTTACAAAAATTTGTCATGGTCATGTGGTTTGAATTGTGTTTGATTTATTAAATGACATGGGATTGGCTCCTTCTTGTGATGGCTACTCTTTAACAATAGATTAAGCTTCAAAATATTTTTGAGGGATGTTACTTTGACTCGGGTACGGAGTGTCGGACACAACACATATCCGGGTGTCGGACTTAAAAAGTCTAAAAATTGGGGACATGGGGACACTGTCCTATTTTTGGACAATCAGACCCTTGTACCTTGTAGTTCTATCAAGGTATGTGGACTCGGCATAATCTATTAATAAACAAGTATGGTAAGTTAGAAATCTTCGAAGAAAGTAACGGTAGAACTTAAATTAAACTTGATATTCTAAAGGATTTTGCGAATTAGGCATCTTTCCTACTTTTATCTCATTCTTTCTTCTCACAAATTTATTTTGAATCATAAGTATGACTAATATTTGATCTTTAAATTGGTCAAAGTATCCATATTTTAGTCTAAGGATCCGACACGAAATAAGTGTCCGAGTGTCCATGTGTCCGACACGGGTACGGAGACCTAAACAGAAGAGTCGGAGTAACATAATAGCCTCCCCTTCACTTAATTTCTAGATCCGCCACTGGAATCAGCTAGTAAGCTACCTACTGGAAATGATTTTGACCATCTTAATGAAATATATGGCATTAATGACATGTGGATTTGTGCTTCACACTGTACGACATTCTCCTATATAATAGAGCAGTAAACACTGGCAAAGATCTAAACTAAGCCCGTCTATAGTCCAATACAGCAGATTCATTTTAACAATCACGATGATAAATGATAATCCATCTTTTCTATTTTAATAACCAGGCCAAAATCCATTATTAAAATGTATATAATAGATTAATGTTCAGATACCAAATTCTTACTTGGCTATTGTAGTTGAATATATAGGGATAAGAGAGGTGCCAGTCCTCATCTAATGCAATGCCCAATTGTTGCCATGTTGCTCCCTTGTCCGTGCTTCTCGCAACAGCTATATCTCCTTGCATCGTGATTGAGTTCTTAGTTTCGAAAAACAGATACAGGGTGTTTTCCTGAAATAAAAGCAGTTTTTGATTAAGAAGAAAGGGTATCTCTTGTTCCTAACTTTGCATGTATTACGTTGTAAAGAATACCTGTACAGGAAAATTAAAAATGCAACTAATGTCCCTTCTTTACAGAAAACAAGGGCATAAATGAATTCAAAGTAATTGCCTCAAAGACCAAGGTTCTATTTTTCCAATAAGAAATGACAGGATAAAAATCTTTCAGAGGGCATGATTGCAGAAGGCGTAGGCTTGAATTCCTTCTACAATTTGGGAGAAAACATGGACAAGGATGAATGTACTATAGCTCTGGTCGTCAACATGTAGTAAAACAGATATGTACTATTTAACATTCCCTGGACCCTGGTAACAAAAAGAGAGTATGAATTCTACTACTAATTACTGCCAGATTCAGAATTAAGTTTGTTTTGAAAACTTACCCTTCCAAATTGTAACTTGTTAGCTTCAAAGTGATGCGATGATGATGCTAATAGATGCCAATATGCCATCCCAAGGACAGTTTTTTTGTACTATCATAAAGACTCCGATAACAAATAGTCCTTCTAGGGTTTATGGATTGGACTCTATTTGAAAGAAAGGGTAGACTACTTTATACCCTTCATATACATACAATCCAAAAAGCCACTGCAAGAAGATTTACTAGAAAAAATTGTAGTGACAGAAAATGAGATCTATGGATCAAGTAGCTGATATTGACAGCAGAGACTCAAATCAAACATCGTCATACTCATCTAGATTCTAGAATATGCATCGTACATTAAGGCAAAAACCAAGTTAAAGAAAATAGGAGAAAGAGTGTAATATTACCTGCACATAGAGAAAAGGGTCAGCAACAAAATTGCTAGGAAAACCAGCGTTCGAAACTGAAGCACAGGAGACAACTGGGTTAGCCACTGGCCAGGCCGAACTCTCATTGTTCCAAACATTCATCTGCAACCACATTCACATTTCATTTGTATTAATATAATTCTCTAAACACCATAACACAAATATTATACAATTGTTGTCCTTGATAGACAACTCGCAATTTCCTTGGATTAGTAAATATAAAACGATTCGTACCCGAGATTCCCAAAAAGAAATACAATTAATACAATTGCGCACTTATACAAACAATACTTTTTTACGATAAAAGAAATAAAATAATTCCCAAATCAAATCTTCAATCGCCCATTAACCCGAACATTAATGAAATCATCAATACTAAAAATATCATAACACTTATGCATATATAAATCACGAAACCGCTCATTGGACACAGTTGGAGGATAAAAACCAATTTTAAGTCAACCATCTTACACTATGAACAACAGTTGAGGGAAGGGTTACAATTAGAACATCTTACTTTACATTACAGAATGTAACGGAAAGATTTGTCTTTCGCTAGAAACAGCAGCAGTTTGCTACAAAAGGTAGCAAAAAGATATACCTTCCTTTACAAATTATAGCGTAAGAAACCCTGTTTCATTCACCACCTTCCGCTACATAATGTAACATAAGTCACAAGTACTTTTACTAGAAAACCAGCTTAACATAACTTAGACATATCTAATATCGGGCATTCCTCTTACTCATCAATGGTATACGATGTGATTCGATGAAATGAGACTCCTATCCAACAAAAGTTGTACAACCAATCCCACAAATCACACAAACAAATACCTCAACAAAACGCAAACAACCATATCCATGCAAAAGAACTCATCTCAGCATCAAAAATAAAAAACCCCAATACAATTTCCGAAATCGAAACCACTTCAAATTCACAATTCAACAAAAACCAAATAGCCAACATATATCACATAACTTATATACATGAGTAAAGAATTAGAGGAACTTACAGATTCAATGGGCTTAAGAGCAAAAGGAGAATCACCATAAAAAACACCAATTGACCAAGAACCCTCATTGTCCACTTGACAACCATTATAAGACAAACCATTGTGCACATCAGGACTAAAGAACAACCATGCATATACACTACTCATTGTAACCAGCACAATTCCCGACACAACTAAAAACCTTAAACTCGAACAAGACTTTCCCATATAGTAATTACACATTCTCCACCAACCCCACCTCCTCATTTTTCTCCGGCCGCCGGAAAATCAAGATTTTTTAATTATTTTATTGGTAATAAATAAAATCAAGATTTTTTTTTATTTTTACTAAATTAAAGACAGAGAAAAAAAAGACCCCTGTAAGAGCTGCGTTGCTATATGTGTATATCTAAAGACTATATTCGATGGATTTGTTTAATATAGCATTGAATTACACAGACTACCACAACTAGTATGTGATGTGTAAGTACAATAAATTAATTTGTGTGTATATGACTTGAGTTTTATCTTCTCTTCTGTATACTAAAATTGAACACAAAGGTGGCAGAATTGCTTTGTGATGACAGCTCAGTTAAAACTACATAAATGTACATACTACTCACTTGTCCATTTCATTTCTTTGCACTTTCTATTTTGAACCGTCCTTTCCATTTCTTTACATTACTAAAAATAATAACTTTTAACAATAAAATACATTATTACATCCACTACCTCACTCCACATTTTCAACCCTTTACACTATTACACCCACTACTTCACTTATTTTAACAATAAAATTACTACTACATTTATTTTAACAATATTACATCTACTATCTTGATCTCCGTACAAAAAGCAAATGAAAAATCAAAAAAACGGACGGAGTATCATGTTTTGTGTTTTGACTGTATGTGGCTATGTGCCTTGCGTTTTTTTTTTTTTTCCTGAAAAAAGAAAGAATGGATTTTTAGTTTCTTTTTTGGATTTTGATTCAATAAATATTGTTAATGTGAATGTAAAGCACGGTGGGTCCGTTGACAAAACTTAATCGCGTTGCTGAGCAATATAATATTCGTTTTTTCCTACTTTGGCAGTGGTTAATTTCCAATGAATATTTCTATATGCGATATTATTTTTTCAATGTAAAATATTTACAAGCATAAGAAAAGGGACTTTTTTAAAATTCTTTCAAAGCACTACGTTACGTCGTAAAAATGAATTTAAAATTTTCGAAATTAAGAATGTATTCCATAATAACGTAAATTCTTTTAATAATAAAATATACTCACTAAATAATCTAGTTTATTGAACTTTCAACATTCGATTTCGACATCGAGGAATACGGGAGACATAAGTTTGAGTACATTTGGGCGAGACGATTTTAACACACTCGGATTCTCGGAACTAAACTGTTTATTGTTGATTTTCAAAATTTTGGAAATCAGTAATAAACAGTTTTTTTTTTTTGAACAAATCGTACTTGCATTACTTAAAAATTATCACTCTCGAGTACATGATTAATAAAATAGGAGGAGTGACAGACCACTCTCCATAGCCTGACATAGAATTAATGTAGCATTTGCAAGCAAAAGAACCACACGATTCGCAGACCAATAATCGAACAATTAGCACGTGATAATTGTGCTTTAAAGATTTTGTCCAAGAAATGGTTTTTTGACAACAGCTCGCTCCAACCTGATATTCCCTCCAACCCTCAAGCAAATTCCGAACCCAGTGTTCAGAAGTCTCAGTTGCATAAACTATGGTTAGAAGAACGACAATCCAGCTATCTACATGCCGGATACCAGCTATAGACATGCCGAAAAAAGAAACCCCCAAAGGACGAGCAATACCCCAGCTAGTTTATAATCACTCGGAGACATAATCTAGCTTGGTATTTTTTCCTAAGAACATATAATATCAATTTTGGAAGATCTATCAGAATTCAGAATTTATTTTATTTTAAAAATTGCTATAGATATGTGAATATTAGTTGCAGAATGAGAAGAAACTGTTGTGGTGACAAGTGTAACCAATTTGTGATGACTGCTTGCCACGTGTCCGAGGTTTCCACTGGCGACATCTATTGATTTTTTTTTTGTTCTTTTTCGCAGTGACATCTACCACAAGTCCACAATCATACAGGGCCGCTGATCCATTACCGATTTCTCTCCGTGTGATTTCATTTTTGTACTACATGTACCATAAAGCTGAAGGTAGGGGTGAAAAATGATCCGGGTGATACCGGGTATACCCTTGCTCAGGTCTCGGATCATTTTATTTTTATCGTGTCCAGATTTGGGATCGGTATCGTTTAATTCGGATATGATCCGATCCCGAGTATTGAGGTCCGGATCCAAACCGAATATGAGCCGGTATTATATTTTCTTTTTTCTAACCGGGTAGTTTGTGATCCATCGAATACGAGTCAAATATGATCCAGCAACATTAGTATCATTTTTATTTGAATTATATAAATAATCATTTAATCGTTTTTATTTATATATTTGTGGAAACGAGGCGTCGAAGGCATTGATAATTTATTGTAGATGCATAGTCGATCTAAAATACATCTAGGTACATGCATCGACACACTGATAAGAATGAAGAACGAAGAGTCTGGAACTTAATATTGATATTATCGATGTATATCTGTATTTGTATTAGACTGGGTCTAACATTTTAACCTAAACATATTGGGTTGAATATATAATATGTAATGGGCTGAAAACACAAACGTATTGTAAAGAGTTATTACTATATAATCCCTATATCGGGTTTTTACCGAGTCCGGATATGAACCAAATTCGGGTAGGGTTCACATTATTAGAAAAATATGATCCCTAAAATGAGCGGGTATAGCTTTGTTTAGATTTGGGATCATATATTAATCGGGCTTAATTTTTCCGCCAGATTTGGATCATTTATAAAACGGATCCGAGACATGTATCGTATTTTCGAGCCGGATATAAGCCGAGATACCGGATACTCTGGATCAATTTTCAGCCCTAGCTGAAGGTAGTAGTTTCAAATTATAAGTATATTATATTAAATGTAAAACCATATAAATAGTTTACTCTTTTTCTTTATGCATTGATGGTTTGCAATAGGGCTGTAATTCGAGTCGAGCCGGGCGAGTTCGAGTCGAGCTTTAAATCGAGCCGAGCTTTTTCTGACGAGTCGAGCCGAGCTCGTTTATTAAACGAGCCGAAAATCCTTGCCGAACTCGGCTCGTTTGTTACACGAGTCGGGTCGAGCTACTCGCGAGCCCTCGTGATTCGAGGCGAGTTACTGTTATACGAGTCGGGTCGAGTTCTATTAAACGAGCCGAGCCTAACAAGCTGTTAAACGAGCCGAGCCTAACGAGCTGTTAAACGAGCCTAACGAGTTTCTATTAAGATCTCCAACCAAATTAATTTTTTATTTTTTCAAAATTTGGGAATATCATTTAATTAGATATATCTTGACATCCGTATGGTTGGATCGTCGAAAAATATTTTTAAAAAAATAGAAACAATAATCTGGGACAAAGCACTAGTTACGAGTACTAGACAATATAGTAGTGTTCTATTAAGATCTCCAACCAAATTAATTTTTTATTTTTTCAAATTGGGAATATCATTTAATTAGATATATCTTGACATCCGTACGGTTGGATCGTCGAAAAATATTTTTAAAAAAATAGAAACAATAATATGGGACGAAGCACTAGTTACAAGTACAAGACAATAGAGTCGTGTTCTATTAAAATCTCCAACCAAATTAATTTTTTATTTTTTAAAAATTTGGGAATATCATTTAATTAGATATATCTTGACATCCGTACGGTTGGATCGTCGAAAAATATTTTTAAAAGAATAGAAACAATAATCTGGGACGAAGCACTAGTTACGAGTACAAGACAATATAGTAGTGTTCTATTAAGATCTCTAACCAAATTAATTTTTTATTTTTTAAAAATTTGGGAATATCATTTAATTAGATATATCTTGACATCCGTACGGTTGGATCGTCGAAAAATATTTTTAAAAGAATAGAAACAATAATCTGGGACGAAGCACTAGTTACGAGTACAAGACAATATTGTAGTGTTCTATTAAGATCTCCAACCAAATTAATCTTTTATTTTTTGAAAATTTGGGAATATCATTTAATTAGATATATCTTGACATCCGTACGGTTGGATCGTCCAGAAATATTTTTAAAAAAAATAGAAACAATATTTTGAAAAACAACAAAAAAATTTGTAAACGAGCTCGAGCCGGGTCGAGTTCGAGTCGAGCCGGGTCGAGTTCGAGTTTTCGAGCCGGGTTTCATTCGAGCTCGGCACATACCCGGACCGGCTCGTTTATATAAACGAGCCTAAAATCGCTGCCGAGCTCGACTCGTTTACGAGCTCGAGTCGAGCCGGGTTCAGTTAAACGAGTTCGAGCCGGGTAGGCTCGCGAGCCACCCGACTCGAATTACAGCCTTAGTTTGCAATAAGCAAAACCTATATTATCCAATCCCGCATGAAAGTGTTTGGATAAATGTTCAAGTATCGGATTCGACAATGGGCCTGTTTGGCTTTCATTATAAGTCGGAGCTTATGCCTTATAAGGCCATAAGCACTTATGGGGGGTGTTTGCCAAAATAAGTTTTGGCTCAACTTATAACTTATAATCACATAAGTTGAATGTTAGGAAATCCTAACATTCAACTTATGCTTATAACTTATTTCTCGATATACGCAATATATAATATCCTTCAAATCTTCAAAACCATATATCTCTCGATCCATTCATTAGAAAATTGATACGTATATCTCAAATTTCTCTACTCATCGAGATCTATTCATTGACATCCATTGTTATATATAAAAAACAAATATTTTGAAAATTATAGAAAAAAGTTAACTTATAAGTTCTGATTTACCCAAACAGTTTACTGATTATAAGTTCTGATTTACCAAACACTTTACTGACTTATAAGTTATGCTCTACTTATCACTTATATGACATAAGTGCTTATAAGTCATAAGCTACATTTTTTAAGATACCCCAAACACCCATAATATTTTGAAAAATTACATGTTTTTCGCCTAAAATTTGTGTTAGAGTGTCCATTCCCATGTATGAGTGAGTGTCGAATGTCCGACACAAATATTTAATGTACAAGTGTCGTATGGATACACATATGTGAGACAAAATGAAGAGTTGGGGTAACATTGAGCAAAACTAATTAAGATGTAGCTATTAATTAACTGTTGGAGTAGCAGCATAAGTTCTCCAAAAAAGGAACATCAATACATAGATTTGCCAGAATCTTGGCTTTAATCTATACATCTAGTTGTAGTAATCTTGCAGTACAAATACGTGTTACAATGACTACATAATTTCTCTGTTAAAGAAGGCGACTAATGAAAAGTTAAATATGCAGTTATCATGCTTACTAAAGGAACAGATAAGTTGTCATCCACTATCCCAGTAGTAGGCAAGGACTCAACTGCGGTTGCCAACAAAGAAATAAAAACAACTCTTTTGATAGTCCAGATCCAATCCAACTGGAAGTAACCTAGGGCAGAAAAGTAGTACAGCATCCTACATTTTTAAAAAACAGAGTTCTATTAATCACAGATAATGAAGCACATATAATTCTACATAGGTTTTCTCTTCAGCTAAGGAATGAATTCACAGTTTAATTTTATGTTCATATACTGCATTCAGTTCTTTTTTAACGCTATGATTACAACAATACATGTACATAATAGTACTAACAATCACATTACTATCAGTATAGTGCTGAGACAAAACTATGTGAGCGAGAATCAATTTATAGGGATTGGAAACAGACAAACTGGCAACATACTAATTCCTTCCCGATGCCTCCTAAGAAAAACTTTGAACAATGTTCTAGAATTTTAAAATTTGGACTCCAATATATAGAATGCATATACAGCCACAAAAAGTAAAATATCAAATGGATACTCATTTCAGGATGAGAAGCATTGACTAGTGAAATTTAGAAACCTACCCAATAGACATCAAGAAACCAAAAACAAACATGGAGATGCTACCAGCCCAACTCTTTTGTTCATTGTACGGAATTTTCAAGGTCCCAAATCTTCTACCCATGATATCAGCAATACCTATAAAATTACCATGTTAGCATTCAATCAAAAGTATGACACGTTTGGGACTTACGGAAAAACATTTACCATCCCCACCGCACATCATTGCCAGGGAAATCACTCCAATAGGTGATTCACGCCAGAAAACAACAGCACAAAGAATCAGAATCAAGACATAACATAGAGGGCCTTTCAGCAATTCCCTACAAGTAGAAAAAAACTTAACTGATACATATAAAGAGCTAAAGAAAGTAACAAAAAGAGATGAAGAAGAAATTTACTCTGGCTTTCCGTCCCTGGTAACAGATTTGATAAGTCCTTCATCTTGAGCAAACGAGAGGCCGTTAACCACAAGCCTTGACAGGTTTACAAGAGGAACTATAGAAGCAAAATACCGTGCTTCTGTTGAGGTGCTAATCTAGGATATAAAGGATCAGCCAAAGTCATTAAAAGAATTAAAAAAAATCATGGTAAAGTATCTTTAAAGTCAATAGGATACCTGTAAATTGGCCAGGCGGCCATGAAAAGAAAGCCAGAGAGTATATGTACCATTTTTCTGCTTAATTTCTGAGAAAGAGTAGCAGATGGAAAAATAGTATGTTTAAAAAACCCAAGCTACTCTAGTTCACAAACTTAACTATATACATCTTGAAAGACGTAGAAGTAAGAAAAGTGATGCTGTACCACTTAATTAAGGTAAATAACGAAGAAACTTGACAAATTGACAAGCCTTTACTTTTACATAGTCGTACACAGCTGAAGTTAGTTTGCCAACTAAAATACTACAAATTATGTTCTCCTATTCATAAACAGATCGAGGGAAATTAATCTGATAACTTTTCTTATAGCAAATACATGTCAACTCTGTGAAATACTTATAGGTTTAGAAATCACTCACATACCAGAAACAGGTGAATATTACTTAAAAAATTTGCAGCTCCATAATAGAACTACCTATCTGATCTCCAAAAAAAGATTGAAAAGGGTTATATAAACACACTTAGCAGTTGTGAGTACCCAATCAAAGACCCACAACATAGTTATCACAATGGTTTTAGGTAATGTTTCACCATATTTTTCAAAAAAACAAGTTTTCAGAGACAGTCTCCCAGTTTTACCGGTCCATACGTGAGATGTGGCAGATCTCAATTCTCTGTCTACACCATCTCAGAGAACATGTTGGTTGATTATTTGAGCCATAAAATAATAGATGATCAAACAGAGAAACGTGGCATATATATGAGATTGCCCCAACAGAGGAAGATCAGGCATCAATGTACCTTTGTAGGAATAGCTACTATGCAAAATTCAATCAAGAAAGAAGATTATGTCAAATATTCTCAGTACATATGTGTTAGATATTATCCAGCTATTATCCAGCCTGTCAAGGCCTCTCTACATACATCTATAAATACTATTACATTCTGTTATGTAAAGTAACTGCTTATTCACAATGTAACCATTTCTGTTATATCAATATACACAGTTTGTGTTTGTACATACTTCTTCTTCTCCGCCTCCTCCTTGGACACCTCCAACATCCTCGCCTTCAACTCCTTCCGTTGCCTCCTCACAACTTGCCTCAACCTCTCCACCTCCTTCTCCGCCGCCTCTCTCTCCTGCACCGCAGCCTCTCTATGTGTATATTGATATAACAGAAATGGTTACATTGTGAATAAGCAGTTACTTTACATAACAGAATGTAATAGTATTTATAGATGTATGTAGAGAGGCCTTGACAGGCTGGATAATAGCTGGATAATATCTAACAATATGCAGTGTCTGTTAAATGATCATCCATTTATGCTACAAACGATGTTTTCGTGCGGTAATTTTTTTTTTATTTGAATTTCTCATTTATACCAATGGTAAGACAACTTATTTAATCAGAGAACCAACTACAAAAATATACTTTCTAGTCCCTTTGCTACACTTTAAGTTTCATTTTGCGCCTTGTTTGTTACACTTTAATTATAATTGTTACCTCTGTGCAGTGTAATCATTAACCTACTTTCCAAAAAGCAAAAACCAAAGCCTTATTCATCTCTCATCTCACTTCCCCAATCAATGTGATCTATAGGATCAATTATTCAACAAAGAAAAATGCTATGGAACCAAACAAAAGTTCCAAAAAAGTATCCAAAATGACACGTGTCTTCTTATCATTAGCTGATTAAATAATTAATGTGATGGATCCCACGTGCATTCAAATAAATCCCCCAGTTAAAACTTACCATTTCATTTGGGGAACATTTTTGGAGAACTTTTTTGGTTCGCTAGCATTACTCTTCAGCAAATTATAATGACAACACACATTTCATGCTACACAATGTAGTTATACATTTCCCCCGATCACTTCCTGAAATTAAAGTTTAATCTCTTGACTTTGAAATAAATAAATACTCCCTCCGTCTCATATTAAGTTGCTCATTTGAAATGTCGAGACTATTCATAACATGAGACAAATTACTAATTTACGTCTAATCTATAAGACCAAATATAGTCACGAGTGATCTTGTTGGATTCGTATTTATGAATACTTTAATACAGTGAAGTTTTTATATTTAATATTAATACGAAATTCAAGATATTAATAATCAAAAGTGTGCATTGGCAAACGTGTCCAGTCAAAACACGCAACTTATTTAGAGACGGAGGGAGGGAGTAACCTTTAAAAAGTTAAAATAATATAAAACCATCTCTTTTATTTAGTTAATAGGCATGTGCTTGACATAAATCTGGTCTAATTTCTTCAACTCTATTCAAACAATCATCATACATGAATTAACATACAGTAACAGAGATGTAGCAATGTAATCATCTTCATCATATTGTGTAAGAGATTTTTAATAAGTTGTTAAATAAATTTTAAAAAAAATACATTTTGTAATATTACCTGTTGAATAATGTTGCGGTGAGTGAGATGATCGAAAGTAGCCACAAGCGCATAAGCACCGGTCATCACAGCAACCGTCGCGCCGGCGTCATGTAATATCATCGCACCGCCGTCAGAAACCGCCGAGACTCGAAAATCACGCGGCGGCGATGAAATGCGCCGGGAGGGACATACAAACGGCGGATTAGTTTTGAGGAGTGAGAAGCTCAGATTTGAATACAACGTCGTGGGCGATGACGACAGGGGTAATAAGGTAAGTATGGTCATCTCTAGCCTCCGGTTTATGTTGTGGATGGTGAAAACAGCAAATATGTGAACATTATCGTTAATAAAAATGATTGTTGCTGGGACTGGGAGTGAGTGAAGCAAGTAGGGACGTAAGCATTAAACCTTTGACTTTTTTGAAAAATATGATTCTTTAAAACTTGTGCGTTGCACTGAATTTTTTTAATATTATATAAATATTTTTTATTAATTTGAATTAATTTTTTTTAAAATTTGTATGATTTAAATTTTTTAATGAGATTATTTCATAATAATTATATAAATGTTATTCGTGATATTTCTAGAAAAAGGAAATTGTAGTTAAAAATATATTAGAAAAGATAATACTCCCTCCGGTCCATTATATAAGGCATTTGACTTTTCTGCACGTAACTTTAGGTACTTTGACTACATAGAATAAATAATTATTTTTTAATTTTTCTTTTTTTTGAATAAAAATATAATATTTTAATTTTTATTTAGAAAAAGAAATTTTAAAAAATAATAATTTTAAGACTTATTTCCAAAATGCATCCCCTTGGTTCTGGGAAAATTCAATTTGGTATCATTAGTTTCGGAAATTGCAAAACGCAACCCCTAACTTAAATTGGCGGGTCAAATCACAACCTTTTGACAAGATTCCGTTAATTTATAACGTTAACGTCAAATACATTAAGGGCAAAAATGACATTATCAGAAATTGAATATTTACTCCCAAAACTCCAAAAGCAATCTGTCTTCTTCTTCATTCATCTAATTTTGTCTTCTTCATCTTCTCCATTTTCTTTCCAGCTTAAATAATCGATGGCTGAGAGATGTGTTTGTGGTAATTGGGTCGTTGCGAAAACTGCGTGGACTGATGCAAATGCCGGTCGGCAATTTTTTTCTTGTGACAGATGTCGTTTTTTCAGGTGGTTGGATGCACCATTGTGTGATCGTGCAAGAGTAATCATACCAGGCCTTTTGCGTAGGATTAAGCACCTCGAAGCTAATCAAAATCAAGTGGATTCTAGGATGCATCCGCTTAGTTGGAATGAAGTCGAAGTGGGCAAGGTGTTTGCAAAAGAAAATGATCCCAATAAGTGTACTTGCAACATAGCACTAACTTTGCTAATATTCACATGGATTGCAATATTTCTGTACAATTTCTTGAAGCTGGAAGATGACAGTGATATTTAAGATTTTGTAATCTGGTTTGAAGTTTAATGTTTGTTCAGTGTTTTAGTAAAACTCGAGTTTAATCTCGGTTGTAGTCTATGTTTTAGTGGAACTCGAGTTCAGTGTTTATTCTATGTTCCGACTTTTGCAATGGTTATCTTGTAGTCTATGTTTTTGATTTGCACCTCTATGTTATTATGATTTTTGCAATGGTTATCTTGCAACAAAATTTGATGAGCAATGAACTGATATAAATGCACACCAACCTAACAAATAGAACAGATGAAAATAAATGAGGTTGCATAAATGCATCAAACGTTTGTCCTCCTAATAAGAGGTCCCAAATTAAAGCATTTGCAAAATCAACAACAAAAAATACAACCCCATTAAGCAATTGTCTAGTACATCAACAAAGTTTAGTGCTTAAGTGAAATAAACAATCTTCTCCTTGATAGCCTTCTTCTTGGCCTTGTTCTTTGTGATTGCAGACTGCAATTGCTTGAGCGTGGTGACATTCTCACCATTTGTTTGGAAATACTCCACACCTGAGGGTCCTGTCTGGGCTGGTGGCCGAAATGGTTTGACAATTCCTCCATGCTGCGCAAGTTTGGCATACTTTAAAGGGGTTGTCCTTGGTGTTTTTCGTGCCAACTGCTTAGTCCTTGGTGTCGAAGGTGAAACCCTCTCAGCACACATGTCATTCTGAGCCTTTTTAAGCTCTTCAAGTTTTTTGTCGAATATTTCTGCATTTTTTGCTTGTTCTTCTTTCTTCTTTGTTTCTATGTCCGCTTTCTGCATTTAGTTGTTTATTACATTCAGTACTAAGTACTCTGTAATGAAAAAGGGAAGCTAATGTAAAAATATACCTTTGAAGAGCAAGTTCTTGCATTGTGTCCTTCCGCTTTACAGTAAGTGCATTTTGGTTTTTTGCCTTCCCAGTTCTGAACCCCATCCTGTTGGCCTTCAGCTTGCTGTCAAAACATGTATAAAAACATGTTCAATATTGTTGCATCAAATATTATGCACCAAATTTGAGATATTAAACTAATACCTTCGTGGGACAAGTTCTGACATTATGCTCCCACTGTCCACAATGTGAGCACCTTAAACTGGTACCTTGTCTTTTAAGCATTGTTGAATTATTGTCCCTTGCTTGCACTTCAACTTTATTCTTCTCTCTGTTCTTCTTGGGCCTACCAGGGGCAGTTTTCTTTAGTGGAGGCAAAGGTTCCTCCTGTTCTGTTATTTCCCAATAGGGCTCTCCACTAATGGGCTCCAAAAAATGACTATAAACTTGCAAGTATTTCTCCTTCTTGTAGCACTCATGAATGAAATCAAATGGATCTAGCTTGTGGAAGTTTATGCAAGCTACAGCATGAAAGCAAGGAATCCCAGTCAACTGCCATTTCCTACAAGCACATGTCCTTTGTTTCAAGTCACAAACCACCTCATGTCCTCCAACTGACATGGTCACATGAAACTTGTCCCCACCATTCCAAACTGGCAATGCTTTAGGTGCTAGCTCAAGTGACCTAGTAATTAAACATAAAACATATGTAGTGAAACTTGGGCTTGTGAAAAATAGTATTAACATTCCAAAATACTAGTAAGACTTACTTGTTCAGTTTCTTCACTATTTTTGGGCAGTATATAACATTTCTCTTCTCCATCTTGCTTTTCCTCTTTTCAATTCTTGCCATAGCAGACTTGTGGATATTTTTGAACATGGTCACAATGCCATTATCTCTGAACTTGTTTATGGCATTATTAAACACTTCACAATTGTTGTTGACAAATGTATCTGACTTGCATAAAAACCTAAACCCAGACCTAGACCATTGGGATCTAGGTTTTGCAGCTAACCAATCATATGCTGACTTATTCATCTGTCATAATCAAGTAAAATTTGATTAGCAAGCCACATTTGTAAAACTTAAGTTACTATGTGTAAAACTTATATATATGTACCTTTTTTAAGACTTCCATGTTCATGTCGAAAAAGTAATCAGTAGTAGACTTTGCTGCAAGCCACATTTGTCTTGTAAGGCCCATTCCCTTATAGCCTTGCTTCATGTTATTGTATAGGCGCATTACACAAAATCTATGTTCAGATTCTGGGAAAAGATTCTCAAGTGCATTAACAAGACCCTGCAAGTAAACATTATGCATTAATAAATGATTTACTAGACAAGTTATTTATTTAAGACAAGTAGGGTTTACCTTTTGCCTGTCTGAGATGAATGTATAGGTGCCAGTGTTTTCTATCCTCAAGTCTTCCTTCAGTAAACCCAAGAACCAATTCCAGCTGTTGGTGTTTTCAGCTTCAACTTGTGCCCAAGCTATTGGATACATCCCTTCATTTGGATCTGTCCCAACTGCAGTAAGCAAAATACCACCATATGGGCCCTTTAGATGGCATCCATCTAAACCTATTAAGGGTCTGCATCCCTCGAGAAAACCTTCTTTCAAAGGGCCTAAGCAAACATAAAACCTTTTAAACCTCCTTCCTTCTACACCAATTTCTGCTGGCTCTGTCATAATCTTTATTGTGGATGTTGGCATGACCTTCTTCACCTCATTTGCATACTTATATAGCTTCTTAAATTCATCTTCATGCCTTCCAATTATATTCTCTTTTGCCTTCCTCATTGCCCTGTATATCATGCTGTCAGAAATATTACACTTCAAATCATTTATCACCTTTGCTTGAAATGAAGCTAGGGGCCATTTAGGATTCAGCCTAATTTCCTGTTCATATGTTGCAGCAAGCCAATTTGCATTAACTTGTTTCTGAACCCAGGTAGGGTTACAAGTATGTTTGCTAAGCAAGGTCTTTATCTGGATATTTGATGTTCTTTGTTGTCTTATGCCATAGCATTTCCATTCACATCCTTCTACGCAGATCCATTTTATTTTGTCTTTCAGATTTTTCTTCAATCTAACACCCCTTTGGTGAACCACAGCATGTTTCCTAACAGCCTCCCTAAATACCTTCCCACTGCTAAATAACATACCCAGTTTAAACTGAGGATCCTCCATGTCAGTGATCTCATTAAATTCAGGATACTTCACCTCTTGCTCATCACAGGAAGAGATGGCCATCCTCTCTTCATTGCTGTCATAATCACTCTGAGAACTTTCAGAAGAGCATTCAACCTCATGTTCTTCATTTACAACACCTTCCTCCTCAATGGGCTCTTCATTTATAACACCTTCTTCCTCAGTTTCTTGGGTGTCCTTTTTATCTGACTTGAAAGCAAATTCCTTTTTATCTGACTTCAACTGCCCTTTACCCTTATTCTTCTTCATTTGTCTTGTTTTGGAATCAGTTGGAGTCAAATCTTCTTCATCCTCATCCAACACCACAGGAGTAGATTCTGTATTTTTGAATAACCCCCTAAGCATTGAATATCTACCTCTCTGTCTAGTCCTGTAAGGTGGATTAGGTGGTGGGACTCTCCTTGCTTTTTTCTTAAGTTTAGGGCAGTCACTTTCACTGGAGTCCATATTTGAACTGTCACCATGGAAGCTTAATATTTCCTCTTCTACATCTTCTTCTACCACAGGACTGAAAGCTGCATCAAGTTCCACTCTAATGTCTTCAATTCTTTCAATTCTATCATCTATACCCATTTGAGTGTAAGAAAAATTCCATCCATCATCATCAGAAACAGGACTATTTGGGGTCACATACAACCTTACCAACTTGTAGTAATTAGCTAGAACCAAATCAGTAAGCATTCCAAGATCTCTTTCAGTTTCCAGAGGCATGATATTCTTAGAGCAGAATTGACCATCATCACACATGTACCACATATCACCACTATCACAAGCACAGCCTACTTCTACTAGCATAGCTTCCATTTCAAATAAGTTTAGACCATCCACAGAGCACATGTCAAAAAAGGCAACTTTCCCCCCCAAATATTCAGTACAGTCTCCATTAATTCTACCACCAAAATGTAGTTTAATCGAAAAGTACCCAGAATTGTCTGCATATTGTTAGATTCTAATCAGAAAATGACAAATTTTTGGGACCACATGTATCCAATCTGAAACCTTAAATATTTACCATATACAAACACAACGGGACCACAAATGTATAGAATAACCCCTTTACAAGAATAACCCCTTTACATCTATACTTTGCATGCAACCACATAACACAAAATATTACACAAACAAACACAATACAACCATATAGCACAAAATATTACACAACCAAACACAGTACAAAAGATTATCCAGCCATAAAAAGATTAGTCGAATGATTATTACCTCCATATGCGGGGATTTCGTCGCCATTGGGTAGACCACTTCCTTCGCTTGTTTTGTCTTCAATCTTCGATTTCTCTGGGGGGGAATCATTATCAGCGTCCATTACAACTCTCAATCGTCCTCTCATTTTTGCTTGATACTCGATTTTAACCGTAAGGGTTTTGGGGGAGATGAACTGTCGTATCGTATTTGAACAGTAAGGGTTTTGCTTGATAAACTTATAATTATGTTATTATTATATATTCATAATTCTTATTAAAAACTGTAAATGTCATTTTTGCCCTTAGTATTTGACGTTAACGTTGTAAATTAACGGAATCTTGTCAAAAGGTTGTGATTTGACCCGCCAATTTAAGTTAGGGGTTGCGTTTTGAAATTTCCGAAACTATTGATACCAAATTGAATTTTCCCAGAACCAAGGGGATGCATTTTGGAAATAAGTCTAATTTTAACTATGTATTCAAAGCACCTAAAGTTACGTGCAGAAAAGTCAAATGCCTTATATAATGGACCGGAGGGAGTAGTATTATAATACTACTATTTTATTTTATTAAATAGAAACACACGTGATATAATTGGAAAAGGAGAGATTTCAGTTAGTGAGAATAGAAAAGGTAAGGTGAAAATTTAAAAAGTGTCATGTTTTAGGTGAAAAAGGTGATTAATTACTTTATAGTCATTATAATTTAATTATGTTATTTTACTAAATAAAATTGCTCGTAGTGTTTTTAGAAAATGAGAAATTAATGTTGCGCGTGATATGTCTAGAAAAAAAGGGATTAAAAAAGATAGAAAAGATTATACGTTTTAGCTAAAAAAAGTAATCGATTAATTATTAGTATTATAATTTTATTATTTTATTTCATTAAATAAAATCGACCGTGATAAAATTGGAAAAGAAGAGATTTTAGTTACAAAAAATAGAAAAGGTAACGTGAAAATTAAAAAAGTGACATGTTTTAGGTGAAAAGGGTAATTGATTAGTTTATAGTAATTATAATTTAATTATGTAACTTTACTAAATAAATTTGCTCATAGTTTTTTAAAAAAGGAGAAATTAATGTTACCCGCGATATTTCTAGAAAAAAAGGGATTTTAGTTAGAAAATATAGAAAAAATGATACGTTTTAACTGAGAGATTATAGTTAGATAAAAGAAAAAAGGTAACATATTTTAGTTGAAAAGGGTAATTGATCGATTAATTAATAGTAATTATACTAAACAAAATTGCTTGTAGTGTTTTTAAAAAAGGAGAAATTTTAGTTAGATAAATATCATGTGCATGTTTTAGGTGAAAAAGGTAGTTGATTAGTTTATAGTAATTATAATTTAATTACGTTATTTTACTAAATAAAATTGTTCATAGTTTTTTTAGAAAAGGGAAAATTAATGTTACCCGTGATATTTCTAGAAAAAAGGGATTTTAGTTAAAAAAATATATAGAAAAGATGACCCGTGATATTTCTAGAAAAAGAGAGATTTTAGTTAAAAAGAATATAGAAAAGATGATACGTTTTAGCTGAAAAGAGAGATTTTAGTTAGAAAAAAAGAAAAAAGATAATATATTTTGGATGAAAAGGTAATTGATCGATTAATTAATAGTAATAATATTAAACAAAATTGCTCTGAAATAAATTAATAATATTATAATTACTAATAATTAACTGATTACTTTTTTTCAGCTAAAAGTTACTCCCTCCGTCCATTCCTTTTCTTATCATTTCAAAATATATTGTTTGACACGCATTTTAAGATAGTTTTTAAGGATAGTTTCATAACTTATTTTTAAAATTTTCTTTTTTTGTATAAAAATAGAACAATCCTATTTTTATAAAAAAAACATAATTTAAAAATAAGTTATGGAACTATACTTAAAATTCACCTTAAAATGTGTGCCAGAAAGTGACAAAAAAAGTGTAAAGAAATTGATAGGACGGAGGGAGCAATATCTTTTCTATATTTTATAACTAAAATATCTCATTTTCAAATTCGCTTTTTTTACTTTTTTTTAGCTACCCTTACTTAGTTATTCTTTACTTATTTTATATTTCTTAATAAGTAACTATTGAGTATTGAATACAGTAAAAGAATACAGAGGGGGGGGGGTGAATGGATTCTTGAACTTTTCTTTGGCTCGAGTCTATGTAGCAGATAAGTGTTTGTGAGTGCAAGGTGTAGGTGCGGATAAAGAACAACACAAGACACAATATCACTTTAATCTAATGTATTATTAGATAAAGGTTGCTACAATCTGTGAATACAAATGATAGTATTCTCAGCTTCGTTTTTCTCAGAGAGATATAGCTTACAATGTATGAAAAACTTGACTCTTCAAAAGTTAATGTTATTCCCAGATTACACACTTGTATAATTGTAGAAGGGGGGGTTGAATACAATTCTTGATATTTATAAATCTCTGATAAAAACCACAGAAATCTATAAGGAGATAATTGCTGAATGAGAAATGATTCACAAACACATAAAAATCAGGTGGTTAAATGTACCACCTGAGACTTTTATTCGAAGAAAACTCTGTGATATAAATGTACACAGCTTTTGTTTTTACAACTCTTTGCTTCTAAGGATATTCAAGGAACCCTAAGCAAATATGTCTGTTTTCTCAGTTTCTAAAGAGTTGCTACACTTGGTTATATATCCCAAGTTTGCAAGTGTAACGACCCGAAAAATTTCGTGTAATTTATTATATTAAAATATATTTTTAGTTGAGTTTAATGTGTGTTAGTTTATTTTTAATGCATTTAAACGTGTTACGATTTTTATTAAATAGGGAAATTATCCCATACGTGTTATGTGACTTCTGTGTATCATAGAATATTTTATTCTATTTTTCTGTAATTTTTATATTTTTAGAATACAGTTATTTTGCATTTTAAATTCCGGACTCAGCCCCTGTATTGAATTCGAGGCCCTGTTTTTCATAAAATTATTTTTATATAATAATGGGATGTTCAAAAATGCATTATGTTGTAATTTTTGTAATATTCATAATTTTCGGGGAATTTTGGCATTTATATTATATTTGTTTAAAAATAAAATTTTTACATTTTTATCCCATAAAAATTATTTTTAGGGCTTAATAATTTTAATTAGGGGTTAAAAATATTTTTGGGGTATTAATTTTCAGATTTATATAAATAGCAGAATTTTATTTTTAATTGTTAAAATTAATCAAAAATCAGATTTTTGATTTTATTTTCTGGAAAATTCTTTGAATATTGTTCTTGGTGTTCTTGGAGATCAAACACACTTTTGACAGTGTTTCCGGCATCCAAATCGTTCATATGGGTTGTCAGCGGAGATAAGAAGATTTAATAAGAGAAGGTTGGAGATGGAGGCAGTATTGTTTATGGAATTGATGGTTTACTTGTGAGGTGTTTTAACACCGGGAAAACGTTTCAAAGGGGACATTTCCAATTATTTTCTTCTGGCAAAGATATTGAAGTAGACGCGCAGGCTCGATATCGACGGATCAGACTCGTGGCAATCGCAAGAGCGTCAAACCAACGAATGATTGAAATAGAAGATTGTGATGCCGTAAGATAGAAGAAGAAGGTAGATGTGTTACCTCGACTTTGCGCAATAGCTAAGGACCAGAGGCAAGTATTTTCTTAATCATCCTAAACACTTTTTATTTTATGTTTCATTGATTCATATCATGACGAATAGCTATTGTTCAGAGCTATTAGTGATTCTTAAATATTTTTGTGCGAAAACAGTTGCTTGATATTGGTATCCTTGATGTGGGGGAATTGTTTAAGATAAACTCTTCATATCCTTATTATCGTAGTAAATAATAGGGATATGAACTGTATGTGAAACTAAGCATTTCCTGTTGAATTCGGAAATTGCTCTATTGGATTGGAAAATGGTAAAGCGTAGGAGGCCATGATTGCTATCATGGTCCAGCAATGTTTATTGGTAAAGCGTAGGAGGCCATGGTTGCTACCATGGTCCAGCAATATTTAAGGAGGATATGGTAACCATTCCATCTTCCTATAGGCTAACATTACTTGCCTATTTTGGTACCCTCATGAAATCCGGACTATACACACACGGAAAAAAAAAAGAGAATACCGGTGGAGTATAGAGGGTCCCATTGCTTATGAACCTGATCAGGGGGCAATGGTGTTTTATGTTTCAGTTATATAAGTGTATCCAATCCATATCGCCAGAATGGCTATTATATACTGTGAATTGGCAGATGATTCATTTTTATGACATGCCAAATGATTTCAGTTATGATTTGAATTATATCACGGTTGTTGATTCAGTTTCTCTATAAACTGTTTTACATTTCACTTGATTTTTATGCCCCACTAATCCTGGTTTTATATCAAAATTTTTATACACTTGCTGAGCATTTCTTTCGCTCATACTTGCTGTTGTAAATTCTAACATTTCAGTAAGGTAGTTTGGCGAGACGTATCCGCACAGTCCAGAAAGAGAAGAAGCGTGATGCTATTTCGAAGATGACTTGGCTCAGGATGTCTGGATTTAGTGTAAGATCTATTTTATATAATTGAGTTCTAATATTTATTATTATTATGTACTGGTCTAGTTAGCCTGGCGTACTTCTTATCGAAGTTACACCAGTGGTTTAAGATTTGATCAAAGAGAATGTTGAGAATGAATGCTTTTTATTTAATGGAATTTGGATTCTTGTTTCTAGCCCTATAACCTAAAAAGATCTTGGTATGTTTGGGGTCACAGATGTTATATTTCCAGTGTTGGTCAATCACAAGTGGATGATTATTATTAAGCAGATGTTTTATTTTGAGGATTCTCGCGTGACAACCAAATCTCCTGACCCCGGATTTGGGGGGTGTCACAGCAAGTACTACAGGAATAAGATAATATTAATCTAATTCAAGTTGACTTGCTACTCCACTCCAAATCCACATGTAGCCGAAAGGTTGTCCTTGTGAACAGATATGTCCCTTGCACTTTTCTTGTATGTACTGTGAAAATGGAATGCTTCTTTCTTCTGTGTTTCCAAAGTATGGCTGCCATACTGCTTTTTATACCTACTATCAACCCATGTGATCTGTCAGTCAAACCTGTCCTTATCAACTGCTAATTCCCAGCTAGCATAGAAGAAAGTGTTAATAATCATCCGTTGATGTTGTACACAGTCATCCGTTGATGGTAGTTTGAGCTGTATCCGTTGATAGAGTAAATTTGAGTTGTATCCGTTGATAGAGTCCTGTTCTCATCCGTTGATACACTTTCACTTAGACAGAATTACATAACATAGCTTATTTACAATTGGCTACCCTATTCTGCCTATCCATTGATGGTCAACATGACTCTGAATAAAAATACTATCAACTGATAGCATAGAGGTACTGCAGTATGCTACAAAACCTCATCCGTTGATGAGCTACCTGTCAACGGATAGAGTTATAATGTCTCATCCGTTGACAGTTACAAAACTTGACTTATACAATTTTGATTGATTGTGAAGTTATCATCAAGTACAACATATTCCTAACAATCTCCCCCAATTTATACTTGATGGCAATAAAGCATAAATTTAGGACCTTGATGATAACAAAACATTCCTAAGAATATATATAGAACTATGCAAAAATTGTATTAAGCTACAAAAGTTAAAATACAGCAAGTTTGAGAAATTTACAGAGAAGTGCTCCTCTAGACTGAGCATATTAATACTGTTTCTTCTCTCTGGTTGGCATCACCCTTGATTTTCCTTCTTTGGCAGAGTTGGACTCAATTTGCATTTGGAGTTGCCTATAGAAGGCATCTTCTTCAACAACTTTTGGATTTAGCTTTTGTTGTAACCATCTCAGGTATTGAGAACTAGCCTTTGATAGTTGGTCTTCTAACCTGAAGAATCTCCTGTTACCATCTTCATCCCTGAACTCCATCATCCAGAAGGGTTGAAGATGAATTTTCTGTCCATTGTATGGGATCTTCATCTTCCTTGGTAGTCTTGATGGTGAGTTCCATTCTCTCCTTATCTGTTCTATTATGTCCAGTATCTCCCCTTTTGCTATCATGGAGAACCCTGTGTATCTCTTGATTGCAGAGAACACTTTGGTTAAGGTCAGATAGTTTTTTCCAAGAACCCTCTGTAGTGGCCATGTCCTTTCCTTTCCTCCCTTGTATACAAAGACCAATCTCTCAGGCAAATGTTTATATTTGTCAATTCCTCTTCTGACAATTCATCCAGATACAGATTCATGCCAGAGTATTCTTCAATATCTACCTGATAGATAAAATCATCATTGTTTTCCAAGATTGACTGCTTGACAATAGCAGGTACCCTAGCAACCTGAATTGGTTCCTTTGAAGGTTGCTTCCTTGGTATCCTTTTCTTCTGATTAGACTTCTGTTGAGGCTTCAGCAAGAATGAAGGAACCTCAATGGAGTCAAGGTTCATTGGTTCCTCTTTAGGGAGTATAGGGTCACCATGAAAGTTCACAGCTGGGTCGATTACTTGTGTAAAAAAGAATTGTGATGAGCCAACAGTTTCTCTCCTTACAATTTCTGGAGAGACAGGCCTCCTTGCCTTTGATTTCACTCTGCTTTTAGTTTTGGATTTGGGGACTTCCTCAGGTTCCCTCATTCATCGTCTACCTCATCCATTAACTCCTGAGCTAGTCTGGCTTGCTTCTCTTCTGAGTTTTCATGTTTATTTTCTTCACTTGGATGGGCTTCCCTTAGAAGTTTGGAGGTTTTCTCTCTTTTTGCTTCAACAAATCTAGGATGGCTGTTGGATATATTTAACACTTTTCCATTCCTTATTATCACAGCCATCCAATCTCTTACACTCTTATTTGTCTTTTCCTTGAACTCTTTGATTGTATTTCCCATTAGCTTCTCATCATCATCCTTGGGAAATGGAAAGTCCAACTGAAGCTTGTTCTTCCCATTTGCCTTTGGTGGAGAGTAGGCCCTGGTTCTTATGTATGGTTCAAATTCTTTGACATAGGATGGTTCAGCATCATAGAATGTAGGAGCCACAATTTCTGGAGTGAGCACCTTCAGAATTGTAGTTGAGGCTGAGGACTGAGTAGAGAACAGAGTTGATACAATTGATTCATTGATCATCCTCTCTGTCCTCAGAATTCTTTCATTTGCCTCCTTGTTGATCTTTTCTAAGGCTTCTATTCTGGCTTGCCTTTCACCATCTGAGATTTCTGATATACTAATCTCAGGCAAATCCATTTTCTTCTTCTTCACAGGGGAAGCCTCTATAGAGTACTCTGTTGGATTGACCACTATAATTGGCTGTTGCTCCCCCTCACTCTCTCACTTTGTGCTATCTTACCACTGGTAGCTAGAATTTGACCAGATGTTGCAGCCTCTTCTTTGCTTGTTACCTTTTTCTCCCCCTTTTTGTTAGCATCAAGGGTTGGGGGTGAAGCTGCAAGTAGCATTTCCAGTAGTTGAGTTTGTTTTGATTGATTGGCAATGATAGTTTGCATTTGAGATTCCATACTATCAACTCTAGAGGAAAGATGCTGAACAGACTTAGCAAGGCTATTTTCTTTTGAGAAGTTTGCTAGTAAGCAGCTTTTGAGTGGTAGCAGGAGCTAGTGCCTCAATCCTGGCATCTAGTTCTATCTTAATATCTCTAATTGCAGTTTTGACCTCCTCCTGTTGTGTTCTTTGAATAACTATTTGCATCTTTTGCAATTTCAGTGAGGCCATAACCTGCTAAAGAACAGTCTTTCTCTGTGGTTCTGCAGTTTGGTGCTCAGCCTTAGCAGATTGATATTGCTTCATGATTTCCACATTGAGATCCCCAAGCTCAGTGGCATTGGAAAACATCCATTTTGGAGTCTCCTCCTCATTGATTTCTTCATCATCTGAACTTTGACTGTCATCACTGCCAAATTCTTCACTTTCAGCATCTGAAGGCAGAGCTGTCAAAGCTTCCTTTGCTCTTTGTAGAGATTGAGAGGTGTGCACTCGGTGCATTGCCTCATCTGCCTCCACATTGCCCTGTTGTGCCATGACTTGATAGGCAGAAACAGGATGAGTAAAGGTTTCAGGATCCAAAGAGATGGAGTCAATAATTGACTGATATTCTTGTCGAAATTCCATCTCCTTAGAGGCTTCATTAACCTCCATTAACTCATTAGCAATGGTTGAATCTTCCTGCTTTATTTCTCCTGTAGTCCCTTCTCTCCTCTCGTCTCTCTTTTCTTGCATCAGGGGCTCCCCCTGGCTCACACCTCTCACACCCTCACCTTCACCTACTAAGGTGGAACTCTCTTGCTCTCCTTTTGACTGACCTGAAGAAATGGCCAGCCTCTCTGTATTTACCTCTCCTTTTGCCTGCTCACAAGGCAGCCTCTCACTCCCTTCCCTCATTCCTAAAAGTGTTTCAACTACTACAAACTCCTCCATAGTTGACATGGGAATGTCACATTTTACAGTAGTAGAGAGAGTTGTCAACGGATAAAATGTATCCATTGATGTAGTAGTTATTGCTGTCAACAGATGATTAGTTGTAGACACATCCATTGATGGAGAAACACTTGTCAACGGATGAAGGATATCCGTTGATGAAGGAAAAAGAGTATCCGTTGAAGTGAAAACCAACACTGAATCTGTGGTGATTGATTTTAAGGAAGAGGCCACAGATAGTGTTGTGAATTCAGGAATGGAAGATTGATGGCCCAACAAATCATCTAAAAGATGATGACCACCAATTGTTGAGTGGGGCTTCTCCAAGAATTTTAAAGATGGAGAATCAGGAATTGATGTAGATATCATATCCACATCCAGAGATGGAGTTGGTGATGATGGATTAAAATGTGTATCGATTTGAAGGTTAAGATCAAGGGGCTGTGACTCCACATTTATTGAAGTCACATCAAACTGAATTTGAGAAGGTACAGTTTGCTGTACTGTGTGTGCACCCTGTGATTCCCCAATGGTTTTGGATTTTACTCTTCTACCATAGGTTTTTGAGTGAGAGCTATCTGTGTCTCTTTCCCTTTTGTGCAGTGTTCCTGAAGTGGAACTTAAATCAGTAGTCACACCCTGTTGAGAGGATGTAACTAGAATTTGGCTTGAAGGGTCATTAACAGTCTTTTGAGAGATTGAAATGTTGGTTGCACCTGCCTCACCTTCCTTATCCTTAGGGCTTCTTTGATGTTCACCCTGTCCCTCACCACTCACTACCACCTTCACACTCCCCTCAAGAGTTTTGGTAGTTTTTGCAACAGGTGCCTTTTGAGAGACACCTGAGGTTTGTCTTTTAGATTGTGGTTTTGAGACTTTGGATTTAGTCACTTGGGTAGGAGCCTGTTTGGTCACAACTACAGACTCCATTGTGACATTGGAAAGCAAAGAAATTTGGGTAGAGATAGGAGTAATAAGATTAGAAGCTACCTGAACAATTGGTGGATAAACCAATTGTACTCCTGCATTCAGATTCATTCGAATCAAGTCACTGATGACTCTCTTCTCCTGTACAAAACAACTGAACTTGCTATCCGGGTTAGAGAGGGATAGCTCATTCTCTGACATATGCAGGCCTAAGAGCATAAAAAATCTAGGAAAGTAGATATTTTTGCCCCTAGTTTCTTTGTTGCCTAATTTAGTTGCTATTTCATACATTATTAGTGTGCCAAAGTTGTAGTATTTATCAGTTAAAAGCATACAAAGCATCACTAGCATGGATTTAGTAACAGCATCAAAATTACTAATTTTACCAGAAAAAGTTTTAATGAAAGCATCACACAGATAACTCCATTCTTTAACCATACCCTTCCTAACAATTTTGCCTAAATTGTCAATACTAAATGCATATCCACTTGAGTTTAGCATGGTAACTATTTTAGCATCGGTTGGTGATGATGAACAATTATTTTCAGGTAATTTTAAACATGCAGTAAAGACATCAGAATTAGCCACATAATTTTTACCCTTAAGAGAAAAAGAGATAGTTTCATCAGTACCATTAAATTCAGCCGATGTCCACATTTCCTCAATTACTTGATGGATGAGGGGTGTGGTGGTAGTCATAGCATATGATAGTTTGCATTTCTTCACGAAATTCATCATGGTGTGATATACTTCTGGAGCGTTCACTGTATCAACAAAGGCTGCGAAATTGTTCTTCTCATAGGTAAACCCAGTGGAAGACATCATCTTAACAATAGGCGCCATTGAAGTGTTTGAACTTTTGTTGCAGAGAGAGTTTTAGTGAAGAAGATGCAGTTAACTTATGAGATTCTTGAAAATGAATAAAGGTGAGATGTGAGAGCACAAGACAGCCTTTTATATTTTTCAAGAATTAAAAATGAAATAATTAAAAGTAATTACCCCATTGGACAAAAGATAAATGAAAAGAAAAGAAGTACAGCCGTGACTAGGGCTGTTAACGAAACGAATATTTAATGAAATATTCGGTATTCGAATTCGTTTAACATTATTCGTGTTCGTTTATTAACAAATACAAATACGAATTCAAATCTTAAAAAATATTCGGTTTGTTAACAAATACAAATTCGAATAGATAAATATTCGTATTCGCTATTCGCTTAATTATTCGGAAATTAAATATTATATATATATATATATATATATATATATATAATTTTATATTATATAGAAAAATATTTTTTTTTTATTTAATAGGATTATGGATTACACTTAACACTTAGTCCATCCAGCCCAGTCCAGCACTCCAGCCCAGTCCAGTCCATATAATTTAGAACCCGTATAAGAATCAACCCTAAATGATCCCTAATTGTTTCACAAATCACAACCCTCTCTCCGTCTCTCGTCAAGTCGCCTCCTTCTCTGTATCCCTAATTCTCAACTCAAGCTTTTTTTTTCTTTTTTTCAAATGACTTGCCCTTCTTCTTCGTTTGCCTTGGATGATGTTATTGAGTTAGAAGGTGAAGAATTTAATGAAGATATACGAAATAAAGATGTAGCAGAAGAAGTTGTGAATCAAAATCCAAATGACGGGGATGAAAAATCAAAAGAAGTTAACAAGGAGTCAAATGCTTTTCAACGAAGAAAGAGAAAGAAAACTTCAGTGGTATGGGGGGATTTTGTGGTGATTAAGCTATCAAATGGCATCCAAAAGGCTCAGTGTAAGTATTGTTCAGAAAAACTTGCATATAAATCAGGTGGACCTACTACTCCGTATCTTAATCACGGAAAAACTTGTCTTAAGAAGAAGATGGCTTTACAAAACCAGAAAAGATTACAATTTGGACCGGCTGTTTGTAAGATGGAGATAGCCCCTTTATCAGATGGAAAGTATGATCATTCAAGGCAAAGAGAAGCAGTTGCCCACTGGATTCTTATGCACGAGAAGCCATTTTCTGTTGTGGAAGAAACAGGGTATTCTTTTATGATGAAAGTCAATCTTCCTCAATTCGAGAAGATTACACGCTTTCAAGCTAGGACAGTGATTATCCGACTTCAAATCTTTTTCTTGGAGTTATTTGGAGAGTTAAAGAAGTGTTGGACGAGAAAGAAGATTGTCGAGAAGAATTTATCCAAACCATGGTCAAAAAAATGAAAGCCAAATTTGATAAGTATTGGGGTGAAAGCAATCTTTTGATGGCTATAGGTACTGTTCTTGATCCTAGATACAAGTTAATTCTTGTTGATTTTGTTTTCAAGCAAATATATCCTAATTGTGATGTTCGCTCTAAATTAAACAATGTGCGTGATTCACTTTATGAATTGTTCAACGAGTACGCAATGCAAACAACTTGTACTGGTAAGGGGAGCTCTTCTAGTTATAGCCAGAGGCCATCAAATCAGAAACAAAATGTCACACCTTCTGGTTTATCTAGGTTTGTTCAATATTTGTGCCGATAAAATCAGAATTGGATATATATTTGGAAGAGGGAGTTTATAGATGCCAGAATGAAGAAGAGAATTCTCAATTTGATGCTCTAGCATGGTGGAAAGCCAATGAATTGAAGTATAAAATTTTATCAAAAATTGCTCGTGATTTGTTGGCTATCCCTATTAGCAGTGTTGCTTCAGAGGCTACATTTAGTGCAGGAACTAGAGTTTTAGATTCATACCGTGCTGCTTTATCTAGTGAAATGGTACAGGTACTAATCTGTGGAGGAGATTGGGTTCGTCGTCTTCATGGAATAAAGAAGCAACCAAAAACTCATGTAAGATTTCTCTATTTTTTATACTTTCAGATATATTGTCAAAGAAGTTAACTACTTGTAGTTTTAATTACAAAAATTCTCACTTGTCATAATGTTTTTTCTAGGAGGATGAAGAGCCAGTGGAGGTTTTGTTGCATGAACTTCAAATTAATTAAGGCATATTAAACTTTTACATTTTGGTTGTAATTTGAATTTTGTTTTCTTTGAGTTGGATGATTGTAATATTATTACTTTATAATTTGCTTGAACTGGTGAAGTATGGGACTATGGGAGTTCATTTTCTCTTAAATGAGTACCTTAAACGAATATGAATAGTTCGTGAATTTAACCGAATCCGAATATGAATACAAATAATTATTCGGGTAATAAACGAATACGAATCCGAATATATATTTAAACCGAATACAAATATGAAAATTAAAGTATTCGTTTCGAATTCGTTTTGTTAACAACCCTAGCCGTGACTAAATATACACGTTTACCAACGGCTATATAAAAAAATATGTATATCAACGGATAAAGAATGGACGGTTGAGAAAACAGTTTATCCATCGATGACGTGGACAACCTGTTATCCGTTGACATACGAAAATCTAGTAATGTGTTTATACTACTGTTGTGCCCAAAATTCGCCTTGGGCTTGATTTAAGGCCCATTAAGGTCACGAGTTTGAGTAATGTGGATATGGATGGATAGGCTGGACTAGGTATGGATGTTTTGGCCCAATATGCCTTGGAAATATACTGAAAGATTAAGATTCTGGCATCTGGTTCGGGTTCATTCATGCTGGGGTTCAGGTGTCTGAACCCTAGATGGAGGTACTGTTGTGTGGGAGGCCTGATAGGGGTTCATGCAGGTGAAGGGCTTCCAGGCAGGGGTTCACACTCGTACCCCGACAGTCCGCGGGAATTGGCCCAGCAGCCTCCTAAATTGTAGGAGAACGGATATATATCACTCTAATTGACTTTTGGATAACTCCTAAACATCAGGGACGACCCAACAACCTCTGGAATCGTGGATAATCATCATATATACATGGATTATGTATATATATGCGGATATATGATGGAAAATCATATAAATATGAAGATAACTATGGTTTTATGGAGGGATAACTACTGGATAAGCATATCATCTGGGATAATTAGATGGATCAGTTCAGTTGAGGAAGATAAATATAAAACATATATGATATATACACTACGTATATATATAGGCGGTTGTACAGTGGAAGGCCAGGGTTCAGGCAGTGTTCTAAGGGAGCTAGGACTCTTCTTTATCAACAAAATAACCAATGGATCATCATGGTTAGGAGGATAAGGTTTATCAAAACGTGGCTGGGCTATCAACAAGGAGTCCAAAACCCTAGAACTACATGGGACTTGATTCCTATAAATATAGGATATGTAGGCACTTTGCAAGGGTTGAATCTCACTTCACTCTACATGGATCATGTAGAAAACTTGAGCAATACACATCTTTGGCAGCTGGGATCGACTGAGTAGGAATTACTACGTCCTTGCTGTCCGGTGACCTTGCAAACTCAGTCCCAAAATCATTACAAACAACCGCCCATCCTGACAGTTGAACGCCGGGCTGTAAACGCTTGAACGCCGATTCTGCAGCCGGAAATCAAGCGATTCATCCGTTATTCCAGCGATATTATCTCGAAGTGTTGTACCAAATTCCTCTCACAACATTTTTGGCGCTAGAAGAAGGGGCTTTGGATGATCTTTTGAGAGGAAAGATTGCGAAAAGCTCCGGCGATGAACATACACCGAAGAACAATGGAGGTGACCACAAAATTGAGATCGAGGAAGGAGGTCACCAATCGAGATATGGCGGATTATATCATATGGATGGACTGGAAAATCGAGTCTCTAGAAAAAAAGATACAAAAAGATGAAAAAATGGAGGAAAAATCATGGCTTATCGAAAAAAGGATGAAGAAAAAGGAAAGTTACCCGTAACCTTTATTCTGGTCATTTGGTGGTAAAATGCATAAAAGAAGGGATGTGGCTTTGAAGTCTTGGAAAGAATGGCTGGAAAATAAATGTTTTGGATGCTAAATTCCGATAGGAAGGGTCCAGAATAGGGGTTCAACTATGCGGGGTTCCGCGATCCAGAAACTCTCATATCAAGAGTGTGTTAATGTATAACTGAATGTATGAGGAACTGAATGTCCACATGTTGATGGAGATAATGGCCATCTGGAGAGGTACCAGTTGAGGGGTTCAAGGGCTAAAGGCAGGAGGAACCTCAATCTAGAGGTCGCACCCATGACAGAAGGCACTCGGATCCAGATGAACCCCCAGTTTCTCAACCAGAAGGTTTCTCGCAAATGAACCCCCAAATACATAATTTTGGCATTCGACAAATAGGCTTTTATAGTCGAAAAGTGGAGAATATCAATCTAAGGGTTCAACCACTATGAGGTTAAGGTCTATCAAGGCTCCCCCTTCAACAATTCTGGGGTTAAACAAGTCCAGGAGTTTCCATTAAAAATTGTGGAGCACAATCCATGAAGGGAGTAAATGGGTGAACTTGAATGATGATGAGGGTACGAACACCATGATTGATGAGCTATATGTGAATCCCAGCGCAGATAAGGGTGCGAACCTCCTGATAGATAAGTAACAGGTGAACCCCAGTGCACATAGGGGTACGACCCCCCTGATTGAAGGGGTACGGGTGAACCTAAATTGAAGCAGGGATGTGAACCCCGTAATTAATGATCAGTAGGTAAACCTGGATGATGGAAAGGATATCAATTCCCTCATTGGTGAGCTATCAGAAATATTTTACATTATCCTCTTAGATACCTCTTGTTTCTTACAACGAGCTAGCTCATGTAAGCTTAGAGGTGTCTTGTTGATAATTCACATATTCGGTACGAAGGCTTCCCATCAACATTGATCATGAGAACACGAATGAGCAAGAAGAGAAAGCTTCCATGAAAAGGAGGTTTATTGGTGAGAGGAACCCGGATAGGGGTTCGATGATGATAGGTTCAAGGAAAATAAGCCCTAGAAACCTGAGGCTTCACTTAACAGAAGGCCGAGTATGTTCAATAGACTGGGCAGGAAGCTTATAATGAAGCTTGTCAAACTAAAATGTGGAAAATATTGGTAAAAAGGACTTCCCCGGAAAAGAGCTTCCCAGAAATGGGGTTCGTATACGATAGGTTCGATGATGGAAGGCTCTTTGCTCATAAGCAAGAAGCTGAATAATGAGAAGGCCTGCAATAAGCAAGAAGAACCCGGGAAGCAACCTGGAAAAGGGTTTAAGCATGGAAAATCCCATTCAAAGGCTTTAAGCCAAAATGGAAAATATTGGAACTCAATGTAGGGGTTCCACCATGGTAATTGTGTCACTCGACATGAGGACCCCAAAAGAATTAATTAGTGCCTAAAGGGGATTCATCAAGAAAAACAATTTTGGCCATGTTTGGCCTCTTATGCAACAAATGGGCGTTACACAACTAGTATGGGATACTCAAATGGTTAAATGAAGGAAATGGTTAGAAGTGGACACCTCACTGTACGGTTACGATGGAAGCTCCGTTCAGGATACTTAGGGAATCATGTTACCAGTAGCCCTGCTGATGGAACCCTATAAAGTGGTTCCAGTTTTTCGGGGGGTAGCACCACCCATTACGTTAATGTAAATGGCTTCTCTAATGGAGGATTATGAAGGCAGAATGCAATAAGTAGAAGCAGCAGTTGAGAAGCTTTTCAAAAAAAAAAAATGAATCAACGAAGCCCAGAGAAATGAGGTTGCCCCACTAAAGGCAAAAGCAGCTTATAAAGGTTCTCGCGGTGAAAACTTCACTAACAGTGGAAGGGGAAATTTGAAATATATATCCAGCTAAGAGCGTTGGGTGCCAAGCAATAACCTAAATGAAGCTCTAGCAAAAAGCTTATCGTGGAAGTTGAAGGTGGACTCGAATCTCTGACGAACTGAAAATATCACTGGTAGTATTGAAGGATGAACCCCTCTTATCCACCCCCTTGGAAGGAGTTATGGCTGAGAGCGTATTCTACAACGCTATGGTAGGATGACCCGTTCTAAAGAAGATGCAAATGGTGGACTCAATTTATAACATGGTTACGAAGGTTCTCATATGTAAACCCCTCAAGCACAAGAAGCTGGAAGGTTTCCCACAAAGGGGTTCCCCTGCTATAAGCCCCGCAAACATCAGAAGTTGGAACATGTGGAAACTTCAAGGAAGGAATTATGGAAGCTAGTGGAGGATTATAATCTCGATGAAATTATGGAAAAGATGCTACTAGATAAGGAATGGGGTGTGAATGACTTCTCGATCAATAAATAGATGGTTGCGAGGTTCATACGCGAACCCCTTAAAGGAAAAACTAGAAGCTGTAAAAGCTTAAGGAAACAACAAAGCTAACAACGGAACCTCAATTGGAATGGACTTGGGTTTGCATACACCAAGGAGATGAAAAGAATCAGGGGTAGCTTCCACCAAGACACTGTTGCTAGCGGCTTCCCCACCTAAAGATGGAAGAAATCTGAATACAGGTGAAAGGCATACTGGGGGGGTACTGGTTGAAGCACCTAAGCGGAGGCCAAATAAAAAAATGGTTACGTACCATCTAGACAAAGAAAATGGTTACATACCTCGCATTATAAGGAGGAGCATGGCTTCCTACACGGATTAAAAAAGAGGTTGAAACTACGGTAAGACGTGTATAGCCAGCTTCACGGATGTCCATTTAGACTTCTCCTCAAAGAGGATAAGAATTTGAATATGATCAAATATTGGCCATGGACAAACTACGCTGAGGAATCGGGGGGTAGTGGATACAAGGCTACATGGAGGATTTCTAAGATGCACCCTATTTTTAAATGAGAAGATGTACAAAGGAGGTTCAGGTTCGTGAACCCTTGGCGGCCTTCAGCCTCAAAACCCCTTACTGGGTTACAGCAACAAAACTTAGTATAAAACGGGATCATCAGCAATCAAGATGGTTGGATTTATAGGCGGTCACAACTATGTCTACGGTATACGCCTAGGGTGGGATCTTGAAGGCATGCGTACTTGATACCTGTGGCGGGAGGTTCTGTCAATTAAACCTACGGAAGCTTGATTTATGTGAATTTTTGGTACCAAGGAGGTTTGTGAAATGAGGTTTCGAACTTGGAACCTGAAAGAGATCCTTGGAATACAATATGAGGTGATATGGATACAATCATCAAGATTCAAAGGCGTGCGAGGATGACAAGCATGTGTGGGCGTACGTGCATCGAGCATAAAAGGCTGGAAGGGTTATTGATGGAACCACGATGTAGGGGTACGACAACCGAACCCTGGAGGTTCAAGAATAGAATTTATGGAGTCATCGTCAAGAAAAAATAACATGGTCTTTCTTGGAAGGAATTTACGAGCAGTAGTCGCTTCACCTTTGAAACCCCTTGTTTCTTACAATGAGTACGCTCACGTAAGCTTAGAGGTTCAGGGTGAAGGTTGATTGAGCCTGAGTAAGGATTATATTAGGTTCCTCTTGCATTAATGGCTACAAGGAACTGGGGGGTAGTGGATGGTATACTGCCGTGATGGTATCTTGAAAATGGTAAATTTTTAAGCAAACAGAACTTTTATACAATGAATAGGTCAGGACTCAGGACCATGAGATTCTTGAGGTTTTGGTATGCGAACCCCTAATGGAATCTAATTCGAGGTACCCCTGGAAGATAGATCAAGGAGCATATGCAGATTGGATTTCATGAATTAATTTGGAAAGGATTTCTCATGTATGGATTATGCATGAGCTGGATTTACCATGTATGGATTATGCATGGAGAGGATTTCTCATGTATGGATTATGCTTGAGCTGGATTTATAGCATATGGATTATATGCTAAAGGAACATGTATGGATTATACATGAATCGCATGTGGATTACTTGCACAAGGCAGGATTGGAAGCACATGGATTATGTGCTAATTGATTACACGGACTATATGGAACATGTATGGATTATACATGAATCAAGGCAGGCACATGTATGGATTATACATGAATCAAGGCATGCACATGTATGGATTATACAGGAATCAAGGCAGGAACATGTATGGATTATACATGCATCACATGTGGATTGCATGTGAATGGATGGGAACCCCAAGGCAGGCTGGACCTAGGGACGCTAGGGCCATAAGGTTCACTCGTTTGAACCCTGAAAAGGCGTAACGCCGATAAACTTCCATGTAATCATGTTGGTGGACAACCAACCCCGTTATGGGACTTATGTACAGCTGTGGAAGCTACGTACAATTTGGCAAACGGCTTCGCCACGACCCCAGGGAAACTGGGTGAGTGAGGTCTAACTCTTGGAAATTGGAACGCTAAGGATTTTAGCGGTGTAAGAAAATCACATTGGATTGGCATAATAGCTTCGCCACGACCCCAGGGAAACTGGGTGAGTGAAGTTTAACTCTTGGAAATTAACATCGTAAGGAAATTAGCATTGTGAGGAAATCACATGGAACCTCATTGAGGGAATCTTCGAGGATGGAACCTGGTCGAGGGAAACTCCTATGGTGGAACCTCATTAATGGGAATTCTTCATGCACTCTAGGTCTGATCCCGAAGACCGGTCTAGGATTAGGGGTTCAGTCGGTAAGAGGTTTTATCTTATATTAGTGGAAGCCCGGGGGTAAGGTATGAGCGCTTATCTGTGAAATATTTTTTATGACTTGATTAAAACTATGATCACTTTATCTTTGCCTTTATTTGCTTAACTGTTGTGAATGACTATGTGTACTTATATGCTTTGTGTGCTATGTATACTTATGTGCTTCAAGTCTTATGTTCACATGCCTTCTTTATCTGTTCATGTGTTATTGTTTACGTGAACCTAGTTCTTTACTATAAAGATAGGTTATGCCGATGAACTCTAGGGGGCTGTACGTGTATGGACCTATTAGGTAGGAACCTTTTAGGTATGAACCTCTTAGGTACGGGCTTCCTCTAGGAGTATGGATTGGATTTGGATCTGGATGGGATTTGGATTGGATTTGGATTGGATTTGGATCTGGATGGGATTTGGATTGGATTTGGATTTGGATTGGACTTGGATTTGGGTTGGATTTGGATTGGACTTGGATTTGGATTGGATTTGGATTTGGATTTGGATTTCATGGATTGGATTTCTCATGTATGGATAATGCATGAGTAGGTTTTAACATGTATGGATTATGCATGTCATGGGTTTGCGTCGATCCTAGGGACACTATGCTAGCAAAACTCCCATCAACTTAAAGCCCACGTAAGCCCTTGGCAGGCGGTGTGGTTAGGCCCACGTGAACCCTCAATAGGTAGTGGAACCTTCCGGGTTCGCATTGACCCTGGGTATCCTAGGTGAGCAAAGCTCCTATCAATCTTATGCCCGCGTAAACCCTTCACAGGTAGTGTGGTGAGCCCACGTGAACCCTTGACAGGAAGTGGTGAACAAATATATACAAGTTAAGGCTATTGCGTGAAGCCTGGATATTTATAAAACATTCAAGGGTACAACTGGGTGAACCCCTAGGGCTTGAACGTACCGCTAAGCAGGCTACTTTACACATAGCATATGCATGAACAAAGGTTCAAGGATTCAAGCGGAGGAAGACTTACATATCGTGCGGGAAGGAAATCTGATCCTCGGGGGGTAATTCAACATCTCACCATGGAAGGGCTTACATAATGGAATGAGGTCCTCATCTTAAGCTCAAAGGGTGGCAGCCCCAACCTTATGGCTTCAATGGTTGAACCCTGACTTGGATTGACGTGCTAAAAGAAAAGATAAGTTCTACTTTCAATCTTTTACATATTCTCTATCACACATGTTTTCTATGCATGCTAGGAAATTTATATAGCAGCCAAAAACTTCATTGCGAAGTTCATCTTTTCAAATGGATCATTATCTTCTATCACACATTAATTCATGTTCATCTGGATATGCGTATCACATGATTTTAAAATTGCATGGATTTATACACAAAGGGACATCATGACATAAATTTACTTACATTATGCATGAGCTTCAAAATTATTTTCAAACTTGCTGGCTGATAGGTACTTAGGCATACTATATGCCTCATAACGTAACCACTTGGAAAGACATAGTTACAATTGAGGAGGTTTCTATAGCCTTACCTTGGTCCCTCTTGGGGTACGCATATAAGATCATCTGCATCATATGGATTATAGGTTCACTTGGGAAAAGCCCAATAGTTTACGGGCATGGTTTGGCAAAGTCCCATGGTTTATGGGCACGGTTTGGAAAAGTCCTATGGTTTATGGGCACATGTTCATGAAGTCTCGAAAAACTTAACATCTTGAGAGGTCCATTCTGATGGTTTCATGAAAATCTCTAAATATTGTGGCATATATCTTGAGGAGTGCGTTCGCCAAGGTTCTACTTAAGTGTGAAGGCAGTAATGGGTTTATTTATACAAAATCACATGCACTCGCATAATCATATTTGCATCTATGCATTATATATCTATGCGCTACGTGCATTATATATGTGAGCTACTTAGCTCATGCTACTAATCTCCTTTTCTAGTTGTCTTGGTAGCACAGGATTCTGGAAGATTGAAGCCTATATGCAACAGCGGAAGCCTCATGGCTTCAACCACAAGGATTCACACATGGAGGCCAACCTCACAAGGAAAAGAAATATATCGAGAAGTCAAGCTATGGTTTTCAAGGAGGAAGGCTGGAAGTTGGTAGGTTCAGGTGATAAGGATAAAAAGCTCTTGATTGGAACTGGTACGCTATGCATAGTCTAAGGTATGTGGAAGGAGTTCATTTAAGGATTCTGATGGGGTACATATGTGGAAGCATTATGTTTCTTGTTTCTTACGCCGAGTTAGCTCATGTAAGCTTGGAAGCATGATGTGGAAGCTATGTATTTTTCTGAGGAAGATAAGGAAGGATTGGGCCTCGATTTATTTTGGTTCCTTTTGCATTTAATAGCTACAAGGAACCGGGGGGTAGTTGTTGTGCCCAAAATTCGCCTTGGGCTTGATTTAAGGCCCATTAAGGTCACGAGTTTGAGTAATGTGGATATGGATGGATAGGCTGGACTAGGTATGGATGTTTTGGCCCAATATGCCTTGGAAATATACTGAAAGATTAAGATTCTGGCATCTGGTTCGGGTTCATTCATGCTGGGGTTCAGGTGTCTGAACCCTAGATGGAGGTACTGTTGTGTGGGAGGCCTGATAGGGGTTCATGCAGGTGAAGGGCTTCCAGGCAGGGGTTCACACTCGTACCCCGACAGTCCGCGGGAATTGGCCCAGCAGCCTCCTAAATTGTAGGAGAACGGATATATATCACTCTAATTAACTTTTGGATAACTCCTAAACATCAGGGACGACCCAACAACCTCTGGAATCGTGGATAATCATCATATATACATGGATTATGTATATATATGCGGATATATGATGGAAAATCATATAAATATGAAGATAACTATGGTTTTATGGAGGGATAACTACTGGATAAACATATCATCTGGGATAATTAGCTGGATCAGTTCAGTTGAGGAAGATAAATATAAAACATATATGATATATACACTACGTATATATATATAGGCGGTTGTACAGTGGAAGGCCAGGGTTCAGGCAGTGTCCTAAGGGAGCTAGGACTCTTCTTTATCAACAAAATAACCAATGGATCATCATGGTTAGGAGGATAAGGTTTATCAAAACGTGGCTGGGCTATCAACAAGGAGTCCAAAACCCTAGAACTACATGGGACTTGATTCCTATAAATATAGGATATGTAGGCACTTTGCAAGGGTTGAATCTCACTTCACTCTACATGGATCATGTAGAAAACTTGAGCAATACACATCTTTGGCAGCTGGGATCGACTGAGTAGGAATTACTACGTCCTTGCTGTCCGGTGACCTTGCAAACTCAGTCCCAAAATCATTACAAACAACCGCCCATCCTGACAGTTGAACGCCGGGCTGTAAACGCTTGAACGCCGATTCTGCAGCCGGAAATCAAGCGATTCATCCGTTATTCCAGCGATATTATCTCGAAGTGTTGTACCAAATTCCTCTCACAACAACTACCAACGGATAAAAGGATATCCGTTGATAAGCAAATTTTACCTTAAACAAAATTTCTGCTAAAAGTTTTCTGAGAATTTTTAATTCTCAAGTAAATCAAAACACATTTCTAGCTGCAATACAATATAATTAGATATCACTAGGAATTATGAAAAATTAAGCATACCTAGTTCACCTACCAACCTTGTGAATGAAGATTCATCAAGAGGCTTGGTGAAGATATCTGCAAGCTGCATTTCACTTGGCACAAAGTGCATTTCTACTGTACCATTCATCACATGCTCTCTAATGAAGTGGTATTTGATGTCAATATGCTTGGTTCTCGAATGTTGCACTGGATTCTCTGTGATGGCAATAGCACTAGTGTTGTCACAGAAAATTGGAATCTTTTCAACTTTTAGACCATAGTCAATAAGTTGATTTTTCATCCAAAGAATCTGTGCACAACAACTTCCAGCAGCAATGTACTCAGCTTCAGCTGTAGAAGTGGAGATTGAGTTCTGTTTCTTACTGAACCATGACACAAGCCTGTTCCCTAGAAATTGACAGGAGCCTGTAGTACTTTTCCTATCAATTCTGCAACCTGCATAGTCTGCATCTGAATAGCCAATTAGATCAAAGCCAGAATCTCTTGGGTACCAAATGCCAAGGTTTGGTGTTCCCTTGAGATACCTGAAAATTCTCTTAATAGCAATCAAGTGAGATTGCTTCAATGAGAGTTCTGTTTTTCCTTTCAACAACCCCATTTTGTTGAGGTGTTCTAGCAACAGAAAACTCATGGACAATTCCATTCTCTTCACAGAAAATCTTCATTGTGGAATTTTTGAATTCAGTGCCATTGTCACTCCTGATTCTTTGCACTTTTACTTCAGAACCATTGTTTACTAGTCTGAGATGATTGATGATGATTTCACTTGCACAATCTTTGGAGTGCAGAAAGAAGGTCCATGTAAACTTAGAAAAATCATCTACAATCACCAGACAGTATTTCTTCTTTGAAATGGACATGACATTTACTGGACCAAATAAGTCCATATGTTGCAATTGAAGGGGCTTAACAATGGATGACTCTGTCTTGCTCTTGAAGGATGATTTCTTTTGTTTCCCTAATTGGCAGGCATCACACAATCCATCCTTGATGAACTCCAATTGAGGGATTCCTCTAGCAAGATCCTTTCTTACCAAATCATTCATAACTTTAAAATTCAAATGTGACAGCTTTTTATGCCATAGCCAACTCTCATCCTTGCTTGCTTTGCTGAAGAGACAATGTTTACACTAAATCACGCAAGCGTACGTGGTCACAAGTAATATATAAGGTTAAGTCCAAATTCGTTCCCACAGGGATCAAGTTATGGTTCTATTCAGTAAATATGCCTATGCAACAATGTATGGTTATTATGCACTGCTAAGAAAATAACAATTTTGGGTTTATAAAACTAAATTAACTAAGACACAAATTAACAAAACTAAGAATTAACTAACTAACAAGAATTAAAATCTAATTACGTTTGCAAGAGTAAACATGGAATCCTAACTTCATTAAATATTTTGCTTAGATCTGACGCCTTTAATCACTATATGCAATGGCTATGATATCTGATCGGATAACACGAAACAAGTACACGCTACTTCTCAGTATACGTATACCAAACTAAACATACATCCACAAAAGAGATAGAAGATGAATAGACACCAATTATGCTTAGACCCTATATGTCTATAGAATTTGAAAACATAACGGTTGAAGAGCAAGTTATCCATTAAGATCACACAGGGCAGTATAAGTATTTTCATCTCACACCACAAATCATATTGATAAACAATTATGAACCTATGCTAGCATGGCAAGTTCTAAATCTCAAGATCCACTTTCACTTCACAAGAGATTAACAAATTAGATGTTCATGACGCATCTATCAATTAAGCATAACCATACGAGGATATCAGATATACATCACACACAGATTTTTAAAGCAATCAAGATACTAAAGCTCCATAAATAAATCCATTAGAATCCCATGACAAAGATTAGTTCATAATTGAACCTCTCGTCATCATGGGATCTGATGAAACCATGATAAAAACAAAGTATGAAAAGATACAAATAAACCTAAGTAATTGATATGTAATAGTTCTACTCCTAATGATGATGATCCTAATAATGATCTATTACAAGGGTTGGATTTGTTTATATAGGCTCTAGACATCTTGCCCAACAAGAAAATACCAAATCAGAATTATAATAGAAGTACGTTTCCTAAACTGATTCTGATTTAAAGGGAAATTCGTAGCTGACTGTTCTTCAGATATTCTGGAACGTTCCAATCGTAATTTGACCTCTGGACCACTTTATAATGATAGAGAATCTCGTTATCTTCGTGTGGACTGCTTACGGGCCTCAAACGGAGTTGTAGAACTCAAGATATGGCCAAAATAGTAAAAACTTTAATTTTTCAGCACCGCGCGCGTGCAACCTGCGCCCAACAGTCTGTTCTTCGCGCAGATTGCTCCTACCCAGCGCAATTTGCTCGTGGGAATCCTATCCCAAGTTGTAGAAAATCTCACAGGCTTCGCGTGGGCAGTAAGATCGCTGAAAACGGACTTATAGAACTCCAGATATGTCCAAAACAGTGTAGACTGCGCAACCGTCTCAGAAATCCGAATTTTAATTAATTTATTCTCCAAAAACGATAGAAGCATCAACCTTAATCAACATTCTTGTAAATCTGCACAACTAAGCAAAACACATCAAAACTACAAGAAACTTGAGTCCAAGACAATCAATTTAAGCCGATATGGAACGCTCCAAATGGATATAAAATCCACTTATCACACCCCCAAACTTAAACCAATGCTTGTCCTCAAGCATAAACAATTACTCTACCTAACTAGTACCACTTCCGTAGGTGATCACGGTTGCATTTGGCATATGCAACAAGCCCTTTAAACCCCTAGGCAGTCCTAGTGGACGAGTAAGGTCTCGTGAGGGCCTATAGCGAATGTACCCACAAAATCCAATGCAATGCAATGCATGAATGCAACTAAATGAAAATGCAATTAATCTAATACTAATATCCTACCATACCTTCAAATCCTCTCATGCCATATCAACTTAAAAAATCAAAGTAAATACGCAATGTCTTGGTGTCGAAAGTGCAAGTATTCACATAGTCTACTCAATGAACATGCATAAGTTCTCACAAGCCCATGTCAAATGTAAGAATAAGTTAGTAAACATGCTAAGCCTACAAGAGTACATCTTTGAGACAAAATTCGGGATCTCATACGCAAAAACAAGCAAACACTCACAATCCACTCATAAAAGAATATTCACTCAAGAACAAGGGTAAGTGTATCACTCAATTCCAACAAAATCATAAACATGCTTGACATTTGGTATCAATCTAACTCTTAACACAACATACATCAATGACGATAATTAAAAGGTCTTTATTTGGGTTGTAACGGGGTTAGGGACAAGGTATGTCAAATAAGCCAAAACAGGTGAAGTGTCAAAAGCTAGTAAGTACCTTAATAAATCATAAACAACACCCTATTTTCCCCCCACATAATTTTTACTAAAACAACACTCGACTAGTCGACTGAAATAGGATCACAACAAACACAAACATGCTCTCATAATATATATATTTTTTTCTTTTTTTTCATATTTTTTTTTCTCTTTTTTTTTCTTGTTTTTTTTTCCTTTTTTTTTCGAGAGCTAAATATAACACAAACAATAATATAAACAATAAACAATGATCCCACAATTTTATTACACAAGCCAACTATCAAGTAAACAAACCCAATTTTCAATATTTCCCCCCAAAAGTAAGACCAACAATAAACCCCTCCTTGCACACCTTATTACTCCCTTAAGCACTCTACTAGCCTTTGACAATGTGGGTTCAAATTAATGTAAGGCCAATACAAGAAAAAGTCTAGGCAAGTAATGTGGTATGTCACCGAAAAAATAGGATTAAGCTCAACTGGTTAACTAATTGATCATGTAAACATGGTATGGTAATATGGGAAAATATGCGGTTAATCCTAATTGCCTTTATCATTTTAATCGTCAAATAATGTCATGCATTTCAAGAAAGACCTCAAACAACTGCTAGCAATGCAAACAATCCGTGGACACTCAAGCAAACGAATAAATTGCAACAAATATGCAATAAGGCTCAAAATCTCACTTGGTGGAAAAACATACTCAATCCCAAGCAAAAATCTCCCTAACGCACCTACTTGTATTCAAAGCATGCAAACTAAATCATCTTGCACATCTTCATGTCCTTCTAATCACTTACAACATTCAATAAGTCTACTAGCTTCAACTTACTAGTGTATGTGTGTGCACAAGAACAAAGCATATCACTTCTCAATCAAAAGCGTCAATAATACAAAATTCCTATCAAGCATTGGTGCAAATGCAAACTACTATGGACTCACATGATATATGAACATAAAAACAGAATGTCCTATATGAAATAAACGTAGATATCACGAACATAAATGCATAATTTACTACTACTAATATGCAAAGCATGAAATCCTACATGAACACAATGACTAACAATCACATATATATACACTACTTATCCCTCAAACCACCCCCAAACTTAGAATATTCAATGTCCTCATTGAATGGAAGTAAATACAAGGGAAAGTAGAAAACATACCTAAATAAAAATGCCGAAAAGCGTGGGTTGCCTCCCACGAAGCGCTTCTTTAACGTCAATAGCTTGACGTTACTTCCAAGCCTCCATTAAGGATGATAATAGTTGGCCTGGTTATCTCTTCGCGAAACTTCATCGTCATCACGGCGTCACACTTTCTGCCACTTCTCCTCGCTTGGCCTATTCGTATAACAACTATGTCTAATTCCAATGCCTTCATCTGTTGACCCAAAATCTGTCAATTTATAGAACAACACACACTCGCGGGCTTCGCTCGAATATAATGGAGGAGGGTAAATGTAAGTTGCTGAAGCCTTTGGTTCCTCAAAGAGAACTTCCTCCATTGGCTTTAATTCGCTACCTCTATCTTTAAGCTCTGAGACAAGTAGAAGACCTGCATCTTTCCCATGTTCTTCAGCCTCTTGGTACGCACATACCACTTCTCGAAATTTGTGTAGCTCAGCAGTGTCTGTCCCAAATAGTGCCCTTTCCAAATCATCCACCATCCTAACATGATCAAATTCCTCACATGGCTTGTGAACGCTCACCTCACCTTGGAATTTGTCTTCCTCAATTAAGCATGCAGTACCTTGCTCCAAGTCACCGTTATTCTCTGGAATTGCCTCTGGTATGAATTGCTGTTTCTCTTGTTCCAAGGCACTCAAAACTTGAGCAACAAGTGTCCCCATAGATTTGATAGACTTCTCATGATTCTCTACAAGCATCCTAATCTCCTTCCTAATCTCCTTCCTAATCGTCAACCTCATCAGACTGAAAAGTAGGAATAGGTTGCTGATGTTGAAACTCTTCACTACCAAAGACATATGACATATCTGGAACATCTTGCTGGTACTGTTGAGGATGGTATTGAAAATATGGTTGTTCCTCATAACTCAGAGGTTGAGATTGCCACGGGTCATACTGCTGCAGAAAATTTTGGTTCTGCTGCTGCAGAAAATTCTGAGGATAGTAAGGTTGTGCTCCATATTGTTGACCTTGATACTGCTGATAAGACTGCTGAGATTGTTGAATACCACCTTGGTTGCTCCAGCACTGATACGTCTCATGTGCGCCCGCACATAGCTCACAAACACTAACCACCTGCTGAACTCCATAGTAATTTAGAAAATCCATCTTCAACGGCGATGCTCTCTGACAAGTACCTGAAACACCAACGAACTACAAGAATAGATGAGAAAAAGCAATCCGAGTCAGTGAACTCTAACGACCACTATTGACAAGCACATAAACCAAAAATAAAACACCAATGATCCCTGGCAGCGGTGCCAAAAACTAAATCACGCAAGTGTACGTGGATTACTTGATCCCCGGCAGCGGCGCCAAAAACTTGTTTACACTAAACCACGCAAGCGTACGTGGTCACAAGTAATATATAAGGTTAAGTCCAAATTCGTTCCCACAGGGATCAAGTTATGGTTCTATTCAGTAAATATGCCTATGCAACAATGTATGGTTATTATGCACTGCTAAGACAATAACAATTTTGGGTTTATTAAACTAAATTAACTAAGACACAAATTAACAAAACTAAGAATTAACTAACTAACAAGAATTAAAATCTAATTACGTTTGCAAGAGTAAACATGGAATCCTAACTTCATTAAATATTTTGCTTAGATCTGACGCCTTTAATCACTATATGCAATGGCTATGATATCTGATCGGATAACACGAAACAAGTACACGCTACTTCTCAGTATACGTATACCAAACTAAACATACATCCACAAAAGAGATAGAAGATGAATAGACACCAATTATGCTTAGACCCTATATGTCTATAGAATTTGAAAACATAACGGTTGAAGAGCAAGTTATCCATTAAGATCACACAGGGCAGTATAAGTATTTTCATCTCACACCACGAATCATATTGATAAACAATTATGAACCTATGCTAGCATGGCAAGTTCTAAATCTCAAGATCCACTTTCACTTCACAAGAGATTAACAAATTAGATGTTCATGACGCATCTATCAATTAAGCATAACCATACGAGGATATCAGATATACATCACACACAGATTTTTAAAGCAATCAAGATACTAAAGCTCCATAAATAAATCCATTAGAATCCCATGACAACGATTAGTTCATAATTGAACCTCTCGTCATCATGGGATCTGATGAAACCATGATAAAAACAAAGTATGAAAAGATACAAATAAACCTAAGTAATTGATATGTAATAGTTCTACTCCTAATGATGATGATCCTAATAATGATCTATTACAAGGGTTGGATGTGTTTATATAGGCTCTAGACATCTTTCCCAACAAGAAAATACCAAATCAGAATTATAATAGAAGTACGTTTCCTAAACTGATTCTGATTTAAAGGGAAATTCGTAGCTGACTGTTCTTCAGATATTATGGAACGTTCCAATCGTAATTTGACCTCTGGACCACTTTAGAATGATAGAGAATCTCGTTATCTTCGCGTGGACTGCTTACGGGCCTCAAACGGAGTTGTAGAACTCAAGATATGGCCAAAATAGTAAAAACTTTAATTTTTCAGCACCGCGCGCGTGCAACCTGCGCCCAACAGTCTGTTCTTCGCGCAGATTGCTCCTACCCAGCGCAATTTGCTCGTGGGAATCCTATCCCAAGTTGTAGAAAATCTCCCAGGCTTCGCGTGGGCAGTAAGATCGCTGAAAACAGACTTATAGAACTCCAGATATGTCCAAAACAGTGTAGACTGCGCAACCGTCTCAGAAATCCGAATTTTAATTAATTTATTCTCCAAAAACGATAGAAGCATCAACCTTAATCAACATTCTTGTAAATCTGCACAACTAAGCAAAACACATCAAAACTACAAGAAACTTGAGTCCAAGACAATCAATTTAAGCCGATATGGAACGCTCCAAGTGGATATAAAATCCACTTATCAGACAAGTAATGGATTCTGAGCATACTGAGTTGAAGTCAGCTATGTAAACATTTCCTTTTCTAAAGCCTGTCAATACCACATTGTTGTTTTCATTGGCAGAAACAACACAGGCTTCTTTAGTGAACTTTACTTCATAGTCTTTGTCACAAATCTGACTGACACTCAGCAAATTGTACTTCAAACCTTCAACTAAAGCCACTTCTTCAATGATGACATTGTCCTTTGAAATCAAGCCATATCCCTTAGTATATCCTTTGCTGTCATCTCCAAAGGTAATTCTAGGGCCAGCTGCCTCCTTGAACTCTGTGAGCAGGGTTGAATCTCCTGTCATATGCCTAGAACATCCACTGTCTAGGTACCATAGATTCCTTTTATTTCCCTGCACACATTCCAAAATACAAATCAAGTTGATTTTGGTACCCAAGTTTCCTTGGGTCGTCCTTTCTTGTTAGCCTTTGGTTTTGCATTCTTAGCAATCTTCACTTTAGGTGTAGATGCTAGAGTGATAGGTTTTGACAGATGGTCATTTGCATAAATATTTGATGCATGCATTTGTGGAAAATTGGCATACATATTATCCATGCTAGGAATGCTCCATGACATTTGGGGCATATTCACAGATTGAAAATAAGGATTAGACACATATGGCATGTTCACATATGGATTTGAAAAACTAGCATTCTGATACAAACCAGGCATTGCAGGCATACTTGGCATAGATTGAGGTACATGAACAGGAGTCCTTTTAACAGACTTGCAATTAGAAGATAGGTGATTGACACTACTGCAATTACCACAAGTTTTCCTAGGAGCAAACTTGTCAGGAGAATAATTGTTTTTCTTGTTAATGCCTATCTTACCATTTCTGTTCTTTTTCTTTTTACCCTTAGTCTCTACCTTTTCATTAACTGATTTACCAACAGCCTTTTTGTTAAGTAAATCACCTGCCTTAGCCTTCTCACTTGATTTGGCTTGGCTACTTTCACCAGAAACAAAGTTCTTGGCTACTGGACCATACTGATTATTCAGTTTCTTGAGTTCCTTCTTACTAACAGACTTTTTGCTAGTCGACGGATACCACTCATCCGTTGATGGTTCATCTGTCAACGGATGATCACTATCCGTTGATTCACAAATAGTCTCTAGATCCTCAAGGCAAGGTTCTAGCTCCTTTTTCTTTTAAGTCCATGTATCCTTCACAAATGATTCTATTCCCTGGACTTCTATTATGTTTTGAGAAATATTCCTACAGCTTTGAAATTTAGCAATTATCCCTTGTTCTTTTTCAAGCTGGTTTCTTAAAATCAATTCTCTTTTTAACACAGCCTCAAGTTCACTTTTAGCATCATTGCAATCAACTCTCATTTTCTTAAATTCTAGAAATTGAGTTTCTAGAGCAGCATTTCTATCACTTAAAAACACATTAGTCTCCTTAATCCTATTGTTCTCTTTAGTAAGTGATTTAAGAGTAACTCTCAAGTGATATAGTTCAGTAGATATATCATCTATAACACTATTTCATTCCTCTTTGGTGAGCTCAAAGAGATTAGTAGAAAATACCTGATTGCTAGCTGAACTTGCTTCCTACTCAGAATCAGCCATCAATGCAAGGTTGACAAACTCAGCATCATCATCAGAATGATTTCCATCAGCAGCCCAATCATACTCTTGGGTCATGAATGCCTTTCCTTTATGTCTGAGAATATCAAAATATTTCTTCTTGTAGTCAACAGTTTCAGTTGGCTTTCCCTTGTTCTCAGATCTAGGCTTCCTGCATTCACTTATCATGTGACCAGCAATTCCACAATTGTAGCATTTAATTTTGGATTTTTCCACATAGTTGCTTGTGGAAAAATCCTTGTTAAATAGCTTAGCCACCCCAGAGTTTCTTCTGAATTTTAGCTTAGAGAATCTCCTAGATAGAAAGGCTAAATGCTCATCTATCTCATCCAATTCATCCTGCTAAAGGACACTCATTTCCTCAGACACCTTTTCCTTGCTTTTGCTTGATTCTGCTCTACCTTCACAAACCTCCCTGTTTGGTGTAGATTTAGCAGCTTCAGACCTCTTTTCCTCCTTCTGCTCCAAGTTGGCAACAAGTGCAACTGACCCACTTTTCTTTTTGGCCTTCTCAATTTCTTCATCCTGCTCCATTTCTAGTTCATATGTCTTTAAAGTTCCATAGAGCCTTTCAAGAGTAAATGACTTGTACTCTTGAGTGTTTCTTAGAGAAACAGTCATTGGCTTCCACTCTTTGGGCAGTGATCTCAGACATTTGAGATTAGAATATTTCACTTGGTAGATTCTTCCATACAGTTTTAAGCCATTCAGTAGCTTTTGAAATCTACTAAATGTGTCATTCAATGTCTCTCCATTCTTGAAATGGAAGTGCTCATACTGTTGGATCAATAGTTGCATCTTGTTTTCCCTTACCTGTTCTGTACCTTCACAAAGGGTTTGAACAATGTCCCATACTTCCTTGGAGGTAGTACAGTTGATAACACTGTCAACCATGTCTGTTTCTAAGCCATTAAACAGAATATTCATGGTCTTTTTATCTTTGTAGACTTCTGCAACGTCCTCAATACTCCACTCAGAAACAGGTTTGGGAATGTAAGTGTCTGGTGCATCTGCAGCAAGGCCAACTCTTGAAGCAGCCTTCATTGGAACATGAGGATCCTTCTCAATGCAATCTACAAAACCTTCATCAATAGACATGAGATGTAGACGCATTTTTACTTTCCAGTGAAAGTAATTTTCTCTATCAAGAACCGGTATCTTCACTCCATAATCCTTCTTAGACATGTTGGAAGTGTGTTGATCTTTAAACTTCAAATATGTTAGAAGCTTGCTCTGATACCAATTGTTATTCCCAAATTACACACTTGTATAATTGTAGAAGGGGGGGTTTAATACAATTCTTAATATTTATAAATTTCTGATAAAAACCATAGAAATCTATAAGGAGATAATTGCTGAATGAGAAATGATTCACAAACACATAAAAATCAGGTGGTTAAATGTACCACCTGAGACTTTTATTCGAAGAAAACTCTGTGATACAAATGAACACAGCTTCTGTTTTTACAACTCTTTGCTTCTAAGGATATTCAAGGAACCCTAAGCAAATATGTCTGTTTTCTCAGTTTCTAAAGAGTTGCTACACTTGGTTATATATCCCAAGTTTACAAGTACTACAGGAATAAGATAATATTAATCTAATTCAAGTTGACTTGCTACTCCACTCTAAATCCACATGTAGCCGAAAGGTTGTCCTTGTGAACAGATATGTCCCTTGCACCTTTCTTGTATGTACTGTGAAAATGGAATGCTTCTTTCTTCTGTGTTTCCAAAGTATGGCTGCCATACTGCTTTTTATACCTACTATCAACCCATGTGATCTGTCAGTCAAACCTGTCCTTATCAACTACTAATTCCCAGCTACCATAGAAGAAAGTGTCAATGATTATCCGTTGATGTTGTACACAGTCATCCGTTGATGGTAGTTTGAGCTGTATCCATTGATAGAGTAGATTTGAGTTGCATCCGTTGATAGAGTCATGTTCTCATCCGTTGATACACTTTCACTTAGACAGAATTACATAGCATAGCTTATTTACAATTGGCTACCCTATTCTGCCTATCCGTTGATGGTCAACATGACTCTGAATAAAAACACTATCAACTGATAAATAGAGATATTACAGCTACAAAACCTCATCCGTTGATGAGCTACCTGTCAACGGATAGAGTTATAATGTCTCATCCATTGACAGTTACAAAACTTGACTTATACAATTTTGATTGATTGTGAAGTTATCATCAAGTACAACATATTCCTAACAGTTAAAGTTAAGGAAGTGAGGTTGTATCCTTATAGAGCATGGATACAACCTACTTACTATAAATAAGGTAGCTAAACAAATTACTTTCTAGTCTGTCTATCCTTTTTGAGTAAGTGTCCAAACGGTTACAGATTTGACTTTGCAAAGCCTGTTCAGATCCACTTCTTTAGCCCTTTGTCTCTTCTATATCTCTCCAAGCTTCTTTGTAGGCTTTCCAGAGCACGTTACAGATTGTGGTCCATAAAGTGCATTGGCTTGTTGGAGGGTTCTGACTTGTACAATTTCTTCAATATTTTTTCTCCAAGAATGTATTCGAGAAGTGACTAAGTAAGTTATTCGAGAACTAGAATTGACTTGATCGATAACTCTGAGTTCTCGAACACTGTTATATTGACATATTGAATTACTTCTCGAATAGCTCTTTTTCATCAGGATTCCTTGAGTTGTCGAATAGAACATTTGACTTATCGAATCCTTGAGATATCGAATAGCTTTTCTGAGTCCTTGAGATATCGAATGGAACTTTGACTTGTTGACTCTTTGAGAACTCGAATACTACTTTTGACTTGTTGACTTCTTGAGTTATCGAACAGAGTAATAGACATATCGAATCTCTGAGATATCGAATGGGATATCGAACAGTGTATTCAGAGATATCGAATAGTGTCTTGAGATATCGAATCCCTGACTTCTCGAATGCTGGACTTCTCGAATAGACAAAACTACTTCTCGAATTGGTACTTAGGCAAATTCTTCACTTTCTTCAAATCCCAACTGTGATTATTTGACAGTCTTTATCTTCTTGCTTGAGGCATGAACCTTGGAACTTCTTTCAAGCATTATTCTTGACTTTATAAGTACAGTTACACAACTAGGATTTGGTGCCTATTACAAGTACAAAACAAGTAGAGACTCTACAACTAGAGGTTCCCTCAGTTAAGAGGTCATGTAAGTAATGCAAAGCATTACAAACAATTAGGCTTGTTATTAGATGTAAACAGGCATGCCTCTGTGACTAACAATCTCCCCCAAATTGTGAGTGAGACCCTTAGGGGTCATTTGTTAAATCTGAATAATATTTTCTGAATGATTGATTTTCTGAATGAATGATAAATCTGAATACTGGATGAACGATGTTGTTTGATAAATATTTTTTAAATTTTCTGAATGATAATATTATCCATTCCATCATTTTAAATTATTAATATTAAGTTTTATAATAATAATGTATGACGATTTTTATGGATAACATAAAATACAATTATTATTAGTAAATAATTTTAATGACATAAAAATATTTAAAAATTAAATATATAATTTTAAAAAATCCAAAGAGAAAATAATGTATATATTGCACTATTTTAATTATTTACGTAGATATTTAATTTTATTATAGGAAATATAGAAAAATTTACAATAATAATAATAAAATTTATGTTTTTAATATGATGTAGCATTTATATTTTAAATATCAATTAGAAGTTCATACTGGATGGGGATTGTCGGCAATTGAACCATCCAGCTATATTTTGAAGGAGTAATGGTCCAGATAAAATTTTGTCTCGTCCAGATAAAATCCTGGTTCGTCCAGATTATGAAATACAACTCAAATGATCTGAATAGTCACACCAGTATGGTTCAGTCCATATCCTTTCATTCAGCTATTATCAAATGGCCCCTTAGTCACAATTTCATGTCTGATAACAAGCCTAACATACATAAAGATAAAACTTGAAAAGTACATGTATGAAATTTGATTGAGCACATGAATGAATAATCTTACAGTATGATGAAATACTAGCCATTCTCATTTGATTCCATCTCCATTGCTTTGGCTTGTAGATCATCATATGCTTTCTGTTTTCTTTCTTTCTCCTTTCTTGCATTCTCATCCATGGCCTTTATGATCTCTGCCAAAGCATCCAATTCTTCAAGCATGATAGAGTCTTTGAAATCTTCAAGTACTGGTTTTAGAATGTTGGCAGGATAGTGACTGAGTAGGTTCATTCTTATATTGACATTATCTCCATTTCTCCTCCTATACTTCACCACATAGGGATTAAATTGAACTCTACACAGTCCTTTTGCCCTTAGCTTTTCTGCTTCAACTTCCAGCCTATCAATCTCCTTCTCCCTTTCTAGTCATTTCTCAAAGCATCCCTTTCTTATCTTATCAGCATAGTCTCTCTTCATCTTTACAAAATCAATCAACTCCAGCTTCCATACTTTCTCCACCTTGTCTTCAGAATCCAATAATGCAATGATTCTTTCTATTTCATATAGCTTGCCCCAATTTTGACACTGTCCTTGTTTGAATTTCTTCTCCCTTCCATCAGTATATTTAATCTCAAGGTAGTTATTCATAATGGCAGCATAGTAGATTCTTTGAGCTCTTAGATATTGCAATTGGTCTTCATCAAAATCTTCATCTAATGGTAGGAGTTTTAAGCCTGGATAGATTGTCAGAGTCCTTGATTTGGATAGCTTTGGTTGCCTTGCAGCTTGTTTGAATTTGATCCTTTTTACATGGTTGCCTGGCAGTAGCATGTGACCTTTGCTTGTAGACCATTGTAGTATTCCATTAGCAGTTTGCTTTTTGAAACACACAGATGGTTTCTTGACTTGAATCTTCTTCTCCTTTTGAGGTGGCAAAACAGTTGCAGAAGCCATAGATGTAGATTTTGCTAGGTCATTACTAACAGTATTCACCCTAGACTCAGAGTCATGTGTTGTGGTGAGGTTACTGCTAGCAATGCCTAAGGCTTGCTGTTTTCCACTCTTTCTCTCATACACCTTTCCACCATCTCTGTCATCATCTTTCTTCTTGCTTCTACCATCCCTTTTCTCCTTGTCATCACCACCCTTATTCCTTCCTTGAGATCCACCTTTGCTGCCTCTCTTATCTTGATCATCCTTATCTTTGTCTGACTTTCCCTCTTTAGCAATAGGCTTGATGTCTGACTGAGAGTTGATAAACTTCACCAGAATGTCAAGAGCCTCTATCTCAGATTTAGATTTTCCACTCCTTGAATGTAGAACTCCAGCCAAAAATTTTATTGTAGACATGTTGTTTGATTTGAGGTGTTGGCCAAATCTGAAGGCAACAATGTCTTGATTCTTTTCATATAAAATATAGTGAGGCTGAGGAACTACTTGAGGCAATTGAGATTTCATGCACTTGGTGAGAATCTCTTTGAGCATTTTGTTGTCTGATGAGTTATTCCTTTCTATCTTCTTGATAATTGTTCCAAGTTCAGAGCTGGATAGAATTTGCAAAGCTTCAATGTGGATGTGAAAGAAGTTCTTGGCAGTGTGGACTAGGACTTCTCTATCATTGGTAGTGATGATGGCATAAGGATTAGTTTGAACAATTTCTCTTCTCACTACAGTGACTAGAAACACATCTTGCACAAGAAGCTTGATGTAGTCAAAGTAGTGGAAGTTTGCCCTTCTTCTCAGCTCATGTAGGTGCTTCAGAAAGGCTATGTCATGGTATAGTTTAGAATTTGCAATTTCTTGACATATCCTTTGAGTAAGAACATTTCTGAATTCTGAAGGTTCACCTTGAAAAGATTGCTTAGCAATGTCAGGAATGTCGAATTCATATTCTGGGGTCTTCTCTTCAGTTTCAGATGGAGGGATAGATTTCTTCAGTTTTTCCTCCTTAGATGTTGCCTTTAATTTCTCAGACTGATTTGACTTAGCAGTTCTTGGTTGACCACCCTCATTTATTGTAATGCCTTTCTCCTTAGGTTTCTCCCCCTTAGATTTTGAGTTCCTTAATGTCCTCTTCTTCTCCCCCTTAGGCTTGTTGTCAGGCACAGAGGCTGTAGAAGTGACCTTTGGGTTGGAAAAAGCTTCAGGTAGAGGGAGTCCCATATGCTTCATTATGGCATAAAGCATCTGTTGTTGGTTGAGAAGAACATCAGCATTGGCAGTGGCTTGAATGTCCAACTTTTCATTGAGAGTAGCAACAGTGTCTGTTAACTGAGCATTGGATGTCTTGAGATTGACCACCTCCTTTTCCAGAGTATCCACCTTGGTGAATAACTCAGTGGCCTTGAAACCAGAGATAGATTGTTCCTTGAGTCTTTGTACTTCATATTTGGTCATGTCATGCACAGGGACCTCAGTTACCAGCTTATCCCCATATTGATTCTTGAACATTGTTTTCAGCATGGCATTGGAGTCTGTGGTTTGATCAGATAGAGATTGAAATTTATGCCCCAGACTTGTGACAACATCCTTTAGCAGTGCTAGCCCATGATCCATCTTGGTGCAGGTGGTGTTACAGTATTTGAGGTCTTTAAACACACTGTCCAACTGAGGGAATTTGGCAGCAAAGATCCTTTTGATTTCTTCCACTTTATTGACTGCCTCATCACACACCCTGCTGACCTCAGATTTGACTCCTTTGCCAAGATAGTGGGCAGCCTTGAGAAATCCCTTGTGAGAATCATTCATGGCTTCATACACTTCACCAGGTGTCAGAGAATTGACATTGGATCCTAGTGAAGTGATGTATTCCTCCCTGAGATATTGAAGTGCTTCATCAAGAGTAATATCATATTTTCCTTGCAACCAGGCATCTACATTGCCATCTCTCTCAGCATCATCAACTATCTTTGTCTTCTGCATCTCCACATCATCCCTATGGCATAGCAGAATGGCTTCATAGTCTGGATTAGGGATGTTGGAGGTGACCAAGTTCTGAGCAATCTTAACAAACTCAGGAATCTGATCCACAACTAAGCTTTGAAGTGCTTCAACCGTCAATTGTGGTGGAACAGACCCTGATCCTGAAGCACTGTCATGTTGCACAGGCTTCAACCATTGTGATAGAAAGTCAAAGCTAGAGCTAGGCAAGCTAGACTCCTCAGTTACAGATGCAACTTCTGTAACCGGATGGATTGACTCTACTACTGGTGTCTCCACAGAAGTGGGATGAGTTACACCAGCAGTTGACACAGGCACAGAGTCTCTAGTAAAAACTAGTGGAACCTCTGTGTTTGTGATGGTGTCATTAGGAGATGCCCCAACATGCATTTCCTCACCATCTAAATGTGGGTCCTGGGTGGTGAGCAAGGTGTCATGCACCAAGTCACTTGAATTCATTGGCTTATCAAAAGAAAAGAATTCTTGATGATCAATGCCTTGCTCCTCAATTGCTTGAGTTGCAGGTTGCAAAGAAATTTGAGTGGTAGATTCTGGAAGAGGAGTGTCTTGTAGATTAGAGTTGGGCAACTCCCCCTGAGAGATAGAGGGAGTTTCAATTGAGATGTGCTCTCCACTCAGTGTAGTTCCAGCCTTATCACTCCCATGTGCTGACTCTGTACAGGTAGTTGCATTGGGGAGGATGCTTGATTCTATAGATGCACCCTGTTGAGAGGATACATCTAGTGAACTGTTTACCCCTAATTTTACAACTTCATCCATTTGTGTGACAGAAGAGGTGGTTTTAGTTTTCTTCTTCTTTGGCCTGATTAGGGGTGACTCAAGTGCCTCACTTCCTAATTCTACAGCCAATGTTGCTTCAGATAAAATGGTTAAAGGTGCAGAAGCAACCTGTTTTCTCTTCTTCTCCTTTTTACTAACATCACCCTTTTGCGAAGATGATGCAGTTGGCTCAGTGTTTGGTAGAGTGTTTGGTTGAGGTGGTTGGTTAGCAGACCCTGGGTTAGCACTGTGTTCTACTTGCTTGGGTCTGGCTAACTCAGATTTTGAATCAAATGTTGGCATGTTGTGGGGGTAAGTCCTAAACAAACTCTCCATATGGGGAGTTATGTTAAGTCTTACATCCACATCATTCCTAGTCTCCAAATTACCAAAAATGAGTTTGGTCATGGATTTAGGATAGCCTATTCTATTTTTATCTATCCCAGGCAGTTCAATCAATTGAGCATTTTTAAAATTAAGAACAGATTGAATAAAGCGAGGGAAGAAAATGTCAGTACCTCTCTTGGTTGTGTTCTTACCAAGTCTCCCATACAGCTCTTGTAGGATGATTTGACCAACATCTATCTTCTTTCCATAGGCCAGTGCATAGCTAATTTGTTGTGCAGGTGCACTGATTTGATCAAAGCTTGATTTCCTTGCCGTGAAGACTTGAAGAAGAGTTGCAAACACATAGATCCACTCCTTTCTCAGATTCTTCTTGTTTAATTTTCCAAGATTGATCCCATCTGAGTAGTTGATGAACTCAAAGAATTCTTCTAACTCTGCATTCGTGGCCAGTATGTCATATGACTCTTGTTGTAGGCCTTGATTCATGTCTGCAGTGGTGATAGTGATTTCCTGGTCCTGAATCTTGCAGTAGATTATGTATGAAGATATTGCGCTTTCCAGGGCTGCAACTTCCACAATAGCAGTTCCCCAAAACTGTTCCAGAAGGTCTAGATACAGTGTTGGGTTGGCAGAGAGTGCATCCTTGATGTATGACCCAGCCATCCACTTTACAAAGCACTTGAAGTTCGCATTGGGTGCTTCAACATCACTGGTTAGGGCGATAAAATTGGTATTGAACTTCACTGTTGCCATTGATACAGAAAGAAGAGAAGAGAAAGTAAAGGTTGAAGAAGAAATTTAGCTTTTGGCAGTTAGGGTTTTCAGAGGTTTAGGAGTTTAGATGCTTGAGAAATCGAATGAAATGAATCGAATAGATGTGAAATTGTATAAGTATGAAGTACTCGAATTGTTGATTAGATGTGTATGTTTTGTATCGACAAGTCGAGCATTCGAGAAGTAGAAAACAACTATTCGATAAGTCAAGAAAGGCTTATTCGATAACTCAAGCAGGTTGAAAACTCACAGCTGGCAGCTATCTAACTTAGAATAAATTCTAAATTAGGTAAATTGTGTTTTTATGAGTGAATTAAAATTTTAGACAAAAATCCAAAATCGGTTAAGATTCAGCGAGAATTCAGCCTTTTCAAATGATTCGAGAACTCAAATATAGTATTCGAGAACTCAGTCAATCGAGAACTAAAACACTATATTCGAGAAGTCAAGAAAATCACTATTCGATAACTCTAAAAGACTCTATTCGAGAACTCGAGAGTGCTCTAATGAGACTTGTTAGAGATGTCGAATAGTGAATCACTCGAGAAGTCTGACTTATCGAAATATACTCATCACTCACAAAAATTAATTTTCACTATCTTTTAAAATTCACCATCCATATTCATTTAAGAATATTCTAGTAAATTAAACAGTGATTCTCTCAAAATTTCATAGAAATTTCAAGTTAACACAAAAATATGATTTTCCAAATATGCAACAGATTTGAAATATTTATAAATCATATTTCTGCCAACACTTACTCCAAAAATATTGAGAATTTAGATAAAGTAAGTGTTTACTGCTGCAACAATCTAGATGTTGTATTCACTTAGCCAGAATCTGAAGAATTCAGCATTCCAATCTCACTAACCAACCTTGTGAAGGTGGCTTCATCTAATGGCTTATTGAATATATCAGCTAGTTGTTTATCTGTAGAAACATAATGCAACTCAATGGTTCCATTAGTTGCATGTTCTCTTATGAAATGATATCTGATGTCAATGTGCTTTGTTCTAGAATGATTGACAGGATTGGCAACTATAGAGATTGCACTTGTGTTATCACACATGATTGAAATTCTTTCCAACACAAGTCCATAATCTCTAAGTTGATTTCTAATCCAAAGCACTTGAGCACAGCAACTTCCAGCAGCTATGTATTCAGCCTCAGCTGTAGAAGTTGACACAGATTGTTGTTTCTTGCTATACCAAGAGACTAACCTTTGTCCAAGAAACTGGCAGCTACCTGAGGTGCTTTTTCTATCCACTCTGCATCCAGCATAATAAGCATCAGAATAACCAACCAGATTGAACCCTGTGTCCTTAGGATACCATAGACCCAAGTTTGGAGTGCCCTTCAGATATTTAAAGATCCAAGTTTGGAGTGCTCTGATACCAGTTTTCAGGATCAAGCGCTTACCACTTGAGCTAAAAGCCCCGGGACTTGTAACAAGGCGCAACTTTATTTAGTTATGCTTAGCCAGGCTTGTAACAAGGCGCAACTTTATTTATTTATGCTTAGCCAGGCGCAAGCGCCACGTTTCGAATAGGGAGATGCTGGACACCCAACAATCCCCCCCCCAGCATCTGCCAGCACTAACAAGTCCCTGTTAAGGGTACAATGGCTGCACAGAATACCTTTGGCATAAATATGCACTCTGTGGGACTCGAACACGCGACCTTGGCTCTGATACCAGTTTTCAGGATCAAGCGCTTACCACTTGAGCTAAAAGCCCCGGGACTTGTAACAAGGCGCAACTTTATTTCCTTATGCTTAGCCAGGCGCAAGCGCCACGTTTCGAATAGGGAGATGCTGGACACCCAACAGTAACTAATTACCTTTTGTACATTTCCAAATAAATATCTTCTTTCCAAAAATAACATGGGTCATTCCATTTAATGAAATAAACTAATAATATTATAATTATTAATAATAACTAACTGATTATCTTTTTCAGCTAAAAGGTAATATCTCTTCTATAATATTAAACTAAAATAGCTCATTTCCAAACTTATCTTTTTTTACTTCTTTTTCAACTGTTATCTTTACTACCTAAAATTTATTCTTTCCCAAACTTGGCTTTTTTACTTCTTTTTCAAGCTATTACCTTTTCAAAGATGGATATGATCTATAATTAAATAAGGGTAAATAAGTAAAATCAACAGGTTAATAGTAATTATATTAAACAAAATTGCTCTGAAATAAAATAATAATATTATAATTACTAATAACTAACTGATTACTTTTTTTCAGCTAAAAGGTAATATCTTTTCTACATTTTATAACTAAAATATCTCATTTTCAAATTTGCTTTTTTTACTTTTTTTTTCAACTACACTTACTTAGTTATTCTTTACTTATTTTATATTTTTTAATAAGTAACTAATTACCTTTTTCAGTTATTACCTTTTGTACATTTTCCAACTAAAATCTCTTTTTCCCAAAACTAACATGGGTCATTCTATTTAATGAAATAAACTAATAATATTATAATTATTAATAACTAACTCATTACATTTTTCAGCTAAAAGGTAATATCTTTTCTATAATATTAAACTAAAATATCTCATTTTCAAACTTATCCTTTTTACTTCTTTTTTGACTATTATCTTTACTACCTAAAATCTCTTCTTTCCTAAACTTGGCTTTTTTACATCTTTTTCAAGCTATTACCTTTTCAAATATGGATTTGATCTATAATTAAGTAAGGGTAAATAAGTAAAATCAATAGGTACCATACCGACCAACCGACCGACCAATCTAGAAAAAAGGGATTTTAGTTTAAAAAATATATAGAAAAGATGACCCGTGATATTTCTAGAAAAAGAGGGATTTTAGTTTAAAAAATATAGAAAAGATGATACGTTTTAGCTGAAAAGAGAGATTTTAGTTAGAAAAAAAAGAAAAAAAGAAACATATTTTGGATGAAAAAGGTAATTGATCGATTAATTAACAGTAATTATATTAAACAAAATTGCTCTGAAATAAATTAATAATATTATAATTACTAATAACTACTCCCTCCGTCCATTGGAGTTCTTTACATTTGCTTTTTGCACGGAGATAAAGATAGTGGGTGTAATATTGTTAAAATAAATGAAGTTGTGGGTGTAATAATGATTTTATTGTTAAAATAAATGAAGTAGTGGGTGTAATAGTGTAAAGTGTTAAAAAAGTGGAATGAAGTAGTGGTTGTAATAATGTATTTTATTGTTAAAAGTTACTATTTTTAGTAATGTAAAGAAATGGAATGAACGACCCAAAATAGAAAGTGTAAAGAAATGAAAAAGACAGAGGGAGTAACTGATTACTTTTTTCCAGCTAAAAGGTAATACTTTTTCTATATTTTATAACTAAAATATCTCATTTTCAAATTCGCTTTTTTTTAAACTTTTTTTCAGCTAGCCTTACTTAGTTATTCTTTACTTATTTTATATTTCTTAATAAGTAACTAATTATCTTTTTCAGTTATTACCTTTTATACATTTTCCAAATAAATCTCTTCTTTCCAAAAATAACGTGGGTCGTTCTATTTAATGAAATAAACTAACAATATTATAATTATTAATAACTAACTGATTACATTTTTCAGCTAAAAGGTAATATTTTTTCTATAATATTAAACTAAAATATCTCATTTTCAAACTTATCTTTTTTTACTTTTTTTTTAAAGGCGCATAAGATATATTAAGGGACTAAGCCCAATCCAACCAACTACCACGACAACCACTACAAATCAGACAAGCCCAAAAGCAGAATTTCCGAACAAGCTCGGTGTTTAGGAGAGTTCAAGAAAACAGAACAGATAAAAAAACTTAAGACAAATGAAACATACTTCTAAAAACAGAAGCCCAATAATTGACCAACATGGAAATTGCAGGTTACCAGTTTTCCATGCCTATGAATACTTCATCAGCACGGATTCCAGCTAGCCCATTGTCATTGCCTTCCTGCATCACCAACTGATCCTCTCCCGGAGGGTTAAAGACTTCATCTTCCATAGCTTCCACATGCACATCTTCTTCGTGAATTCGGTAAAATTGAGGGCCAACCCTGCCTAACCCCATGTCCTGGCTCCAAATCTCAAACATGCGACCAAAAGAGCGTTCCACAACTACCATCTGTTTCCAATTGTTTGCTCCATGCTCAGCAAGATACGCAGCCAACCCATTATCTTCTGCATATGTGAGACGGATCTCTAAGTTAAAATTTCTGTCGGCCCTTATAATGTTGAGTTGCTTTAGAATAAAAGCATTAGCAGGAGCATCCCCTATGTCTCTTGAGTCTTTCCATTCCCAATACGCTGCGACATGATCTGTTTCAAGTATAGCTCTAGGGTAGTCATCATCAAAGATCAGTTTCATCCCTTCCATGAAAGCATGCAACTCATTGCTCCTTTGATTATCAATACACAATGAACCAGCTAGCATTCTGATGATTTTACCCCTGCTATCACGTACCACCACTCCAATCCCAGTTAAATTCCCATTCGGGAGCCTATGACCAGCAAAATGCCCATGCACATTAACCTTTACAACTCCTTTGCGTGGTAACTCCCAGCCCGGATTAACATCAACCATTGCCATTCTTGATGTTACTATGAAAATACTCAATTCTTTTTGGAGGAGAAATGAGTGTTATAGCTGTGTGTATAATACCTCTATATAGGCTGCACTTAGACGAAATTACATGTATAAAAAAACTCTTATATTCCCGATAGTGTTTGCACATCTTCCCATGCCACTAACGTTACTTCCCCTATACAATTGATCTGTTTTACTGACGCTTCAAATTTCTCTTATGGGCCTAAACTACTCTAATGGGCTGTCTAAAAATACTAGAACTAATACCACGAAATAGCAAGATTGTTTCTTCTGCTACCTTGTTTGGCCCAAAAATCTACTTCTTTTAAAAACTCTCTATCAATTTTTTTGATGCTAAAATCTAGTTGGAGTAAAAGTTTTTTAAACTCTTGCTTCAAGCAAAGATTAGAATCCTTCAAGGCCTTGAACTCAAAAATACTATTTACCAGTTCGACATTATCCATGTAAATCATGAAGCTTTTATCTTGCTTACCATACTTGAAAATTTCCCAGATCATGGTTTCAAAAGCTTTTACCTCTGAATCAAAAGCATTTACAGCTTTCTGAGGGCCCGAGAAGAACATTAGCAACTTTCCATCCAAATTCTTAGCAATCCCACCTACGCCAGCAACTACATTACCGTGAGCATCTTTTTTCCACGTTCCATCAATAAAACAAAATATGTTTGCCTTACCCTTCAATAAGTTTTTAGCCGCAACTTCCGTAGAGCCTGTGATCACTCCTACTGGATTTGAGTCCCACCATCTTGCAAATTCCATATGAATGAAATTATTTGCCAGAATCCATTCTATGGTTCTTTTTTGAACCAAAAAAAGTACATTGCTTGCTTCTATCTGAGCATTATTAAAAGTTCTTTCATTCCTGCTTAACCATAAAGTCCATATAGCCTCCACTATTGTTATTTTCCATACTCTTTTCAAACTTTCAACCTTAAACCAACTAGTCATGCAAAATGCTTCTTGGGTATTATTCGGGATTGGTTTGTAAATAAGACCCCACCAGTCAAGAATTCTTCTCCATGTCCTCATAGCAATATCACACTTCCAGAATATGTGCTCCTTATTTTCAATCATCATGCAACCAAAGGAGCACAACAAATTTCCTTGCATATTGCTTATTGTCTGGGCTAGAAAGAATTTTGATGGAAGAATATTAAGATAAAGTTGCCATAAAAAAAATTGTACCTTGGTTGGCACTTTAAGCTTCCAAATACTCTGACATTCTTTATTGTTCACCCTATCAATTCCAGACAAAATTAACGTTCCCAACTTTACTGAATACATACCATTGCCTTGCACCCATGATACAATATCTTTAGAAGGATAAATGGAGATGTTTTGAATCTCTTTACCTAGATCCTCAACCTGATCTCTTTCCCATTGCCTCAATGTGCGCTTCCAAAACACATTGCTCATGTGTTCATAACACTCCCATAGAGCTAGAAAAGTTTCAACATTTATGTCCTTGAGATTTGACAGAGAGTATAATCTTTGAAACTTATCTCTTAAAGCTGATCCTTGATTCCAATGATCTTCCCAAAAAAGAGCAGACTTCCCATCATTTAGTTTCCAACTAAAACTAACTTTCTTCAGGTGAGCTCCTAGCAAGGACTTATCACACACTTCCTTTACACCCAACCAAAGTTCCAATAGGTTTCCTTTTCCAGTTAAATCTTCTAAGCATTCACTGACTTGGCATGCATACTTAGTTCTTGTCCATTTATGCCAATCTTTTCCCCTTTCTGAGTACCACTTATGCACCCATTTTCCCAGCAACGCTGCATTTCTGTTTGCAATGAGGGAAAACCTAACCCACCTTCTGATTTTGGTTTACACACTTTATTCCACGCTATCAAATGCATTTTACTACTTACAACTTTAGAATCCTTCAGTTTGCTACCCCAAAAAAAAGCCGTGTCTTATTGATTCTATTTCCTTACAAACCGACTTTGGCATAAGTGCAGAGTTAAGCCAGTGGTTTGGAAGGCTGTCCAGAACTAATTTGATTAAGACAAGTCTTCCCGCCTTATTTAGAGAATCCACTTTCCAGGCAGCAAATTTCCCTCTTAATTTTCTTAGCAAAGGCTCCCAGCATATTTTCCTACGACATGATATTCCTATAGGCATGCCTAGGTATTGCATTGGCCATGATCCAACTTTACAACCTAGGATCATTGCGCTTTGATGCACTGCCATGTCATTGTTCTTTATAGAGAACAAACTACTCTTATTGAAGTTGACTTTTAGTCCAGAGACTAGTTGAAAATATTGCAAAACTCTTTTTATCCCTTTGACCGATTCAATGTCATTTTTAAGAAAAATGATCGTGTCGTCCGCAAATTGCTAATGAGTTAGTTGCTCCGTACTTCCAGGGAAAGTAAAACCATGAAAAATCCCTAGAGCTGCAGCTTTAGAAAGCATACAACTGAGTACATCAGCTGCTAGAACTACCTAAAATCTATTCTTTCCCAAACTTGGCTTTTTTACTTCTTTTTCAAGCTATTACCTTTTCAAAGATGGATTTGATCTATAATTAAATAAGGGTAAATAAGTAAAATCAATAGGTTAATAGTAATTATATTAAACAAAATTGCTCTGAAATAAATTAATAATATTATAATTACTAATACCTAACTGATTACTTTTTTCAACTAAAAGGTAATATCTTTTCTATATTTTATAACTAAAATATCTCATTTTCAAATTCACTTTTTTTACTCTTTTTTTCAGCTACACTCGCTTAGTTATTCTTTACTTATTTTATATTTCTTAATAAGTAACTAATTACCTTTTTCAGTTATTACCTTTTGTACATTTTCCAACTAAAATCTCTTCTTCCCAAAAATAACATGGGTCGTTCTATTTAATGAAATAAACTAATAATATTATAATTATTAATAACTAACTGATTACCTTTTTCAGCTAAAAGGTAATACCTTTTCTATAATATTAAACTTAAATATCTCATTTTCAAACTTATATTTTTTTACTTCTTTTTCGACTGTTATCTTTACTACCTAAAATCTATTCTTTCCCAAACTTGGCTTTTTTACTTCTTTTTCAAGCTATTACCTTTTCAAAGATGGATTTGATCTATAATTAAGTAAGGGTAAATAAGTAAAATCAACAAGTACCATACCGACCAACCAAACTTTTAATGTTTCGGCTTTTATATAAGAGTAAAGTGCACTTTGTGTACCTACACTTTGGCCGTGACACCACTTGCAATACCCAATTTCAAAAGTGAGCATCTGAAATACTGAAGTTGTTATTTCGTTACATTTTGTGTACTTCCGTCAGTCTGGCGTTAACTCCGTTAAAAAGCCAGGGGTATCTCTGTCTTTTCACTGTCATATCTCTGTCTTCTTCCCAGCACTACCTCCCATCTCTTTCAACCTTCAACCCATCCCCGTCGTACAACACCCATTCCTCCGTTCAGCTTCATCTCAAATCGTAACTCAAGGATAAATGGGTCAACAAAGGAAAGCAAGTTGAAATTATTTCCATATCCACAACCTCGTCCTCATCGCCGAAGACAACACCCCAAAGACGAAGTCTTCTCAGTGTTGATGATCTTGATATCATATCATATGATGAGAAGTGGGGACGTTACATTATGTGCCAAAGACATCACCTCCAGCTTCTGCCGACCACATTTCTCAAGAATATTTATGGTCGGAATCGTCCTCACATTGTAAAACAACTGGCGCAAGGCCTCCTTGGTATACATAAGCCAAGCAATAACAGGAGCAACAGAGAACTCGTCAATATCATCCATTACAATCAAAAGACGCTGCAATCCACTAGTTTGGAAAATAGTCTGAGTAATAAGAATCTCAAGTCTACTAGTAGTAATCTCATGGTAAACCGGCCAATCATTGAAATTAAACGTAAGTGTATGGAGATGGTCACGCCAAGCGTGTCGCCATTTACGACACATTGAAGATGCAATGACAACATCTCGAGCAGCACCAAGTAAGGAAAGGATATTCCCGATGACTTCAACAGGAAGATGCTCATCTCTAGTCAAAACACCAATACACAAATATTCAAACAACTCGTATGCATCCTCACAAAATTAATCCTAATTGCACAAATCAGTACATCACTAAAAAATAATCGCCCTAATAATACCAATTTATTGATCTCATATACTAGTGATAATTAATTAATCAAAAATTTTGATTCAAAATTAGGGTAAATAAAGGTACTAGCATTACAGAATTAGGGCAAGTCACAATCAAAGCAGTATTATAACATAAATACATCTGACGGTTAATTTAATTACTGAAAGGCACAGACGGAGTGGAGAACTGGATTGGTGTTGATGGAGGAAAAGAAAAGGTGAGTGGCTGAAGAGAAGGGGTTGCTGTGTTGGTTGTTGGTGGTAGAAGGAGATGGAATGGAATGGGTGAAGCCGCACGGGATTTTGAAGGGGGAGGAGAAGAGGGGTTGGTGTTGAAGAGAGAAGAAGGGAGGTGCTACGGAATGTGGTAAAAGGGAAGATGATTTGTCACCATTGTAGCAGCTCGATTTTGGATCTTCAAGAAGGAGATGGCAAAATACTATTTTACCATTGATGATTTAACGGAGTTAGTGTTATATAGACGGAAGTACACGAAGTGATAGTAAATTGTTTGTTCAATATTGCAGATGCTCGATTTTAAATTACAATATTGCAAGTGGTGTCACGGTCAAAGTACAGGCATACAAAGTGCACTTTACTCTTTATATAATAGTATAAATAGATTCCATTCAAACATATTAAAATATGTGAAAAAAATATGAATCAAATAAAATAGGACAGAGGTTACATACGTAGGGATGTGAACAATCAATCCATTTACAATCTTGCTTCATTTTAAATTTAATTTGGAAAATGCTAGAGTACCCAAATTAGATCCCAAAAAAATTTTCAAACGACACGTGTCATCTTCTGATCGGTCATATTATGATGAGGTCTCTTGTATTCACATCAATCACACCAATTAAAACAAATTGGTACCCAAAAAATTTCCCAAATACCAAATGTAGTAATTCAATCAGTTGTAATAATAGTGGACCCCCCTACATTTACACCACCCACCCAATCAAAAATTTCCACCATGCTATAAAACAAATGAGTTACTACTAATTTGTCACAACCAAATTATCGCAAAAGACGGTTGAAGAGCGGTTTGAATCGCTGGTAAGTATTGGAGTATCTGATTTGCTGATTCACTGGTAAGTTTTGTCCTGAGTTTGCTTTTGTTTTGCTGGGTGTGATTCGTTGGTTTTGTTTCGTTCGGTGGCTGAGTTTTTGTCGAGAATATGCAGATTTCTGTTCGTGTTGGTTGTTCGTTTGTGTTTTTGTATTCGAGTTTTATGTTAGTTTTGTGTTCTTCATTTTTGCTAGTTACCAAGTCCATTAGATGAGTCGTGTGTGCCGCTTGTTTTTGAGGTTTTCTGAGTTCGCTGGTCGAGTTGTTTGCCAAGTTGTTAAGCATTGCTGAGTTCTGTGTTCTGTGGTTCGTTCGATGCTGTTTTGTTTTTTACTGGATATTAATTCTGGTTTTAGTTAGTTTTTGTGAGCGTTCCGAGTTTTTCATCGAGTTCTGCGTGTGTATTTTATTTACGATTCGAGTTTTGGTTGTGCTTTTGGTTTGTTTCGGTGCTGAGTTGAGTCATGGGTATTCACCAGTTGTCTCGTTTTGTGGTTGAGTTCGTGGTGCCGAGCCTAAGTTTGTGTCTGTGTTGAATGACTAGTTTTCGAGTCCTGCTAAGTTTGTCGAATGGTCTGTAAAATTCCATAAGTTTTGCTGCGAGTTTTCTGAGTCTATGCTGAGTTGTTCTGAGTCTGCTATGTAGTTGATTTCCGTGTTTTTGTTCGTAGTCAATTTCTAGTCAAATTATTAATTAAATGTTGATTGCTTGATTTACTCACCTATTTAATTATGGTTTGAAATTGATTAGCTATCTTAAATGTCATGCATTTAGTTTTGGAAAGTTGTTTAGGGTGATTGATATATCTTAGATTTAGAATTTAGTATTTATTTGTTAGGCAAATATTATGGAGCTATTTTAAACACTTAGCAAATACTAATACTGTAGCTGGAATTGTTTGTTTTTGATTCACTAATTTTATTTCTGGTCATTAATTTTTAGGTTGTAGTCAAAGTAATATTTAAGTGGTCCATTAATAAGATTAAAAGTCCTAATTATTTAGGGTGTTTTATGGTAGTGTAATGATTCTTTCTTTTGATTGATTATTGTAGCTTTTTTTAGCTAATTTTGTAATGGTAATTTTATTAATTTTAGCTAATTTTAGCATGTTATAATGGATATTCCGTTATACTTTTAAATGTATTAATTGACTAATTAATCAAAGATTTTAATTCAAAACTTGTTTTTTTGTAGATTTGTCTTTTATATATTTTATGATATACATGTAAATTTATGTGATTATTACAGTTGATTTGTTTGCACGTTCAGTAATTGGTGATCATAATTTAGGCCTATTTTGGGATTGTGATGATCAATTTTGTATCTTTATTGGGGGCCATAAATGATGGCATTTTTGGTGCCTTGAAGAGGTATTTTGTGACCATGATTTTGGTTTAGTTTGTGATTGTGATAATCAGTTTCGTTCCTTTATTGGGGGTCATAAATGATGGCATATTTTTGCTTTGGAGAAGTAATTTGTGCCATGAATGATGACGAGTTGTGTGTTGTACTCTTTTGACCTATTTAAAATGAGTAATTGGTATTGGTTTTTTGCTAGCAATCATCTCTCTTCGGTTGTTCTATAAAATTAGTATTGTAGGTTTGAGGAATATTAGAGAAAATGACCAAAATACACCACTTTTGTAGTCCCCCTGCCCAAAATGCCGATATGCGGGAACATCCGCCCTTTTTGCCCACGAGGTACGCATGTTGGGCATGCGTACTCTGGGATACGCATTCTGGTAATGCGCATCTAGGGTTACGCATCACCCAGATGCGCATTGACGTCAACTGACGTCATTTCTTCATAAACAGCTCTGGCGCTCCAGCGACCAAAAAATCGCCTGGAAATCGCGTCCTCCCGTCCATCCGATTCAGGCCACCTCCACAAAAACTAAGCACATGAAAATGATGCCCATACATGTCTCTACATGCTACCATATTCAGTTGATGATTTCAGGCCCCGCAGGGGCGTATACGAATGATCTGGAAAATAAATCGGAAAAAAGAACTCGATTTGGGGGTTTCTATTCCGGCTTAATAAACTGGAAAATGGTTGGTATAGGCTTGTAGAGTAAGTAAAGGCGATCGTTTTGGTATATGACATGGTATCCAAATATGCCTGGAAAGCACTGAACGAATCGCTTGAAATATTGATCGGAAAACGCTTCCGGCATCGATCGAGAGAGAAGTTGAACAGTGCCTAACACGCATGTTCAACATGCGTGTCCTTGAATACGCATGCTGAACATGCGTATTGCAAGTACTGTTCACGTGTATACTTCACGTGTATACTGAAGCTGAATTAACAAAGTGTACGCAGTACTGTTATGCGTGCTCGACCTATACGCATTGCAGAATTGCGTGTACCCTATACGCATTCTCAGAATGCGTGGCCCGTGGGTAAAATAGGCGGACAGTTTCATTCGTGGGTATTTTGGGCAGCTAGAATTAAAATGTGGGCATTTTGGTTTTTCACCCGGAATATTATCGGTCGTATGTCTGATGAATTTTTATATTTATATTTTATATATTATCTTTTTATTATATCGTAGTATTTTATTTTATTTTATTTTATATTTGGTTGGATTTTAAATTTATTTTATCTTATTTATAAATTTTTGTTTTTGAAAATGTATTACAATTTATTCAATTTTAGTTATTTTATTATTTTCATCTCAATGTAATATAACGACTCTTTACTTAATTTTAAATTATTATTATTTATTTTAAATAGAGGTCTAACCATAGGGATCCCCTTTGGTTAGATTATATATATTCTTATTTTTCTTTTAATATTTTATCACATTATTTAGGTTTTATTATTAAATAATATAATATTATTTACTTTTTGTTTTATCTCAAACTTATGTCTTTGTTTTAACTTAGTTTTCTTGTTTTGTATCTGATTTTATGACTTCTCAGTTTCACTTAGATGGGAAGAAGATGGAAAAGGAGATTTTTGAAGTCGGGAATGGGACTGCGATAGCAGAAGAATCAAGAAGAGTCTAGCCTTTTGTTTAGTTAGGCACGATGTATAATGATGTACTTTTATTTTAGTTGGGCACTCTTTTTCCCGCTTGAGTTTTTTTTCCAAAGGGTTTTGCTCATTTGGGGTTTTTTAACGAGGCCTAGTTTGGTGGATATAAAGGTTTTATTATCTAAGCTTCCGGGGGAATCTCTTTCCTATGGATCATGCGATTCATGGATTGGCTAAGCATACCTTTCGGTTAGATAATGAGCTTTTATTATCTTCTTGTAATGTTTTTCTGATTTTTTTTATCAATAAAATGATTTATCATTTTAGCAAAAAAAAAAAATTTCCACCATGCCATGTAAGCATTGCCACATCATTTGGGAGCAATTTTTTGGGTACCAATTTGGATTACCTAGCATTTTCCATTAAAATATCTCATATTACCAAATAACCAATACCACGTCATTTGGGAACTTTTTTTGGGATGATATTTTAAAAAAATTATTAAGTTTTTTTTAGTATAATTACACGAATATATTATCATAATTAGAAGAAGTTTTGTGTATACCACCGTTGTTTTACGCTACCCAATCATTTTCAAAATTTGTTTTTGAGAAAATCTTAAAAGTAAATTGTTGGGTTTTGTTATTTTACGAAAAAATTAAAATAATTTTATATATTAAATTCAAAATCCAATACTTTATTTTTTTAATTTTTTTAAAAAAGAATTTTTAAATTTAAATCCCATCCAACTCAATACTTCTCAACCCCCAATCCAAACAATCATTGTGCTGCTACTGTTCTACAAAATCACTTCTGTAGTACCTAGTCAAGGAGCTGCTTACTATGTCACAACTGATATGATGTTAATTTACGAAGTCATTCATCGATGAACCAGCACGGAATCGGGAAAGGAGCAATGCTCCATCGCTTCACCTGTGAGTTATAAAGAGCCGATTTCGATACAGTTGCACAAACCAATAATCAACATCTATTTTAGACTTCAGTCAATCCCAATCCTTACACAGAAATTTTGATATACAAACAAATGTCAATAAGTATCAACCTAACAAAAATGCCCCCACTGTACATTTGATCCTGCTAACACCTACAAAATTATATACATCATACACATACAAAAATAGTCTAGCCACATTCGAAGATAATACCTGCAGTGTGAATGTATTCTTCGTACTCAAAAATCTCGTATTGGTTCTATTACATCATCGAGGTCCAAGAACCGTAATAGTTAACTGCTTAGATGAAGAATCTGGATCATGAAATGTTCTCTCCGTGAAGAATCCAGGTTGTTTAGGATGAGGGAGTGCAATATTACTGCTCAGCATTAAAACAATATGGGACATGCAAGGTCTATCCACTGGATGTTGCTGAACGCACAATAATCCTATTTGAATAACTCGGAACACTTCAAGATGGTTACATGACTCCAAGATTGTCTCGTCAAGAAGTCCCAGAAGCTTGTCTTCTTTATAACTTCTCCATGCCTAAAAGAGATGATATGTAATTTAAAACGAAGTCTTGTCTGTAGCATACAAGTAGGATAAATTTTATTTTAGGTACTTACATGTCCAAGAAGGTTTAGGCTATGATCGCTGTGAATGAATGATCTGTTTTTCTTTCCACTTACTATCTCTATCACCAAAACACCGAAGCTATAGACATCAGATTTAGTTGAGAAAATTCCATCTATAGCATACTCCGGGGGCATGTAACCACTGCAAGAGCCAAGGGACAAAAACCAAAATTTATATCAGTCTTGCACAAGGGATACAAAATCTTGGTAGTGTACTAGTGTTTCATGAATTCGTACTATGTCCCAACAACCCTTGTTGTATTTGCTTGAGTTTGATTTCCTCCAAAACTTCTCGCCATGCCAAAATCTGAAATTTTTGGATTCATCTCGTGATCGAGTAGGACATTACTTGTTTTGAGATCTCTGTGAATTATTCTTAGTTTAGAGTCTTGGTGAAGGTAGAGAAGTCCCCTAGCAATGCCATTTATTATGTTGGAGCGCCTTGACCAATCCAGTGCTTTGCTAGCTTCTTCATCTGTTCATTTGATTTCTAGTTAATTCACATAGCTCTACAATTTGATCGTGTACAGATAAATACTGCATTCAAGAGTTTGATTCTATTCAATCATAGAAGAGTTTGGGTTCGAAACATTTGATAATTATTTAGTTTAACTGAAACTCGTTTTGCAGAATTTCCTGAGCAATGTAATTAGATGCAGTAAAAAAAACAAATTAGAATTCAACATTGGACCATCCGGGTTATCCTAAGTATCATATAATCTTTTTCTGTACATCAAATAGAGTAACTTTGTATTGGGATAGATAGACCTGGTAGTACCTACTCCAAGAAGTGCTGAAGTGGTACATGGACATATAATTCCAATACGACATTCCTTTCAGAAAAGCCAAGTGTAGGGTAGCATGATAACAAACTTCGTTTCATTGATGCTATTAAAGAACTTGTAAATGTCTCAAACTTTATAGAAAGGCCATACCAAGAACTTGTAAATGTCACAAACTTTATAGAAAGGCCATACCGAAGATACAGGAATCTAGACATCTGTTGGGCAAGTATTCGTATATCAGCATCCTTTCCCCTTTGTCAACGCAGCATCCAAGAAGTGACACTAGATTTCTATGTTGTAGCTTGGCAATACATGAAACTTCGTTCATAAACTCATCTACTCCTTGTCTTGAATCCTTTGCCAGCCTCTTTACAGCTATTTCTTGTCCATCGGTCAATAAGCCCTGAAAAATTAAAATTGATCTAGTGATGCTTCCCGTTCTGCAGTGGTGGATTGTACTATATGTAAATTACCGTGAGATAATATATCATGTTTGCGACCGCCCAAAATACGTTCAGATGTTTCTGTTAGATTATATTCAGTCTTCAAGTGTGAAACAGTGATAGTGCTCATTAATGTGGAATAATGTGTAATCTCTTTTCACAGTAAGAATCAAAAGCTATTTCAGTGACAGAAAAACCTTTTTTTTGTCCTGGTTTAATTAGTACACATTTAGCAATAATGTTAGTAGTTTTTTACTTTGCCAGGTTATGTTGTGAAGAGAAATAGTTTATAGTTAGAGCTTTTTTCTGGCTTTCTGGCATATGGCACATGGGATGAGTAACAAAAAACCTAAATGGGCTCTCATGATATCAGATAATGCTTAGTTTATGTGCAGTCACCTTGTAAACAGGTCCGAATCCACCTTCTCCAAGTTTATTATGGTTGGAAAAGTTGTTTGTGGCATTTGCAATTTCTGTGAAATCAAATAGTGGCACTTCGAAATCTTCCCCCTCGATTTTGTTCAAGGCTACCATTTCTGAATTAAATTTTGTCCTCCCTGTAAATAAAAGTTGCAAGTTAAGTTCATCATTACCAAGTGTTGACAACAGAAGTATCATTATAGTTTTCTTGACTACATATACCTCTTTTCTTCTGAATTCTCATCCTCAGTAAATGCAGCAGGAGGGAAAGTAGAGCTGTTGCTAATATGGTAAGTACTATCACAATTGCCTTCGTAACTCTGGACTTCTTACTTTCCATTCCATAATCTACATTTAGGGGGAAATGAAGAAGTTAGTCCAAAAGAGAAGGAGTTATGTTAATGTTAGTGTTCTGTTTTGTACTTGGTTCAAAGTGAAATGTAGATGAATAGATGTGTTATCTTACCAAACTCAGAAGACATTTTTACATACATATCTTCCCCATCTGTGTAATACTTGATATCCATCAGCTCACCAAACCATAAGATGCAACCACTTCCGCCTTCTCTAATATCTGCATTCGTATAAGCTGTACAAGAGCAGTTCTTTAAGCACAAACTCTCACATTCCTCAAGATTTGTGCTCATATTATACCATGAAGTTCGCGTATCTGGCAATTTCACACCCGAATATTTCATAAAACTCTCTTTACCCGAACAACTCATTTGACTTCTACCAACACACCCATCAGAGTAAGCTTCTGCCTTCCACTTTTCGCTAAACTTTGGAACAAATCCTTTCAAACATTCACATCTCGGGTAGTTATTAGGATTACAACCTCCATATGGACCACAAAATCCATAACGATCACATTTTTCCATATGTAAAGTGGTATAGACAACCCAATCTTGATTCCTATGACTCCATATCATAATAGTTGATTCACCGTCTGGATTTAACACATACCTTGATATAGGAGTATTGTCATCAGCAAGTTCATACCTAAAATAAATTTCTTTCTCATTAAAAACAAACTCATCAGCAATAAATCCAAACATTTTAGTCTTGGAATTACCACTAAACCATAAACCAACCCAGGGTCCAGCTCGAGCCCATAGCACAGAACCTTTCCAGAGAAGTAACTGCGGAAAACCATTAGTATCCATCCTGTGAGTAAAATTACCTGGAGCTGGATCATCTACGCTTCTCCACGGTGTCAAGCACCTGTCAATACCATTCACCAAGTCTATTCCAAACTTCATCCCAGGTAACTGAGTATCTACTGGATAATCAAAACTCTGCCACAAATAATTCTCCGAATCTCTATCAACTGCATCTCTTAAAACAAGATTCCCATTATCTAATAGCTGTACCAGAGGATTCTTAATCGCAGAATTTCTTGAGACGGATGTCCAGAGAACTTTACCACCAACACCACTAGTAACTACCATAGATCCTTTAATATTGAACATTACAACACCTGAAGTGTTATTGAGTGGTGTCTCTCGGTTAGCAACCCAGACTAGTGTTGATTTCGACACCATGTACCATATACCAAGATACCTGTTTTTGGAACTTCCTGGACTGAAAAAACCAAGTTCGAAATTCCTACCTGCTGATACTATAGTGTTACCATCTGTAATGGTTTGGTTTGCTCTGATTGTGTCTATTGCAGAAGATGTGTTCAAGTTTGAAATAAGAAAACAACTATACAGAATGATGGTGATGCATTGTATTGGTTCGCACATGGATTGCTTTTTGTTCAACATGGTTTAGGCCTTGCTGCTACAAAATTCCCATTTGAAAACCGTTCCTTACTCAGGTTTTGAATTCAGGCTTCGGTGACTTTACGAAAACAACCAAACTCTTAGATAAAGTCTGCGTACATCTTACTCTTTAGTGCCGCATTGCTTTGGTTCATAAATGAGTTGGTATCTTAAATAAGTACAGATTTTGATCAAAAAATGGTGGTGTATACAGCAACAAATAATACAGTTGAATCTTGATTCTCAGTCTGCAGATGAGCATCAGATTAAGGGGCCAATGTTTCAAACTTGGTGGCTGACTGAAGGTTAATTATTAAATTAAAGGGCGTTCGTTAAAAAATACTCCCTCCGTCCCAAGTGTTTGTTTACGTTTGCTTTTAGCACGGAGACCAAGATATCCCATTAAAATAAGTGAAGTAGTGGGTGTAATAGTGATTTTATGGTTAAAATAAGTGAAGTAGTGGGTGTAATAGTGATTTTATTGTTAAAATAAGTGAAGTAGTGGATGTAATAGTGTAAAGTATTGTTAAAATAAGTGAAGTAGTGGGTGTAATAGTGTTAAAACTTACTATTTTAGGAAACGTAAAGAATTGGTTGGGACATCCCAAAAAGGAAAGTGTAAACAATTGGTTGGGACAGAGGGAGTACTTAATAAAGTTCGAAAAAAGTATATTGTCTAACATGACCTTTCAAAAAAGAATAGGTTTTCCAACATGATCTAATTTAATTGGTTGCTCCAGTAGTCCAATGTAGCAGAGCAAAGCATGTGACTGTGTATGAAAGGGAAACTTTACCTATAATTAATTTTTGGATCAACTCAATGTTTGTCTATTTAGCACAAACAAAAAATATAAATCCTTTCTAGATATGCTATCAAATAATTTAGTAAAGTAGTATATCATATAAGATTTTCTGGCCTCGTATATAAAAAGTTTTTTTGATTGTTGTCCTTGTATAGTCCTCCTTTTGTCCCCTCATTTCTTTACAAATTTTTTTCAACACACATTTTAAGGTTCCTAAAAAATATTTTCATAATTTATTTTTAAAATTTTTCTTTTCTGTATAAAAATAGAATTATTTTTAAAAAATTTTTTGTATAAAAATAGAACAATTCTATTTTCATACAAAAAAAAAAAATTTAAAAATAAATTATGAAATCCGTGCTAGAATTACGTTCCCCAAACTAAAGAACCGTATACAACAAATTTGTAACCAAAATGCATTCTTTGATTTATTTTAAAATCAGTTAAGTGAAAATTTTCACACTTTAGTTATTTGATAAAATTTAATTGGATTTGGTTTCACGCACCTGAGTGTTATCACCCCGGTAGAAAAAAGGTCCCCAATATCACAATTTTTGAATAATTGTTCCAAAATGTCATAGTTCAAAACATTAATGCCAAATATAACTCTAAGACACACTATCGTGTAACGTTTCAATTTTTCTTTTTCTTTTGACACTAAAGCGTGTAACATTTTGGTGGGGGGAGAAAGGGAGGGGGAACGCCACTTCAAGTGACATTTGATGAGGGAGCTAGATGCATTAGCATTTTAGAGGGAGGAACGCCACATTACGTGGCGTTTGGGTTGTTGCTTCTTCTTTTTTTTTTCCCTAAATATATATTTATAAATAATATTAAAAATTTATAATCAAATGGCCACTTAAAATTATATTTTTTTAATTTAAAAAAATACAATTTTAATTAATCTTAGGGTTTCAATAATTAAATTTTGGGGTTCAACAGTTCTATTTTGGATTTAAAAATATTTAGAATAACCAATAAATCGTATGCGAACTTCCCTAAATCCTAGACCATAAACCTTAACTTATCCTGATTTTTTAAAAATCAAAACGCCGAACTCAATTAAAAAATATAATTTTAATTGACCATTTGTTTATAATATTTTTAATATTATTTGCAAATATATATATTTAGGAAAAAAAACAAAAAATAAAATTAGAAATACACTAAACGCCACATAAAGCGGCGTTCCCCTCAATCCCCACCCAAAACACCACATTAAGTGGCCTCCCCCCAAAATATTAGTTGACATAGCGTCTTCCCTACAAAGCTATTTGAAGTAGCGTTGGCCCTCCCTCTCTTCCCAAAACGCAAGCCCGGCTATTAACCTGTGCAGCCAGCCCAACTGCACAGGGCCCAAAATTTTCAGGGGCCCCCAATTAGTTAAGCCCATTACAATAGGTAGGTATCAATCAGGAAGAAAAAAAAGAACGTGTAAAAAAAACTGAAATTCAGCAATTTTTTTCCAACAGTCGGGCTTACTCTCTCTCTAGTCTCAATCTTGATTTGCGGAAGAAATCAAATGAGTATGATTATATCTCTCTACTCAATCAATATATTCTTATGACGATTCCGGTTCTTAGAAAGTGTATAATATGATGATCTGGTCGATAATTTTGCTTCAAAAAATGCTCGAAGGCTATCCCTTTATAAATAAATATTTATGATTTATGTTTGATATTGTACAATAACATTTTTTTTTAATAAAAAGGGCCCAAAATTCAAATTTAGTGACATTTTTTTAAATGAAAAGGGTCCAAAATTCAGATTTAGCACATGGCCCATTCATTTATCGAGCCGGGCCTGCCAAAACGGCTACACACTTTAGTGTTTTTTAGGAAGAAAAAAAAATTAAAACGCTACACGATGCACATAACTGTATTTTAGAGTGATATTTTGGATTATCTTTTCAAATTATGATATTTGAGATCATTTAATTTAAAATTATGATAGATTAGGACAACACTCAGTAGAGAAAATATGATGAGTGAGCTAATTTATAAAATTATCATTAATTTTTTTTTATATGTAATTTTTTATCCGGTTATTTTCTTCTTTGCGAATTTTTATCCACGATATTTTCATATCCCACTCCAGAGTTTATTTTATTTTTATTAATCGGAAAAAAAACCAAAAAAGGTGCTCCTAACTAGAGCCGACAATTTGGTACACGACACGAATAAACAACACGAAAACGACACGAAAAATATGGATATGGGTTCACCTTTTCGATACACGAACACGAAAGTACACGAACACGAAAGAACACGAGGCCTAAATGGGTATGGATATGGGTTTACCCTTAGGTATACGACACGACACGAAAGTACACGAAATAAATAAATAAATCTATACTATTATATAAAAGCCGAAACATTAAAAGTTTTGGTACCTGTTTTTTGGTACTTGTTTTTTGGTACCTATTTTTTGGTACTTCGTGAATTTACTTATTTACCCCTCATTATAAAGAAAAATAAATACACCTAAAATAAGTAATAACATAATATAATTAATGGTAATTAGTCGAGATATTACCTTTTATAAACACCTAAAAACATCAATCGTATCATATCTTTCCATTATTATTATTTCCTTTCGAACTAAAACACGTTACCTTTTAATTTAAAACAAATCTTACAATCATTAATATATACCCGAAAATATCACACCATAATTTTCAAGAAAAAAGTACCTCTTTTTTGGTACTTGTTTTTTGGTACCTATTTTTTGGTACTTCGTGAATTTACTTATTTACCCCTCATTATAAAGAAAAATAAATACACCTAAAATAAGTAATAACATAATATAATTAATGGTAATTAGTCGAGATATTACCTTTTATAAACACCTAAAAACATCAATCGTATCATATCTTTCCATCATTATTATTTCCTTTCGAACTAAAACACGTTACCTTTTAATTTAAAACAAATCTTACAATCATTAATACATACCCGAAAATATCACACCATAATTTTCAAGAAAAAAATAACACCTAAAATAAGTAATAACATAATATAATTAATGATAATTAGTCGATTCACATAATAAAATTAATGGTAATTAGTCAATTGCTTTTTTCACATTAATATATTAAAATTAATGGTAATCAATCGATTGTCTTTTTCATATTTACTTTTAGTTGAAGATATTACCTCTTATAAACACCTAAAAACATCAATCATATCATATCTTTCGATCATTAATATTTCCTTTCGAACTAAAACACGTTACCCTTTTAATTTAAAACAAATCTTTCAATTATTAATATATACCCGAAAATATCGCACCATAATTTTTAAGTAAAATATAACAACTAAAATAAATAACAATATAATATAATTAATGATAATTAGTCGATTGTCTTTTTCATTTTTACTTTCAGTTGAAGATATTACCTTTTCTAAGCACCTAAAAAGATCAATCGTATCATATCTTTCAATCATTAATATTTTCTTTCTAATTAAAACATGTTACCTTTTTAATTTACAACAAATCTTACAATCATTAATATATACCCGAAAATATCACACCAAAATTTTCAACTATTAATAAAATATATTAAAAATGATATACGTTGTTTGTAATAAGGAAACATTATTATAATCCGTAAACATGAGTATATTAAATTATATCAAATTAAAATTAAAAAATAATGATTATATAAAAATATAATTATAATATTAAATAAAAATTTTAACATAATACAAGAAACCCGTGCATTGCAATACTAATTATTAACTGATTATTTTTTCAGCTAAAACATATCATCTTTCTATTTTTTTCTAATTAAATTCCCTATTTTCTAGAAATATCATGGGTAACGTTAATTTCTAATTTTCTAAAAAAACACTAGGAGATTTTAATTTGTAAAAGAACATAATTAAATTACAATTAGTATAAAATAATAATTAGTTACCTTTTTCACCTAAAGCATGTCACCTTTTTAATTTTCACGTTATCTTTTCTATTTTCACTAACTAAAATCTCTCATTTTTCAATTATATTAAGGGCAGCTCTTTTTAATTAAATAAAATAATAATATGATGATACTAATAATTAATCGATTAACTCTTTATGCTAAAACATATAATTTATTTTCTATATTTTCTAATTAAAATCCCTCTTTTCCTAAAAATATCACGGATAATAATATTTTATCTAAAAACATTACACGCAATTTATTTAGTAAAATAACATAATCAACTTATAATTACTATTGACTAATCAATTACATTTTTCAACAAAAACATGTTACCTTTTTATTTTCTCTAACCAAATCCTCTATTTTTCCAATTATATCATGGGCATTCTATCTAATTAAAAAAATTATTTTATAATTGCTAATAATTAACCGATTAACTTTTTCAACTAAAATCCATCATCTTTTCTAAATTTCTAACTAAATCCCTCATTTTCTAGAATTATCACGAATAACGTTTATATAATTATCATCATAAAATCTCATTTAAAAATTTAAGCCTCCAAAAATCATGTTTTAAAAAAAGTAATTTAAATAATAAAAAAATTTCTTATAATATTAAAAAAAATCCGTGCATCGCACGGGTTTTAAGCTAGTATTTTAAAATTATATAAATGTATATTGTAAACTCTTGAAGCATGTTACCAACACACTTTGAACAATCATTTTACCCAAGTTCTGACATGTTCCAAGATGACTATAATATAATATCAATGATCGATATATACAATCAAACAGATGTAATTAATCAGTCATACAAGCCAAAAATGGTGTTATATGTAGCGGAACAGTGAATTTCTAGCAAATTTAAAGTAACTTGAATTCTAGCACTTCTGCAGCAAGAACCGTTAGTTTTTCCTGACATCCCCTATTTTAAAAAGTGTACAAAAGGAAACATATAGAATAAGCCGTGGCAATATAGTATACTTGTTTATGCTTATTAGAGCCGGTAATTTCGTACTCGACACGAATAAATGATACGAAGGTACACGAACACGAAGGTACACGAACACGAAGGTACACGAACTTTAAATGGATATGGATATGGATTTACCCTTTCGATACACGAACACGAATGTACACGATACGAAAGTACACGGTGGGACCCGAATTGCCAGGTCTACTCCTAACTCCGAAGTAGCATTTCTGAAAATCAGTGTAAAGCTGCCTTTCATTTCTAACACAATCTTCCATACAAATTACTTACACACTGTTGCTTCACTGCTACTACTGCATCATCAATCTATCATCATAATCATCTCTCTCTCTCTCTCTCCCGCATTTCACATGAACTGCCTTCACAATCTCCCTAGGTTTGCTATTCATTCATCTACTCAATTTCATTTCAACATACATACACACACACACGCACTCCTATAACTTCAATAATTGAAATTAAACTGAGATTTTTATTTTTCAGATTCAGATCCTCATTTTTGCCACTTCAAGATAGTAAATGTTGCGCTAACATATCTCCCTGCGTTCTCACTCTCACGGTAATAATTTAATCTCATATGATTTTTTTTTTTTTGTTTTGTGTATATTTATGTATGATGTGAATCATGAATGTGTTTTTATATGTATATGCAGGGAGTTATCAGTGCTACTGATCGGCGTCGAAGCATTTCGATGAAGGTGATTTCATTAAATTTCGAATAGTGTGATTACTAGTTAGTGTTTATTTAATTGAATTGCTATGTAATTTGCATTCTAATGCTAGTGAACTTATGTTGATTGTATTATTGTTTTAGCAAATTCATGTTCTGTATTTTGTTTTAGATTTTGATGTTGAGGAGTTTGTCCTATTTATTAGATATTTTCTACCTTTTTCCGAATGATTTTTCATGTTTAATCACTCCAAGTATCCGGTAATTGTTCTGTTCCACTATTCCTAATAACTCTCTATATATACGAACAGCATGGATGAAGATTTTAGTTACCAGTGCCTTTTTTTTTTATTCTACTAGTTTATCTTTAGCTTGAGTACAACCGAAATGTCTAAATATATTTGTTAAGTTGACTGAGATTCAAAATCGATATCTACTGATATGTTATATGGTCTAGTACTCTAGTGGGTTAGAGACATTTCAGATTTGTAATAATACCAAAAAAAGGCTCATGACTAAATAGTTATCCTCTATCCTGCTATTTGTTTGAGCGATCATGTCTTGTGATCTAGACAATTTAGTTTATGACATTGTGTATGGGACATTAGCTTAGAATGTAATAGAATTCCATGACTTGATTTGGCCCTATAAGAGAATTAATGAAACGGTCCGAATCTTTGCTTATTAATTTCGAACCAGTTCTGATCGTGGTTCTAGGGGTTACTTTTAATGATCATGTCATGCATGTCTCATTTTAGGCAACAAATGGCTCTACGCCAGTTAATAATGTGGAAGGTGCTAAAGTGGAGGAGGAGAAGTCTGATGAATACAGTAATAACATGACTGAAGCTATGGGTGCTGGTAAGCTTACCGTGTGCCATACTAAAACTTTTGCTTTCGAGGATAGATTTTTGGATACATTTTTCTATATTTCTTTTGACGTATTTTGTACAGTGTTGACATATAGGCATGAACTGGGAATGAACTACAACTTTATTCGTCCAGACTTAATTGTTGGGTCATGCCTGCAGGTGATATTCTTATGCGTTCTTTTATTTTGAGAGCACATCTTATTATTTCAACCCCAGAATCTTATGAACTTTCTTCTTTACCTGACTGCAGACTCCAGCGGATGTGGACAAGCTTCGTGTCATAGGAGTGAAAACCATTTTTTGCTTGCAAAAAGATTCTGATCTTGAGTATCCTACATAGCAATTGAATCCATTTATTGTAATTCTTTTTCGTGCATGTGAAAAAGTCAATATCTACTACATAACAGATCATAATTTGTGATAATGGTAGTATTGGTCCTTAACTACAATCTCCAGATACTTTGATGTTGACATCAATGCCATTAGGGAATATGCAGGCACATTTGATGACATTCAGCACTTGCGTGCTGAAATAAGGTTGGTTGAATTAATAAATAAAGAAGTTCAACCGTTCTCTTTCTTACCGCCTCCTTTTATCTCGATTCTTTACTCTTAGCAGAAGTTGTAGCTTGGGTCCGAGAACTCGTACTATGTGTTTTGACGTTATTTCATCATCATGAAAATTACGTAGATTTTATCTTCACTGTGGTTTGGTATACATATAGCTCAAGATTGGAGATATTACAAATTCTCTGTCACAGAGTTCTTCCTTTGTTCGATACAAATTATCTTCATCTTGCAGATCATCTCTAATACTTTTGTAACACTGCTAGGTGCATCCTCACTTGAAGTTGTAGAGTCAGTATAAACTATAAATTATTTGACTTTTGTGCAAGCTTAAATTTAAGGAGTGTGACATTATTAAATTATGATAAAAAGTAACAGTTTCCAAAGCCGTGGAAAGCTGTATGCAAAATCTCCTTGATTGTGATTTGTGAATGGTGTTGCTTTCTCTTTTAGTCCAAGCGAACTAGCAATTGCATCCATAGATGAAACAGTGCGCTCTTTAAATACTATAAACTAATGTCTATTGGAACAGGGACTTCGATGCATTTGATTTGAGGTTGCGGCTTCCTGCTGTTGTCAGCAAACTACATAAAGCGGTAAATCGAAATGGGGGTGTAACTTACATCCATTGCACAGCTGGACTTGGAAGAGCGCCTGCAACTGCGGTAAGCATTGTAATTTAATGTCATCTATGATTTTCAATTCATTTCACCACTGAGCCTATCGGCTGTTGGCTGTAGCTCTTATTTAGAACTTGGTATCTGAGTGGAGAGGTTACGAAAATAACACACAGAAGTGTCCCATGCCCAATGGAAAAGTCGTAAAGTCGTCATGCAGTAGATTTTTCAATGGTCGAAGAATCATTGAATTTTTCATGAACCTTCTGCCTGTGCCTTGCGACCCAAATTCTCTTGCTCTGCGGATTAGTTTGTAAAACTATATTATGTGATGTTTGCTTCATATCTGTAGTCTCCGATATTGTGAACTTATACAAGATACCAGTTAACTATTAGGACATGGAAATTACAATAAGCAACTTGTGCAGAGTTCATGAAATGCGATGAAATCTTCTAGAAATATGTATTGCGTAGGCAATTGAAGAATATTGTAGAAGAGAGAGCGACTGTCTGCCTTCTCAAATTGAGATGCAGTATCTTAAAAGAAAGAGTGGAAATTTTAGATTCCTGTCTAAGCCTGGGTCACTTTTACATTCATGGAATGTACTAATACTTGCCAAGACTTGCAGCTGGCATACATGTTCTGGGTTCAAGGCTATAATCTCAAGGAAGCCGTCAACATACTACTGGTAATTCCTATCATTATCTACTTGCGGATCTTCTTGTCAGTGGATTACATTATTCAGCATATCATAATGTGTAGTTAAGAGATGCTAATTAACAGATTCATTGACTGTAAATCACGGATAGTGATCAGCTGTTGTTAACAGTTCTGATCAGGCTGTAATCAGGGATAGCAATTAGCCGATTCTGAGAAGATAATTAGGCAGTAATTAGATATGGGCCCGTTTGGTGTTGCTGTTGGAAACAACAACATCAGCTTATTTTTGAAAATCTGGTAAAGTCAATTTAAAAGCTACTTTTCTGAAAAGTGCTTTTGGCTGAAAAACTGCTTTTAGAGAAAGCAGGTCCCCCATGCTTTTGAAAAAGCTGTCCTAAAAAACTTATTAGCACCTTCTAAAAAACAAATTAAAATACACTAGTATTTACTAAAAAAAATAAAACACATATTTTACATAAATACATACTCTATAAGTTATTCTTTGACTTGAAATTCAACTACATACTCTTTCAATTATATTTTAATATAACGTTTTTAACTTGTTATTTTTAGGAAGGTGTTAACAATTTTTTTGAAAGGCAACACATACTCTATCAGTTATACTTTAACTAAAATTCAACTACATATTCTTTTAATTATTTTTTAATATAATTTTTTAACTTGTTAATTTTAGAAATGTGTTAACAATTTTTTTAGAAGGCGTTAACCAACCAACTAACCAAATATACCTTGTTTTGCTTGCGGGAAGCAGCTACTGATTTCAACATCAAACCTCACCAAAAACATTATTTTTTATAAATTATAACCAAAATATGCTTATATCAAAAATATTACCAAACAGTTATCTGATTTTCGCAACAACACTTATTTTAACAGCACAACAATTTTTAACAGCAATCCCAAACAGAGCCATAGTAATTAGCAGATACTCACAAGATAGTTAGGCTATAATTGTGGCATAATGTGTGTATCTCTGGTGTATATAACAGAAAGGAAATACAAAGGAAAGGTCATTCAATCCAACTTTGATACTACTTGTTGCAAGTATGTTAGCAAAACTACAGTTAAATTTATAGTTTATATGAAAAATTATCAAATACGTTTTACCGGTTGAATCTGTAAACCATTTTTCTAGGGTCTGGAACTTCGATTTCTCAGCATAATCCTATACTGGTGATCCGAGAGTCTTGTATGGAAATAGGTGGATTCAGGGGATTATGTTGGAAGTATAGCCGTCCCAGCTAAATTAACATGTCCGATTATAAATAGTAATTCAATTGTATTTATTTCTGAAGTATCCCCGTATTTATTTCCTCATGTGGTCTTGCAGGGCAAGCGTTTTTGTTTCCCAAAACTTGAAGCTATTAAGAGTGCGACTGCTGACATAGTGAGTAATTTTCTTATAGGCAATATTATTTTCAAGCCAACTATATGAAATATTGTATTTTGTTTTTGTACGCTGCTTGTTTTTTGGGTTTGGAAGTGCTTTACTAAGAGACTTATAACAATGGGTTTTCTATAGTGCATTTAAGAAATCACAAAATCTGAGGATGAGTGGTGACTATAATGGACTTAGAAACTTGGAAATAAAAAATCGTAGATAGATAGTGTTGCACTTTGTCCATGACTGCTTAAGAATGCAAGTGTGTGTGACATAATGAAGCAAAATACGTATCTCCTTTTCTCCAATGTAAAATAATGAACATCATCAAAAAAGTAACGAGTCCTGTGTGGTAAAATCAATTTGTTTAATGGTGTATAAGTAATATATTGCTGTTTTCTTCTTACTGGAATTCATTATCATATTAGTAACATTTATCTCGATCCATTGATCGTCCTGGAAGATACGGTTTTGTGATAAGAATATTTGGATCAGATTAGTGTATCATTTTATTTCTGTTAAGTAGTAATACATTTCGCCCATCTCTTGAATGTTATTTTTGAGTGCTAAGCTAAATTTCTGTGTCTTTAAAAGCTTACAGGTCGGAAAAAGAAGCCTGTCACCTTGACATGGAATGGTGACAATTGTTCGACAGTGGAAATCTCTGGGCTCAACATAGGATGGGGTCCGGTATAATGATACTTTCAACTTTTAAGCTTAGTAGCTTACCATGCACACAGTTTTGAAGTACCTACCTTACATTTGAGATATGAATTTTGAAGTACCTACCTTACATTTGAGATATGAATTTATCTTTACTATTCTGCTGTGCTTGCTGGGGGTTGCTGTAGTTTCGTAGAATTGAAAACTGTACTTTGACTACTTTTAACTTGTGGCACAGCACCTATTAAGAATCTTAATATATGAATTGTTGACATGAAATTAAAAATTTAGAAATTTTTATAGAAGTTCATCAACTAATCTAAATTTAAAAAAACATAGCTCATACATATTTTTTGGTCAGTTTTAGTGAAGATATTTGATACGATTTGGCATTTATGGGGTGTTGGTTTGTCCTCTCTCCAGCACAATTACTAGGAGCTCGTTGCATAATATTAACCGTTTGTACAAGAAATTGTCATATTTTGTATGAGTTACCTGTGTGGATAACGTGCATGCATCTCGTATTCTTAGTATTAGGATATTATGGCATCTGTTATTCTGGTTGGATGATACATCTTACCCTTCTTAGACCCTACTTCCTGGTGGATCTTACTGGATATGTACGGTTTGGTCTGGTATGAATGAAATTGAGGGGAAATGGAATGAAACTGGTACTATTTTATGGGTATATATATATATATATATATATATATATATATATATATATATTAATTACTCCAGTCCATTCTTACAAATTTAAAGTGAAGCCCAATGCCACCAATCCAGGGATCAATGCTCATTTCTACTTCCATCTATTTTTCCTTACAAACCTCATTATACAACTTTGCACGTACACTGTCATTTCTCTTTGCTCTTCCCTTTACATACTTCTCTTCCACCTCTATATTTGTTGATAAATTTCGGTTCCATTCCTTTCAACATAACTTTTGTGCACAAATTTGCTTGTTTTGGCATGATATTTAATTCATTACATCTTTTGTCCCACTACTATTGTATTGCTAATCTGCTATCTAACAAGATAATCTAATTCACCCCCAAAACGACGAGGCAACAATTAATGACAATCACTACAACTTGTCTGATATTATGTAGTAATAGGGTATTTTTTGTGCTCTATGTCATAGAAACGGATATGGGATGGTATAATCCGTAATAAACTTTGTTGCTTTTATATCTTAACAGAGACTTTGATAAAGGGTTATATCTATGAAGCTTGAAACTGTCTTTTAAAGTGTGTAAACTATATAGTTAAGGTATATGCCATTAGTGTTTAGTATGCTGTAGCTTCTGATACACAACGTAAAAATTGACCATCCACCTCTAAAAATATTTGGTGCCTATGCATTAAAATTGGAGATCATGTATCATGTTCAGCTTGACTAGTAAATTATAAGAATGAAAGTATGCTTGTACTTTTACAGGTACAGATACTTCTGAGATAAAATTCAAGAGGATTGATCAAATTATGATTATTGCGTGATTATTCATCAATGTTGGTGAATGATTTCCAGATAAGTAACAATTTGCCTTGCTATTCTTTCAGAAAATACCTTTAAGTTATGACGAGGAACAAGGATTGTGGGTTCTCCACAGGGAATTGCCTGTAAGTGGTTCCTATAGTCTAAAAGTGCATATGCTTATATATTGAAAATTCATTTCTGGTAACGTTTGTAAAGTCATTTATTACTGAAACCACTTATTTATTCCTTTTGCATCAGCAAGTCCCTCACAATGTTTTTGAGAGGTAATGTAAATAGGAATAGGGAACTTTGTGATTGGATATATCTCTTAAAACTGAAATCTGAACCTACTATGGCACTAGCCGGATAAATTTTTAGATTTTTCTAGCTACCTCAAGTTGTGTTAATGCTTAGCTTCAAGGAAAGAAAGTAAATGAGGAAAATATATAGACACAATCTTTGTTTATCAGTAAACTTAAAGTACCTTTTCCCTTTCCTTGTGTCAGGAAGAGGCAGAGCCAGTGTACTTTAAAATAATTTGAGCACATCTTTATGAACTGAGAATAATTTTAGGTATTGATAATGTAAATGTTTTCCATCATGTATTGCGTAATAACAGAAAAGGGGAGATGACTATTAAATTCTTCTCTCTACTCATCTTCTCAAATTCTTCTGCATTCTCTCTCCCCGTCATTCTTTTTTTTCTTCTTCTCAGGAGTCTGTACTCTGCTCCCGTTCATTATCAGTTCCTAAACACCGTCCTTCCCTTCTCTACTTCCCCAAGAAAGACATTGTTATTATGACGAAGAATATCTCTTGATTGGTGATGGATTGCAATGTCTCTTGCATTTTAGATGTGCATTTTCTAATTTGCTTGGAAATGGTTTGTCATTTTCTCTACTTGTGTCCTTACTGAAGCAGAGACCCGTGAGCTTGAAATAAGCAGCACCTGGTCTAAGATAGCATGAAAGCGTGAAATCATAAGATGTGAAACAAAGAAGCTCTTTTTTAGTTAGCAATTGTGGTTAGATAACCTGAGGGCAACAGAGTTTTTTGTTTTTAATTTAATTATAAAGTTGCAGAAAAGGTTGGATTCTGACCCCTAACATGACCATGTATAGTTCAAAAATAGCAACCGGGAATCCACCTTTTACTTTCTAGTTGATTCCTAAGTTCTAACCAAAGTCCAAACAGAGCGTTAAACTGTTAGTGTTTCCCTGCGGGGTTGAGATAGTTCACTTATGGCATTATCATATAATGAAGAAAGATATTTGTAGCTACCCAAATGCTGTAACAATGATCTATATAGGCTAGCTTTATTTGCTAATATTATGCTTGGGATATGACTGTTTTTCTCATTTTACAAAAAGGGACTATTTGTTCCTAAACTTATCCCTTATCCTTAGACAAGGATGGCCATATAGATCAGTATATTTTAATAATATCGAGTCTTGATATTATAGGAAGGACGATACGAGTACAAATATGTTGTTGATGGCGAATGGTTGTGCAATAAAGATGAACCTGTCACTCCAATCAACAAGGATGGCCACATAAACAACTATGTCCAAGTATGTTTCAATCCTGTTATAAAGTATTAGCAATGAGAACTTTTCTAGTTGTTTATGCAAATGTTACTCTGCCTGATGATTATGTGCATGATATTTTAAATCTGCTCCATATGTAGTACCGGATTTAATATAGGTCTGTAGGCCTAGTAAAATTATTTATAGCAGACAGTACTTGATTTGTTTAGTGATTCAAATAAAAGGAGCTATAATTGTTTCACTCTAAATATCTTTCCAACTCTCTCACCGGAAGCTCTAAAAGAAAATACAGGTTTTCTTTTTCTACTAAAGCAACAGCATTTATTTGATGATGCTCCTAAAACCTTAATCATCAAAAACAGTCCATCTCTCCTGAAGATGTTGCAACAACTTATGCAAGTTTCTGACGTCCAATGCAAATTAGTTTATAGATATATTTTGAGTTCTGTACGACAACAATAGGTTACACATTTTAGTTCTAGATTACAAAGTATCATGAGAATTCCATGCTATTCATTACTGTTTTTACTAATTTAGGCATGGTATTATGTCATTTGCAACCACCTTGGTACAAGACTAATTAGGCATTATATGACAGCTCTTACATGCATCTCCAATTTTGAAACATGAGAATAAACTGTAATTGTGTTATGTATGCAGGTGTCAGATGATAATCCAGAGAGCGTTGCCGCCAAGTTGCGGGAGAGGTTGATGGCAGATGAACCTGATCTTACTAAGAATGAGCGACTCATAATACGCCAATTCCTTGAAGCTTGTCCAGATGATGAATGAATCGCTAGTTGTATACTTCTCAGTTTAATATGCAACTGTATAATTCACTTGTTATAATAACCTAAAGAATGTTGTAAACTTAGATAACATTTAATAGGCTCACATCCATGGACGAAAAACAGATAAATATCGTACATGAAGTTGTACTAAAGAATAAAGATGTAGAAGGTCAACCGTTGTACTTGTATGAGGAAAACAATAAAGTATCAAGGTGGATGTAAACATCCAAACTGTATAAACCATTATACGAGTTATGAATACGAGATGTAAAATTATAAATAGTGGAAGTTGTAGATGTAACCAGTTACTATGATTTACTTTTCACTCCTCACTAATAGTTTCAGTAGAAAATGACTGTTAAACAGGTTTTAATCACAACTGTCAAGCCATGCTTTGATTGAACATCTATCAGACGCTTTCGTGTGAAACTGAAGGCTTCATTCTAAAGAGGAGAATGGTCCGTGTGGCAAACATTTGTCACGGAACTATTACACAACAAATGGTTCCTACACCGTTGATCAAGATTCAACGGTTGGGGTTTAAAAAAAAAATACACCGTATCGCAGAAACTTTCCGCGGTACGGGATAATTACAAAAATGCCCCCTATTTTCACATCAAAAATCTACTGTTCACCGTACCGCAGAAACTTTCTGCGGTACATGAACGGTAGGGGCATTTTTGTAATTTTTCCGTACCGCGGAAAGTTTCTGCGCTACAATATTTTTTTTTTTTAAATCAGGACCGTTGGATCAACGATTCAACGGTCCGAAAGCCATATGTTGTGTAACAGTTCCCTAGCAAATGTTTGCTAAGGAACGGATGCCTTCAAAAGAAGCCTTTATTACTTCTATTTCAAAATAACATTGTCTTGGTTTTTGGCACATATTTGACTAATTTTTGAAAACAATCGGTAAGTCTATACAGTTGCACGATGAAAAGCGGGCAATAGACTGTGTTGCAAATTTTTTATCGATAAAAACCAAAAATTCGAATATACCAAAACCAAAATACATAAACACATATTCTAGTGTTTACATCTTTGCCTCATTGTCTTAATTGCTGTCTAGCCAAATGTAAATATTTTATTGCCAAATCTGCTCATTAGAGACTTAAGCATGTTCCCCTCGATCAAGTTATACACCAAAACATAAGTTGATCTGAGAATTGATCTGACTTTATCCGGAGTGGGTGAGAAAATTGACGATCCCATTTTTATGTGGAAATTTTGGCTCTTCAAAATATCGTAACATATCTATTATCATGTCATGTTTTTTTTGAGAATAATCATGTCATATTAATATTTAAAATCTAATCATTTTTGATAATAAATGATTACATTCATATAATTTATCCATCTAATTCATATACAATAAATAATCAGTTTTACTTAAAATCAAGGATCTATAATTTGGGATGGTCACCGATTCATTTTAGGATTGGGAAGTATTATTCCGATTTATGAACCTAAAGATTCTCAAACGAAAATTATTCTATTTTCTATTCCCGTTTCAAAGGGGAACCACGATTCCAGCAGAAAATCGCGAAATTCTTAATTTTTTTCTTAAAAATGTAAAATGAAGAATGCTTTCTAATACAAAATAGATGATAAATTGTAATTTTTAATTTAATTTTAAAATAAAATTTTAAACCTTAATTTGAATTAAAATTTATTTACACTACTGATAATAGGTAAAAATAATATTATTATAATTAAATAATATCATAATATTATAAAATTTTAAATTTTAAATTAATGAATGGATAAAAAATTTAAATTATTGTTTTGATATTATATACATAATTTTATACGGGTCACAAAAAAATGCACCCAACAACGTATCAATGATATTTGAGTATTTCATTTATACTTAAGGTATTGACATTTGAAAATTAATTAGTTGTACTATTTCTTACCCAAAATTTGATATGTATACCAATATTTCAATATCTTAGGATATTGTCATTTTTTTTCAAAAAACCTTAAACTCCATTTAAGAAAACTAATCGAATACTTTTACAAGAAAATTGCTAAAAAAAATTAAAAAAAATTATATGTACTTTTGTAATAAGAATATGGCCTGTTTAGTACTCCCTCTGTCCCGTCAGATACTTTACAATTGCGGACCAATTTCCGGCACGGATTTTAAGGTGCATTTTAAGGATAGTTCTATAACTTATTTTTGATATTTTCTTTTTTTTTTTGTATAAAAATAGGATTGTTCTATTTTTATATAAAAAAAGAAAATATCAAAAATAAGTTATAGAACTATCCTTAAAATGCACGTTAAAATGCGTGTCAGATACACGCAGTTTTTTATGTAAACAAATGGATAGGACAAAGGGAATATAAAAAAAGAATATGAAATCTCGTTTGTATATTTATACATCAACTAATTAAATCGTGATGTTATGCATGTGTCACGACAGTTAGAAAACGGCTACATTTGGGACAATTTTTGAAACATAAATTTAGGTTTCCTAATATTATTATAAAAAATATTATTTCAAAAAAAAAATATATATATATTTTAATAATTTTTTGAAAAGATATTTAAAAAAATGTGCACAACAAGATATTAATGGGGCAAAAGGTCACTTTCCCTACTGTACTATATCAAAATTTCCGAATAGCCTATTGTAGTATCGAAAACATCATTGCACTTTCCTTTTTTCCATTTACCCCATCTAGGGCTGTAAATGAGTCGAACCGAGCCGAACTCTTAACTGTTCGTGTATCAGCTCGTTATAAAAACATCAAACTCGAACTCGAGCTCGAACTTTAATCGAGCCAATATTTTTGTTTGTGTATCGACTCGTTAAGAAAAATTTTATTCACGAACATGTTTGCGAACAGTTCACGAACATGTCTAACGAGCTACTATTCACGAATATCTCATGAATAGTGTTTATGATTTCGTGTTCATGAACACCTCAACCTTTTTTTTCTAGAAATTTTTTACTGCAATTAAAATAAAAATAAAATTGGGGATGAAACATTGAAAACTTGAGAAATGCTTCAAATTTAGACTTATGATCAACGAATCAAATTTGGATCAAATTTAGTTAATACATAACGAACTAATTTTATAATTTATAATGTAACATATGTATAATTTAATTATTATTAATAAAAAAAAAGAAAATATAACGAATAGACAAAATAAACTAACATATTATTTCGTTACACTTACTTATACAATTATTTACAAGTTATCGTGAATTCAAAAACTCCCGTTAAAATGTTAATGAAATATGTTCAAGAACATATATATATATATATATATATATATATATATATATATATATATATATATATATATATATATATATATATATATATATGAAGTCTGTGAACAAACTTATTAATGAACCATATTTACGAACAAGGTTCACGAACTATATTAACGAACTTGCTCATGAACTATATAATCGAACTTATTCGTGAACTTTCGAGCCGAACTATGTCATGTTCGGGTTCAGCTCATTTACGAGACGAACCCCAAAATCATGTTCATGTTGGACTCATTTACAAATCGAACCGAAATCGAATCGAACTTTTTTCGAACCGGACACCGAACTGTTCATGAGCGTATCGACTCATTTACAGCCCTAACCCCATCACCGTTAGTCAACCGTCTGTTTGACTGTTAGAAGATGTCCTGTCAGCACGCCACATCAGCAAAACCCTGATTTTTTTAAAAAAAACTTTAAAAAATCATAAAAACTTTACAAAAATCATAAAAATTCATAAAAACTTTCAAAAAATCATTAAAAAATCATAAAAAATTACGATTTTTTTAAAAATTATAAAAACTTTAAGAAAAATCATAATTTTTTCATTAAAAATTATAAAAATCATAAAAAAAACATAAATTCATAAAAAAAATATATATAATCGAATTTTTTTATTGAAAAATATAAAAATCGTAAACATACACATACAATAGCTCTCTACTACAAGTCGCAACATTAGGCATGCACCCAGCTGCCTGCATTTGTTTAAACACACCAATATCTCCATTAATTGAACCCAAATCTGCATACGCCTCTAATAATAACACATTATAAGACGTTATATCAGACAAGTTCCCACTAGACTCCATATCCCTAAGAAGCTCAGAAACCTTTTCAAGCTTACCCAATTTACCAAAAGTCTCCACAAACTCAATAACTCTTCCCAATGATACCCATCTCTAACACAAGAATTAATCACAGTATTATAAGTCAAAATATTCGACAACATTTTTTCTTTCTTCATCCTATTCAAAAGCTCTATAGAAGCCTCATACTTCCCATTCTACCCATACGCATTAATTATCGAAGTGTACGAGAAAACGCTCCTCACCACACCTTGACTAGGCATTTTATTAAACACCTCGGAACACTTATCTAAAAGTCCCTCCCTTCCCAAAACCCCAATTATAATCGTATAAATATGTTCATTAGGCTTACACCAAATTTGCCTCTGCATATACTTAAACAACCTCAAAGACCTTTGTCAATCCTCCTGCCTCCTTCCTGTTTTAACGCCCTCAAACAATACCCATCGAACCCATCAAAATCAAGCCACACCCGATACCATTCATACACGCAGCAACCACAACAGAAAAACCCAATTTCTACTCACAATTTCAATAATACACACCCACTTGATTATCCACACACACGTTATGACACAAGTCCAACCCACACCACAACACTGCTACACACGTATACACGCGGCCAAATATACACAAAAATTCACGCACGCCTCTATTTTCGCATCACATATAAACGTAGCTACACACACAAAGCGGACACAAATGCAATGGAAATGGGTTTTCCCCTGAGAACCGATTAAAACCCCTTGTAGGAGAGATATAGGAGAGAATGAGATTGAGAGAGAATTGAAAAGAGATTGAGAAGAGAGAGTTTGAGAGAATAAAAGAAAAAGGCTATCGAGATGCTGTGGTAAAAAAAAGGGAGAAATAGTAAAGTGAAAATGCTGAAAAACAATACTAACCAAATTAAATTGTTTTTATTGAAATGTTTTTAATAAAAAATTACGATTTTCAATATTTTTATGAATTATAAAATTTACGATTTTTATTTTTTTAAATAAAAATTTATGATTTTATAATTTATGATTTTTATGATTTTTTACAATTTTTTTGAAAGTTTTTATAAATTTTTATGATTTTTATAAAGTTTTAATGATTTTATAAAGTTTTTTTTAAAAAAATCAGGGTTTTGGCTGATGTGTCATGCTGACAGAACATCTCAGTCATCATTCTAATAGTCAAATAGACGGTTGACTAACAATGATGGGGTAAATGGAAAAAAAAACAAAGTGCAATGATGTCTTAGATACTAAGTAGACTATTCTAAAATTTACTATAGTACAGTAGTCAAAGTAACATTGGTGAGAGGGCTGATGGCTATCCCAGCGCTCATAGGGGTTTTGGCTTCGGGGCTAGGAATGTCGGTGGGTCAGCGTTATTGGAGTTTGCTACTGCCCAGGAGTTGGTAATTGTGAATTCTGTTTTTCAGAAGAGGGCTGAGCACCTCATCACCTTTAGTAGTGGGGGGCACAACACTCAAATCGATTACCTACTTTTGCGCAGTCGGGATGCTAGGGCGTGCGTGGATTGCAAGGTGTTTCGGAGTGAGGCGTGTGCATCTCAGCACCGGCTGCTGGCCATGGATCTAGTCATGGGGGGTCGAGTTGTTCGTAGGTCGAGAGAGTTCAGACCAAGAATCCTTTGGAAGGATTTGAAGGGCGAGAAGGCGACCGAATTCAGGGAGTATCTGTCCAACGAAGGTTGTTTTGCGCGTGGTGGAGATGCTACCAGTAGGTGGACCAACGTGGCGAAGGTTATTCGGTGTGTGGGTGGGAAGGTGGTGGGGGTTTCCTCAGGAAGGTTCAGTGGTCAAAAGGAGTCGTGGTGATGGAACGAGGAGGTTCAAAAGAAAGTTAAGGCTAAACTTGCGCTTTTTAAAGAGCTTTTGTTCATGTGTGCAGGGGCGGAGAGGATTCTGAAGATGGAAGCGTACAAGGTGGCGAGACGAGAGGCAAAAAAGGCGGTGGCGAAAGCCAAAGAGGAAGCCTATGAGGGGCTGTACAAACGCCTAGATACCAAGGAAGGCGCAAATGCTATCTTTAAACTAGCTAAAGCTAGGGAGAGAGGGCGGCGCGACCTGGGTTCTGTTAAGTTTGTTAAGGACGATTCAGGCCAGGTGTTATTGAGTGAAGAAGCTATCAAGGAAAGGTGGAGTTCGTATTTCCAGAATCTTTTCAATGAGGCTAGGAGGAGTGGTTCTGGTGTGGAGCAAGAGGTCCCTCTTTCGTCGGTGCTTTCTTTCGGTTCCTGTGAGCGTATTAGCAAGGAGGAAGTCAAGGGTGCCCTACTTAAGATGGCCAGAGGGAAGGCGGTTGGCCCGGATCAGATCCCAATCGAGGTGTGGCTTTGTCTGGGTGAGGTTGGCGTTCAATGGCTAGTAGATCTGTTCAATGATCTCCTCTCGGGTGCTAAGATGCCATCGGATTGGAGACGTAGTATCGTGGTCCCTTTTTTCAAGAACAAAGGCGATGCCCAGAGTTGTAGTAACTACCGGGGTATTAAATTACTCAGTCATACTATGAAACTTTGGGAGAGAGTGATTGAATGTCGGATTAGAAGAGAAGTGGTAATCTCAGAGAATCAATTTGGTTTTATGCCGGGGAGATCGACGACCGAGGCCATCCATCTCGTCAGACGCCTTATGGAGAAGTTCAGGGAGCGTCGCAAAGACCTTCATATGGTGTTCATTGATCTTGAGAAGGCTTATGATAGCATCCCCCGTGAAGCTATTTGGAAGAGCCTTGAAGAGAGGAGAGTGACGTCGTCGTACGTTAGGGTAATTCAAGACATGTACTCCCAAGCTAGTTCTTGCGTCCGGACTCCAGTGGGTGACTCCCATTTTTTCCCTGTTGAGATAGGGCTTCATCAGGGGTCGGCCCTTAGTCCTCTTCTTTTCGCCCTTATCCTTGATGTCATGTCGCGAGGGATTCAAGATACCGTCCCTTGGTGCATGCTCTTCGCGGATGATATCGTGTTAGTGGCGGAGTCGAGGGGGGAGGTGAACGAGAAGCTAGAACTATGGAGATCTACTTTGGAGTCCCAAGGCTTGCGTTTGAGCCGATCTAAAACCGAGTATCTATGGTGTAACTTCAGTGGTGAGGAGAGCGAGGGAGGAGTGGAGGTTAAGATTCAAGATCAGATCGTACCTAGTACGGATAAGTTCAAGTATCTAGGCTCGATCATCCACAAGGAAGGTGAGGTTGATGACGATGTCAAACATCATATCAAGGCTGGGTGGCTAAGGTGGAGGGCAGCGTCAGGGGTGATGTGCGACAAGAAGGTCCCTTTAAAGTTGAAAGGGAAATTCTATAGAGCGGCAATCCGGCCTGCGATGCTATATGGTTCTGAGTGTTGGGCGGCGAAGAAGGCCCTCGAAAGAAAGCTGGAAGCGGCTGAAATGAGGATGTTGCGGTGGTCGTGTGGGCGCACGTTGTTAGATAGAATCCCGAATGGGGTGTTTAGGACCGAGCTTGAAGTGGCGCCTCTTTCTGAGAAAGTCAGGGAAGGGAGGTTGAGATGGTTCGGCCACGTCCGTAGAAGGTTGGCTGAAGCCCCAGTGAGGAGGGTCGAGAGTCTTTCGGTGGTTGGGGTGAGGAGGAGAGGCAGACCGAGGAGGTCGTGGGAAGAGCAGCTTAGGATGGATCTGAAGGCCGTGAACTTGAATGAGACCATGACAGCTGACAGGTGCTCTTGGAGGCGTCATATCAGAGTGGTGGATTCTCTTTTAGGGAGCGGCTCTGTTGTGGAGAGCCTCAGGGTTGGGTTGTCTCGATTAGCTTTATCTTAGAAGTTCAGCTTTTTCTGTGGCATTTTTCGTTTTTATTGCCTTCTGTTTGTCGGTTCTGCAGTTTCAAGGAGATTGGACTGGTCTTTTCTCTGTTTGAGGTTTACTGGGTATGTGTGACTCGGTTGGTTTGGTCTGTTATCGTTTGCGTGTGGTCTTTTATGTAGGGGGCACGACAGGAGCTATTCTCTCAAGCTGGTAGAGCGGAGCGCATCAGGACCTCAGTAACATAATTCCAAGCTGGCGGGTAGGTCCCATGTGGAGAACGCCATGGGCTCAGGTATTGCTTTGAACATTTTCGTACCATTTAGATTCCTGTGTATATATCACCCACCGTATCTGTCGTGCACGTAGCCGAGGGTCTTCACGGAAACAGCCTCCACGCCTTAAAAAGCGGGGGCATGGTCTGCGTACAACTCACCCTCCCCAGACCCTGCTCTGTGCGGGATATACTGGGTATGTTTGGTTTGGTTTGATTTTAGTAGTCAAAGTAACCTTTTACCCCATTAATGAGAACGTCTAACGTTAGAAGTGTACACAATGTTTTTTCGTTTCGGGGTGTGCCCACAAAACCATTTGTAAAGTGCGACCAAACATCTTCCGTACACACTTTACATTTCCCGCTTAAAAACACACACACACACACACACACACAGACACACAGCAGCAGTCTGAGTGATGGCAGCTGAATGGGACAACAACTCTGATTTCCAGAAAACAGTAAGATAATACATTTCAAACCCTCCTTTCTTCTCTAATCCTCTCCCCCTCTCTTTTAATTACTGTATCAATTAGTGTGTTTATATAAGTATCTGTTTATAATTAGTTTGGTGTGTTTTTTTAAGGTTAATTTGTACGAATGGTGGTTAATTTGGGCTGAGAATGAAAATCATGACAAGAAACTTGCAGTTGCTGGCCACACTTCCCGATTGTATGTCTTTTTTTAATTATTATTTTTACTTTTCATTTTCTAGGGTTTTATTTTCTCCAATTTTTTAAAGTTGTTGTGTGTGTGTTCTTTTAGTGTTAAGAGCCCTGTTTGTCAAATTGACTTACGTTTTTTTTAGTGTTCGGAAAGTAAAGGTGCAGTGTTTGTCATTTTGTATTAGCTTTTAGAGAAATAATGTTCAGTTACGAGGATCATATTATATCTTAACAAATACTCGTAAGTATTTGTTTGGCTACAATTAGTCATGAATCATGGCTTAAGAAACTAAAAGCAGGCTATAAGATGGGTTACATAATGTACTTGGTTAATCTGAATTTAGTTGATGTGATTTCTAGTTGAATTCGGTTAGATTGTCACATTTGGGGGAAGCTTGATTGACCAAAAATTACTTTGTATAATTATGTTTAGTATGAAGTAATTTCATGATAAGAATTGCTAGGTTGCAATGATGGAGAGTTGAGTGATTTGTAACAGTAATGACATACCCATTATTTCATGTCAAGTCGCTGTGCTAAAATAAAACTTGAACATATTCTCCGTAAAAGTTGTATATAATACACATCAGTCGATTGGGTTAAATTTGGAACGGTTGCTTCGCCTCTTAGAAAAAGAACTTCATAGCGACATTCAGCATTGTATTATAAACTGGAGCGGAATGCATTAAAAACCAAGACGCGTCTCTTTGCAAAAAGTGAGACTTGAAATATCATGTTGAATTATCAACTAAATGGGAATCCAGTGTGGTATTTAAATCAATCCAGTGTGCTAAATTTATTCTGTCTAATTAGATCAAAATTAAGAAGACCAATGAACAGGACTCTTTTACTTTGCTTTTTGACAAAAGATGTTCCGTTTAATGTGGCAATGTAACTTATTAGAATGTTTGTTATGTTGTTGGCATGCCTGATTAGACATTTAGACTTGCAGTTATAAGGTAGAATCATGCTTCCTTTGCAGTGAACTTATAATTAATTTTATAAGGTAGAATCATGCTTCCTTTGCAGTGAACTTATAATTAATTTTTTTTTAATATACAGATATTAGATCCTCTTAAACCTATTGTTTAATGTTGTGAACAATATCCTTATTCATGTTACACTGAATCATATATCCTTAAGCATAGATTGTGTTTTTGAAGGTCATGTTGCTTTTGTATGACATTAATTATGATCTCATAGAGTAAGGGATTATATGCTGACTCTTCTTTGCCAAATGGCTTAAAAACCATGTAATACAAGGGATTGGTAAGAGTGATAGTTTCTCCCATACTTGCATAGTAGAAGCTTAAATTTCTCATTCCTCCTTCCACCACGTCGCTCACAGTTCTATATTAGAATAAAACTTTTGGCATATATATCTTCATTCTTACAATCATAAGCGTTCTCCATTTAGGTTGTAATTATCTCATTTCCCCCCTCTTAATATGAAGATTGTAATTACTTTGATTCAGCTCAATTTATATAACTCAAGTTGTGTTTGAATATCTACCACCACTATAAGGGTATGCTATTTTTTTCCCCTGCAGTCAACGGGCCATGAGAGTTTTCTCTTCTTCCCCAATACTTAGGAGACATGATGTCTTCACTCTGGAAACCACGGATGGGATATATGTGACGATTCTTGGTCTAATAAATAAAACTCGCACAGAAGAAAATGGCTTCCCTTTTGAGGTATTCAGATTGTTCAGTGTTTTGTGTAGTGATGATGTGCGGGAAAGTATTATTCAACTTAAACTTGATCTTGATTAGGTTGCTTCCATTTATTTGCAATTTTCTTATTATGTAGTGTCGCATGATACTATGTTCCGACTGTTTTTTCATAAACATAAGTTACATCTGGTGCGGTGAGACCATCTTAGAGGAAGTACCAATGTACCATTAAAGTGTTTGTCTATTCTACACCACACGAGTTCCTTATGGATTTAAAATTAATTGATTTACTCGAAGTATACTTCATTAAATTACAGGTCTTCAAGTGTTTTTCTTTCGGTTTTCCTCTTCACTGGGATGTGTGTGCTGAACATTATTTGGCACAAGGATTTGCTAGCAATGACAACTCAAGAGGTAACTGAAGATTTTTACAAGTTCGTTATGAACCTGGAGATTGTAGATAGTTTCATTTTGTTTGAGTGATTCATATGTACTTCTGTATATAATTATAAAATTTTTGTTTCCCTTTCGCTCTATGCAGAAGATTCTAGTTTGAAAGGTTCAACCCAAATCATTGAAGAATGTAATGCTACCAATGTTGGGGCAAATGTCCTTGATAAAGACCCAGCACTCTGTCCGAATAGAGAAGGTTCACAAACTGTTGTGTACATTAATGAGACCGGGGGTGAAAAGGACCCAGGCTGGAAGAAGACTGCAGATATTGAAATGAAAAGCAAATTAAAAGAAAATGAAGATATCAAGGAAGCAAGCAAAGCTGGAAAAAAGGCTCACAGTAATGTCTTTAGTGATAACCGCTGATTTTCACTAGATAGTTTTGAATCAGGAGGCTGAACATGGTTACCTTTTCTTTGTATGATCTTTATATACGAAGTTAAAAAATATCTCTCGAGATGTGTAAAATCTTCTTTCTTTTTCCTTTTTGACGATGATTTGCAGAGGATACTAATTTGAAAGGTTGCAGCAATGCAAATGCACACATAATTGAGATGACCGATGCTAGAGCTAATGTCAGTCTCGCCAACACAGGCCCAGAACTGGATCAAGAGCATACAGCCTGCATGATTTTAGAAGGCTCAACGAATTCTAATGAAGCTATCAAAAACATTACTAGGACCCCTGGTGCAAAGGACACAGCTCAGAGGAAAATGGCAGACAATGAAAGGGAAAGCAATTTAAAAGAAATCGCAATCAACAAGGAGGCAAGCACAGCTGAAGAAAAGACTTACAATAATGTCCCTAGTGGTAACTGATGATAAACACTAGTCAGTTTTGAATTAGGAGGCTGCACACTGTTACCTTTTGTTCAAATGATATGTATGTTGTTGAAAATTATCCCTCAATATGTAAAATCTTACTTCTTTTTTTTGTTTGATGATTTTTTGTAGAGGATGCTAGCTCGAATGGTTGCAGCAATGCAAGTGAACAAACAAACGAGATGAACAATACCAAAGCTTATGTCACTCTTGCCAGTACAAACCCAGAACTGGATCAAGGCCCTACAGCCTGTATGATTCCAGAAGGCTCAGAAAATTCTAATGAAGCTGTCAGGTACATTACTAGCGCCTGTAGTGCAGAGGACACGGACCAGAGGAGAACTGCAGATATTCAAATGGAAAGCAATTTAAAAGAAAATGCAGTCATCAAGGAAGCAAGCATAGTTGAAGAAAAGACTTACAATAATGTCTCTATTGGTAACTGATGATTTTTGCTAGTTAGTTTTGGATCAGGAGGCTACACACATATACCTTTTGTTTGATTGATTTATATTTTGTTGTTTAAAATTATCTCCCGTAAAATGTAAAATCTTCTTTCTTTTTCCATGTTTGTCGATTTTTTGCAGAGGATGCTAGCTTGGAAGGTCGCAGCACTGCAAGTGAACTAATAGATGAGATGACCAATACCGAAGCTTTTGTCAGTATTGCCAATCCGGGCCTAGAACTGGATCAAGACCATACAGCCTGTATGATTCCAGAAGGCCCAAAGAATTATAATGAAGCTGTCAGGAACATTACCAGGGCCCGTGGTGCGAAGGACACAAACCAGTTGAAAACTGCAGCTGTTGGAGAAGAAAGCATTATAAAGGAAAATACAGCTAGCGAAAAAGCTAGCACAGCTGGAAAAAGGACTTGTACTTATCCCTCAAGAAGGTTCAGTGGAATTTCAAAGAAGACTAGTAAAGCTGATAGGTGTAGTACTAGATCTGGTGGTGCGAAGAACACAGATCGGAAGAGTACTACAACTGTTAATAGGGAAAGTACATTAATAGAAAAAGAAGCTTCAAAGGAAACAAGCACACCCGAAAAGAATACCAAAAGAAAATTGACTTATGTTAGTAAGCTACTCGACAGATATACAACTTTCTCACTTCCTTCCTTCCTTTTTTTTTTTTTGCTAAATTTCTCACTTCCTTTTTAATTAAGATATGTTATCACTAATGCTAACCCCATTATTCTACATATGCTTTAAGTATATATTATCATGTTTAGTTTGCAAGTAGCACTTTTAAGACTTAGTGTTGCTAAGCTGCATGATTTCATTCATTTAAAATGCAACTATTGGCATTTGGCAACTGGGATTTAGTATTATTATAGGTTATGAACTGCCTTTCTAGTGCATTTTTTTTAATCAGTGTTGTGAGCTTCTCTGTGTGTGCACGGAATAGTGGTAGAATCTACACTTACTAATAATTCAAACCACTTATCAGTTGCATCTCTGATAAACTGCCTGAGTGTCGATTACTGTCTGGTTCTAGTTTGTGGTTTCCTTTGAATTTGGTGTTAATTAATTTTCGAAAATATAGTTTTCAAAGTTTTTCATTTTGTTTTTTTAATCAGTATCAGTAGAATGTTCTTTCCATGTGGAGTTTGTGGTGGATAAATGATTAGTTACTCTCTTTTAGACTAGTGTGTAATTTTATTTTTAATTCTGTGTGAAGTGATGGATGTAGTTGACTACTTTCAGCACTGTTCTCACTCTACAAAAGGAAATGATACATAAATATCATACTACCAAAGGGTTCATGTAAATGTATAAAGTTTATTACCTGGAGTACCCATTTGTGTGCAAGGAGTTTTCACTGAATTTCTTACAGATTATGAAGCACTTCTGTGATGACCTGTTCCTTTTCTGTTAGGTTGTGCTTCTGTTTCTTCATGAACATATCCAAAATTATTGCCAATGCAGATCCAGAAGACTGGGTCTGGGCTTTCGAAAAGATGAAGATGTGACTTACTAGTTACTGAATTTTATTGTCATTCTTGCTTGCTTCTCCATAATCTCCTATTGTTTTCTTTTGCTGATCTAGGGAAGTCCCATGACTCCGAAAGCTGATGTGATAACATCTATTACTTCACCAGGATTGTCGAGTGTGAAAAGATCCAGATCAGGTTAGTTTGTTCCAGGTTAAGAATTGGCTCCTTCCCCACCTGCATTTTCCTATTCCATTTCAGTGCAAGTTAAAAACAAAACAAATAGGGGAATCTGACTTTGATCAAGTTATATATGTTACTCCCTCCGTCCCTTTTTAGTTGTCACATTTGGGGAAAAAAAATTGTCCCTAAATAGTTGTCTCACTCTTATTCCAATACATTTTTGTACCAATTTTTACATATCTACCCCTCCATTCCTGATTTCAGTGTTTGACTTTACAATTAATCTCATCATTTAATATTATAATTATGGGCAGTACGTGGAAACAATTTGTAACATTAAATTTTTCTTAGTATGTGTGTTTTTTTCCAAATGTGACAACTAAAAAGGGACGGAGGGAGTATATGGGTGCTTTCAGCAGTACCTTCGATTTTAAATACTTCACTACATTTTTCTCGTGGCCTTTATTGTTCTGCTTGATTTTGTCTTTGCAGGCAGATTACTTCTTCCAACCTTAGAATATTGGCGTAACCAAACGGTAGTATATGATTCGGTATGTGCTTATTAGTTCGGTAGACTTACTTATGCTCTGCAGTATTCATTTACTGCATAGAACAAAGATGACCATAGACAAGTTTTGTGTTTTCTAGGTGTAACTAGAAGTAGTCTTATTTAGCTCATTGGCAAGCAACAGGCTCAGATAAAACTCGTTAACGTATGAAAGTTTGTGATATATTCTAGTGTCTGATTTATAAAATAATTAGCTAAAATGTACAAGTTTTTGGACTATTCAAGTGTCTGATTTATAACAAATAACAAATGTGTACTACAGGTCTTAGGGTGCACTCTGGCAATTATAATTCTTCTAATTCCAGTTCATAGAATTTGTATCTTTTTTTTTCTAGCAATGAAATGTAAATTGGCATCTCCAGTGTTGACTACGTTTGTGTCATAAGTCATAAATGCCACTCACTACCTTTCTTAGCCCATTTAGTGTGGTACTTCTCGCTACTTTGCGTTCCTCCTGCTGACTCTTACCGCCTGCTAATTGTTTATCACCTTGTAAACATTTATTCTATGTGAATTTGTGGGATTTTTTCAATTCCATATACCTACATGATGTTTTTTGTCGTCGTCCGCAACTTGCCAGTGACGCTTTTAAATTTTTGCATAAAAAATGTTTTAAAAGATCACCAGAGATCTTAGGAATCAATCATCATAACTTCCTCAGCAGAAACATTTTTACTAAAGCAAACTGCACAGGTACTCGTGTGTAAATTATAATTTTTTTTTTCACGATTTATACGTATATAGGCAGAGTATAGAAAAATAAGGCAGAGAAATGATGAACACAAGAAGGGTGCAGTGAACTGTGTATATATTTCTTATACTACTACTTCTGCTGCATTTTCTAATATTTCGTGTTAATACAAGAAAGATGGCTAAGTCTCTTTGTATAGATAAACTTAGCTTCTTGGTACATTAGTTACTTGGTGGCTACTCTTGCTACATTAACTATGATGTCACCATAGTGACATCATCTTGCTTATGTCATCTCCTAGCTGATATCTAACAGTTTCTATGTTAATCTATATATTTAATGTTGTATTTTTTATTTTATTTTTGTTTCTATTCTGGGTCCAATTTAATGTGAAAAAAAAATTTACACGGTGAGATTATCACCCCTTTTAGCTTAACCTGAAAACATTAACGAACGTGAAAAATGAATTATGAGATCCTGAACTTCTGGTCTGACTCCTACAGGACATCACCAGATATGTAGCTGGGAGCTTGCATATATTTGTATATTGATTATCATCCGTTTAACTTTTCTGTGACTTGATAGGAGTTCCCTATTTTTGAATTAGTTGTTTCAGGAAAGAGTAATGCTCATTTTCTATTTCTTTATAGTAAATGTTCATATTCTGAACGCAAGCCTTTCTTTTTATGTCTGATTTTGGTTTTCTTAATTGCAGGATCATCAAGTTATAGGAGTCACAGATGGGATTAGCACGCCATCTGGAGGTTTGATAACTATTCATTTGACTTGTGTATTGTAGTTCATAGTTTATCTTCAAGTTCTATACTGTTATGAGTTGGCGACAAGATGTAGTCGCATCATCTGGGAAACTAGTCCAGCCTATGTCAGCGACTATTTTTATAGTAATAAATGCTACAGCTTCCTTGTAATTTGAACAGCTTGAGTACTTTATATTACCTCCACCTCTGACCCATAATATCCCCCATTAAGGACTCCTGAAAATTTATTAAGTGTGTTCATAGAACTTACATAATTATGTTACCTAATTATATATAACTATCTTAGATATATGCCTGTTGTATCAATACTTACAATTATCTTGTTTTCTAGACAGTTAATATATCTATCATACTTTTTACTTGTATAAATTACAAGCACAATAACTGTGCAAGTATCCACAGCTGAGTTCACACATGAACCAAAGAGATCAGAAGGGAGGCCAAGAAGTAAAAAAGATCCTAACGATGCAAGGGAGAAGTTGCCACATAAACTAGAAAGATCTGTAGAGAGGCCAAAAAGTATAAAAGATCCTGATGCTGCAAGGGAGAAGTTGCCACATGAACCAAAAAGATCCGTAGGGAGGCAGAAAAGTATAAAAGATCCTGATGCTGCAAAGGCAACGAAGAAGTTGCCACATGAACCGAAAAGATCTTTAAGGAGGCCAAAAAGTATAAAAGATCCTGATGCTGCAAAGGAGAAGGAGATAAAAAGTTCACGCAGGAGATGAATTAACACTCTGTCCTAAACTGATATACATACCTAAACGTAAGTGTATATTTGATATATGATGTGCAACACCAACATATGCTGCTGTATTTGACCTCTAATTCTTTTGTTTTTTTTTTTTTTTTGACAAAAAGCTTAGAATATATTAATAACCCAAATCCATAACAATACACTTTTGAATGAAGCTAGGAACAGAGCTCCTATCAAAGCTACGACCTGACAGATAATATGATTCCCTAGCCAAATGGTGGGCGACCACATTAGCAGATCGTTTTACAAATAACAAAACAATTTTGTTCAAGCGTTGTAGTATGCATCGACATTCTTCAATAATCAAACCGAAGTATGATCTCATAGGCACACCACTTCTGATTGCTTGCACTACGACTAAACAATCAGTTTCAATGATAGCCTCATGCCATCCTTGACGGTCCATCCAACTCAAAGCTTCCTTGACCGCCATGGCTTCTGCTACAGTGGGAGACACAAGGTTAGGATGAAACATTGTCGTAGCTTCAATCAATTCACCATTCGAGTTTCTGGCAACCATTCCACAACCAACACCACCTCGATCTTCAAAAACCGCTGCATCAACTGATACCTTGACTATGTTTGGCTGGGGCTTAACCCATTTCGTTGCTCCATCTCCTTGAATATGAGGATGAAGAGGGGTCATAAAAGACCTACCTTGGGTTACTTTCCATTGTGCAAGATACTGCCTTGCTGTTGCAACAATTCTGAGAATTTTTGTGGTTTTTTGATTCCAGATGAGATCGTTTCTTGCTCTCCAGATTGACCAACATAAAGTGATGATTTCAGCATATTTGCTTTCATCAACCTTGTCGAAAATGCAAGCTAGCCATGATCTAAAGCATGTAAATTCGTGAACCTGAATATCTGGCAATACAACTGCCCAACAAAGTCGAGCAACTTGACATGTCACTAAGTTGTGCACTATGGATTCATCTGTTTCTTGACAAACCGGGCACAAAGTGTGTACAGGTACACGTTTTTGCTGGAGCTGGATTAACGTTGGTAGGCAACCTGTAAGCGCTCTCCAGACTAGATTTAAGGTTTTTGGTGGAGCTTTTATGTTCCATAGAGTTTTCCAAACTATATTATTTTCCTGTGAATTCCACACTCCCTTCTGAGATTGCAAAAGACGGTAAGCAGATTTTACCGAATAAATTCCTGAGTCTTCCAGAAACCAGAATAAACTGTCATCATGGTTCCATTCAGTTAACGGAATAGCCAGAACAGCTGCTTTGTCTCTTTCGTTGAGGACGTCTGAGACCACCTCCAAATCCCATTCCTTCTTGTCCGTACAAAAGAGGGATGCCACTACGCTATTCTGCAGAGGTTCCTTATCAGATGAGATATAAGGGTTCTCTTTTGTTAAGAGCCATGGCTGACCAAGAATCTGAATTTTTGATCCATCACCAACTCTCCACCGAATTCCATCAAGCAGAAGTTGCTTTGCTGCTAGTAAGCTTCTCCATATGAAGCTGGGATTATGGCCAAGAACAGATTGAAGCAAGTCCTCATTAGCAAAGTATCTTGCTTTATACATTCTCGTTACAAGACTGTTAGGGTTCATGATCAGTCTCCACAATTGTTTACCCAGCATTGCGATGTTAAAATCGCGAAAGTTCCTAAATCCCATGCCTCCAGCGTTCTTGTGAGTTGATAACCTATCCCAGCTCATCCAATTAATCTTCGAGCTGGAAGACATTCATTGCATAAGTCGGCATCTTTGGTTAAGCAATGTTCTATATTCCTTGTGATTTCCAGAGGTAGCAGGAAGACATTCATTGCATAAGTCGGCATTGTTTGTGCCACTTGTTTCACTAATATCTCCTTGCCAGAACGCGAAAGATAACTACCATCCCAAGCTCTTATTTTCGAGTTAACATTGTCTTTTAAGTACCCCAAGAGAGCTGATTTGTTTCTGCCAATAATGTTTGGTAAACCAAGATAAGTTGATTGTTCATTCGCTTCAGGCATTTGTAAGATTTGACCCACTAGCTGCTTATTGTATTGCATAACATTTGTGCTATAAAACACTGAAGATTTTTCTTTGTTCACTTGCTGACCTGAAGCACGTTCATAGATCCCTAGCAACTCCTGTACTTTCAAAGATTCCTCAGGATTTGCTTTACAAAATAAATAGGAATCATCAGCAAACAACATATGGTTTACTAAAGGCGCCTTCCTGCAAATTTTGATCCCGTGAATCCATTTATTAGATTCATACTTTCTTAAAAGCGAGGACAACCCTTCTGCACAGATGATGAATAAATAGGGGGACAAAGGGTCACCCTGTCTGAGACCTCGAGAAGGCTTAATCGGACCCATTTCGTATCCACCATGGTTGATTGAATATACGACCGTGGTAACACATTTAAGAACTAAGTGAACGCACCATTGAGAAAACCCCATTTTAAGTAAAATAGCTCTCAAGAAATCCCATTCTATGCGATCATAAGCCTTGCTCATATCAAGCTTCAAGGCCATATACCCATCTTTACCAGTTCTCTTCCCTTTTAAGTAGTGCATAATTTCGTACGAGATCATGACATTGTCAGAAATGAGACGACCAGGAAGAAAAGCACTTTGCGTTTCTGACACCACATCATTGAGCAAACCTTTCATCCTATTTGCCATTACCTTGGTAATTATTTTCATGAGAACATTACAAAGAGCTATCGGTCTCAAATCTCCAACCATCGTAGGATTTTTCTTTTTCGGGATTAACACGATGTTAGTTTCGTTCAGGCCCTCCAATAATTCCCCTGTAGCGAAAAAATGTTTTATTAGCTCATAAACATCCTCCCCAACTATGTGCCAATGTTTTTGGAAAAATGCAGGTGTCATCCCATCCGGTCCCGGAGCTTTATCGGGATGCATCTGAAAAATGGCAAACTTCACTTCCTCTCTTGTCACCTCTTTGTTCAAATCACTGTTATGATCGTTAGATAGAGTCTGAGGCACACACTGTACGACCTCTTCATAATCTACTTGTGTAGCCGTAAACAGATTCGAATAAAAAGACTGAATTAGATTATCCAATCCATTCTGCCAATCTAACCACTCACCTGACGCATCTTTGAGTTTAACAATTAACCACTCATCAAAACCGTACTTCGAAATATAAATATATAGAGTTAACATGGATGGATACAGAGATACAAGTAATTACATAATAATAAATGCATATTAGTTCATATCAGTTATTATTATATATGTAATAAATATGTTAGTGTTGCAATACCTAAATAGCCCCCGGAAATATAATATTGATATAATTAGTAGAGGTAAATATGACTTTTTATATGAATAAATTTGCTCATGGAACCCCCCATTTGCTCTATTATATATATATATATATATATATATTTGTTATATTGTTTTATGCGTTTACGTATTAAAGATGTGATTGATGAGTTTTACGATAGTTAATGTTAATACAAGTTTGTATTATACTTACATAGGTTTTTATGTATGTGTAGTATAATTAATAATTATGTATGTATGTGTTTATGTATGTAGATAATGATTTTTAATATAAGCTTAAATGTTCACATAGCTCAATTGGTTATGGTGTTGCATTAGTTATGCAAGGTCATGGGTTCGAATCCTTTGAATAACTTTAATTTTACAAATATTTGGAGTGAGGTTCGGAGGGTCCGAACCTATGAATAAATTTGCTCAGTGGTGTATTAGATATACTAGCTTATAACCCGTGCAAAGCACGGGTTGCTTTTATTTTTTTGTAATTTGTTTATAGTGTAATATAATATTATAAATATTAATTTTAATATTATAAATATTAATTTTAATTTGTTATACTGTAATTTGTTATTTGTTTAATATGTTTTTAATATTAAAAAATAGGGTTGAACCAAACTACCAAACTACCAGTTATCCCCTAATTTAATACTATTATAAGCGAAATAGGATATTTTTGGTTGTCGGTTTGGTACTCTTTTGTTACTCATTTTGGTCACTCTTTGATTTGCTTAAATCTCTATTATTTATAATAAAAAAATGTAAAAAAACACACAAAACACTCTCCTGTTAATAAAATTAAAAAAAAACACACACGCCACTCCTCTCGATCAAAACTCTCGGCTAAATCTTTGCTTACCCGGGAATGTTTTTAGGTAAATAAAATATTAATTAAATTTATTTTTAATTGAACTAAAATTATGGCTAAAAAATAGGGTTGAACCAAACTACCAAACTACCAATTATCCCCTAATTTACTTATTATAGTATAGTATAGATAATAGATTAGTACATCAAGTCATCAACCATCAACAGTTTCTGGAATCCTGCAAAGTGATCAACCGGAATTGACTAATTTTCATCATGTTGGGCCTATTATTTTAATTAAAAATTGATTTAGAAATTGATGTTGTTTTCTGTTTTGATAGTATCCACAAAATTATGATTGTAAACAAAATATGAATAAAATTCACTTGAAAATTTGCGGATCTGTGTAAAAATATATTTTGGTTGTCATTTTTGAATGTAAGCTTATGTTAGATATTTAAACTTTTATTTGATATAAAAATTTAATTCTTGATCTAATATTCATTTCAAAAAAAAAAATCTTGATCTAATATTAGTATTAGTTTTTTACACCTTGAAGTGAATATCAGTTAAAATGGAATATGTATCAAGACTTTTCCCTCTCATCCTTCCATTCTCTTTCAGTGAAAAATCATATTTTAGGTCCGCCAAATAATATTCTATGAATTGATTAAATTTATTAGTATTTAAATATTAACAAAAAGATAAGTTCAATAACAAGTAATAATTAAATCCATCAAATCAACTAATTGATGAAAAAAAATTCTGTACTCAAGTAAAAGATTATTGAATTTAAATCCGAACCAAAATTCAATGTACTCAATTTAAATTCGTATTTTTTCACTGTACAGAAAAAAGTTAGTGTGCAAAAAAAATGAAACAAGAACAAAAATTGTGTTCAAGATCAATTATTGTGAATTTTGGTACAAAAAGTCACAAAAGCAATGTGGAAAAAGAGCTTTAATAACGACTTGCGCACGACTTAAATGGAAAATTCTGTATTAATGGAAGCGCGTACGGTAAAATAACAAAATCAAGTGGGGCCCATCCTATTTTCTCAGCTTCGTTACTCTGTCACACTCTCCAACACTCTCCTCTCAATTAAGAAAAGAAAACCAACTCTTCTATTTTCATTCCACCTATACTTACACCTATACACACAAACACAAATCAAATCAAACGCACCAAATCTTCGCCTTCTTCCTAATCCATTTCACATTTACATACAACCTATACATACACACTGTGTCTATCTCCATCTTCTCCGCCGGGATTTCAGTCAATGTATTCATCTCTCTCTAGACTCTTCTAGAACGGTGCATTTCCGATCATGATTCGCAGTACGGTGAGTCCCGAGATCATTTCCAGCGATGAAAATGCCGCCGGCGTTCTAGGTTTCCGATCGATTCGCGATCGGTTTCGCTTCAAACGGAACTCTACCGATAGAGGTGTCACTGACCGGAAAACGACGACGTTGCCGGATCGGCAGTGGCGCCGACCGCATCACCGATCGGTGTTGCGCAGGTGTTTGTTGTTTCCGTTTCGGTGCCGGTCGTTGTTGTATTGTGGTGTTTTGCTTGTGGTTTTCGTGTTTGCGATGGCGTCGATGGTGTTGCAGACGTCGATTATGACGGTGTTTAATGAGAGAGGGAAGGTGGTGAGGACTAGTTTGAAGTTTGGGAGCTCGTTGGAGTTCGTTCCGTGGCGAATTGAGAAGAGGATTGAAGTAGAAGGCGGAATTGAGTGGTTGAGGAATCAGCCTAGGGTTGTTGTTAGGCCGCCTACGCTTGCGATTGTAAGTCTAATTTATTTCATTTTTAGTTCACATTGCTTCATTATCACTAGCTAGTTATAGTAGTTGCTATAAATTGTTTTTATGTATTGCGTAAATTAGGATCTGATATATTTGGAATTGCAAAGTTGTAATTAGTTAGATTAGATGTGAATTTGGGGTAGTAAAGAGGGGTAATTTGGTATTAAGTTAAACCTCTTTAAAGTAATACTTTTGGGACCGGAAAAAAATATTACTTTACCGAATTTATTACTTTATCGATATAATAATATTTTATTACTTTATCGATAAAGTAATATTTTATTACTTTACCGAATTTTTATGTTTACGTATTACAATACATTATGTCAAAAAAATATCACTTATGGATGAATAAATCATTGAGTCGGTAATGAACACTGATCCTTAACCGGACGATAGCAATGTAATCTCAAGCGGGTCATGAAAGGAAGCATTTCAAGCAATCAATACTTTGAAAAATTACTTGTTACAATACGAGCAAAACATACCAAGCCGAGCCACTAGTGGAGTGGCGAAGGAGGAGTTATTTATGTTTTACATAAAATCAAGGATGAGATTAATTTTGGCTTTAGTGGAAAGAAAAAACAAGCTATTATAGGTTCATATTATTAAAAAAATTGAATTTTGTAACTCATATACATTATATATATAATGTATATATATATATATAGGCAAGTGCTCAAATACAAACCATTCTTAAAATACAAACCTACAAACCAACACTAAATTAATTATATTTCATCTATTCTAAGGTTTCCGCCAAGGGTACCTTCACAAAAAATGCTTAAAATAATTGGCTCTATCCAACAAAAAAAATAAAAAAATTTCAAAAAAAAAAAAAAAATCTTGCCGTGGAAATGCGAAGCATTTAAGACAGTAAACGGATGAGTTAGGTAGTCATGAGGGCCGAAGGCTCTCGACACACCCGTCAATCGTCTATTGCCTTTACCATTGATTGCCATTCCTTACAACTTTAGAATGATAAAGGCGCGAAGCGCCGTACAAGAAGGTGCGAAGCACCGTTAACCAGTGAAATCCACTGTCACGTCATCACGTGAACAGTGAATTTTTTTTTTATTTTTTTTTATTTTTTATTTTTTTTTGTTGGATAGAGCCAATTATTTTAAGCATTTTTTGTATTGGGGTACCCCTAGTTTGGTCATTAGATTAGCTTGAAATATTAGATTATGCTTGGTTTGTAGGTTTGTATTTTAAGGAGGTTTGTATTGGAGTAGCCCCCTATATATATATATATATATATATAATTCTGGAATTATTACTTTACATATTACTTGGGTCCTTAATGACTTTCTAATTTTTTATTATCTTATGCTTTTAGCGAGAATATTACTTTACAACATTGGCCCAAGTTGGGACCAACAAAATTTACTACTTAAGCGAGGTTATTACTTTATCGGATATTACTTAATCGAGGTTTAACTGTATAGGAAGTTAAGCACAGTTTGCACAGTTTTTAATGATTGATTGGTAAGTGGTGTAGAATAATGCAATGCCCTTAGCATGAGAGCCACCAACCTTCTAATTTTTTTGGGAAGGTTAATGTGGCATGCCTCGGAATGAAACAATAACTTTTGTTTGGTTTACCATTAGTCCATACTTCAATATAAGGGTGACCAAGTTCATTGTGTTTGAAGCTCCAAGTTTATAACTCATATAATGCTTAGTTTTTGTCTGTCTAACAATGAAAATTGAAGACTTAAGTAAATATACGTAGACCGTAGTACACTAAGATTTGAAAAAGAAGCACAACTACTACTCCTTTCGTCCCACTAATTTTGTCACGTTGACCAAATTTTGGTCAGATTGACCTATTTTGTAACGAGAATTACTTACATTATATGATTATTATTATTTTTTTAAAAATTACTTACACAAAATATAATTATCGTAATATGAGATTCAACTTTTAAATTTAAGAAAATATGAAAAGTGAAATCATAATTTGAGGTCAAAGTTTGATGAATTTGACCAACAGTCAAATTAGGACAAAATAAGTGGGACGGAGGGAGTAACATATACTAGCTTTTATCATGTGCATCACACGGATTATTTTTAATAAATGTTATCTTATTTTATATTTATTAATTTGATACGATTTGAAATCAAACCAATAGACTTCTATATGTCTCGGCTTTAGAGATAGCATAGATAGGATGTGATTTACCCATATATATACTAATAATTGTCCCCTGTAAATAAGTAACAACTTCTGATATAAACAATTTGTAAAATAAGAAGGCATAATTTCTAACTTCGGCTCTATGCTCTGCATCTTTCTCCTCCCCATTGAAATTATTCATCTTTATTACTATGTTACTTGGACTCTTCATTTTCCCTAGGAGTACCCGTGTCGGACACTCGACACTTGGACTTGGACACTTATTTTAGGCCAAAAACATGCACGTTTTTCAAAATATTGCCGAGTCCGACACATGGACACGTATCCATGTCGGACACTTCTAGCCGAGTCCGAGTAACATAGCTTTATTATAGTTAAGGATAGCGAGCCATGGGAAGGAGATGTGTCTTAACAGAATAACTTGCACACTTCGTAATCGAATACCATTAGCATTATATCTGGCCATCTGGGCCCTCATGGATACGAGAAGGTTTGTAGATGAGCTTCAATGAAACATGTCATGGAAAATAATCAACTTGCTAGAATTCATTTGTTTGTTTAATCTTATGTGACACTACGACCTCTTCCATCTTTGCATCTCTTTGCATCTTTGGTACTGGTGGAAACATTAAAGTCATCTTTAAAAGTTGTATAAACTTGCAAAATTTGGTGCACCACTTCTTTTTTCTATTTAGATGAGACTTTGGTATCTTTCTTGTAGTAATTCTGCGATACAAAGTAAGGAATTATGATATTATTTTGTATACAATCTATGCAATTATTATGGAATAGATTTAATTTTTATGTTTAATAAACTATAATTATATTAGTCTTTAGTATAGTATATATCAATTATTATTTATTAGGAATATTTTAAGTTATGGTAGTAGACTAGGATAATAAGGAATTTGTGTCTTTATTATAAAGATGTTACTTATTTGTTATATTTCAGGTGTTACTTCTATCTGTATAAGGATATGTAATATTCCTTTCTAGAAGACTTCTATAAATTAGTATAAATTAGTGGATTAGGATTTTCTCTGACAAACTCCTCTCTTTTGTGGCAGGGGTAGTGGTTCTTCCACGGTTATATTACCATACGAATAGTTAATTATATGCGCCTAATTCACCAAAAGTTATCTGTTATTGCTATCAATTTTTCGTATATGTCCTGTCCTGCATTAAATTGGTACTAAGAGCTTATATTTCTCCATTAATTTTTTAATTGTTGGGGGGAAAAAGGCTTTTGTTTTCTTAAAAAAAGTAACTGTTCATCATGGTGTAAAAAAACAGGACCTTGTCCAGGGTTATAGCGTAGAAAGAAAAAGTAATAAAAAGAAACAGCAATTTATACACATAAGTGCGGTGCCATCCTCAAATGAAGAATGAAGTTAGATGAATAGATAAAAAGAAATGTGTTGGATTTGATTGTGACAGTTTTTGATTGTAAATATTGATACTTTTAAGGTTTAGATGTTTTAACACTTGTTCATTTACTTGACAACTTTGTGCATGATAGTTGCAGTGTTATCTGAAATTACTTTCGCATAAGATGATAGCTAGCTTCTAAATTAAGAATAAAAGAAGAGAAATGGACTGAATAAAGTTTCAACCTACATAACTTTTTGTATAACTAAAAGAGGATATCAAAGCAAGATTAAGAGTCCTAAATAGGAAGTGGGAAAATAAGGTCAATCCTGGGCTGTATTTATGATCACGTTTGGCAGTATATACTATATAGTAATACATTCAAGATGTCAGTTTTTCATGCACTTGTACACTTACTTCACAGATTTGCTGGTTGTTTTGCTCCGTAGTTTAATTTTTGTGAAATCACTTTTGGGTTGTTTTGCTCCATAGTTTAATTTCAAGAGTTTTGGAAATTTTAAGCTACACAATTTATTGTATAAGTTATAACTGGAAAGGATGATACCAGATTAAAATCAAGAGTCCTAATAAGAACTAGAAATTGAAGAAAAGCTATATATTTGATAACAGTTTCTCTAAAAATCTATGTAAGAGAGACCTAGAGTCTATTTTTTAATAGATGTGTAAAGTATATACATAAATGTCATGTTACAAATATTTTATATGGTTAATTTGTCAATTCGTACTCTCGTGTATTTTTGTTTTTCTGTTGCCTCTGATGTATTTATATACAGAATCAGAGGCATGCATGTGCATTGCAGATTGTGAAACTGCTGTACCTAATAGTGCCTTGGTTTGTTAATTGTAAGATCTTAGGACACATGAAGATTGATTCCTCAACATTGATGCTGTTTACTATGTTGAAGAACTTGCAAGGACTAGGGTATACGTTGAAGGTGAGGTTCTTGTCATCTTCCGCAATCTTACTTGTGTTTTCTCCTTTTCCTATTGCAAGCTATATGCTGGTTGAACTCCTAAGATATGTTCTCATCATTTGTAGTTTGAATTCCAGGTTGTAGTAGGACTTTCTTTACTTTTTGGTAATTGTAAGATGATGATATTTAAAGATGGCCCTTTATATTTAGCAAAAAAAAAAAAAAAAAGATGGCCCTTTACATTTCATTTAATTAGTTTTGAATTTGTTTATCATATTATGTCATGATATCCGTGCACGTCCAACTTTGGTGTCTTTTGGATTCTCCAGTGATCCCAAATGTTGCTGTCACAATTTTGTGTACGCCAACAGATTTGGTGATAAGTTACCCATTTGGATTCCTTGTATTTTATTTTCAGTTTTAGACGTAACAAGGACGGATCTTATGGACCATATAATAGGGTGCATAAGCAAGGAGTGTGAAATTAGCAGGTAGTGATTGCTACAGTCTTTGCACCTTGATTAATAAAATGATCTTGTTAATCAAAGTGGCCTTGCACTAAACTCTAATGCTAATCGTAAAAATCCATGATAATTGTAACATTGGTTGGTTGCATATAGTACTTTTAAGTGCTTGGTGGATAGTTTGAATATGCATGCCGAGGGAGTTTATGTGTTCAGATTCGCTGTATGAAATTTCTTTTTACAATGTCAAATTGCTATTTCAGATATATGCAACTGCGGATGGTGAAGCAGGATTTATATGGGATAAGATTGGAGTTCAAGTCGTAGTTTTAGGTCCTCAGAATTATGGCCGTATTGATTGGACAAGGTATTCATGATCTGTTTTGTGTTGCTTGATCAGTGGTTATCTAGCTTGACAAGTATTCCTTCTTGTTTATAAATCATCTTTGCTTTGTTGCTGCAGGTTTGAAGGTATTATTGTAGATTCTCTTGAAGCAAACATTTCAAGGTATGATCTGGTTACCGTATGTGCAAAATCAGTTTATCATTCTGGTTTTCTTATTGGTAGAACATACTAAGAATCATATTTCACCAAAGTGTGTACCACCCTTGTTGGCACTTGGCACTATGTCCCCCATGATAATGACCATTTTTTTAAAGTAATGACCAATCTGGAAATTTTCCTAGTAATTTCAACCACACACTCAAAGAGTTAAATGTTTGTTCTTAAAGTAATGGTCCATTCAAGTGTGCATGTGCTTGAACATTAGCATATATGTTAACACACATGCCCCAAGTTATATTCACAAACTGTGGTAGATCTAATAATTTGGGCCCATGATCTGAATTCAAGCTCCAACACATTCCCAGTGGGAAGAGATGGGCTGTCGTTATTGTAAGACATACATGTGAACCTTTCTGTGGTTACTGTTACTCTAACAGCTTGTCATAATGGAGTAACCACTACAGTAACACACTGCCTACTGAGACTACCCCCCCCCCCCCAAAAAAAAACACGTTAACTGCTCAATAATAGACCAATGCATATATATTCCTTATAGATGGCTTCTACATTCTTCGTGGTTAATTTTTAACATAATAGCTTTCGCCCTCTCTTCAAGAGAAAGAATAGAAAAGGAATTGTTGATACCTATGATTTATGCTTATTTTGTTTAGTTTGATGATTTATATGCCATGATTAGTGAGTCTTATATTTATGCAGCCTTATGCAGGAGCCCTTTTGCTCTGTGCCACTTATATGGATTATTCAAGACGCAACTCTTGCAAATCGTCTTTCTGTGTATGAGGACATGGGTTGGGAACATCTTATTTCATACTGGAAGAATGCTTTTAGTAGGGCTGATGTAGTTCTGTTTCCAGATTTTTCACTGCCGGTAAATTTGACCCATTTACTTTGGTTTTATTACACTCCTGAGATGGATTTGTTTAGTGAGACACTAGCATACTCATTTGATTCTCAATCATCATGACTTTATGTATCAGATGTTATATAGTGTGCTTGATACCGGAAACTTCTTTGTGATTCCTGGATCACCGGTAGATGTGTGGGCAGCAGAAAGCTATAGTAGAACACACTCCAGATCCCAGTTACGCCAGGAAAAAGGATATAATAAAGAAGATATGCTGGTTTTAATTGTTGGAAGTTCATTTTTCTACAAAGAGCTATCATGGGATTATGCCATGTCTATGCATACTATTGGGCCTCTGCTATCTAAATATGCAAGAGTTGAAGATAATGGAGCACAATTTAAGTTTTTATTCTTATGTGGAAACTCCAGTGATGGGTATAATGACGCTTTACAGGTATGCAACAATTGCCTTGCATGCTCACGTTTCCTTTTCTGCAATTTTATGCAAAAAGAAGATAACATGGTAATCAGAAAGCACATTGAACTATTGATTAATGGCTTCCTGAATGCATTTACCGATCTACTCTGATATTTGAAAGGTTTTCCTTTCTAAATGACAATATAAATTGTGCACCGGGTGGCCATAACAAGGAAAAAAGATATGTGCCGTGCTACGCACCGAACAATAAAATTGATTAATTAATTAATATAAATATATTATTTTAATTATTATTTAGAAAAAATTATACATTAGATAATTAATTTAAGTATATATTGGGAACACACACACATAGACAGATAGACTCGTACATGGGAAACTAAATCCAAGGCCTGAATTAGTTAGTCTTAGCTATAAGATACAGTCAAAACATTGTAATACATATCATTTGGATTTCATCTTGTAATGATTATAACTCGAAAGGTAAGATATCTAAGTTCCAAGTAAGTTAAGCTGGGATTTCAGCTCGTAATGATAATAACTCGAAAGGTAAGATATCTAAGTTCCAAGTTAAGCTGTATAGCATTTGATTGAAAACACATATCATTACTTAACTGATCCTTTTGTTTGATTCATGAACAAATGACATCTCTATCTGATGATTGGATGTAGGGCATTGCTAGTCACATGGGACTTCGTCCTGGATCTATCAGGCACTATGGGTTAGATGATGATGTAAACGGTCTTTTATTAATGGTTGATATTGTTCTCTATGGTTCTTCCCAAGATGAGCAGGGTTTTCCTCCGCTACTCACACGAGCCATGTCATTCGGAATCCCTGTGATTGCACCTGATTATCCTGTCATAAAAAATTATGTAGGTTTATTAGCTATTGCAGACCTAGGAGGTCTCTTCATGTTTTATATAAGCCTTTTATTATTGACTGAAGTCCTTGACATTTTCAGGTAATTGATGGAGTTCATGCAATGATCTTTGCCAAGCATAAGCCTGATGCAATAATGACATCTTTCTCTCTTCTAATATCAAAAGGGAAACTGTCTAATTATGCTCATTCCATTGCTTCCTCTGGAAGGTCGGTTGCTAGGAATATGCTAGCATCAGAATGCATTATTAGATTTGCAAAGCTTTTGGAGAATGTTCTTGCTTTCCCGTCAGATGTTCGGCTGCCTGATCAAGTTTCTCAGCTGAAACAGGGTGCATGGGAGTGGGATGTGTTTCAAAAGGAAATAGAAGGGAGTGCTGGCGACAGAATTGATTTGGACTTGAAGACCATTTATACAACAAATTCTGGTGTTTTGTTCAACCTTGAGGAAGAAATGACCAACCTCTATCCTGGAAATAATTTATCTGGGAATGAATCTGATATTATAGGTGATGATGCTTTAAGTCAATTAGATTGGGATATTTTGACAGAAATGGAAAGCTCTGAAGAAGTTCAGAGACTAGAATCGGAGGAGGTAAGCTGATTTGGATAGTACGAAAATTGCTTGGATCCCTTTCTTCTATATTTAAAATTTTGAATTGATTATCTATTTAAAACAGTGCTCCTAGATTTTCCAGATCCGCTAAATTATTTTACCTTCCCATGTATAAATAGTTGGAGGAAAGATTGGAGAAAGAATATGGTGTATGGGATGAACTGTATCGTAATGTCCGCAAAGTGGAAAAGATAAACTTCAAAACAAATGAAAGGGATGAAGGTGAGCTAGAAAGAACTGGCCAGCCTGTATGCATCTACGAGATCTACAATGGAGCCGGGGCATGGCCATTTTTGCACCATGGTTCTCTGTATCGTGGATTAAGTCTTGTGAGTTCCTCTAGTTAGTAAAGATAATATATCTGGATCTTTTGTCTGTAAATACCACATTTTTTTTTCCTTCTGGAGACATCATTGTTTAGTTTAATTCTCTGCCAGCAATTACGGGATTGAACTTATTCTTTAAGCATTGTTTTAGATAATGATGATAAGAACTTGCAAGTCTTTGGTACAAATTTGTATGCACATCTTCATTTCTTTTCTGTTCTCTGTAATATCCAACATGCCTTTTCGTTATTATGGTTCTCATTTTCTTTAATTTTCAGTCCACAAGATCTCGAAGATCAAGATCAGATGACGTGGATGCAGTTAGACGGCTTCCCCTCTTGAATGACACATTTTATGCGGATATCCTTTGTGAGATTGGAGGCATATTTGCCATTGCCAATGGTGTGGATAACATTCATAAGAGACCTTGGATCGGATATCAGTCATGGCGTGCCTCTGGTAAAAAGGTATGTCTCATGTTGATTGATTCACATGAACTGTTAGTGGACAGATTGTCTTGTTAAGTATAATTTTGTAAAATTCAAGTCCTTAAATCTTTTGCCTTCAAAATTTGGTGTCATTCATGTATTTGAGCATATGTACGTATGTGTATTGGTGTGTACATGTGCTTTTGTGTGGAAAAAACTAACATCAGTAAATTTTCAGGTCTCCCTGTCTTCAGATGCTGAAAAGGCTCTTGAAGAAACAATACAAGAGAACCCCAAGGGAGATGTTATATATTTTTGGGCACGAATGGACATAGATGATGGACCTATAGGAAGCAAAGCTATGCTTACTTTTTGGTCCATGTGTGACGTCTTAAATGGAGGAAACTGCAGGCAAGTCTTACTAGTTGTCAAGTCAATACTACTATAATTGCTCAAGTTAGTAATAATGTATATAAATTTATCTATCTTCCTTGATTATGTATACAGAACTGCCTTTGATGATGCATTTCGGCGGATGTATGGGTTGCCATCACATGTTGAAGCCCTTCCACCTATGCCAGAAGATGGTGGGCACTGGTCTGCCTTGCACAGCTGGGTGATGCCTACACCTTCATTTGTGGAGTTTGTAATGTTTTCCAGGTTTGTAAAAAAATAAGTGATCCGCAGCTCTACAATATATTGCAACTGTGCGGTCCAATCTTAATTGTGGACGTCAAAGGGAATTATATAAATCATTCATTTTTAATTTTTATATTATGCACTGGATTACAGGATGTTTGCTGATTCACTTGATATATCAAACAAGATTTCTAGCAAAACCAGCCGATGTTTTCTGGGGGTCTCAGTGGTTGAGGTATGTTCATTAACTGTAACTGCTCAGGTGTTGTGATATAAGTTAAGCAACCGTAAAATATTTTTATGTCATTTTACTATGCCTTTTTTTACGTACCAGAAAAGGCATTGCTACTGCCGTGTATTGGAAATCTTGGTCAATGTTTGGGCTTATCATAGTGCTAGGAAGATGGTGTACATTAATCCGGAAACCGGTTTGTTGGAAGAACAACACCCTGTTGAACAACGAAAACCATTTATGTGGGCAAAGTACTTCAACGTCGCTCTACTGAAAAGCATGGACGAAGACCTAGCCGAGGCTGCAGATGATGGGGACCATCCAAGCAGTATGTGGTTATGGCCATTAACAGGGGAAGTGTTTTGGCAAGGTGTATATGAAAGAGAGAGGGAAGAAAGATATAGATTAAAGATGGACAAGAAAAGAAAAACTAAAGAGAAACTTTTAGAAAGAATGAAATATGGATACAAGCAGAAATCACTTGGAGGGTAGAGGATTAAACCAAAGCTTAATTCCTACTGTTCGGGTATAGTTGTGTACACTTGGGCTGACCTGGCAAGCTGGCTCTTGCCGATAAACAAGTTACTCATTCTTTCTGATGACATTGACACGTGTATACTGATCAGAGTCCTGACGATATTTTTCTGAAATCTGTGGTTAACACAATACATGATCTAATTGAGCAAAAATGGAGGAAAAGTGAGTCAGCTGGCAGTACCTTGCTAGATTCTCATAGCCTTTATACTACAATTTTTTAAAGCGGCTAGAAAGGATAGAGTTGATAGATGCACCTTGTTAGTTTTTTGGTACCAAATTTTTGGTAGATGCAATTAGCACTTAGATTTGTATTCTCTTTCCTGTGTATATTACACAATAATAGAATAATAGATTTAGCTTTTGGTCGACCATCAAACTGAGATATGGGGTTTTTTTTACACATTCTTTAAAGATTTCTATGCAAAATGAGTCTACAGTTTTGGAAAATCTGGAAGTTCATTTTCATCCTTACATTGGCGCGATAAGCTTTGCCAGCAGTCTTGTGTGGTGTTTTACTTATCCAGTCCATGTTCAATAAGCGCTATGCAAGCATTCTGGTAGGGGGTGTTTTACTTCTCCAGTCCGTGATCCATATTCGGTGTTTTACTTCTTCAGCCCATATTTTATAAGTTATTCTGTAGATGTCATCACAGGATATAGCCGACTGCATTCAACTGTGTTTCGGTACCAAAATTTCTGAATTTTTAATCCGATTGTGGTTCAATTGAATATATGCTACTTGTAAGTTTGTAAACTTTGCTCAAACACGGGGCTCACAAATAAGTAACCACACAAACTAAAATATTGAAGTATTGAACCAAGATATTATAGGAATTTGCCTCTTGGTTCTCCTTAGGTGGAAAGGCGAAATTTGCATATATCTTAGGATGTAATCTAGACATTTTGTATATGAATGTACATGGGAGTTGCATATAACCAGAATGAGGGGTTACATGTGTCTCTTGAGTCATTTATTTTTCAGTTACAATTTGTATTATATATGTCTCGCAGATGCGCATATTCAAATGGGTATTACACACGTTGCACAATTTTTTTTTTCTTGTTAGTCATGCACAAATAAGTAATTACAGAAATTAAAATATTGAAGGCGAAATTTGCATACATCTTAGGATGTAATCTAAACATTTTGTACATGAATGCATGTGGGAGTTGCATATAACCAGAATGAGAAGGGGTGAAGTGTCGAAATGGTACCATTTTTTTTATCAAAATGTCCAAAATAGCACTTTCTAAAAATACTACTCTCCACTGGCATTTTCTGCACGCAGCTACAATGCGCGTTTTGTCAAAACGCATTTAAAACATGCGTTACAGGTGTGTAACGCATTCAAAGAATGCGTTTCAGGGGTCAAAACGCATCTAGAGAATGCGTTTTCGCTGCAAAACGCAGCTGACAAATGCGGCCAAAACGTCAATACTATTTACGTTTTCAGCAAAAGCAGTTTTTGTTTTTGTTTTTTTAGCATTATTTTAAATGGTGTTGACTTTTTTTTTTAACTAAATATGTATTTTCAAATACTATTAAAAAACTTATAATCAAATAGCCATTTCAAAATATATTTTTTTTATTCGTTATTCTGAATATTTCTAAAACCTAAAATGAAAACGATGAACCCCAAAAGTTAATTGTTGAACCCTAAATTTCTTAAAAATTGTATTTTTTAAAATTAAAAGTTTTTATTAAAAAATTAAATCCGACGGCTTGATTTTTAAACGCGTTAACGTTTAAAAATCATGATAAATTAGGGTTTAGGGTTGTCCTAAACCCTAAGTCCGTATACGGTTTATTCGTTATTCTGAATATTTCTAAAACCCAAATGGAATGATTGAACCACAAAAGTTAATTGTTGAACCCTTAAAGGAATATAGATAAAATTTAAAAATTTAAATTAAAAATAAAATTTTAATAATTTAATAATAATATTTTAATCTTTAAAGTATTTAATGTTATTTAAAAAAAAGAAAAATAAAAACATGTATATAACATAAAAAAATTGCTAGTAGAGGACAACCTTTTCAAAAAGTGACATTTTGAACATTCAACCCCAATTTTGTGCCATTTTGGACATTTTGTCAATGAGAAGTCACATGTGTCTATTGAGTTGTATTTATTTTTTAGTCACGTCTTGTATTATATATGTGTTTTGCAGATGCGCATATTCAAAATGGGTACTTCACACGTTGCACATTTTTTTTTCTTTTTAGTCATGCATAAATACTTTGGGGGTGATTTTGTGGACTTCATTCCATCCCACTGCATATAATGTTGGTCAACACTTCTCTATAATGTTTAGAATTTTTTTTCTTTTTGTTTTCCATGTCTGCTTGATAGCATCAAGGCTAAATAGTAAGACCTTTATAACATCTACTTGACGAAATCTAGTATAACAAGGCAAAGCCATAGCACACAAATGTCAGAGCATGTTAAAGATCATAGACTAGTTTGAAAAGATAAATGATTTAAGAACTCAACTAGCATATAATTAGATGTTTCACCACTTTTATATGTTCATCTGTATCAAGATGATCCAAAACTGCTTAACTAGATAATCGACATGTAACCAGAATTTAGTTCACATCAACTATCAGAATTCATGGACAAAGAGTCCAATTCAAGCTACGTTCAAACGCATTTTAATTAGCAAAAACAATTTGAGCATCTACTCATACATCAAGAACTTGGACACTTGGTTGTTGAATTGTCTAAGCTACATTTCAGATTTTGTCACTACTCGCTATCAACAAATATAACTAGTCTAAAAGAACAACTTACATTCTTTTCGTATGTGAAATACTGACTTGTATGGTTTTCCATGTATATTTATCATTGATTGTGTACTCCAGTTGGTAATAGCATCCTTCCAAAGATTTAAATTTCTACTACACCTGCATTGGGTGCCCTGCCTAATAACATGGAGTCTTGGAGCATGGCTCTTTCTATCGGAGAATGTAAGTAGTAATATACAACTCCTTCAACGGAAACTTCAACCGAATCTTTATTCCCCTGCCATCCAATTAAAAAGTTACATTAGATTATATATATATAAGCCCACCCTTTTAGTACATGAATTTTAGTATTGAATTAATAAAAGTATACGAGTATCACTTAAATTATGATATAACTTGGTATATGTATATTTTATTGCAACTCCAATACTTCAAAGAAAGAAACCAGTCATGTGTTAAGTACACGACCATCTTATGTAAGATTTACAGTAAAAAGGTTTTATTCATAGCATTTTTTGTCGGTATTCTGTTTCCAAACTGTATCAAGATTTGAGTGCAAAATAGGCAAGTTATCCATAATTTTTTGCCCATTTTGATGATAGGCTCAGTTGGTACATTATATATATTTCTAAGGAATAATAGATACCTCGGAATAAGAAGATGTGACGACAAGAAGCTCTGAAAGTGTCCTTTTGACATTATCAACTCCATGACAGTATTTTGCATTTGCTGGTATGACCTCATCCACACTTGTGAGTGTTACATAACACTGTAAAGTGTAAAGAATACAATACATGTCATAAAGGTTAGTACTCAAAAGGTGAAAATTATCAGCAATTCAATAGACTTAATTAACTAGAAAGCCGAATAGGCTAACTCGATAACCACTGACAACGATGTGCAGCAGTGATCTCCCATTTCATTAATACAAAATCATATAAGTATTACATATCCATATGAGAACTCACATTGTGGCAGATTTAACTTTGTCTGTGATATCAGTTCTGCATCTCTTCAGCTACACCATTAGAAGTAGAACATTTGCAATAAGATAAGTGTTAACATCAACTAATCTAGGTCATCATTTACAAGAGAGCGTAGTTCCTCAACGGCAAATTCATCCATGGAAGCTAACAACTCCAAAACACAATATATATCTTCACACTGTGGGTGTGACCTATCACCAGCTACAAATGCAATAAACCAGTCCTTGACCTTAATCCAAGACCATCCAGGCTCTTTTATCACACCCTTTAATCTCATAAGTTTCCTTATCTTTGCAGCATCCTTCCACCTCCCTTTTGCAGAATAAATGTTTGCCAGGGTAATATGGGTGCCGGCACAATTTGGATCAATCTCAAGAATTTTCCGGGCAGCTCGGCTTCCACACTCGACGTTGCCATGTACCCTACAGGCTCGCAACAGAGTTGACCAAACTACGTCATCTTGGTGGAATGGCATGGTTGTGATCATATTTTCAGCTTCTGTTAATCTCCCAGCTCTGCAGAGGAGATCGATCATACAACCATAATGCTCCTTTGATGGTTTGATCCTGTATTTCTCACTCATCAAATTAAAATAGTAAAAACCCAAGTCAACAAGTCCAGCATGACTACAAGCTATAAGAACACCAATGAAGGTCACAGAGTCTGGTCTCAGACCAACCTTAGGAATTCCGTCAAACAACAAAAGAGCTTCTTCACTGTATCCATGTTCAGCGTACCCATTGATCATGGCCGTCCATGACACGATATCATTATTGTCAGCCTCAAGAAAGATTTTAGAGGCATCACCTAGACTTCCACATTTAGTATACATATTTATTAAACCACTGCGTATCATAGCTGTGTGATCTAACCCGATTGATAGCACATGAGCATGTAGTTGCTTCCCTTGTTCAAGAATTGCCATATTTCCGGAAACACTTAATACACTAGCTAGAGCAAACTCAGTTGGTTTTGGTCCTACCCTTCTCATTAAAGTAAGAAACTTGAAAGCCTCGTCACCATAGCCTCCTTGAGCATATCCAGAAATTATAGTACTCCATGTAATAACATCTCTTCTTGTCAGCTCATAAAACACTGTAGAAGCTGAATCCAGAAGGCCACATTTTGCATACATGGTCATGACAGAATTTGCAACAGATAACGAACCAAAAAGACCAACATGATAAACATGGGCATGAAGTTGTCGACCCAAATCACTTCTTGAAGCGTTTGCGCAACCAGCAATAACTGCTGCAAAAGTGTATTCATTAGGACTGACATCAGTCTCTCGCATTTGCAAGAATGCTTCAATTGCAAGCTCCTCCTCACCCATCTGACCATATGTTGTAATTATAGTTGTCCAGGAAACCACATCTTTTCTTCTCATAGTTTTGAACAAGTACAAGCCATAATGTAGCTTGCCGCACTTATTATACATAGTAGCAAGAGAATTAACCACAAATGAGGTAACATCAAATCCTTTCTTTAAGGTTTGCGCATGAATTTCCCTTCCTTGATTTAATAAACCCATCTCAGCACACGCCTTCAATGCAGTCGCAAACGTATACGAATCATACTCTACACCTTCTCTCCACATATCAGTAAAATATGCAAGCCCCTCCTTACTATAACCACCCCGAACAAGCCCAGTAATGATAGCAGTCCAAGAAACTACATTTCTCACTCCCATCTGATCAAAAACTCTACAACTTTCACCAATTTTACCAACTTTCGTATACATATCAACAAGTGCACTCGCAACAAAAACAGAGTCCACAAAACTACTTTTCACACAATACCCATGCAAACATTCCCCACATTGAACATTCATATTAACAGCACATGCCTTAAGTGCAAGACTAAGTACATATGAATCCATTCTCAATGTGGGTTGAACCCACATTTTCGAAAACAATACTAAAGCTTCCGTGGAATCATTTGCATGAACATACCCAGAAATGATACTAGTCCAAGTAACTTCATCTCTGTGCGGCAATTTATCAAACATGTGGCGTGCATCTTTTAAAAGACCACTTTGAACTAGCTCTTTGAGATTATAATTAACTTGGAACATATCATAATGATGGGTTTCATAAAGTGATTGGTATTGAAAGATTTGAAGATTAGTATTTTGAGAATAAGCAATGCTTGATGCTGCTGTTGTGTATAATTTTCTTGCAATATGTGGCCTAAGTTGTGACATCGTATGTACGGATGTGTGTGAAGTTGCTTGAAATTAGAATGATTGATTCACTTAATAATCGAGGTTTTAATGATTTAGAATTATTTATAGATATATTGCCCGGAAAATAAAACTTTTAATTTTTTTGATTGTTTTGAATATGGTTTATTCGATTTCAAATCAAATTATATTTTAATTTTTAGATTCAGAATTATGTAAAAAAACAAATTCAAATTCAAATCCAATTTATTAAAAATCAAATACTAATCAAAAATCAAAACTACAAAGTTCCCTCCACAGCTCTATATAAACTCACACATAGCTAGCTTTGGCATCACAAATTGCAAAGCGTTCGGCTTTTCTAACTTTTCTTGCTTTTGCACAACCAAACTCCTCTACAGTGCCATTAATCTCTATCATTGTTTTTTTTTTTTGAATAAATCTCTATCATTGTTGTATCTAAACCTTCAGTAAATCCAATGTCAATCTTAAAATTTCTTGTTTTGTTTCTTTGTTTGTTCTCGTTTCGAACTGTGTCATCTGATTTTGGTTCCATTGGTGTCAACTATGGTAGAGTTGCTAATAATCTTCCAGAGCCTCCTAAAGTTGTAGAGCTTCTTAAATCCAATGGCATTACCCGTGTTAAAATCTTCGACGCTGATCCTTCTGTTCTCTCTGCTTTTGTTGATTCGGGCATTAAAGTTACGGTGACAATGCCTAATCAACTGCTCTCCTCTGCCGCTGCTGACATATCGTACACCGATGCATGGCTTAAGGCCTATATTGTACCCTTCCATCCAAGAACCATGATTGAAGCCATCGCGATGGGAAACGAAGTGTTAATGGACTCACAAATTACGCCTTATCTAGTACCCGCTATGGAAAACATGTTTGCTTCACTGCTAAAACTTCGCTTCGCACATGACATTAAAGTTTCATCCCCTATTGCTTTTAGTGCCTTCCAAAATACTTACCCGCCATCGTCTGCAGTGTTTAAGTCCGACTTGATTGAACCTGTTATTGAACCAATGCTCAATTTTCTTCATCAAACTGGTTCGTTTCTCATGGTTAATATCTACCCTTTCTTCGCGTATGAAGCCAACACGGCCAATATCTCTTTAGATTATGCTTTGCTTCGTCCCAACAAAGGCGTTAAAGATCCTGCCAATGGGAATGTTTACCATAGCCTTTTTGCAGCCCAACTTGATGCTGTCTTTGCAGCTCTTGATGCCTTGTATTTTGATGACATTAAAGTTGTGGTTTCGGAGACTGGTTGGCCTTCTGCAGGCGGGGAGAAGGAATTTGGCGCTGGAGTTGCCAATGCAGCATCGTATAACAGGAATCTAGTGCGCAGAGTACTCACAGGCCGTGGCACCCACTTAAGGCCCAACAATTCACTCAATGTCTTTTTATTTGCATTGTTTAACGAAAATCAAAAGCCTGGACCTGTTTCCGAGAGAAACTTTGGACTTTTTTATCCAAACCAGCAAAAAGTGTATGATATTCCTTTGTCCTTGGATGCATTGAATGGTACAGTGACAGGTCCGGCACATAAAGAAGCAGATGGTGCGAATAATGGAGCAGGTTCGAGTGGGGCGTGTGGAGAGCTGGGGTGCAAGCATCAATGGAGCCATTCAGAACCCAGCGTTAGTATCAGAATATTTGGGGTTCTCCCTTGTTCATTATTATTGTTACATTTTCTTATAGGCATGTAATATATATAGTAAAGTAGCACGTACTTACGGGAAGCTGTATAGAGTAATTTGATGTTAAGTTTATAGTGTTCTTTCGTTACTCCATGAGAGTTGTATATATGCTTTAAAAGTTATAAATTTATCTCTTCTCATATTTAGTAATCGATTTCAATAATCTTTCTTTGAAACGGGCATTTTAATACATATTTCCATAGTTTCCACAACCCCAAACGTGTAGTAGAATATCATGTATTGTTTAGCAAATCTGCTAAGAATTACGGTTTTCTCCGAAGGTAAGATAGTTAGTTTGTCTTGCAATCATCACGACTTTCGTTGTCTCGGTATAGGCCGGTGACTCTGTAACCAAATAAATATGATGTGTGTATGTATGTATAAGGTTAAGTAGAAGCAGCAGCAATTTTCACTTCTTGCTCCCCTTAATTGCTTGCCTCTTGTGCATACAAACAATTCCTCTAAGGTTTTAGGCACATAAAGGGTACAATGCGTGTATAAAGAATAAGAAACTGTTATGTACACCTATATATATAGCTGGAGTGCTGGACTTTGGCAACTTGTCATGTTTGGTTTTCCATTTACAAGAAAACATGTTTCTGTAGTAGTTTCGGATGATATAGTTAGAGACCATGCAAATATGAAAATTGCATGCATCTTTACGAAAGTCTGAAATTCAGATAACAAAGCATAACACCTGCAGATCTAAAAAGACACAGATGCTACATTTGTCTTCCAGCAAATGGCCGGATTTCACTATCATATACATTATATAATTACGATACAAAATATGATTATTAAAAAAAACTTTCATGGTTATCCGGTATAAGTGCAACAGTTCCAAAAGTAGATAATGAGAGACATATATTACATGGACGACGAGAGACATTTAAAATTTTAGCTTGATTGTTTTTTTTTGTTTTTTTTTTTATGCTAGCGAGGGGTAAAGAGTCCCGAAAAGAAAAAGAAAAACTAAAATTAAACGAGTAGTACAAGACTATTCAACAAAGATTTCGTAGAGAATACGACCCAGTTCCAGAGTTAGTACTTAAATCATTTGTAATTGTGCATCATGATTTACTACTTGATTCGCCAATCTGTTGCTTTATAACCCTGTCTATAACAATGAAAGAAGCTGATCTCCCAATTTTATTATTGATCACTGTCCAACATTTATGAACTATATGCACACACTTCCCATCATAAGGTTTTGATTGGAGAGCCCTGGCGGGCCCACTATAACTATAACCAATTAAAACAAGCCACATCATTTGGTAACAACTTTTGGTACCTAATTTTGGTACCTCTAGCATTTTTCTTTGAGTAATATTTGAATATATGCTAGTTAGACTATACATTTGAATCATCGAATGTTTTTTTCCCCATTTTTTTGATAGATCAACGCCAATTTTTACTAGCTTCATTTCCGATGAGCAAACTCCCAAATTTGTTAAAAAAATGCATATTGCATCTTCCCTTGGCAATCTCGAATTTAGCTTGATTTTGTTTATCATATAAACATATACCGCTCTTTGCTATGACTACGCATCAACATGCTCCCACAACAAGTGTTCATTTGGTACAAGACATGCCAAAAGAAAAATTAGATTTTAGATAAAACATATAAGAACATTAATAAAATTTTGTTTAGTTCTTTGTAGCATGCCAGAGGAAACTAACAAGTACTGGTATGCGTGAATCTCCGCCTTTTTTACCTACGTACCACACATGTTTCACATGCGTACATTGTATACGCATGTGACACATGCATGCGTGGTCTTTACAAAACTGAAAGCTAGCGTCACATGCGTATCTCGGATACGGATGTTGTAAATGCGTAACACCAGACACACATTTGGGAAATGCGCAACCCATGCACTGTTCATCGTCTTACAGACGTGAACGATAGACGATTTTTGAGGCAAAAATCGTTGAATTTCCGGCCACCTTCGTTTACCCAGAAACGTTCACTAACATACCATACATCAACATACTCGGCATCTCATTCTCTACACACGTATACTAATCAATTTTCGTTTAGTTCGCCAAATGTGAATCCCCCAAAACTAAGTTCATATCATCGATTCGTTTTCCGATCTTCCCATACATGCCCTGCGGGGCCATATCGAGCAAACGAGCTTGGGAAAAATACTCAGGAAGATTTAACAGGCATTTTGGGATACTCCGTATGGATGGATGTTGAGAAACGAGAGAGAAGGGAGAGAGAGACGAGAGAGGCGAAAGTCGCGGGCGATGGCGAAAGAGATGAGAGAGTGTGAGAATGGCATTGTCGATGTCATCACGCATTTCCGAGATGCGTGATCTGTGATACGCATCTCTAAGATGTGTATCCCTATCCACGCATTTCCAGAATGCGTATGCCGTGATTATTTTGGGCGGAACCTCGCGCACATGGATATTTTGGACAGTTGAAGTCCAAAAATGATGTATTTTGGGCATTCTTTCAAATTTATTTTAGTTAAATTTTCTAAAATTAACCATCTTAAAGTCTTATAAAGCTTCTGACAAAAAAATTCTTATTAAATCATGTTTGTTTTTGAATAAAAAATCATGTTATTTTGATTTAGCATTTAATACAAAATCGGTGGCATATACCAACAAACGATTATTGTCAACAAACCAAGTTTGTGCAAAGTATAGAAATGATGCAAAAAAAAAATATTATGGTACATGTTTCCATAGTTTATTGTCACAAACGTTTATCCTAGATTCCTAGATCCCATTATAATAATTTAGAGAAGACATTCTTTGAGATCTAAAAATCCAATGCACCCGACTTTTTCCATTTATATTAGAGTTATAAATTATTAATTATTATTCATGATTAAGATTAAAATTAGTATTTTCTTTTAAAAAAAGATTAAAATTAGTATTTAATTATTTTTTAGTTAGTAATAATATAATTCTTTGTATTTAATTTTAAAAAAATTACTTAAAAATAACTTTAGATTATTTTTATCCAAATAGATAATACTTCACATACTAATAAAAAAAGTCTAATGTTAAAAAGTAAAATTGACATCTTAAATATATTAAATAAATATGGGACTGAGAAAGAAAAATCCTAATTTATCAAGAGAATATTGATTACTGATTATGATTAGTAATGAAATTAAAGGCTAAATTTTTTTATCTTGTATCTAAAATATCATATTACAATAAAATAATTGTAATTATATATATATATAGGCTAGCGATCAAATAAAAACCAATCTTAGAATAGAAATAGAAACCTACACTTAATAAATTATATTTCATTTATTTTAATGGCCCCGCTAGGGGCACCTTCACAAAAAACTCATAAAATTCTTGACTCTATTCAACACAAATATAAAAAAAATAAATAAAAAAGTTACTGTTCACGTGCCACGTCATCACGTGAACAGTAACTTTTTTATTTATTTTTTTTATATTTGTGTTGAATAGAGTCAAGTGCCACGTCATCACGTGAACAGTAACTTTTTTTAACTTTTTTTTAATATTTTAATTTTTTTGTTGAATAGAGCCAATAATTTTAAACGATTTTTGTATTGGGGTACCCCTAATTTGGTCATTAGATTAGATTGAAATATTTAATTTAGGTTTAGTTTCTAGTTTTTATTCGAAGTATTAGAACAAGACTCTATATATATATAGGGTTGGACTCCATAAAGAACACTTTAAATAAAGAACAACAAAGAACACCTCATATCTAATAGATCCATTGCCCCTGGCGGGGCCACCCAATACAAAAAGTTCTTATTTTTTTAGGCTCTATCCATCCAGCAAAAAAAAAAAATTGAAAATTTTACTGTTCATCGATGACGTCATCAGTGACGTCATCATGAACAGTAAAATTTTTAATTTTTTTTTTTGCTGGATGGATAGAGCCTAAAAAAATAAGAACTTTTTGTATTGGGTGCCCCTGGCGGGGCCAATGGATCTATTGGAATAAATGATTTTATAGTGTTCTTTATTGTTCTTTATATAAGAGTGTTCTTTATGGAGCAAAGGCCTATATATATATAGGCTTTTGCTCAAATACAAACTACAAACTAACACTAAATTAATTATATTTCATCTATTCTAAGTTTCCCGCCAAGGGTACCTTCACGAAAGATACTTAAAATAATTGGCTCTATCCAACAAAAAAAAAAAAATCCCTGCCGTGGAAATGCGAAGCATTTAAGACAGTAAACGGATGAGTTAGGTAGTCATGAGGGCCGAAGGTCCTCGACACACCCGTCAATCGTCTATTGCCTTTACCATTGATTGCTATTCCTTACAACTTTAGAATGATAAAGGCGCGAAGCGCCGTACAAGAAGGTGCGAAGCACCGTTAACCAGTGAAATCCACTGCCACGTCATCACGTGAACAGTGATTTTTTTTATTTTTTATTTTTTTATTTTTTTTTGTTGGATAGAGCCAATTATTTTAAGCATTTTTTGTATTGGGGTACCCCTAGTTTGGTCATTAGATTAGCTTGAAATATTAGATTAATGTTTAGTTTTTAGTTTGTAGTTAATTTTAGTTTGTAGTGGAGTAGGACCCTATATATATATATAAATATATACAGTTAAACCTCGATAAAATAATAACCGATAAAGTAATAACCTCGCTTAAGTAATATTTTTGTCCGGTCCCGACTTGGGCCAATAGAATAAAGTAATATTTTTGCTAAATGCATAAGATAATAATTTTAGAAAAAATGCTTAAGGGCCCAATGAAAATATAAATTAATATTTACTAAATTTTATGTTCATATATATTATACAATATTCATTTCTTTCTTAAACGTGAATTTTATATTCATTTTTATTTAAGTTCCCCCAAATCAAAATAAATCTCATTCTTAATGTTTCATAGAACATGTACAATTTTTATCTCTTATATATATTTTTCGTAGTATAGTAAATAATCGTGTGTGGTATTTATCATCGGACTTGTTATTCCCAGATTACACATTTGTATAATTGTAGAAGGGGGGGTTGAATACAATTCTTGATAGTTAAAAATTTCTGATAAAAACCACAGAAATCTATAAAGAAATAATTGCTGAATAGAAATAGTTCACAACCACATAAAAAATCAGGTGATTAAATGTACCACCTGAGACTTTTATTTGAAGAAAACCCTGTGATACAAATGTACACAGCTTCTGTGTTTACAACTCTTTGCTTCTAAAGATATTCAAGAAACCCTAAGCAAATATGTCTGTTTTCTTATTTTCTAAAGAGTTGCTACACCTGGTTATATATCCCAAGTTTACAAGTACTACAGGAATAAGATAATATTAATCTAATTCTAGTTGACTTGCTACTCCACTCCAAATCCACATGTAGCCGAAAGGTTGTCCTTGTGAGCAGATATGTCCCCTGCACCTTTCTTGTATGTACTGTGTAAATGGAATGCTTCTTTCTTCTGTGTTTCCAAAGTATGGCTGCCATACTGCTTTTTATACCTACTATCAACCCATGTGATCTGTCAGTCAAACCTGTCCTTATCAACTGCTAATTCCCAGCTAGCATAGAATAAAGTGACAATGATTATCCGTTGATGTTGTGCACACTTATCCGTTGATGGTAGTTTGAGCTGTATCCGTTGATCGAGTAGATTTGAGTTGTATCCGTTGATAGAGCCATGTTCTTATCCGTTGATACACTTTCACTTAGACAGAATTACATAGCATAGCTTATTTACAATTGGCTACCATATTCTGCCTATCCATTGATGGTCAACATGACTCTGAATAAAAACACTATCAACTGATAAATAGAGATATTGCAGTATGCTACAAAACCTCATCCGTTGATGAGCTACCTGTCAACGAATAGAGTTATAAGGTCTTATCCGTTGACAGTTACAAAACTTGACTTATACAATTTTGCTTGAATGTTAAGTTATCATCAACTACAACATATTCCTAACAATCTCCCCCAATTTATACTTGATGGTAATAAAGCATAAATTCAGAACCTTGATGATAACAAAACATTCCTAAAGATATATATACACACTACAGTATGCAAAAATTGTATTAAGCTGCAAAAATTGAAAACAGAAAGCTTTAAGAAACTTATGAGAGATGTGCTCCTTTAGATTGAGCAGATTAATGATGTTTCCTCTCTCTGGTTGGCTGCACCCTTGACTTTCCTTCCTTGGCAGAGTTGGACTCAATTTGCACTTGAAGTTGCCTATAGAAGGTATCTTCTTCAAAAACTTTTGGATTTAGCTTTAGTTGTAACCATCTTAGGTAATCAGAACTAGCCTTTGACAGTTGGTCTTCTAACCTGAAGAATCTCCTAGTGCCCTCATCATCCCTGAACTCCATCATCCAAAAGGGTTGAATGTGGATTTTCTGTCCATTATAAGGGATCTTCATTTTCTTTGGTAGACTTGAGGGTGAGTTCCATTCTCTCCTTATTTCTTCTATTATGCTAATTATCTCCCTTCTGGCTATCTCAGAGAACCCTGTGTGTCTCTTGAATGCTGAGAACACTTTGGTCAGTATATGATAATTCTCTCCAAGCACCTTCTGTAATGGCCATATCCTCTGACTTCCTCCCTTATAGACAAACACTAATCTCTCAGGCTGATTCTTGTACTTGTCAATTCCTCTTACTTCTGACAGTTCATCCAAATATAGATTCATGCCAGAGTATTCTTCAATTTTTGCCTGATAGATAAAGTCTTCTTTGTTTTCCAAGATTGGTTGTTTGACAATAGCAGGTACCCTAGCAACTTGAACTGGTCCCTTTGAAAGTTGCTTCTTTGGAGCCCTTTTCTTCTGTTTTGGATTTAGCAAGAATGAAGGAACTTCAATTGAATCAAAATTCATTGGTTCCTCTTTAGGCCTTATGGGGTCACCATGAAAGTTTACAGTTGGGTCGATTACTGTTGCAGACATAGGTACTGGTGAGCCAATGGTTTCGTTTTCTGGAGAGGGTTCTGGAGAAAGAACCCTCTTGGTTTTAACTTTCCTTCTTTTAGGTTTGATTTTGGGAACTTCCTCAGGTTCCTTCATTTCAACCTCTACCTCATCCATTAACTCTTGAGCTAGCCTGGCTTGCTTCTCTTCTGAGTTTTCATGTTGATTTTCTGTACTTGGATGGGCTTCCCTTTGGATTCTGGAGACTTCTTCTCTTTTAGCTTCCACAAATCTAGGATGACTGTTGGATATATTTAATACTTTTCCATTCCTCATGATTACAGCCATCCAATCTCTTACACTCTTATTTGTCTGTACTTTGAACTCCATGATTGTTTTTCCCATTAGCTTTTCTTCATCATTCTTGGGAAATGGGTAGTCCAATTGAAGCTTGTTCTTCCCATTTTCCTTTGGTGGTGAGTAGGCTCTGGTTTTGATAGCTGGTTCAAATTCTTTGACAAATGATGGCTCAGCATCATAGAATGTAGGAGCCACAACCCTTGGAGTGAGCACCTTCATGATTGTGGTTGATATTGTTGGAGCAGAAGATTGAGCATTAAGGAACAGAGATGATGCAATTGATTCATTGATCATCCTCTCTGTCCTTAGAATTCTTTCACTAGTCTCCTTGTTGATCTTTTCCAAAGCTTCTATTCTGGCTTGCCTTTTACCATCTGAGATTTCTTCTAAGCTTTGAATCTCAGGCAAAGCCACTTGTTTCTTCACAGGGGAAGCTTTTATCTCAAACTCTGTTGGATTGACCACTACAATTGGCTATTGCTCCCCCTCAATCTGTGCTATCTCACTACTGGTAGCTTGAAATTGGCCAGTAGATGTTGCAGCCTCTTCTGTGCTTGTTCCCATTTTCTCCATTTTCTCCCCCTTTTTGTTAGCATCAAGGGTTGGGGTTGAAGCTGCAAGTAGCATTTCCAGTAGTTGAGTCTGTTTTGATTGATTGGCAATGATGGTGTGCATTTGAGATTCCATACTATCCACTCTTGAGGAAAGAAGCTGAACAGACTTAGCCAGGCTATCTTCTTTGAGAAGTTTGCTAGAAAGCACCTTCTGAGTGGTAGTAGGAGCTAGTGCCTCAATCCTGGCATCTAGTGCTATTTTCATATCTCTAATTGCAGACTTGACCTCCTCTTGTTGTGTTCTTTGAATAACAGATTGCATCTTTTGTAATTTCAGGGAGGCCATAACTTGCTCAAGAACAGTCTTTCTCTGTGGTTCTACAGTTTGGTGCTCAGCCTTAGCAGATTGGTATTGCTTCATGATTTCCACATTGAGATTCCCAAGTTCAGTGGCATTGGAAAACATCCATCCTGGAGTTTCATCCTCATTTATTTCTTCACCATCTGAACTTTGACTGTCATCACTGCCAAACTCTTCACTTCCAGCACTTGGAGACAGGGTTTGTAAAGCTTCTTTTGCTCTTTGAAGAGATTCTGAGGTGTGCACTAGGTGCATTGCCTTCTCTGCCTCCACATTGCCCTGTTGTGCCATGACTTGATAGGTAGAAACAGGATGAGTAAAGGTTTCAGGATCCAAAGAGATGGAGTCAATAATTGACTGATATTCTTGTCTAAATTCCATCTCTTTGGAAGCTTCATTAACCTCCATGAACTCACTTGCAATGGCTGATTCTTCCTGCCTTATTTCTCCTGTAGTCCCTTCTCTCCTCTCATCTCTCTTTTCTTGCATCAGGGGCTCCCCCTGGCTCACACCTCTCACACCCTCACCTTCACCTACTAAGGTGGAACTCTCTAGCTCTCCTTTTGCCTGACCGGAAGAAATGGTCAGCCTCTCATTGATTTTCTCTCCTTTTGCCTGCTCACAAGGCAGCCTCTCACTCCCTTCCCTCATTCCTAAAAGTGTTTCAACTACTACAAACTCCTCCACAGTTGACATAGGAATGTCACATTTTGCAGTGGTAGAGAGAGTTGTCAACGGATAAAGTGTATCCCTTGATGTAGTGGTTATTGCTGTCAACGAATAATTAGTTGAAGACATATCCGTTGATGGAGAAACACTTGTCAATGAATGAAGGATATCCGTTGATGAAGGAAAACGAGTATCCGTTGAAGTGAAAACCAACACTAAATCTGTGGTGATTGATTTTAAGGAAGAGGCCACAGATAGTGTTGTGAATTCAGGAATGGAAGATTGATGGCCCAACAAATCATCTAAAAGATGATGACCACCAATTGTTGAGTGGGGCTTCTCCAAGAATTTTAAAGATGGAGAATCAGGAATTGATGTAGATATCATATCCACATCCAGAGATGGAGTTGGTGATGGTGGATCAAAATGTGTATCGATTTGAAGGTTAAGATCAAGGGGCTGTGACTCCACATTTATTGAAGTCACATCAAACTGAATTTGAGAAGGTATAGTTTGCTGTACAGTGTGTGCACCCTGTGATTCCCCAATGGTTTTGGATTTTACTCTTCTACCATAGGTTTTTGAGTGAGAGCTATCTGTGTCCCTTGCCCTTTTGTGCTGTGTTCCTGGAATGGAACTTAAATTAGTAGTCACACCCTGTTGAGAGGATGTAACTAGAATTTGGCTTGTAGGTTCATTAACAGTCTTTTGAGAGACTGAAATGTTGGTTGCACCTGCCTCACCTTCCTTATCCTTAGGGCTTCTTTGATGTTCACCCTGTCCCTCACCACTCACTACCACCTTCACACTCCCCTCAAGAGTTTTGGTAGTTTTTGCAACAGGTGCCTTTTGAGAGACACCTGAGGTTTGTCTTTTAGATTGTGGTTTTGGAACTCTGGATTTGGTCACTTTGGTAGGAGCCTGTTTGGTCACAGCCACAGACTCCATTGTGACACTAGAAGGCAAAGAAATTTGGGGGTTGGAGATAGGAGTTTCAGGGTTGGAAACAGTTACCTGAACAATTGGTAGATATACAAATTGTACTTCTGCATTTAGGTTCATTCGAATCAAATCACTTAAGACTCTCTTCTCCTGAACAAAACAATTGAACTTGCTATCCGGGTTAGCAATGGATAGCTCATTCTCAGATACATGCAGTGCTAGGAGCATCAAAAATCTAGCAAAATAAACATTCTTGCTCCTAGTTTCCTTTTTACCTAATTTAGCTGCTATCTCATACATGACTAGTGTGCCAAAGTTATAGAATTTATCAGTCAAAAGCATACATAGCATAACTAGCATGGAGTTGGTAACAACATCAAAGTTACTAATCTTGCCAGAAAAAGTTTTAATGAAGGCATCACAAAGATAACTCCATTCCTTAACCATACCTTTCCTAACAATTTTCCCTAAGTTCTCAGTACTAAGGGTATAATTCATGGAATTAAGCATGGTAACAATTTCAGCATTACTGGGTACATTCAGACAGTTATTCTCAGGCAATTTTAAACAGGCAGTTAACACATCAGAATTAACTACATAATTTTTACCCTTCAAAGTAAAAGCAAGTGTACCGTCTGTGCCATTGTACTCAGCAGATGTCCACACCTCTTCAATTACCTCATGGATTAGAGGAGTGGTGGCAGTCATAGCATATGACAGTTTGCATTTCTTCACGAAATTCATCATGGTGTGATATGCTTCTGGAGCGTTCACTGTATCAACAAAGGCCGCGAAATTGTTCTTCTCATAGATAAACCCGGTGGAAGACATCATCTTAACAATAGGCACCATTGAAGTGTTTGAACTTTTGTTGCAGAGAGAGATTTAGTGAAGAAGATGCAGTTAACTAATGAGATTCTTGAAAATGAATAAAGGTGAGATGTGAGGACACAAAGCAGCCTTTTATATTTTCCAAGAATTAAAAATGAAATAATTAAAAGTAATTACCCCATTGGACAAAAGTAACTGTCAGATAATAAATGAAAAGAAAAGAAGTACAGCCGTGACTAATTATACACGTTTACCAACGGCTATAAAGAGAAATATGTACATCAACGGATAAAGATTGGACGGTTGAGAAAACAGTTTATCCATCGATGACGTGGACAACCTGTTATCCGTTGACATACGAAAATCTAGTAATGTGTTTATACTACCAACGAATAAAAGGATATCCGTTGATAAGCAAATTTTGCCTTAAACAAAATTTCTGCTAAGAGTTATTCTGAGAGTTTTTAATTCTCAAGTAGATCAAAACACAATTCTAGCTGCAAAACAGTATGATTAGATATCACTAGGAATTATGAAAAATTAAGCATACCTAGTTCACCTACCAACCTTGTGAATGAAGATTCATCAAGAGGCTTGGTGAAGATATCTGCAAGCTGCATTTCACTTGGCACAAAGTGCATTTCTACTGTACCATTCATCACATGCTCTCTAATGAAGTGGTATTTGATGTCAATATGCTTGGTTCTCGAATGTTGTACTGGATTTTCTGTGATGGCAATAGCACTAGTGTTGTCACAGAAAATTGGAATCATCTCAACTTTTAGACCATAGTCAATAAGTTGATTTTTCATCCAAAGAATCTGTGCACAACAACTTCCAGCTGCAATGTACTCAGCTTCGGCTGTAGAAGTGGAGACTGAGTTCTGTTTCTTACTGAACCATGACACAAGCCTATTCCCTAGAAACTGACAGGAGCCTGTAGTACTTTTCCTATCAATTCTGCAACCTGCATAGTCTGCATCTGAATAGCCAATTAGATCAAAGCCAGAATCTCTTGGGTACCAAATGCCAAGGTTTGGTGTTCCCTTGAGATACCTGAAAATTCTCTTAATAGCAATCAAGTGAGACTCTCTAGGGTCAGCTTGAAATCTAGCACAAAGACATGTGGAAAACATTATATCAGGTCTACTAGCTGTTAGATATAGAAGTGAGCCTACCATGCCTCTATAGCTTGAGATGTCCACAGATTTTTCCTTAGTATTCAGCTCAAGCTTAGTTGCAGTGGCCATAGGTGTTTTTGCAGAGGCACAATCCATTAAGTCAAATTTCTTTAAGAGATCATAAATATATTTTGTTTGACTTATGAAAATTCCCTCATTAACTTGCTTTACTTGTAAACCAAGAAAGTAAGTTAATTCACCCATCATGCTCATTTCATACCTACTTTGCATAAGTTTGGCAAACCTTTTGCAAAGCTTCTCATCTGTAGACCCAAAAATAATATCATCTACATAAATTTGAACAAGTATTGAAGAGCCATTGACATTTCTATGAAATAAGGTTTTATCTGTTGTACCTCTAGTGAAGTGATTCTCCAAAAGAAATTGAGATAAAGTGTCATACCAGGCTCTTGGTGCTTGCTTCAAACCATAAAGTGCTTTCAAGAGAAGATATACATAATCTGGAAATTCTAGATCTTCAAAGCCAGGAGGTTGATGGACATATACCTCTTCTTCCAGTTCCCCATTTAGAAAGGCACTTTTAACATCCATCTGATAGACTTTGAAGTTGGCATGTGCTGCATAGGCTAGGAAAATTTTGATGGCCTCAAGTCTTGCCACTGGAGCAAAAGTTTCATCAAAATCTATTCCTTCTTCTTGAGAATAGCCCTTTGCCACTAATCTAGCTTTATTCCTCACAATTATGCCATTTTCATCAGTCTTATTCTTGAGAATCCATTTGGTACCTATGATACCTCTATCATCAGGTTTGGGCACAAGCTTCCATACTTTATTTCTCTCAAATTGGTTTAGCTCTTCTTGCATTGCTAAGACCCAATCTGGATCTAGAAGGGCATCCTCCACTTTCTTAGGTTCCTCTTGAGACAGGAAACTACTGTATAGGCATTCTTCTTATGTGGCCCTCCTAGTTTGGACTCTTGAGTTTGAGTCACCAATGATTAACTCAAAAGGATGATCTCTGGTCCATTTTCTTGAAGGTGGAAGGTTTGATCTAGATGAGGTTGCTTCATCTATGTGAGCATGATCTTGTTGATTGGATATTGAGTTTTGACTTTGAGAAACTCCCCCTGAGTTTGTTGTCCTTGAGGAGTTATGAAGTTGACTGTCAACAGATGCATCATTTTGTCTATCAACGGATGCTCCATTTTGCCTGTCGACGAATACATGAGAATGCCTGTCAACGGATGCATCTGATGATCTAGTATGACTGTCAACGGATGCTTCATTTCCAGTGTTAGCATCACTTCTAGTTGGACCAACAACTCTAGGTGAATTTCCAAGGTCATGATCTTCATTTTCCTCGTCATCATCAATGTACATTCTTCCTTCTACCTCATTTTCAAATCTCAACTTTTCATGGAAGCCTTCATCATTTAGACCTAGAATCTTTTGATCATCAAACACAACATGTACAGATTCCATAACAATGTTGGTTCTTAGATTGTAGACTCTATAGGCTTTCCCTGCTGCATATCCAACAAAGATAGCTTCATCTGCCTTTGCTTCAAATTTACCCAAGTTATCTCCATGATTCCTTAGCACAAAACACTTACATCCAAAGACATGAAGAAAAGCTAACGTTGGTTTCTTGTTGGTGAATAATTGATAAGGAGTCATTCCTCTAGCTTGATTGATCAAGGAAATATTCTGAGTGAAGCAGGCAGTGCTGACAGCTTCAGCCCAGAAATATGTTGGCAATCTTGATTCACTTAACATTGTTCTAGCTGCTTCAATGAGAGTTCTGTTTTTCCTTTCAACAACCCCATTTTGTTGAGGTGTTCTAGCAGCAGAAGACTCATGGACAATTCCATTATCTTCATAGAAAATATTCATTGTGGAATTTTTGAATTCAGTGCCATTGTCACTCCTGATTCTTTGTACTTTTACTTCAGAACCATTGTTTACTAGTCTGAGATGATTGATGATGATTTCACTTGCACAATCCTTGGAGTGCAGGAAGAAGGTCCATGTAAACTTAGAAAAATCATCCACAATCACCAGGCAGTATTTCTTCTTTGAAATGGACATGACATTTACTGGACCAAATAAGTCCATATGCAGCAATTGAAGGGGCTTAACAATGGATGACTCTGTCTTGCTCTTGAAGGATGATTTCTTTTGCTTCCCTAATTGGCAGGCATCACACAGTCCATCTTTGATGAACTCCAATTGAGGGATTCCTCTAGCAAGATCCTTTCTTACCAAATCATTCATTACTTTAAAATTCAAATGAGACAGCTTTTTATGCCATAGCCAACTCTCATCCTTGCTTGCTTTGCTGAAGAGACAAGTAATAGATTCTGAGCATACTGAGTTGAAATCAGCTATGTAAACATTTCCTTTTCTAAAGCCTGTCAGAACCACATTGTTGTTTTCCTTGGTAGAAACAACACAGGCTTCTTTAGTGAACTTTACTTCATAGTCTTTATCACAAATCTGACTGACACTCAGCAAATTGTGCTTCAAACCTTCAACTAAAGCCACTTCTTCAATGATGACATTGTCCTTTGTAATCAAGACATATCCCTTAGTATATCCTTTGTTGTCATCTCCAAAGGTAATTCTAGGGCCAGCTTCCTCCTTGAACTCTGTGAGCAGGGTTGAATCTCCTGTCATATGCCTAGAACATCCACTGTCTAGGTACCATAGATTCCTCTTATTTCCCTGCACACAATCCAAAATACAAATCAAGTTGATTTTGGTACCCAAGTTTCCTTGGGTCCTTTCTTGTTAGCCTTTGGTTTTACACTCTTAGCAATCTTCACTTTGGGTGTAGATGCTTGAGTGATAGGTTTTGACAGATGCTCATTTGCATAAATATTTGATGCATGCATTTGTGAAAAATTGGCATACATATTATCCATACTAGGAATGCTCCATGACATTTGTGGCATATTCACAGATTGAAAATAAGGATTAGGCACATATGGCATGTTCACATATGGATTTGAAAAATTAGCATTCTGATACAAACCAGGCATTGCAGGCATACTTGGCATAGATTGAGGTACATGAACAGGAGTCCTTTTAACAGACTTGCAATTAGAAGATAGGTGATTGACACTATTGCAATTACCACAAGTTTTCCTAGGAGCAAACTTGTCAGGAGAATAATTGTTTTTCTTGTTAATGCCTATCTTACCATTTCTGTTCTTTTTCTTTTTACCCTCAGTCTCTACCTTTTCATTAACTGACTTACCAACAACCTTTTTGTTAGGTAAATCACCTGCCTTAGCCTTCTCACTTGATTTGGCTTGGCTACTTTCACCAGAAACAAAGTTCTTGGCTACTGGACCATACCGATTATTCAGTTTCTTGAGTTCCTTCTTACTAACAGACTTTTTGTTAGTCGACGGATACCTTTCATCCGTTGATGGTTCATCTGTCAACGGATGATCACTATCCGTTGATTCACAAATAGTCTCTAGATCCTCAAGGCAAGGTTCTAGCTCCTTTTTCTTCTGAGTCCAGGTATCCCTCACAAATGATTCTATTCCCTGGACTTCTATTATGTTTTGGGAAATATTCCTACAACTTTGAAATTTAGCAATTATCCCTTGTTCTTTTTCAAGCTGGTTTCTTAAGATCAATTCTCTTTTTAACACAGCTTCAAGTTCATTTTTAGCATCATTGCAATCAACTCTCATTTTCTCAAATTCTAGAAATTGAACTTCTAGAACTGCATTTCTATCACTTAAGAACTGATTAGTTTCTTTAATCCTATTGTTCTCTTTAGTAAGTGATTTAAGAGTAACACTCAAGTGATATAGTTCAGTAGACATTTCATCTATAACACTATTGCATTCCTCTTTGGTGAGCTCAGAGAGATTAGTAGAATATACCTGATTGCTAGCTGAACTTGCTTCCTGCTCAGAATCAGCCATTAATGCAAGGTTGACAAACTCAGCATCATCATCAGAATGATTTCCATCAGCAGCCCAGTCATACTCTTGGGTCATGAATGCCTTTCCTTTCTGTCTGAGAAGATCAAAATATTTCTTCTTGTAGTCAACAGTTTCAGTTGGCTTTCCCTTGTGCTCAGATCTAGGCTTCCTGCATTCACTTATCATGTGACCAACAATACCACAATTGTAGCATTTAGTTTTGGATTTATCCACATAATTGCTTGTAGAAAAATCCTTGTTAAATGGCTTGGCCACCCCAGAGTTTCTTCTGAATTTTAGCTTAGAGAATCTCCTAGATAGAAAGGCTAAATGCTCATCTATCTCATCCAATTCATCCTGCTGTAGGACACTCATTTCTTCAGACACCTTTTCCTTGCTTTTGCTTGATTCTGCTCTACCTTCACAAACCTCCCTGTTTGGTGTATATTTAGCAGCTTCAGTCCTCTTCTCCTCCTTCTGCTCCAAGTTGGCAACAAGTGCAACTGACCCACTTTTCTTTTGGGCCTTCTCAATTTCTTCATCCTGCTCCATTTCTAGTTCATATGTCTTTAAAGTTCCATAGAGCCTTTCAAGAGTAAATGACTTGTACTCTTGAGTGTTTCTTAGAGAAACAGTCATAGGCTTCCACTCTTTGGGCAGTGATCTCAGAAATTTGAGATTAGAATCTTTCACTTGGTAGATTCTTCCATACAGTTTCAAGCCATTCAGTAGCTTTTGAAATCTACTAAATGTGTCATTCAATGTCTCTCCATTCTTGAAATGGAAGTGCTCATACTGTTGGATCAGTAGCTGCATCTTGTTTTCCCTTACCTGTTCTGTACCTTCACAAAGAGTTTGAACAATGTCCCATACTTCCTTGGCGGTAGTACAGTTGATAACATTGTCAACCATGTCTGTTTCTAAACCATTAAACAGAATATTCATGGTCTTTTTATCTTTGTGAACTTCTGCAACATCCTCAGTGCTCCACTCAGAAACAGGTTTTGGGATGTACGTGTCTGGTGCATCTGCAGCAAGACCAACTCTTGAAGCAGCCTTCATTGGAACATGAGGACCCTTCTCAATGCAATCTACAAAACCTACATCAATAGACATGAGATGTAGACGCATTTTTACTTTCCAGTGAAAGTAGTTTTCCCTATCAAGAACCGGTATCTTCACTCCATAATCCTTCTTAGACATGTTGGAAGTGTGTTGATCTTTAAACTTCAAATATATTAGAAGCTTGCTCTGATACCAATTGTTATTCCCAGATTACACACTTGTATAATTGTAGAAGGGGGGGTTGAATACAATTCTTGATAGTTATAAATTTCTGATAAAAACCACAGAAATCTATAAAGAAATAATTGCTGAATAGAAATAGTTCACAACCACATAAAAAATCATGTGGTTAAATGTACCACCTGAGACTTTTATTTAAAGAAAACCTTGTGATACAAATGTACACAACTTCTGTGTTTACAACTCTTTGCTTCTAAAGATATTCAAGAAACCCTAAGCAAATATGTCTGTTTTCTTACTTTCTAAAGAGTTGCTACACTTGGTTATATATCCCAAGTTTACAAGTACTACAAGAATAAGATAATATTAATCTAATTCTAGTTGACTTGCTACTCCACTCCAAATCCACATGTAGCCGAAAGGTTGTCCTTGTGAGCAGATATGTCCCATGCACCTTTCTTGTATGTACTGTGTAAATGGAATGCTTCTTTCTTCTGTGTTTCCAAAGTATGGCTGCCATACTGTTTTTTATACCTACTATCAACCCATGTGATCTGTCAGTCAAACCTGTCCTTATCAACTGCTAATTCCCAGCTAGCATAGAATAAAGTGACAATGATTATCCGTTGATGTTGTGCACACTTATCCGTTGATGGTAGTTTGAGCTGTATCCGTTGATCGAGTAGATTTTAGTTGTATCCGTTGATAGAGCCCTGTTCTTATCCGTTGATACACTTTCACTTAGACAGAATTACATAGCATAGCTTATTTACAATTGGCTACCCTATTCTGCCTATCCATTGATGGTCAACATGACTCTAAATAAAAACACTAGCAACTGATAAATAGAGATATTGCAGTATGCTACAAAACCTCATCCGTTGATGAGCTACATGTCAACGAATAGAGTTATAAGGTCTTATCCGTTGATAGTTACAAAACTTGACTTATACAATTTTGCTTGAATGTTAAGTTATCATCAACTACAACATATTCCTAACAGGACTTCTTTACTGTAATCACTTGAGATGACAACTATTGACATAACTTTGTTATGATTCACTAAATAATTTTACCTTACAAGTGATTTCACGATCACTATATTTTTTATATTATAAGTAAATACAATGTATCTAATATTTGTTAATGATTACTACTTAACTGATTAAAATTTCTTTATCTGCTTGGTGTAAGTCGACTATCCTAATATAAATATATTTCAATTTACACCAAAAATCTCTACCAACTATAAAATATAATAATAAATTACACATATAAATCTCTTTATAATAATAAAATATTTCTTTATCGATAAAGTAATATTTTATTATTATATCGATATAGTAATAAATTCGATATAGTAATATTTTTTTCCGGTCCCAAGGGTATTACTTTAAAGAGGTTTAACTGTATATGTGTGTGTGTGGGACTGAGAAAGAAAAATCCTAATTTATCAAGAGAATATTGATTATTGATTAGTAATGAAATTAAAGGCTAAATTTTTTTATCTTGTATCTAAAATATCATAATACAATAAAAGAATTGCAATATTAAATATATATATATATATATATATATATACAATATTGCAATTCTTTTATTGTAATATATGATATTTAATTGTAATATATGATATGATGAGTTGCACTCTAGGAAGAACACCTTATATAAAGAATAATAAAGAACAACATCATAATACTTTATTTTTCATAAAAAAATGATTTGTTATGATAAGAATCACAAATTAAAACAACAATTAAGCTTAACATATCGAATCTAACATAGAATCTCATTTAATTTAAAAATCAAATGTTACATAGAATTCAGTATATAATCCACTATAGAATCTTATATATATTTTTGTAATAATAAAATCATGTGTAATCGTGTTTTTTATCATAATTTTTTATTAGATTCTATTTTTATTCATAAAAAATCATTTTTGAGGTGAAAATTAGAATCAAAAATCGATTTTATGTAAGTTTCTATGGTGTTCTTTATTGTTCTTTATATAAGGGTGTTCTTCATGGAGTAATGACCATGAATCCATGATACATATATAAATATATATATATGTATATATATATATATATATATATATATATATATACATATATATATATATATATATATATATATATATATATACATATATATATATATAGGGGCTACTCCAATACAAACCTCATTAGACTACAAACCTAAAAACCAAATTTCATTCCAACATTTAAGCTAATCTAATAACCAAACTAGGGGTACCCCAATACGAAAAAGTCTTATAATTCTACCCTCTATCCATTTATTGAAAAAAATTAAAAAATAGTAATTTTTTTTTAAAAAAATGATTACATGGCAACAGTTTTTTCTATTTATTTTTATTTATTTTTTATTTTTTTTGATGAATGGATAGATGGTTGAATTATTAGAATTTTTTGTGAAGGTGCCCCTGGCGGGGCCTTTAGAATAAATGAAATATAATATATTTTTTGTTGGTTTGTAGTTCTCATTTTAAGAGTGGTTTGTATTTGAGCAAAAACCTATATATATATATATATATATATATATATATATATATTCAATTTTAGATTGAGGATGGGTTCAATATACAGTACTTGATATTCCATTGTTTCAAATTAGTAGCCCACTTTAAAAAAAATGTTTCAAAATAGTTGTCTCACTTCTATTTTAAAATAATTTTTCACTTAGACTTCTTTTATTACCCTTAAGTTTTTATTTTTAAGATTGATTTTATGTACTTATTTTTTTAACCAATTATATTCTATTATATTCTATTATATTATATCCTATTATATAATAAGAGTAAGAGTGATAATAAAGCGTACTACCAAAGTCAAGGGTTCTATAATTCTTAACAACTTATTTAATTCTAATATTTTTAATTTTCAATATAATATGTCATAGCTATATGTTTATAATATAATAAAATTTAATATTCATAATATTAGTTATAAAGATAATAAAACAAGATTTAAGATTTAAATAGTACAAATTTTCATATTTAGATATATGTTTGAACAATTGTCATGTATGTGTTCCAGACTTCAGGCGTTACTCATATATTGCATTATAAATTGGGGTTATTAACATTTTGACCCTGAAATTTTTCCTTAAAGTACACACCAACTCTCAAAGTAAAAAAACGTACTTCTACGCTCTTAAAATTTGACTTTTGTACATCCTAACCCTTTTTCATATTTTTTCAATTTTTTCTTCCAATTTTACCTTCGTATTTTCAAATTTGACCCTCAAATTTTGTATGAAAATACTCATCACCTCTTAAAATATGGTGCACTTATATCGAATTTTTTCTCTTACATCTTGACCTTTATATCGAATTGTTTATGTAGTTCTCCCAACATTCAGCTTGTTGATCTTTTGAATGAATATTAATTATTAATTAGTTAGTTAACACAAAAAGGTAGTCATGGGTGGGATACATGATAACTATAATATAATAGCTAATATAATATAATATAATAGCTAAGAGTTAACCACTTCGAAGTCTTACACTAGAAATGAGGGATAGTAGACACTAATGTGCTATTACCGGTGCAAGTAGAGAAGAATTAAAGCAACATTGAATCATACACAACAAAGTTAGGGGTAAACTAGAAAAATATATTCTGAAAGATAATATCAAGGGTCGGGATGTACAATTGTCAAATTAACTTTACGGCATGGAAGTACGTGTTTTTACTTTAAGGATTGATGTGTATTTTTTAGGAAACTTTGATGGTCGAAATGTTAATAACCATATAAATTGGGCCGGCCGCACTCCACATAATTTAGTTAAAGGTTCTAAGATTGGTGGTGGCTTTATACAATGTTATAGAAAGAAAACATGCACTGTTTATGGTTATATTTTTTAGAAGTTCATATTACAACTTTGTTTCATTCGATGAAGTCGATATTAGAAGCACGTTAACTTTCAACTTCTTACCACCCAATTCGAAGATTTTTGCGCCTTCATATCAGGGGCTCCTCTGTTATGCCATATTAACCAAAGTTGGTGTACTTGCACATCGTATAATTACGCACCCTCCACTTTTCTGTACTTGAAGTTTGAAATACATTTAATTTTTTGGTTGGCAAATATTCAGATTTTAGAAATATTCAGATTTCAGATTTTAGAGAGTCCAGGGCTTCATCCGGTAGCAGATGTGGACGCATGTGGCGGAGCAGGGGGTGTGGTATTATTACCCGCTCTCGGTCACGGGCTTCAGCGGCAGCAAATGGGGACGCAGGTGGCAGAGCAGGGGGTGTGGTATTATTACCCGCTCTCGGTCACGGGCTTTAGCGGTAGCAGAAAGGGGGAATTCAGGTGGGGAAGCAGGTGGCAGAGCAAGAAAAGGAAGGAATGCAGGAGAGAAGGAATGTAGGAAGCTGTAAAAAGATATTACACTGTTGGAGTTTTATGCAGAAACTAAGAAAGTAATGAGTGCAAAAGAGAACAACATAATTTTCTGTACAAATCCTTGATTACATAGAACTAAACTGAGTTATTTGTACAACGAATATGCTAACTGCTATTCTAAAGATAAGGAACTGCTATTCTAATTAAACTGAGTTACGGAGTTGTTTGTTGTTGGATGAAATTTGATGCATAACTGCTATATAAGAGTTGTTCGGTACTTTCTATGTTTTGATTTGATGATTCCACTTACGGATGATATATTAAGTAGTTTGTTATTTTGTACCTAAGTTGGTTTTGTGCTCTGTTACTTTGATAACTGTGGTACATTAAGATTAGCTTTATGATCTTTGATGTTATTATGTTATCAATTCTTGTTTGAGACTGTATTCTATAGTAATTCATTAGTACTGTCATATGTGTTAGGGTTGATATTGTATACTTGATATTATCATATCTATTGAGTCTGTCGATTTTACATTGTCTTAGTTTTTAGCTGTGTTGAGTGACAATTTCTTGATTGTTTTGTCTTGCTCTGTATTGTGGTATTTTAGGTCAGTATGGTCTCATATGTTACTTAATTAATTTGAAGTGTATTATTGGCTTCCCATCCACTCCTTCTTTCTATTAACATACACAACTCAGTTACTTTCTAAACCCAGCCTCTTCGTTTGCTTTTAATTTCGTTTTTATAACTGAAGTTTAATTATGCAGATTCCAGTGCTGTTCGTTCGAATTCTGTTTGCTGTGTTTTTTTCCCGAATTCTGAGCCTTCGCTGAGGTGTTTGTTTTTAGAATCATTTTAGAATTGTTGTTTGCTATTTGTTTCGCTGCCGAGTTGTAATTGGGTTCGACCGAGTTGACTCGATACTTGGGTGATTTTTGTTGAGTCTGTTAGTCTAGTGAGTCGATGTTTAATTGTGTGTGTTTGTTACTTTCATCGAGTCCCATTCGATGTTGTAGTTGTTAGAATACGGTTAAATTTCAGAATTTTTCATTCTGTGAATATAGTCGTGTTTCTCTTTTGCTGCATTTTGATTATGCATTTTGGTTTTTAGTTTAGTTTAGTTTGGAGTTTTATTCGTTTAATGCATTTTGTTTTGCTGAGTCAGTGTTCGAGAGTTAGTGTATCCTGGTTGAGTCTGGTTTCTGGTTGTTTTTGAAGTCTTGTTAATTTGTAGTTTAAAGAATTTGTTTTGAATTTGATTTCAGTTTAAAGAATTCTGGTTGTTTTAAATGTAATTAAATTGACATTTTTTAAATCTTATAACTGATATTATAATTAGTCTTTTAATGTCATTATTGTGATTAAGATCATGAATTACACTCCTGCACAAATCAATGAGTATATTTTAATTTGAATGTTTTAATGTTAGTGCTAAATTTATGTTTCAAGTTTTAATGTCCTCTGTTATCATTTTTCCTTAGTTACCTTTTCTGGGATTGTGTTGATTGATTAGTTGTTTGAGTTATTATTTGCATTAAGTATAATTGATTAGATAATTATTTTTCAGTTATATTATTAATTAATGATTGATAGTATTTGAATGTGCTTAATTGTGTCAAAGGTGTTATGGTTAATGATTGATGACTTTTGATTTTTAAAAGTATTTTAAGTTTTTGTACCATTTATGGGTGGTCATGATTGATGACATAGATTTTGGACCTTTAATAGGTAATTATGTGCCATTTTGATGACTTGTTTATTTCATAATTTATAATTTATTTTAAAATTTAATTATTCAATTATGTTATCAATATTTAATATGTGCTATTATTGATATTTTTAGAATTGGCATATTTATTAGCTAAGTTTTGGTTATTACTAATTTATGTAATAATACTTTTTTGTGTTAGGAATTTTATTGAGTACAAGTTATGTAGGCTCATATTTATTATTTAACTAAAAGTAGAAATTACTTTTATTATTATTATTATTATTATTATTATTATTGTTATTATTATTATTATTTTTAGTTTAAGATGAAGATTATTGACCTTCAATATCTTTCACTTCTGATTTATATTTATTTTAACTAATGTATATTATGTTGGATGGGAAGGATTTTAGTATTCATATATATACATTATTTGTATTTTAAGTTTTAAATGTAAATTTTATGAAAATTAATTTTAATATTTTAGTTGATTTGTGGTGGGTTATTTAAATTTGTATCTAATCAAAGGGGTCCCCTTTGATTAGATATTTATTTTTTATTTTAAATACTATATATTTTTTCTAATCTTTTATTATTATTGTTATTATTTTATTACTATTATTATTATTATTATTATTATTACTAATGTGTTTCAGTTTTAATTTGTTTTGTCATTTTCAGGTGTGAAGTATAAGGTATCCCCTGTTCATTATTTAAAGCTTTATTGTCTAAGCGATTATGGGGCACCCAAGAGACAGGATAAATGAAAGCTAGTATGTGGGAGCGGTGGAGACTCACATAAGTAACAAGTAGTTAATTAGTTATGGGGTGTAGTAGCAAGTTGTAAAATGATGTATTTTCTGTTTTGGAGGGTACTCTTTTTCCTCCTTTTGAGCTTTTTTCCCACAGGATTTTGTTCTTGGAGGGTTTTAACGAGGCCTTCATTCTGTGGGGTGTGGGGTTCTCCTTTTCATACTTGAAGGTTTTATTGTCTAAGTGTCCCGAGGCAACATGCGTGCCTTTTGGATTAGATGGTGAACTTTCTTAGAATGAAAAAATTCACTCTGTACGTTTTATTGTATTTCGATACAATTTATGAATGAGTAAGTTATTTCTGACAAAAAAAAGTGTGTATTTTTGAAGATTAATTTTTTTTAAAAAAAACTACATATAAAACTGATTAAAAATTCATGTTTTAGAAATATCACCATTTTCAACAAAGTAATTATATAGTGGTGGCTTTAATTTACACCGCGAAAAATGGTATTTTCAAATTATCAAAACTAGGCAACTTATCCGCGCTTCGCGCGGTTTATAAATTTTTATTTTAAATATTAAAAATAGATTATTTAATTTCTTTTACTTTTAAAAATTGATTGGTTTTTTAAGAATTTCCTAAAATGAAAAGATCTAAAACAATATACATGAATAATTAATTTTAAAAAAAAATACTTTTATTGCATATCTAAAGTTTTGATTATCTTAAAAATATCGACAACATAAAAAGTACCAATTACAATAGGAACATAATCTTTTTGATCAAAAGTTATAAATATTAAATATAATTTAATAACATTTTTTAAAGCCAATACCCCTTTCAAATATACATGTCCAATAATAGTGTAAAAAATTATGTAATTAGAATGTTAATGTATGTCAACACAATACAATGAAATAACGGGTGTATAACTTTTAATCGATTTAATCTATCGATAGAAATGGGTGTGTTTATTTAATTTAATAAGTTTATCATAATTCATGTGTAATTTATTAATGTACAAAGGTAAAAATCTGTCTCTATTATTAGTATACAAATTTCAATGTTAAGCGAAGATTTAAATATTTCTATAATTTATTACGATTTTCATAATCACTGATAATAAAGATTAGATTGTTTGAGAAATTAAGATCGTCTATGCTATAGTCGTCTAAAAAAAATTGTAGTGAATGAGTGATCTTGAATACGGAATAAAAAAGGACTTAATGTATACAATTCTAAGTCGTTTTAGAAACTGATAGGTTTTTTAAGAATTTTCTAAATAAATTAATTTAAAACAATTTACATGAATTTTTAGTTGAAAAAAGACTCTCATTATATATCTAAAGTTTTGATAATCTTAAAAAATATTATAAACATAAAAAAAAAGTAATTACAATACGAACACAATCTTTACGATCAAAGGTTATAAATATTAAATGTAACTCAATTACGTTTTTTAAAGTCGACACCCATATCAAAATATACATATTTAATAACAATGTAAAAATTATGTAATTAGAATATTAATTTGTGTCGAGAGAATTTAATGAAACAAAGGGTATATAACTTTTTTATCGATTTAATTACCGATAAAAATGGTTGGGTTTATTTAATTTAACCGATTTGGTCATAATCAATGTGTAATTTAATCATGTGTAAAGGTAAAAATTTATATGTATTATTTATATACAAATTTCAAATATTAAGCAAAGATCTATATACTTTTATAATTTATTACAATTTCCACAATCATTAATAATAAAGATTGTTTGAGAACTTAAGGTCGTCTGTGCTATAGTCGTCCGAAAAGAAATTGCAGAGAATCAGTGATCTTAAATAGGAAATAAAAAGGACAAAATGTAATCAATTTTAAGTCGTCATTTTACCTTAAAATGAATTTAAATATTTTTATTTAATAAATAATTATATATTGAAATAATAATCATAGTACACAAATAAAGTTTACTAATTTTCTTTACAAAGTTTGCTAATTTTTAAATAAAAAAAGTGAAGTAAAATTAATATCTATTTAATAGGTGCAATTAATGACAAATTAAGTTATCATCAAGAGCTATTTAATGCAAAACAAACAAAAGAATTTTAATAAAAAAAATAAAAAATACGAAAATTCAAGAAAACTATCTTAAATGAATCTGGTAACTTTTCGATCTCTTGGCATTAATGCCTGGAAATCATAAACGCATTAGAAGCGTTTAAGATATTTTTCTTGAATTCTTGCTTTTTTGATTTTTTATTAATTTATTTTCTTGCATTAATTTGCAGCTTAATGGCATCTTAATGACATTTTAATAATCATTAATTATACTTATTAAATTAAATAAATATATATTAAATTTATTTTATATTATTATATTATAATGCCTGGAGATCAGAAATGCATCAGAAGCATTTAAGATATTTTTTTTAAATTCTTGCTTTTTTGATTTTTTGATTAATTTATTTTCTTGCATTAATTAGCAGCTTAATGGCATCTTAATGACATTTTAATAATCATTAATTACACTTATTAAATTAAATAAATATATTTATTTGAGCATTATAATTAAACTTATCCGCGCTTCGCGCGGTTCATAAATTTTCATTTAAAAATATTGAAAATAGATAAATTTTTAAAAAAATTTAAAAATTGATTGGTCTCTTAAAAAATATTTAAACAAAATTGATTTCAAAACAATTTATATGGATTATAAGTTTGAAAATACTCTCTTTATATATCTAAAATTTTTATAATCTCAAAAATATAATAAACATAAAAAGTAGCAATTATAATACAAACGTAATCTTTACGATAAAAAATTATAAATATAATAACACCTTTTAAAGCCGACGCCCCTATCATAATATACATGTTCAATAGTAGTGTAAGAATTTATTTAATTTGAATATTAATTTATTTCGACATAATATAATGAACAATGGGTGTATAACGTTTTTTAATTTTTATCGATTTCATCTACCGATAAAATTGGATTTTTTTCAATTCGTTAGGAGTTTGATCATAACCCATGTGTAATTTATTCATATGTAAAAATAAAAAAACTACTCCCTCTATTCCACCCATTTCTTTACATAAAAAAGTGCGTGTTTGACACGCATTTTAATGTGCATTTTAAGGATAGTTCTATAACTTATTTTTGATATTTTTTTTTGTATAAAAATAGGATTGTTCTATTTGTTAATAGTATTTTTGTGTGTTCGTTCGCAGGGAAGGACTGAATTGTAATATCAAAGTTCAGGTTTCTTATCTCTTTACGTCTAGAAGTATATGAGAAGAATTTTGGGTTTGTGTATTAACTAAATTAACCAAGAACTAATTATAAGCACTAAGAATTGATTTTAAACTGAGATTCAAATATATGGGAAAACAATCTAAGAACTGGGGTTCTTCACTTGGTCTCAAGACATGCTCAATATTAATGTGATATCTGTGTTCCTACCTTGCTGAAAACAATTCTTCTAAAGTTATACTGTACCCTCCCAGGTTACAATATAATGCCTACAGCTACACCCTAATTGTCACTCCCGTGATACAATCAAAGTATATCTATAAACTGTTAAGTGCCAAGAATTATATGTCTCACAATTCTCCTATTAATCTCCCGATCTAATATTCAAATTATGTCTGTTAAATCATGTACTAAGATTGCAACTTCTCTCCCAAGCTTATTACAATCCCTAGAATACAATCAAAAGTTAGCTACTCTTCTAATTGTGTTAAGATCTCATTAACAGATCAGCAAAGCAGAAAATCATGTAATCAAGCATGCATGAATACCAAGGAATACTACCCAATCCTCAAATTAGAGAATTAGTTACACATAATTAAAGAAGAAAACAAAATAATAATGATAATGAATGAAAACATAATATTGAAGAAAGAATTAAAGATCGAAAGTACCTTGATACGATTAAAAACTATGAATTATTAGCTATGAACTGTTCTATGAATTGTTCTAGCTATCCACTGTTATGATTTACAATGGTAGGATGTGTTTAAATAGGCTCTACAAATCTTTCCTAGCAAGAAATTGCCTTCTATTACAATTAGGATTTAAAGAAGGTACCCAAAACTGCCCAGAATACAATTAGAATTAGAAAAAGGGCAAAACAGTAAATTCCAAGCCTTCTTTAATAAGAACACGTGCGCGACTTTAATCAGTACGTTTCTTGCACTTGTTTCCTATCCCAGGTTGTAGAAAATCTCTCAAGCTTCGCGTGGGCAGTAAGATCGCTGAAAACGGACTTCTAGAACTCCAGATATGGCCAAAACAGTATAAGCTGCGCAGCCTTCCCGGAAAATCCGAATTTTAATCAATTAAATCTCCAAAAACGACAAAAGCTTAGATATTCTTGGAAACCTGCACAACTACACAAAACACATCAAAACTACACAAACTTGAGTCCAAAACAATCAATTTAAGCCGATATAGAATGTTCCAAGTGGATATAAAATCCACTTATCACTATTTTTATACAAAAAAAAGAAGAAAATATCAAAAATAAGTTATAGAACTATCTTTAAAATGCACCTTAAAATCCGTGCCGGAAAATGGTCCGCAAATGTAAAGAATTCGAAGGGACGGAGGGAGTATTTGTTTTATTTTTATTACAAGCGAAGATTTATATACTTCTATAATTTATTATGATTTCCATAATCACATAAAAATTGTTTAAGAAGTTAAGGATCATTTGTACTACAATTGTCCGAAAAGAAATTAAAGTGGTATTCAATAGGGAATAAAAAAGGATGCAAGGTAAATAATTTTTACTCGTCATTTTACCAAAAAATAAATTTAATTATATATGTAATTAATATTTAATAATGAAATAATAACTATAATGCTCAAATAAAATTTTACAATTTTTAATATAAATAAATAAATTAGATTTAATACGTATTTATTAGGTATAATTAATGACTAATTAATATGTCATTAATAGCTATTTAATGTAAGAAAATGATTTTAATAAAAAATTCAAAATAACTAAAATTCAAGAAAAATATTTTAAATGCTTCTGGTAACTTTCCGATGTCCAGACATTATAATATATATAGATATTTGCCCAATTTATATTTTGTCTTTCAAATGAATGACTCCCATTAAATATTCACCAACTGTACTAACGGATATAGGGGTAAAATTAATTGTTACTATTATGATAATTATATTATTTATACATTTTAATTATCATAATCTTCTTTTACTTTTTCTACTTCCCAGCTTCACTCTCTTTCCATTTCTCTCCCCCGTCCATCCATCCATCATCTCACTTTGTTATCTGCCATAATTATATGAAATTATATAATCTGATTAACTTTCTTTTCTAAACCACCTCCAAATCCTCCTCTTCAAAATCATAATATTCGAACCGAACTCAATAGTTTGTATACGTTTCATTTTTTTCGTTCTAAATGTGGTGTAGAACCTAAGCTATTTCACCAAAATAATAAACGAATTAAAGAATAAAATCTGCTCAATGTGAACTCAAGGGCAAAATGATTAAACAAACACACTAATTTGCAATCATGATAATGATTCTAAAGTTTTAGTGTTTTCATGATTCGAATTTGATTAGGATTGTGTCATGTGATTATAAGATAAATTGAATATGCGTACGAGATTCAGTAGCTGAAGAAATCAAATTCATATTACACACATACAAACAAAAGTGTATTTAAATTCATGATAATGACGATGAAGAACGAGATGGGTCAAGAAGACTAATGCAAAATTTTTTTTAGAAAAGATTTATGGATTGGTATGATTTTTTAGATAATAATTTATTATAATCAAAGGGTGAGTATTAGTAAAATTACTCAATTATCTATTTATCCCTAATGAATTAACGGTATTCGTATAAAATTGACGGTAGACACCAACGTGAAATGTAAAGAGGATGTGTAGTCATTTTTTTGTAAAATTGAAAATCAAGCCACTAATTTTCAAAAACTGGCCACCATTTTTTAATTTACTCTTTCCATAGTAAAAGTGTGTATTTTTGAAAACTAAAAATTTAAATTTGAAGGTTTTCTAATTTTTAATGTAAAACTGCTTATGAATATTTAAAAAAAATCTGTGTATTATATGAAAGGCATATGATACAGCCTATTTGTAATTCGAGAATCCTACTCAACTTAGATTGTAATAAGTAAATAATATAAACTGTCACAGGAATCTCATAAGATGCTATCTGTCACAAGATAAACAAGAAGTGAATCTATAGTTTTGATGTTTATACCGGAAGAAGTTCAGTCTGCTGATCAAGCCTCAGTGTGGTATCAAAGTCATGGATTTATTTCTAAGTACAGATTTCTACAAGTAGCAAGAACAGTAAGAGTACAAAAGAGTTTTAGAGAGATTGAGTGAAGTCAAAGTACCACAATTCAGAGTCAAAAATAAAGTACAGCTATTGGAGTCATTCGTTCATGAACCAGACAATACATCGAGCATCGACAAATTATCCGGTAGAAGGACTTTATTATTTTCAGTGGTATACAGAAAAGAATTGGCTATTAAAGGATTCATTGTAATTCTCTAATAATTTATGAAGTTAAATAATTTATTTAATTAATAAATTAATTCTTATAGAATTAATTTATTCATTAATTTTATTATTAAATTACTTATTTTAGAATTATTATGTTAAAGTAAATCGGTTAATTGATTTTCAATTAAATCAATTAATTAATTCAGAAAAATAGCCTGATAAAGTATTACCGAAAGTATTATTAGTTAAATTCAAAGGTATTAGTGACAGAGAATATTAACAGCTATAAGGAGAAAGTATTACTGAAAAAATATTATCAACTGTAAGGAGAAAGTATTGCCGAAAGTGTTAATGGCTGTGGAGAAGGTATTACCGAAAATGTTGGTGGTTATTGAAAGGTATGGCCGAATGTATTAATGAACAAGACTTAATTACTTAATTACTTGCTGCTCTTGTACATTTTTACTAACAAATTTAGAAAAAGTTCCTATTGAATTTTTCTAAATTATTTTTATTAACCTGATATTAATTCTGTACTGAAATTGTAATAACCTCTCAAATTTAATATACTTTATATTCAACTTGAATTTTGTTTCTTTTTAATTTTCGCATCAAATTTGTTATTAAGTTAAAATTTATTCGGAAAAATTTTGATAATTCAGTACTATTTGTATCCAACCCCCCTTCTACAAATAGTAAGTACTGGACCTAACATTATACGATATATAAGTGTAGAGTTAAGTTTTATGGAGACCAACATTTGAGTGGATAGCATATACATTATGCACTCAAAACATTGGAAAACATATATATTTGCAAAGAATGTTCGATGAACATTATTATTACATTCGAAATCTTAAAAATCATGTATGATTTGCAAGCAGAACATGTTTTGGAGAATAATACGTTCTGCAATATTTTGTTTATAGAACATACATGATTTTTAAGGTTTTTAATGAAATTTGCAAATAAAATATATATGATTTTCAAGATTTCAATGAAATAATTGAAATAGTGATTTTCATAGAATATGATTTTCAATTAATAAATTCTTGCAATATTTTGATTGATATATGGTCTCCGATCTCCACTAAAAATGTTGGTCTTCATAGAACTTAACTATATAAGCCTATTTAAAACTTATTCAGATTTGTCGGTGTTTGATATTACAAAAATATATGAATCATTAAATTTTAAAATAAATTGAACTTAATATAAAATTAATTTTATTTTAATAAATAAATTACTTTTTCAAAACTTTAAGATTCAAATCTCAATAATATATTAAGCATAATTTTTATAATTCTTTAGAAAGAAAATTATTAGTAGAATTTAAAAAATTTAAAAAATTTATAAGTTTCAATAAAAAATTGTGAAGGACGTAACAATAAATATATATATTTTTTTTTGCATTACACGGGTTATGGGTTATAAGTCAGTATATAAGTACACATAAAATTAAATTATTAATGTTTAAATTTCTTAATATACGTAATTTGTTAAAAGTCTAACTATTTTGAAACAAAAAATGTACAAATTTCAAACTTGTTCGCATTTAAAAGTTAAATTTACAAATAAAAAATGAAAAATCAAACTAATAATTAAATGCCCGTGCTAATGCTATTAAATTCAGAGATTATGCAGCCAAACAACAATCTCCACACACCAACAACAGATACATACCTAGTGTAAATCGAGCTTCATCCAAAGGTAAACATTCAAACCCTAATTTCATTTTGTTTTATATTATATTGACCAATCTGTTTTATATTGGGTTTGCGAAACCCTAATTATCTGTATCTTTATCTGTGTACTCTTGTGATTCGTTTTCAATATATGTGTAATCTGATTAATTAATATGTTTAATTACCCAATTTTTTGGTAGTATGTTTATTTGTTTGTGTATACAAGGTGTTTGGTAAATTGCGTAACAGAGAGTTGTGCGTAAATACATTATTTGAATATGAAGATTTCATGTACTAGGCCTTTTATTGTTTATATTTTTGGAAATGTAATATTTTAAGCGTTTCGCGGTGGTTGCAGTTTTGCTGGTTTAATGGAGGGAGGTGGAGATAGCATACTAGATTCTATCTTTGATGAGGAGAAGTTTGAAGATGTCGACGATGTGGAGATGCTCGATGTTGAAGATGGTGAGTTGGTTGAACAGAATGTGACAAATGTGGGACAAAGCAGTGGTGGGGATACAACTATAGTGAGTCAGGAATTTCAGAATAAGAATCGTAAGCGGAAGAATAAAAAGAAGCAAAAGAGGAAGAAAGGCAGTAATTCTGGACCTAACGTCACAGACATTAACAGGTTTGTTTGATATTAAAAGATCATTGTTTGCTCTAGCAGTTTAGTTTTAATCTTAGTTTTCTGTTATATAATTTCTATGATTGAACTTTGAAGCATAATGATAAATTGTTGAGTTATTGTGTTCCGTTTGTGCTCTATTCATTTTTCTGATACGTCTGCGATATTTTATATAGATGCCTTGATTTTAGGGTTCCCAAAGGAGTTTACTCTATAAAGATTTTTCCAGAGATAACATTTTTTTATTCCCACCTCTCCATAATTACAAGAAAGAAGCAAATATAATTTTATGTAGGAATATTATCTGAAGCTTGAACTTCCATATTCGTCGGGTACACCTAGCACAGTAAATGATCTTCTGTTACTGTATTATTAACCACAAAGTTAGATATGTTTTTGTTTTGTTGCTGCTATGTTACTGGAAATGGTTAGACTTCTGGTTTCGGAAACTAAATTATATAGCGTGTCTTGCCATGCATTTGAGGGCACTATGAGATGTCAATTCATTGGCGCACATATATATATTTTTTAATTTGTGGCTGGTTAAGCAATTGGCCCCATCTTCACCCTTTTTGAATTGGGAAAAAGTCATCTATGATTTGTAATTGTTTGTAGTAATTTGCAGATTTGTTCTTGACGTCTGTAAGCGCCTGAAAGAGAGAAAGTCTTTTCTTGTTTGGACTGCTGTGGGTTGTCTAGGTGTCTCTGCTTTTAGTGATCTTGTCAAAGAGGTATGGTTAAATTACTCTGTAATTAGTCTTTTCTAAGAGCATTTTTTTCTTGCTAATTGTAGGAGCATTTTTAATAATCTATCCATTGTTGGTTTTTTTTGTTCATGGACTCACCTTTACTTAAAAATTGGAAAATACTCTCCCTTCTACAATATGGGCTCATCTGATTGATCGTTTCTGTTTGGGTAAATTAGTTATTTAGTCAGCTAACTATAGGTACTGGGTTGATTGAGTCCTTCAACAATGGTCCATGAAAGTTTACTCCCCCAATTAATTTTTGTGGTTCGAATATACCTACAGTTCGAAAGGTTGAAAGGATGTTAGAGCATATTGACATCTGACTTGGTTTACAAACTAATTACGTTTCATAACTTCAAATATTTACTGTAGGTTCTTAAACTAATTAAAATAATTATGGTTTATATCTTTTTAAGATGAGAAATGCAGAATAAAATTACTTGTACTGATTATATATAATGCTTGAAATTTATTGAAGCATAGATAATTGTAGTTGCTGCCGTACTTCCAGTAAAAGAATGTTTACTGAGTATGGTATACGTTGCAAAATACTAGCACAACAAGAAGACTTTATTTTTGTGGAGTGTTTTGTTATTTTTACTTACTCATAATCTCATATTAAGTTTTGTCTATTTTATTTTTATTTCGAAAGAAACATTATTAAACCAACTATAACATATAGGCTACTGTAAGTACCGTCTTATTTATTTTTATATGAAACAATTTGTAACATTTTTAAGGTCATTTTTTAAGTGGTTTAAATTTGTTATACTGTATTTGTTTGTTATAAATTGCTTTCACCTGATTTTGTTTCAACAGTGTCCATCCTTTGTTCTTTAGCTAATTGCTCAGTTTCTCAAGCTAGTCACTGGTTTTAAATATATTGTCAAAGCTTTTTTAATAAGTCTTCATGGTGAAGATTTTTTTGCAATGATCATCTTTGACTCCTTAAAGTTGGTTTCTTGGTTGTACGTATGTTAATGTAAAGACTATCTGTCTAGATAGTTTTGGGTGAAGGCCAGAAGTATACCCTTGAATCTGCAAAAGGTAAAGAATATGGCGTTGTAATTGATGTTGGAACAGCCTTCAGCTGCTGTCATTAACTCTGTTTAAAAACTTCTGCCTCTCTTCGTTGCTGATGTATATATGTTGTTTCCCTAAACTCGCAGATGTCACTTGCAGAAGCCATATCATTGCTTCCAGTCCTGTGGATTTTTTGAATCAAGATATTTCCTGGCTGCACCACTCAATTTAACTAATTATTGTATGTGACGTAGATTAATAGCATATGGTTTTTAGTGGTAGCTTATGCATTACATCTCTTAGTCTGAATATAGAAACAGATTTATCACATGGAATACTTAAGAAGTTGTTGAGTTCCCAAATTTCCTGCCTAGACAAACAAAGCCTTTCCAAAAATCTAGTCTCAGAAAAGAAATATTAGTCTCTTAGTGTTCTAGCATCGATAATAGACTGTACATAATGCTTGTCGCTTAGTATTGACTTGGGTCTTGGAGTACTTGGTATCTACACTTTTTCTTCCAAACAAATACTATTACTTTCAACTACAAATGGTTTCATATTTTTGTTATTTGTCCTCTCTTTTGTGTGCATAGTTTCTTGTAGTCATTATTTCACGTGGTTCGTTCTTTATTTATATTTGTATAATGGGAGGAGGGCAAAACTTAACATTATGGTGACCCGTAGATAGTTTTGTCAGCTAGTGACAAGTTGTTTTCATACGATTAAGAGTTACAACCTATTGATGAATCAACATATAGAAGTTGGTTTCAATGTCTTGGTATTGATGTTTGGGGATACGAGGAAGGTGAAACATCAAGCACAACTTGAATATTATAAGTTGGTTATTTTAGTGTCACCAGAACAGTTGAGCTTTCCTTTTTCCCAACAAACTCTTAGACGTATCAGAGGGCTTATGTTCTAAACATTTTATTTTTCAATTTCGAGGTAGACGCTAGTATTATGGATTCACAAGGACCAATTGTGTATTAAATATCCGGAGCTTACTTTCTTATTTCTTTTTTAAATTTGAATGCAATGAATATGAGATCACGGTTCCGTGTTTATGCATAATCATCAATTTTGTTCTGTTAAATTCATAATGTGAACATGTCATAGGTGGATGCAATTCAGGCTTGCGGAGGTCAAAAGACAGCTGATGGAAAACGCTATCGAACTGGCGGTGGCATATTATGGGGCATACTTAAACTCCGTGATCCAAATGCCTACAAGGAAATAATGAAAAAGGGAAATGATTTTGAGGTTAGTCATATAGCGGCTTGTTTGTTGAAATACTCTTTTTTTTAAAAAAAATTGTGTTCATGTGATGTAGACACGTTCGATAATAATATATGGAGCATAAATTATGTTTTCACAAAGAACTCTCGCAAGAGAACTTTCAAACAACGTTAAAACTTAAAACCATCTTAATAATAATATTCTCTGTGGAATTACAATGATTAAATCAATATATATAATAAGGGTCCTACTCCACTACAAACTAAAATTAACTACAAACTAAAAACTAAACACTAATATAATATTTCAAGCTAATCTAATGATCAAACTAGGGGTACCCCAATACAAAAAATGCTTAAAATAATTGGCTCTATCCAACAACAAAAAAATAAAAAAAAAAATAATCACTGTTCACGTGATGACGTGGCAGTGGATTTCACTGGTTAACGGTGCTTCGCACCTTCTTGTACGGCGCTTCGCGCCTTTATCATTCTAAAGTTGTAAGGAATGGCAATCAATGGTAAAGGCAATAGACGATTGACGGGTGTGTCGAGGACCTTCGGCCCTCATGACTACCTAACTCATCCGTTTACTGTCTTAAATGCTTCGCATTTCCACGGCAGGGATTTTTTTTTTTTTTTTGATTTTTTTGTTGGATAGAGCCAATTATTTTAAGCATCTTTCGTGAAGGTACCCTTGGCGGGAAACTTAGAATAGATGAAATATAATTAATTTAGTGTTAGTTTGTAGTTTGTATTTAAGGATTGGTTTGTATTTGAGCAAAAGCCTATATAATAATATGCTTTCCTAATTAAACTATAACTCTAAAATATATATTGTCAGTAATAATATACCTAAACCTTATTCCTTAATATTCTAATGTATGGGCTTCCAAAGCCTATTATACTGCTCCCAAATAGTTTCTTTGGGCTTTTTGACCCGCTGTCCTGCATCAGGTCAGTGCTACTTGACACATAATTTTGAATTTTTAAATTTAGTTTACATAGATGCAGATAATTTAAGTAATCAAAACATTTAGAAGTACTTAAATAGAGAACTGGAAAAATAGTATGGAATAGGTCCATAAGAAAATTTTGGTTGTACTTTTCGTAGGCTTGGTTTGTTCGTCAACTTTTTAGTTGCATTTGGAACTTGAACCTCCCTGTAATGTTCCAAGGTGATTGAAATATTTTTGTTTGGTTTATTACTATGTTACTAGAGTTGTGCAGTTAATATTGGTAAGTGATTAATGATTTAATATTGGATAGCTGTGTAACTTGTGGTGACCACTGGGGACCTTGGTAACTAAGTTCACATGTTTTGTGGTAATTACAAAAGCCTTGGGACTTGGAGTTCCATGTCCAATTTAAAATACAATGAACCAAAGACTGTTAACTCATTTTTAGTCCAAGGAACTCCTAATTACATAGCTTGGTTACATTGAAACAAACAGAACCTTAGTGTGTAATTTTTTGCAAGAGATGAACTCACATGAATGTCAGTAAATGTGGGGGAAAAAAACAACCATCCAATAATTCAAACGTAAATAATATTTCATGATTCATTAAATTTACTTAGCATCCTTCCACCCAATTTACTTAGCACCTTTCCACCTAATTTTATAGCATAACCCATTCGTAGCAGTTCATTTGAGAATTGACATGAAAGCTAGATGAAAACAATGATTTTATAAGTTTTGGTATTCTTTTACCGAATTGATGGATATAAGAGGGATTGAGGGACCGAGGATTAAGAGAGTTTATATATAGAAATCCTCTGACCAGGAGGGCTAAGTAATTTCCGAATGCAAGGAAGAATAGTCCTTGTCTTTCTCTACTTTCCAGTACTTATCTACTCCCATAATTTCACCCAAAAAATCTAATTTTTTATATTATAATATCAATACATAACTTACAGTATTCCTAAGAACACAGTTAATTTCATAACAATTTACAATGAATTGTATTCTTAAATATTAACATCAAATAAAAAAATGTAGAGAATACTGTCCTGAGGTTGTCTCAGGCAAATAAATCGAGGTTTAAGTGTTTCACACTTTGTAAGACCATCTCCAATCGAACTCCATATTTGTCCTTTTCCATCAAAGTGATGTAAAAATCTACTCCAATCCAACTCTAAAAGTTGCATTATTATGGTGTGACACCAAAAATTGCACCAAATTTGGTGTAACACCAAATTTTTAGAGTTTTTCAAAATACAAACATTACCCTTGTACTTGTCATTTGTCAAGTAAAAGAAATTTATATCTTATGTGTCGCAACAACTTTTTTACTTTTGCACTTTTAACCATAAAATAGTATTTTCAAGTAAAAGAAGATTCCTTTTGGTGTAACATTTGGTGTAAATGGCTGGAGAAGTGGAGATGATTTTAAGTATAGTGTAATTTTTACATTATTTTGATGTAAAAAACACACCAAAATAGTGTAATGGTTGGAGATGCTCTAATTTCAGTACTGAATGTGCATTTGCAAATACACCCTTGTCTATCTATACCTGAAATTGTTATAATCTAGTACCGAGGACCCTCAGGCCCATTCTTCTCAAAAATGTAAATTAATATTTTTTCCCCTTGTTTTGCATCAGTCGGTATTCAGTAATATTTATTTGAAATCGGAGGTATCCAAAAATTTGTTTATTTTTAAGGATATATGGGATGTTGTATTGTGTTGGATTTTGAAAGGTCATACACTAGATATCGAACCCTATAGATATCTGGCTTTAATTAAGCGTTTTGGACGGATTCCACACAAACGTAAAAGGACAAAATGATTGGTCAAAGAACATAGCCATGGCCCTTAGTCTTGCTTAAAGGAAATAATTCAATGAATTATTTTTGTTTCAGTCCATGTGTATCAAAAAATTAGTAATTGCTATCCGTAAAAATTGAATAATGAATCTAGTAAAAATTGATCAACTCTGATTATATCAGCATGGAATTGAAGTAATCTTAAAAATCAGCTGAGTATGTCGATTATTGGTAATCAATTAAATCTATATTTGCCTATCTGGATACACTTCATTCAGTGTCCTGTGTCATGGTGACACAGGTATGATGACTGTAGGTGAAGAGTTAGAGAGCCAATTTGGGTTAACTTTAATTAAAATAAGTACCTATTTCTAAAAGTTTATGATATTAACTTGAAGTAAAAGGTAAAGATTGTACTTGTAAGTTTTCTATTCACCTATTTGGCTAATTCGACTTGGAAGTGAAATAAGTGTTTGATAATTTTATTTATTATTATTATTTTTTTTTTTTTTTTGCTAAGTGTGTTTGATAAATTTTGACTTGGAGTGTAAAATATCTTTAAAATAAGAATTACATCATTTGGAAATAAAAATAAAATATTGCCACTTAAGAAAGGGAAACTAATGTTGTTTGGAGTTTTAGATGAAAAGATAAGTGCGAAAAAAAGTTAGCTGTAAAAGTACTTGTAAAAAATGTACTCTACTAAATTATGCCCCAAATTTCATTTTGAGGAGCTAGATTGATTGGTTTGCCAAACTGGTGAGTTATGACTAAGTGAGCTTCCTCCGGCTGTAATTCCATCTAAACACCTTCAGAGTAACTTGGTAACATAGGCATGTAGTGATTTTGGTCTCAGTTCCCTGGAGTCTCTTATTTTGTCGTAGTTCCCTTGCTGATTGCACATTCACATTGATAGTGTCCAATCTTTACTCACTGTCTTTTGGAGCAATCTTGTTTAAAATGAAATCTTAAGGTCCAACAACTTGTTTTCAGCAAGGTCCCTGGACGACTTGTTTTTATGCTATGATTTAATGATATGAATTTGTTATTATTAAGTGTATGTGGTGTACTGTTCATAAACACTTACTTTTTGCTAAATGCTGACACAATTTTTTTTAAAATTTATTTTTGCCGAAATACTATTTTGATCATTCTACATTAAGAATTTATGAATTTCATGTGTTAAGCTTTCATGCCAACTCCATCTAGTTCCTTATCCAAGAATCCTTATATTTCCAAATTTCGAGATCCAACACTTGGAGTCCTGACTCCCATACTCGAGTCAGGGACCCAGGGTAAATATAGATCTTGGTTGGAGGTTAGGTACAATAGAAGGTTTGGAAACACTTATTTTTTGTTGGCAATCGCAAGGCTCAGTTGTGTTTTTTATTAATGTTTTTTTTTTAATTCATTTTTGCTTACATTTATAATGCAGAAGCAGCTAAAGCAAAGTGGTACGCGTGTGCCTCCACAGAACAAAATAGTTCCATCTGTAGGGAAGTCACTAGTATCCACAGATCAAACTATCAGCAGTTTGAATGCTTCAGAACTTGTATCCAACATACAAGATCAGCCTGAGCAGCCTTCCACTGAGCATAAACGTCCATCTGTTCATGACAGAATCCGTGTCCCTGTCGCCTATGATGATGACCTGGTTGGATTAGTGAATTCAAAAGATGGATCAACTTGATGTTTGTACTGATACAAATGTCATGATGTTTGTACTGATACAAATGTCTGCAACTCAAAGAGTACTTTTGAGTACTTTGAGGATGCAAGGTTTTTCTGTTGTTGAAACTGGTTTTCTGCATCATTAAGATTGAACTGAAGATGTTTGGCCTTAGTATATAAAAAATCCTTTCCGAAAGGTTGTTAATTTATCACTTATCAGAAAGAAAAAAAAGGATGAACTTGTCAGAAAGAGAGAAAAGAATGTACTGTATCATTTTTGTTCCGTTGTCAGTTTTATGCATATTTTCTGGCTTGGTGAGGCTTTAAAATTAAACCCAAAATACGTGTGGCCTTCCGAAAACGTGGAATATAAACTTGCCTTTCTTCACTAAGTTAAGTACAGATTACTACAAGTCAACTGCCAGCAATTATAGATTAGTCCAAGAAAGGTAACAAACTTCTTAATTTTTTGCAAATCTAACCATTCAACTAATTTTTTCCTACTAACCCAATAAACTTTTGTAAATTATGAAAAAAAATTATAAAGCTTAACCAAGGTTAAATAACGCTATTTTCTTATAAAAAGCTCTGTTATAGAAATCGGCCGATTTTTGAAATATCGCCGATAAATCGGCCAAAAATCGGTCAAAATTTTGGAACCGATTCGGCCGATTTTGTAAAAATATAAATCGCCGATTTTTCAACCGAATCACCCGATAAATCGTAAATCAATACCTCAACCGAATAGTTCCGATTTCCGAAATCTACAACATTGATAAAAAGTAAAAAAAAAAATTATTTTCTATTAAAAAATGATCAATTTGGTTTAGCATATATATAAGTTAAATAAAATATATTTTATCATCTAAAATTAGTGTTCCCTTTGTGCCTTCCAATTTTTAATAATTTCCATTTTGATGTTTCTTTCAAATTTTTGCATTTCAAAAATTTACAATAATAAAGTTCCCAATTGTAACGAATTATAGTAAAACTTTTATAAATTAATATCGTTGGGACCTGTAAATTTTATTAATTTATCGAGATTATTAATTAATCGAGTTAAAATTTATACTGTCGTTGGGACAAAAAATCTACATTTAAAAACGAGGTTTTATTGGAGAAGGAATGGAGGGAATAGTTTTTATTATATTTTATGAAAAAAATACTTCAATATAAAACTTAAATTATAAAAGAAAATTTTAATAAATGTGACTCTGAAGTTCATTTAGATGATGATCATTTACCAATTAATTGTTAAATATGTTACTAATATCTTTTTTTTTTTACAGATAATATCCCTTTATTTACAAAATAGTAGTACACTTTTACCTAGAATTTTATAATTTCTCCAAACATATTACATATTTAATAATTTTAACATGACTAAAATATTACGTAATGTTACTTACATATGCATAATTTGAATTTAAAATAAATTTTAAAATTATGTAAAATTATTATTTTATAATTTAAAAAAATAGTTAGCCATATATTAAATATGCCCGGCATACATTGCATTCTCACACTTCTTTAACTATAATTAAATTACTTGATTTTTTTTACAAATAATAATAATTTATTGGATTATTTTGTGAAAAAAATTATTTAATGATTGTTATGCAAAAAAAGGGACAATATGAAATATGTTTTTATATATTTTTGGAATTAATTGACCCTACTTTAAAAAAAAATTATTGATTGTCATACCTAATATTGTAGAACGCAATCTATACTATTATATAAATTCCGGAACATTAAAAGTTTTGGTACCTGTTTTTTGGTACCTGTTTTTTGGTACCAATTTTTTGGTACTTCGTGAATTTACTTATTTACCCTTTATTAAAAAAAATTATATATGATATTTATACTTTTAAAACACCTATAATAAATAATAACATAATATAATTAATGGTAAGTAGTTGCTTGCCTTTTATCACATTTACTTTTAATTGAAGATATAACCTTTTATAAACACCTAAAAACATCAATGTATATTCCAATAAATAATATTTTCTTTCGAATTAAAACACGTTACCTTTTTAATTTAAAACTAATCCTTATTAATATTTTCTTTCGAATTAAAACATGTTACCTTTTTAATTTAAAACTAATTTTACAATCATTAATATATACCCAAAGTTTTGGTACCATTTTTTTGGTACTTCGTGAATTTACTTATTTACCCTTTATTAAAAAAATTATATATGATATTCATACTTTTAAAAAACCTATAATAAATAATAACATAATATAATTAATGGTAAGTAGTCGCTTGCCTTTTTTCACATTTACTTTTAATTGAAGATATTACCTTTTATAAATACCTAAAAACATCAATGTATCTTCCAATCAATAATATTTCCTTTCGAATTAAAACATGTTACTTTTTTATTTAAAACTAATCTTCATTAATACTTTCTTTCGAATTAAAACACGTTACCTTTTTAATTTAAAACTAATTTTACAATCATTAATATATACCCAAAAATATCACACCATATTTTTCAATTGTTAATGAAATATATTAAAAATCTGCATACGTTGTTTATAATAAGGAAACATGAATATAATCTGTAAACATGAGTATATTAAAATTATATTAAATTTAAATTAATTAATCTATACTATTATATAAATTTCGAAACATAAAAGTTTGGTTGGTCGATACCTATTGAATTTACCTAATTACCCTTGCACCCAATTAATATTAATATTATTAATCTATTATTAATTTCAATTTTTACTCAAATCAACTAAACAAAACCTTTTCTATTTCATCTAAAATACAATATTTTTTATATTTCATCTAACTAAAATTTCTCCTTTATGAATCACTTTCTTTCTTTAGGTTAAACATATTACCTTTTTTATTTTTCAATCACATATTTACTAACTAATCAATTTCTTTTTTCAGATTAAACATATTATTTTTTCTACTTTTTCAAGAACTAAATAATTTCTTTTTTCAGGTAAAATAGAATATCTTTTATATTTTATCTAACTAAAATTTCTCCTTTAAAATTTCTCATTTTTAAAAACACTACAAACAATTATATTTAATAAAATAACATAATTATATTATAATTACTATTAACTAATCAATTAGCTTTTTCAATCAAAACACATTAACTTTTCTTTTTTCTCTAACTAAAATCTTTCTTTTTCCAATTATATCTTGGACGGTTACCTTTTTCTTTTTAAGCCAAAACACGTTACCTAAACTTCCTTTTTTCCAAGTATATCACGGGCATTTCTATTCAATAAAAATAAATGATAATATTATAATACTAATAATTAATCGATTACATTTTCAACTAAAATTTATCATCTTTTTTAGTTTTTCTAATTAAATTCACTTTTTTGTAGAAATATAACGGGTGACATTAATTTCTCATTTTATAAAAACTTTGAGCAATTTATTTAGTAAAATGACATAATTAAATTATAATTACTATAAACTAATCAATTTCCTTTTTCACCTATAACATATTACCTTTTTATTTTCTCTAACTACATCCTCTATTTTTCTAATCATATTACGGGCATTCTATTTAATAAAGTGAAGTAATAATTTTTTAATTACTCATAATTAATCGATTACATTTTTCAACTAAAATCTATCATATTTCTTTTCTATATTTTCAAACTTAAATCCCTCATTTTCTAGAAATATTATGGATTTATTTGTTTTTCACCCTGGTAGTAGTGACAGTTGGGGGTTTGTCCCGCTATATTTTAAGTTGGTTTGATCCATTAATATAATACTATGCATTTCGTCAAAAAAAAAAACATTTATATAATTATTATGAAATGAATTTAAATTGATGAACTTTTTTATATAATATTAAAAAATATCTATGCATCGCAAATCGAAACATTAAATTGGTCGGTCGGTCGGTATATGTTGATTTTACTTATTTACCCTTACTCATCCTATTAATTAATCAATTTCTTTTTTCAGATTACACATATTATCTTTTCTATTTTTCAAGAACTAAATATTTTTTTTTCAGGTAAAGAACAATATATTTTATATTTTATCTAACTAAAATTTCTCCTTTATTAATCAATTTCTTTTTTCAGGTTAAATATATTACCTTTTCTATTTTTCAATAACTAAATAATTTACTTTTTCAGGTAAAAAAGAATATTTTTTAAATTTTAAATAACTAAAATTTCTCCTTTTTAAAAACACTAAGAGTAATTTTGTTTAATAAAATAACATAATTATATTATAATTACTATTAACTAATCAATTACCTTTTTTCAGTCAAAAACATGTTATCTCTTCTCTTTTCTCTAACTAAAATCTCTAATTTTCCAATTATATTATGGACAGTTCATTACCTTTTTTCTTTTATCTTACTATAATCTCCCTTTTCCCAATTATATCATGAGCATTTCTATTTAATAAATAATAATAATAATAATATTATTATTATAATACTAATAATTGACCGATTACCTTTTCAGCTAAAATATATCATCTTTTCTAATTAAATTCCCCTTTTTTCAAGAAATCAAACGGGCAACGTTAATTTCTCATTTTCTAAAAATTATGAAGAATTTTATTTAGTAAAATAACATAATTAAATTATAATTATTTTAAATTAATCAATTACTTTTTTCACATAAATCATATCATCTTCATGTTACCTTTTTATTTTCTATATCTAAAATTTATCTCTTTACAATTATATCACGGACGATTCTCTTTAATAAAATAAATTAATAATAATATAATATTATTATTTAACTGATTACCTTTTTCAGCTAAAACGTATTATATTTTCTATATTTTCTAACTAAAATCCCTCTTTTAATAAAAATATCATCGGACAATATTAATTTTTTCTTTTCTAAAAACATTACGAGCAATTGTATTCAGTAAAATAACGTAATTAAATTCTCTATTAATTACCATTTTCACATAAAACATATTACCTTTTAATTTTTTCTAACTAAATTCTCTATTTTTCTAATCATATCACGAGCATTGTATTTAATAAAATGAAATAATAATTTTATAATTACTAATAATTAATCGATTTCTCTTTTTAACTAAAACCTATCATCTTTTCTTTAATTTCTAAATAAAATCCCTCATTTTCTTGAAATATCACACATAACATTTATATAATTATTATCAGATCATCTCATATAAAAATGTAAGGCTCCAAAATTCATGTTTTAAAAAAGTAATTTAAATTAATGAATTTATTTATATAATATTAAAAAAAATCCGTGCATCGCACGGGTTTTAGGCTAGTACATTGAAATATTACAAAATTGATTGATTGCTACTTTGTGTTTTTATCTACTCTTACACATTTTTTATAATTATTACTTAATTATTCTTACTTAATAATTTATAGTATTACTTATTTACCCTTACTTAATTATTTATATTTACTAATAATGGATCAACTTCTTTTTTCATTTAAAACATGTTAAATTTTAATAATTAATTAATTACTTTTTTATATTTAATTATTAATAATTAATCGAGTACTCTAGGTAAAACGCAACATCTTTTCTATATTTTCTAAGTAAAATTTCTCATTTTTTTAGAAATATCACGGACAAATCATGTCATATAAAAATTTAAACCTACAAATTCATATCTTAAAAAATCTATTTTAAATTAAAAAATGCTTAATTACCCTTATTTAATAATCCATAATATTAGTACTTATTTATCATTACTTAATTATTTATATTTACTAATAGCTAATTAATTTTTTTTTATAAAACTTTTTACTTTAATAACTAATCATTTTTCTTTTATTATTTACTAATCATTAATCAAGTACTTTTTTAGATAAAATACATCATTTTTTCTTTATATTCAGTAACTAATCATTTTTTTTCTTGTAAAACATGTTACTTTTAATAACTAATCAATTTTCTTTTAATATTTAATTACTAATAATTATTCAAGTACCTTTTTTGTAGTTCAAACACATCATTTTTTATATATTTTCTATTAAAATCTCTCACTGTTTAGAAATATCACATGTAATATTTATGTGATTATTATCAAAATATATAATTAAAAAATGTAAATATATAAATTCTACGTCTTAAGAAATTTAATTTGATAAGAAAAAAATTATATAACAATAAAAATAATCGAATAAATCGGTGCTTAAGCTAGTAGATAATAAAAATGAAAAAGAAACATCTTTTAATTTCCAACTAAATAGCTTATTGATTAAAAAGAGAGAAATATAAAAATAAAAATATTTTTAAGTAAATGTGGGAGATTGGGCCAAAATTCTATCTGGGTCTTCTAACTTGTATGAAAACATTGAAAAGTAAAATGAGTAGGGTTTTTCATTTCTCACTCTAAACCCCCCCAATGTGTTTTCCTCTACAAATTCAGGTCATTTCTATCTCTTTTCTTCCCTCAATTTCACATTTTTTTTACATTTTTTTTGCTCTTTAATTTAACATTGCTCTTTAATTTGCTTGTCACAGTTCTTTTTGTTTGTGTTAATTATGCATTTGCTGATGAGTTTTATAATCTTTACTTGTTTAACTGTGAATTCTGTAATGATTTGTATCAGTATCAGTTAGATTCTTTGACCAATTAAGCAAAGATTTGAGCCTTTTTTGTTAATTGTGTTGGTTGCTTATGTTTGTATCTATCTTGCAATGCTAAAACTGTAGCACACTTTCGAATTAGAATTGTACCTTAAAAATGGGTAATTTTGGCTTTTCGGCCATGTTTGCTTTCATAAAGGTGTCGATTTTGTGTTGTTTTATAGTGTATTGTAATGTGATAAAAATGACTGTATAAACTAATGGAATTGTATTGATGATACCGAGTTAATTTTCTTAAGTGAAGCGACTCGTGTTTGGTCATTTGGAAAAGAAACACCGTTGCTCTTAGATAATTCTTTTTAGCTTTTTCCTTTTAATTTTGTTCAGGGAGATGTATTTGCTGCCTGCTTTTTGGGGAAGTGTGTTATGCTCTGTAGTGTTCCTAATTTTTGGTTCCTTTTTTTTAGATATAAATTACAGGGTTGGTGAAGTTCTTAAACAGAATGCAGGCGATTAGGGGAAGCTGGGTTGGGCAAACATTTGCTCTAGCCAGGTGCCATGATTCTGGAGAGAAGAAGGCACGAATTAGGCGCTCGAAAGAGGAGAGGAAGGAATTAGTAGTGTCCTTTATAAAGAAGTATTGTCCCTATTCTCTTTTTGCTTATACTTTGTTACCAGTTAAGTATATTGAGTGCGGGTATCCAGTCACCCCAATTTTTGATCAATTATTCTCACGATATAAATTGAGAAACCTTTCCAGAATTATATATCTTTCAGTTATATAGTTTTATGGGCCAATGGTTTGTGTCTTTGTGACATATGCTAGTGCAGTGATCAGATTTGTTTTCTTGGACCCGTTATCAATTTGATTTTACCGGAGATAAGTTAATAAAACATTTCTAACTTTCTTCTGCGATGCACCTTTAGACAAGAACTAAATGCAATTTTCTTCTCATCTTCATTTCGCCAATTATCAATCTGTATACTTTCTATTCACAAGTACCTCATTCTATTTAAAGCGATTAACTATCACCAAATGTCCTGTTCTGGCCAATTGGGCATACTGCATTATGTACATTGGACTGTATCTATGCATACATATATTCAGTGAATAGATTTAATTTATAGATTAAAGTATTTTGAGAAAGATGACTTCAGTTTATCAGTTCTATGCTTCTATTTAAATGCTAACTTGCTGCAGAGAAATTTATATGGAAAGGACAGTGGCATACAGTAATATGTTTATATCATATTAGTAGTTACTAAGACTATTTGCAATGAAGACTTATCTACAAACTGATTTTATAATATTTATATTTTTTTAATAAAAAATCTATCACAGTAATAATATTTTACACAAATAAATTCTACTTGGCACATTCATTGCAGGACAGTGGATTATGTAAGCTCCTGATCTTCTAAAATGTTTTACAGTTGACATAGCAATAAAATGTCAATAAATCAGAGTACCATTTCTCATATAGCCCCTTCTTCATGCCCTTCACATCGAATTAAATTTTTACCCCCCCTCCCCCCCAAAAAACACCAACACAAAGTATTTAAACCATGTGCAAGTTTAATTTTAATAAGTAAATATAAAAAGAGTTTTAAAGTTAGCTTCAATGCAAAACCGTAATGTACTTACTTTAAAAAGTGATCTATATTTATGTTCTATTATCATTTCTTGGTTATGAATTTATGAAGGACACTTCACTTTCCCTCGTTTCTAGCCTAAACACTACTTGACGTGCCATCCTCAATTATCTCAAAAATATATGATACGTTTCTTCCTCGGTCCATTTTTCTTTGTAGCCCGTACCTGTTTGTAGAGTCTGAACTGTCTTCTGGTAATATCTAATTTTATTAGCTGTTTACTCTCTGATATCAAAGTTGTTTTGACTTTAGATATCAATTCTCAAATAAAGGGGATTTCCCTTCGCTCAGTATCACACAAAGGGAAGTTGGTGGGTCTTTCTATACAATTCGGGAAATCGTCCGGGAGATAATTCAGGAAAATAGGGTGTTGGGCCCAGCTAAGTCGACTGAAGACGAGCAAAATGCAGATAATTTTTTTGATCAACATCCGCTGGGATCAGTTGCAATGGAACCTGACACTGATGCAGTATCATCAAGTGGACCTCATATAGTCCCTACTTCCAGTTTGGCTAATTCTCTTCAGAATACAATGGAATCACAAGCTCCTGAGTTTAGCCAAGAATTCCAAGAACTTGAGAACCAGAAGCTCAATGAAGCAATAGTTGTAAATGGCAGTTCTCACCAATCTGAACGAACCCAAGGTCTTGGTGATGAGTTAGAGAGTGAACCACCAGTTGTAAGAGGCCTGGTAGAGGATATCTTGGAGAAAGAACTTGTGATATCTGAGGCCAAAAAAACACAAATTGCAGCAGATGTTGTCATAGAGACATTTCCAATAAAGCCGGTTACTGACAAATTTGCTCTGGATGGAGATTCAGGTACACCACGAGTCGTCGGTGGAACTTTGAAAGAGAATGAAAGTGGAAACATGGATTTTGAAGAAGTCAAGAATGCTGTCATATTGAATATGGAGGATGTTGAAGAAAAGTCTACGGGATTCGTGGATGTGAAAACCAATTTAAATGCAGAGGATGAAGAAGCTGATCCTTCACCAGAAATCCTGAATCACTCTGCCATGGTAATTAGCAATGTGCCACGAGTTGATGATGAGAGGACAGATTTGGAAAATGACGAAATTTTGCCTGCTGAAATGAATGTGAGGTTTTGTTGTATGTTCCTTTTTTTTTTTTTTTTTTTTAAATTTCAACTGGTAGGCTTGTAAGTTGTCTTTCATCTAATTTTCAGAGTCAGATGTTATTGGTAGGAGTTCATAGTATAAAAAAACATTACACATTTAAATAAAAAACTGTTGTCCTATAATCTGTGAAATCCCAGTCAAAACTGGGAATAGATGAATATAAGATATAGTCTGCTTTAGTCTAAAATGTATAGCAGTAGTTTTCTAAATAAACAGTCTTATCTTCTGTAGATGAGCCATTAATGGCTACTCATACTCACTTACTGAATGGAAACAACATTCATGTGAAACATTCTGGCCTTTTTTAAATAAGCCTGCAACATGTTCACTTCATATAATTGACTAGGTCTTCACATGACCAAACTGAGCCACACACACATAACTCCACTTGGCAATTGTACTGGTCTAGTTAAATTTTATTCTATATGGATAGCTCAAGAAGGTAGTAGCAGAAATACTATTAGTTTAATATTAACTTTACATTTTTGTTTGTCTATATGTATGCTTGCATGTATTTACTGCTTGGTATTTTCCATGTGTTGTAGCATACGAGCCCTCCAATTGGTATAGAAAATCCCGAGGCTGCTATAAGTAGCAGTTTTCAGGGCCAATCAATCTCTGAAGAAGTTATTTCAACTGGAAAGAAATCTGGTATCCAGGATAGTAGCAGCTCCAAAAAATCAATTGATCCAACATTAGACAGAATAAATCTGTAAGACTTTCTCTGCTATCCCGTTTTCAAATTTTTTTACTTGATATGCTACATAACCTACAAAGACATTGGATTTGTACTCTTTGGGAGAAGTAGAATTTGTACCATTCACCTAACATCTTATCTAAATTACTTATACTTCTGGTTTTATTTTTTGAAGGGAGTCATGGGAAGCAACCACTGACAGATCTGGTGGGCCGCAAACCAATTCATTACTGAGCTTTGTCAAGGCATGTATTACCGCATTTGTGAAATTTTGGTCCGAATAAGGTTTTTTCTGTTGCTCTATAAATCGTCTGAAGGGTTGGTGCTTGTAGTCTCAGCAAGTCAGAATATGTGACCACCAGTTGAGTGATTGCTGTTGAAGTAATTTAGTACATGAGACTTTGCCATGCACATCTTAGATTATGAATCAAACTTGATAGTTCTTTGTAGGCCTGCCCATGCTTCAAGTGCCTTCCGATCATGTATCTTACTGTAGATCTAGACTTGAGTGCTTGAACTAGTATAAACATTCTTTATTTTCAGCCATCATAAATCCCAGTTTGTATATCAGGTACTTGTGTTATATGCAGTTGTCTGAATACGATATTGAGTTTGAGATATTAGATATTATGAGAGCTTGTAATCTGTCTGAAACTCTGAATTAAGTTGCTTTCTGATAGATGATTTTTTTTTTTTTTGTTGATTGCTCCGCCCACATTTCTCAATGTTCTGATCATTTCCTCTGTGATGTTGCAAGGTTGATGAGTATTTCCAGCTCACTTGCAATTTTAATTAATTGTTCTTAATCTTTCATTGGTTAGCTTAGTTTTGTAAAGAAATTCCATTCTACATATGTAGGCCGTCATGATATTAGTTCTGCATCGGTCAATAAAGGGTTGCATCTACATATCTTCAACTGCAGGGGGTGTTGATTCACGTCAAGTCGTGAAGTATATTCGTTAGAGATCAAACCAATTTGCACCATTCAATATTGCTTACTTTGTTGATGGATGTACGTAAATCAACAACAAATAACTCAAGACTATTTTAAGTTGCGTAAACTCTACAATTAATTTTTACACACAGTACAAGAATATTATTAATGTACGTTCAGAAAATAACACAACCTACGTAAATAGATGCGAATAAAAAGTGTAGACTTTATGCTTATTGGATATAACGTAAATTATAAGTTCCACTCACGTAAGAATCAACCAAGTTTTGTAATTGACAAAAGTGAAAATGGCAATGAGAATGATGGGTGATCATTCTCTTGAATCGATCCTTTGCTTAGCTTGTAATGAAATCCAATGTCCACCCATCACATACTCATATTCCCACCACTAATTTTATGTATAATTCTTGAAGAAGAATATGTCACATGGGTTTTGTCTTCTCTTAACAAAAACACAAAACTCTTACTTTCAAGTTGATCGCGATGGGACTAAAATATATGAATTATTAGTATGTATAATAAGGGTTAGGATGAGTTTTTTTTACTGGCATAATGCATATTTTGTCTATCAAATGTCACAATTCCGAGATAAGATGTAACATGCAAATTAACGGGCAACTTTCATTTGGAAATTATCTAAAATTTATGTTGGGAAATTTTTGGAAAAGTTTATTTTGGGTTTCCATTCACGTAAAAAAATGATACACAAATAATTAATTTGTGGAATAATTAAGAGGTTGTGTGTAATATTACTCTTGATACTCAAAAAAATGTAAGTAATATTGATTAATGTTTATAATTATTTAATTTGACAAGTGAGTTATTGCAAGCGTATAGAAGAGAACACAATTCACTATATACATACAATATTTATGTTTGATTATATACTTCCAACATATATGTTTGAGGGTAATGAGATAGATCAAGTGATATCGTCCATTGGATTCTTGCTCACCAAGATTAACATATGACATATAAGTCTAATTATTCAAAAAAAAAAACATATCCTGTCGATCATTTTTAATTTCAACTCAACAATAGATTTGATTTAATTTTGTTGAGTTTCACTGATTTAAGTAGAATTTTTAATAAATCACCCAAATTCTAGTAGATTTTGATTGGATTTCAAGAAATTATAAAAACTTGGATAATGGATATCACTAAAATTCTTCATTCTATATTATCCAAAAAATTCATGAAATTTTGAATAAATAAATTTTTAAAGGTTTATATGAAGTCTAACTTAATAAAGTTAGATATTCAAGAATAATAAAATCTGAATTGAATATATCAAGATTTTAGATATCAAAATCCTAAATTAATTATTAGATTTAATGAGTTATATAAATTTCAAATTATGTACACCAAAATTGTTTAAATGTTTTTTTTCCAAAATTCAAATTGAATTGACCTTCTAAATTCCCGGATTAACAACGAATTCTTATTTCAACCTTAGTCAATAATATTTTTTACTTTATGAATTTATAAAATTGTATCAGTTCTATAATAATTTTGGAATTAAGGAGAATTGATCTGAGTATAAACCTTTATCCTAGGCTCAATCTTAGTCATTATTTAAATTTATTAAGCTAATTTCCTAACACAATAAAAATTTTAGAAGATCTCATAATCGAAAATAATTATAATTTGCATCAAAATTTAACTAATTTATCATAAAAAAATAAAATTTATTGACAGAAGTCTTGTGTTTGCATGGACCGATTTTATGATGCATGAATTGTAACAGTTTTACCGCAGGCAGAATGCAGTTGCTGTAATATTACAAGTTTCTACAGCTACAAAATGAGTAAATTTATTGGAAAAATTTCCCAAAATATAAATACTTGAAACTTGAACGCTAGCTTATTGTTCTACTGATGTGAAAAGGGTAACTACGACAAGAGGGATTTTCTTTTTTGCTTGCAAGTAGGACTAAACATATATAAAAATGAGCCCTCTATTATTTATACGTACTCTCTACATTATCTGAAAAATACAAACAACTGATGGAGAAAGAAATAGACAGTACATGATTCAGCAAGAACCATGATAAACGAGGATGACTGCATGTTGCGTGTGAATTTAAATAATTTGGAATTGAATTAGTACAGTATTAAATTCTAACCAATTAAATTAATAAATTTTACAAATATTAAATTGTTATCTATACTATATACTATATTATAATAAGCAAAAGGGGGTATAATTTGTAGTTGGTTAACCCCTTTTTTGGTTATCCCCACTTTTGGTTATCCCTCATTTATCACCGTTAGATCAGCAACTCAAATAGATCATGACCGTTAGATATAATAATACTAAAAGTTGTTATATGCAGAGGTACAAGGTTCGATTCCTGCCAACAACATATTAATTTATATTTAATACTAAAAATTATTATATACAAAGATGTAAATTTCGAATTTTTTCAATAACATATTATAATTAATATTTATAATATTATATTACACTATAAATAAATTATAAAATATTAAAAGTAACCCGTGCTTTGCACGGGCTATAAGCTAGTATTATTAACTACTCCCTCCGTCCCTCTCAATAGTTTACGTTTGCGGACCAGTTTCCGACACGGATTTTAAGGTGCATTTTAAGGATAGTTCTATGACTTATTTTTGATATTTTCTTTTTTTGTATAAAAATAGAACAATCCTATTTTTATACAAAAAAAGAAAATATCAAAAATAAGTTATAGAACTATCCTTAAAATGCACATTAAAATACGTGTCAAATACGCAGTTTTTTATGTAAAGAAATGAGAGGGACAGAGGGAATATTGTTCAGCCGGGTTACGGGTACGACCACTATCTTCATGAGACCCGATTGTCAAGATTAAAATGCAATATTTTAAATATTTTTCGAGAATAATCGGATGAAGGCATATATGCATCTTAGTAAACATCTGCATCGTCACAATATTTTAGATAAATAACATTCGATTCTCAAGATATGTAGATCAATAATATCTGATTATAAAAAAAATGTTATATTTTAGATATCTTTCGAGAATTATAAAAAACGTAAGAACGTACATCATTCTAGTTATGCGACTAATATATATAGACGTAAGTGCGTGCGTCATTCTATTCCGTGATTAATACACGTGCGTAAATTTCTTTCAAAAAAGAAATAAAAAAAATACACGTGCGTAAATATATATAGTATATTATCTCTTTTCAATAAAAAAAATGTTATATTAAATCTTTAAATATTTTGTTAAATCAAAGATAAACTAAATCAAATTAAAAAAAGTAAGTAAGATATAGATAGGCAATTAGCTTAGGTAGGAAATAGTTGTAAGACCTTGACACATATATAGAAAAAATATTTTTTTTTAGTATTTTTTATATTTGTAATAACAACCACCTTTCCCTCTATGTCATTACCTTCCATTGCACGCCTCTTCCTCTCTACATATATATAGACACACATACATACAAACACATATCTCTAATCTCTTCTGTATCCAGTTTCTTACAATCATGTCTACAGATCTAGAATTCCGGTCAGATTGTGCAGAACTCCGGCTATCTCCGATCAAAGTGAATTCTAGCAATTCTTCTTGTACTGATGATGAGGAATGCAAGACTCCTACGTCACCGGAAAGTAGAATTCCGGCGATTCTCAGCTGCCCTCCGGCTCCAAGGAAGCGGAGGACGATGTTTCGAACGGAGTCGTTTAATCGCAAGCTTGAATTCTTTGATTTGATTGCTTATGAAGAGATAGAACTGTTTTTTGATTCTATGGAAGTGCAACGTAGGAGCCTCAAGAGATCACGGTGTGACATGTAAGTCAACAATTACGCTACAAGAAAACCGGGTCATTTTCGATGATGAATTGAGATCAATATTTGATCAAATGTATCGATTTTTCAGGTTTTCTCCACTTTTTACGTATGTAAAATATACGAATTTATACATCTTTAGTTTTGTTAATTACAGAAGGAATTAGTGAAATTCGGATGATTTGGATCTGAATTATATACAAGCTATTTAGTGTTTGATTACCACTCCTTTTTTTTTTTTTTAAAGTTTTAAACAGAGCATTTAAATTTGGAATTTGTAAATTGTTATGTTAATGAATGCTTGTGTAATTTATAGGTGGAATGCTTTGATTTAATCTGTTTATGTATGTATGTAAAATTCAATGAGGGATAGGTGGAAATGGTTGGAGTTTTGGAATTGACGATAAGGTTATGAATTTATGATGTAGAGTGATTGAAACAGCCAGAACTAATGGTGGGTAACTACTATTATAAGCCAAATGTTGTTTTCCTGCAACAGTGGCCTTTGCCAAAATTCAAACTGCTAATACACAGTATCTGTGCGTATTGTGGCGGAATTAAGCCAGAATTCCGCCACGAGTGACTTATATTCTAATCTCGACTGATCTTCAAAAAATAATCAACTTTAATTTTATCAATTGCACCTAATAAAACTTTTTTTTTTTTATCGAAGAGAAGACATATATATATAGGGTCTTGTTCTAATAGAAACTAAATTAGAATAGAAACTAGAAACTAAACATAAATTAAATATTTCAAGCTAATCTAATGACCAAATTAGGGGTACCCCAATACAAAAAGTTCATAAAATTATTGGCTCCATCCAGCAAAAAAAAAAAAAAAAAAATTACTGTTCACTGCTGACGTGGCAGTGACGTCAGCGTGAACAGTATTTTTTTTTTTTTTTTTTTTTTGCTGGATGGAGCCAATAATTTTAAACACTTTTTGTGAAGGTGCCCCTGGCGGGGCCATTAGAATGAATGAAATATAATTTATTTAGTGTTGGTTTCTAGTTTCTATTCTAAGATTGGTTTCTATTTGACCACTAGCCTATATATATATACATGAAGACAGAGTACCAGATTGGCATGAAAAATGACACTACATAAACTATTCTAACACTTCAAATGAATTAAGTAAATCGAAATTTGACAACTAATTCATGATTTGGATTGATAGCTGAAATATGATAATATCAAGGTTGAGTCATTTCTAAGGGGCTTGAAGGTTACGTATTCTAAGATGAAAGTTGAAGTTTTGGTGGAAAAGTATAAGTAATCACAATATACTCAGGAGAAAAGCTAGCCATGAGGAATCACCAAGTAATCTTTGAGCTTAAACAATAAGCTCCACAATTTAGACGGAATAAAGGGTAGACTTGTTGAGGAATTAAGCATATAAAGATGTATAGACGTGCTCACACGCATACAGTCTTCAAAAACTTGCAAATAAAGGCGGAAATACAGATGGAGCCACTATCACCCCCTGAAACTTGAATTTTATAAAATTGAATTAAAATGTTTTTACAATATTTTACGTGCTTTAATCTTTACGAAACCGAATATCCAATTCTTTAAAAAAGAGATGTAATACTAAATTTTTTAAATTGGATGTGAAAATTATACTCAGATGCATAAATTATTGTTGTCATGTATTATTATATATCGTATTAGTTTTTCATGTTCTCTAGGAATATGTAAGTTTTGTGGTTTCTCTTGTTCTTTAGGAATATGCAATTTTTGTACCGTTCCCAGTTTCTATGCTATGAAGAAAAAGAGCACATAAACTAGAAAAGTTGAACTGCAAAAACAGGGGAGCATCCGAAATGTTACCTTCTTACATTACGCAAAAACAGGCCAAAAATTATGTACATCAACTATTTTGCTGCGATGAAGAAAAACTAGGACAGCTGAGAAAATTTACACAACAATTAATAGTGAGATTGAGACGGATTAGGTGAATCTGTAAGAGCTCCATAGAAGATAATCTCTATTGGTCTGAATCCATAGTCCATTTTTCATATTGAATGGAGATTATTTATTAAAATATCTGGAGAAAGAAAGAAGGTATAAGTCTTCACCATCGTAAAAGAATTTCTCCCTTCAGGTATCTGTCCTGCAGTCTACCATCAATTCTAACATCGGCATTTTGGATTCATCTTGCTTTTAAAAAAATGTCATTACATTCCTCATGCTTAGTGATGGCAAGAATTCTCTTAATTCTGTTTAAGGATCTGTATTCTCCGATTTACGGTATACTTCCCTTGCTGGCTGGACATAATCCACTAAAAGTCTGACAATGCTATGCCCAGAAGGTTCCAATTGTATTCATTTCAATACACTCAAAATAAATTTTTCTCCATAACATTAAAATCCGTCCAATATCGGTCCAACGTTTCCAGTACACCTTGAGATTGAGGGATATAATAAAAGGGAATTTGATAACGGGAAAGCCAGGGGCGGACGCAGAAAGTTTCGTCAAGGGGGTCCAAAATATATTATATAATTCAGCGCATATAAAAAAAGAGATTGTTTTTTTTTTTGAAAAAAGGAGATTGTTTTAATACATTAAAATTGAAACCGTCGCTGTTTTAAGTCACGAAAATCATCTATAATAGCATTCATACATTAAATATGATGATATGAAAGTATAGAAGCAGCTTGGAGGCAGTTGGGTAGTTCCACGAAATTGTGAAATTGTGAATTGAAGTTGCACCACGCCACCACCAGTTAGTAAGTCATCGCCTCACATTAAACTCCCAGCTTGCAGGTCGAGGTTCTGAAAGAAAGGAAAAAGGAAGATGGCCCACTAGTCTTATTTTCTTGATCACTAGCCCTTACTCTCAGTCAATGATTCAAGAACGAATACCGAGACAGCCAACAACACGAGGGGCGTTCAAACTACCATTTGGTAGAACCAATATTTCCTCAACATAGTGGCCAAGCATAGAGCCCGGACCTTAACTAACACAATCGATTTAAAGAACCAAGCGGGCATCGAAGAGGGGTTCCTCTATTTTGCATGATGAATAGAAAAGAAAGATAAAGAATAAAAAAAAGAAGAAGATAGAATTGAACAACCACAACCGTACGGGCATCTTTTATGCATTGCATACGGCTCTATAATAAAATTGACCTTTACCTTCCATCAACGAAAAAAAATAGGATCTATCCGTCTTGGAGCTTTTTTCTGATATATGTATTTTACTTTTGTTTTGAATTGGGTTTTGTAAATTGAATCCATAATTATGTATGTTTTTAAGTTGTGAACTTATGGACTTTAGCCTTGTATAATTGGACCAATGGATTAGTAAAATCTAAAATATGATAGGGGCCATGTGACTTATGTAATTACCAAATTATAGTCATGTATATACTTATATTATCCCTTCTGTTGAGAGACTGGTGGGGGCCACGACCACCATTGGTCATAGCTTGCGTCCGCCCCTGGGGAAAGCCTCTCTCATGTTACCGCCATAAGAAAATGAATATTTTATTTCGAGAAGGCAAGCCACATACATGACTCTCAGCTATACCATCTAACAATCGAATCTCCAAGCCAATCATGTTTTATTCTTCTTGGGACTCATTGATCAGTACATCATTATTAGTTATGAGCATATATCTCACAAGTACGTCCACATCTTGAATGTTACTCCAAGAAGTGGCCTTGTTGACAAAAAAGGCCTCAATTGCCCAACTCTTTCTAACCACAGCTGGACTCTTCGGTCTCATTGACAGCCGTAGCAAAAGTGCTTGCTGTTAGCTTTTGCATTCACAATTCCTGCTAGATTTTAACCAATGCTAGCTGAAGACTACGTCTACCAGATTTATATATATGTTATGAGTTATGATGCTCACCAAATGAGATTCCAAGTACAGGGTTGGTATGACTATGGACATGAGCACTGTACATAAGACAAAATTTTGTTTGGGAATAAGTGTGAATTTATGTGAAGCTTGAAGAAGAAGAAGCTGGAAAATATGACTGTATTTACATAATGTGAAGAAATGTTCTGTACATTGCTTGAATTGAAAAAAAAAATAACGAACTACTCTAACTTATATACAAGCTGAGATTCTAACTAACTTGTACAGCTGTCTAACTAATTGTACAGCTGGAAATACAGAAATAAATATGTATTATTTAGCTAACCAATCCCAACACCCCCCTCAAGTTGGAGGGTGGAGAAGACACTCCCAACTTGCAAAGTAGATGATGATGTTGAAGACCAGGTAAGGGTTTTGTACAAATGTCTGCAAATCGCTGTTTGGATGGAGTATAAGAAAGAGTAATCAATCCAGAAGATAGTTTAGCACGAACAAAATGGCAATCAAGCTCTATATGTTTAGTTCGTTCGTGAAACACTGGATTTCTAGCAATGTAAATGGCTGCTTGATTATCACACTTCACTGGAACATGAATGACATTAGGAACATCCAGTTCATGTAATAAACGAGATAACCAAGCCAATTCAAAAGTCAATCTTCGTAGAGATCTATATTCTGCTTCTACTGAAGATAAAGAAACCGTATGTTGCTTCTTTGATTTCCAGGAAATTAAACTTCCACCAAGTAGAACAACAAAGCCACTCACAGATTTTCTAGTGTTAGGACATGCTGCCCAATCAGCATCACAAAATGCCTCTAGATCAAATGAATCATTCTTGTTTAGTAATAAACCTTGTCCTGGATTATGTTTCAGATATCATAAAACATGGATAGCAGCATCCCAATGAGGCTGTCTTGGGGAAGACATAAACTGACTAAGATGTTGAACACTAAAAGAAAGATCTGGACGTGTATGGGTTAAAAAATTAAGTTTGCCTACCAATTGACGATATCTAGATGGATCAAATAACAAAGAACCATCATCTGGTAGGAGTTTACAGTTCAGATCAAGAGGAGTAACCACTGGAGAAATATCCATGCACTGAAATTCAGCTAAAAGATGAGAGGTGAATTTGTGTTGAGAGATGATCATACCATCTGGGACCTCTGTAAACTCTAATCCAAGAAAATAGTGAAGCTTGCCAAGATCTTTGATTTTGAAAATGGAATCAAGATACGCTTTAATGTGCTCTATTTCTTCATGATCATTGCCAATAACTAGAATGTCGTCTACATAAACAGCCAGAAAAATAACCAAAGAACCTCGTTTCTTATAAAACAGAGAAGAATCATTTGATGAAACTGTATAACCTCTGGACAACAAAGTGGTTTTTAGTTTTGTGTTCCATTCCCGTGAGGCTTGTCTCAAGCCATATAGAGATTTTTCAAGTTTGCAAATAAGTGAATAAGGATCCACATTCAAACCAGGTGGAGGTGTCATATAAATGTCTTCATGCAAATCACCATGAAGAAATGCATTGTTGACATCAAGATGAAACAAATCCCAACCTTTTTTCGCTGCAGTAGCAACCAAACTTCTAATCGTTGTCATCTTAACCACTGGTGAAAAAGTCTCATTAAAATCTACACCCTCAATCTGAGTAAAACCTCGTACAACCAATCTAGCTTTATATCTCTCAATAAAACCATCTGAATTATGTTTAACTTTGAAAACCCATTTACAAGTGATAGGTTTCTTTCCTGGAGGTAGAGGAACAAGAGACCAAGTTTTGTTTAACTCTAAAGCAGCAAATTCTGCATTTATTGCTGTTTACCACTCAGGAAATTTAACAGCTTCATTATAAGAACTTGGCTCTGATGGTGGTAAAATATACGAAGAGGGAATAGTAGATGTAGAACAACAAGAAACATTAGGAATAAAACTAGTGGATGTAGTACAAAGAGAGGTCAATGTACAAAAACAAGCTGAATCATGTTGACAAGTTACATTGTTAGTATATGGATGAACATAGTCTGTCAAATAAGTAGGAATTTTAGTAGAACGGGATGATTTCCTAGTTGGAACAACAGAATCAACAGAGGTAGTATGATTTTCAAAATTATTGTGATCAGATTCAACTGAAATATTATGATCAGTAGATATATTGTCATGCTCAAAATGAGCAGAAGTATTAGGAGAAGAATTCTGAGAATTGTGAAGTGGCACATGAATCTCTGTATGATCAGGAGTTGACAATAGAATAAAACTAGAAGACATGGATTTAACTAAAGGAAATGATGACTCATGAAACACTGCATCTCGAGAAATGACAATAGTACGATCAACAAGACTTAAAAATTTATAGGCTTTCTTTCCATATGGATATCCCAGAAAAATACAAGGTATTGCTCGTGGAGAAAACTTATCTCGATGTACTTTAGAAGTGCAAACATAACTCAGACAACCAAAAGATTTAAGAACAGAATAATTAGGTCTAACCTTGAATAACATTTCATATGGTGAACAACCAGATAAGAGTTTTGTGGGAAATCTGTTGATCAAATAAGTTGCTGTCAATACACAATCACCCCAAAATTGTTTAGGTAAATTTGATTGAAAAAGCAAGGCTCGTGAGGTTTCGAGTAAATGTTTGTGTTTACGTTCAACTACCCCATTTTGTTGTGGGGTGTGAGCACAAGACGTTTGATGAATAATGCCACGAGAAAGGAAAAATTCAGTAGCACTTTTACTGAGTCCTAACTCTAATGCATTATCAGTTCGAACCATTTGAACTATACTTTTAAACTGAGTTTGAACCATGACAATGAATTGCTTAAGAAAATCAAAAGCACTACTCTTACAACTCAACAAATGTGTCCAAGTAACACGAGTATAGTCATCAACGATTGTAAGAAAATATCTATTCTTATTATAAGTCTGAACTGAATAGGGACCCCAGATGTCCACATGTAACAACTGAAATGGAATTGTAGAATGAATAACACTTCTAGGAAAAGGAAGTCTATGTTGACGTGCCTTGGCACAAATTTCACAAGCAGAAATCAAAGACAGACTAGAATTATCTATATTACAAACAGTTTTGAGCTTAGACAAAGACAAATGTCCTAGTCTAGTATGCCATATTGCAGCTGAGATGTTGCTACTACTATGACTGAGAAAACTTGAAGATGCAGGTGGAGAGAAACTTGAAGATGCAGGTGAAGAACTTGTAATAGTTTATGATGCAGGTGTAAGCAAGTACATGCCCCTCTGAGAATCACCAAGTGCAAGTGGCTTCCTCAGAGAATGGCCCTGCAAGAAACAATTGGTAGGAGTGAAATGAATTGTACAGTCAAGATGATGAGTCAATTTACTTATTGAAAGTAAATTATACTTGAAATGAGGAACATATAGAACATTAGACAGAACTATGTCATGAATAATAGGAACTGTGCCAGCATGAGTTATTTTTGTGATACTACCATTTGGTAAAGAGATGTTTAAAGGCCGTGGTAAAGAATATAAAGTTGTGAATAAATGTTTCTGAGAACACATGTGATCACTGGCTCCACTATCTAGAATCCAGCTATTATTATGAGAATCAGAAAAGCATGCTAAAGGAGGAAATGTAGAAATATTACCAGCAAAATTAGCTGAGCTCATTGTAGAATCAGTAACAGATGTGGCTTGTGCTGATTTGAGTAAATTCATAATCTGAGAACAAATATCAGGTGAAAAACCAGCAACAGAAGATGCATTAGAAGCACCAAAATTCCCTGAATTCACAGAATTGCCAGAATTCACAGTAGTTGAATCATCAACTTCAACTTGAGCTGCCATTCGTCTAGGATTAACAGAAGATGATGTTCTGGTAAACTTAAAATCAGGTGGAAAACCATGTAGTTTGAAGCACTTATCAATTGTATGACCTGGTTTCTTACAATAGTTGCAATGCACCTTTTTGATATCCATGTTCTGTTTCTTAGAACCCCCATCATAGTTGACATACCTAGGTCTAGAACTATTAACAGTCAATGATGTAGCTTCGGGCAAAAAATGACTAGCAGAATGTATCTCTCTCTGTGTTTCTTCCTGCAATAAGAGACTATAGACTTGACCAATAGTTGGCAAAGGTGAACTCATTAAAACTGAACCTTTCATAACATTGAAAGAGTCATTTAATCCAATTAAAAACTGAATAACTCTCTGATCCTGTTGAAACTTAGACAATTTCTGAGATGCTCCACAAGTACAACCACATGAACACACAGGAATCAAACTCAAAGCATCAATATCATCCCATAACATCTTGAGTTTAGTAAAGTAATCTGCAACACTGCAATTTCCTTGAGAAATCTCACTAAGTTCTTTATGTAGTCCAAACAACTGAGCACCATTAGAAACTCCATATCTCTCCTCCAATTCAGTCCACATTTCATGTGCAGATGTGGAATAAATCACACTCCGCCCAATCGACTTAGACAATGCACCAAGCAACCAAGATATGACCATATCATTACAACGAGACCAACTCTTATACGAAGGATCAGTACTAATAGGCTTGACAATGGTTCCATCAACAAAACCTAGTTTATTCCTAGCTGATAAAGCAATAGTCATGGATCTTTTCCAATTACCAAAACCAGTTCCATCAAACGCATCACTCACCAATTTCATTCCAAGACTATCCAAAGATTGAAGATGATACGGATTATCTTGATTAAAATGTGAAACAGAACCACTACCAGTATTATCATCATGATTTTCTTGATTGTTATTCTGATTATCATGAGTTGATGATCCAGCCATGACTCAACTCAATTAAAGTAACTTTTGAGGTAAAACAGAGTTAATCGTATAGAAACAGAAATGATCAAGACGAATAATATCGTATCTCAATCAAACACAGGACAACTATTCAACAATCAAGATCCAGATAACAAAAGAAAGATAGAAATTAAGAAAGATCACAGATCGGAAAAGATCAAGAAAATCAAGAAAAGATCAAATGAATCAAAGAGATAACAACGATTCACTATTGTAAAGAAATAAGAAAACGCAGCTTACAGCAAGAGAGAGACGAGAGAGATTACAGCCGAGAGAGATGAAACGAGAGAGATGAAAGACACAACAAGAATGCGGAAAATCGCTATGTCACCATTGATGTAACCTGCTCTGATACCATGTGAATTTATGTGAAGCTTGAAGAAGAAGAAGCTGGAAAATATGACTGTATTTACATAATGTGAAGAAATGTTCTGTACATTGCTTGAATTGAAAAAAAAAATAACGAACTACTCTAACTTATATACAAGCTGAGATTCTAACTAACTTGCACAGCTGTCTAACTAATTGTACAGCTGGAAATACAGAAATAAATATGTATTATTTAGCTAACCAATCCCAATAATAAGTGTGCATGCTGAACCCTTTTCAGGTCCATTCAACATAAAGTACAGATACTCCATAGTTTACCTTGTGCCTCTTATTTCTCTTGCTCCTTGGCTGGTTCCTTTTGTACTTTTAGAGTTTTAGTTGCAAACAAATGGATGCTCTCCGCGGATTTGTACTCTTGAATCTGGTTCGCTACACAGACAAAGCCAATGCAGAAAGCTCGGATGCAAGAGCAATTGTACTGCTCTTCGCGGATTTAAGCACACATGATAAAGAACCAAAGGCAACTACCTCTACCCACTCATGTGTTGGAAAATAATAGCGACAATGAGATAGCTATATTTTAATTTATACGCCAAAGGTAAGAACAAACAAATCTATTATATCATGAGTAATGCTAGGTACCCCAAATTGGTACCCAAATATTGCTCCAAAATGATATGGCAATGCTTACATGGCATAGTGGAAATTTTTGATTGGGTGGTTGGTGTGAATGCAGGGGGGTCCACTATTATTGCAACCAATTGAATTGCTACACTTGTCATTTGAGAAATTTTTTGGGTACCAATTTGGGGTACCTAGCATTTTCCATTATGTATATAATAGCCCAACAAGGGGCTTAAATTAGTGAGACATTTTAATCAATTTAAATAGTGACACATTTTACTCTATTTGAATTGTCTAAATTGCCCTTTTATTTTCATTTTTTAAAAAATGTGGTACGTGGGAATCGAACTCAAGTCTTACCATTGATTTGCACACCATCCTACCACTACACCACTCAATCATATGTGTTATGAATCATACACATACTATGTGTTCGTGTATGTTCGTGAATTAAGAATATTTAGTATTATGACTACTAAATTTTCTAAATCATTTTTTTCGTGTTACATTTACAAATTTGTTCATGTTATTTTATAGTATAATATAGTGATTTATAATATGCAGTCAACTTATACATTTTCAAATCATTTGGTTCAATAAAATAATATTAATAGTAAGTATTTACAATATTAATAGATAAATATAAGATATCTGTTAGATATTTAAATTTTTTCATTACTTTTAAATGCATATTATTTCAAAAAATGGTTAATGAAAGCATAACAATTAGAACATTTAAATGCATGTCATTGAACCAATGTAGTTCGACATATTTCAGATTCAAAATCGGAGCATGACTTGATGTTTTAAATGTTGGGTTCCGAGGCATAAAACGCAGCGGAATAACGTAAATATAACAAAATTTTCAGAACCCAAACGCAGGATCCATGTATAATTATGGACAGATTATGGAGATAATGAATCGTACCTTTCAATAAACTTATTTTCACGAACTCAACGAAGATCCTAGCTTTCACGACTTGTGTCTACCTCTCGGAAAACACCTCTATGGTATCCACACGAGCACCTTCAAGAACGACTCACGAACTTGACTTCGGAACGGACGTACTAGCCTCCCTCTTGATGATTCGTTTTTCTGCCTTTTTCTTGCTGCCTCTCTCTAGGGTTTTTCACACAAAACGTAAATCCTCTTAACCTATCATTATCTATTTATAATGACTGGTTAAAAGGCCCTAACAGCAAAAGCCCAACCTGATTAGGTTTAGGATTAAATAATAAAACGAAATTTTATTATTTAATTAATAACTAAGTCACACTTAATTATTATGTGCAGAAATACTCCTCTAATTCGAATTTATATTATTTCAATTAATTAAGTCTCACTTAATTAATATAATAAAATTCAAATAATCATCAATTAATTTAAATCCATAATTTAAATTAATTATTCCTTTAAGTACTCAATGTGTGCGACCTTATAGGCTATTATTTAATTGGTAATAATTTTATTTTCCAATAAAATTATAAACAATGAGCGATATCTAGTAATACATCATTGCTACCCAATTAAACAATAATTAAATCGTGATTCGATAAAACCTTTCGTGATTAATGTTTCCGTGTAATATAATCCCTTTAACCAAATATTATAGATTCGAGGCATGTCTTTAGTCATCCTCTTCAACATTTAATCCGGATTTACTTGATCAATGAGTAGACTATTAAAAACAAATCATTATTTGAGCACGACCATGCATTTTATAGTCTCACTCAATCAAGAGGCCAATAATATCTCTCCTAATTATAGGAGGGTTAAATCCTTTATCTACCATTCATATTTCTCATACGACTCATGATATACCCGATGTCCACTTTTATCATCACCCGGTCAAAGGTAACTTTTAATGTTGTCAAAGTATATTAATCCTCGTATAGAAATATAATGATCTCAAGTCAAAGGATCATTACACCATTACCACTGTGAGTCATTCTTATGACTTTATTAAACATGAAGAATTTCACTGTGGGTCTGTCCAGTACCATGTACTCCTACATGTACCTATGTATTGACTTTAGTATCTCCATACTTATAACCAATGAGATGTGGTTATCTGTCAAACAACATACTAGTTTATATATTATTATTGTCCTATATAATAATAGTCAACTAGGGACATTTAAGAATATGATATATTATATAATCTCAAGTTCAAGTTATGTACTTAAACTATACAATATGTATCATGATTCTAAGGACATTTATTATGCTAACAAATATATCGCAGTAATTAAAGTCATAATAAATACATTTATTTAATAATCAAATGACATAGGGTTTATTCAAGAAACAATGTATTGCCTCTAGGGCACCTACACTAACAATCTCCCACTTGCACTAGAGCCAATCACCCATGTATCTAATACCCATGGAACTAGTGTGACCATCGTGCTTTTGCTGCGACAAGCCTTTGGTCAGTGGGTCTGCAATGTTATCATTTGTGTGCACTTTACATATGTGTATGTCACCCCTTTCATTAATCTCTCGAATGAGGTGATATCTCCTGAGTATATGTTTGGATCGGGAGTGCGATCTAGGCTCCTTAGCCTGTGCAATGGCCCCATTATTATCGCAGTATAAATCAATGGGATCTACAATCGATGGAACCACTCCCAAATCAGTAATGAATTTCCGAAGCCAAACAACCTCCTTAGCCGCTTCACAAGCTGCAATGTACTCAGCCTCCATTGTAGAATCAGCTATTGTTTCTTGCTTTGAACTCTTCCAGCTTACAGCACCTCCGTTTAGACAAAACATAAAACCAGACTGTGATACAGTATCATCCCTGTCTGTTTGGAAACTTGCATCGGTGTAACCCTTTACAACTAGTTTCTCCTCTCCTCCATACACCAAGAATGAATCTTTAGTCCTTTTCAGGTACTTAAGAATATTCTTGACTGCCGTCCAGTGACCTTCACCTGGATTAGACTGGTATCTGCTCGTCATGCTCAAAGCATACGAAACATCGGGGCGAGTACATACCATCGCATACATGATAGATCCAATTGCTGATGCATATGGAACTTTATTCATGTGGTCCTTCTCATCTAATAATTTCGGACACTGGTCTTTAGAAATCGTTATCCCTTGAGACACAGGGACATATCCCCTTTTAGCATTTTGCATACCAAAACGATGCAAAACCTTATCAATGTATGTACTCTGACTTAGACCGATCATCCTTTTAGATCTATCTCTATAGATCCTCATTCCTAGAATGTAGGTTGCCTCTCCTAAGTCTTTCATAGAGAAATTGCTCCCTAACCAAGTCTTAACAGCCTTTAGAGAAGGTATGTCATTCCCCATTAGTAGTATGTCATCAACATACAGTACTATGAATGCCACATGGCTCCCACTAACCTTCTTGTAAACACAAGGTTCATCCTCGTTTTGAATAAAGCCATACAGTACTTTTAATGTTGTCAAAGTATATTAATCCTCGTATAGAAATATAATGATCTCAAGTCAAAGGATCATTACACCATTACCACTGTGAGTCATTCTTATGACTTTATTAAACATAAAGAATTTCACTGTGGTTCTAGTCCTCAAGTTGAAGAATCTACAGATCAGACAAGCAACAACTCAGGGGGAGCAGAAGAAGGATCCACTAGTCAGAATGCTAATAATGGGGAATCATCCAGATCTTATCTACCAAGGCAAACTGTTTGGAATCGAGATCATACTTTTGATCTGATCATTGGTGATCTTGACTCAAGAGTTCAGACTAGAAGAGCTACTCAGAACGAATGCTTGTATTCTGGTTTTCTATCAGAAATTGAACCTAAGAAGGTTAGAGAAGCTCTGGAAGATCCAGATTGGGTGATTGCAATGGAAGAGGAACTCAATCAGTTTGAAAGACAGAAAGTTTGGAAGCTGGTACCCAGACCAAAGGACAAATCTATAATTAATGTAAGATGGGTATTCAGAAATAAACTTGACGAGAATGGAATAGTTACAAGGAACAAGGCGAGACTGGTTGCCAAAGGCTACACTCAAGAAGAAGGTATTGATTATAATGAGACCTTCACACCAGTTGCTAGACTAGAAGCCATCAGGATGTTTCTGGCATTTGCTACACATTCAAACTTCAGAGTATATCAGATGGATGTGAAAAGTGCTTTCTTGAATGGTGAGCTTGAAGAAGAGGTCTATGTTGAACAGCCTCCTGGTTTTATTGATCCTGAATGTGAGGACTTTGTCTACCTTCTATTCAAAGCTTTCCATGGTCTTAAGCAGTCGCCTAGAACATGGTATGACACTCTTGCTGAATTCTTACTTGAAAGTGGTTTTACTAGAGGTGTCATAGATAAAACTCTGTTCTATAAAAAGCATAAAAATGATATTCTACTTGTGCAAGTTTATGTTGATGACATTATATTTGGCTCTACGAATGATGCACTTTGTGCAAGGTTTGCTAAGTTGATGCAGAGTAGGTACGAGATGAGCATGATGGGAGAGCTGAACTACTTTCTTGGATTGCAAGTAAGCCAAAGAACAGATGGTATCTTTATCTGTCAATCCAAGTATGTCAAGGATCTTCTTAAAAAATATCATCTTGAGGATTCAGCACCTGCAAAGACTCCTATGGCCACTGCCACTAAGCTTGATCAAGATAAATCTGGAAAATGAGTTGACATAACAAGCTATAGGGGCATGATAGGTTCTCTACTCTACCTCACTGCAAGCAGACCAGATATAATGTTCGCAATATGCTTATGTGTGAGGTTCCAAGCTGATCCTAAAGAATCACATTTGATAGCTGTGAAGCGTATCCTCAGATATCTTAAGGGTACTCCGAATCTTGGTATTTGGTATCCTAAGGATACGGGTTTCAACCTAGTTGGCTATACAAACTCTGATTATGCTGGTTGCAAGATTGATCGAAAGAGTACTTCTGGAAGCTGTCAATTACTTGGAAGGAGATTGGTTTCTTGGTTCAGCAAGAAGCAGCATTCAGTAGCCACATCTACAGCAGAGGTAGAATACATTGCAGCTGGTAGCTGTTGCTCACAAATCGTATGGATGTGGAATCAACTCATGGATTATGGTCTGTTGCTGAACAAAATACCCATATTCTGCGAACATGTTATGCATTCTCGAACCAAGCACATCGACATAAGGTATCATTTCATTTGTGAACATGTTATGCATGGTACTGTGGAACTTCACTTCATTCCCACTGAGCAACAACTTGCAGACATTTTCACGAAACCACTTGATGAATCTACATTCAACAGGTTGGTTAGTGAACTTGGCATATTAAACTTGTCCTCTTAATAGGAAGTCAACAAATGCAAGTTGTTGTACATTTTCATGATTTTATCTACTAATTAGTTGCCATGTGTTTAAATGTTAGAAATTTGTGGTAATTAGTTGGTACTACTGAAGCGATACTTGAGTATTAACAGGTTTGCATGTTATATCTTTGTGTAATACTCATGTACTCGATATTTATTTTAATAATTGATATCATGACTGAAGCAATTCAAGATTGGATCTCACCTGTTCTGATATTTGATTATTAAAATAAATTGTAGCATAATTAAATAAATATTTTATTGACATATATCAATTAATGATATTTTGTTAATTTTATGTTTATTTAATTGTGAGTTTATCTGATTGTTGTGGATTAATTCTTGATTTACTGCATGATTATTTTTTAAATCCATAATAATTAGAAGTAATAAATATGTGTATAGACTGATAGGTTTCGGTGATAAGATGTTTTTCCGCTGACAGATTTCGGTGATAAGATGTTTTTTCGGCCGTTAGGTGAGAAATTATTGAGCGGTGTTCACACCTAGCCCACTAAACCTTGAAACCTTATAAATGATGAGTTTTTGTTTGTGTTTAACATCATCATTTTTCAGATATACAGAGCATATACACACAATTGCTGAATATTTCGAGCTTTGATCGGAAAGATCTCTCAATCTAGCTGGTGATTTTTAGATCGGATTTCATATTCTTGCTTGATATATATTATCCTTTATTAAAACTAACCTTTGTTTTTGAATTTCCTCAAAGGTTTGAAAATGGCATTGCAGGGAAGCTTTTTAATTGCTAAAGTTAATCCTATTTCCATTCAGCAAATCGAAACCATTCAGGATGAGTAATTTCGGGCTTGGATACAATTTCTGAATGAACATTCATTATTTCGTTATGCTTTAGTTACACAGGTGCAACTTAACCATGATGCATTGTGTGAACTATATTGCAGTGCGGTTAACACTTCTGGACAGGACGGGTGTGCAATCACATATCGACTATTTGGTAGGTCGATTAGGGTCACTGAACGAGATGTTAATCGAATTCTTCATTTTCTTATGGAAAATCTCGTTTATGATCCTACACCTGAACAGATTGAAATGTTCTTTCTTTTTATAAGGTACCAAGATGGCAATTTCAATACTGGTAATCTTTCTAGAACGTTTCTAACCCAGTACTGGAATTTCTTCTTTCACACTCTTAACCATGTTTTTTCCTCAGATAGAACAAATCAAGATCGAATACCTGAATTTATTCAAATAATAGGGTATGCGATCGCCAATAATTTGAGGATTAATTTTGGAAAAATAGTGCTTGGTCAAATCATTTTAAAAATGAAACGCTTGGGAACAAGAGATGTTAAGACTCAAAATGTCAAATGTCTATATCCAAGGTTTCTACAATTAATATTAAATGATTTTTTGATTGATGAAGACATGGTACGCTTGGAAAATGGTCAAAAGGTGGAATGTTCTTCCATGAAGACGAATGTAATTAATTACATAAGCAAAAAGAAATATACGGATGTGCCTACAGTCCTAACTGAATATCTAAAGACTGTCCCACTTCCGTTGTTACCACGACCAGTGAGAGCAGGTATACGACAAGGTAATATTTCAATCCCTGCTATTTTAACCTCTGTATTCCCTATTGTGTCACAGGAAATACAGTTTCTACAGCCCCCAGTGGCCATTTTACCCGACCAAGAGCAGGAAATCCAACCGACTGTAACACAGGTCGAAGAGCCCATTCAACAAATGCAAACACAAACACAACAAACTCCTACACCTCAATTGTCACTTAAATGACCAGCCATCAACACTTTTGAGGGAGATAGTGCCTCAGCAGCACCACATAAGGAGTTAGTTACATCAGCCGCTCTACCTCATTCTAAACGGAGTAAACCCAATGCACCTGAGGTAACAGCAACTGTTAGTGAAACAATTCTTTCTTATCCAATGAGTGAAAATGTAAACAAGGTTGAATTGACGGGAACAACTATCTTGAGTTCCATTTCACGGAACATAAGAGTGGTTGATGATCTTTCTAAAGATCAAATGCTTTCACAGGTATCCGAGGTGGAATTAACTACCTCAATAACTACTGGTGAATCTTCTATTTTACGGAAAGATCCATCGGTAGGAGGTTCATTTATGAACCAAATGTCTTCACAGACGTACGAGGGAAACTTGGGTTTTGTGCCATTTAATCGATTCAAGTTTAACCTCCTAGAGAGAAAATCTCTGGATCTCTTTCGAGATTTACCACTCTTTACCACTGGTCGGCAACTCGCTTCACGCCAGGACGGAAGCTCACGAACTTTCATTGCACCATCCGTGACCTTTGAAAAAGGGGCTAGGATGATTTCATTTGCAGGTACACATATCGGTGGAAGCTCTAGAGGAAAGTTGAGGGAAACACCAACAGAACATGTAAGTGTAACCCAAACCACTAAACCGAGTGAATATAGAGTGTTGAGTGAAACACCTGCAGAACGTACAAGTGAGCAACCTACTCAACCACATGCACCTGTAACAAGAAAGGAATACAGCAGACTCCTTACACGGGTCCAAACAATGGAGAAAGAGTTGTCAAATATCTGTAAGTCCATTGCAGAAATCAAAAATTTGTAACTTATTCAACATGATGCATTCCAGGTTCAATTATGTTCCATGGCAGCCCAGTTTAGTCATGCAATCAACTCCTTGGTAAAGCCATCTTCGTCCAATTTACCAACTCCACATCCTACTACTCTGGAGGATAACCCAACTGAGGGGGAGAAGGTGGATGATCAAGAAAAATCTACTAGGCGTAAGGGCAAGGAAAAGGTTGTTGACACGGAATTAATTTTATTTTGGAAAAGGAAAAGCTAATGGGAGTATTAGTGCTATGTGGAAAGAAAGCAAAGGCAAACTTGAAGATATGTTCAGTCTAGAGGAACAATTGTCTTGCACTTGTTCAAATTTAAAAATCTGGAAAATGTATATTTGATCCAGAATGCGCTTTAATATTATTTATCTTTGTATTTCATTTTTTGTTGTATCAGTTGAGTTATCCTCTAGTAATTTGCTTGTCAAACCCTAACAATCAAATAGGGGGAGATTGTAAAGCATAATGTAATGTAATATGTAATAGAGGACATATATAACTCAACTAGGATAAAAGATAAATAATATTAACTATATACAGGGATCGTGAAATTTGAAGAACAGACATCAACAAGGATCAAGTCGCTGAAAGAAGTTCATTAACATGATCAAGCCTCAGTGACAGAATAAGATGTACAGATGATTCAGTTGAAGGGCCAAAAGATTCCATGTATTCAAATTAATTGAAGATACTGCTGCAGGCTAATCAATTGGAATGCAACGAAGGTGTGAAGATCAAGATCAGTGCTAGTCACTTGTGAACCAGACCAGTGCACTAAGTGTCAGAACCTACGAGAAAGATCAACACATTAATTCACAGAAAGAATTGCCAAAGCCTATTGACGATCAAGGACATACATAATATCTCAAGGTATTGTCAAAATTTAATTTACTCTGAAAATCAACTAAGTAACAGATTAATTAATTTTTTATAATAAATAATTAAATTAATCTGGTACTTGAACTATTTTCTGAGAAGAATTAAAACAGCAAAATAAACAGAAGAGAATATGAATAGTAACCGAAATCACTATTCATATGAATAGTAATCGAAATCACTATTCATATGAATAGTAACTGCGGTTGTTGGAATAGTAACTGCGGTTGTTGGAATAGTAACTGCGGTTGTTGGAATAGTAGCTGGGGTTGTTGGAATAGTGCTCGGTTACTATTTGGGGGTTGTTGGAATAGTGCCAAATAGTGACTTTCTAAAATCTATAAATAGGCATGTTGTATTTCATTTCAAAATACACCTCAACACACAACTCTCTCTTCTCTCTCTTATATCTTCTCTGTGTAAGATGCTAGACAGTCCATCTAGTAGGAAAGCCGGCTTAGCCCGCTTTCAGGAAGTGTCGGGTAGAAGGTCCTCGTGCCTAAACTATCCTTAGGAGTGTTCTGGTTTTTGAAGCTAATCCACTGGATTAGAAGTTGTAATACCCCTCGGTTTTTATCAATTCAAAGATATTTTCCCGATTTGATTGTGTTATTTCGATTCAGTTGTTGACCTTATTTTTCACATCTCAAAAATCCAAATATTTCGGTATAACGTATTCAACCCCCCTTCTACGTTATTCTGGACCTAACAGCCATGAAGCTCAAGAGCTTCGTCGACATCTCCAACTTCAAAATGGTGAAAAGGTAAAGTTTACGCTAAAATACAAACAAAATAACGTCAAACAACGCCATGAAGCCCAAGAGCTTCGTCGACATCTCCAACTTCAAAACGGTGAAAAGGTAAATTTTACGCCACAATGTAAACAAAATAACGCCAAACAACGCCATGAAGCTCAAAAGCTTCATCGACATCGTTATCTTCAAAAAGGTGAAAAGGTAAAGTTTATGTCAAAATACAAACAAAATAACGCCAAATAACGCCATGAAGCGCAAAAACTTCATCGACATCTCCAACTTCAAAACAGCGAAAAAGTAAAGTGCGCCAAGCCCACATTTTAATCACCAACTACAAAGTAAGAGATAAAAATTCACCAAGTACAAAATGAAATCACTCCAAAGTTACGCAAAATGACAAAGCAACGATCACCTTAATCACCTCAAGAGGCTCAGTATCCTCTCGGACATCTCCAACTTCGCCAAACCCAAAGGAAAAATTTGCCAAATATCAATTCGCCAAATTAAAGTTCGACAAACCTACAATTCACCAAATATCAATTCGCCAAATTAAAGAACGACAAATATCAATTCACCAGATCACCAAGTGTACAACGAAATCAATCCAAGATTATGCGAAAAATACGCCAAGGGCTTCAAAAAAGTCAAGAACGTCAAAACCAGGCGCTGGTTACGCCATGAAATAGCAAACCAAAAGAATAGTAAATAAAATCACGCCAAAGGACAAAGCATCGATCACCTCAAACATCTCAAGAAACTCAGGGTCCTCTCGGACATCTCCAAATTCGCCAAATTCAAAGGAATAGGATAAAGTATGCCAAGCCTACATTCTAATCACATCAAGGAAGCCTTCGCCAAGGGAGAAGAGCTCCAAAGAAAGAAAAAAGGGAGTAACAATAGCCCAGGACATGCGAAAGCACGCCAAATCGCCAAATATAACTACGCCACAAAGTTCGGGAACATCAAGGCCACACAGACATCTACAACTAAATGCTACAAAGCATATTAAGTAAGGAACCCATCTAAACAAGTTGCAAGGCAAAGGAATTCAAAATGGATCGAGCAAAAGATAATGTTGACAGAGTACATCAAACCAAAAGCCAATGATCGACAAAATTCCAACACTTCAGTAGAGTTCAAAAAACTTAAATACGAGGAGTTAAAATTACATAATGCCTTTAGGGGCATAACCTAGGTACAACATGAAAGTCTTCAAGCTTCACGAGCAGCTTCTATCCAAAACTTCTATCCGCAAATTCTTCACTTGCTTGCTCAAGGTATCACACTTGGTAATCAACTCCGATTTTTTATTCAAGGCAGTAAAAAGCTTATTAGGAGCAACAGTATTGTCGTCGACTAAGTTCTTAAAGATCTTCTCCAACCCCTCGTTGAAGCTTCTTCAAATCGCTCACTTCCTCATGGAGCTTCTTCACCTCAGAGACGTCTACGACGTCCTCAATCTTCAACAACCCCTCTAACTCCATGGACAACTACAAAGTAAAACAACCAGAAAGAGTATGAGAGCAAACACTTCATATCCAGAACAAAGAAAAATGAAACAAAATAAATAAAGATAAAGCACCCTATCGAAAAAACTCTTACAAGCACGGAGACCGTTCCCAACAGCCACTCCATAGACTTTCACGATTAGCTCTCATTTGAGGAAAAGATCCCATGTCATATTTAGGGAGCGAACCACTCCACCAGAGCTCGGACAGCTCACCGGCTCCTTCAACTTCTTAGAATGATGATCTTTAAAGGAATACCCATCACGATGTCTCCTCTTCTCTCGATCTTTCATAACATTGGTTTTAGAGGCACCAATACCAACCAAACCAGAATGAGGCGCAAGGCTCCTCGAGACAATCTCGGGTCCACTTTCTAATCCAACACTAGGCATCACAGTCGAAGCCCCTGCAGCTTTACTTCACTAGTTTAACAATGAGTCCAAGGAAAACTTGCCACTACGCAGAGGTCCAAGAGCCTAAATGGTTCACCGACATCACGCACCCCGGGGAAAGAATCTGCAACTCATTGGAAAGTGGAAGGAAAAGTCAACCGACCACTAAAGCCATAACCGCGCGCCAACACAAATTTCAAAAAAATGAAAATGAGATTTTTTTTCTTTTGTCTTTTCGATTTCTCCTGTCTGTTTTGTATTGTAAACTTTTAAATATATGGTTTGAACCTTGTAAAATAGGTGATTAAAAGATCTAAAGATCTTTTCTTTGTACTTAGGGGGGGACTTCTGTTGGGCCATATGCCCACCTAGTTAGTAAAGGCCCATTAAAAGCCCACTAGAAGCTCTATAAATACCCTTGTAATACCACTTGTAAAGGGATTGACATTCTAATATACACTACTTCAACAATGGTGCTAGAAGGAGGGGCTACCTCCTCCTAAGAAAAAATCAAAAACAAACACCAACACACCAAAATCAAATCACTGCACTAATAGATCGGGCTATAATACTTCACAATCCACCTCAATAAAACAACAAAAAAACACCTTTGTTATAGTCTGGGATAGGGTTGAAAACGAATCTGAGTAAATCGGGTTCGAATCCGGATTTAACTCGTTAAAAATGAATATTATTAGTACTAGCTTATAGCCCCGTGCAAAACACGGTTTATTTTTAAATACTTTTAAAATTATATGATTAAACAAAATAGAGTATAATAATTTATATATTATGGATATAATTTAACTTGTAATATTAATTAATAAAATTATTAGTAATTATAATTGTTATTTAATAAATGACATGTACTCCCTCTGTCCCATGTAATTATTTATATTTGCGGACCAATTTCCGGCACGGATTTTAAGGTACATTTTAAGTATAGTTCTATAACTTATTTTTGATATTTTTTTTGTATAAAAATAGGATTTGTATAAAAATAGAACAATCCTATTTTTATACAAAAAAAGAAAATATCAAAAATAAGTTATAGAACTATCCTTAAAATGCACCTTAAAATGCGTGTTAGATACGCAGTTTTTTATGTAAAGAAATGGATGGGACGGAGGGAGTATTGTTTATAACTAATAATATAAAATCTTAATGTAAGATTCGAACCTGGATCTTTAGAAGAGGGATGTAAATATAGAATATTCTTTATTATTAGATCCAACGGTTATTATCTATTTACTAAATATCTAACGGTCACTATTCTTTTAACGGTTCAACCATTGAACCAGACTAATAACAATTATATAGATGTTTGCTTATTATAGTTTAGTCTAGATTTGTACAGTAAACGAGCGAATTCGAATTTTATTTTATAATTCGAACAAATATCAAATCGAATTTTACCACTTATGTATTGGTTCATTTTTATACAGAATAACTCAAATAATTTTTAAACTACTAGATAATGTGTTTATTATACATATTTGATTACAATTCGTAGTTTTGTATGTATTATATATTATATATAAAAAATTTATAAAAGTAATATTCTACCGGTTAGCATATTTTAGTTCTTTTAAATAATTGATCCAATATTCTTAATTTTTTTAAGATCATTTTGAATGATGGAATATATAAAAATTAGTAGTTCAATACTCAATCGAGTCAAATCGAATTGTATACGAACATTCGTCAAATTTGAGCAAATTATAAACATATTAATTCGACTCCCGACCGGATCCAAACAAGTAATTATAAATTCGAGCCGAATTTGATCACATTACTGTTCGTACATATTCAATTCGTTTTCACTCCTAGTGTGGTCATATTTAACAACGACGAACAAACCTATGCAACTCTATATGGATATATTTTGTGAGGTAGGAGAGAGGTAGAGATATTGCTCCTGGATTTTTCAGACTACATGTGACATCCATATTTCTTTAATAATATTAAATTTCAAAATTAATATAAATAAATCAACTAAATCCAATTTAGAGTTGAACTAGAAAATTTCGGCCAAACACATTATTGTTCATCGCTGCGCTTTATTACGCCCCTCGTAGAAACAAAATCATCGCGTTGGTGCAATGAACATCTCTACTACCAAAAGGACCTTTTGTCATAGCCAATTTACTAATTACCAATAAAAAGATATATGTAGTCCTTGCTAGGTCAACTCAACTTAATATCCTTTTATTACGAAGGCAAAAAGGGACAAACCGATAATGTAAGAACCCAGATTTTCGGTTGAATTAAAACTTTTCTTATTAAGAATAAGTATATACGTGAATAGTGTTTGTCATGCGTGAATAGTAATTTATGGATGAATAGTGATTTTGAGGACCAAGAAAATTTTCATGCCACCCTATGTACAAGACATGGTATGGATATTTCGAAGTCATATTAGTGATTCACGGAGCAAATAAGTGTATGTAAAGACGATCGGAATTAAGAAATTCCAATTTGTATTATGGTGTAATATTTGACTGGGTAGTGAATTATATATTATTATATTCAAGAAATGAGATATTAATTTTGAGGAATTAAGGATTTAATATGTTAGGATTTTATTATATTTGATTCGAGGATTTAGAACGAGAACCACTGAGACGTTACAACAAGATTAAGCGGTTGAGCGAACGAAGCATGGATTAAGGATATGGTATATTAAGAGTCCAAGGAAGGATATATTATGAGAAAGAAAGAGGATTGAGAATAAACTCTTAGAATTGAGAAATAGAGAATGCTTGAGAAAGCGGGAGAACGTTTTCTGAGATAAAGAGAAATAAACAAGGGATGCTGGAATTAATATTCATTCGAGGTATTGTGCCATATTAGAGCAATAATATGCAAAGTATTAGTTGTAACGTATTAATTTTATTCACGAGACAACAAGGGAATCCAATTGGTGGGAAAGAAAACAAAGCCAAGGGACTTAAGTGCAAGAAACAAGAGATAAGGACTTAGGTGCAAAAGGAGGAAGGACTTGGTTGCATTTTAAGTGGATAAGAATCCAAGGGAGCCAATGGGAGTGTGACACCTAGCAAGGATAAGGATGCATCCAAAATATCTAGATATATATTACATGTGTAAGCATTATTGGAGATAAAGAACAAAAAGCAAAAACCAAGAAACTCCATTTTCTCTCCATTTGCCCAGCAGAACGTCCTCTCAGTAAAACGGGCCTAGAGCCTTCATTACTCAATGAAATTTCGTGTTCTTTATATGGTTAGAAAGCTGTTAAGATGCTCTACAACTTTCGTTTAGAAGCCTCGATCAGAAAAGCTCGGTAAGGGCCTCGTTTTCCATGATCTTTCAGTCGGGTTCTAATAATTCCGAATTACTAACTTTGTTTTCTTCATTTCTTTTGATCATCCAAGCTTATCCAAGGCTATACAAGGATTATACAAGGTTTAGAAAGCTATTACACACATCAAGGAAGGTATAAACTCTCTCAACCCTTAGCATGACTTGTTTATAGTTTATATTGTTAGATCTATAAGTTTTAGAGTGAATCTTGGTGATTTGAGTTGTAGATGATGAAATCTTGAAGTTATGTGCTTGTTATGATGGTTGTAAGGCTTGTACTTAGAGTATGTAACCCCATGTATGCTATAGAGGCAAGTCTTGGTGGTTTTGATGGTAGATGTGATGTATAAAGTGAGTTCTTGAATGTTTAAGACAAGATGTGTGCTGTGTTAAATCCTGGGAACATGTACTGTCTTGTGAGAGGGTTTTGAACCCCTAAATCTTGTCACCCAAGGACCTAATTTATATGGTTAGAAAGATAATTGAATTTAGTTTCTAGAAATATAAGGTTCATACCCAGGAGATGTGTAGATCTTGAGTTATGGCCGGATTAGTGTAGTGTGGTTCTGGAATTCGGACTGCACTGTGTTGTCCACTTGTGAACTGAGTTAGCACCCCTTAAAATTATGCTAGTGTTATGAAAATTTGAGGGTAGTCAGATTATACAGTTATGAAGGCTTTCCAAAAAGAATTGGAGTAAAATTTATATTTGTCAATTTTATAAAAATGTTAAAGCGAAGTGTGCGCGAGTGAAAAATCACCTAGGAGGTTAGTTTAACGTAGTTTTAAGAGTACTCGCTTGTGTTTCAAGTTTGAGGAATGGATTCGAGTCGAATGGGTAACGAATGTGATAAAGTGATGACATGGTCATATGGGAGGGTTAGTTGTCACAAATTGGAGTCGTTAAGTTGGTCTAACATCCTTAAAACCTTACGATTAAGTAGTGTTGTTAAGGTACTAACGTACGAATATTGATTATGTATAGATCTTCGTTCCACGTCGCGAGCTCGACCACCCCACCCTACCAAGGCAAGTTTTCCAACCCTAAGTATTTGTTTTCAAAAGATTATATTCTTGATTTTACCTATGCAGGTTTATTTTTCAAAACTTATATATAAAGATTTTCACTGTTGTGTTTATAGCTTCCGAACGTATTATATGCTTATGCTTTACGAGATTATGTTGAAGTTTGAGATATATGCATATGTGTTTGTACACCCTTGAACTTAGAATGAAAGTGTTTTCTTCGGACAACGACCCTAGCAATAGAGGTTGTAGCGGTCCAAATATACTATTGACCGGGGAGCGGTATATTGTTGCATCGTGATTAAATTACGAAAACCCGAAGAGTCATTCGAGAAGTATCGTATACCTAAGTAATCATTATTTTTACGTTGTTAAAAATACTCAAAAATATATATCTTGGATTAAGAGCTTATTTTAATTAAATAATTATTTTATTAATTGTTTATATTAAATCTAAAAATTTTATTTATTAATTATCGTTCATTATTTTAAAGACAAAACTAATCCAAGATACCTTTAGCGTTTTCAAACTCGAACTCTTTCGAACCCAAAACATTTTCGAAAACCCCCGGTCAGGTTTTGCTTCTTGTACGTTTTTCAAGAATTATCGGTCGACTGAGGTCGAACTTCAACTACTCGAATTTTCTATCAAAATGATTTTTGAAAAGAAAAGAAAAAGGGGACTCTGGCAGGTGTGGTAATCGTTGACGAACGATTCCCGGGATGTGTAAGCGGCCGTGAGCCAGGCGGTCCATCAACTATTATTCCGGCCCAGGTGTTGCCGAAGGATGATTACGGATGTAGTTTTCATCGAGGGTGATTACGGATGTAGTTTTCACCCAAGGGTAGTTACGGATGTAGTTTCTATCCTTCTACTAGTAGAGAAGACCCGCGGATTGTTGGACTTGGTTGTGGCGACTGATCATCGTCAATCCTTGTCAGATTTTTATGTTTTCTTCCAGTCCCATCCTCCACTTTGGAAAAATACTCAAACACTGCTTCTTGGGCCTAAGTGCCAAGTTGCCGATAGTGTAGTTTTTGATAAGAAAAATATTGACATCGTGCAGTATCTAGAACTGCAAGATTTTCTATAAAGATTGGCACGTGTTAGTGCACTCTTGCAATTATTTCAAAGAATGAAATGTTTTCGAATGAGAAACCTTCTAAGCTAATGGAAGGAAAGAGGTTTTGCAATAATGTATTCCCTGTACAGTATGTTAACCGTAGAGTGTTTTGCCAAAAAATGATATACTTATATGTATATATTTTCAAACTTGAGATAGATTGAAACGGGAACCTTATAAAGGATTCATATGTTATTCTTAAAGCTCCTTAGCGAGTATAAATGTTTTATTCAAACTCGGACATATATATTGTCGAATTATGTTTTGAAATCTGAGATATATACCCATATAGTTGGGAATGTTTTCGAAATAAACCACATTATTATTTTTCAAAATGGTGAACTTGCTGAGCATTATGTAGCTCATTCTTGCTTTATAAAAACTTTTCAGAAGGAGAAGAATTTGGTCGGTTAACTCCGCACCAGCAGAAGAGGAGTAGAAGATTTACCCCTGAGATGATTTAGATCCTGATAAATACTACAGAGTAAGCCTGATAGGTTTTCAACTGTAATAGTAAGACTTGTCTTCAAGTGTAGTTGTATAAGTGGAAGTGCGTAAGATTCTGGATTGTACAGATGAATTGTAATATTTAGTGTTATTTTTTTATTATCGTTTCTGAGGCTCTAACTTATATGTGCGTAAGATTGAGGTCTGGATGGATGTATTGTTGAGTTGTAAAGTTAATACAGGTAGGATATGGTTGGATGGTGATGTGACGACCTGAATCTCTGACCTCGGATTTGGGGGTGTCACAGAAATGGTATCAGAGACAGGTTGTAGTACTCAGAAACGAGAGTGTTGAGAGTTAAGTCTAAGTAGGAGAATGACATACGAGATCGTAGTAAACTTATTATTGGACTTCCGAAAGAGGTACCGGTGAGTAGAATGGGCTGGAGTGTTACTGGAGGTATTATACTAGGGTCGATAGAATCCTTAGAGACCTTCAGAATGATGAATAGAGGTTTGAGAGTCGTACATGACCTATCATAGGTAATGATATAGGAAGCAGAGCGAAATATCAAGAGCAGCTGAGATAGAGGCGATATTGCCAATATGATCGGATGACTAGGCTGGCATAAATTTTGTGGCCCATAGTCCTCCACAGTTTAGGAGGCAGCATTTTAAGAATCAAGAAGTTTAGACTTCCCTACATAATTAAGGGTACTTAGTACTTGGAATAATGACAGTCTTTTACTTTGGCTATGAGATCCGATTTTCGATAAGTAACGGGTTTACCTGAAAGGTGGTTACTATGCCGTTGTGGATTTCTTTACCCTTGATGCCAAATTTTACATGTGTTATACGAGAATGTTATCATAAGACGAGCGTGCTAGATAATTCCACGCATGATTCGGACGCTAGAGCATGGTAGTTCAACTTAGAGAACAAACAAGTGGGATTAACAAAGGGACTCAAGAGAAGTTGAATATGGTTGCAACGAGCGATACAGTGATCTCAGAGTCTACCAAAAGAAAAGACCAACAGGTCTAGAGTGGGATCCTTTGATAGAGATGTTAGCAGGGACTAGGTATATATGTATTGTAGACCTCAATATTTTTGGTATATGTTCACATGCACACACCCGCCACTGAACCTATGGACTGCACTGAGATCCCTGAGAGATCTCTTTGATCTGTTCCCAGGGGGAACTGGCCACTTGTGATTCATGTCGAAAGGCATGAAGTAGGACCCTATGGACTTAGTGGGTGTCCCCGGAATGATGTGAAGCTTGGTCTTCAAGATAAAGCACGGAAATGATAGATATACTTGTGAAACCCTAACTGGATAAATGACTTTAAGATGATGATTGGGAGACGCACTAGTTGGTGTCTTGTATTACGAAGAAGAAGAGATGGAGTTACCCTCATAATGGTGATAATGAGATGCACGAATGATTATTAACTTATTTTGGTAACTACCGGCTGGTGCACTACTTCATTTTTAAACTGTTCACTAACCATGTTAACTCGATTAGTTTATATCAGGTAATCCTTCTAGCTTTCTACTTCAAATTTGTGGAATAACAACCAGTGATATACTCTCCCTAAAACAGGACTTATCCGAAGTAATTTTATTTGACCCATGAACATTCTATTCAAAAGTTTATGATGACCTTGTTCGGCTCAGGCCTATTTACACTTTCTTTCAATTATCCGAGGAATGTTCCACGAATACTTCCTTAATTATTCGACGAATATTACTTAACAAATATTGATGTTTGATTGCTTCTTTCATACTTGCACTCTTCAGTTGAGCTCATAAATATTTAACAAATTACTGAGGACATGGATGATCTAATGTCCAGACATCCTTCATGAATTCTTTTCTTCTATTCAAGATGAGATTGTACATCGTACATTGAAATCATAGTAAGGATATCATTTTGATATTGGTATTCTGAATTTAATTCTACTGTACGATCTGATAAAGCATGTGTACGGAGGCACCCTTGGGTGGACCATTTCACTGGTAGGTAATATTTGATGAGAGGTTATCGATTGTTCCGATACCTAGAACATTCTCTTCAGATTTTATAGTTTTCTTTTTCAAACTTAATAACTTCTTATTTCCATTCGTTGTCCGAGTAGCCTAAAGTTTCTTCAGTGGCTACGATGTTGAAATTCCGTTCTAGCCAATTGAAACTGGCTAGTCGATATGTCAATATGAATGACTAGTTGATTGTTCTAACTAGTCAAAATTGTAATGTTGTGAAGAACACCTAGCTAATTGTCCTAGCTAGTGGTGATGTCTCAAACAAGTGAACTAGCAAATTTTGTCTAGCTAGTTGCTAGTGTTTCTTGAAAAGGACTAGTTATTGTTTCACTGGTCCAACTCCCAATTTAATTCATTCAGCAATTCCTCAATGCATTTTGCATGTGGTAAAGTATGATAATGAAAGTTTTGACGAATAACTTGATTGAGACCTAGTGAGGTCGCCCACTCAACTTGAATTCTACCCATCTTCGTATCAGACTTTATGTCACTTGAATATTCTGTTCTTTCATTCATATAATGAAGATTCATTTGAAACCATAGATTACTTGAATGATAAACTGCTTCATTTTTATTGTCATAGAGTAGAATTGCTTTCGATCGGTTGACCTTTATCAATGGGACTTTTCAGATCCTCTATTTTTCAAGAGGAAAAGTATTCCCCAGATGTAAGAATCGTATAAAGACCGTCTTTATGACTTTTGTATCCAACAATCATTGCCCTCGTGCAACATTCTCTATGATATCACATTACAAAATTTTCAGGACATGAAGGAATAAACCTTGTTGTATTCTTTCTGTCCATCCTTACAACTCCGAAAATTGAGACTCCTAGTATTTGGAACCATCAACATTCTTGGAACATCCAATGTGGAATTCTTATTGAAATTATCTATTGGACCTTGTTATTTTGAAACCATTCCTTTCAAAAGTCATTACTCTAAGGTGAACGGGAGGTACAATTGTGAACCGTTGCACCAATATGAGATCAAAAACCAAATGTTGTAATTGTGTAGCCAGAGCGTGGTGCCGAGTAATTATTTAAAGTAGGAATAACATGTCGGGGCATAACACAAGACCTTTAATATTAGTGTGAGGAAAGTTATAGGAAATGATGAGGTGGTTGGGAGTACGTTCCTACCAACCGTTGTCAGGATGTTATAGTAATGAATTCTGGAGTTACCAAGCCTTTTCCTGATCCAAGAAATTCAAATCGATTGCGATGTAAGACATATCCTTAGAGGAAACTAACATGGAAGTGAGATGGACAAGAAAGGAAGAAATATCGTGGCAAGAATGTGAAGCTTTACTTAGCAAAAAGAGATTGATGCACATAGCGAGACATAAAGTTTAAAAGGCCCCTAATAGCAAATGGATGCATGGATATATCCCAATGATCCTTCGAGATTACCACCTAATCAAGTTTATTGGGAATCACAGTAGCAATAATGTGTTGTGAAAGAGGACGAGCGTATGACATCTTACATATACCATCGAGAATCGATACCCCTAACCGGAGATGTAGGAATTGTTGACCAGTTAAAACGCGTAGTTGTTTTTCAAGGATAAGGTTGAAAAGCGGGTTTCACCAACTCAAGATCGACCTCTGTACTGTGCCAAAGTCGGGATTTCACACTAATATAAACGTTATAAAATTGTGGTAGTATCGTTTGAGTGGACTAATGAGTCAGAAGCCTTTATGGATTAATGAACAAAGTTTTGGAATGAAATGAGATATTAGCAACAACCTCGTTGGTAGCTATACTTGATGATAAAAAGAGGACTTTGAGAGTCATGATGATGCGTCTTTCAAGAGTTTAAGAGGTGTGCTGATGTAGTAGAAAGGGGATGATAGCCTATACTTCTAAACAACATAAAGGTTACGGGATAGGATATACTAACCGTGAGTCGGGGATTAGTCATGATAGCGTTCACGCATAAAACTGAGACGTTAACTTTATGAGAAAAGTGTGAAAGTTTTCCACAAGTGCCATAAGTATATCTTCATATTAGAACTAAACATAAGAAAAAGAAGGTGACGAAAGGGATCAGGGAGTATAATGGAGAAATTTGTTATTTCCCAGGAAAGGCCAGTGTGGTGGCCGATACCTATAGAGGGGATTATTCAAAATTGGAATTCAGTCAGTATTGACCAAGAAAATAGAGTATATACAATAAAGAATAATGTTAGAGGAAAATGACTAAATTATGGGGAAGGACAAAGATGTACAGAGAATTAATAGAATGTTTGGCAAACGGATATGAAGAATTGTATTGGCAAGCTATTAAGTACAAACGCGACATGTCGAAAGCAGAATGATAGAGATCTAGTGGATTAATTCCGCCTGTAGAAAATCTTGAACGTGGACAGAATTATAATGAATTTCATAAGTAGGTCGCCGAAGACCGATCCAAGAGATGGCCCTATTTGATTTATAATTGTTGAACCAAGTGATTTACCTACGAGAGACTTTCCATTTGGAAGATTATTGATTTATATACAGAAGAGATGGTGGTGCAATATAAAACATCTACAGTGATTACGTCAGATAAAGACTTAAGGTTAAACTTCGAATATTGAAGGTGCTTTCAAGTATATTTAACAAAGAGATTAAGCGTATGTACTAATTTGATCTGTGGCTGATGGACAGGGAAGAAGAATTATCTAGACGATCGAATTTATATTTATTGTCGTACCTTAGATTTCACGGGCCAGTCGAGAATAAAAACTTATCCATGAAATGAATGTTGTTATCACGATCGTCACCATGCGAATGTAAGGACGTCTCTTGTAAAGCGTATTGCGAAAGAAGAAGTTTCGCTTTCTTGCATTACGAAGAAGTCAATGAACGAGGGATATAGTAGCTGAACTGGTTCGACGTATACCAAAGGCTATACAATATCCATAGCAAGTGGTAACGGCTGACGGGAGGCAACACATGCGTGCTAATCAAGCCAAGGAATATGAGGAATACAATGTGTATTGACATTGTCTCAGATTATAAAACACGACCACAAAGTATTCACGGGCCAACGATACAAGGACTCAACAGGGATACTATGAACAAGGTAGAAGAGGAACGTATAAGTAGTGGGATAGAAATTTTCATTCATAGAACAACCGATAAGGAATACAGGTCGGGGAGAACATGCGTTGAGAATAGTGTTGGTGAGACCAAGGTGAGAGAATAAAAGGGTTGAAGTGTCAACCTGAGAGTTGGAAAGGGTAAAGTTGGAATTGTATCCACAACTATTTTCCTTAGGTTCTCAAGATAGAATCCTTTTAAGGGGAGGAGACTGCAATAACCCTAATTTTCGTGAATATTCGAAACCTGGATGAATAGTAATGTTATGGGTGGATGTGAAATTTTTGCAATCACGATATGTACGAATTATTAAGTGAAGATTTCGAATTGATAGTACGTCTTTACGGTGCAGACGAGTGTATGTAAAAGTCATTAGTTTTTTTACGAAACCCATTATTTCGAATGGTCAAATTTTATGAGATATCAAAGGAGTATGAGGTGGGAGACTTCTTGATGCTAAAGGTATCCCCCTGGACAGGATTGATGCGGTTTGTTAAGAAAGGAAAGCTAAGTCTAAGGTTTATTGGACCTTTTGAGATTTTGAGGCGTATTGGGAAGTTAGCCTACGAGTTAGCCTTGCCCCAAGCTTGCAGCAAATTCATAATGTGTTTCATGTGTCTATGTTACGACCCTACCACACCGACTATCGGCATGTGATAGAATACGACCAAGTGGACCTACAACTAGACTTGACCTATGTGGAGCAACCCGTGGAAATCATGGATAGAAAAGAACAAGTGCTGAGGAACAAGGTTTTTAAACTAATAAGGAATTGTGAGAAAATCAAGATGTGGAAGAATCCACCTGGAAGTTGAAAGAGTGAAACAAAGAAGGAGTAACCCCAGTGATTCCTAAACTGATTCCGGGACGGAATCCTTTTAAGGAGGGGAGACTGTAAGAACCCAGATTTTCGGTAGAATTAAAACTTTTCTTATTAAGAATAAGTATATACGTGAATAGTGTTTGTCATGCGTGAATAGTAATTTATGGATGAATAGTGATTTTGAGGACCAAGAAAATTTTCATGCCACCCTATGTACAAGACATGGTATGGATATTTCGAAGTCATATTAGTGATTCACGGAGCAAATAAGTGTATGTAAAGACGATCGGAATTAAGAAATTCCAATTTGTATTATGGTGTAATATTTGACTGGGTAGTGAATTATATATTATTATATTCAAGAAATGAGATATTAATTTTGAGGAATTAAGGATTTAATATGTTAGGATTTTATTATATTTGATTCGAGGATTTAGAACGAGAACCACTGAGACGTTACAACAAGATTAAGCGGTTGAGCGAACGAAGCATGGATTAAGGATATGGTATATTAAGAGTCCAAGGAAGGATATATTATGAGAACGAAAGAGGATTGAGAATAAACTCTTAGAATTGAGAAATAGAGAATGCTTGAGAAAGCGGGAGAACGTTTTCTGAGATAAAGAGAAATAAACAAGGGATGCTGGAATTAATATTCATTCGAGGTATTGTGCCATATTAGAGCAATAATATGCAAAGTATTAGTTGTAACGTATTAATTTTATTCACGAGACAACAAGGGAATCCAATTGGTGGGAAAGAAAACAAAGCCAAGGGACTTAAGTGCAAGAAACAAGAGATAAGGACTTAGGTGCAAAAGGAGGAAGGACTTGGTTGCATTTTAAGTGGATAAGAATCCAAGGGAGCCAATGGGAGTGTGACACCTAGCAAGGATAAGGATGCATCCAAAATATCTAGATATATATTACATGTGTAAGCATTATTGGAGATAAAGAACAAAAAGCAAAAACCAAGAAACTCCATTTTCTCTCCATTTGCCCAGCAGAACGTCCTCTCAGTAAAACGGGCCTAGAGCCTTCATTACTCAATGAAATTTCGTGTTCTTTATATGGTTAGAAAGCTGTTAAGATGCTCTACAACTTTCGTTTAGAAGCCTCGATCAGAAAAGCTCGGTAAGGGCCTCGTTTTCCATGATCTTTCAGTCGGGTTCTAATAATTCCGAATTACTAACTTTGTTTTCTTCATTTCTTTTGATCATCCAAGCTTATCCAAGGCTATACAAGGATTATACAAGGTTTAGAAAGCTATTACACACATCAAGGAAGGTATAAACTCTCTCAACCCTTAGCATGACTTGTTTATAGTTTATATTGTTAGATCTATAAGTTTTAGAGTGAATCTTGGTGATTTGAGTTGTAGATGATGAAATCTTGAAGTTATGTGCTTGTTATGATGGTTGTAAGGCTTGTACTTAGAGTATGTAACCCCATGTATGCTATAGAGGCAAGTCTTGGTGGTTTTGATGGTAGATGTGATGTATAAAGTGAGTTCTTGAATGTTTAAGACAAGATGTGTGCTGTGTTAAATCCTGGGAGCATGTACTGTCTTGTGAGAGGGTTTTGAACCCCTAAATCTTGTAACCCAAGGACCTAATTTATATGGTTAGAAAGATAATTGAATGTAGTTTCTAGAAATATAAGGTTCATACCCAGGAGATGTGTAGATCTTGAGTTATGGCCGGATTAGTGTAGTGTGGTTCTGGAATTCGGACTGCACTGTGTTGTCCACTTGTGAACTGAGTTAGCACCCCTTAAAATTATGCTAGTGTTATGAAAATTTGAGGGTAGTCAGATTATACAGTTATGAAGGCTTTCCAAAAAGAATTGGAGCAAAATTTATATTTGTCAATTTTATAAAAATGTTAAAGCGAAGTGTGCGCGAGTGAAAAATCACCTAGGAGGTTAGTTTAACGTAGTTTTAAGAGTACTCGCTTGTGTTTCAAGTTTGAGGAATGGATTCGAGTCGAATGGGTAACGAATGTGATAAAGTGATGACATGGTCATATGGGAGGGTTAGTTGTCACAAATTGGAGTCGTTAAGTTGGTCTAACATCCTTAAAACCTTACGATTAAGTAGTGTTGTTAAGGTACTAACGTACGAATATTGATTATGTATAGATCTTCGTTCCACGTCGCGAGCTCGACCACCCCACCCTACCAAGGCAAGTTTTCCAACCCTAAGTATTTATTTTCAAAAGATTATATTCTTGATTTTACCTATGCAGGTTTATTTTTCAAAACTTATATATAAAGATTTTCACTGTTGTGTTTATAGCTTCCGAACGTATTATATGCTTATGCTTTACGAGATTATGTTGAAGTTTGAGATATATGCATATGTGTTTGTACACCCTTGAACTTAGAATGAAAGTGTTTTCTTCGGACAACGACCCTAGCAATAGAGGTTGTAGCGGTCCAAATATACTATTGACCGGGGAGCGGTATATTGTTGCATCGTGATTAAATTACGAAAACCTGAAGAGTCATTCGAGAAGTATCGTATACCTAAGTAATCATTATTTTTACGTTGTTAAAAATACTCAAAAATATATATCTTGGATTAAGAGCTTATTTTAATTAAATAATTATTTTATTAATTGTTTATATTAAATCTAAAAATTTTATTTATTAATTATCGTTCATTATTTTAAAGACAAAACTAATCCAAGATACCTTTAGCGTTTTCAAACTCGAACTCTTTCGAACCCAAAACATTTTCGAAAACCCCCGGTCAGGTTTTGCTTCTTGTACGTTTTTCAAGAATTATCGGTCGACTGAGGTCGAACTTCAACTACTCGAATTTTCTATCAAAATGATTTTTGAAAAGAAAAGAAAAAGGGGACTCTGGCAGGTGTGGGAATCGTTGACGAACGATTCCCGGGATGTGTAAGCGGCCGTGAGCCAGGCGGTCCATCAACTATTATTCCGGCCCAGGTGTTGCCGAAGGATGATTACGGATGTAGTTTTCATCGAGGGTGATTACGGATGTAGTTTTCACCCAAGGGTAGTTACGGATGTAGTTTCTATCCTTCTACTAGTAGAGAAGACCCGCGGATTGTTGGACTTGGTTGTGGCGACTGATCATCGTCAATCCTTGTCAGATTTTTATGTTTTCTTCCAGTCCCATCCTCCACTTTGGAAAAATACTCAAACACTGCTTCTTGGGCCTAAGTGCCAAGTTGCCGATAGTGTAGTTTTTGATAAGAAAAATATTGACATCGTGCAGTATCTAGAACTGCAAGATTTTCTATAAAGATTGGCACGTGTTAGTGCACTCTTGCAATTATTTCAAAGAATGAAATGTTTTCGAATGAGAAACCTTCTAAGCTAATGGAAGGAAAGAGGTTTTGCAATAATGTATTCCCTGTATAGTATGTTAACCGTAGAGTGTTTTGCCAAAAAATGATATACTTATATGTATATATTTTCAAACTTGAGATAGATTGAAACGGGAACCTTATAAAGGATTCATATGTTATTCTTAAAGCTCCTTAGCGAGTATAAATGTTTTATTCAAACTCGGACATATATATTGTCGAATTATGTTTTGAAATCTGAGATATATACCCATATAGTTGGGAATGTTTTCGAAATAAACCACATTATTATTTTTCAAAATGGTGAACTTGCTGAGCATTATGTAGCTCATTCTTGCTTTATAAAAACTTTTCAGAAGGAGAAGAATTTGGTCGGTTAACTCCGCACCAGCAGAAGAGGAGTAGAAGATTTACCCCTGAGATGATTTAGATCCTGATAAATACTACAGAGTAAGCCTGATAGGTTTTCAACTGTAATAGTAAGACTTGTCTTCAAGTGTAGTTGTATAAGTGGAAGTGCGTAAGATTCTGGATTGTACAGATGAATTGTAATATTTAGTGTTATTTTTTTATTATCGTTTCTGAGGCTCTAACTTATATGTGCGTAAGATTGAGGTCTGGATGGATGTATTGTTGAGTTGTAAAGTTAATACAGGTAGGATATGGTTGGATGGTGATGTGACGACCTGAATCTCTGACCTCGGATTTGGGGGTGTCACAGATAAACCCCATTTCAAGCAAGTAATTTTGTCTCAATTTCTTTATGAATTACGCTAAGAAAATGCTTTACATTAGATATGAAACTTCAAATCCTCGTAGAAAAAAATAAGATCCATTCATTATTTTCCAAAAATTATGTCAAGAGCCTATAAAAACTAGGCATGAAAGTTTCCATTTTCTAACATCATGAACAAATTGTACACATGATCAACCCTACACTTAGAGTACCCTTACTAGTTGTTACAACAACGACGGGAGGCTACCAAAAGTAGCTAATGCAAGCATGAGCGAGCAGTAGAATTAGAAGCAATGAATAATTCAAGCGATGGCTTGTTAGTTTTGGTAGTTACTTAAAAAAATTGTCGCCTTTGTTAAACATAACTCACTGATGTTGCTTTATAGCTCGTATTGACATCGATCATAATTACTTCATGTAATATTTGTATGTTAGGACTTAATTGCATTTATAAATATAAACTATTATTCAATTTTTCCACATACATTTAAACATAAATGATGATCAAGAGAACATTAAATTAACATATTGTACCCTACTCAATCTATGTAACATAGATTTTAATCTCCCCTCTCTTTCTCTCTCATAAAAGGGTATAAATATAACACACACTTAAAACACCAACTATGGAGAGTATACGCCTCGTAAGTTCCGATGAGAAGTTTTTTGATGTAAAGAAGACGGTAGTTTCCGTGTCTCCGACGATCATGAAGAAGCTTCAAATAATTAAGTTAAAGATCAATCACGATGACAATGACAATTCCTCTGTTGTGCTCGACGAGATTGACGGTGAAACCTTGAAAAAGGTTATCGACTACTACGATCATCATGATTTTTCCTTTGATAGTCTTAGCGATGAGGCCGTTGTCGATTATCTCAACGATTTTGATTCTAAATTTGTGAAAGTTGATCGGACCACTTTCTCTCTCTATCTCTCTCGTTACATTTTGTCTTATATATATGGCTTTTGTACGATTTCGCAAATCTCAATGGCTTCTATACGACCTTTCACTGTTTATGTTACTATAGTCTTTAAGACGATCGAGAGATGCTACCTTATAAAATGAATATAAACGGTGTCTATTTATGTTGAGAAGGAAAAACCATTTACTACATCAAATATATATTGGCCTTGTATACTCCGGCTTACAATGAATCCAGTCTTATTTTAAATTTACTTTTTCCATATCTAGTCTTAATTCTTAGTTTTTTAGTTCAAAGGGGTTGAATCCGAGTAGCTATTGGGTTGTTAGTTTTAAGATTTTAGTATTAGCAAATATTGAAGAAAAGATAGTTACATGAGAAAATGATTTTGAGGTTTTATAGATCAAGTCCTTCCTAGAATAGTCGACTCTCTGTTTTTATTATTGTTACCTGCTATATTAGTTGTAGCAATGGTGCTGTTGAATTGGTTAGATCTATACCAGTGTAGGTTTTAAACACAATAACTAGACAATAGCAAATGTTGTTGCGGCTAGTATTTGTATTTTTAGTAAAGATGTAGTACATAAACTGAATTCAAAGGGCAAACTGGTTAAGGTTAGCTATCGTTTGTCTTGATCAAGTAAATCAGAAACGTACTGCTGTTGTAAAAGAGCATAATGGTGGTTTTAAAGATACATAATCATAATCCCTTACATTTTTCGAAAGCTACCACAAGATGTCTGAGTGATTATTTAACATAAATCGATCATGAGTGATTATGTAGAATAAACCATATGACTCGTTGCGATCAAAATTTCGAATGTTGAAGTGTTTTATTTCTAATCGTTATTTTCATACACTTTGTTTAGATTTAAATCTAAATTATAATTGTCCAATGTCTCATCTATAGTTGAATGTAAAATACTAGGTGCGTATATCTATTTTCAGCATGCATGTTTAGTAACTGATTTTATTTGGTTTAGAAGTTCAATAAGTGTGTATTAATGTTGGATTAATGTGAATTGATTGTGTAGCTTGATTTTAGCCTTTAAAAATGAAACGTTGATTTTGATTGTGTATATGTTAATATTTAATTAATGTGACTTGACTATATTAAATTGAATTTAGGTTTTTTTAAATTAATCATTTATGATAATTCATTAAAAAATTTAATTTTTCGGTTACCATTTTGAATGACAATATTTAATTTCTATTGACCTGTATCATTTTTTTTTCAAATTTGTGAAATGAAATCTTATTAAATTTTCAGTTACCATGTTTTAATGGTCATGATTGATGATTTATTTTGACCTTTAAGATTAAGTTTTGTAGCATTTTTATGGGTGATCATGATCGATGGCTTAAACTTTGGGCCTGCAAGAGGCAACCAGGTGCCACATTGATGGTTTATAGTTTTGATTCTATAATTGGCATTGTCAGAAAATGAGGTTGGAGTTTGTTAGTATTTATGTTGTCCTTGATGATATTTGCAAAATACATAAAAATATATTGTGTATAAGTCATTTTGTAACTCATCAACGGTTGACATGCTTATCAGCATCCGTTGATGAGGTAACTTATCAATGGATAAGTATGTAACATGCTATAAAGTCTCAACGGATAAGTTATCAGTTGAGGTGTTAGTTGATAGTTTTCTAAGTCATGTTGACTATCAATGGATATGCATAATAGGTTAGCTAATTATATATAGGTTGTGCTTTATAATTCTGTATAAGTGATATGATACTTCAACGGATGAGGATTCTACACCAATGGATATATAACACCTTCAACGGATAACATTCAACTTGTCAACAGATAATCAGCCTAAACGAATAATCTCTACAACAATGTCTTGATCCTAACATTTGATGGTGACTTGTCATGGCTGACTGATCACATGGGTTGATGGACTTCAAAATAGCATGATAGCCAATATTGGAATCGAAGAAAGAAAAGAAACATTCCTTTTTCTAAGCAAGCAAATTGTATGATAAAATCAAGAAATATTTGTCAAAGACAATCAGACAATTTGCATCACATGAAGACAAGGAATGGAGCAGCAATCCTGCAAATAGTTTGACTTCGAAACATTCTCTTTTTGTTGGGTTTGTAAACTTGGGGTATTTATAATCCAAGTGTAGCATTACTTTAGATAGAGAAAACATTAAGCATACACTTAGAATTGTTAGGTTTTCTTGTAAACACAAAGCTTTGTAACAAGCAACTGTGTATTCATACACAGATTATTTCTTCAATATAATTCTCAGGTGGAACAGAAAAATTTCACCTAAAAATTTTAATATTGTGTGTTACATTTGTTTTATTTTACTTAGCATATTTCACTCCTATTCTAGATACAAATTGTTTTAGCCCCATCTACCATCTTGTGGTGTATTGATTGGATTTAACAATTGGTATCATAGATGTTAATATATTTTTAACAAAGTTGGGCCCACTCAAATGGGCCTATTTAATAAAAATACAAACACATGGTTTGGGCTAAATCTAGAACCGACATAAATAAATTGAAAGTAATATAAGATCATATATTCGAAAACCAGTATTCAGAAACCAGTGGTGATGCAAAACCGATGGCGAGGCAAAACTATGGATTACGTAATCTGTGGATTCATATTGGTTGTTTTAATCTTGACCTTACAAACAAATCAAATAAAATATGGACGATTAAGATCTTTCGATGTTATTTTTTGATTGCATATATAAAGAGAGAGGTAATGCACAAACATTTTATCATTTAACATAACTTACTAGCAGGGACGGACCTTGGGCTGGGCTAGGGTTGGCTCCAGCCCAGGTCAAATTTTGGGAGCCCATTCAACATTTATACTACATGTAATTTCAGTCCAGGTAGGATATTTTTAATAGCCCAGTTATTCTTTATCAATTAGCCTAGCCCAGTCCAAATGAGAGAAAATTGCTCAGCCCAATACAGAATGAAAAGAGGCGCTGCAACTTAAAATTTTAAAAACATACTGTAATAGAATATAGAGTAGTAATAGAATTCATTGTAGAATTGATAGACACAATGAAGCTGGGCAGACAAGTAGACAAAAAGAATCAGGCCGCATGGGAACAAAGTAGTTGGTATTACTTTTTATTTGTTTTATACAGTATACTTTAATTAATTAGTATTATACAGTATTAATTATTTGCATCATCTATATTTTTCTTCTTCTTCTTTCTTCCCTTCGGAAGCTTCTTGTCAAACTGTTTCATGGGCGTGTGGGGGCGCGTAAAACAAATCGGTGGCACGTGGGGCGCGTAAAAAAAATCGGCGCTGTGCGGCTATAGTTTTAGCCCGGGTGGTTTCAATTTCCTGGGTCCATCCCTGCTTACTAGAATATCCAATCGAAGTGGCCGGTTGATATCTTAACCTTTTTAAGTGCAATCGAAGTGAGCCGAGTGATTTGTCGGCACTACTCACGAATATCCTTAGTGGATTGCCTTTCTAAGTGTCGACCAACGGTACCCCCAATTCTTATGTAGTAAGTATCAAAATAGTTAGAGCTCAAAAAATAAGTATCATCACAAATATGTGAAGATATGAAAATTTGCACACACAAATTCGTATTTATACTACCAGTATATTGTAAGATTTTTTTTCTTTCATGTCAATTGTCTGGAATAACTAGTTATCATTAACACTCTTTTATATTCCCTTTCCTATGTTAAATTAATCCTATGCTATACAGATCCAGAAGAGCAATCTACAGTTTCCTATGATGACGAAGAGCATGAAAAAAAAGAAGAAATTAATCAATGCAAAAGTTTGTGCAGGTCAAGAAACGAGATCTCTACCGTACCAATGGTAAATATTGTTATGCCCATAATGATTTGATAAAATTCCTTATCGTAAATTGTTAATCCAAAATTCAATTGCAGCTCAAGCAAAGTATCTTCGGTATAAAAAAGGATTATTCATGGTACATCAAGGTGGTCACGAATATTTTGTAGATTTCGTGTTTTTTAGATTCTTATTAACTGCTTATTATAAAGTTTATTTTTTTGAAAAATTTTGTTAAAAAAAGAGCATTTCCATTTGGAATCAGGGAAACTAATATGTGAAGTTCTCTGTTTTTTTTTTGTTTACCAGAATGCAAGTATTTCAAGGAATCCGCGGTGGTATGCTAGAAAGGTAATACCCTGATATCGAAACAAGCGGAAATGACCAGCAGCAAAATGATAATTAGACCAATGTCCCATGATCCGGCGTGCTTCCGATCCACATCACGCCTACTGTATTGAGGATGTTGATTAGAAAAATTCGGACATGGATCAGACGCCGAACTCACAGTAAAGAACATCCTCCTACCAATCGCTCTGCCACTGACGTTGTTCATGCTGCTGATTGGGATACTGTATCCAGAACACTAATGTTGTTTTAGTTGGCATGAATGAATTAGGAGGGAATGGAATGAGATTTTGAACTAAATTATGGTAAAATTTTAATACTTTTCATTCCTTCCTCATTCCATCTCTAACAAAATATATAAGAACTCTCCCTATTTTGGAAGGAATGCTCCATTCTCCCCCTTACCCATTTTCTTCACAAATCTCATCATAGAAAATTTGTACCCATTCATTTTTTTTCAAATCTTCCCTCCAATCTCTATAGTTTCCCTTTATTTTTACTCATTCCATTCCATTTCATTCTCCCCGACCAAACACAACATAAATTTTTTTACTAAAATTTGATGTAAAACCTTGAGAAAAATTTCATTTTCATTTTCTTAGAAATTTGTATAAGATTAAGAACCCACTTTCCTGTATTCAGATACAACTAGCTTTATAGCCCGTGCGAGGCACGGGCATGTTCTAGCTATATTTTAGTTTTGATCCGATCACAAAACTTGCATTGCTCATTGTATATGTTGTATATTGAGGGCGGTCTTTCTAAATTGCGTAGTATCATCACTTCAAATGATTGAGCATGTAAACAACTCTGCAATTTCATTTCTTTGGGGTAAGCACAAAAAAATTAGGAGTCATGCTGCCATGTACGAGTTTACATAAATATGAAGCCAATGTATCCCAAGTACAAACTAATAATATATACCGGTTGACTTCGTATGGAAAAATTCTTGGAGTCACGAAGTAGCCATTTCACAGCACGAGTGGTGCGAGGCACACCAAACATGTAAACATCCTTGCGGAAGCTTAAGCGACGCTAAGCAATCTTCTATGAATCATAAACGAATAAGAATATCATAAACATATATATAGAAGTTGAATTTTGAAAGTGCAAGCACTGTGTAGATACACAAATGTATCTATGATATACAATTTATTTAAAAACGGTCCCAAACAAAATAATCCTAAGATGGTAAATAGTACGTAACTGATAACATTAAAATAGTGCTTTATAGTAACATAAAGAGCATTTAATTGTAATGTGTAATACTCAAGGGTCTTTTGGTTTCTTGGTCAGACTTGCCTCCTCATTAATACCAACTTCTTTGACGATAGGTTCTGAATTGGTAATTTTAGAGAACCGTGAAATCGTGTATCATTGAATGAGGTAACTCCACCTCAAAGGCACATATGTTGTTAAGCATGGGAGGGCGTCCTGCATATATATTTCCTATGATGTGGATGCGTGGAGATTGGTTTGATCAGATCTTACAAATTAATTTTTACTATAGTCAATGTCTCTGTGAAGACTAAGAAATGTAGGTGAAAGTGTACCTGGATAATTTCAGTTATGATGTTTTCAATGGGGATGCGTCTAAGCCGCTCGACTTTCTTGTTGAATAGGGTGAAAGTTGTTTTTGTTAAGCCATATGTTAGTCCAACAGTTAGCATGTAGCTGTAATAAGTAAATGTTAATTGACTTTGGCCAGAATTGCTTGCATAAAAGAAAGGCAGTGTTATACATTATCTCACAAAAGAGGATTGTAGAGAACTTTGATATCCAATGGATTAAACATGGGTAAAAGGCATCGTTTCCTCTTGAATGAGCATGTAGGACAATGCTATTATATCATATTACATTAGTACATTAGATTCTTGGAAAAATTTGAATCATTATTCCTGATCTCCTCTATGTCCTATTGTGCCACTTGTCAAATCATGTACTACCACTAAAGGTGCTAGCCACAATGCAAGTAATTTAAGTTTAAATTGTGGGGTTTTTTTTTAAACCAAAAATCGAATTTAGTAAGAAGGCCTGAAAGTGAAAATGGGTCTTTTTAATCTTACTTTACTAAGTCATTATTTGGTCAAAAGAAATATCTCCAACTCTATTACAAGCACGCTTTTTTCATGTGAAACATAACTTGTTGGCTATATGATCGCACCTACACAAGCTTGATAACATATAAACCTATCATTTTCCCCCTTTTTTATGTTAAAAAAAGGGACTCTCGTGTTGCTTAAGCATACCATATAAGCTAACTACACGTTGCTATTGCATTTTCCAATTCATTTTAACCAAGAGTCAGTCCTAGGTATCAATCAACCAAATAATATTTAGATAGAGGACACGGAGATTAAGTTGAAAAGTTATAGAACGCTAACTTTAGAAGCCTCTGAAAGTTATAGAAAGCTAACCAAATAATGCTCGTTGTCATATATATCGTATATGTGCAATTCCACAATGCAACTCCTCCTCTCAAAATACTGTACTGTACATCTACCATGTTACCCTATCAAAATACTGTACATCTACCATGTTACCCTATCAAGGTGAAAACATAAACAAAGCTTTCTTAATAACTTCTATAATCAATAATAAAAATTAATACATTGCTTACTTTAACTGATGAGGGTATGTTCTGAGATTGTCCCACATTTGATCTTAACTTTGACATGTGGGTGAACTAATGTTCTAAATGTTTCCTCATTAGCCCCGACAAATATATCTCAGCCTCCATGCCAGAGGCAACATTGTTTTTAATAAAATCATCAGTTTTGAAGTCCTCTTCCCTTTCAAGAGCTCATCCAGTATTTTGTGGTTCACCAACGCATAACATATACCTGTCAACAATTAGCGCATACATTTAAATGAGTTACCGCAATTTTATGCTAGCTTTTAAGCTAAGCGAAGTAGCACCGTGACGAATCATAAGACGTACATGAAAACTGAAACCTATTCTTCGCATTCCGATCTTTCACTAAGATTATTTTAGCGTTTTACTGTTTTCCAATGTCCCTTATTTGTGGTCGTTACTTTCCTTTAAACAAAGAACTCCAGTTTAAAAACCTATAAACGATCAAACATTTAAAAATCCACACTATTATTAATTATACGATAGAAGGGAACATAAGTTCAATGGGAAACCAATGAAAAGCCTAGGTATACCCTAGCAGCACCTGCCCAGATCAGGCACCAACAAAATGTCATAAAATCGACTAAATTTTACTATATTACAAGTTACAACAAATCTTTCCCCTTCTTGCATATTTTTTTTACCGTTACTTATATGTTCGCTCCACATAAACTCATTAATATATCTACAAGTGTAAACTTTTCTTGTTCCTTGACTTTAAAAAGGGTCTAAAAGCAGTTGATCAAAATTTTCTATTTCTGCTTTAGAAGAGCTAATGCCACACTTCAGTAATAATACAACTAACTTTGCATTTTTTATGCATTTTTGAGTAAACAACAAAAAAACTAATTGTGTCAACTGAGAGTTGCACTCAGCAAGGAATCTTAGAGCTACCACGTTTTGTAATGGCCTAATTCTTACCTTACTGCAGAAGAATAAAAAAAAGAATGCAAAACACATGAATGTATTTGAATAAACATAAAGTAGGTAGCAGGTGAAACACAATGGATTATGAACATGACAATGGGCTTTGTTCATTAGGGTAAATGCACAACCATCTCTTTTAATATGGTTTTAATGTTTGACGTTAGAGGCTAAAAGCAACGTCAAAGTTAGAACAGTCGATGAGTTGCCATGATATACACGCACACACTGAAAGACACCAGAACTAATATTGTCAACTAAAACATATCTGAATGTTGCAGTGGACAAACAATATGGCTGAGTCACTATTTTTTTCTCTCTCTCCCTTTTATATACACACACTAGTTCACTACTATTAATAACTTTTACATCCATTGCTCCCAAACCCATATTTGCAACTGCATTTATAGGCAACACAAGCATATAAAATGACACATTGCATATACTTGGACGATTGAGGCCTGGTGTGAAGCGAGGTACGTACATAGTCAATGAATGATACACATATAGGTAATATAAACGGGAGTCAATGGACATTTTAATAAATCTCATTACTAAAACAAATATATCACTCTGAAGATGGGTAAGTCAAATTTAGAAACTCTTCACACCAAATTACATTATATAATTAAAATTCTGATAAAAGCTTAAAATATGTAAATGTATGCTTAAAATGATAAAATGAATATAATTATAAATATCAGTGTCTTAATACCTGCAACTGTTAAATTTTAAACAGGGTAAATGCATGATTTAGGTAAAGAATTATAATGGTATTGACAATTGTTATAAGGATGGTGTGAAACTGGAAAGCACATTAAAAAGAGTAAAATTCATAGGACTTGTCAGTAAACATATTATCAGACATAAAACCAGTGAATGTTCAAAGTAATATTTGCCACAAAGGCTACCAAAACTCAATTTCAAATGTGGATGAGACTAAAAGAACAGGTTGTGAAATCAATCAATCTTTTCTCGTCTACTTCTCATCAATATTATCATCCACCGATTTGAACACATAACAAAAAGAATAGAGACTTAGTTTTCAGAATGGCTATTAGCAATGTGATTATATTGTCAAGGAAGTGCCTCACGAACATGAGAATTTGGCTAATAAAGGAAACTACGCTTTAATTGGCTCAGTATAAATAGTTTAATTAAGCAATTACTCCACGTTCATCGCTCGATCCTAAATCATAAAGAATAAGGCACAATGTTGACATTATCCTACTTTTGCCAAAATGCCAGATGTCTAAATGCCATCCATACTGTGATGAAGAGATTAGGACCACTTTGAAATGGCCTCCAATTTTCACTGTCCCAAAGCTTTAGAAAAGTATAACTTGATCTTACTCAAGAAAGTCAAACATATCAATTTCTACAAACTAAGGGTAAATTTGAAAGTAAAAGCTGAGTACCCATAAATAGGAGTACAGTAATATAGGACAATCAACAATACAAGCCGATTCAAATGATGCCAGGATGAATGGATGATGATAAATCACTCGACATAAAGTTAAATACAAACGAAATATATGAACACAAACATCTAACTAATTAAATCAGCACAAAACCCTCAATTAACCCAAACTAACTTTAATCTAAAAAAATGATAAAATTTTGATTTACCTGGGAAGGAGAGGATTAAGGTTCAAACAGATATGGAGGAGATATTACTTGCGCTGCAATAGGCGATAGCTGGAGACCACAGGACAGAAGTTGTAATGGCAGAATTGGGAATTAAGTGTCGAGCTTTGTATCGAGGTCTAACATAAGACGTGGCTTGATTTAGTTGAAGTGGCGCTGAGGTGGCTGATGAACTGGATTAAATTGTCTTACTAAATCCCCTTGTTGTACTATTAAATATATAATAGATGAAAACATGTAGTGTTATAAATTACTATTATAACACTACATATAAATAAAATGTAGTGTTATAGATGAAGTAGGAAAAATAAGTAAAGTGGTGGGACCCATCATTATATAATGTATAAAATGAGTTAGTGGAGAAAATTAATGGATGTAGTTGATTTTTATATTATAAAACTTTACTATTTTAGGAAAGTTTAGAAATGTAAAGAATTGGATGGGACATCCAAAAAGGAAAGTGTAAATAAATGGATGGGACAAGGGAGTAACAAAGCACTTTTTATATCGATTTTTTTTAAATATTGTTCATTTCAATCATGTACTCGATCGGTACTCCCTCAATAAGTTGAAAGTTATTTCAAATACATTTTTTAAAATTGTATTGTGTTTATAAGTCATTTTGTTCGAATCTTGTTTGATTAAAATATTGATAATCATTTCAAGAAAATACAATATAATAATGCACGATTTGTAAAATATTTATAATCACTCCCCACCGAATAAAATATATAATAAAAGAAAAGAATGAACTAAAAGAAAAATTCTATTAAGAAATTAAAAAAGCAAGAAGAGTAAACCCGCCTCATATTTTTTTCTCAGTGTGACAAAAAACAAAACTATGGATGCACATTTATGTGATATCATAAATCAATACATGAAAATATTTTTTCATGCTAAGGGATAATACGGTAAATCAATACATAGAAATATTTTTTGATACGTACTAAGAAATAATGTACAAGAAATTTGAATTAAAAAGATTATTCAAATACGTAAAAAGTCCAAATCCTCTGCACTGAGTTTTTTTTTTTTCTAGTTCGGAGGATATACTAGCACACTCATACTCATACCCGAGCATGCTGCTGATTGGGATATTGTATCCAGAATACTAAATTTACCGGTCCGGACAAAAAAATTGTGCATCCATATCCAAAAGGAACTCGGTCCCAAATGAATGTCATATTTTGTTTTCTAAAAAAATTGGTCCAACGCAAATTTCAAAACTCCAAATATAAGTCTAGGTTTAAAGAAATTTAAATTAATCCGAATGTTTTAAAAGTCAGAAAATTATTCTTTTTTTTTTTTTGAAAAAATCGAAGAACGAAATGAGATTTTTTTTAAAAATTAAAAATATTATCATTAAACTAATATCACAAAAATCATAATATTGAATTAAATAAAGGACTAATAAAATTATAAGTACGGTTCACTGGCCTAAATAAATTCTTGCATTGTTTTTGAGAAATCCCATTCTGACCAAATTTTAAAAAGCCTCGTACGTCCTACATTTTTATTCATCTATATATGCCCGGCCACTAGTTAAATATAGAAAATGAACTGTGATATTGATTATATTTTGGCATTAATCTAGTACGTATTTTTGATAAAATTGGGCCATCCATTTGAATTGAAAACCCATTTTCATATAACAAATCAAATTCATATTCTTTTGTGTTGAACTTGTGTAATTATATAATGTGCACTTTTGATTAGTTAAAAGAAAAATTTTGACTACTAGTATTGGGATTTTCAAATATACCTTGATTATGTTTATTAAAATTATAATTGAATTGTATAGTTAAATTTTTTCCAAATATTAATGCATCCACACTTATAAATTTTATGAGTAAAATAGTATGAATTATAATTTTTTATGAGCAATTCTACGTATCCCAAAAATATTCCCAAATGACGTGACATTGACAAGTGGTTGATTTTAATTCGTGGGCGCATATTTATGCAAACGGGATCCCATATTATTTTAAGAAAATTAACAATTATGCAAGAATTTGGGAATAATTTTATGTTACATTTTGGGGACTCTAGCATTTTTCTTCAAATAAAAAATGTATGCTACACATTTAAAACTTTGACCAAGAAGATGACTTGGTCCAAGAAATTAACTAAAAAATATTGATACATGTTATTAATGCACCATTAATATTGGTATAGGAGTAGCTTATCAAAAGTACTATTATCCACCTAAGAATATTAGTAGATAATATTTAACGATTTCAAATTTCAGAAAGTATTGTCTTAGATCATTTTTTGACTTGTACGTACCAACATCTTTCATAACATTTTACATTTTTTTAGATGGTACGTAAGATTATATACATGGTGTAGTGTAGTATGTGTGTGGATGGATAGCATCAGAGCAAGATGTAGGGCTGATCATTAGTTTATTTGGTGATTTTGTTAAGGATTAAATAAAACAGAATTTAAAGAACAAGAACACCAAAATGGATCAAAATTTTATTGCTATTACAGACTCGAACAACTTTACAATGATAATGTGTAAGTAATATTCATACTAACCCTATCTAACTAAAGAGAAAATTATAATCAATACAACGGATAATCCTATAAGTTGATAGTTTCTGAAATCTCCCATTCTCTGATTTCATATTCTCTGAACATATAATTCTAGTTCCCGAGATCAGGGTATATACAGAAAGCACTTTATTATTTTATTCTCCACATCATAAACTAATGAATTCATTTCTAATATTTTTATCTTAGATGTGCAGGTTTACGATTTTGTAAAGAGGAAGAAGCGTGGTTGCTTTGTTTATCATGCACGTACGCCTAACAATCATAGTTTCTCTTGCATAAGAGCTTCCATTATTTTATAGGTATAGTGTACGAAAGATGTAAATTCTTAAGGGACACTATTGTTTAGTTTTGAAGGTAACAAAGAAACAAGAAAATAGGGTTAAACAAAATGTTAGGAGCATTATCTTCAAAGTTCTTTCACGAAATCCGTCAAATATAGTTTCGTGTAAACATATATGGGCATGGTTTTAAACTAAAATCTATTATAACATGGTATTTCTTAGAGCTGTTAACGAAACTAGCTGTTCGTGAGTAAGCTCGAGCTCGGCTCGTTAAGGGCTCGATTCGGCTCGGTTCGTTAAGAACTCGAGCTCGAGCTCGAACACAAAAAAGTGTTCGTTAAGCTTAACGAGCTCGAGCCGAGCTTTAGGGTGTGCGGCTTGAGCTCGACTCGAGTTCGGTTCGGCTCGGTTCGGCTCGGTAAAAGCTCGAAAAAAATTGTATAAAATAGTAATAATTTATTTTTTTATATATTTTATTATATATATTATATATAAAATAATAATATTTTATTATTATTAAAGAGCTCGGCTCGTTAAGAGCTCGGTTCGTTAAGGGCTCGGCTCGTTAAGGACGTTCAATAAAAGCTCGTGTGCGATTCGATTTCTTAACGAACTCGAGCTCGAACAAACATTTTGTGCATTAACAAAGCTCGGCTCAGTTCGTTAAGAAAAAAATTTCAGCTCGGCTTGTTTAGCTCAAAGTTCGGCTCGGCTCGGTTCATTAACAGCTCTAATATTTCTTTAGTACTTCCATCATGGAATTTAGTACATTCAAACCATAATTGTAGTCAAAATGTCTAAATTTTTTGATAACAATGGTTGTGCCTTGCCACAATGATGAGTCAAATGGTTAAGTTCTTCACTCTTTCAGATAATTGCATTGAAAACAAAGTCTAGGATTTATATGCACTAGTACTCTTATTTTTAAACCTTTAGATTATCAATCACGTTGGTGAATAGACATGTACGGTGAACCATTGTTTGGTAAGAAATTTACATAGAACATGTGTGAAATGATAAATTATAGAAAAAAGGTTTAAAACTTACATATAAGCATATAAGAGTAAGAATAAAAGAAAAATATAACAAACTTATTCAACAATGGAGGAATATTTAAAAAATTCTTTTTTAAATTCATCATTAGTGTGACCCTATCATTATGGAATCTTCTTCTAATTAGCCTTCGACATTATTATTTTGTTTGGACTACTTTTGATCATATATGGGCCTGGTCTAACAAATCTTTTCATCCAATCTTCTTCTAGTAATTAGCCTTTAACATCATTATTTTGTTTGGACTACTTTTGATCACATATGGGCCTGGTCTAACAAATATTTCCATCCAAGTCAAATGTTTTTTAGACATAATATCAGACAAGTCAAATTTGAAAGCAGTGATTCTGAACAAAGACAATGTCAAAAGTCATTCAAATCAAACACCATAACGTTTACTGTTATAACGGAAGCAAGAAAGATTATATGTAGAAGAGAAATAGTTTTATTGATCTTGAGAATAAACAGATTTACAGAGATTTTCAGATGCCTCATATGACTTCAAATGCTTACATGCATTTCTTAATTATAGACACAATCTAATGGGTTAGGTGTGGTAGGTGGGTTAGGTGGGGGTAGGTGGTGGTAGGTGGTGGTAGGTGGGATTCAAGCCATCATTCTAACAAATCTCCACCTTGACTTGAATCCACTTATAAAAACAGATAACAGATGTACCAGATGCATAATAATGCCAGATGTACCAGATAACAGATTTCCACCTTGACTTGAATTCTCTCACAAAAACAGATAACATATGTACCAGATGCATCATAATAATGCCAGATGTACCAGATAACAGATCTCCACCTTGACTTAAATCCTCTCACAAAAACAGATAACAGATGTACCAGATGCATCATAATAATGCCTGATGTACCAGATAACAGATCTCCACCTTGACTTGAATCCTCTAAAAAAAAATAGATAAAAGATGTACCAGATGCATCATAATAATTCCAGATGTACCAGATAAAAAACTCTTCCGCCTCAGATATTGCCCTAAAAGGGTAATCAACAACTCCGAACATTTAGCAAGTCCAAACAATGTTGAAACTTGCTATGTGGAACCGGCTTGGTAAGCATATCAGCTGGGTTATCAGCAGCTATCAACATATCATCTACATATAGGATCAAATAAATGAAAGAACCATTTGCTGTCTTACTGTGATAAACACAGCAATCATACGGACTCCTTGTGTAGCCAATACTTATCATACAGCTGTCGAATTTCTTGTACCACTGCCTCGAAGACTGCTTTAGCCCATACAAGGACTTCAGTAACTTGCACACATAGTCTTCTTTACCAGGAATCTGAAAGCCATCTGGCTAAGTCATGTATATCTCCTCTTCCAGCCTTCCATGCAGAAAAGCTGTCTTCACATCGAGTTGTTCACGCTCTAGATTCTGATGTGCAAGTATCGCTAGTAGCACCCTGATGGAAGTGTGTCAGACCAAACTGTGCTGATTTACTACTAGTACTTATGATTCTGATTCTGACTGTGGTTGTTGAACTTCTTGTTGTGGTTCACTCTCATCTTGAGTGACTTCCTGCTCCACCTATTTCTCAACACCACCACTTTCTGAAACAATCGTAGATCCACGATTTATCAGATAACCTGATGTACTAACTGCTTCCGCCAAGAATCTTCTAGTTAGTCCAGCATTAGAGAGCATGCAACTAGCTCTCTCCAGAAGTGTCTGATTCATACGCTCTGCTACACCATTCTGCTGTGGTGTATCCCTGAATGTATGATGCCCAGAAATCCCTTCTTTCTCCAGAAGTATCTGATTCATACACTCTGCTAGCTACACCATTCTGCTATGGTGTATCCCTAACTGTATGATGCCTAGAAATCCCTTCTCTCTCCAGAAGTGTCTGATTCATACGCTCTACTACACCATTCTGCTGCGGTGTATCCCTGACTGTATGATGCCTAAAAATCCCTTCATTTTTACAGAACTCATCAAACTCAGGTGAGCAAAATTCCAGACCATTATCAGTTCGCTGCCTCTTAATCTTTTCCGAGGATGCGACAGTAACGGAACCTGATAACGTAGAACCTTGAAGAAGATACAAGGTACCACGTTTAACACCTTTCAAAACCACATTAGAACCCTTGCAGACATGTAGAACTCCACCTTCACCTTGAAAACTGAAACCCTTGCTGTCTAACGTACTCAAAGATATCAAATGCTTTGTCATAAGTGGAACATGCCTAACATCATTCAATGTGCAGAATTTACCATCATGTGTCTGAATTTTAATCGAGCCTATTCCAACCGTCTCACAAGCAAAACTGTTAGCCATAGAAATCTTGCCACCGTCTACTTGCTCGTAGGTTGTAAACCACTCCCTGCGCGGACATATATGGTAAGACGCTCTAGAATCAAGAATCCACACATCAGAGTGATGTGTGTCCTTGACAGCAACTAGAGCAATATCTTCTTCAGAAGTAGCATCAGCTACAGCAGCAGTATCTGTCAAATTATCCTGTTGCTTCTTTTTCTTGGGACAGTCAGATTTCCAGTGTCCCTTCTCCTTACAGTAATTACAGATATCATTAGGTTTTGGACCCTTAGGAACTGATTTCTTCCCTGACTTTCCATGTCCATTACTCCCGCTAGCTACCAACCCTGCAACGATTATCTGCACCTGTACCAGCCGCCTTATGGCGCAGCTCTCTAGAATGAAGAGCAGATCTAACCTCCTCTAGAGAAATAGTATCTTTACCAACAATAAACGATTGAACAAAGTTCTTGTACGATAATGGTAAAGAAACTAACAGAATCAAAGCAGCATCCTCATCTTCAACTTTAACATCAATATTACGCAATTCTAATAAAATTTTGTTTAATTGATCTAAGTGATCTCAAAGAGGCATACCTTCCTGCATTCGCAGACTGAACAGACGTTGCTTCAGCAACAACTTGTTTGTTAAAGACTTCGTCATGTAAAGACTTTCAAGCTTCAACCACAGACCAGACGCGGTATCCTCCTCCGCGATTTCAGTAATTATATCATCTGCAAGACACAACCGAATTGTTGAATGTGCATTTTCTTCTAGAATGGCCATCTCAGCGCTTTCAGGAACTTTCGTCGATTTTTTTTAACGGCGCCCAGAGCCCCTGTTGCTTTAACAGAGCACGCATCTTGATTTGCCACAAACTGAAACTATTTCTCCCAGTAAATTTGTCAACCTTGACGCTAGTACCACCAGACATCTTTCTCTCAGAATCGTATACATGAACAGAATCGTATATGTGAATAGTACCGTATACGTGAACAGTGCCGTATGAACAGTACCCGTGAAAAGTTCCGGTGAACAATACCTGTGAGCAGTGCCCGTGAACAGTACCGTGAACAGTGCCGTATGAACAATACCATATGAACAGTGTCGTCTTCTCCGGGGATGAACAGTGTCGTCTTCTCCGGTGATGAACAGTAACTCCGCCTGAACATGTCGTCATCTCCGGCGATGAACAGTACTCCGACGAAAAATTCCGGCGAGCTTAAAAAAAATTCCGGCGAAAATTTTGTAGCAGCTTCAACCAAAGCTCTGATACCAATTTGTTATAACGGAAGCAAGAAAGATTATATGCAGAAGAGAAACAGTTTTATTGATCTTGAGGATAAACAGATTTACAGAGATTTTCAGATGCCTCAGATGACTTCAAATGCTTACATGCATTTCTTATTTATAGGCACAATCTAAGGGGTTAGGTGTGGTAGGTGGGTTAGGTGTCGTAGGTGGGGGTAGGTGGTGGTAGGTGGGATTCAAGCCACCATTCTAACATTTACCTAGTTTTATGATCATAATGTATGATCGTATGGAGATTATTCACTCAGAGTCGGTCATTTGGAGATAATTCACACATAGATTATCCTCGTTAACTACAGATTAAGATTACACAACTAGATACGTGTATACAAACATTTATATTCGAATTCGAGTCGAATTTGAGCAAATTATAAGCATATAAATTCAACTCCAGACTGGATCCAAATGAGTAATTAAAAATATGAGCCGAATCCGATGTTCGCACATATTCGACTCGTTTTCACCCCTAGTCTGTGTTGGAAATTAATCTTAATTTGTTTTAGTATAATTTGAATAAGTCAGCAATATCTGGTTTAATATGGTAAGCAAGAATAGGTCATAGTTCAGTAGCGTTGTTTTAGGTGATCACGTAGAAGTGGAGTAGATGTAGGGGTAGTTCCTATCTTTTAGCAACCACCTTTGCTGTTAGTTTGTTTTTCTTTAGTACACGTTCAAGATAAATACTCTGAATGTTCTGTTTTGTAATCAACACTTCCAGTTTTTCCTATACTTGGTATCAGAGCTTGGTGTTAGGTCTGTGCATGCCTAAATATCAACCAAAACATACAGAAGAAACCATGGAAATGCCCAAGACAAAGGAAGGTGCTGTGGGTTTGAGCTATCCCATGTTAACGAGAAGCAATTATACAGCATGGTCCCTAAAGATGAAAGTGTTCATGAAGGCGCAAGGATTCTGGGGTGCAATTGAACAAAAGGATCCCAAAGTAGCCGTGGATGAAAGAACGGTGCAGGTGGCCCTTGCAGCGATATATCAAAGTGTGCCAGAGGATATATTGATGACCACTGCTGAGAAAGAAACTGCTAAGGAAGCTTAGGAAGTGAATAAGATGATGTGTATGGGAGCATAACGTGTAAAAGAGGCAAAAGTGCAGACACTAAAGGGAGAATTTAAATCTCTGATCATGAAGGAAACGGAACAGATAGACAATTTCTGCATGAAGTTGAGCGGAATCGTGACCAATATAATGGTAGTTGGAGAAACGATGGAAGAATCATGTGTTGTGAGAAAGATTTTGCGAGCTGTTCCTGATAAGTTTCTTTAGATAGCTTCAAATATTGAGCAGTTTGGAGATGTCAAGTCAATGACGGTCGAAGAATTAGTGGGTCATCTAAAAGCTCACGAGGAAAGGATGAAGGGCAGGTCCGAGAGTGTAGGTGGGCAACTTCTCTTGTCATCTCAGAATCAAAGAGCTAGAGGTGGGTCTTTTCGTGATAAGAGTAGGATAAGGTGCTACAACTGTAACATCTTTGGTCACTATGCTTCAGAATGTAGTAAACCATGACGAGAACGAGAGAAGAGACAAGAACCGAACCTCTCACAGATCAAGGATGATGAGCCAGCATTGTTATAGACAGTAGTATTGTGCTAGACGGGCAAACAAAAGTGTTAGATGGGCAGGATTCTTTTAAAGCCAAACGGGCTAAGTTTAAGTGCCAAATGGGCAAAGAAGTTGAAAGCCAAACGGGCTAGGATGAAAGCCAGACGGGCTAAGCCAAACGGGTTAATACAAGTTTAAGATTATGGGGGTGATTATTGGAAATTAATCTTAAACTTATTATTTAGATATTTGTTTTATTTGTTTTAGTATAATTGGAATAAGTCAGCAATATCTGGTTTAATATGGTAAGCAAGAATAGGTCATAGTTCAGTAGCGTTGTTTTAGGTGATCACGTAGAAGTGGATTAGAGGTAGGGGTAGTTCCTATCTTTTAGCAACCACCTTTGCTGTTACTTTGTTTTTCTTTAGTACACGTTCAAGATAAATACTCCGAATGTTCTGTTTTGTAATTAGCAGTTCAAGTTTTTCCTATAGTCTGGTCATATTTAACAACGACGAACAAACCTTTGCAACTTTATATGTATATATTTTGCGAGGTAGGAGAGAGAGGTAGTGATGTTGCTCCTGGATTTTTCACTCTAGATGTAACATAAGAGTCGAAATCCGATTACAACAGAAATAGGTTATAGTTATTATTTTTATTCTTTTGATTTAAATAATGTTAATATATTATAAAATTTATTTTGAGTTTCATTATTAAATTATTTGTACTCCATATTTTTTAATAATATTAAATATCAAAATTAAATAGAAACAGAACTATCGCATTGGTGCAATGAACATCTCTACTACCAGAAGGACCTCTTGACTAAGCCAATTTACTAATCAGCAATAAAAAGATATATATAGTCCTTGTTAGTCGCCTCAACTCAATATCTCTTTATTACGAAAGGAAAAAGGGACAAACCGATACACCCCATTTTAAGCAAGTAATTTTGTCTCAATTTCTTAGGTATCACTACTAGAAAAAACCCCTACGACATCGGTTAAAAACCGATGTCTTTTCTGAAATTGAACCGATGTCTTCGCGTGTGATGTTAAAAGTCTGAAGTTTAGACATCGGTTTTTAACCGATGTCTAATACATATTTACACATCGCTTTTCATCAGTTATATTATAGAACCGATGTTAAAAATATTCCAATACATCGGTTTCACTAGTTCATTTTCGTACTTTTCACATCGGTTTATTATCAATACCTGTTGTTGAATTTTGTATTAACAACGGTTTTCAAAATTAAGCAATGTTGTATGCCCTTATTAACATCGGTTTTAGACATTGGTTATTTTCAATATGATGTTATTTCTGCTTTTTTACATCGTTTTTCACTTATATGTGTTGTTAATTTTGCTTGATTGCATGTATTATTCCTCCTATATTCAACAGCTAGAACCAAAACAACAACAAAAAAAGTAAACAAACGGAACTTGGATGGCATTTCTCAACTATTCATTACCAAATACAACATGCAATTTACATTGGTGAGGCACGGGTTAATCAGCTCTTCTTGCGTCCTGGTTCGAGCCTCTTTAAACAACATTGTACAAAAATATTTCTTTTTACATATCTCATGGATAACAAAACCATGAATGAAAAGATGAAAAAAAATATAACCCTGATGCAGCAAATTGAATTATTAGATTAAGATCTAGCTTGAGCAGCAACCAGATTTCCTGGGAGCGGATGAATTGTCTTTGACATTGATGGTTTCTCCTTTAGATGGAAGGGAAGAAGCAGATTCATTCCCAGTTTCAACTGCCTTCTTGCTGACAATTTGATATATCTGTGAGAGAACTTCCTTGAAAGCATTTTTAACATTAGTGGCCTCTAGTGCAGAAGTCTCCATGAAGTAAAGAGATTCCCTCTCTGCAATCGCTTTTGCATCCTCAGTTGAAACATCAGAAAGGTGCTGAAGATCTGATTTATTGCCAATCAGCATTACAACAATGTTGGGGTCCGTATGATCTCTCAACTCTTTCAACCACCTCTCGATATTTTCAAAAGTGATGTTTCGAGTGACATCATACACAAGTAGAGCACCAACAACTCCACGATAATAAGCACTGGTAATGGCACGGTATCTGCGACAAACAGGGGGTCAGATCGAAGTGCAAAGTTGCCACTAAAAGGTTTCAAAAGTCTAGTATGTTATCATAAACTAGCACTTTCAAGTTTCAAGTACATAAACTGGGTATACAAATTTAAGATCTGCATACGACTAATCACTTCACATTATCTAGATCCAGAAAAACCATTACTACAAAGTGAGAAGGGCTTTCGCTGCTTATGATTCGATAATACAGTGTTGAGGGCCCACTGGTTCAATTGATCAACTACATATAGACACAGTATTCACAACCAATTAGTAAATGTACCCGTTAGTTCTACTATTCTACTATTTCCTTGTCATCTGACAATTAGTATGATGATCACCAACTGACCAAGACAGACATTTCTACACCATATCGATTTTGGATAATTAAGGTTAACATAAGGAAGACATTATCTTTTCCCTTATATCAGTGGCAGACACAGCAGCTTATAAAGGACTGATCGGCATAATAGAAGCATTCTTACGAGAAAGATCGATATTTTAGTAAGAAACACGTAGAGCACCCAAATACTATAAAAATATCAAGGTGGCGTACAGCCTTAAACAGTAACATATCAAATACAAGTTATCTACTCTACCTAGTTCAACTATAATTAACACTAAATTACCAAATCAAACAAAGGTAACCATATGCAGGGGGACTAAGGAAGCAGGAGTACTCATGAAGATACCTCAAGTAAGCATAGCAAGAAACCTATTTTTTGCTATGAAGATGTAATGATTTCACTAACACAGTTTGGAAGATTTGTTTTTACTGCACAAATAACAATTATTAATGACATTAGGTTTCTGCAAAATAATATGGTTTCAAGTACAATATTTGCTTTTATTTTTTCATCTCTCGAGGTAACTTGCATACCTGCAAAATGCCTTGTTTAAATCAGCCACATTCAGATTGGGAAGAAGGTTGAATACATCCTGCAATTTTCACAGATACAAGCTTAATTAAACATGACCCAGTTATGATATTTAAGAGTATGTATTTAGGTTGATAAAACGGACTTAGAGCCCAGTCATATTGGCATTATTTGGATTACAGGGGAGCATAAATGAAGTATAAATGTATATTCATAAATTACCTATAAATGGTATGAAATCTCATGATTTAAGGGAAGCTTTTCATCAATAACAAGATCAAGATAATTCTGTATCAAATACGCTAACACTACTTTCTTCTTCAAATATGCTAAAACTACTTTCTCGATTTCCTCTTGGTCCATTCCTACATACACAAATTCTCCGAGATAATATATAGATTAACAGAACAAGAAACCTTCATCAAGAAGCAAAAGATGAATAGGAAAATAGAGTAAATTCCAGAGAGAGAGAGAGATTTATTCATAGTCTGTACCTTATCGAGAGGAACAGAAGCAACCGCATCGTGCACATCTTTCGATTTCACAATTAACTGGTCAACTAATCGAATAATTCGAGACGGTGAGAGATTAATTTGCACATTAGAGCCTTTAAGTTATGAAAAAATAAAGTCAAGTATAAAACTAATTCAATCACTATAACAAAACAGTCAAATACAAACACAAATTTAAATCAGATGCATAATAACTAATTAATTAATTATACACAAATCGAAAACAACCTTTCTTTTTATTTCTCGAATTAAGTGAAGAAATGGCGAAGTTGAGAGCGAAGGCGAGAAGAGCGGCGGCGCCAGCAGCTCCGATGAGAGCTATGATGTTGTTGTGTTTATCCTTTCTCTGTTTTGCCATTTATAAATCGAGAGAGAGAGAGAGAGATGTAGGGGGGGAGAGATGTGGGGAGGGAGAGGGAGAAAGTTAGGGTTACGTTTGAGAAGGGGGAAGAAAGGGAGAGAGCTCAATTGATTTTGGTTTGGGGAGAAATAAACTCGACTGATGAAGTTATCTTTTTTGTTTAATTAGTTTTTTACGAATTTTGTTTTAAAATTTTATTGTTTAAGTGGACAGCTGTATGGGGTTTGAACATGGGCGGGATGGGAAATTTAGTTTAAGGGGGAAAATTTTGTTAAGGGGGAAAGTAATTGCAGAAAATTTTCTAAGGTGGGGAAAAAGATAGGGGAGGTCGAGTTGTTAAATTTTTTTAAAAAGAGTTTTAGACATCGCTTTAAAAGGTAACTGATATCTGAAATTTTTAGTCATCACTTTAAATGACAACCGATGTCTAAGTCATTGTTAGAATTTTTTATTCTAAGTTTTAGACATCGCTTGTTTTGTAAAACTGATGTCTCATTTATATAAGACATCGGTTTAAAAATTACCGATGTAAGAAAGGCTTTTAACATCGGTGGCATTTGGAACCGACGTCTTAAGTGCGATGTCTAATCTTGTTTTTTTAGTAGTGTATTACACTAAGAAAATTGTTGCGTAAAATATAGATGTGCAAGTGTACACAATCGCAAGCAAGTAATATAGTAATAAATACCGAAAATCGTTCATCAAGGACTGTATATTCGTATCAATCGCAAGTAATATCTAACAACTTGGTTATCGAGCACAAAAATTGTTGATGGTTTTTATAACTAATTTAATTAATAAGAACTAGATTAATCAACTAAATTATACTAGAGAAGAGAGTGTAATGTGTTTCAAATTTGAGAAGATAAGTCAGGATAAGTACTCCCCCCTAACACATGAAAATCATTGATAAAGTTGTAGAGCACTTAGCAAATTCACAGCCTACTAGCTAGAATTCAATTGTCACAGGTTTCTCTCGAAATCACTATGGTATAATTCCAATTAAATAAACTAACATATGTCCAATCCAATTTACTCTTCAGAATGTAATTATGCACCAATTCACAAAGCTATGCAAGGTCAAAATATATGTCTATACTGCAACAATATTATAATCAAAAGATATATAAGCATGCACCATTCAAGTCTCATGTCAATTAAATATAACCCTCTTGGTATTATAATTAACTCGTTAACTTACTAAAGTTTATCAGACAATAGCAAGTATTAGCAAGAAAATCACTTGAATGAATAAACCGTGGCACTGCATACAATACTCCTTAACAAAACACCAATAATCACATGCTAGGGTTCCATAAAAATCCCAACTTTATAAAATTAGTTCATAATTAAAATCTTAAACGAATCCAAGAATTGATAGCACATATTCATGATGTAAAAAGTTAAGGAGAGAATTCTAAACAAAAAGTTGAAGAAAACAAATCCAGTTGAACGCCTTCAATGGCTGAAATCTCCTTCTTCTAGCTTCTTCTTTCTCTTGCCTGTGCCTCCCTCTTTTTCTACGATGTGTGTATCTCAATTAGGTCTGCTCTCTAATAATAATATCCTCTAATAAAAGTATTTTTAATTATTTAATACAATTACAAGGAGATTTCCCAATAAAAATTGAATTCCAAAAAAGGAAATTCGTAATTGACTTTTGGGCTCTATTTCTGGGCTGATGCAGTTGAAATCTGATATCAAGACCACTTCTAAATTGAAACCCTTATCATAAGCTTTCCGTGGGCTATTGAATCGTAAAAAACGGACTTCTGGAACTCTAGATATGACCCAAACAGTGTAGACTGCGCAGCGATCCATAAAATCCGAATTTTAATCAAATTAACTTCCAACTCTTTCTATTTAAACTTCAAGCCCACCTTTATTATAACTCCTTGATACCTACAATAAAATATTAAAATTTATTAAATAAAAATCCAAATCAGTGCAGAATTACTTAAATATAGGGACAATATTAAGATTAAATGCACGCTTATCAAAAATGCTTTATATCTACATATGAAACTTCAAATCCTCGTAGCAAGAAACAAGATCCATTCCTTAGGGTCCATTTGGATTGGGGGTTGATAAGGGTTGGGTTGGGTCGGGTTCAAATTTAAAATTTCATTTTTGTGAAAATTTTAAAAGTAAAGTGTTGGGTTTTGGTAGTTTATGAAAGAACCAAAATAGTACAACATATTAAATCCAAAATTCAACATTTTACTTCTAAAATTTTTTCAATAACGAATTTTTAAATTTGAACCCGACCCAACCCAACCCTTCTCAACCCCCAATCCAAACGGACCCTTAGTTTCCAAAAATTATGTCAAGAGCCTATAAAAACTAGGCATGAAAGTTTCCATTATCTAACATCATCAACAAATTGTACACATGATCAATCCTAGGCTTAGAGTACCCTTACTAGTTGTTACAACAACGAATGGAGGCTACCAAAAGTAGCTAGTACAAGAATGAGCGAGCAGCAGAAGTAGAAGCAATGAACAATTCAAGCGATGGCTTGTTAGTCGCCTTTGTTAAACTTGACTCACTAATGTTGCTTTACAGCTCGTATTGGCATCGATCATAACTATTCCATGTAAAATGTGTATGTTAGGACTTAGTTGCGTTTACAAATATAAACTATTTATCAATTTATTTCACATACATTTAAACATAAATGATGATCAAGAGAACATTAAAAATGACATATTGTACCCAACTCAATCTAAATAACCTAGATTTTAATCCCCCACTCATCCTTTATCTCTCTCTCTCTCTCTCTCTCTCACACACACACACACACACAAACAGGTACGTACAAACACAAACACACACTTAAAAAATCAACTATGGAGAGTGTATGACTCATAAGTTTTGATGAGAAATTTTTTGATTTAAAGAAGTCGACAGTTTCCGTGTCTCCGACAATCATGAAGAAGCTTCAATTAATGAAGTTAAAGAGCAATCACGATGGCAATGACAATTTCTCTCTTGTGCTCGGTGAGATTGATGGTGAAACCTTGGAAAAGGTTAACTGGAAAAGGTTATCGACTACTGCGATCATCATGATTTTTCTTTTGATAGTCTTGACGATTAGGCTGTTGCCGATTATCTCAATGATTTGGTTTTTAAATTTGTGAAAGTTGATTGGACCACTTTCTTTAATCCCAATGAAGTATGTCTCTCTCTCTCATTACTTTTTTGTCTTATATATATGGCTTTTGTACGATTCTTACAATTGCAAGTCTCAATGACTTCTGTACAACCCTTCCGCTGTTTATGTTACTATAGTCTTTAAGAGGATCGAGAGATGTTACCTTATAAAATGATTATAAATAGTGTTTAAACAAATAATCGCAGTACTATTTATGTTGAGAAGGAAAAACCATATACTATATCAAATATATATCGGCCTTGTGTACTCCACATTCTGATGAATCCGGTCTTATTTTAAATCTGTGTTTTCAATATCTAGTCTTAATTCTTTTTTAGTTCAAAGGGTTGAATCCGAGTAGCTATTGGGGTATTAGTTTTAAGATTTTTGCCGTAGCGAATATTGAAGAAAAGATAGTTGAGAAGATGATTTAGAGGTTTTAGTGATCAAGTCTTTCCTAGAATAGTCGGCTCTTTGTTTTTAATATTGTTACATGTTATATTAGTTGTGTCGAACACAATAACTAGACAATAGCAAATGTTGTTGCTATCAGTATTTGTATTGTTAGTAAAGATGTAGTACAGAAACTAAATTCAATGAGCAAACTGGTTAAGATTGGCTATCGTTTATCTTAATCAAGTAATTCATAAACGTACTAATATTGTAAAAGAGCATAATGGATGGTGATTTTAAAGATACATAATTGTAATCCATTATGTTTTTTGAAAGCTACCACCAAATGTCTGAGTGATTATCTAGCCTAAACCATATGACTGGTTGCGATCAAAATTTCGAATGTTGCACTATTTTATTTCTAATCGTTATTTTCACACACTCTGTTTCGATTCAAACATAAATTATAATTTGTTCGATTTCTAATCTATATTTGAATGTAAAATACTAGGTGTAAAATTTCAATTGTTTTTTATTGTATGTGTGTTAAAGTTGGATTAATGTGAATTGATTATATATGTAGCTTGATTTTAGCCTTTAAAATGAAACGTTAATTGTGTATATGTTAATATTTGATTAATGTAACTTGACTATATTAGATTGAATTTAGGTTTTTAAATCAATTATTTATGATAATTCTTTAAAAAAATTTGATTTTTCGATTATCATTTTGAATGACAATACTTAATTTCTATTGACATGTATCCTTTCTTTTTTTTTTTTAAATTTGAAGAAATAAAATTTTATTAAATTTTAAGTTACCATATATTAATGGTCATGAATATTGATGACTTATTTTCCCCACTAAGGTAATTATATTAAGTTTTGTTCCATTTTTTTGGATGACCATGATGATTGCTTAAATTTGGGCCTGCAAGGGTGCCAATTGCAAGGGTGTCAATTGCCATATTGATGGCCTATAGTTTTGGTTATGTAATTGCCATTGTCTGAAAATGATGTTGGAGTTTTATAATTTAAATATATACATATATATATACATACATACATGCATACATACATATATATATATATATATATATATATATATATATATATATAGGATTAAATACAAATTTAAAATTTTTTTTTATTCAACACATTTATAACTCGATTCAACATCGATTATCAAATTAATAATAACTAAAATTTTATTAAGAACACTTAATTTAATTCCTCAATGTTCTTTGGGGTTCACCAATACCCAATACCAATACCAATAGGGTACAGAAATATGAAATTTTAGTTAGTTTAATATACGGTGTGTTGAATTGTAGTTAAAAATTTGTTGAATAAATATTACATGATTTTTAAGTATCCGTCTGGGTTCACCAATTCCAAATTAGGACATAGAAATATAAAAAATTATTAATTTGGTACAATTTTCTTAATCATACCAATGTAAAATTATTTTATGTATTTGAATTCAATACAAGTATAAATATTGTTAAGTTGAACTCAAGATATTTGTCTGTTGAACATCGATTATGAAAAAAATTCATTTACTTGTAAAATATGTTACAAATATGTTTTTAATAAATTGTAAAATGGTATAAATATGTTTTTGTTAGAGATAATTACCAAAATAACTATTTTTGAGAACTTTTTGCCCAAAATGCCGATTTTCAGATTGCTGGCCCTATCTACCCATGGAACACACTACTGCGTGTTCCGTATCCGAGACACTGTTCATCACCTTCATCTCCCCTTCATCGCCTCTACAGAGCTATCTCCTCACCGGAGATCAATGGCCTTCCCCTTCGTTCTCACTCCCAGACGACTTTCCCACCTCCAAAGAACCACCACAAGACCCTAAGCTCATCACCTTCATCTCCCCCATAACCTTTTATCTCCTCCGGCCCCGCAGGGGAATGTAATAGCCTCGTCGGAGTTTGTTCGAGGATGTCAGAATCGCGAGTTAGGTTTGAATCAGGGGTTCTTAATCGTGCATTACAAACTTAATAAAATTGTCATAGGATTATAGAGCTCGGAGAGACAATTCTAATGGTGTATGGTACATGACTGAAAACCGACCAGATGGTGGTGAATCGGAGGTTGGACTGAAATCGAGAATAATCGCCATAAAATCGTCTCCTCGTCGCCCAGAGCTAGAGATGTGGCCTAACGTCAGATGACGTGATGACTCACGATACGTGATCCCTAAAGGCGTATCCGCACGATACGTGATCCTTAATGTCGTATCCTCACGATTTCACGGGATCCACTCTTCCGTAACATGAAGACACGGAGGACCCAATACCGTAACATGACGATACGTTACACTGTGTAGCGTATTTGAAGGATACGGTGTACGCAATACCGTATCCCATCAGTATTTAGGACCAACTTTTCCAGAATCAGTATTTTAGGCAAATGGATCTCAAAAATGATTATTTAGGGCCTTCACCCTTTTTGTTATGAATTATGTGTATTAATTAAATTTTATTTTTATTAAAAAAAAGATATTGAACCCAAACTACACATGTATCGAACAAAAAAAGTTTATAAATTTATATTTAAAAAAAAATTACGGGAACCGTCCATTATGTCTAACAGTTAACAAATGCAGTCATCGGATTAATTCCTCGGCCTGCCTATGAAACTTGAAAATTTGAAATCAAGTCTATGTCTCTTCAGACATTTATTCCTCTTGATTCCAAAATTTCGAAACATTATTTTCTGAAAAAGGTAAAAACAAATCTTAACTTATTTGATTTTTTCCCCCTTTCCAAACTCAAACTATTGTTTTCATCTTTTTTAATTTACATAAAACTAATCCTTGAAAGAAGGTACTTTTTCTATATTTTTAATTGTAATTTTTAATTTCTTTAAAATATTTTTATAGACTACTATTTATATTCAGTGGGGGGTCCCCATACGATTTCACATGTTTAATTCCTCCCCATCGACGCATCGAGGTATTAGATCTTAGGTTAGAACATCATGCCTCGGAGCTAATGCAAATTACATAAACAAGAGTCTCATTTAAATATATTTATATTTTATTTCCCGTGAGATTGAAAGGTTGGGCTAGTTTTTTTGGTGCTAATGTGAAAAATTCGTAGTAATTTTTCTGGTTACGTTAGCTGTTTTGTTTTTGCGTTTTCCGGAGTTCCAACGGTCGGATCACCCTGAATTTTGGACAGCGTCTTCTTTACTCATGTATCTAAATTCTGAACGGTGGAGATCGGATTTGGAGGTGCAGAAGGCCTGTTTATTGAGGTAGGGACAGAAGTTTTTGCACCACGGTGTGGATTAAGCTCCCCGTGGTGAGGCGACTTGGAACGGGTATTTTTTGGCCCAAAAGTGTTTTTGGGTTAATTCCTAAACTAGGCCCGTAGTTAATATGATATGTAAACTGTAGTGAATTAGCTAGGTTTAAATGATTGTGATATTGTATACAGAAACAAGAAACGTATCAATATATACAAGAAAAAGGCTCTTTCATTAGGCCAACAAAATCCTTCTTCTTCTTTGTGTGTTTACTTTGATTATTGTCTTCATGTTATAGCTTATAACTTGTGGTCGTAGTCTTCTTCTTGGGGTGTTATTCCGCTGCGTCAAGGGTTGTCCCTTATTTGGGACCTTACAATTGGCATCAGAGTCAGAATCAGATTTGGGTGGTAAAGCTCCGATTTAAGGTGTTTCTGGGTTGAGTCTTGTGTGATGCACACAAGGTGTTTGGTGAACTTCCTGAGAGAGACTAGTTGTGTAACAAGTTAGGTATGGCTTCTACAAGCGGTGTAGTCAAAGTTGGGAAGTACGAGATAGAGAAATTCAATGGGAAGAATGATTTTTCTTATTGGAGGATGCAGATGAAGAATTTTCTTATCTCGCAAAAGTTACACAAAGCTTTGTCGGGTAAGGCAAAGGGGGGCAAGGATATGTTAGATGAAGACTGGGAAGAATTAGATCTCGAACCACGGGCTTCAATCATGTTATGACTCGAGAGAGATGTTGCATTCTTGGTTGATGGTGAGAAAACAGCTGCGGCTGTTTGGATAAGGTTGGAGTCCAACTTCATGACGAAGACTCTAACTAATCGGATCTATTTGAAGTCGAGACTATATACTTGCAAGATGGAGGAAGGGTCATCTATCCGGGATTACATCAACAAGTTTGATAGGTGCATATCAGATTTGAAGGATATTGATGTGGAGGTAGGTGATGAAGATCAAGCACTTTTGTTACTTCTTTCGTTGCCGAAGTCATATGAGAACCTTGTACAAACATTGATGCTTGTGGGTGACACTCTTACGATGGATGATACTAGAACTTCACTTCTAGCGGATGATCTTCGGAAGATTGCAACTAGCAGTATGGATACTAGTGGTAATAATGAGCAGGCACAAAGGTTGTTTGTAAGGGGTAGAGGAAATGATCGAGGAAAAGGTGGGAGATGCAAGTCTAAGTCAAATTCTAGACCTCCTGTAGAGAGAAAGTGCTACAAGTGTGGTGAGCCTGGACATTATAAAGCAAATTGTCCTAATAAAAGGGTTGCTTGGAAGAAGAACAAGAAGAACAAGGATACCAGAAAAGTACAAGAGAAACAAGAGGTTGGTTATGCTTCGGAGGAAGGGGTCAGTGATGATTGTTATTCTGTCACATGTGAAGGAGAAATCACAAACAGGTGGATTCTCGATTCTGGTTGCTCTTACCATATGTGTCCAAATCGAAATTGGTTTACAACTTATAGAGGAGTCGAAGGTGGAACCGTATTGATGGGGAACAACAATGGTTGTAAAACGGTAGGACTTGGTTCTATAAGGATTATGATGCATGATGGAGTGGTAAGAATGTTAACGAATGTAAGACATGTCCTTGAATTGAAGAAAAACCTTATTTCTGTTGGTGCTTTGGATTCTGGTGGGTGTAAAATTGTTACACAAGACGGTGAGATGAAAGTTGTTCGTGGTTCTTTGGTTGTGATGAAAGGTATTTCTTGAGGAAATATTTATGCACTTTTGGGTACAACGGTGACTGATAGTGTGGCGGTTGCAGCTACTGGCAGTGGTGGAGACCCATGTGAATGCACTAGGTTATGGCATATGCGGCTTGGGCATATGTCGGAGAAAGGTCTAAATTATCTTGGTGAAAAGGGTTTGTTGAAGAACTTGAAAAAGGCTTGCATGAATTTTTGTGAGCATTACGTGTACGGTAACGCACACCGGGTTCAGTTCAAGGCAAGTAAACATAGAAGTAGAGGTATATTAGACTATGTGCATACGGATGTTTGGGGTCCAGCTTCAGTCACTTCCAAGGGAGGCTCGAGGTATTTTGTCACTTTTGTTGATGATTATTCTAGGTATGTTTGGCTGTATTTCATGAAAAATAAGAATGAGGTATTCAACATATTCAAGAAGTGGAAAACAATGGTTGAGAACAAAACTGGTAAAAAGTTGAAGACACTGCGATCTGATAATGGTACAGAGTATACAGATGGTGCTTTCAAGGAGTTTTGTGATCAGGAAGGCATTGTTACACACTGGACAGATAGAAAAACACCACAACAGAATAGGGTTGCGGAAAGGCTCAATCTCACGTTGCGGGAAAAATCAATGTGTATGCGATCATATGCTGGTTTGGGTAAAGAATGGTGGGCGGAGTCAATTAATACAGCTCATTATATTGTCAACCGGTCACGTCATGCATCTCTAGATGGAGATGTACCTTATAACGTATGGTCTGGAAAACATGCAGATTATGGGAGACTTAGAATTTTTGGTTGCACGACCTACTACCATGTTGACGAGGGAAAACTTGATGCGAAGGCCAAGAAGGCTATATTCTTGGGGTATGCAACAGGTACAAAAGGTTATCATCTTTGGTCCATTGATGATTCTAAGTTCATAATCAGCAGGGATGTTACGTTTGATGAGGACACTATTGTAGCTTCTTCGAAAGCTAAGGTGACTAGTGGTGGTGACGTTGAGACTTCTAAGTCTCAAGTGGTTGGGATAGAATCTGCAAGTCATCCAGGTTCTAGTCATGTTCAACGGGAAGATCATGGAGACACTCATGATGATGAGGATGATGATTTTGAATATGAGACTATTGAGCAAGAAACACTACGCCATAAGTGAGCATACGCAACCCTTTTTACAAAGCGTTGCACAGAAAGCGTTTAGTTAGATAGAAATTTTGGGTCTTTTGCAACTGAGCTGAACTGGTGTTGCGTTAGATATAATTTAGTGTTGCGTATTACCCACAGTGTTTCACATCATGCAACACTAACTGCTGGTGTTGCGTTAGATACTTTTTTATTTTAATAAATGGTGATATGGCAGAAGTGGGACCCACATGTGCTGAAGTGACATTTGCTGATGTGGCAATTGTGGGACCCACAATTTCCGACATGGCAGAAGTGGGGCCCACCTTTGCTGATGTGGCAGAAGCGTTGCATTAGATACCAGTAGTGTTGCATTTGCTGTTTGAAGTGTTGCATTAGATATATTTTTTAAAAAAGTAGTGTTGCATTAGACTCAAATAGCGTTGCGTTAGATAGTGGATCCCATTGTTGACGTGGCATGTGGGCCCTACTACTGACGTGGCATGTGGGTACCCATTGCTGACGTGGTATGTGGGCCCTACTGCTGACGTGGCCTGTGGTCCCTAGTGCTGACGTGGCACCTTGGTGGGCCCCACTGATGACGTGGCATGCCCCCCCATTTGTGACGTGGCACTTGTGGGCCCCACTAATGACATGTCAGCATGCTGACGTGGCACCTTGCTTACATGTCAGCATGCTGACATGGATGAAACATCTAATGCAACCCCATAAAGTGTTTCGTTTGCATGCTTTTGGTGTTGCATAAGGCCTCTTATGCAATGCTTTTCGAAGTGTTGCAATAGCTTGGAAAAGCATTGCATTAAGGGTCTTACGCAACGCCAGTATTGGTAACGCCCCTCTAGCGTTGCGTAAGACCTTACGTAATGCTTTTTAGGGCTTACGCAACTGTATTTGGGGGTTGCGTATGTGCGTTTATGGCGTAATGTCTATATTACATCGGTTGTATTAAAACTGATGTCTTTGGTTATGTAGACATCTGTTTTGTTTCCTACTGATGTAATAATAGATGCCTTTAAAAAAAATTCGCGGGCTAAGCCCTTTCTCCTTCCCCCGCTTAACAAAATTCGTCCCTTACAAAATTTCACTTCCCACCTTATAAAAATTTTCACTCCCCGCCTTGGCTAAACATAAAACAAAAATCAAAACTCTAAAAAAGAAAACATAAAAAACAAAACCAAAACCTAAAAAAAAACACAACTCTCTCACAAACTCTCCTCCGCCTCCCCCTTTTCCAGAACCCTCAAGAACCTAGCTTCAATTAGTACCTTTTTAGCTCGATTTCTTTAATCGATTTCTTTAACTCGAATCTAACCCCCCCTTCTCCACTATAAATTGATTTATTCATCTACTACGTGAAGGTTCAAAACTTCCCCCCATTTGTGTTTTTGTAGCAGAGCCGCGTTTTCTCTCCACAACGCAATATGGTGATAGAAAATCAACTTTGTAATTACACTCTCTCATCTTTTTCAATTCAATTAACTAGCTTAAATCTCTCTCTCTCTCTCTATCAATTTGTAGAATCATATAATGGGAGAGATTAAAGACAACGACGCTTATGAAGAGGAGCTCATCGATTACGAGGAAGAAGACGAAAAAAGCCCCCGACTCCGTCAATGCTAAGGCCAGTGGTGACGCTGTCAAAAAGTAACTTCTTGTTTTTTACTCTCTTAAATATCTGTTTGTTTATGTTTGTTTACTTATTATTGCTTTGAAAGTTGAATTAGTGTTTGTTTTGAATTTAATTGATTGTTTATTGTTTTGTTTGTGTAGAGGTTATGTTGGTATTCATAGCTTTGGGATTCAGAGACTTCTTGTTGAAGCCGGAGCTTCTCCGAGCCATCGTGGATTCCGGTTTTGAACATCTTTCGGAAGGCAAGATTTGATTTCTTGGATTTTTAATGACTCGAGTTTATAAGCTGCTCTTGTATTATGTGCTTTTTTAAACTTTTTTTTTTTGCCTGCTTGCGGTCTTTTAGGGTTAATAATTATCAGAACTCAAAGAATTATATTGGTTAGTGTAAAGTTTATTGTAATTGCAATTTGATATGAAGGAACTATTTTGTTCGTCTCAGTTGCTTGCTCAATAGAATTTGTATGTAATTTCTTAGAATATGGAAGTTCATACTTAAAACCTTCTATTACAATATTTGGTAAATATAACAACGTAATACCTTGTCACATGAGTTAATTAACATAATGAAAGTGCTTGACAGGCCTTAATAGAGGCAAAACAAGAGCAACATATATTTGAATAATCTACTAATGTAGCAATTTTTTCATTATGCTTGTTAATTAGTGGACAAAATTTTTTAAAACTAATAAATATTTAGATTCTTTGTTTACAATTTACAATTAATGCTATACCTATACATCTATTAATAGTTGTGCACCTTCTATTTTCCTATTTCAGGTAAATACAACTATTTGTGTGTATATAACTAAATAAATGTTGTTGGTGTGTATGGTATAATATTTAGATTCATTGTTTACAATTTACAATTAATGATATACCTATACATCTATTAATTAATAGTCGTGTGCCTTCTATTTTCTTATTTCAGGTAAATACAACTCTTATAGTACTTTGCGTCACAGGTTTTAGTCTTCACTGGATGAATCCTAGTTAACTTTATTTAAATTGATGCTTTGGCTAGTGGCATCAGCTAACAGCAGACTGAACTAGATTCAGAGGGCCTTGCGACGATAGATTGGTTGTTCAGGTGAATCTTTCATGTCATAATATTTCTTTCACTTTCTCTAAATTTGTTACTGAATTTTAGAGATTATTTAAGGTTGTTAGGATGTCATATAGGCAAAGTAAATCGAGTTGATGGAAAATAAATATTAATCTGTGTATGTTTCATAAAATTTAAAATGTTCTTGTTGTCTTTTTTAAGTGTTATAGTCATAACTATATGTATAAAAAAATGTGATAATTGTCTTTATTTTCCAAGAGAAGCTATTAATATAATTAGTGTACAGGTTAAAGGAACCATTCTAGCACCAAATGACACCAAATGACTAGGTTAAAGGAAGGCAGTTGATTTCCAAGGGAGTGGAGTTATCGATGGTTCGGGAAGAAAATGGTGGGCAGCATCATGCAAAAAGAACAAGTCAAATGTAAGTCATTCTGTAATTTAAAAATTCATGAATTATGTAGAATCTAGCATTGTTTTTCTGGCTAATTAAGTAGAATCTAGCATTTGTTTTAAGTAACTTAGTGTTTGTGCAATCATGACTTAGTATATGCTAATTACTGAGTTAAGTTGAAAAATAGGCATGGGCATTCTTGATGAGATTTATAGTCAGTAGTTCATTTGCATGTGCCTGTTTCTCATTGTTCTAGTTCATGTTACACGACTAAGATGTTAAAAAATCTGAATGCCTATACTGTTTGCATCAAAAATGATTTTACCCTATTTGTTTAGGATGGTTCATGTTGAAACTATGATTTGAATAAGGTGCTGCTATGCTGATTTCTTTTTTCGTCCAGGGCATTGGATTTCTTCAATTTAAGCTTGGAAATGCGGCAAATGCCGCAATGTTGGCATTTTGGTTTAAATGCAAGCTTCTTGTACTTATCATGGTTGATTTAAAATTAGGTACCAAATTATCTTCTAGTTGTGTTAGATTTCAAGTTATATACCTTTCTGTTAGTTACAGCTCATTATTGGCTATGATATAAATGCAATTAACAAAGTTCTCTTTTTTCCCGTTTCAGCTTGACAACATTGGATTGAAATGTAAGTTTTTTTTTTGCATAAATAGTAGCCTATTTTGTAAAATCCTGGTCGACTTATATATTAAGTATCACAGGAAGGAAGTATACTTTTGACATTCTTGTATATTTTTTGACGCATCCATAATTAACTTAGTCTTATTCTTATCACATCTTTAGTCTATAGAGTAAGGGTACAATACTGGCTACAGGTTGTTTTATAGAACCTCATAAACTTGTTGCTACGTTCATGTAAACTGACTTGCTCAAAAGCTATAAAGAGATCTCACTTCTTTCGGTTCTATATGATCTAATAATTGTCATGGGATTCCTTTCTATTTTCTTTCTTCTCAATAGCTATGTGAATGCAGGGATCCTACTGGTCAGTTTCTTTCTATTTTGCGTGTTGTAATTTTCAGTGTTGTAATTTTTCTCGTTTATTTCTGATCTTTAAAATTTATTGGTTGTAGATGGAAGCTCTGGTTTGGAAAGGAATAACTCAGAGCCAAAACACAAGCCAAAACCTATTCCTAGAAAAGAAGCACCAGCTAAATCTTCCTACCGACCTCCTCCAAGATCTGCTCCTGTTCCTCTTCCAAATGTATTAATCATACTTTTGCTCTTGATAAATATTTTTCATTTTATTTTCTTTCCTTTGTGGTTGTGGCATACTTTAGAGAGGATATGAATTGTATGTTGGATGTTTTGTGTTGATGTAAAGATTGGATGTTTTGTGTTTGGTAAATGGCAAGTGCTGGTAATTGTTTTCTTATTTTAGTGTTTTGGTTTGATTTGTGTGTTTTTGGTGCATATAAAAAGAATACTACATAATAAAACATGAACAAGAGACATCGGTTTTTAACAAATACACCAATGTCCAAGTAAAGCTAATACATCAATTATTTTTAAAAAACTGATGTAATATGTTAAACATTACAATGAAAATGGATAAAAACCGATGTTTGTTAGAATATATAACATCGGTTTTATCAAGAAATCGATGTCTATTAGACAATGTAACATTATATAACATCGGTTTCACTAAACAATCGATGTCTGTTAGAATATATAACATCGGTTTTTACCAAGAAATCGATGTATATGTCTTCCTATACCTTGTATGTTCTATGTTTATGTTAATCTAATGCACATAATAAACGATTATTTAAAGAGAAATACTGCACATAATGAAGCTTAGACATCAGAAATATTTAAGAAACTAATGTCTAAGTCGATAATAGACAACGGCTAAAAACCGATGTCTAAAATTTTCGACCTTTCTCTACACTCGCATAGACATCGGTCAGATTTTTTTTAACAACGGCCAGAAACCGATGTCTAATCCACTTTTTCTAGTAGTGTTAAATTGTTCTTAAGTCCGAAAGGCTACATTGAACGGGTTATTGCGAGGTTCGGGATGCAAAGTGCTAAACCAGTGGTGACTCCATTGGCTCCACACTTTAGGCTCTCCAATAAACAATCTCCTAGTACAGCGACAGAGAAGAAAAATGTGGAGCGTATTCCTTATGCTAGTGCAGTTGGCAGTTTGATGTATGCAATGGTGTGTACACGTCCGGATATTTCACAAGCACTTATTGTGGTCAGTAGATTCATGGCTAATCCTGGGAAAGCACATTGACAAGGAGTGAAATGGATACTGCGGTATTTAAAGGGTACTATGGACAAAGGTTTATGCTTTGGTGGTGATACATGTAAGGTTAGCGGGATTTGTGGACTCGGATTATGTAGGTGATCTTGACAGGCGATGATCTACTACTGGTTATGTGTTTAGTATACATGGTGCTCCAGTTAGTTGGCGATCGATGTTGCAAGCTACAGTGGCACTTTCTACTACAGAGGCCGAGTACATGGCTATTGCAGAGGGAGTGAAGGAAGCATTGTGGTTATTGGGTTTTCTATGTGATTTGGGGATTGAGCAGGATCATGTTGACTTGTGGTGTGATAGTCAAAGTGCGATTCACTTGGCTAAGAATCAAGTTCATCATGCGCGTACCAAACATATAGATGTCAGGTATCACTTTGTGCGAGATGTCATAGAGGATGGTGATGTCTCCCTATTAAAGGTGCACACAAATGAAAATCCGGCAGACATGTTAACCAAGGTGGTGACTAGGGCTGAGCAAAACCGATCCGAACCCGAAAAACCGAACCAAAATTTGTTATTTCGGTTCGGTTCTAAATATTTTGAAATTTCGGTTATTTCAGTTTTTCGGTTCTGAACCGAAATATATTTCGGTTCGGTTCGGTTCTTTTCAAAAAATTTTGGTTCTGGACCGAATAAACCGAAATATTTAAAACATATATTTGCATTTATATATTATATATATAATATTTATTTTACCCCATAAATCAGTAACCCATACGTGTGTATCTATCATAATACGACCTAATTCCTAAATTAGGTACACCAGACCTTGTTTTTCTTCAAAATTCTGCACACCAGTGACCAGACCTACTGTAAATCTGTAATATCAAATATCTCCTGTTGTAATTCATGGTATAGTTTCAGTGTTTCACATATTCTTATTTTCAATCCCCATGTGGCCATGTCATATTACTGGCTAGTGTTGATTAGTTTTCTTACTTTATATATTTGTATTTAAAGCTAGTTGCCTGAACATGAAACAATGAAGTGACTAGTCTCCTGGAGAAATATATTTATAACAGCTTAAAGACGAAGTGCAGGGGTTTTTTAAATTTCGGTCCTGATTGGACCGAACCGAAATAACCAAAATATTTCGGTTCGGTTCCGGTTCGGTCCATGTGCATATTTCGGTTCGGTCCGGTTCTCATAAAAAGTCCTTATTCGGTTTTCGGTTATTTCGGTTCGGTCCGGTTCTGGACCGAACCGACCGAATGCTCAGCCCTAGTGGTGACAGGGAGCAAGTTTCAACATTGCTTGGACTTGCTGAATATCATTCGGTGTTGAATGCCCTTCAGGGCGGTGTTGGGGTGAGGTGGAGATTTCACCCCATGGTGTGAACTACGGTGGCTTGATCCCGGTTAAGGGTACGTAGGCAGTCATGGTAATATGGCGCAGTCGGTTGGGGTTTACATATCAAGGCTTTCATGGTGTTCTCAGTGTTCGTCCATAATTTGAGGTTGATCAAATGATGTGCGAGGTAGAGAATTGTGAGATTGAAAGGTTGGGCTAGTTTTTTGGTGCTAATGTGAAAAATTCGTAATAATTTTTCTGGTTGCGTTAGCTATTTTGTTTTTGCGTTTCCCGGAGTTCCAACGGTCGGATCGTCCTGAATTTTGGACAGCGTCTTCCTTACTCATGTATCTGAATTCTGAACGGTGGAGATCGGATTTGGAGGTGCAGAAGGCCTGTTTATTGAGGTAGGGGCAGAAGTTTTTGCACCACGGTGTGGATTAAGCTCCCCGTGGTGAGGCGACTTGGAGCGGGTATTTTTTGGCCCAAAAGTATTTTTTGTTTAATTCTTAAACTAGGCCCATAGTTAATATGATATGTAAATGGTAGTGAATTAGATAGGTTTAAATGATTGTGATATTGTATACAGAAACAAGAAACGTATCAATATATACAAGAAAAAGGCTCTTTCATTAGGCCAACAAAATCCTTCTTCTTCTTTGTGTGTTTACTTTGATTATTGTCTTGTTATAGCTTATAATTTGTGATCGTAGTCTTCTCCTTGAGGTGTTATTCCGCTGAGAGGGTTGTCCCTTGTTTGGGACCTTACATTTCCTGATGTTTTTTTTTTATTTTTTAAATGCTACATGATATGATTTGTACAAGGATGCAAATACAACTTTATTATGGAGATTAAAACTTAACTTTTCTTATAATTGATAAAATATGAAATATAAAAGATAAGAGGCTATATATGTCATAATTCACAAGGAAAAAGTAATTCTAGTATGCCATGAATTCGAATCCATCCTTAAGTACAAAAAAGAAACCTCAATTTAAACAATCGTGTACCAAAAACAAACCGATTTACCAATCCAACTATCAGAACATTACAAGTTTTTGTTAGCTAATTTAAAATTTGAAAGTTGTGATACATACAATATGCTTTATACTTTTCATTGGAATTTTGATCTTGAACACTACAGAGTTCAAAAGTTGTGGTCAAGTCCTTCAATAGATCATGACACAGAAAAGAAAGAAAAAGTGCAAACATCTTTTAAAATAAAAAAACATCTTTTAAAATAAAAAAAATGAAAAACTGTAAGGGCAAATAGTCCACAATTGAAGCATACGATCTATTCTCTTGTTGGACTCCATGAATCTGTACCTCGGAGCAGAATGAGTTTGACGTATCTGGATGTTTCCTGTCATCCAAGAGATTACAAGCTTCTCCTTCACGGTTCAGATCTTGAGCTTCTTCCCTTTTTTAGACTCCAAGGTACTTGGAGTACCGTCACTATAACACAAATAGAGTAACAATTAACTATACGATTATAAATATATAAGTTGTTAAAGTATGTGAAGGAGGATCAATTTAAACAAAGGAAACAATTAGAGTAATATCGCTATAACAACTAAATATATGAAAAATTAAATACAGAAGTTGATAACATATATCTTTTTTAACAATTTCAATTTGTGACTCATAACAAAAAATTAAGATAAAAATTTATTACATAACTTACAAGCTCATGGTGTTCTTGCTAAGTGGTTTAATCATGATAGATCTTTGGCTACTTGGACCACTAGGAAGTGTATTAGAGATCAAGGTGTAATGGATTTTGCAGCTTTTCTTCATTTTGATTTTGCCTTGGTGTTTCTCTAGCGGCCGAAAACCCTAGTAATGTAAAACTTTGTATATATAGGGTTTGTTGGCCACTGGTCTTTGATTTTTACTTGAAGTTTGGGCCAAATTCACTTTTTCTTTTACATTAATTTGGGCCTAAATAGTCACAAATCACATCTTATAACATTCTTTGCCTCTGTTTTTTTTCATTTCCTTACGTTTGCTTTTTGCACGGAAACCAAGATAGTGGATGTAATATTGTTAAAATAAATTGCTTTTTGCACGGAAACCAAGATAGTGGATGTAATATTGTTAAAATAAATGAAGTAGTGGGTGTAATAGTAATTTTATTGTTAAAATAAGTGAAGTAGTGGGTGTAATAGTGTAAAGGGTTGAAAAGGTGGAGTGAAGTAGTGGATGTAATAATGTATTTTATTGTTAAAAGTTACTATTTTTAGTAATGTAAAGAAATGGAATGGATGGCCCAAAATAGAAAATGTAAAGAAATGAAATGGACGGAGGGAGTATAATCTATTTATTAAGGTGCGGCCTTAATTAATTATATATCAATATTTTAATACTAGTTTATAATATGTATTGATAACATTTTTTAAGGTTTTTTTAACAAATAAAATAATGATAATTACTAATGCATTTTTTTTATTTCATATAGAAAATTTGATTAAAAACTTTTGAAATAAAACCAATAATGTGATAATAAGTGCATTATTTTGCATGGGGTATATCACTATTTGGTGGATTATATTGGTGAATTATGCTTAATGTTAGACACAAATTACTTTAAAATATTATATAATAAAACTATTCATATTTGATAATAACATTAAATTAAATGATTTTATTTTTAATATTAGACAATTAAATTTTGAAAGAACTTTATTTAGACAATAAAAATTTATTTTCTATTTAATTTATAATAAATTTATAATATATAAATTTAGAAAACAAAATAAGAAATATTAATATCTCATAATAATATTCTTGAACTTAGAATTAAAATGTTTACAATTTAGAGAAAAATTTAGATGAGATGGTTGATCTCACGTAGTATTTGACATATTCTGCTATTTACTAATTATGGCCTTCATATTTATATACAAAGTTATATCTTAACCTTGACAAAATCTTATAAAATATTTATCATGCCATTATCATCCTTTTCTTCTAACACATTTCTTCATACTGGGCATCAACATATCCAAGGAGATTCAGCATTCAATATTTATGTTGCAAGGTCAACTTTCATATGACATAGGATCAATTTAAATCTCATAAATATGGTCTTCTCTTAGAGATGCCTGTGTAAGTAGCCTTGTCTGTTCGGGTGAAGTGAAACAAAAGATAACAAGTTCCTTACCTTTAAGTAAAAGAGAAACAAGTAAGCAACATGTTTTTTTCTCTTTAAGTGCTATAAAAAAAGTAACACTGAATTGTTTCTAAACCAATGAGATAAATATCCTTTTATAAAATTATTTTTATCCCTTTGTAAAGTTTTTTTTTTTGAAACAAATCCCAAGTTCTTTTTATTTTCAATGGTCAGCTTCCATTTCATAGCAATATCATATTCTGTACACTAGTGTAAACTTTTTCTTTTGCCACACTATTAATCTAAAATATGGCTCATGTTATTGGCTTTTATTAGTATTCTGTATTCTGTGACATTTAGTCACACATACTAATCATTTAATGGTCAGTCTCTAGATAGATGGATACAATTATTATTAAATTTAATATCTAATAGAATTATTAATTGAATTAATTAAAAATTCAAAAAAATTATTATATAATTTTATTGCTAAATTATTAAATTGACGGATATTGATTACCTTAAATATCTAATTATTTTGATGTGAATAGTAATTATTTAACTAATTATTTTGTCAAATACGTGAATGGATGGATAAAATGGGTGCAAATGATACTCGATAATCAGTAAAACAATCCATGAATGGATGGATATAATGGGTGCAAATGATACTAGATGATCACGCTTAGATATAAAACAATCCAGAACTGGATGGATAAAATGGGTGCAAATGATAATGAATGTCACTAACAGCAAATCAAAAGGTTTATGCTTAGATAAAAAATAACACGCTTTTCTGTTATGTACTAAGGGTGTGCTTGGGATTGCCTGCAACAACTTATTTCTGAAAAACAATTGAAAAGATGTTTGGTAAAATTTAAAAGCTGCTAGGATAGAATATCACACCTAGGAGCTTATGCAAATCATATGTGCAAAAGTGCTATTTATATATACTTATTTTTTATCCAGCCAAGGTATTTTTTTATTTATGATATTTGATATGATATGTACAGGGATTCAAATACGAAGAAGAAAATCAATTTTATATTATGGAAGAAAAGTCCAACCAACATGAAGAAAAAAAATACGAGAAAAGGAAAGAAAATGGTAGCTAAATTCAAATCCAAAAGAACTAGGGATGGGAAAAAAATCCGATCCGACGGATACCCGATTCGAAACCCGAAATTTTGGATAACCCGAACCCGATTTTTTGGATTTGGATTTGATTTTCAGAACCGAAAATTTTTGGATTTGGATTTGGATATTATGAAACCCGATCCGAAAACCGATCCGAAACCCGATCCGAAAACCGATCCAAACCCGAAACCCGAAAAAAAACCCGAATATATATATATATATATATATATATATATATATATATATATATATATATATTATAATATATTTCATAATGTAATACATTTTATATAAAAGTCATTGGTGCATCGTATAACAAATAACCTTGTATTATTAAAACCAAAATATTAAAACAATTTTAGACTCTAAGTGTTTAAGATGTATTTCATATCAAAACTATTTTGTTATTTTAATGATTTAAAATCATTTAAAAATTGATTATATGTAAAATTTTATAACAAAATTAAATATTAAAATTAATGCAAAGAATATAATTTATTTATATAATATAAATAATACTTTTTATAATGTATAAAATATTAAAGTGTGTATTATATAAAACTTGATTGAAAATTTTGGGTTTTCGGGTTTCGGATATTATCCAAATCAAAAAATTTTCGGGTTTCGGGTATACGAAATCCACCCGAAATCCATTGGATCGGGTTCGGGTTTTAGTTTTCGGATATTTTTCGGGTTCGGGTTTTATCCAAAAAATCGGGTTTGGATTTGGATTTTGCCAAACTCGAGCCGATCCGACCCGATTCCCATCCCTAAAAAGAACCAAAGAACTTTTCTCAAATGAATCGAAAAAAAAGTCACCATCGAAAACCAAAATCAATATTATCTAAGAAAAAAATCATAACCAATGCATGGAGAAAAAGACGAGAAGAAACACATATTTCGAATACAATAGAATGAAGGCTTATGTGGCCAATAACTAAATAATAATAAAGAAAATTATTCTTAAAAAAACTATAATAATATAACAATCAAATAATTTGCTAATATTACATATGTTGAAATATAGGTTGGAAAATGCGAATTGTCAAATGTACCATTGGAGGTCTTTAAATCAAGGGGATTTGGAGCAACCGTTTTTAGCTCTCCCAGAAGACCAAAACTTGGTCGTAGATCTAAAATAATCAACATCTTTGAACATATATATTGGTATCCTATATTTTGTAGTAAGAAATACATCCACTTCAGAGGGAGATTGATGATTTATCTTGGGTAAAATATAGGTAGAGAAAACGACAACTGTCTTTCATTTATCTTTCAGAAAAAAATATTTGAATTCCTTTGTTCATTCGAACTTCTATAAATTGAAGTACTGAGGATGACAGTAGGTACTTTGAAGTAGGTACTTTGAGGCATTATTATATTTGACATTTAAGATAGCACACATCATTTCTGACATAGCTTAAATATGCTATAGTATATTAAGAGTAACATTAACATTAGTTGAGTTGGAGTTCTTGGTTGATAAGTCACTAGAAACTAAGATCTGGTTTTCCATTGGCTTGTCCAAAAGGTTTCTACCTTGTCACCTTAAATTCAACCCAAACCAATTTTAATGGATCTTTGGCACTCTTTTAATGGCTCCCTCCTTGAAATTCCTCTCTTACATAAGTTTTTTACATCTTCACTTCATCCAACTACACAAATGAAAACAAAAAAATTATTTTTTAGACCATCCTGGTCTAATCCCGAGTCTTAAAATATGTCAGTCAAACATATATAAATGTGTTATTATAGTATACAACTAATTAGATCATTATTTATTGGTACAAATGTGATTCTCCTATATAATCTTATATTATGAATTAGTTACTTTACATGTTTAGTGTTATGGCTAGAAATATCCTCGCCCTATTTTGGAAGTGTCGACCTCGTTTGGGCCAGAGAAAGAAAGTAATTCATGTCATGGGTCGTAGCATGAGGAAATGTGGCATTTATTGGGCCTGACCCAAGGTAGGATAATATTATTTTACAGAAGACCTCGCCCGTATATAAAGGAGCTCGCCCTTTTAAAATGGCTAGGCCCAATACTGTAATATCTCTCCCTTTTTGGTGGCGATTACTAAATTCGAAGATTATGGACTACGAATAAGGTCCTCGAACTAAAAGCTAGATCTCGCCCTTTGTGACGGATCTCGTCCATTTCGAAAGGATCTCGCCCTCCATCAGGGCTGCCCTACATCTATTTTATCTCCGTAACTTAGGGAAAGCATTGACCCCGAAAATACCGGGTCAATAGCTTAACCGATACGTTCCGAGAAAGTAGTTGGGCTTTGAGGTCCGTAATGATAACATCAAAGGCGGTGGTCTTAATCCAATGGGCTTCTTAAAAGCGAAAACCTAGCCCATTACGATAACTTGTTCTCCAAGAACTACGTTTGGCTTGATTCCTATAAATAGGATACGTAGGCACATTGTATGTCATGATGCAACCCTTGCGAAAAAGAGAGAATTCAATATTCGATCTAAATTGCAATAACTCTCACATACAATCTCAGCCATCCCCAAATCACCAACCCTAACCCTAAGCATCCAACACCGCTCACCGTCATCAACCACCACTACAATTCCAGCAACCCTCCCCGAATTTGTTTTCCCAAATTCCTCCGTTAACAATTGGCGCTAGAAGGAGGGGTTTTTGACATCTCAGGAGGAAGGATGTCACAGTCAAATCAAGAACGTGTTGATGATCGCCGTGTGAAGGAAGTTAGGACCACGAAAAACCTACCCCTACAACAATCGACGAACTCAGATCCGATGGATGCTATGCCTAGGATTCCCGACAGACCGGCGACCTCTCAAATTGAGGGAGATTCCCCTGTCCTGATAAGTAACGCCGGGATTTGGAACAAAATCACTTTATGGGAAACGCTAACACTCGTATGGGGGCTAGGCTGGATGCGATGGAGAGGAAAAAATAGTTTCTTGCTGGATCTCGCCTGAATCATGGTGGACCTCGCCGCCACTTGGAGAGAGGGAGGATCTAAGGGAGAGTCATCATAACTAGGAGAGGAGCTATCAAACACACTGAGAAAATCAACGTGCCGAAAAAGAATCTGTCATAAACCAAAGAGAATAGTTCTCACAGGGAGGTAATGTGCTTCCTGCCTTTGTTCTACTTTCTCTTAATTTATTTTCGTAAAAGTCTAGGGGGGTAGTGTATGTACCACTCCTTAGCCAGGATTTATATTTATGAATAAAACATGCTTGTGTCTTTTGATTGTTTTTGTTTAAATTCCGTGATAGATGACCTCCTTTAAGGAGGATCTTCATAGATGTACAAAATGATGGTCTCCTTTGAGGAGAGTTTAAAATTTTTACTTCGGAAAATCCACCTCCTGTGAGGAGGGTATTTCTGGAATGGAGAATGACCTCCTTTGAGGAGGGTATCTCAAATTATCAAAGACCTTGCAAAAACCGTACTTCCGGGGGGGATGTCCGTACTTCCGGCGCCTCATCAAGGCACGAACTTCGGGAAATCCACCTCCTGTGAGGAGGGATATTTCTGGAATGGAGAACGACCTCCTTTGAGGAGGGTATCTCAAAGTACCAAATCCTTGCAAAAACCGTACTTCCGGGGGGGATGTCCGTACTTCCGGCGCCTCATCAGGGTTCGAGATTCGGAAAATCCACCTCCTGTGAGGAGGGAATTTCTGAACAAGAATGATCTCCTTTGAGGAGAGTATCATAAAATTTATAAAATTCTGAGGAAAATGACCTCCTTTGAGGAGGATACCCTCTAGAAGACATGGTAGATATAACCTTCGACTGGATGATAATAATTCTCAAAATGCTTTGGATGATTTTTTTTTTTTGAAATAATTACATCTCGCATATCATGAAACTATTCCAAGGTAAAGTACTCTGTTAATGAGATGTCCTTTGGAAAGCATCATAGTTACCTTTTGAATTAAGATATTTATCAAGGTTCACAGATTAAGTTAAAAATCAGAAAGGGCGAGGTGCCTAAGGAAAAGGCGAGATCTTAACAGAAAGGCGTGATACATTAAAGTTGTACTGCAGGCAGGGAAACGTAATTATAAAAAATCAGTTCAAGGGCATTAAAGTCATTACAAGGGCGACGTCTTTAAATGGAGGACGCGCACTCCAATTAGTTGGGAATAAATTAGTTTGAATGAAGAACAAATTACAGAGGGCGAGGCCATTATAGGAGGGCCCGCACTCCTATTGTCTTGGCAATAATTAAGAGTTCCTGCAGTCAGGTTCCAACAGTTTGAGAGGGCGAGGCTGCATCTGCTTTCTCGTGTCCTGCTATCCCTGTCTTGTTCGCCTTTGCCTCAACAATAGCTTTCTTCTCGCTCTCAATTTTTAGGCGTAGTTCTTCTTTAGCAGCAGCGATAAGATCAGCATTGTCGTCCTTAAACTGAAGCATAAAGCTAGGAGTAGAAGGGGCGAAGTGTGTGGACCAGTTATAGTCAGGATCAGCCGCCAGGAAATTGCGAAGATAGTCCAAAAATCCAGCATTATAAGCTTCGCTCTGGCCTTTCCTCATTCCAGCAGAAAGCATGTCGTTCTCACCTTTCAGCTTAGAGATCTCGCTCTCATGAGATTTTCCTATGCTGTCCAGATCAAAGTTTGCTTTGTCTAAAGCCAACTGGAGCCTGTCTACGTCATCTTTTCTCGCCTTCACTTCGTCATCTAGTTTCTTTTGGATCTCGCCCATCTTGGAGTTATAGGAAGAAGCTTCGCTTTTTAGTTTCTTGAGAAATCTTTCTTGATCCTTGATAGTCGAGTTCTTCAGAGCGAGAACTCTTAAGCCATGATAAAAGGCATCTCCAAGCCCGGCTTTGAAATTAAATTCAGCCTCCTCGTCGGTACGGTTCTTTAGAAGCTTAACCTCGCTATCAGAGAAGTTTTCTGCGGCAACAGAGCCGAATGTTGAGGCCACGGAATCAGATGGCGATTCCTCGACAGTAATCCCCTTTTGTCTCTTGTTTTGTAAAGTCTTACCAGCATCATCTCGCTTTCTACCCTTATCATGCTTTTCTCCGAGATTAGGAGGAGGAGGGCGAGATGCATTAACCAGAACAGAAGGAGATGGGCGTGCTTGTTCCGCTACCATGGAGGGTGTGGGCGCAGTATCAGCAAAAGGGTTTCGTCCGAAGGGAAGTCTCGACATTTGACCTGCACATAAAGTAAACAGGTTATATAAACGAATCCGTGAATTATACAAGTAAAAAGTAATAAATCCCATATCTAAGGGCGAGATGTATTTTAAGAGGGGGCGAGGTACCTTTATCAGTTAGCACTTCTATTTGCTTTCTACGAGTACTTCTCTTAGTTCCTCTCTTGAATTTTATGTATGGGACTTGACCGAACCCTTTGTTGTAAAAGCCATAATTACGAAGGTTGTCACGAGTTACTAAAAAGTCGAGATCTTTCTCCGACTTGGGTAAGTTAGAAATAGCAAGAGCTCTTGCTGCAGCGTCGCCTACCAACTTAGATTGAGATGGTGTGTCTAGAAAAATAAAAGCAAAGATATACATATGAAAAGGACGAGATACTTAAGGTGCGAGATTTGTAGAGAGAAGGGCGAGATACTTACATGGGTGAAGATTGAATTGGGTTCTTATTCTTGGAACGTCAAAAATATAAAAATAATCTTCTTTCCAAACTTTCATGTTACTGGGATTCCCAGTAAGGAACCCTTTCCTATTATGAGTCGCCCAGAAGGCGAGGTAATAAAAACCGACGTCTTTCCCGCAACGTCTCAAGGAGAGAAAATGGCTGAGCTCATGCATTGTTGGGGCTTCATATCCTTTATTTCTATACATCATGTATAAACCAATTGCCGCCCTATAGCTGTTAGGCGACAACTGAATAGGGGCGATGTTGAAGTAGGTAATAATTTGCTGAAGAAAAGAATGCATGGGCGATCCGAATCCTAGTTCAACTAGTTTGTTTGTAAGGACCATTCTCGGTGTTGGAAGTCCGGCGATGTCGAAGACATGCATTCGCATGAAAGAGCGGGGCCTCAACCATTTTCCTTCTAAGTTATAGTATTCCATTAGGAACATGATTTCTTCAGAAGAGATTTTTGAGGCGAGACCAGCACAAGATATCACGCCCTGGGTAAATCTGTGTTTCGCCCTCAGTGGTTCAGAGACATCATCTGCAAAGTTTAAATCAATGTCATGACTTCGGACGGGCTGTTTGTACGGGTTGTTTGGGGGAGAAGGGATCTCCATAGCATATCTCACAGGGGAAACAGATATCGCCTCATCACCGTCCTCTATTTCGGCATCATCATCTTCGACTGCTTCATCATCTTCTTCTTCAATTATATTCTCGCCCTCGTCCAAGTCTTGGACAACGTTTTCCTTGTCATGGCTGTAAGAATTTGAAAGGGCATCGAGCATTCTTCTATATTGGACGAGGTCTTTACCACGACCTCTACCTAGCCTAGAAGGACCTGGTTCCTGGGGATCTATGTTAACAAAAAAGTCACGAAGGTCATCCTCATTCTCGTCCTGATCCAAGTCTTGGGCATGATATGTGCTAGTCAGGTCCTCGATGTCTCCTGTAAGGTGAAGGCTATCTGAAAGTTCTTCGGGGCGAGATTGAAATGAAGAAGATGTCGCCTGATTTCCAGAAGATGATCTTTCGGAGGATGTTTCTTCGCGAGACATCTGAAAATAAAGGGCGAGGACGGAAATTAGGGAATGAAAGGGAAAATTCAGTGTGATTCTAGAAAAGGGTAAGTCCTCGCCCATTGATTGGGGAACGCGCCTAGGGTCACTAACGAGTTAAGAATCTAAAAGTGTCTCTCTCAATTAGTATACATGTTCAAACATGGTAAATTAACTACGAATTGACAATAAATACTGAAAGAAGATAGGGACGAGTACCTTTTTCTGAAGAAGAGTCGCCTTGAGAAAATGAAGAAATCGCCTAGAAAATGAAAAACTCGCCCACAGCAATTATAGACCTCGCCCTCCAGATAAAAAATGACACAGCACTTCGTGAGCTTTTGAAAAAGGGATGGGAAAAGAAGGAAAGTTTGGGGTTTATATAATAGCTGGTATGGGACACGTGGCATGTCCTGATTGGAATAGGAACAGAAATCGAGGCGTGGCAATTTTAATAGAAACGGTTCGCTTATAATTTATTTTTTGGAATAAGGCTCGTCTATGTTTTGTAAAGATACTTCGAGGAATTAGTTTCTTTTATAAAAATATATTGCAAGAAACTGGGGGGTAGTTGTTATGGCTAGAAATATCCTCGCCCTATTTTGGAAGTGTCGACCTCGTTTGGGCCAGAGAAAGAAAGTAATTCATGTCATGGGTCGTAGCATGAGGAAATGTGGCATTTATTGGGCCTGACCCAAGGTAGGATAATATTATTTTACAGAAGACCTCGCCCGTATATAAAGGAGCTCGCCCTTTTAAAATGGCTAGGCCCAATACTGTAATATCTCTCCCTTTTTGGTGGCGATTACTAAATTCGAAGATTATGGACTACGAATAAGGTCCTCGAACTAAAAGCTAGATCTCGCCCTTTGTGACGGATCTCGTCCATTTCGAAAGGATCTCGCCCTCCATCAGGGCTGCCCTACATCTATTTTATCTCCGTAACTTAGGGAAAGCATTGACCCCGAAAATACCGGGTCAATAGCTTAACCGATACGTTCCGAGAAAGTAGTTGGGCTTTGAGGTCCGTAATGATAACATCAAAGGCGGTGGTCTTAATCCAATGGGCTTCTTAAAAGCGGAAACCTAGCCCATTACGATAACTTGTTCTCCAAGAACTACGTTTGGCTTGATTCCTATAAATAGGATACGTAGGCACATTGTATGTCATGATGCAACCCTTGCGAAAAAGAGAGAATTCAATATTCGATCTAAATTGCAATAACTCTCACATACAATCTCAGCCATCCCCAAATCACCAACCCTAACCCTAAGCATCCAACACCGCTCACCGTCATCAACCACCACTACAATTCCAGCAACCCTCCCCGAATTTGTTTTCCCAAATTCCTCCGTTAACATTTAGAGATTGGACTCGAGTGTGCATGTTACACTATGTATAATTGAGGATATTAGATTTTAGGATAGAACATCACACCTATGAGCTGATGCAAATCACATGAACAAAAGTGCAACTTAATTTTGCTGTGTTATTTACTTTAATATTAATTATAAATATGATTTTTAATCAATTTTCTGGTTATTTTTTCAGGAATTCAGGTGAGAAGACTTTGGAAAGTCTCTTTTCGGACTTTAAAGTCTTATTATCTAAATTTCCGAGGACATCTATGCATGCCCTTCGTTTAGATGATAAACTTTATTGAATGAAATAAACTAATTAAACCCCTTTCTCCAGTTTTGCTGTTATTGTATTTCGATACAATTCATATACGAGAATGTATATTCTTGACAAAAAAAAGTGCAACTTATATGTACTATAATATTTTATCCTTTTATGGTATTTTTGTTTATGATATTTGATATGATTTGTACAAGGATGCAAATACAACCTTGTAATGTCATCAGATTGACAAAGTTCTCATCTACATTGTTTAGGAATCACATATATACAAGCTTCTTATAATTTAGAGTAGCTCAACAGATAAAAATACACTAAATCATATTATGGCGATGAAAACACTTTCCTGAAATTGATACAAATGAAAGTCATAAGATGCATGTGAGGATATAAGTCACAACTCACAAAACTAGAAAGTAATAAACTTAGTTTTCAATGAATTAAATCCATATATCCTTCATTATAAAAAAAGAAACCTTCCATTTTAACGCTTGATCAACCCAACTACATGAACATTATAAGTTTTTTTAGCTAATTTAAACATTATACTTTGTTGATACATACGACGTTCTTTATTCTTTTCAATTGGAATTTTGATCTTTATTAATATAAAGTTTAAAAGTTCCGGTAAACACTTCAATAGATCATGATACAGAAAAAACCGAAAAAAAGTGCAAACATTTGTTAAAATAAAAACTGAAAAATTGCAAGGAGTACTGGTAGTCCACATTAAAGCATATGATCTATTCTCTTGTTGGACTCCAGATTAGAAGTTACATTTATTTATTGGTTTCTGTAAAAACAAAACTAATTAAAGCATGCAATTGGCGCTCCCCTTGGTTCATGCCTCTGAGTAAGATCCAAACCATTCCGCGACTGCAAAGTACACCAGCATAATCGGAAGAGAGAGCAAGGTGTGAGTAGATGACTCTGCAGAGATTGAAAGCATATATCAGTCTTAACAATTTCCTAATAATTAAGTATGTACTAATAAGTTATTAATATTCTTGTATGTCATACACAAGAATAGATCAATTTTCTATTATATCCTGGAATTCACTGGTAAACATAATTAAAAAATAAAACAAAGATTTACAACATAACTTACAAGCTCACTGTGTTGTTCCTAAGTGGTTGAATCATGATAGATTATTGGAGACTCCGACAACCAGGAAGTGTATCAGAGATCGGAATTTTTCTGTTTTTCTTCATTTTAATTTTGCCTTCGTCTTTCTCTCATTTGGCGGCTGGAAACCCTAGTAAGGGAGTAATACTTTGTATATATAGGGCACTGTTGTTAAAGTTTGGGCCGAATTAGTGCATTGTTTTTACATTAATTTGGGCCTTATTAGTCACAAGTTACAATTCCTAACATTCCCCATTGCAAAGAAAGTCTTGTAATAAGGTCAGACTTTAATTAACTATCAGCGATATTTTAATACTAGTTTATTGTCTACATGGCATATTCTTAATTTTATTTTTAGCAATTAAAATAACAAAAATAATTAAATTTACTCATTTCATATTAGAAATTTGATAAACATATTTTTGAAAAAACTAATAATACGATTATAAGTGCATTAATTTAATTTGAATCCTTTGCGAGTAATACTTCATATATACTATATTAGATCTTGTGCTACCCACACAATACTTTCAAAAATTATTTAATAATAATTATATACATGATAGTTATAGTAAGTAAATAAATTTAATGATAGTTTTTTCCTAGTATATTGAAAATAGATAAATAATAATTTAAATTTAATATGTTGTTGACGGAAATTGAATCTTTAAATTATTGGAATAGTTTATAATATAATATAAATGTTTAATAATAATATGGTGAAAATAGATAATATAAATTTTTAACTAAAATTTGTTGTTAACGGGAATCGAACCTTGAACTTTTAGTAGTTTATAAAATGATATAAATGTTTGTTGAAGAGATTCGAACCTTGAACCTATAAGATTATTTTATATATTATAAAAAGAATATTTTTTTTAGCATTACATCCAACGGTTCTGTTTTATTTATCTTACAATCTAACGGTTATTTATCGAGTATACCAAATAAAGTGACCAAACTATCAAACAACCAAATATACCCCGGCTATTATTGAGTGTACCAAATAAAGTGACCAAACTACTAACCAACAAAATATACCCTAGTTTGCTTAAAATAGTATAATATAGATTCGTACGAGCGAAATCGAATTTTATTTTATAATTCGAACAAATATCAAATCGAATCTTACCACTTCTGTATTCGTTCATTTTTATACAAAATAACTCAAATTATTTTAAACTACTAGATAATGTGTTTATTATACGTATCTGATTACAATTCCTAAGTTTTGTATGTATTATATAGTATATATAATAAATATATAAAAGTAATATTCTACAAGTTAGCATATTTTAGTTTTTTTTAAATAATTGATCCAATATTCTTAAATTTTTAAGATCATTCTGAATGATCTAATATATAAAAAAGAGTAGTTCAATACTCAATCGAGTCGAATCGAATTGTATTTAAACATTCATCGAGTTAGAGCAAATTATACGCATATTAATTCAATTCCGGACCGGATCCAAACGAGTAATTATTAATTCGAACCGAATTTGATGTTCGCACATATTCGATTCGTTTTCACCCCTAATCTGGTCATATTTAACAATGACGAATAAACCTATGCAACTTTATATTTATATATTTTGCGAGGTAGGAGAGAGAGGTAGAGATATTGCTCCTGGATTTTTAAGACTACATGTAACACAAGAGTCAAAATCCGATTATAACGGAAATAGGTTATAATTATTATTTTTATTCTTTTGATTTAAATAATGTTAGTTTTATAAAATTTATTTTGAGTTTTATTATTAAATTATTCTTACTCCATATTTTTTTAATAATATTAAATATCAAAATTAGTATAAATAAATCAACTAAATCCAATTTAGATTTGAACTAGAAAATTTCGGCCTAACATATTATTTTTCCCTACTGCGTATTATTGCGTCCCTCGTAGAAACAGAACCCTCACGTTGGTGCAATGAACATCTCTACTACTAGAAGGACCATGTGACTTAGCCAATTTACTAATTAGCAATAAAAAGATATATATAGTCCTTGCTAGTCACCTCAACTCAATATCTCTTTATTACGAAGGAAAAAGGGACAAACCGATACACCCAATTTTAAACAAGTAATTTTGTCTCAATTTCTTTATGTACTCTTTCCGTCCCATAAATAATGATACTATCAAATTTACACAAAGATTAAGAAAAATGAGTTTGACTAGCTAGATGGCAATATTTGATTGGCTGGTTATGACAGTGGGTGTATAAAAAATTGGTTAGGTGATAAAGTATTGGGTGTAATAGTATTTATTGAATAAAAAGAGAGTGTAAAATAGAGAAGTAGTAGGTGTAATAGTGAAAAGTAGTGTTCAAAAATAGTAAGTATAATAGGTTCATTCTTTTTGGGACGTCCCAAAAAGGAATAAGGATCTTATAAAATGGGACGGAGGGAGTATTCCACCAAGAAAATGCTTTATATATAGATATGAAACTTCAAATCCTCGTAGCAAAAAACAAGATCCATTCCTTAGTTTCCAAAAATTATGTCAAGAGCCTATAAAACTAGGCATGAACGTTTCCATTATTTAACATCATTAACAAATTGTACATATGATCAACCCTAGGCTTAGAGTACCCTTACTAGTTGTTACAACAACGAATGGAAACTACCAAAAGTAGCTAGTGTAAGAATGAGTGAGCAGCAGAAGTAGAAGCAAGCAGAAGTAGAAGCAATGAACAATTCAAGTGATGGCTTGTTAGTTTTGGTATTTATTTAACATATTTGTCACCTTTGTTAAACTTGACTCGCTAATGTTGCTTTGTAGCTTGTATTGGAATCGATCATAACTACTCCATGTAAAATGTTTGTTAGGACTTGGTTGCATTTGTAAATTTTTGTAGATAGTTTGTATTGATCTTAAAATTACAGTGGAGACAACGTCTCATTATGCAGGAAAATTCTACACTGCTACAGTAGCACTATTCACTGCATGAGCTTGCTACAGTAAGTTGTAGTCAGCTAGCTATAGTTGCACTATTCACTGGATGAGATTGCTACAGTACGTCGTAGTTACTATTCACAGCATGAGAGTGCTACAGTAAGTCAGCTTGCTACAGTTGTTACTATTCATGACATGGGGTCATGGATGATGTCATAGTAGGTGAAATATTTGACTAGAATATGGTACCTTATCACTCCCCTATAAACCCATGTGTACTATGAAGACCAAGTTTATTCCGAAGTAGTTGATAATGAGTAGTATGCAAGGGTTTGGTTAATATATCTGCCACCTGCTCCTTTGTATTCACATAGTTAACATCCAGAAAACCATTGGAAACTTGCTCACGAACAAAGTGATGATAATCCAATTCGATATGCTTCATACGTGCATGGAAAACTGGATTGAAGCACAGGTAGATAGCACCAAGATTATCACATGACAATGAGACTTTCGTCATTGGTAAACCAAGTTCAGAAAATAATGAACGTTACCACAAAAGTTCAGAAGTAGAATTTGTAATGGATTTATATTCACTTTCAGTTGAAGATCTAGCCATAGTCTGCTGCTTCTTAGACATCCAGGAGAAAGAAGATGAGCCATAAAAATAATATAACCATTTGTAGAACGCCGATAATCCTTATCACCCCCCAATCACTATTGGCAAAACAATATAAAGTAGAAGCTGTCTCAGCAGAAAAGAATAAACCAATGTGAGAGGTACCTTTGTGATAATGCAATAAGCGTTTTAGAGCTTTCCAATGAATGTCAGTTGGAGAATGCATAAACTAACAAAGCTTGTTAACACTGAAAGAAATATCGGGTCGGGTAAGAGTCAAATATTGTAACGCACCGACTATCTTATGAAAATCTTCTGCAGCAGTAGTTAAAGGGATACCATCAAACTTTGAGAGTGTTTCAGTTGTCGCCATAGGTATATGACATGAATTGACATCTTGCATGCCGTATTTTGCCAAAAGATCTAGAATATATTTCTGCTGAGTTACCTTCGTACCAGCCGCACTGACATCGACCTCCAAGCCAAGAAAATAATGTAGTGAACCAAGATCTTTCACAGGAAATTCACTTTGGAGTTTTCTTATTATGGAATCAAGTAAATCTGAATTGGAACCCATGATTATAATGTCGTCGACATATACCAAAACATAGTCAGCTTGACCACCATGGCGATAAATAAAAATCGATGAATCTCAGGAAAGCATTAGACACGTCAAGCTGTTTCATAGACCAACCAGAAGCGGTAGCCAGGTTTAGTAAAACCCTAATAGTAGTTGCCTTAAGCACAGGATTGAATGTCTCGTGATAATCTGATATGTCCCAATTGTACACCACGAGATTGTAGAAGGGGGGGGGTTGAATACAATCTGAACAAAATTCTTTTGAATTGATGAGGTCTTGATAGATTGTTATAAGAACGTAAACAAAACAAGATAAGTAGAATATCTAAAGCATATACAACACACGATATAAAAAATCTCAGGTGGGTTGGCTTATTAGCTTGATCCACCTGATGGTTGTATTTGAAGATAATTCTCTGCGTAATGATACACAGCTGCGGTTACAAGGTTTTAGTGTTTACAAGAAAACCTAAAGCTATCAGCCTTGTGATCAGTGTTTTCTTCTCTACTAAAACTATGCTGCTCATACAGCTTATTTAAAACTATATGAAGACAAGTAAGTTACATAAAATGTAATGATATATTTTTGATATAACTTGTCACACACACATACTCAAAGTGATTTCCATTTCTGGAATTATTTTGAAAGTCTTCTCTTCTTGATTTGGACAATCCCAGTAGACTTTGATACAGTGTATGTTTCTTTCTTCAAAAGTGACTAAGTTCTTGAGGTGACTTAGCTTCCAAGCCCACGTGATGCTTTCTACACAAGATCATTTTGCTTTTGGATCTTTGTCTCTGAAAGTAGCTTTAGCAAAAGTGTTAATCCTTTTTGAGAGTCAATAAGCCTTTCTGCTTATTGAGCTGTGCTAGAACTTCCCAGACATAACGGCTGATCTTTATGCATTTATCGAAATATCCTTTGAGTCTTTCAGTAGGTGTGTAATTACGTTAGAGGTTGCTTTAACTCTTATTGTTGCCCTTGAAGTCGAATAAATAGTGACTGATTTCACCTTTCACTTGGAAGAGTTTGAGCCTTCGAATATCTACAATTTGACTCCCTACTCGTAACATCGTTTGTGTAATTGATCACTGTCTATAAGTCACGGGTTGCAAAGTAATTATGGGTTTGATCTTCATTCGATATATTTCCTTTAGAGAACTCTGTTTTATTAACACAGGATTGAGTTCTCGAACAGATGTATCTTGAGTTCTCGAATGATGACTTCTCGAATAGTTCCTCAGAGTTCTCGAATAGTTCCTTGAATAGACTTCTCGAATAGAGTTGTTGCAGACTTCTCGAATAGAGTTGTTGTAGACTTCTCGAATAGAGTTGTTGCAGACTTCTCGAATAAAATAGTATGAACTTCTCGAACTAGAACTTCTCGAATATAACACTCTGACTTCTCGAATAAACCCTTTTTGGTAGAGTTCTCGAATGACTTCTCGAACTCATCTTTTCTTGACTTCTCGAATATACTTGTATGGTTATGGCAAACCCCTCTTTTGGTTACGGATATTTGATTGTAGCATGCTGTGGCTTGTTACTTAGATTAAACCCTAACTATTTGCAATGTTTCATTCACAAGATGTAGCCTTTGTTTATCTGCAATACAACTGGCTTCCTAATTGGATTATCAGCTTCGGTTCCTTGATTCATTTTCTTCCTTGTTGTATTTGTTATCATCATCTTGAAACATGTATGACTCAACAATCTTCCCCTATTTATGTCTTGAGGAAAGAACATAAATCCTGAGAGTGATGATAACAAAAACCACTCCTTAGATTTGACTTTCAGCAGAGCAGAAATTATTGATCAAGCTTCTTTGACACATTTTCTGAATTGTACTACTCACTTTCCTTGAGTGCTTAGAACTGCTCCCTGCTCCCCCTAAGTATAGCATATATCCTGATTGGTCTGAAGATAAAAAATGACCCTTCTCCCCCTTGGTCAAGGTCACTTTCCCTCTAGTAACTTCTCCCCCTTTTTTGTTATCAGCAGGATCAGAACGTAGAGGGATGAGAACCTAGAAATTGCAAAAAAAATAAAAATTCTCTGTGAAATCTCTCTGTTTTTGCATCAGGATCTCATCCTGGCACACTTCTCACAACTCACCTTCCCTTTCTAAAGGGGTACTCAATCTCTCCTTTTGTTTTCCTGGAATAAATAGAAGACCACTCGTAATCACACCTGAAAAATGTGTAGAGTAATCTCAGTGGGCTAAGGATTGAGTGTTGGCTTCTTCAAGAAATGAAATGAAGAATCAAGATTGTTTGGAGTTGTTAATGAAGTGGGTGAATGTCACAAATTAGGTATCCATGAGTGGGGCTGAATCTTCACATTTACAGAAGATCCATCAACCTGAATTTGAGAAATAGTTAAGAGTAACATGTGTGTGCTCCCCATGTGTCAATGCATCTTGTACTAACTCCTGGCTAGAAGACAAGTGATATAGGTTGCATAACAGTGTCCCTTACCCTTACTGATTGTGTTCCTGGATGGGAACTTGATTCAATAGTCAAATCCTGTTAAGAGACTAGAACTAGAAGTGTGGATGTCCTTTTTAATCACTATGCCTTTTTGGGAAGACATAGGATGTTTAGGCTGGTTTTAGACACCCTTACCTTCCTTGTCCTTGTGGCTTCTTGATGTTCACCACTTCTCTCACCCTCACTATCCTCCTGTTCACTCCCCTCAAGGTGAGATTTACAAGTATTATCAACTACAGTTTGTTGAGAAACTGTAGAGGGGGTTTAAGGATGGAAATGTGAATGTATGGTGTGTTGAGTGGGTAGAGAATCTGGGGGACATTCCAGCAATTCTCAGTTCAGCAACTTTAGGCAAAGATTAAGGAAAGAAGATGCTGATGAAAAGTAAACTCAATACCTGATCTGAGTGAACTGCTGTATGAGCCTTCTCCACATGAAGGTTTAGTCTCTTAAGATTGCAGAGCACTACTGAACTTGATTAATCAAATTGACATTGCTTGTAGTTGTACTTAAGAGTAAGTTTGCATAGAGAGTCATGGATACTCATTTAATCATCTCCAAGAATATGGAACTTAAACCTAGTACCATTGTTAGTCAATTCGAAGCATGAGTTTGATCAGCATAAAAAAAACTTATTCATGTGTTTTGGATTAACTAATGAGTCCTGTTTTACAATAGAGTACTGATCAGTTCTTTTCTAATTAAATTCTAATTCTGAGTGTATGTACATATGGCATATGAAAGAATTATTGAACCTGGTTGTTGCAATCACCAAGTTTGCTGAGTAGAGCACATCACTTCTTTATCATTACCCTTCGTTGTCAGTTTGAGTCATATGGATGACTGCAGTTTAGACACAAAACTATGCAACTGTGTACCTTTTAAGGCTCACTTGCAAGGTTAGATGATAATGTGAAATTAGAATTAAAACAACATGAATAGTGTGTTAGTCATCAAATCTAGTCATTCTGATTCAGAGAACAAAACAGGTTGATTAGATTATTGATAACAAAATGAAATGTGTGCCAAATCACTAACAGATCTGATAAACGCATAAGTTGACTTAAAAACACTAATTCGCACAAATTAGATGATTAAGACAACTTAGGTGATTCATGCACTGTTCATTTTATCTTATCTAGGTGTTCAGAGATGTGTTTAAGTCAAGCAAAGTGAATCTAACAAGTCGAACCGAAGGAACATGCAAGTAGATCAAGACTATAACAGACACCAACAAGATGTAGATAAGAGCAAATTTTATTTCATAATAAAAAAAACTTACAAAAATGGCCAGAAGGACCATTGAAACAAACAAATAAAAATAACAAAAACTTAAACTAGACCCCCCCACCTGAGCCAACTAAGCAAGCTTGGCTGGGCCTGCTGGGTCTTCAACAGCGTCCTCCCGGTTGCGAGCGCGGAGAACCTCCAGTGCCACTCGCATGGCAGCAAGGTTCCTCTCTTCTGCAGCGAGGAGCTCGTCGATCTTCTCCTAGAGGGCCATCACCTTCTCGTAGAAGGGCATGGCCTCGAATTCCTCCACTGACACTCTGAGTATGCTCCTAGTCATTTTGATGAGAGGGTTTCAAGAAGGAGAGAAAGGGTTTTGTTTTTATTAAGAGTGTGTATAAATAATCTATGCCCCTTCCTATTTATAAGCCCAGAAGTCCTAAAGACACGCCTTAAAACCTAAGAGAAAACCGGGTGCAAGGATAACCAAGGGTCACTCATCTTTAATGCACATTTACACTTGCAAAATAGATACACGGTAACCAATAATCACCCTGACAAATCATTTAGAAAGAGTAAAAAGAAATATATTATGTGTGTGATACGTCACTACAAAAAAAACAGCATCAGACAACACTTATCAGACAACGTAAAATGGAAAAAGTGTTGTTCGAAATCAACAGACAAGAGTTTTTTTTTTTTTTTAAACCATCGTCTTATCCAGCCTTCAGACAACGGGGTTTTGACAATTTAATTCTGTTGTCTAACAAACTGAATCAGACAAGTGTTTTTTTTATGGTGTTTTTTATGCTGTTGTCTGAAAAAACTTCAGACAATATTTTAATTACCGTTGTTTGTCTGATTTAAATAGACAAGTGTTTTTTTAATTCTGTTGTGCAAACGAGTTGGCTCAGACAACGATTTATAATTGTGTTGTCTGAATGATTTTATCAGACAACGTATTTTAAATTGTTGTGTTGTACAAAGCAATAACTATAGACAACGGTTTATAAAAGTGTTGTTTGAATAGGCTTCAGACAAGTTTTCAAGAAACCGTTATCTGAACTACAGAAAATTTTGAATTGAATTTGGTGGGAAATAATGAAATAATTTGAATTGAATTTGGTGGGAAATGAAAAAATTGAATTAGATTTGGTGGGAAACAATGAAAAAATCAGACAACGGTTTTGTTATAAAAAATGTTGTGTGATATTAAGCACAACAACATTTCTAGAAATCAGACTTGTTTTCAAGCATAACTTGACTCCAAAATATTTTTAAATACCTCCACATCATTTTCTAGATTTTTTAAAATAAATCTAGAATACAAACAATAAAAACAATTGTGAAAAGTAAATAAATAATTTACCTTTTCAAATAAAATGTAATTTAATAATTAGAAGTAAATACTATTACAACGTTTTCGTTTTTGTTAAAATCTTTTAATTTTTCGATTATTTTTTCCCAACACTAAAATGAGTGTTTATTAACATCTGTACGGTTGGATCATCGAGAAATAGGTTTTAAAAAATAGAAACAATAATCAGTGATAAAGCACGAGTTACTAGTCAATATACTAGTGATCTACTAAGATCTCCAACCAAATTAATTTTTTATTTTTTGAAAATTTGTGAATATCATTATATTAGATAAATCTTGACATCCTTAAGGTTGGATTGTCGAGGTTTTTTTAAAAAAAATAGAAACAACAATCCATGACAAAACACTAGTTACGTGTACTAGTCAATATACTAGTGATCTACTAAGATCTCCAACCAAATCAATTTTTTATTTTTGAAATTTTGGGAATATCAATATATATTAGATATATCTTGACATCCCTACTTTTGGATCGTCGAGAAATGTGACTGAATATATCATTAAAAATTTCAAATTTGTTATGTTAATTTATATTTATGTTAAAAAAAATATAACTGGTATCAGACAATGGTATATTTATTACATATCGTTGTCTGAAGCTTCACATTACAACTGTATTTGTTAAAATACCGTTGTCTGTTATCAGACAACGGTTTATTTGTCCAAAATCGTTGTCTGGTATCAATCGAGACAACAGTATTTGAGAAATAACCACTTTGTTTAGCAAGACCACTTCGTTTATTAAATATTAAATTTTACAAACCAAATTAATTTTTTATTTTTTGAAAATTTGTGAATATCATTATATTAGATATATCTTGACATCCTTAAGGTTGGATTGTCGATAATTTTTTTTAAAAAAATAGAAATAACAATCTATGACAAAGCACTAGTTACGGGTACTAGTCAATATACTAGTGATCTAGTAAGATCTACAACCAAATTAAATTTTTATTTTTTGAAAATTTGGGGATATCAATATATTAGATATATCTTAACATCCGTACGGTTGGATCGTCGAAAATATTTTTTAAAATATTCGTACGGTTCGATCGTCGAATAAATCATTTAAAAAAAATATTCTGTGAATCTGGATCGTGCCCCGTTACAAGAAGTAGCACTTGTACTATGTTTTTGTTAAAATCTCGGACAACCCGACCTTTTTATTTTTCGAATAGAGCAATAGACATATCGAATCCCTGAGATATCGAATGAGATATCGAACAGTGTATTCAGAGATATCGAATAGTGTCTTGAGATATCGAATAGTGTCTTTATATCACAACAACAGCTAGATCAGATGGCCGCACAAGGCGCACTCAGCATAGCAGGTGTTAGCCGTCAGAGGATTAATCGCGGAGGTCATAGTTACCATTGCTGAGGATGCAGCCTCTGGTAGGCTAGTTGTTAGCATTTGTGCATCAAATGTATTTATATATATGGCATATACCAATGGATGGCAAAGAGCATGTAAATTGTAAAATTGTAATTCTTTGGGTTGTAAGAACTCAAACTTGTGATTAATAATATTAATGGTTACTCTGATTTCATCTCTGGGACTATAACGGGTGTGTTTTATGTTGTTGTTTTGGGTCACAAGGTTGTAATTTAAATTATGTTGGTTTTATGGATGGATATTGAGACCGTAACGACCAGATCCCTGACCCTGGATCTGGGGGTGTTACAGTGACTCGTTATAGGAAACAGCACTTTTACTACGTTTTTGTTAAAATCTTATACAACCCGACCTTTTTATTTTTTAATTATTTTTTCCCAACACTAAAATGAGTGTTTATTAACTTTAGTATGGTTCGATCATCGAAGAAATCATTCAAAAAAATTATTCAGTTAATCTGGATCATGCCTCTTTACAAGAAGCACCACTTTTACTATTTTTTTGTTAAAATCTCGTACAACCGACCTTTTTATTTTTTGATTATTTTTTCCAAACACTAATATGAGTGTTTATTAACATCCGTACGGTTTGATCGTCGAAGAAATCATTCAAAAAATTATTCAGTAAATCTGGATCGTGCCCCATTACAGGAAGCAGCACTTGTACTACGTTTTTGTTAAAATCTCGTACAACCGGACCTTTTTATTTTTCGATTATTTTTTCCCAACAATAAAATGAGTGTTTATTAACTTTCGTACGGTTCGATCATCGAAGAAATCATTCAAAAATTTTATTCAATAAACCTGGATTATAATATAAATCTCCTAAAAGTAGTACTCGCTCTGACTAATCCAGTCCCAATTATACCTAATATCTTTTTTAAAATATTTTTTCATCCCAAAAATACTGTATTTGCTTTCCCCGCTTTGCAAATTCCATTTCCCACCGCCCAATATTTCATTTCCCCCCTTTATCAAATTTTATTTCCCCCCTTATCAGATTTTTATTTCCCACCCTCTCAACCACAAATACACGATACAACTCTCTCTCATTTTACAAACCCAGCTCATGAACTCTCTCATTTTTCCCCCTTCTAAATTTCCCCCCCTTTTTTTCTCCCAACCAAATCTCACACCCAACACAAAACACACAGATTCAAGTCAAAATCATGAACACGGGTCCTAAATCGAGTTGTTGAGCTCATCACTCTCTCGCACAAAAAAAGCCTAAATCTTGAGCTCATACATCGAAGCCACAATGAATTAAATTTAGTTTGGGGATTTTTTGATCTAGGCTCTTATTCCTTGAAAAATGAAGTTAAATTACTTCAGGTCATCTACTCTTTGTCTCCAATAGTTTCAACCTACAGCAGCACCATTTCCAACTCCCCTTGCCGGATCGATGTCCAACTCCCCTCTTATTCGGTTTGTGTGTTTGTATCAAGATAATTGAATTTAATTTTCTTGATCTCCTCTAAATTGACTAACTTTGTGTTATAATGGTTCTGGATACAGGGAAATTTACCGTGTTGCATTTTCTGCAGTATCACTATCTTGTGTGTTTGGGTTGCTTACCCCTCTCTCTCTCTCTCTCTCTCTCTCTGTCTCTAACTATATTGGTGTGTCATTTCTTATGTAATCTGTTTAAATCAGATGCTTAGGCTATGTATTTTTCAGATGATTTGTTAATTTATCGATAGTAATTTGTGAATGATGTATTTTTTTTTTGAAATTATCATTTGTCTATTAATTTGGGTAATGTTTAACCAAACCAGAGATAGTATAACATGAATTCCTGTATCGTGTTGTAATATTCTTCTACGATATCAATTGGTTTGTTTCTGTCCATTGATTACTCTAAAAAGCTTAATTATTAGCATTAGTCTGTCAGTGCTTTTCTAGCTGTGTGTTTTTATCGTGTTCCTTTCTGTTTTTGAATGCTCGTTTTTGTTGTCCGTTGTATTATGTACCTGTTTACTCGGTTTCTTCCTTGCTGTATTATAGTTGTCGTTGTCCAGGAATTCACTTATCTCGTAATTGTTGCTGTTTGCCTTTAATTTTTATACAAATCAAGAACCTGGATTGATTTGGACAATATAAATGTTGCTATCCAGTTGAGGCATCCTAATTTGTGTTTATTGTCAGTTACTTTGATGTACCGTTCATGTTGACATTAGTTACAAGAGGATAGGCTTTTGGAGACTATATGATCACTATAATTTTATCTAGCACAATAATTAATTTTAATTGATCGCAGACAACATAAAACTCTCATACGTTCTCTATCGAGAGCCCGAAGAGGCCACGGAATATTTGTGGATACGGAGATTTGACTAAGAGCATGAGCAGGAGTGCTGAATAGAATAGACTATTGACCAGGTCCATTTATTCTTTTCTTTTTGCAAATTATTGTCTGGTTATTGTCCAGTACTGGACATTAGAATCATTCTTTCCCTGCAAATATAATGGTATTTATTCAAGATTTAACAAGGTCCTTTTTGCTGCTTAGTTTTATGTTCTATAGGTTGCAAGGGAGAAAACATTAGCTTTGTTTACCTCTTTCAAGTGGCTTTTTTCTATGTACTGATGTTGCAGCTCGTGGTCTTGACATTCCAGGTGTTCAAAACAAGCCCTTCAGCACCTGACTGAGATAGCAGAGAAAACACTGTTCAAAATTCTCCGAGGTGATGATGACTAGTTTGCGCACAAAGTTCAGTTTGAATTCATTGAACAAATCCAAATCGTATCTGTCCCTTGTGTTTCTGCAGAAGCCTATGATAAGTTGTAAGCTAACATTGTCAAGGCACGAGAAAGATTAACTAAGATATTGACATCAAAGGATATAAAAGCGACTGTATGTACATATACTTGTGCTTCTATTCTTTACTTTCGATTGTTATAACAATAAAGGAAATTGTTATGCTAATTCAGCTGTATCTTATTATGCAGTTACTCGAGATGCTTGAACGCAATGAGCTCAACAAATCCCTGTTGACACTACTTGATGAAAACATAGCAAGTGCGCACAAAAGTAACCAGGTAGGAAACATGGGTATTTTTTAATGAAAAACAATTGGAATATACAGAACTATAGAAAATAAATCATTCCGCTACTCAAGTTATAGTTGGTGTCATGATAAATGCCTTTGGATTGACACATTAGAATCTGTAGATACGGTGTTAGGGGTTATTCTTGCGCAAACCTGATATCAGGGCTCCTTCCTTCAATCGTTAAAGATTGATCCTCATCGGTGTCACTGTACTACTTCATCAAACTGGCACATTTTACAAACCACTGATGTGTGTGCATAGAAGTATCGAGGTTTTTTTTTGAAACAAGTAACCAGGTTAGGAATATGGGTATATCTTAAATAAAACAATTGGAATATGAAGAACTCTAGAAAATAAATCATTGGGCTGCTCAAGTTATAGTTGGTGTCATGATAAATGCCTTTGGAATGAAACGTTAGAATCTGTAGATACGGTGCTAGGGGTTATTCTTGCGCAAACCTGATATATGGGGTCCTTCCTTCAATCGTTGAAGATTGATCCTCATCGGTATCACTGCACTACTTCATCAATCTGGCACGCTTTAGAAACCACTGATGTGGGATGTATTAATAACACAGTACACCGAGATAAATAAACTTCATTTCTCATACTTTCCCCTTGAATATCAAGGGTATCTTTTTATTTTTATTTCCTTACCATATATGATATATTCATTAATATTTCACACGTAAGCTACCTTGTGGTGGACTTATCAAATGGTTGAAACGAGTACTGTGGGATAAAAATAACAGGTGACTTGGTTGTTGTGCTTTTTTTTTTCTTTTTGACTATGAACTATATGAGTAACTGATGAAGGGCATGAAAGAAAATTGAATCTACTTTATAGGAACTGAAAATTGTTTCTGCTGCTTAATTGTTTGTGTAATGTTATTTTGATCGTTAACTTAGAAATTTTAGGTTGATATATGGGTGCTTCTACTTCCATGTGATATCATTTTTTGCCAGCATAGGTTTTATGATATATCGGCGTGGAGAGAACTTATATTTTCGATTTCTTTCTTTGCCTTGTCTTTGTATAAGTAAAGAAGTGTTTCTGTTGTAACTTTGTCAAAGATGAAATAAAAGATTGCAAAAAGTTTTTGTAGCACTGTATTATTTTCTTTTATGAGCAAGTATCTTCTCTTCAAGAGAAGCATACAGCTCTACTCCGTTTTCATGTGTTACAACTAAACCGAGTTTTCTTACATAGCCATTTTTTCTTTACTACTATAAATCTGGTCTAGTCTAATAGTGTTTGCTGAATTGTTATGTGGATCCATTGCAATTGATGATAGTTATGCAATATATTGACACTAGCTTTGATTTTGTAGCTGAAATCTTGTTCATCTTACTTATCATTTCCTCTTGTGTTCTGCAGGTAATCTTAAATACTTGACAAATAAGTACTTGAATTGGTGAAAGCTCATATTGCTGCCGGTAATAAGCAGTTCACATTCTCAATTAATTTCTGAATATTTATCGAGCTTTACAATTGGGTTTATATTATCTTTCCAGGATCAAATTGTCGTTTTACATCTAGACAACTACTTTTGCTTGGTGAGATGATTGATTTCTCAAACACTTCAAATTGGAAAGTTGCTGGTGCATTTATCCAGGAGTTGCTAGAGATGCCTCCTGAATATGAATTAGATGATGATGACAATGAAGTTGTCATATGAGATGGGATCAACCTTGGTGGAGATAGGCATTGTGATTTAAAATGTTATCTCTTTTTTGTGGATATGTTCATCCTAAAATATGTTTGTAGTCATGTTAGAAATGGTGGCCAATGTTTTTATGAATATTAGTTGGTTTATTGGTGAATATTGTTTTGAACCTGGTGGTAATGGTGAAATATTGGTTGGTTTGTGCATTTTTTGCTTGTCGATTGAATTGTCCAATTGCTTATTATTTGCGTAAATAAACCATTGTCTAAAATGTGATTAGCCAATGAGGGCATCTTTAATGTTTTACTTGTTAAAAACCATATCAGACAATGTCATGTCTTAGACAATATCATATTATAATGTTGTTTATCATCCAAACAAACAATGCTTGTTAAACATAAACCATTGTGCACTGTTATTTCTTACAACGGTTTAAATTAAACAAACCATTGTGTAGAGTCCCAAACAACAATGGATTACTTATACAAGAATTTTGTGTGTTTTCCTTTCAAACAAGTGTGTATTGAATTAAAACTATTGTGTAGCATCCTAAACAACAATGGAAAAATTCTATAATAACGTTGTGTGATTTACTTTTAGACAAGTGTGTATTGAGATAAAACTATTGTGTGATTTCTTTTCAGACAAGTGTGCATTCAATTAAAACTATTGTGTGATTTCCTTTAAGACAAGTGTGTATTCAATTAAAACTATTGTGTAGTATCCCAAACAACAACGGTTTCTAAATCGACTGTTGTTGTTTCTGGCTATCAGACAACGACGTCTAGAGATGAAGTCGTTGTCCCTCGCTCTAACACACAACATTTCGACCCGTTGTCTGAGCCGCGTAACAGACGACACTCCGATAGACAACGGGGTTTGTCAGTATCAGACTACGGATGAAATCCGTTGTCTGAATCGAAATTCCTTGTAGTGCGTTCCAAAAACATTTATATCTGACGGCTTAAGTCTAATCAAACCAAGACAAAAATTTCTAGAGTACAGAGCACACTAAAGATACAATTATTCTGGACAAAAGATAGTGCAAAATAATATCAACAATTAATTAAACAGTTCGACATCTCTAACCATGACCATTCGATTTGTCTGAACATTTACTGATTCGATATCTCTCAATATTTCACTAATCGATATCTCTAGTTACACTAGTTCGATATCTTAGAGAATTAGTTGATCGATATCTCAAGCAAAATATCCATTCGACAACTCAACCTGGTGCACACATCCATTCGATATATCTTGTTAATTAAATGTTCGATAACTCCAGAAACGAAAAAAAATAAAAGTAAAAACATTGATAATCCAGAGAATAGATTCACTGGCTGCAACCATTTGAACAGATACTTCAAGATTATGAGAAGTTCAACATACCGAGCTCACTTACCAACCTTGAGAAGGTTGCTTCATCCAGAGCTTTAGTAAATATATCTGCTAATTGTTTCTCACTTGGAACAAAATGAAGTTCCACAGTACCTTCCATCACATGCTCTCTGATGAAATGATATCTGATGTCTATGTGCTCGGTTCTTAAGTGTTGCACTGGATTCTCAGAAATTGCAATTGCACTTGTGTTGTCACAGAAAATTGGAATTTTCTCAACCTTAACTCCATAGTCCAGCAGTTGATTTCTCATCCAAAAAATCTGTGCACAACAGCTTCCTACAGCAATATACTCAGCTTCAGCTGTTGAAGTTGAAACTGAGTTCTGCTTCTTACTGAACCAAGAGACCAGCTTGTTTCCTAGAAATTGATAGGTGCCTGTGGTACTCTTCCTGTCCATCTTACAACCTGCATAGTCTGCATCTGAATAGCCTATTAGATTAAAACCAGAATCTCTAGGGTACCAAATGCCAAGGTTTGGTGTCCCCTTGAGATACCTGAAAATCCTTTTAATGGCTACTAAATGAGATTCCCTAGGGTCTGCTTGGAATCTAGCATATAAATAAGTAGCAAACATAATATCAGGTCTACTAGCAGTTAAATACAAAAGAGATCCAACCATGCCTCTATAGCTTGAAATGTACACCTTCTTTTCCTTAGTATTCAATTCAAGCTTGGTGGTAGTGGCCATGGGTGTTTTTGCAGAAGAGCAGTCTGCTAAGTCAAACCTTTTTAGTAGATCAAAAACGTATTTTGTTTGACTTATAAAAAATCCCTCATTTACTTGTTTAACATGTAAACCAAGAAAGTAAGTTAATTCTCCCATCATACTCATTTCATATTTACTTTGCATAAGTTTGGAAAACCTTTTGCAAAGTTTCTCATCAGTAGACCCAAATATTATATCATCTACATAAATTTGGACAAGTATCATAGAGCCATTGACCGATCTCATCAGTACCTCTGGTGAAGTGATTCTCAATGAGGAACTGTGAAAGAGTGTCATACCAGGCTCTAGGTGCTTGCTTCAAACCATGGAGTGCTTTGAGCAAGTAGTAAACATATTCTGGGAAGTTTGGATCTTCAAAGCCAAGAGGTTGACTAACATACACTTCCTCTTCCAGAATCCCGTTTAGAAATACACTCTTGACATCCATTTGATAGACTTTGAAATTGGCATGGGCTGCATAGGCTAGGAAGATTCTGATTGCTTCTAACCTTGCTACTGGTGCAAAGGTTTCCTCAAAGTCAATTCCTTCTTCTTGACAGTAGCCTTTGGCAACTAGTCTAGCCTTGTTCCTTGTGACTATGCCATTTTCGTCCATCTTGTTCTTGAATACCCATTTAGTGTCGATCACAGACTTGCCCTTAGGCTTGGGTACAAGTGTCAAAACTTTGTTTCTTTCAAACTGGTTTAGCTCCTCTTGCATTGCTAACACCCAGTCTGGATCTGAAAGAGCATCTTCTACCTTCCTTGGTTCTTCTTTAGAAAGAAAGCTGCTATACAAGCATTCTTCTCGAGTTGCTCTCCTAGTTTGGACTTTTGCATTGGAGTCACCAATGATCAGCTCAAAAGGGTGATCCTTAGTCCATTTTCTTTGAGGTGGTAAGTTTGATCTTGATGAAGTTGCTTCGTTTTCTTGATGTTGACCATTTTGATTCATTGTTGAGTGTTGACTGGGAGAAACTCCCCCTGAGTGGGTGATCCTCGAGTTTAGAGGAGTTCTAACAGAGTTGTCTACAGAAATTTCCCTTTGATCCTCAACTGATGCTTCAACGTGATCCTCATCAGATGGTGTGAGTTGCTCTTCTACAGATGGTCCATTCTGCACTTCATTTGATGGTCCATGTTTGTCGCTTACACCAATCGTTATCCTTTCTTCATCATCATCTTCATTTACTCCACTACTTGTCTCATTTTCAAATGAGAGAGACTCATGGAAACCTTCATCTACAAGACTAGATGTTTTATTGTCGTCGAAGACAACATGTATGGATTCCATAACAATGTTGAGTCTTAGATTGTAGATTCTGTAAGATTTTCCAGTAGAGTATCCAACAAATATAGCTTCATCTGCCTTTGAATCAAATTTTCCAAGGTTCTCGCCAAAATTCTTCAATACGAAGCATTTGCATCCAAATACATGTAGAAAGTTAATTGTTGGCTTCTTGCCTTTGAACAGTTGGTAAGGTGTCATGCCTTTTGCTTGATTGATCAAAGAAATGTTCTGAGTATAGCATGCAGTATTAATAGCTTCAGCCGAGAAATATGTTGGCAGTTTTGATTCTTCAAGCATAGTCCTTGCTGCTTCAATGAGAGTTCTGTTCTTTCTCTCCACCACACCATTTTGTTGAGGTGTTCTTGGTGTAGAGAATTCTTGAGTAATTCCTTCTTCTTCATAGAACTTTTTTAGCACAGAGTTCTTGAACTAAGTTCCATTATCGCTTCTAATCCTTCTCACTTTGAAGTGTGGATTGTTGTTGATTGTCTTGATATGTTTAATAATGACCTCCCCTGTCTCATCTTTTGAACGAAGAAAGAATGTCCAAGTGAACTTTGAGAAATCATCAACAATTACAAGACAGTATCTGTTGTTGCTTATCGACAATACATTGACTGGTCCAAATATATCCATGTGCAGAAGCTGCAAGGGATGATCGATTGAGGACATTGACTTGGATTTGAAAGAGGTCTTTCTTTGCTTTCCTTTCTGGCAAGCATCACAAAGTCCATCTTTGGAGAACTCCAATTTTGGAATACCTCTGACCAAATCCTTCTTGACCAATTCATTCATGGCTTTAAAGTTCAAGTGTGACAGACATTTGTGCCAAAGCCATCCTTCGTCCATGCTTACCTTGCTGAAGAGGCATGTAGCAGAGTTGATACTCGTTGAGTTGAAGTCAGCAATGTATACATTTCCTTTTCTGTTTCCTATCATCACTATCTTGTTGTCATTCTTCTTGAAAATGACACAAGCTTCAGATGTGAACCACACATTTTGATTTTTATCACACAGTTGACTGATACTTAGCAAGTTATGCTTAAGTCCATCAACCAGTGCTACTTCTTTAATGACAACATTTCCTTGTGAAATCAAGCCATATCCTCTAGTATATCCTTTGCTGTTGTCTCCAAAGGTGATGCTAGGGCCAGCTCTCTCCTCAAACTTAGTGAGCAGGGTAGAATCTCCAGTCATATGCCTAGAACAACCACTATCCATATACCAAAGATTCTGTCTATCTCCCTGCACACATCAAAATCAAATCAAGTTGATTTTGGTACCCAAGTTTCCTTGGGTCCTGCCTTGTTAGCCTTTCTCCTGTTTTTCATGCCTTTACCACCCAAGGGTTCTGATTGAGTTAAATCAATCTTTACTCTAGGTGTAGGACTCTGAAAGACAGGTTGGTTCACATACTCATATTCATTCAAGCTAGTTGTACAATTTGGCATTCTGTGCAAACACATTATTCATCATCCATGGCAACTGAGGCATTTTATGAGCATTGTAGTATGGATTATGCATGAATGGCATGTTAGCATAGTGACTAGATGCTTGAGCAGGTTGATGCATGATGGTATATTAGACTATGTGCATACGGATGTTTGGGGTCCAGCTTCAGTCACTTCCAATGGAGGCTCAAGGTATTTTGTCACTTTTGTTGATGATTATTCTAGGTATGTTTGGCTGTATTTCATGAAACATAAGAATGAGGTATTCAACATATTCAAGAAGTGGAAAACAATGGTTGAGAACAAAACTGGTAAAAAGTTGAAGACACTGCGATCTGATAACGGTACAGAGTATATAGATGGTGCTTTCAAGGAGTTTTGTGATCAGGAAGGCATTGTTACACACTGGACAGATAGAAAAACACCACAACAGAATAGGGTTGCGGAAAGGCTCAATCTCACGTTGCGGGAAAAATCAATGTGTATGCGATCCTATGCTGGTTTGGGTAAAGAATGGTGGGCGGAGTCAATTAATACAGCTCATTATATTGTCAACCGGTCATGTCATGCATCTCTAGATGGAGATGTACCTTATAACGTATGGTCTGGAAAACATGCAGATTATGGGAGACTTAGAATTTTTGGTTGCACGACCTACTACCATGTTGACGAGGGAAAACTTGATGCGAAGGCCAAGAAGGCTATATTCTTGGGGTATGCAACAGGTACAAAAGGTTATCGTCTTTGGTCTATTGATGATTCTAAGTTCATAATCAGCAGGGATGTTACGTTTGATGAGGACACTATTGTAGCTTCTTCGAAAGCTAAGGTGACTAGTGGTGGTGACGTTGAGACTTCTAAGTCTCAAGTGGTTGGGATAGAATCTGCAAGTCATCCAGGTTCTAGTCATGTTCAACGGGAAGATCATGGAGACACTCATGATGATGAGGATGATGATTTTGAATATGAGACTATTGAGCAAGAAACACTACGCCATAAGTGAGCATACGCAACCCTTTTTATAAAGCATTGCACAGAAAGCGTTTAGTTAGATAGAAATTTTGGGTCTTTTGCAACTGAGCTGAACTGGTGTTGCGTTAGATATAATTTAGTGTTGCGTATTACCTACAGTGTTTCACATCATGCAACACTAACTGCTGGTGTTGCGTTAGATACTTTTTTATTTTAATAAATGGTGATGTGGCAGAAGTGGGACCCACATGTGTTGAAGTGACATTTGCTGATGTGGCAATTGTGGGACCCACAATTGCCGACGTGGCAGAAGTGGGGCCCACCTTTGCTGATGTGGCAGAAGCGTTGCATTAGATACCAGTAGTGTTGCATTTGCTGTTTGAAGTGTTGCATTAGATATATTTTTTAAAAAAGTAGTGCTGCATTAGACTCAAATAGCGTTGCGTTAGATAGTGGATCCCATTGTTGACGTGGCATGTGGGCCCTACTACTGACGTGGCACGTGGGTACCCATTGCTGACGTGGTATGTGGGCCCTAATGCTGACGTGGCATGTAGTCCCTAGTGCTGACGTGGCACCTTGGTGGGCCCCACTGATGACGTGGCATGCCCCCCCCATTTGTGACGTGGCACTTGTGGGCCCCACTAATGACATGTCAGCATGCTGACATGGCACCTTGCTTACATGTCAGCATGCTGACATGGATGAAACATCTAATGCAACCCCATAAAGTGTTGCGTTTGCATGCTTTTGGTGTTGCATAAGGCCTCTTATGCAATGCTTTTCGAAGTGTTGCAATAGCTTGGAAAAGCGTTGCATTAGGGGTCTTACGCAACGCCAGTATTGGTAACGCCCCTCTAGCGATGCGTAAGACCTTACGTAATGCTTTTTAGGGCTTACGCAACTGTATTTGGGGGTTGCGTATGTGCGTTTATGGCGTAATGTCTATATTACATCGGTTGTATTAAAACTGATGTCTTTGGTTATGTAGACATCTGTTTTTTTTCCTACTGATGTAATAATAGATGCCTTAAAAAAAAATTCGCGGGCTAAGCCCTTTCACCTTCCCCCGCTTAACAAAATTCGTCCCTTACAAAATTTCACTTCCCACCTTATAAAAATTTTCACTCCCCGCCTTAGCTAAACATAAAACAAAAATCAAAACTCTAAAAAAGAAAACATAAAAAACAAAACCAAAACCTAAAAAAAAAACACAACTCTCTCACAAACTCTCCTCCGCCTCCCCCTTTTCCAGAACCCTCAAGAACCCTAGCTTCAATTAGTACCTTTTTAGCTCGATTTCTTTAATCGATTTCTTCAACTCGAATCTAACCCCCCCTTCTACGCTATAAATTGATTTATTCATCTACTACGTGAAGGTTCAAAACTTCCCCCCATTTGTGTTTTTGTAGCAGAGCCGCGTTTTCTCTCCACAACGCAATATGGTGATAGAAAATCAACTTTGTAATTACACTCTCTCATCTTTTTCAATTCAATTAACTAGCTTAAATCTCTCTCTCTCTGTCAATTTGTAGAATCATATAATGGGAGAGATTAAAGACAACGACGCTTATGAAGAGGAGCTCATCGATTACGAGGAAGAAGACGAAAAAAGCCCCCGACTCCGTCAATGCTAAGGCCGGTGGTGACGCTGTCAAAAAGTAACTTCTTGTTTTTTACTCTCTTAAATATCTGTTTGTTTATGTTTGTTTACTTATTATTGCTTTGAAAGTTGAATTAGTGTTTGTTTTGAATTTAATTGATTGTTTATTGTTTTGTTTGTGTAGAGGTTATGTTGGTATTCATAGCTTTGGGATTCAGAGACTTCTTGTTGAAGCCGGTGCTTCTCCGAGCCATCGTGGATTCCGGTTTTGAACATCTTTCGGAAGGCAAGATTTGATTTCTTGGATTTTTAATGACTCGAGTTTATAAGCTGCTCTTGTATTATGTGCTTTTTTAAACTTTTTTTTTTGCCTGCTTGCGGTCTTTTAGGGTTAATAATTATCAGAACTCAAAGAATTATATTGGTTAGTGTAAAGTTTATTGTAAATGCAATTTGATATGAAGGAACTGTTTTGTTCGTCTCAGTTGCTTGCTCAATAGAATTTGTATGTAATTTCTTAGAATATGGAAGTTCATACTTACAACCTTCTATTACAATATTTGGTAAATATAACAACGTAATACCTTGTCACATGAGTTAATTAACATAATGAAAATGCTTGACAGGCCTTAATAGAGGCAAAACAAGAGCAACATATATTTGAATAATCTACTAATGTAGCAATTTTTTCATTATGCTTGTTAATTAGTGGACAGAATTTTTTAAAACTAATAAATATTTAGATTCTTTGTTTACAATTTACAATTAATGCTATACCTATACATCTATTAATAGTTGTGCACCATCTATTTTCCTATTTCAGGTAAATACAACTGTTTGTGTGTATATAACTAAATAAATGTTGTTGGTGTGTATGGTATAATATTTAGATTCATTGTTTACAATTTACAATTAATGATATACCTATACATCTATTAATTAATAGTCGTGTGCCTTCTATTTTCTTATTTCAGGTAAATACAACTCTTATAGTACTTTGCGTCACAGGTTTTAGTCTTCACTGGATGAATCCTAGTTAACTTTATTTAAATTGATGCTTTGGCTAGTGGCATCAGCTAACAGCAGACTGAACTAGATTCAGAGGGCCTTGCGACGATAGATTGGTTGTTCAGGTGAATCTTTCATGTCATAATATTTCTTTCACTTTCTCTAAATTTGTTACTGAATTTTAGAGATTATTTAAGGTTGTTAGGATGTCATATAGGCAAAGTAAATCGAGTTGATGGAAAATAAATATTAATATGTGTATGTTTCATAAAATTTAAAATGTTCTTGTTGTCTTTTTTAAGTGTTATAGTCATAAGTATATGTATAAAAAAATGTGATAATTGTCTTTATTTTCCAAGAGAAGCTATTAATATAATTAGTGTACAGGTTAAAGGAACCATTCTAGCACCAAATGACACCAAATGACTAGGTTAAAGGAAGGCAGTTGATTTCCAAGGGAGTGGAGTTATCGATGGTTCGGGAAGAAAATGGTGGGCAGCATCATGCAAAAAGAACAAGTCAAATGTAAGTCATTCTGTAATTTAAAAATTCATGAATTATGTAGAATCTAGCATTGTTTTTCTGGCTAATTAAGTAGAATCTAGCATTTGTTTTAAGTAACTTAGTGTTTGTGCAATCATGACTTAGTATATGCTAATTACTGAGTAAAGTTGAAAAATAGGCATGGGCATTCTTGATGAGATTTATAGTCAGTAGTTCATTTGCATGTGCCTGTTTCTCATTGTTCTAGTTCATGTTACACGATTAAGATGTTAAAAAATCTGAATGCCTATACTGTTTGCATCAAAAATGATTTTACCCTATTTGTTTAGGATGGTTCATGTTGAAACTATGATTTGAATAAGGTGCTGCTATGCTGATTTCTTTTTTCGTCCAGGGCATTGGATTTCTTCAATTTTAGCTTGGAAATGCGGCAAATGCCGCAATGTTGGCATTTTGGTTTAAATGCAAGCTTCTTGTACTTATCATGGTTGATTTAAAATTAGGTACCAAATTATCTTCTAGTTGTGTTAGATTTCAAGTCATATACCTTTCTGTTAGTTACAGCTCATTATTGGCTATGATATAAATGTAATTAACAAAGTTCTCTTTTTTCCCGTTTCAGCTTGACAACATTGGATTGAAATGTAAGTTTTTTTTTGCATAAATAGTAGCCTATTTTGTAAAATCCTGGTCGACTTATATATTAAGTATCACAGGAAGGAAGTATACTTTTGACATTCTTGTATATTTTTTGACGCATCCATAATTAACTTAGTCTTGTTCTTATCACATCTTTAGTCTATAGAGTAAGGGTACAATACTGGCTACAGGTTGTTTTATAGAACCTCATAAACTTGTTGCTACGTTCATGTAAACTGACTTGCTCAAAAGCTATAAAGAGATCTCACTTCTTTCGGTTCTATATGATCTAATAATTGTCATGGGATTCCTTTCTATTTTCTTTCTTCTCAATAGCTATGTGAATGCAGGGATCCTACTGGTCAGTTTCTTTCTATTTTGCGTGTTGTAATTTTCAGTGTTGTAATTTTTCTCGTTTATTTCTGATCTTTAAAATTTATTGGTTGTAGATGGAAGCTCTGGTTTGGAAAGGAATAACTCAGAGCCAAAACACAAGCCAAAACCTATTCCTAGAAAAGAAGCACCAGCTAAATCTTCCTACCGACCTCCTCCAAGATCTGCTCCTGTTCCTCTTCCAAATGTATTAATCATACTTTTGCTCTTGATAAATATTTTTTATTTTATTTTCTTTCCTTTGTGGTTGTGGCATACTTTAGAGAGGATATGAATTGTATGTTGGATGTTTTGTGTTGATGTAAAGATTGGATGTTTTGTGTTTGGAATGGCAAGTGCTGGTAATTGTTTTCTTATTTTAGTGTTTTGGTTTGATTTGTGTGTTTTTGGTGCATATAAAAAGAATACTACATAATAAAACATGAACAAGAGACATCGGTTTTTAACAAATACACCAATGTCCAAGTAAAGCTAATACATCAATTATTTTTAAAAAACTGATGTAATATGTTAAACATTACAATGAAAATGGATAAAAACCGATGTTTGTTAGAATATATAACATCGGTTTTATCAAGAAATCGATGTCTATTAGACAATGTAACATTATATAACATCGGTTTTACTAAACAATCGATGTCTGTTAGAACATATAACATCGGTTTTTACCAATAAATCGATGTATATGTCTTCCTATACCTTGTATGTTCTATGTTTATGTTAATCTAATGCACATAATAAACGATTATTTAAAGAGAAATACTGCACATAATGAAGCTTAGACATCAGAAATATTTAAGAAACTAATGTCTAAGTCGATAATAGACAACGGCTAAAAACCGATGTCTAAAATTTTCGACCTTTCTCTACACTCGCATAGACATCGGTCAGATTTTTTTTAACAACGGCCAGAAACCGATGTCTAATCCACTTTTTCTAATAGTGTTAAATTGTTCTTAAGTCCGAAAGGCTACATTGAACGGGTTATTGCGAGGTTCGGGATGCAAAGTGCTAAACCAGTGGTGACTCCATTGGCTCCACACTTTAGGCTCTCCAATAAACAATCTCCTAGTACAGCGACAGAGAAGAAAAATGTGGAGCGTATTCCTTATGCTAGTGCAGTTGGCAGTTTGATGTATGCAATGGTGTGTACACGTCCGGATATTTCACAAGCACTTATTGTGGTCAGTAGATTCATGGCGAATCCTGGGGAAGCACATTGACAAGGAGTGAAATGGATACTGCGGTATTTAAAGGGTACTATGGACAAAGGTTTATGCTTTGGTGGTGATACATGTAAGGTTAGCGGGATTTGTGGACTCGGATTATGTAGGTGATCTTGACAGGCGATGATCTACTACTGGTTATGTGTTTAGTATACATGGTGCTCCAGTTAGTTGGCGATCGATGTTGCAAGCTACAGTGGCACTTTCTACTACAGAGGCCGAGTACATGGCTATTGCAGAGGGAGTGAAGGAAGCATTGTGGTTATTGGGTTTTCTATGTGATTTGGGGATTGAGCAGGATCATGTTGACTTGTGGTGTGATAGTCAAAGTGCGATTCACTTGGCTAAGAATCAAGTTCATCATGCGCGTACCAAACATATAGATGTCAGGTATCACTTTGTGCGAGATGTCATAGAGGATGGTGATGTCTCCCTATTAAAGGTGCACACAAATGAAAATCCGGCAGACATGTTAACCAAGGTGGTGACTAGGGCTGAGCAAAACCGATCCGAACCCGAAAAACCGAACCAAAATTTGTTATTTCGGTTCGGTTCTAAATATTTTGAAATTTCGGTTATTTCGGTTTTTCGGTTCTGAACCGAAATATATTTCGGTTCGGTTCGGTTCTTTTCAAAAAATTTCGGTTCTGGACCGAATAAACCGAAATATTTAAAACATATATTTGCATTTATATATTATATATATAATATTTATTTTACCCGGTAAATCAGTAACCCATACGTGTGTATCTATCATAATACGACCTAATTCCTAAATTAGGTACACCAGACCTTGTTTTTCTTCAAAATTCTGCACACCAGTGACCAGACCTACTGTAAATCTGTAATATCAAATATCTCCTGTTGTAATTCAGTGGTATAGTTTCAGTGTTTCACATATTCTTATTTTCAATCCCCATGTGGCCATGTCATATTACTGGCTAGTGTTGATTAGTTTTCTTACTTTATATATTTGTATTTAAAGCTAGTTGCCTGAACATGAAACAATGAAGTGACTAGTCTCCTGGAGAAATATATTTATAACAGCTTAAAGACGAAGTGCAGGGGTTTTTTAAATTTCGGTCCTGATTGGACCGAACCGAAATAACCAAAATATTTCGGTTCGGTTCCGGTTCGGTCCATGTGCATATTTCGGTTCGGTCCGGTTCTCAAAAAAAGTCCTTATTCGGTTTTCGGTTATTTCGGTTCGATCCGGTTCTGGACCGAACCGACCGAATGCTCAGCCCTAGTGGTGACAGGGAGCAAGTTTCAACATTGCTTGGACTTGCTGAATATCATTCGGTGTTGAATGCCCTTCAGGGCGGTGTTGGGGTGAGGTGGAGATTTCACCCCATGGTGTGAACCACTACACCAGAATATGAATCAGACAACACTTTATAGACAACGGATTACCGAAAAAGCATGGTCCGAAAAACTCATACAACTGGTATTTGTGAAACTCAAAAAACTGTTGTGTAACGAATACATGGACAATGGTTTTTCACAAAAAATAAACTATTGTTTAATGCTTAAAAACCCGTTGTCAGACACACAAGAACACAATGGTTTTTCCGAAACTAAAAACATGTTATCTCACATAGTCGTAGACAATTGTTTTCTATAAAATAAATCTGTTGTGTCATATGGACATAGACAATGTCAAACTGTTGTTTCACATGGACATAAACAATGCCTACAAACTGTTGCCACTTATACAGCATATTTTCGAAAAAAACTGAAAACAAGGCACATAAGGTAATAGAGGAAAACATGGCAAGTAGAAAACAGGGCAAACGGTATAACAACCCAAGACATACAACGGGTTGTTAGAAACCTTTACACAATTGTTGAAAACCGTTGTCTGAAAGTAAAATATGTTAAAAAAAAAAAGAACAGTACAAGATGATCACCCCAACAGAACATGAATAAATACAACCAAGATCAATCTTACCAACACTGGTTTATCAACAAACCATATCAAATAAATTCAATGTACATTCAACAAAATAAATTAATACATCATGGTAGTTGAATCCATTCTTCTTCTCGAATGTAACTAGTACTTTCTTCCTCTACATCAACACTGGGAAACATTGTCACATCCATCTCATTCTCAAGTTCAATTTCAACCGATCCCACCTTTTCATCGTCACTATCCTCATGGTATGCCTTACTAGGTAATTTCAACACCACTGACCAAAATTTGTCAAGAGGATCAACAATATAACAAACTTGATTAACATGATTTCCTAACACAAATGGATCATTTAAAAAGCCTAACTTATTTAAATTAACTAATGTATATCCCAAGTCATCAACCTTTATCCCTTTATTCGTATCCACCCAATTGCAACGAAAAACAGGGACCCTAAATTTGCTATAGTCCAACTCCCATATAGAGCAAATAACTCCATAATACGTATATGATGTACGCTGAATGTTTTTATCCTTTTGGTGCACAACCATTGTATCGGCATCTACAGAGACACCGCTGCACTGAACTTGACGTTGATCATCACGATCTTTGGTGCTATACGTAACACCATTGATTCTGTAGCCACTGAATGTAGGCACGCATTTGTTGGGGCCTGCTGCAATCCACACTAACTCCGTATTCAACTGATTATTTTGAACAAGCAATTCTGCTGCAACCTGGCAATACTTAATGATAACAGAATTATTCTACATGGTAACAGTCCTAAAACACATCATAATCTCAAAATATTTTCTGCAATTTGTACAATAACATGGTAGAATACAGTACCTTCTGTTGAAACCATTTAGGGAAGTTTTCATTTTCCTTGTTCTTTAGCCACACTTCATCGCTTTTATGCTGTGGATATCTTGTCATTAAATCAGCCATGTGTTGACTACACGTCATAAGACATAAGAAAAATAAGACAAAAAAAATTAAGAAATGCAGAAAATAAGACATAAGAAAAATCAGAACTGCAGAAAATAAGACATAAGAAAACTAATAGAGTTGCTTACTCAAAATATGGCCTTACAACATTACTATTATGGAGAAGACACAAATGTGCTAGGTGCAGGTCATTGCTGCTCGGTGTTATCATTGTTGCACCAGATAAGGGCCTACTTTTTCCGTTCTTATCCCGGGTATTTTTGGGCAATCCAACAGTAGCTTCTTTCAAGTTCTCCAAATAGTTAATAGCCTCTTCTGCAACATATGCCTCAGCGATGCAACCTTCTGGACGAGCCCGATTCCTTACATATGCCTTGAATGTCTTCATATATCTCTCAAAAGGATACATCCAACGAAGGAAGACTGGACCGCAAAGCTCAACTTCTCTCACAAGATGAAGTGAAAGACGGAACATTACATCAAATATGGAAGGTGGGAGGTATTTTTCTAGCTTGCATAAGGTTTCTACCAAGTGCGATTGCAGTTTTTCCAATTTATCGACCTCAATTACTTTACTGCAAATTGATTTAAAGAATTGGCAAAACCGAATGATAGCATACCTGACCTGTTTCTGCAGTACTGACCGAATGGAAATGGGGAGCAAGTGATGCAAAATTGTATGACAGTCATGAGATTTCATTCCAGCAAGGCGAAGATTTTCCATCGATACTAGATGTTAGGTCGAATACACAATAAGCAATCAAATACTGTATGAGTAACTTAACAAGAACACACTGTTTAACAATTAAAAACTGTTTGGAATTAATAATTCCTCTCTCAGTGATGTAAATATCACAGAGAGCTGCTTAGGTTACAATGGATGAATATCTCAATGTTCGACTACCCTTCTAGGGTTAACCTAACTGTATTTATAGAACATACAGCTTCGTACAAATCAGTAACTGATACTCCTAAAATCAAGCTATACAATTGATATCAATCACGATTGCTTCAGTCTTCCAAGTCAACTCAATCTCTTTGACAGCTTTCCAATCTTCAAAGATATTGCTTCCATATTTATCAATCTTCAAACACTGTTGACTCTTCAGACAATACCGCTACAGAGTTTAACAAACTCTGTTTGCGCTTCCAGTCAGTGTTTAATCAAACTCTGACTGCTTCCAGCTAAACTCTGTTTTCTGACTTTAGCTTCCAAACACTGTTTTCATCAATCATTTCTAACAATCTCCCCCAACTTGTCCATTAGCAAGAATGTACAAGTTTTACAGTAAATGATGATGTCAAAACAAATACAAAGTTTACAGTGTTTAACATACAAACAGAGTTTAAGCTATTACTTAACAAATTCTACATGAAATAAGAAAATTCTTACAGACTTTAATCTCTAATCTCTTGAAGATCAGGCACTGTTCTGAGATAGTCTATAAGCAACCTTCTTTCAGCATTTTCAAGCTCTATCTGCATAGCTTCTTTGATATCTCTCAACTGAGGATCATTCTCATCAGTTTGATAGATAGCAGCTCTAAGATCATAGATTTTGTTTCTTCTTATTTCATTTCCCAGCCTGATGTATTTCAATTCTTCAGACCTCACATTGAAATCCAGAACAGTAACTCCAAGATCCGTCTTTAGCTTTGTAGTCCCCTTTTCCATTTCTATCAAATTTCCATCCCAATTTCTGTATTTAGGAACATACTTACTGTTGATTTTCATTTGTCTTCTTGCAAGATTCTGAATCATTCTTTGTCTAAGCACATTTGCCACTGACTGAGCTCTTTGATTTCTAACTCTGAAAATATACAGGACATATTCAAGTTCTTCAGCATATTTTAATTCGATATCCTTTTCAGAGACTTTAAATACTGTTCCATCAGCCATGAAATATAATAAGAAATCCTTTTCTAGACTCTTTTGATGTACAAGCTGTACTGACTCCAGTTTGTCTAAACTCTCTTGAGTGACACCACCTCCTGGAACAGACAGTGAAGAAGGATCTCTAGGACCAACATATTGTCTTTTATCTCTGTGTGAACCTATCCCTTCTTTGTTGTATCCAACTTTACCAGATAAAGCTCTACCATCAGAAAAGTCCATTGGAATTGTAGCTTCTAGTCTTGGATCATGAGGAGCACCTCTTTTAAATGTTGATTTCAACTGAGAAGACAATAATGGTGTGGTCACAACTTGTGCAGCAACAGAGGTTGTGTTTTCATTCTTCTGTACAACATGTGTATCAACAGAGGTTGTAACTATACTTTTCAGCTTTTGCTTGGCTTCTGCATCTGTTGGTTTTCTGAATACTTGCATTCTTTGATCTGTACCAACAGGTTCTTTGATTTGAATACCTTTAAGAACAGGCTTTGCAGCTTTAGCAACTTTCACATTCTTCTTTCCTTTTTCAGACTTTAAAGCTTTCAGATGCTTTTCTTGTAAACTCTTCTCTTCAGCTTTAGCATCTTCTATGGTCACTCCTTCTGCATTCTCTTCCATGAAAAGCTTAACAGCTAACTCCTCATCAGTCTTTGGGTTTGATGTTAATTCCAAACTCTTGGTCTTTGAGGTACCTTGAGTTTCAGTGTTTGTTCCAACAGACTGTGATTTAAAAGATTTGCCAGATCTCAGAGTTTGCCTTTCAGAGTTTAAAACCTTGCTTTTATCACTTGCCCCTCCATCTCCAGCATCATCCTTTTGAGTCAGAGTTTGAGAAACTTTGCATTTAGACTTAGTCACTCTCTCCCCCTTTTTGACATCATCAGGAATTAGTATTGATGTAATGAGCTCTAAAGAGTTTGCAATTGAATCCACCTTAGCAGATAAAGCAGTCTGATTTTCTTCAACCTTTCCTAGCCTGGCAAAGAGAGTGTCTTGAACTTTGGACAGCTGAACAGCTTTTATTTTGGACTCTCTTTCCATCTTCAACTCTCTTGACTGAATCTCAGTCTTCAAGGAAGCAATTTCGTGTTTAGTGTCAGCAAAATTTCCTTCCAGAGTCTTGACTTGTACCACAGTTGCCTTTAAACAGGATAAGATTTCTGGATTTGAAATTTGCTTTGCAGTTTGCTTAACAAACTCAGATGCTCTCCCTTTTGGAAAAATGCAATCTTGTTTATACCAATTTTCAGCAGATTTAGCAAGATGCTCTACTTCAACAGCATGTGATGGACAAGGCTGAGCAAAAGGTGTATGTTTACTATCTGTCTGTGCAGGTGCACTCACAAAAGAATCAGAGTTTGCATCACTGTCAGATTTATCTTCATCACTTGCACCTTGAGCTTGACCATCTTTGAAAGAACCACTGTGCTGAGCAGTGTCAGCCACAGTTTTTGCAATAACTTCTGCAACCTTTTCAATAATCACCTCATGTTGCACAGGCTCTGCAACAGAGTTTGCCTTAGTAGCTTCATCACCTTTGTCTTGAATTTGAGAAGATACCAGCTCTGTGTGTGATGCCACAGCTTCAGGAACATGTACTGCAGGCTCATCAGCTACACCAGGAGCTTCAACATGAACAATAGGTGAGACAGGATCAAGAATTGATTCAGGAACATCATGTACTGGTGACAAACCATCTCTTTGATCCTCTTCTACAGGCATTTTATCCTCTGTAGGTATTTCAACAGTAACATTATCCTCTGCAGGCATTTCAACCTCTGCAGGTATTTCTACTTTGTCATCCACAATATTCTCTGCAGGCATGTCAACTTTTGCAGGTACTTCAACATTCACTGTATCCTCAACAGTAGGTGTTTGCTGTGAAACCACCTCTGGAGCTTCAACAACATTCTCTGCATCTGAATCAGAAAGAATTAGTCTCCTTTTCTTGATTGGCACAACAATCTCCTCTTCATCTTCACTTGAGCTTTCTTTTGGTGGTGAAAGTGAAGGTCTGTTTGCATGTTGCTTCACTCTTCTAGTATAAACAGCTCCAGGTAATGTCTGTTTAGCCTTTGAATGTTTAGTGTTTTGGGCAGTGTGTTTCTTTCTCTTTGGCTTGGTTTTGGCTAGTTCAGTAGGTGCTGGCTCAGAGTGTAAGGTATCAGTGTTTAAAGCTTCAGTGTTTAATGGTTCAGTGTTTGAGGGTGGAGAGTTTATTGGTGGAGAGTTTAAAGTTTCTGGTTGTGGTTGTTGAGATGTAGTAGGTACAGTAGTTGTGGGTGTTGGAGGTGTTGGTTCAGAGTTTATGGTTTCTGGTGGTTCAGGCATTTGTTGTGGTGATTGAGGGTCTTGTGGTTGGTTCACATAGTTTTGTAAGGCTAAAGGCATAAACAACTCAGGTATTTGCTGTTTAGTGACATCTTTGTTTGTCAAATCAGTGAACATTCTCTTAGCAACTTGAAAAGGCTGAATTACATCAGCTTCATCAATTGGAATGTTAGGCACACATGCAGTAAATAGCAATTGACAAAAACGAGCAAAATAAACAGTAGTAGACTCAGACAATCGCTCTCCCAAGTTCATTAGTACTAGTCTACCAAAATCGAAGTTACCTCCATATAGTAGAGCATGACCAATTTGGAGAGTATCCAGAGGCAGTGCATCCCAGTTTGTTGTCTTCTTTCCAAAAGCCCTTGTTATACAATCAAAGAAGAAACTCCATTCCTTTCTCAAACTTGGCCGTCTCAAAGACCCTATCTTGTTCAAGTTTCCTGCACATCCAATTTGCTCCAACATTGTCCTCAATCTATCATGACCAACAACACTGTAAGAAGTGTGTGTCTCAAAGTCCAAAGCATCCCTGACAGTGGTTGGAGTAATGATATACTCTGATTCTTCATGAGTGAAAATGATTGTTGGAGTGCCAGCCTCTCCTCCATCATCATATTCAGAGTTTGTCCAGAAAGTAGCAATCTGTGAAGCAGATAATGTTGGTGGTGCAGTTAGAGCCGTCCCTATCTCAGAATCGTTCAAGAAGTTTTGGAACAAGTGAAACGCCTGTGGAGCATTTTCATTCTCCAATGGTGCTGCATAGTTACTAGGGAGAAAAACTAACCCTGCTGCATCAAATGCTTTAGTTGCCATTAGTAACAAGATACGAAGATATTCAGAGAAAAGATGTATATGCACTGTAAGTGTTTATCAAAAAGTGAAGGAGAGAATAAGAGAAGTGTGAAAATGAATAAGTATGTAAGTAACTGTGAGTGGGTGAATGTGAATCGATATGGAGTGAGAGACTAAAGACGATTAGAGTAAAATTAAAACTCAATCGTTTAATTAGTAAAAACGCGCAACTGTTGAAGAGTAGTGTGTGAGTGGGACACAATCATGGGACACGTGTCAAACAGCCAATGGATCACTTAATAATTATCGCTGTTATTCCTATAATCACGACACTTAGACACATTAACACTAATTAACAGTTGTCAACTACCCCAATTACTCCAAAATAGTCAAATCATCTCAATTAAACTTTACCTCAGAGTACTTAACATAATTCAACAGTGTTTATCAATTTTCCAACTTTATCACTAAAACCCTTTCAAAAATTGCACAGTTGTGAATATGAGTGTGTGTGAAGCAGAGTTTACTGAAATCAATTTTTAGAGCATCTAATATTTCATAAAATCCATAACAAACAGTTAATAAACACTGAATGCACAAACTCTCATATTAAACACTGATTGTTTGATGAATGCTAAACTCTGTAGTTACTGTAATACAGAGATCTGAAAACTTCTATTCCCTTTGATGTCCATGATTATCCAAGTAAGCACACAGTCTTTAAAGACAAAAATATCAAGAGATAGAAATCAGAGCATCATTCAGTGAATAACAGTCAGGAACTGTATAACCTCACAAACTCTCAAAGCACACAAGTGTTTAGGTGATGTGTTTACACTCACATTCAATCAGAAATAGCAGAGTCTACCATATGCTTGAATGTCCACCAATTCTACACTTGAGTACATGTATTCACAAATCAAAAGGACTTTATTCAGGGTTTAAATGGAGTAAGATCAAACAGATGAAAAGAGATGTTTTATTCAAGAGTGACTTCAAGCTGAGCATCTTAAGAGAACAAAGTGTTCAGTCACAGTATATATTTGTACAAGATCAGTATATATGCTCTTTTTTTTCTTTTTTTTCTTTTTTTTTTATCTTTTTTTTTATATATATTTTTTTTATTTATTTAGCATATATACTGAGTAAACTTTTTCTTTTCTTGAGAAACACTCATCTGTTTGAGAAAAAAAAAAATATTTAACTGCTCTTAATACTTCAGAGTATAAGAAAAATGAGCAGTTAATAAGGCTCAAAGGGGTTTACTAAGGATGGAATTTATGAACAGTGTTTATACAGTGTTTGTACAATGTTCAAAAGAATTTCGAACAGTGTTTGAAAGAATGGTAAATCCTATTGCCTTTATCATTTTCATGCACACACATATCCTGTAGTCTCAAAATGGTTTAATACAAGTTCTAGAGAAACATACTACCTGATGAATATCACACAACAATAAATACTGATTGATAGAAAATGTATCAATCACTGATTTGGCTCAAACTCTCACATGGTGTAAACATGAATCTGAACTCACCAAACTAATCACTGACACATCTCAAGTTTTATGATTTTCACAAGTACAAACAAGGAATCATCATGAACCATACCTTTGGAAACAGAATGTCACTGATCAGAGTTTAGAGTTCATCAATAACCAAAATTATTTATGAGTGGCCATGCACACAATATTCATAGACTCAGAGTTTAGGACTAAATAAGCTAAGAGATGCTATAAATATGAAACAGTATCATGCTGTGTTAATTTTCTGCACAAAGTCTGATTAGATAGCAGTGACTCAGAAAAAAAATCATGATTTATTTACTGAGAATCATGCTCCATACAATTTTCTTCATTGGTGTTTTCATTCAGACAATAATCAATTCTAAATTCACTGAGTGTATCTAACATGTTAACAGTATTTAACAGACAGACATGCTGACAGAGTTTAAAAAGATTTAAACATTAGCATGCAGAACAGAGTTTAATACCAAGGTTCACATAGTACTTAACAATGTTTTAAATCATGAGCAATGAGTTTTTGAGTCTAACCAACATCTCTAGTCAAAACTAGAGACCATTCCTAGTTCATTGACCAGTCTTGTAAATGTGGCTTCACTCAATGGCTTGGTGAAGATATCTGCAAGTTGTTGTTCTGTAGACACAAAGTGAAGCTCTATGTTGCCTTCCTCTACATGCTCTCTGATGAAGTGATACCTAATGCTGATGTGCTTTGTCATTGAATGTTGCACTGGATTACCTGTCATTGCAATAGCACTTTGATTATCACAGTAAATAGGTATCTTGGAATACCTTAATCCATAATCCAGCAGTTGATTCTTCATCCATAAAATCTGTGCACAACAGTTACCAGCAGCAATATACTCTGCTTCAGCTGTAGATATAGATATTGATTTCTGTTTCTTGCTATACCAGGAAACAAGTCTGTCACCCAGAAATTGACAACTTCCACTGGTGCTTTTTCTGTCTATCTTACATCCAGCAAAGTCTGCATCAGAGTAACCAAGAAGTTTAAACTCTGATTCCCTTGGATACCACAGCCCCAAAGTTATAGTGCCCTTCAGGTACTTGAATATTCTCTTTACTGCTGTTAAATGTGGTTCTCTTGGATCAGCCTGGAACCTTGCACACAAGTAAGTTGCATACATGATATCAGGTCTGCTAGCTGTCAAATAGAGCAAAGAACCAATCATTCCTCTGTAACTTGTCATATCTACTGATGACCCTGCATCTTTGTCCAATTTTGTTGCAGTTGCCATGGGAGTTGTTGCAGATGAACAGTCAAGCATACCAAATTTCTTGAGAAGGTTTCTGGTATATTTTGCTTGATTTATAAAAATTCCATCATCTGTTTGCTTCACCTGTAGGCCAAGAAAATAACTAAGCTCTCCCATCATACTCATTTGATATCTTGACTGCATGAGTTTGGCAAACTTCTTACAGAGTTTATCATTAGTAGACCCAAAAATGATGTCATCCACATATATCTGAACTAAAAGCAAGTCACTACCATTTTGGAAATAAAACAGAGTTTTGTCAATAGTACCTCTGTGAAATCCACTTTCTAGTAGAAATTTGGCAAGGGTTTCATACCATGCCCTTGGTGCCTGCTTAAGTCCATAGAGTGCCTTGTCTAACCTGTAGACATAATCTGGATATTTTGGATCTACAAACCCTGGTGGTTGTTCTACAAACACTTCTTCTTCAAGTTTTCCATTCAAAAATGCACTTTTTACATCCATCTGAAACACTTTGAATTTCATGTGGGAGGCATATGCTAGAAAAATTCTGATTGCCTCCAATCTAGCCACTGGTGCAAATGTTTCATCATAGTCAATTCCTTCCTGTTGTGAGTAGCCTTTTGCAACCAGTCTTGCCTTGTTCCTTGTGATAACACCCTCACTGTCAGTTTTATTCCTGAAAACCCATTTAGTACCAACAATGGATCTGTTCTTGGGCCTTGGTACAAGTGTCCACACTTCATTTCTTTCAAATTCATTTAGCTCTTCTTGCATTGCTGTTATCCAGTCAGCATCTTTAAGAGCTTCCTCCACTTTCTTTGGCTCAGATTGTGACAAGAATGCATGAAAAAGACATTCATTTATTGTTGCACTTCTTGTCCTTACTTTTGCATCTGGATCACCAATAATCAAATCAGGTGTGTGAGATTTAGTCCATTTTCTTGCAGAAGGCAGATTGCTTCTGTCATCATGTGATCCTCCCCCTTGATCCATGCTCTCCTGATTTTCCTGGTGTCTTTCCTCATTTTCAGATGCTCCCCCTGAATGTGACTGCTCAGAATTTGAATGATCAGAGTTTGAATCAACAGTGTTTGATTCAGAGTTATCATTTGAGTCACTATCAGTGTTTGAATTTTCACTTTGATGTGATTCTTCATGCTCCCCCTCAACTGGTTCTTCCCTTGTTTCTGATTGAATAGTTTCTTCAGTATTTACCAGTAGAGGTTCAGAGTTTAGATCAACAGAGTTTGACACATCAGTCTTATCAGAGTTTACTTTTTCAGAGAATAAATCTTCATTTTCAAAGTGCAGTTGATCATGTTCATTTACATCTTCAAGTCCAGTTATTTTCTTGTCATCAAATGACACATGAATTGATTCCATGATCACTCTAGTTCTCAGATTATAAACTCTGAATGCCTTTGTTGACAGTGGATAGCCAACAAAAATTGCTTCATCTGCCTTTAGGTCAAACTTGGTCAACTGTTCAGGATGAGTCTTCAACACAAAGCACTTGCATCCAAAAATATGAAAATATTTTAGATTTGGCTTTTTCTTCTTCACCATTTCATATGGTGTTTTACCATGCTTGTTGATCAGTGTTGCATTTTGAGTAAAACAAGCAGTTTGAACTGCTTCTGCCCAGAAATATGTTGGCAACTTTGCTTCATCTAGCATGGTTCTGGCAGCTTCTATCAAGGTTCTGTTCTTCCTCTCCACTACACCATTTTGTTGTGGAGTACCAGGTGCAGAAAACTCTAGTTTTATCCCTTTACTCTTGTAAAATTCTTCCATAGATGAATTCCTGAACTCAGTTCCATTGTCACTTCTGATTATCTTCACTTGATGCTCTGACCCTTTTTCCAGTTGAGTTACATGTTCTGTCAGTGTTAATGAAGTTTCATCCTTCTTTGCAAGAAAATATACCCATGTGAACCTGGTATATTCATCAACAATGACTAATGCATATTTCTTCTTTCCAAGAGACATCACATTCACTGGACCAAAAAGATCAACATGTAGTAGATGATAAGGATCAGCAATTGAAGACTCAGATTTACTTTTGAAAGATGTTTTTCTCTGTTTGGCCTTTTGACAAGAATCACACAGTCCTTCTACATTCAACAAGGACTTTGGTAGACCTCTTACAAGATCATTCTTGATTAGCTCATTGATGTTGTTCAGATTCAAATGAGAGAGTTTCTTATGCCATTTCCAACTCTCTTCACTGGACATCCTTGTAGACAGACACACTGCTTTGCCATCAGTGTTTGTTGACAATTTGATTTCATAGATGTTATTGTGTCTGTTTCCAACTAGAGCAACTTTCCCTGTAGATTTACTGATCATTTGACAATATTCAGGCTGAAAATCTACATGATATCCTCTGTCACAGATTTGACTCACAGATAGCAAATCATGCTTGAGTCCTGGAACAAGAGCTACATTTGTGATGATGACATTTCCAAGATTAATATTGCCATATCCCAGTGTATGTCCTATGTTGCCATCTCCATAGGAAACTTCTGGGCCAGCCTTCTCCTCAAACTCTGATAGCAGGGCTTTATTTCCTGTCATGTGTCCTGAACATCCACTGTCCACGACTAGGGTACTGACCCTTGTGCCCTGCAATCACAAACAATCACTGATTATTAGTTTTAAGGATCCAGACTTGCTTGGATCCTTTGGCTTTCTTAAATCTGTTAGCTTTTGCAGCGGAATTCAAATTAACAGAGTTTAAGCTAACTTTTTCAGAGTTTACATTTGCAGAGTTTACTTTAACCCATTTCAAATTTGGTTTGGGTTCATAGTAATTATAATAAATAGCATGATAATCTCTGCAAGTGTAAATAGAATGCCAAGTACTTCCACAGTGTTTGCATAAAGTCTGTGGTCTAGTTCTCACATAATCACTCTTTACTGCAGTTTTAGAAGGCAAAGAATTAATGTTCTTATTCTTACTGCAGAAACTAGCAAGATGATTAGTGCTACCACAATTAAAGCATGTTTTCCTGGGGCTAATGAAGCAAGCATTGGCTTAATTCCTGATGTGATGCCTACTTTTCCATTTTTGTTTTTCTTAGGCAATCTCTGTTTGTTGACAGATTTTATCTCCTTAAGCTTATGCTTGAGTTGTTTATCTGTCATTAAACCAATGTTAGCCTCTTTAACAAAAGTTTTAGCATATGACTCCTTAACAGCCTTTTTCTGTGCTTCAGTCTTAGGTCCACCTGTTCCCATGACATTACCTTCAGATGAATAATGTGGTCTTTTCTTTACCTGATTTTCAAATCTAAGTTCATCTCCTACAGAGTAACCTAGACCTACTGTGTCTGACTGAAACACTTCTTGAGTGTCTTTACCAGAGTGTGTCCAAGTTTTAATGATGTGTTTAGTATCCTCCAATTCTGATTCTAGTTGCTTATACTTACCTAGCAACTCGTGTTCAATAAACACTGCATCATCTCTCTCTTTTTGAATTTTATTCATGTTCTCTAACTGTTCCTCAACAAGTTTATTTCTTTCTTTGAGTTGAGAACACTCAGACTTTATCCTCTCATTTTCTAAAGTCTGATCCCTATAGCTGATATGCAATGCTTTAAGATAAATTCTTAATTCAGTTATATTATCAGTGTTATAAGCATAAGTGGTTGGAGGTACCTTGAGATCATCATTTTCAGTCTGAGTGGTAGCCATGAGAGCATAGTTGACTTCCTCATCTGAATCTGAAGTGTCTGCCCAATCTCTGCCTTTGGTGTAGAGTGCCTTTTCAGTTTTACCCTTCTTGCACTCAGGAGCATAGTGTCCCATCTCCTTACACTTGTAGCATTGAATTTCAGACTTATCTTTCTTTCCAGATTTGAAGTCCTTTCCCTCAGCTTTCTTGAAATTCTTCTTGTCAGACTTTGAGTAGTCCCTTGAGAATCTCTTTCCCTTCTTGAAGTTCTTGTAACCCATCTTCTTGAAGGTCTTTACCATCAATGCAGCCATTTGTATCATCTCTTCATCATCTTCAGAATCAGATGAACCATCTGTGTTTGAGTCAACATCAGTGTTTGATGACTCATTCTCTGAATGGATGACTAAGGCTTTCCCTTTTGCCTTTCTCCTTGATGCCTCCTTCTTTGATGGTTTCTCCTCAACCTTGAGTGCAACAGATTTTGACTTTCTACTTGTTCTTTTGTTTCTCTGCTCCAATTCCAATTCATGGGTTTTGAGCAGCCCATAAATTTCATCAATCTCTGTTTCACCAAGTTCATAATTATCTCTAATAGTGGTTGTTTTCACATCCCACTTTTCAGGTAGAGAAAGAAGAAACTTGAGATTTGAGTCTTCTAAATCATATTCTTTGTTAACCAATGACAAATCATTGAGCAGTTTACAGAATCTGTCAAATGTTTCTGTCATGGTTTCATCAGACTTTGCCTCAAAGTGCTCATACTCCTGAGTGAGTATGTTTCTTCTGTTTTTCTTGATTGCAGGAGTTCCTTGACACCTAACCTCAAGTGCATCCCATATTTCCTTTGCAGTTGTGCAATTAATCACTTTATTAGACATAACATTGTCTAATGCACTGTGAAGTAAATGTCTCACTTTTGCATCCTTTGCAATAGATGAAAGATCCTCAGCAGTTAGATCTTTCTTTTCCTTTGGAATGACCTTTGCCTCCTCACCAGCAGCAGCAGCAGATAATTTTGTTGGTTTGTGAGGACCTTCATATATTCTATCAAGGTATTCTGGATCTGTAGCCTCCAGAAACATGGTCATTTTCACCTTCCAAATTGCATACTCTGATGGCCTAAGTATAGGAACCCTGATTGTCTCATACCTACTAACAGTAGTAGGGGCTTTCTCAGATGGTGGAGGAATCTCTGCCATTGATTACTTTTGTGTTTGGATCTTTAACTGTAATAAAGTAACAGATTAGGCTCTGATACCACTTGTTAGGTCGAATACACAATAAGCAATCAAATACTGTATGAGTAACTTAACAAGAACACACTGTTTAACAATTAAAAACTGTTTGGAATTAATAATTCCTCTCTCAGTGATGTAAATATCACAGAGAGCAGCTTAGGTTACAATGGATGAATATCTCAATGTTCGACTACCCTTCTAGGGTTAACCTAACTGTATTTATAGAACATACAGCTTCGTACAAATCAGTAACTGATACTCCTAAAATCAAGCTATACAATTGATATCAATCACGATTGCTTCAGTCTTCCAAGTCAACTCAATCTCTTTGACAGCTTTCCAATCTTCAAAGATATTGCTTCCATATTTATCAATCTTCAAACACTGTTGACTCTTCAGACAATACCGCTACAGAGTTTAACAAACTCTGTTTGCGCTTCCAGTCAGTGTTTAATCAAACTCTGACTGCTTCCAGCTAAACTCTGTTTTCTGACTTTAGCTTCCAAACACTGTTTTCATCAATCATTTCTAACACTAGACCCTTAATGTTTGAACAGAAGCCCTCATGTAACTTCATTCCAAGTAAGGATGAGCAGACAATCTTCTTTTCAGTATGCAATAAGTTCCAAGAAGCCATCGGCAACTTCTCTTTCTTTCCTGGATTTTTTGGCCTTAGCTCTGTTCTGATCCCCATTTCAGCCATATCAAGTCGGATAGATTCCCTGTCTTTTGTCTTCCCTGGTATATTTAACAAGGTACCCGTTAAAGCCTCGCATATATTTTTCTCGATATGCATCATATCAAGGACATGCCTAACCGGGAGAAATTTCCAATACTCGAGTTGGAAGAATATAGAAATTTTCTTCCAAATAGGTCGAGCATCACCTTTCTTCCATTGAGGCTGGCGTTGTGTCTTTCCAAAGACATGGCCCTTTAGATGTTGTAGCCTTTCAAGAACCTCCTCTCCAGTTAACGGAACAGGAGCAGATTGCTTCTCTACGGTGTTATCAAAATCTAGCTTTTGCCTTCGATATGGATGATGACGGGGCAACCACCTCCGATGCCTCATTATAACCGTCTTACTATAATTTTTAAGCCTGGTAGCTTTTGTTTGATCAACACATACAGTACAAGCATTATACCCTTTAATGATGTTGCCCGACAAGTTGCCTAGTGCAGGATAATCACTGATTGTCCATAACAAAATGGCTCTTAGAACGAAGTACTCCTTCTTATATGCGTCATACACTTGTTTTCCCTGCCACAAACTCTGCAGATCTTCTATAAGTGGTAGAAGGAAGACATCAATATCATTCCCCGGTTGAGTTGGTCCGGATATCAACAAACTTAACATAATGTACTTTCGCTTCATACAAAGCCATGGTGGGAGGTTATAAATCGCTAGCAAAACCGGCCAACACGAGTACTCAGTGGATACACCACCGAAAGGATTGAATCCATCGGCAGATAGAGCTAACCTAAGGTTCCTCGAATCTGAAGCAAACTCTGGCCACTTCTGGTCCACTTCCTTCCATGTTTGTGCATCTGCCGGATGTCTCAATTTACCATCCTTTTGTCTTCCACTGTCGTGCCAAGTCAAGTCCTTTGCAGTCTTACTTGAATTAAACAAAGCCCTCAACCGTGGTATCAACGGAAAGTACCATAAAACCTTCGCGGGAACCCCTTCCATTTCAACTCCTTGCTTGTTCAATTTCCATCTTGAGGCCTGGCATATGCGGCAAACTGTCTCGTCTTCATCTCTATGGCCCCGATATAAGAGACAATCATTTGGGCATACATGTATTTTTTCATACTCCAGTCCTAAAGCACATAAAGTTGTCTTGGCTTCCCCGAAGGTAGAAGGGATAGTGTTGCCCGCTGGAAGCATAGACCCAAGCAAAAGGAGAATATCGGAGAAGCAAGAATCGGACATGCCATGCTTTGCTTTCAAGCTATACAACCTTACTAAAGCTTCTAACTTAGTAAAACTCTCACAGTCTGGATAAAGGGGTATATGTTCACCTTGAACATGGTTATATAAATGAGAAGAATCAACATCGTCTTCTTCTGAAGTGGGGTGTTGATGCACAGATTCTGAGGTGTTGGTTTCAGAAGCACTAGAACTCTCCACTGGATGTGACTCACCGTGCCATATCCAGTTTGTATAGGTTGGATCAATACCATTCAGAAAGAGATGGTCCCTAACTGTCCGCGCGTTCCAGTTTTTGCTATGCACACATTTTAAACATGGACAAGATATTTTGTTTTCATCTTTCCCGTTCTCAAATGCAAACATCAACAACTCTTCCACTCCTAATTGAAACTCTCTTGTTCTTCTATCAGCCCTCAACCAAGCTCTATCCATTATCCAAATTATGCTGCAATTCAACCCTCAACTGGCCAACAACAAAATTCAATAAATTGAGAGTCACCAGCAAAATACACTATGACTAAATTCACTAACAACAGCAAAATGACCAATTAACAGCTTCATGAGATTTTAACCCGTTTAATGGGAATGAAAACGTGAATTTAATTGAAACACAAGGTGTTTTGCAGTGAACTGAATCAAAAGTCAGACAGCAAAACAAATCTAAGTCCAATCATAAAACAGAGTAAATTCACTAAATTCATTAACAAAAGCAAATAATTTAATAGCCAAATGAACCATTAAATAAATTAAACAACATCAAATGAACCACAAAATAAATTAAACAACGGCAAATTGCACCTGACAACGGCTGCGAGAAAACCTTGAAAGCTTGACTGGCTTTTTGAAAGCTAGGGTTTCGATTCGATTAACTTGTTTTTCGATTATGGATACTAAATCAATGAATACCTAAGCTGGTTTTGATTGAATCGACTGAGGGAGAGTGTGTGCGGTTGAGAAAGGGAGAAAAAGGAAAGTAGACTGAGAAATGAAAGAGGGAAAGTAGACTGAAAAATGAAAGAGGGAAAGTGGGAAAGTGTTGAATATTTCGGGAAGGGAAAGAGGGTAAGTAGACTGGTTTTTCAATATTTCGGGAAGGTAAAGAGGGAAACTGTTGAAATTAATAAAATATGTAAATTACTAATATATTTACATTTCTTAAATTATATATAATGCTTAAATTATATATAAAATCATTTTTTCGACGATCCGACCGTGCGGATGTGGCCACCTAGTGATTTTAGGCATATGAATTTTTTTTTTAAAAATTACGAATATTCGAAGTACGACTTTATAACATTAATCTCGCTAAAGTATAATGCTTCAAACGAGAGTACAACCCGCTTAACAACCCATTTTTTAAAATTATTTTTTCGACGATCCGACTGTGCGGATGTGGCCACCTAGTGATTTTAGGCATATGAAATTTTTTTTAAAAAATTACGAATATTCGAAGTACGACTTTATAACATTAATCTCGCTAAAGTATAATGCTTCAAACGAGAGTACAACCCGCTTAACAACCCATTTTTTAAAATCATTTTTTCGACGATCCGACCGTGCGGATGTGGCCACCTAGTGATTTTAGGCATATGAAATTTTTTAAAAAAATTACGAATATTCGAAGTACGACTTTATAACATTAATCTCGCTAAAGTATAATGCTTCAAACGAGAGTACAACCCGCTTAACAACCCATTTTTTAAAACCATTTTTTCGACGATCCGACCGTGCGGATGTGGCCACCTAGTGATTTTAGGCATATGAAATTTTTTTGAAAAATAATTCTAAAAATATAATTCTAAAGTATAATTCTAAAAATAAAAACTATTAAATCAATTGAAATTAAACTTGATTATTAAAAATATTTGTGTAAAAAACAGTATGTAAATTAAGAAGAGGCGGGATTTTTCCCCCGTAAACACAGCCGTGGTCCCATAAAACAATCTTTATCCCAACTTGGTCAAACTCTTTTTCCCTTTAATACACTTTTCCCCTTATAAACTGTCCCCTTAATATTCTCAATCTCGAAACTAAATCTGGACACACTCTAGCTCTCTCTCGCTCTAGGCAAAACTCTCCATTTCCGTTTTGTTGATGCATGTACAAGTAAAACGTGGACTAGGGTTTTGATTTAATCTTTTAGTTTAATCTTTAATCCATCATTTATTTCTTTAATCCATCATTTGATTATTTGTAGATTCTTAATTACCCTGATTCTGTTAGCTATTTTGTCATGTATTTTGTATCAAATATGAATGTTTATGATTAAGTTGTGTTATGTATATGATTTATTTTGATATATGTTCTTTGTTACTTAATCTTTCAGTTTTGTTGATGCATGTACAAGTAGACTAAGGGTTTTGATTTAATCTTAGTTTAATCTTTAATCCATCATTTGATTCTTTGTAGATCTTTAATTACCCTGATTCTGTTAGCTATTTTGTCATGTATTTTGTATCAAATATGAATGTTTATGATTAAGTTGTGTTATGTATATGACTTATTTCTTTATATAGATTATGGTTCACTCAAAGAGTCCAGTGCCAAAGAGTCCACTGCGTAGTCCCGCATTGAAGATGCGCACCAGTCCAAGAGGGCACACCCAGTCTGCCCCAATACGAAACCCTGTGCTAGTTGATCTCCCTGGCCCATCATGTTCTTCCCCGCCTTCCATGAAAAGGAAGGCGATCTCAGACAACTTGAAAAAATCATTGTCAAAGAAAAGAAAACAAAAAGATAAAGGAAAGGAGACTGCGGTGCAACCTAACCATCAAGGACTAAAATTGCTCAATCGTGGCTGTGTCATCATGCACAGAATAGTGCAACGAAAGATAAAGGGGATTAAGCCTATAGTGTCGTTCAATGATAAAGGTGAGCCTTTTGGTGACGAAGCCGCAGAGATGCAATCATACATTGGGGTTCTAGCAAGAACCAAAGCCCCAATTGAAAACAACACCTAGAGGGGGGGTGAATAGGTGTTTTTGGTTAATAGTGTTAATTTATGAACTGTTTTGAAATTTACTGAAAACAGCTTGCTGTTTGTAATAACACAGTTTACAAACAGCACGCTGATTGTACCTAAAATGCAATGCAGAAGGAATATAAACAGTAAGTAAAAGAGACACACAATCTTTTAGCCAGGTTCGACCCCTAATCCCCTATGGTCTACGTCCTGGTCCCTTACCAAACTTGGTAAGAGAATATATTATTGATCAACTATAAACCGATTACAAGATCCAACAATATATCTCCCTTAACCCTTGCTGATTACAAATGGCTTGCTGTTTACCTGTGAACAACTAACTTTCTAAGTACTACTTCCCAAGTATACTTCTCTAGTCTAGTTCGACTCACCCTAAAACCTGAAGCCAATCTTGTACAACAGCAAAACAATTACAACCTTGAACAATACATATTTGAATAATACAATTTAACCTATGAACCCTCTGAAAATATATATATGCGTATATGTAGGGTTTGAGAGGTTTGTAAGATTTTGCAATGAAGGCTTTGTGTTTGAATATCTTCTTGTTTTCTGCTCGTGTATTGATGTTAAGAACTGAACATTAACATCTCTTTTATAGGTAAACAAGAGTATTTGAAAGAATGCTTGAAAAATGGCTCCAACGGGAGGAAAATCAAAAGGTTGAATATGAGATAAGATTTGCTTTGATTCTCAAGAACGTGGGAGGGGCTGGTAATTCAACTGATGAAGAAGAAGATATGTTGAGCGTGCAAGAAGAAAGAATATTTGATATCAAGAGAGACAAGAGCATGTGATTGGAATAAAAAAGTCAAAAGTGTCATGCTTCTTTTCTTATAATCAAAGTAGAGAATATATTGTTCCCCATGAGTTGAATTATGATCTGGTGGGTTAAAATAATCAGAGGGCCCTTACAAATATTCCTAACAATGTTCCCACTTGATGCTCTTTAATTCCTTTATATTCGGTAAACCTGCCCAGACTGAAATCAGCATGCTGTTTGTGAAACTGGCCTCCTGTTACTGAAACTGGCTTGCTGAAAGACCATGCACTTGGCATGCTGTTCGATTCTGAACATAAGCACTGCATACGACCTATGGTTTGCTGTTTGTATCAACTGATTATACAATCAGTAAACTATTTATATTCTGCAAAACCAAGTTAGAGCAGATACAAATGGCATGCTGTTTTATATCTATAAGCCAAATGGCTTACTGATTGTGATCATCAAAACTTAGGAGTTTCAATCTCCCCCTTTTTGATGATTACAATTAATTTAGGAGAATTAGAATAACTCCCCCTAAATCCCTGCATCTCAAAATTAGATATAAAACGATGATCTAACATGTAAGAAATATAACACCAAGGATCATATGTTAAAAACATGCATGTTCAGAATAATTAGAAACCATTCTCCTTGCCATTCTCCTAAAGTTCTCCCCCTTAATCCATCAAAAACTAAAAATCTTAAGATCAACAAATGATATGCCAGAATGTAGGATAATCAGCATACCAATTATAACATACTGATAGAACAAATGGTAAGCTGATTTGACCAGAAATTACCTTCCAGCGTGCTGATTTACATAGAGCACATACCAAGTTGCATTCGAATGACTGAAAATCTTTCTTCTGCAAGAGGCTTTGTGAAAATATCAGCTAGTTGGAATTCAGTTGGAACAAAGACCAACTCTATCTTGCCCTTAGCAACATTATCTCTCAAGAAATGGTGTCGAACATCAATATGCTTCGTTCTTGAGTGATTCACCGGATTTTTAGAAATGCTAATGGTGCTAGTGTTGTCACAGTTTATTGGAACTTTTCTACACTTGATATCAAAGTCCCTTAGGGTTTGAATCATCCATAGTAGTTGAGAACAACAGCTCCCTGCTGCTAGATATTCCCCTTCTGCAGTGGATAAAGCAACCGAAGTTTGTTTCTTGCATTGCCAAGAAACTAGGCTTTGTCCAAGAAAAGTACAAACACCACTGGTACTTTTTCTATCAATTAGGCAACCTGCATAATCTGCATCACTATACCCAACAAGATCAAAAGTATTTGTGATAGGATAAAATAAACCAAGAGAAATGGTACCACTTAAATATCAGAATATTCTTTTAATGGCATTTAAGTGAGACTCTTTAGGGTTTGATTGAAACCTTGCACAAACACATACACTATACATTATGTCAGGTCTAGAAGCAGTTAAATACAGTAGACTTCCAATCATACCTCGATATCTTTTAATATCAACTGCCTTACCATTTTCATCTGCAAACAACTTGCTGTTTTGAACCATGGGGGTTGATTTTGACTTGACATCTTCATAGCCAAATCTTTTCAGAAGATTTTTTGTATACTTGGATTGGTGTACAAAAATTCCATCCTTAGATTGCTTGATTTGAAGACCCAAGAAATAATTGAGCTCACCCATCATGCTCATTTCGAACTCACTATGCATACACTTGGAAAACCACTTGCACATAGATTCATTAGAGGCACCAAATATAATATCATCCACATATATTTGCACAATAAGAATATCTTTACCATTTTGCATAATAAATAATGTGGGATCGATTTTACCTCGAGTGAAACCATTTTGGATTAGATACTTGCTAAGCCTTTTGTACCAAGCTCTAGGGGCTTGCTTTAATCCATAAAGAGCCTTCTTTAGCTTGAATGCATAGTTTGGATATTGTTCATTTTCGAATCCGGGAGGCTGTTTGACATAAACTTCCTCTTCCAGCACGCCATTTAGGAATGCACTCTTCACATCCATTTGATATAGCTTGATTTTCTTGAAACATGCATAGGCCAGGAGCATTCTTATTGATTCCAAACGAGCTACAGGAGCATAGGTTTGATCAAAGTCAATGCCTTCTTGTTGGTTATAGCCTTGAGCTACAAGCCTTGCTTTATTTCGAGTAATGGTGCCAAATTCATCAACTTTGTTCTTGAATACCCATTTTGTTCCTATGAGTGAAGCATCTTCTGGTGGCTTGACAAGTTCCCAAACATCACACCTTTCAAATTGATTTAATTCTTCTTGCATGGCCATTATCCAATTCTCATCTTCTAATGCTTCATTAATGTTTTTGGGTTCTTCTTGAGCTAGGAAGGCTGCATGAGCACAATAATTTGCCTTCCCTCTTCTTGTAGTAATTCCATCAGTAATATCACCAATTACCAACTCTGGTGGATGATTCTTGACTGTTCTTGTTGCCCTTGGTAAAGAATGTTGAGCTATTTCTTCATGAGTTGTCTTTCTCATCTTTGATGGTGGTGGCTGATCATCTCCATTATACAGAGGCAATTTTTCAGGAGACCTAGAACCTCTAGGACCTTCCAAAGACATTTTTGCTATTTTTGAAATTGTATCTTCCATTTCAGCTTGCTGTTTTGAACTTCCAGCTTGCTGATTGTCAGTGTCTGCATCCTCTTTGGCTTGTTGACTTTCAGTGACACTTTTATCTTCCGTTTGCTGATTTGAACTTCCATCTTGCTGTTTTTCACTTCCAACTTGCTGATTAGCACTTCCAGCTTGCTGATTTGCACTTCCAGCTTGCTGATTTGCACTTCCAGCTTGCTGATTTGTTGTAACTTGAGATTGCATACCTGCAAATTCTTCCTCATCTCTTGGTAGATCATTGTTAGGTTCTTGAAAGGTAATATCAATAGATTCTTCAACAATATGCTTATTAATATTATAAACTCTATAAGCTCTACTTGTTAAAGAATAACCAAGAAATATAGCTTCATAAGATTTAGCATCGAATTTACCATCTTTACCAATTGTCTTGAGAACAAAACACTTAGAACAAAAAATCTTGAAGTAACTGATATTTGGCTTCTTGTTTCTCAACAATTGATATGGAGTTTTGTCCAACATTGGCCTGATTATAATTCGATTCAACAAATAGCATGCCGTATTCACCGCTTCGGCCCAAAAACTCCTAGGTAGCTTGCTTTCTTGAAGGAGAGTCCTTGCTGTTTCTTGAAGTGACCTATTCTTTCTTTCCACCACTCCATTTTGTTGTGGAGTCCTTGGAGCAGAAAATTCATGGGAGATTCCTCTTTCTTCACAAAATGCAATAAAGTTCTCATTGACAAATTCACCTCCCCTATCACTTCTTATACCTACAAGTCTTGTATCAAGCTTGTTCTCAAGTATTTTAATCAGTTTCTCAAACTCTTTAAAAGCACAATTTTTAGTACTAAGAAACAATACCCAAGTAAATCTAGAATAATCATCTACTATTACAAAACCATATTGTTTACCTCCAATACTTTTATAAGATTCTGGACCAAATAAGTCCAAATGCAGTAGCTCTAAAGGTTTAGAAGTAGATACCATTTTCTTTGCTTTGTGAGTGCTTCGAATTTGTTTACCCAATTGGCATGCTGAACATACTTCAACCTTAGAATATTTCAGTTTTGGTAGTCCTCTGACCAGATTCTTGCTTGATAGTTTATTAAGCAAGTCCATGTGTGCATGTCCCAACGTCTAATGCCATATATATGGATCATTGTCGATTGCTGCCAAACAGCATGCTGTTTCCTGCATTTCGAAGTCTAATACATATATATTTCCTTCCCTTCTAGCAACTAGGGGGATATTTTGTTAGCACCAATAGTAATAACAGTTTTATCTATGCCAAACTTAACAAAATGTCCATCATCAAATAATTGAGTGACACTAAGTAAATTATATGAAAGACCTTTGACATATTGAACTTTATTAATCGAAATATTACTATTACCAATAGAACCAATACCAAGAATTCGAAGAGTCTTACTATTACCAATTGTAACTCTTCCACCTTTCTTCATGTTGAGACTTATGAACTGAGACTTGTCTCCACACATATGTCTAGTGCAACCACTATCCAAAATCCATTGTTTCGATTTTATTTTGGCGGCAAGACATATCTACAAAACAAACAAACACCAACTTAATGTTTTGGTACCCATATAGGTTTGGGTCCAGATTGGTTAGTAGCAAGAATATATAACACATTTAAATCAGCTTTCTTGATCCACTTTTGGATCACTTTTGGTGACTGTTGGTAAGCTGTTTGTCTTCTGTCAGGTGCATTCTGGTAAGCTGTTTGTCGCCTGACTGCTCCATTCTGGTAAGCTGATTTTCCTTTGTGGTTGATTTGAACCACACACTCTTTTTCCAGATGGCCTTTTCCACCACACTTGTTGCAAGTCTTCCAGGGCATAGCATAATCATAAGGTATGCCATTTCTACCATCATATTGAAGTACACTATGCTTCTTGTTTAAGTTTATGCCAACTCCTTCTCTGACCAGGGGAACATTTGTCTTCTTCATTAATGTCTTTAGGCTGTCTTCTCCTTGAACAAAGGTTTCCATGCCTTTCTGGAGGTTCTTGACCTCTTTTTCCAGAAGAGAGATCAAATCAGCTTGCTGATTGATAAGTTCAGCTTGCTGTTTTCTCTTTTCTGCAGATTTTGAGGATTCGGCTTGACTTGACTCTTTGTGCTTGAATGATTGTATACATTCATTCTTTTCTTCAATCTCTGACTTCAATCTTCTAAGTTCTTTCATGAGAGCCTCATTTCTTTGAAGAATCACTTTGTTGACTCCTTCGAATTGAACTAGTTTCTCCTTTAAATTAGTAATGAGATCATTATGGTTTGTTTCTGGATTCTTCTCAGTCATTAACTCAGCAATAATCTTCTTTAACTGATTGTTCTTCTTTTCCAGCTTGCTGTTCTTATTTTTTAGTTCCATAAACTCAATCATGGATACATGGTTTGGTACCTGCATGGTTAGTTTTTCTAGCATAATATGAGGGGAATTTAAATCAGAATAGATTGAATTTACCTCACTTGTATCATCTTCTGAATCCGAATAATCACTATCCACAAAATCTTCTTTTATGGATCCTAGTGAGCTTTCTTCATCATTTAGACCTACAAGAGCCAAATTCACCATGTCTTCACTTGAGTCATCACTAGAGTCTGAGTCATCATCACTCCAAGTCAGTAAGGCCTTTGATTTTCTCTTGTCTTTGAAAACAGCTTGCTGTTTAGACTTTAGCTTGAAACAGTCCTTTTTAAAATGGCCCGGCTTGCCACATTCGAAGCAAGTTTGTTCCTTGGCTTTCTTTTTGGAGAAATCACCTCTTTCTCTTTTCATTCTATTTTTCTTCTCAATCAGCCTCTTGATCTTTTGTGAGATAAGTGCCATTTCTTCATCAGATTCTTCATCAGACTCAAACAGCTTGCTGTTTGACGATTCTGGCTTGCTGTTTGTAGAATGCAGAGCCAAATTCCTCATTTTGGCTAAAGGAACCCGAACACCTTCAACCTGACTTTTATTTCTTTTACTTTCAAACTGTTCTAGCTCAGCAAAAACAGCTAGATGATCCATGGTGTCGATTGTTGAGGATGATTCCAAAGCCGTGACCTTAGCCTCATAAATAAATGGTACAACACTTAACACTTTTATGTTAATTTCATCCTGTGGAATATCCTTTCCAAGTCTCTTTAAAGAGTTTATAGTAACCTGGAATCTTGCTTGACCTTCCTTGATAGTTTCATCATCCTTGAGCTTGAAGTTCCCAAAGTCGTTCATTAGTTTGCTAAGCTTTACCTTTCTCAAAGTTGTTGAACCTTCATGGTAGGTTTCCAAAGCATCCCACATTTCCTTTGCTGTCTTTAGAGAAGAAACTTTATCATACTCAGCTTGGTCTAATGCATTCATTATAGAATTTCTAGCTTCTCCATTGTAACCACATTTGATAATCTCATCGGGAGTAAGATCATCAACATCTTTTGGTTTGTTCTTATCATCCAGAAATTCGAAGTCTCCTTTTTGCACCACTCTTAATACCAGAGGTCTCTTGGACAAGAATGTTTCCATTCTACATTTCCACCAGTTGTAATTTTCTGATCCAGTGAGGAGAGGAGCTCTATAATCTGATTTAGCTTCGAGATATTGTTCACCCATGATCGATACCTTCCTGTTACAGAAATATTAGTATACCTCGCTCTGATACCAATTGAAAACAACACCTAGAGGGGGGGTGAATAGGTGTTTTTGGTTAATAGTGTTAATTTATGAACTGTTTTGAAATTTACTGAAAACAGCTTGCTGTTTGTAATAACACAGTTTACAAACAGCACGCTGATTGTACCTAAAATGCAATGCAGAAGGAATATAAACAGTAAGTAAAAGAGACACACAATCTTTTAGCCAGGTTCGACCCCTAATCCCCTATGGTCTACGTCCTGGTCCCTTACCAAACTTGGTAAGAGAATATATTATTGATCAACTATAAACCGATTACAAGATCCAACAATATATCTCCCTTAACCCTTGCTGATTACAAATAGCTTGCTGTTTACCTGTGAACAACTAACTTTCTAAGTACTACTTCCCAAGTATACTTCTCTAGTCTAGTTCGACTCACCCTAAAACCTAAAGCCAATCTTGTACAACAGCAAAACAATTACAACCTTGAACAATACATATTTGAATAATACAATTTAACCTATGAACCCTCTGAAAATATATATATGCGTATATGTAGGGTTTGAGAGGTTTGTAAGATTTTGCAATGAAGGCTTTGTGTTTGAATATCTTCTTGTTTTCTGCTCGTGTATTGATGTTAAGAACTGAACATTAACATCTCTTTTATAGGTAAACAAGAGTATTTGAAAGAATGCTTGAAATGGCTCCAACGGGAGGAAAATCAAAAGGTTGAATATGAGATAAGATTTGCTTTGATTCTCAAGAACGTGGGAGGGGCTGGTAATACAACTGATGAAGAAGAAGATATGTTGAGCGTGCAAGAAGAAAGAATATTTGATATCAAGAGAGACAAGAGCATGTGATTGGAATAAAAAAGTCAAAAGTGTCATGCTTCTTTTCTTATAATCAAAGTAGAGAATATATTGTTCCCCATGAGTTGAATTATGATCTGGTAGGTTAAAATAATCAGAGGGCCCTTACAAATATTCCTAACAATGTTCCCACTTGATGCTCTTTAATTCCTTTATATTCGGTAAACCTGCCCAGACTGAAATCAGCATGCTGTTTGTGAAACTGGCCTCCTGTTACTGAAACTGGCTTGCTGAAAGACCATGCACTTGGCATGCTATTCGATTCTGAACATAAGCACTGCATACGACCTATGGTTTGCTATTTGTATCAACTGATTATACAATCAGTAAACTATTTATATTCTGCAAAACCAAGTTAGAGCAGATACAAATGGCATGCTGTTTTATATCTATAAGCCAAATGGCTTACTGATTGTGATCATCAAAACTTAGGAGTTTCACCAATCTGGCATGATAGTTGGCTGCAAGTGCCGAAAGAGACAAAGAAGAAGCTCTGGGAATGCGTAAAGGTAACTGGTTGTTTATTTCTTGTACATCGATTTTATACATTGATTGTACATTGATCGATTTTATCTTATGTGTGTAGATGGCTTTTACTATACCATCATCGGCGAAGAAGTTGGTATTACAGTCCGCTGGAGCAAAATGGAGGGAGTTTAAGTCTCGCTTAACAACGAATTATGTTCTTCCATATCGTGAGGATCCTGTAATGCTTGCTTATCCTCCAGCAGATTATTCGTTCATTGAACAGTCTCATTGGGATCTTTTTGTTGCCGATCGTACATCGGAGGAGTTTCTAGTAAGTTCATGAGATAGATACTGATGTACAAAATTGTTTTAGAGCATTTATCTACCTGTTGTAATAGTCTCCCTATTATTTTTTTGAAGGCAAATCATGACAAACAAGTAGTCATTCGGTCGAAGAATCGTTATCCTCATCTCATGTCTCGTAGAGGCTATGCGAACAAGGAGATTAAATAGGTTAGTGATCATGGAACCTGACAAGTATACTTCGACATATAATTTATTTCATGGAACCTGATAAGTATATCTTTTTGTACGTGTAGGCCGAATCTAATCCAGATATATCAAATGATCGATCAACATCATGGGTCCTTGCTAGAAAGGACAAATTTTGAAATTTTAAAAGCGACGCGGTCAGAGAAAAAGCAGAGGAAATAGTAAGTTATTGATTTGTATTTATTTAAAAATTATTCATCAAGATTATCTGATTTACTAACTACTTCCATTTTGACCTTTTCTTAGGAGAAGATGAAGAAGGAAGTAAGTGAAGGAAGCATGGTGGAGGATGGTGTTAATGATATTTTGGCTAAGGTGTTGGGTAACCCGGAACATGGAGGAAGAGTGCGTGGAAAAGGAATCCATGTGAAACTGGCTGTCTATTTTGATCTTCCAAGGCAGAAGAAAAAAATGAGGGGGTCTATTGATGAAAGGTCTATTGAGGACATTAAAAAGGAGGGGGTACAAAAAGTTTGGGCAGAGGAGGCATCGAAACTTATTCAAGAGAGAGATGCATATTGGACAGCGGAAGTGCAGAAGTTTAAAGCTGAGATACTTGAACAAAATCTTCGGATGGGGGCCAGCCCAGTTTTTGGTTCCCAACAAGCAAGCTGCTCTAATTCGCAGAGGCTGGCACAAATTAATGTCTCTCATAATGTGAAAAATAAGTTGGATGTCGAAGAGAACATGAAGTTGGGTGTTGAAGATGGTATTTAGATGGATGTTGAAGAAAAGGATAAGTTAGAATGTGACGATGGTTGTTCCAGAAAAAATTAGGCTGGTTGTTGATTTGGGCAACTGTGCTGTTGTTGCCGAGGATGAAAAGGAAGAGAAGATGGTGGACAAGTGTGATGGGGTGGAGGAGGTTGAAGTGTTGGAGGAAGACAAGGAAGTTCAACTGGCAGTTGGATCCTTGACCAACATCGTTGCTTATGCAACGATTGTTGATGTTCCAGTTATTGAAGGACAGGTACAGACCATTCATTCTGTACCGCTAGGTGAAGAGAATGCTAGAGTGTCCATCACTAGAGCAATTCAGGGAGATGTTCGTATCTCGTTCCCGATTGGAGATGAGATAACCACTGTGCAACAAGCCAAAGGAACATTTGTTGCGTGGCCTAGATACTTAATTGGGGGAGGGAAGACAATAAGTTCTCCAAAGGTTGATTTAACTCGAAAGGTAAAGTTTTGTGTAATTATACTAGCATATTTAACTTTTCGTAATTAATCATCCTGATCAAACTGCACTCTTATATATATTATTTTCATTTTAGAAAACCAAGAAAAGGGAGTGTAAGAAGTCAAAGAAGATTGTGGATTTGCAAGTGGAACTCGATGCTGATGATCAGTACGTACTTGAGATGGGTGCAAAGTATCCAGCTGCTTTGAAGCGGTTGTGGATTTGGGCAAAGGATGCTCTGAGAGAGGGCAATTCAGTTTGTTTTGAACTGAGCAAAGATGCTTTTGGATATGCCAGGAAGCAATACATGTTCCTAAATGATATACATGTTGTTTGCGCTGGTGGGGAAATTTGTGGTTCCGTAATTTGCATCTTCATTCAGTAAGTGTACAATCCTCTTTAAAATGTTTTATATTATGTGTTAATATTGTTGATATCCTCATGGGAATCTTTGCTAACTATTGTTTAATTTTATTCGTAGTTTCTTGAAAGAACATTTGATCAGGCATAGGATGGCAGACATGGTAGCATTCGTAGATCCAGGTTTGGTTGGCGCCCTTGGATGTGGAAACGCGAGGAAGAGGTCCCTTGCACTTGCTGACCGTTTCACTGATGCCAAAAAAGGCAATACTTTCTAGTGCCATATAACGACGTGTGAGTAATATTTTTTATTGCCCTATAATGTAGTTGAATAATTAACAATCTATTTTATGCTTATAGTTGATGTTATTCTCACATGCTAAGTTGAACTATTTTTTCCTATATTGTTCATGACTCGTAGGAACCACTGGTCGTTGACTGTTGTGAATCCGGAGGCGGATATAGTCTACCACCTGGACCCTCTTAAACGTCGCATTGCAAGTGGGGAGTGGGTAGAGGTTGTTGACAAGTGAGTTCCACTTTTAAAATTTTCCTATTTAGTCTTAGGTTGTAAATTTGGGGAAAATGCAGCCTTAGTTGATTTTTATTGTTTTGCTTACAGTGGCATAAAGTTGTATAAGGAAAATGTAAAGAAGGCTGGCCGGAAAAAAATTTTATGGGAGAACATGGCGGTATTAATATTAGTCCTTCATCCTTCATATTGATTTTATAATAGTAATTTAGTGAATTTAGTAATGTTTGTTCCATCACATAATTAAACAATGTGAATGCTTTCAGGGAGTTCCTGGGCAGAAAACGGACAAGGACAAGAAGGAGCTTAACTTTGCAGAAAAGGTGAGAAATTATATTTTTTTGTTATTTTTTTAACTGGCAACACATGTGATTAAACAAGTGAATGGTGGATGTTTTGCAACACGACTGATTTACTTGAGATTTTTTCAGTGGATTCGCAGGTCGAACCTGGAGTACACTGATGACGACATCAACGAAATCAAGACAGACTTTGCAAAATTTTTCATGAAGCGTCATTCGTTTTAAGTATGTCAAGTTGTTTTCCAATCTTTTGTTGGATAACTTTGGATCGAATTTTCTTAAGTTGGTTGCAATGTTGATGAACTTGTAATGGATTTAATGTTTAGTTGGTGGAATATTATGTTGGTAAACTTTGTATTGGATTTAATCTTATTTGGGTTGTAATGTGAATTGGTGATAATTTTATTTTGTTATATGGTTGATTTTGGACTGTATTGTATGTGTTTTCCGAATGGTTAATTATGGGAATTGCGAATCGGATAATTTTGATACAAACTGTTGTTCCAAAACCATTCATACAACGATTTAATTAAAGAAAAACCATTGTAAAATTTGCAATAATACGATGCATTTAAGTCCAACTCCAACAATTGCACTAATCCGTTGTTTAATAAAAACTCTAGACGATGTTGGATAATACCTCCAACAATGTCTTGTTCGCGTTAAGACAACACAAGAAAACCGTTGTTAATGTGCTTGGATTCGTTCAGATTAGGCAACGGTTTCTATAATATCAAACAATTCCTAGAAAGCGTTGTGTTAATGTGCTTCGTTCAGAACAGGCAACGGTATTCTATAATATCAAACAATTCCTGGAAAGCGTTGTGTATGACCAAAATTTGATTATTCCATTCAACAATGGTTTTTAGTCTTTGATATTTATATTATAATTAGCACCAAACCCCGTCGTCTGATGTTCTATCAGACAGCGTCTTGATAGTCAACGGAATAAAAAGGTCTCATACAACAGCACAAAACCGTTGTCTGATTCACTTTTTGCTGTAGTGAACTACGGTGGCTTGATCCCGGTTAAGGGTACGTAGGCAGTCATGGTAATATGGCGCAGTCGGTTGGGGTTTACATATCAAGGCTTTCATGGTGTTCTCAGTGTTCGTCCATAATTTGAGGTTGATCAAATGATGTGCGAGGTAGAGAATTGTGAGATTGAAAGGTTGGGCTAGTTTTTTGGTGCTAATGTGAAAAATTCGTAATAATTTTTTTGGTTGCGTTAGCTGTTTTGTTTTTGCGTTTCCCGGAGTTCCAACGGTCGGATCGTCCTGAATTTTGGACAGCGTCTTCCTTACTCATGTATCTGAATTCTGAACGGTGGAGATCGGATTTGGAGGTGCAGAAGGCCTGTTTATTGAGGTAGGGGCAGAAGTTTTTGCACCACGGTGTGGATTAAGCTCCCCGTGGTGAGGCGACTTGGAGCGTGTATTTTTTGGCCCAAAAGTATTTTTGGTTTAATTCTTAAACTAGGCCCATAGTTAATATGATATGTAAATGGTAGTGAATTAGCTAGGTTTAAATGATTGTGATATTGTATACAGAAACAAGAAACGTATCAATATATACAAGAAAAAGGCTCTTTCATTAGGCCAACAAAATCCTTCTTCTTCTTTGTGTGTTTTCTTTGATTATTGTCTTGTTATAGCTTATAATTTGTGATCGTAGTCTTCTACTTGAGGTGTTATTCCGCTAAGAGGGTTGTCCCTTGTTTGGGACCTTACATTTCCTGATGTTATTTTTTTTATTTTTTTAATGCTACATGATATGATTTGTACAAGGATGCAAATACAACTTTATTATGGAGATTAAAACTTAACTTTTCTTATAATTGATAAAATATGAAATATAAAAGATAAGAGGCTATATATGTCATAATTCACAAGGAAAAAGTAATTCTAGTATGCCATGAATTCGAATCCATCCTTAAGTACAAAAAAGAAACCTCAATTTAAACAATCGTGTACCAAAAACAAACCGATTTACCAATCCAACTATCAGAACATTACAAGTTTTTGTTAGCTAATTTAAAATTTGAAAGTTGTGATCGATACATACAATATGCTTTATACTTTTCATTGGAATTTTGATCTTGAACACTACAGAGTTCAAAAGTTGTGGTCAAGTCCTTCAATAGATCATGACACAGAAAAGAAAGAAAAAGTGCAAACATCTTTTAAAATAAAAAAACATCTTTTAAAATAAAAAAAATGAAAAACTGTAAGGGCAAATAGTCCACAATTGAAGCATACGATCTATTCTCTTGTTGGACTCCATGAATCTGTACCTCGGAGCAGAATGAGTTTGACGTATCTGGATGTTTCCTGTCATCCAAGAGATTACAAGCTTCTCCTTCACGGTTCAGATCTTGAGCTTCTTCCCTTTTTTAGACTCCAAGGTACTTGGAGTACCGTCACTATAACACAAATAGAGTAACAATTAACTATACGATTATAAATATATAAGTTGTTAAAGTATGTGAAGGAGGATCAATTTAAACAAAGGAAACAATTAGAGTAATATCGCTATAACAACTAAATATATGAAAAATTAAATACAGAAGTTGATAACATATATCTTTTTTAACAATTTCAATTTGTGACTCATAACAAAAAATTAAGATAAAAATTTATTACATAACTTACAAGCTCATGGTGTTCTTGCTAAGTGGTTTAATCATGATAGATCTTTGGCTACTTGGACCACTAGGAAGTGTATTAGAGATCAAGGTGTAATGGATTTTGCAGCTTTTCTTCATTTTGATTTTGCCTTGGTGTTTCTCTAGCGGCCGAAAACCCTAGTGTATATATAGGGTTTGTTGGCCACTGGTCTTTGGTTTTTACTTGAAGTTTGGGCCAAATTCACTTTTTCTTTTACATTAATTTGGGCCTAAATAGTCACAAATCACATCTTATAACATTCTTTGTTGTAAAGAAATTATAATCTATTTATTAAGGTGCGGCCTTAATTAACTTTATAACAATATTTTAATACTAGTTTATAATATGTATTGATAACATTTTTTAAGGTTTTTTTAACAAATAAAATAATGATAATTACTAATGCATTTTTTTATTTCATATAGAAAATTTGATTAAAAACTTTTGAAATAAAACCAATAATGTGATAATAAGTGCATTAATTTTGCATGGGGTATATCACTATTTGGTGGATTATATTGGTGAATTATGCTTAATGTTAGACACAACTTACTTTAAAATGTTTACAATTTAGAGAAAAATTTAGATGAGATGGTTGATCTCACGTAGTATTTGACATATTCTGCTATTTACTAATTATGGCCTTCATATTTATATACAAAGTTATATCTTAACCTTGACAAAATCTTATAAAATATTTATCATGCCATTATCATCCTTTTCTTCTAACACATTTCTTCATACTGGGCATCAACATATCCAAGTAGATTCAGCATTCAATATTTATGTTGCAAGGTCAACTTTCATATGACAAAGGATCAATTTAAATCTCATAAATATGGTCTTCTCTTAGAGATGCCTGTGTAAGTAGCCTTGTCTGTTCGGGTGAAGTGAAACAAAAGATAACAAGTTCCATACCTTTAAGTAAAAGAGAAACAAGTAAGCAACATGTTTTTTTCTCTTTAAGTGCTATAAAAAAAGTAACACTGAATTGTTTCTAAACCAATGAGATAAATATCCTTTTTATCCCTTTGTAAAGTTTTTTTTTTTTGAAACAAATCCCAAGTTCTTTTTATTTTCAATGGTCAGCTTCCATTTCATAGCAATATCATATTCTGTACACTAGTGTAAACTTTTTCTTTTGCCACACTATTAATCTAAAATATGGCTCATGTTATTGGCTTTAATTAGTATTCTGTATTCTGTGACATTTAGTCACACATACTAATCATTTAATGGTCAGTCTCTAGATAGATGGATACAATTATTATTAAATTTAATATCTAATAGAATTATTAATTGAATTAATTAAAAATTCAAAAAAATTATTATATAATTTTATTGCTAAATTATTAAATTGACGGATATTGATTACCTTAAATATCTAATTATTTTGATGTGAATAGTAATTATTTAACTAATTATTTTGTCAAATACGTGAATGGATGGATAAAATGGGTGCAAATGATACTCGATAATCAGTAAAACAATCCATGAATGGATGGATATAATGGGTGCAAATGATACTAGATGATCACGCTTAGATATAAAACAATCCAGAACTGGATGGATAAAATGGGTGCAAATGATAATGAATGTCACTAACAGCAAATCAAAAGGTTTATGCTTAGATAAAAAATAACACGCTTTTCTGTTATGTATTAAGGGTGTGTTTGGGATTGCCTGCAACAACTTATTTCTGAAAAACAATTGAAAAGGTGTTTGGTAAAATTTAAAAGCTGCTAGGATAGAATATCACACCTAGGAGCTTATGCAAATCATATGTGCAAAAGTGCTATTTATATATACTTATTTTTTATCCAGCCAAGGTATTTTTTTATTTATGATATTTGATATGATTTGTACAGGGATTCAAATACGAAGATGAAAATCAATTTTATATTATGGAAGAAAAGTCCAACCAACATGAAGAAAAAAAATACGAGAAAAGGAAAGAAAATGGTAGCTAAATTCAAATCCAAAAGAACTAGGGATGGGAAAAAAATCCGATCCGACGGATACCCGATTCGAAACCCGAAATTTTGGATAACCCGAACCCGATTTTTTGGATTTGGATTTGATTTTCAGAATCGAAATTTTTTGGATTTGGATTTGGATATTATGAAACCCGATCCGAAAACCGATCCAAACCCGAAACCCGAAAAAAAACCCGAATATATATATATATATATATATATATATATATATATATATATATATATATATATATATTTATATATATATATATATATATATATATATATATATATTTATATATTATAATATATTTCATAATGTAATACATTTTATATAAAAGTCATTGGTGCATCGTATAACAAATAACCTTGTATTATTAAAACCAAAATATTAAAACAATTTTAGACTCTAAGTGTTTAAGATGTATTTCATATCAATACTATTTTGTTATTTTAATGATTTAAAATCATTTAAAAATTGATTATATGTAAAATTTTATAACAAAATTAAATATTAAAATTAATGCAAAGAATATAATTTATTTATATAATATAAATAATACTTTTTATAATGTATAAAATATTAAAGTGTGTATTATATAAAACTTGATTGAAAATTTCGGGTTTTCGGGTTTCGGATATTATCCAAATCAAAAAATTTTCGGGTTTCGGGTATACACGAAATCCACCCGTAATCCATTGGATCGGGTTCGGGTTTTAGTTTTCGGATATTTTTCGGGTTCGGGTTTTATCCAAAAAATCGGGTTTGGATTTGGATTTTGCCAAACTCGAGCCGATCCGACCCGATTCCCATCCCTAAAAAGAACCAAAGAACTTTTCTCAAATGAATCGGAAAAAAAGTCACCATCGAAAACCAAAATCAATATTATCTAAGAAAAAAATCATAACCAATGCATGGAGAAGAAGACGAGAAGAAACACATATTTCGAATACAATAGAATGAAGGCTTATGTGGCCAATAACTAAATAATAGTAAAGAAAATTATTCTTAAAAAAACTATAATAATATAACAATCAAATAATTTGCTAATATTACATATGTTGAAATATAGGTTGGAAAATGCGAATTGTCAAATGTACCATTGGAGGTCTGTAAATCAAGGGGATTTGGAGCAACCGTTTTTAGCTCTCCCAGAAGACCAAAACTTGGTTGTAGATCTAAAATAATCAACATCTTTGAACATATATATTGGTATCCTATATTTTGTAGTAAGAAATACATCCACTTCAGAGGGAGATTGATGATTTATCTTGGGTAAAATATAGGTAGAGAAAACGACAACTGTCTTTCATTTATCTTTCAGAAAAAGATATTTGGATTCCTTTGTTCATTCGAACTTCTATAAATTGAAGTACTGAGGATGACAGTAGGTACTTTGAGGCATTATTATATTTGACATTTAAGATAGCACACATCATTTCTGACATAGCTTAAATATGCTATAGTATATTAAGAGTAACATTAACATTAGTTGAGTTGGAGTTCTTGGTTGATAAGTCACTAGAAACTAAGATCTGGTTTTCCATTGGCTTGTCCAAAAGGTTTCTACCTTGTCACCTTAAATTCAACCCAAACCAATTTTAATGGATCTTTGGCACTCTTTTAATGGCTCCCTCCTTGAAATTCCTCTCTTACATAAGTTTTTTACATCTTCACTTCACCCAACTACACAAATGAAAACAAAAAATTTTTTTTTTAGACCATCCTGGTCTAATCCCGAGTCTTAAAATATGTCAGTCAAACATATATAAATGTGTTATTATAGTATACAACTAACTAGATCATTATTTATTGGTACAAATGTGATTCTCCTATATAATCTTATATTATGAATTAGTTACTTTACATGTTTAGAGATTGGACTCGAGTGTGCATGTTACACTATGTATAATTGAGGATATTAGATTTTAGGATAGAACATCACACCTATGAGATGATGCAAATCACATGAACAAAAGTGCAACTTAATTTTGCTGTGTTATTTACTTTAATATTAATTATAAATATTATTTTTTAATCAGTTTTCTTGTTATTTTTTCAGGAATTCAGGTGAGAAGACTTTGGAAAGTCTCTTTTCGGACTTTAAAGTCTTATTATCTAAATTTCCGAGGACATCTATGCATGCCCTTCGTTTAGATGATAAACTTTATTGAATGAAATAAACTAATTAAACCCCTTTCTCCGGTTTTGCTGTTATTGTATTTTGATACAATTCATATACGAGAATGTATATTCTTGACAAAAAAAAAGTGCAACTTATATGTACTATAATGTTTTATCCTTTTATGGTATTTTTGTTTATGATATTTGATATGATTTGTACAAGGATGCAAATACAACCTTGTAATGTCATCAGATTGACAAAGTTCTCATCTACATTGTTTAGGAATCACATATATACAAGCTTCTTATAATTTAGAGTAGCTCAACAGATAAAAATACACTAAATCATATTATGGCGATGAAAACACTTTATTAATATAAAGTTTAAAAGTTCCGGTAAACACTTCAATAGATCATGATACAGAAAAAACCGAAAAAAAGTGCAAACATTTGTTAAAATAAAAACTGAAAAATTGCAAGGAGTACTGGTAGTCCACATTAAAGCATATGATCTATTCTCTTGTTGGACTCCAGATTAGAAGTTACATTTATTTATTGGTTTCTGTAAAAACAAAACTAATTAAAGCATGCAATTGGCGCTCCCCTTGGTTCATGCCTCTGAGTAAGATCCAAACCATTCCGCGACTGCAAAGTACACCAGCATAATCGGAAGAGAGAGCAAGGTGTGAGTAGATGACTCTGCAGAGATTGAAAGCATATATCAGTCTTAACAATTTCCTAATAATTAAGTATGTACTAATAAGTTATTAATATTCTTGTATGTCATACACAAGAATAGATCAATTTTCTATTATATCCTGGAATTCACTGGTAAACATAATTAAAAAATAAAACAAAGATTTACAACATAACTTACAAGCTCACTGTGTTGTTCCTAAGTGGTTGAATCATGATAGATTATTGGAGACTCCGACAACCAGGAAGTGTATCAGAGATCGGAATTTTTCTGTTTTTCTTCATTTTAATTTTGCCTTCGTCTTTCTCTCATTTGGCGGCTGGAAACCCTAGTAAGGGAGTAATACTTTGTATATATAGGGCACTGTTGTTAAAGTTTGGGCCGAATTAGTGCATTGTTTTTACATTAATTTGGGCCTTATTAGTCACAAGTTACAATTCCTAACATTCCCCATTGCAAAGAAAGTCTTGTATTAAGGTCAGACTTTAATTAACTATCAGCGATATTTTAATACTAGTTTATTGTCTACATGGCATATTCTTAATTTTATTTTTAGCAATTAAAATAACAAAAATAATTAAATTTACTCATTTCATATTAGAAATTTGATAAACACATTTTTGAAAAAACTAATAATACGATTATAAGTGCATTAATTTAATTTGAATCCTTTGCGAGTAATACTTCATATATACTATATTAGATCTTGTGCTACCCACACAATACTTTCAAAAATTATTTAATAATAATTATATACATGATAGTTATAGTAAGTAAATAAATTTAATGATAGTTTTTTCCTAGTATATTGAAAATAGATAAATAATAATTTAAATTTAATATGTTGTTGACGGAAATTGAATCTTTAAATTATTGGAATAGTTTATAATATAATATAAATGTTTAATAATAATATGGTGAAAATAGATAATATAAATTTTTAACTAAAATTTGTTGTTAACGGGAATCGAACCTTGAACTTTTAGTAGTTTATAAAATGATATAAATGTTTGTTGAAGAGATTCGAACCTTGAACCTATAAGATTATTTTATATATTATAAAAAGAATATTTTTTTTAGCATTACATCCAACGGTTCTGTTTTATTTATCTTACAATCTAACGGTTATTTATCGAGTGTACCAAATAAAGTGACCAAACTATCAAACAACCAAATATACCCCGGCTATTATTGAGTGTACCAAATAAAGTGACCAAACTACTAACCAACAAAATATACCCTAGTTTGCTTAGAATAGTATAATATAGATTCGTACGAGCGAAATCGAATTTTATTTTATAATTCGAACGAATATCAAATCGAATCTTACCACTTCTGTATTCGTTCATTTTTATACAAAATAACTCAAATTATTTTAAACTACTAGATAATGTGTTTATTATACGTATCTGATTACAATTCCTAAGTTTTGTATGTATTATATAGTATATATAATAAATATATAAAAGTAATATTCTACAAGTTAGCATATTTTAGTTTTTTTTAAATAATTGATCCAATATTCTTAAATTTCTAAGATCATTTTGAATGATCTAATATATAAAAAAGAGTAGTTCAATACTCAATCGAGTCGAATCGAATTGTATTTAAACATTCATCGAGTTAGAGCAAATTATACGCATATTAATTCAATTCCGGACCGGATCCAAACGAGTAATTATTAATTCGAACCGAATTTGATGTTCGCACATATTCGATTCGTTTTCACCCCTAATCTGGTCATATTTAACAATGACGAATAAACCTATGCAACTTTATATTTATATATTTTGCGAGGTAGGAGATAGAGGTAGAGATATTGCTCCTGGATTTTTAAGACTACATGTAACACAAGAGTCAAAATCCGATTATAACGGAAATAGGTTATAATTATTATTTTTATTCTTTTGATTTAAATAATGTTAGTTTTATAAAATTTATTTTGAGTTTTATTATTAAATTATTCTTACTCCATATTTTTTTAATAATATTAAATATCAAAATTAGTATAAATAAATCAACTAAATCCAATTTAGATTTGAACTAGAAAATTTCGACCTAACATATTATTTTTCCCTACTGCGTATTATTGCGTCCCTCGTAGAAACAGAACCCTCACGTTGGTGCAATGAACATCTCTACTACTAGAAGGACCATGTGACTTAGCCAATTTACTAATTAGCAATAAAAAGATATATATAGTCCTTGCTAGTCACCTCAACTCAATATCTCTTTATTAGGAAGGAAAAAGGGACAAACCGATACACCCAATTTTAAACAAGTAATTTTGTCTCAATTTCTTTATGTACTCTTTCCGTCCCATAAATAATGATACTATCAAATTTACACAAAGATTAAGAAAAATGAGTTTGACTAGATAGATGGCAATATTTGATTGGCTGGTTATGACAGTGGGTGTATAAAAAATTGGTTAGGTGATAAAGTATTGGGTGTAATACTATTTATTGAATAAAAAGAGAGTGTAAAATAGAGAAGTAGTAGGTGTAATAGTGAAAAGTAGTGTTCAAAAATAGTAAATATAATAGGTTCATTCTTTTTGGGACGTCCCAAAAAGGAATAAGGATCTTATAAAATGGGACGGAGGGAGTATTCCACCAAGAAAATGCTTTATATATAGATATGAAACTTCAAATCCTCGTAGCAAAAAACAAGATCCATTCCTTAGTTTCCAAAAATTATGTCAAGAGCCTATAAAACTAGGCATGAACGTTTCCATTATCTAACATCATTAACAAATTGTACATATGATCAACCCTAGGCTTAGAGTACCCTTACTAGTTGTTACAACAACGAATGGAAACTACCAAAAGTAGCTAGTGCAAGAATGAGTGAGCAGCAGAAGTAGAAGCAAGCAGAAGTAGAAGCAATGAACAATTCAAGCGATGGCTTGTTAGTTTTGGTATTAATTTAACATATTTGTCACCTTTGTTAAACTTGACTCGCTAATGTTGCTTTGTAGCTTGTATTTGAATCGATCATAACTACTCCATGTAAAATGTTTGTTAGGACTTGGTTGCATTTGTAAATTTTTGTAGATAGTTTGTATTGATCTTAAAATTACAATGGAGACAACGTCTCATTATCTAGGAAAATTCTACACTGCTACAGTAGCACTATTCACTGCATGAGCTTGCTACAGTAAGTCGTAGTCAGCTAGCTACAGTTGCACTATTCACTGGATGAGATTGCTACAGTACGTCGTAGTTACTATTCACAGTATGAGAGTGCTACAGTAAGTCAGCTTGCTACAGTTGTTACTATTCATGACATGGGGTCATGGATGATGTCATAGTAGGTGAAATATTTGACTAGAATATGGTACCTTATCACTCCCCTATAAACCCATGTGTATTATGAAGACCAAGTTTATTCCGAAGTAGTTGATAATGAGTAGTATGCAAGGGTTTGGTTAATATATCTGCCACCTGCTCCTTTGTATTCACATAGTTAACATCCAGAAAACCATTGGAAACTTGCTCACGAACAAAGTGATGATAATCCAATTCGATATGCTTCATACGTGCATGGAAAACTGGATTGAAGCACAGGTAGATAGCACCAAGATTATCACATGACAATGAGACTTTCGTCATTAGTAAACCAAGTTCAGAAAATAATGAACGTTACCACAAAAGTTCAGAAGTAGAATTTGTAATGGATTTATATTCACTTTCAGTTGAAGATCTAGCCATAGTCTGCTGCTTCTTAGACATCCAGGAGAAAGAAGATGAGCCATAAAAATAATATAACCATTTGTAGAACGCCGATAATCCTTATCACCCCCCAATCACTATTGGCAAAACAATATAAAGTAGAAGCTGTCTCAGCAGAAAAGAATAAACCAATGTGAGAGGTACCTTTGAGATAATGCAATAAGCGTTTTAGAGCTTTCCAATGAATGTCAGTTGGAGAATGCATAAACTAACAAAGCTTGTTAACACTGAAAGAAATATCGGGTCGGGTAAGAGTCAAATATTGTAACGCACCGACTATCTTATGAAAATCTTCTGCAGCAGTAGTTAACGGGATACCATCAAACTTTGAGAGTGTTTCAGTTGTCACCATAGGTATATGACATGAATTGACATCTTGCATGCCGTATTTTGCCAAAAGATCTAGAATATATTTCTGCTGAGTTACCTTCGTACCAGCCGCACTGACATCGACCTCCAAGCCAAGAAAATAATGTAGTGAACCAAGATCTTTCACAGGAAATTCACTTTGGAGTTTTCTTATTATGGAATCAAGTAAATCTGAATTGGAACCCATGATTATAATGTCGTCGACATATACCAAAACATAGACAGCTTGACCACCATGGCGATAAATAAAAATCGATGAATCTGCTTGTGATGCATGAAAACCCATGGATAATAAAAAGGAGGCAAAACGAGAGGACCATTCACGGGGAGATTGTTGTAAACCATATATAGTTTTGTTTAATTTGTAGACAAAATCCGGTTTAGAAGGATCCACAAAACCCCTAGGTTGTGCCATATAAATTGTTTCCTGTAAATGCCCATGTAGGAAAGCATTAGACACGTCAAGCTGTTTCATAGACCAACCAGAAGCGGTAGCCAGGTTTAGTAAAACCCTAATAGTAGTTGCCTTAAGCACAGGATTGAATGTCTCGTGATAATCTGATATGTCCCAATTGTACACCACGAGATTGTAGAAGGGGGGGTTGAATACAATCTCAACAGAATTCTTTCGAATTGATGAGGTCTTGATAGATTGTTATAAGAACGTAAACAAAACAAGATAAGTAGAATATCTAAAGCATATACAACACACGATATAAAAAATCTCAGGTGGGTTGGCTTATTAGCTTGATCCACCTGATGGTTGTATTTGAAGATAATTCTCTGCGTAATGATACACAGCTGTGGTTACAAGGTTTTAGTGTTTACAAGAAAACCTAAAGCTATCAGCCTTGTGATCAGTGTTTTCTTCTCTACTAAAACTATGCTGCTCATACAGCTTATTTAAAACTATATGAAGACAAGTAAGTTACATAAAATGTAATGATATATTTTTTATATAACTTGTCACACACACATACTCAAAGTGATTTCCATTTCTGGAATTATTTTGAAAGTCTTCTCTTCTTGATTTGGACAATCCCAGTAGACTTTGATACAGTGTATGTTTCTTTCTTCAAAAGTGACTAAGTTCTTGAGGTGACTTAGCTTCCAAGCCCACGTGATGCTTTCTGCACAAGATCATTTTGCTTTTGGATCTTTGTCTCTGAAAGTAGCTTTAGCAAAAGTGTTAATCCTTTTTGAGAGTCAATAAGCCTTTCTGCTTATTGAGCTGTGCTAGAACTTCCCAGACATAACGGCTGATCTTTAGGCATTTGTCGAAATATCCTTTGAGTCTTTCAGTAGGTGTGTAATCACGTTGGAGGTTGCTTTAACTCTTATTGTTGCCCTTGAAGTCGAATAAACAGTGACTGATTTCACCTTTCACTTGGAAGAGTTTGAGCCTTCGAATATCTATAATTTGACTCCCTACTCGTAACATCGTTTGTGTAATTGATCACTGTCTATAAGTCACGGGTTGCAAAGTAATTATGGGTTTGATCTTCATTCGATATATTTCCTTTAGAGAACTCTGTTTTATTAACACAGGATTGAGTTCTCGAACAGATGTATCTTGAGTTCTCGAATGATGACTTCTCGAATAGTTCCTCAGAGTTCTCGAATAGTTCCTTGAATAGACTTCTCGAATAGAGTTGTTGCAGACTTCTCGAATAGAGTTGTTGTAGACTTCTCGAATAGAGTTGTTGCAGACTTCTCGAATAAAATAGTCTGAACTTCTCGAACTAGAACTTCTCGAATATAACACTCTGACTTCTCGAACTGGGACTTCTCGAATAAACCCTTTTTGGTAGAGTTCTCGAATGACTTCTCGAACTCATCTTTTCTTGACTTCTCGAATATACTTGCATGGTTATGGCAAACCCCTCTTTTGGTTACGGATATTTGATTGTAGCATGCTGTGGCTTGTTACTTAGATTAAACCCTAACTGTTTGCAGTGTTTCATTCACAAGATGTAGCCTTTGTTTATCTGTAATACAACTGGCTTCCTAATTGGATTATCAGCTTCGGTTCTTTGATTCATTTTCTGCCTTGTGGTATTTGTTATCATCATCTTGAAACATGTATGACTCAACAATCTTCCCCTATTTATGTCTTGAGGAAAGAACATAAATCCTGAGAGTGATGATAACAAAAACCACTCCTTAGATTTGACTTTCAGCAGAGCAGAAATTATTGATCAAGTTTCTTTGACACATTTTCTGAATTGTACTACTCACTTTCCTTGAGTGCTTAGAACTGCTCCCTGCTCCCCCTAAGTATAGCATATATCCTGATTGGTCTGAAGATAAAAAATGACCCTTCTCCCCCTTGGTCAAGGTCACTTTCCCTCTAGTAACTTCTCCCCCTTTTTTGTTATCAGCAGGATCAGAGTAGTAGAATTAGAACGTAGAGGGATGAGAACCTAGAAATTGCAAAAACAAAATAAAAATTCTCTGTGAAATCTCTCTGTTTTTGCATCAGGATCTCATCCCGGCACACTTCTCACAACTCACCTTCCCTTTCTAAAGGGGTACTCAATCTCTCCTTTTGTTTTCCTGGAATAAATAGAAGACCACTCGTAATCACACCTGAAAAATGTGTAGAGTAATCTCAGTGGGCTAAGGATTGAGTGTTGGCTTCTTCAAGAAATGAAATGAAGAATCAAGATTATTTGGAGTTTTTAATGAAGTGGGTGAATGTCACAAATTAGGTATCCATGAGTGGGGCTGAATCTTCACATTTACAGAAGATCCATCAACCTGAATTTGAGAAATAGTTAAGAGTAACATGTGTGTGCTCCCTCTGTGTCAATGCATCTTGTACTAACTCCTGGCTAGAAGACAAGTGATATAGGTTGCACAACAGTGTCCCTTACCCTTACTGATTGTGTTCCTGGATGGGAACTTGATTCAATAGTCAAAGCCTGTTAAGAGACTAGAACTAGAAGTGTGGATGTCCTTTTTAATCACTATGCCTTTTTGGGAAGACATAGGATGGTTAGGCTGGTTTTAGACACCCTTACCTTCCTTGTCCTTGTGGCTTTTTGATGTTCACCACTTCCCTCACCCTCACTATCCTCCTGTTCACTCCCCTCAAGGTGAGATTTACAAGTATTATCAACTACAGTTTGTTGAGAAACTGTAGAGGGGGTTTAAGGATGGAAATGTGAATGTATGGTGTGTTGAGTGGGTAGAGAATCTGGGGGACATTCCAGCAATTCTCAGTTCAGCAACTTTAGGCAAAGATTAAGGAAAGAAGATGCTGATGAAAAGTAAACTCAATACCTGATCTGAGTGAACTGCTGTAAGAGCCTTCTCCACATGAAGGTTTAGTCTCTTAAGATTGCAGAGCACTACTGAACTTGATTAATCAAATTGACATTGCTTGTAGCTGTACTTAAGAGTAAGTTTGCATAGAGAGTCATGGATACTCATTTAATCATCTCCAAGAATATGGAACTTAAACCTAGTACCATTGTTAGTCAATTCGAAGCATGAGTTTGATCAGCATAAAAAAAACTTATTCATGTGTTTTGGATTAACTAATGAGTCCTGTTTTACAATAGAGTACTGATCAGTTCTTTTCTAATTAAATTCTAATTCTGAGTGTGTGTACATATGGCATATGAAAGAATTATTGAACCTGGTTGTTGCAATCACCAAGTTTGCTGAGTAGAGCACATCACTTCTTTATCATTACCCTTCGTTGTCAGTTTGAGTCATATGGATGACTGCAGTTTAGACACAAAACTATGCAACTGTGTACCTTTTAAGGCTCACTTGTAAGGTTAGATGATAATGTGAAATTAGAATTAAAACAACATGAATAGTGTGTTAGTCATCAAATCTAGTCAGTCTGATTCAGAGAACAAAACAGGTTGATTAGATTATTGATAACAAAATGAAATGTGTGCCAAATCACTAACAGATCTGATAAATGCATAAGTTGACTTAAAAACACTAATTCGCACAAATTAGATGATTAAGACAACTTAGGTGATTCATGCACTGTTCATTTTATCTTATCTAGGTGTTCAGAGATGTGTTTAAGTCAAGCAAAGTGAATCTAACAAGTCGAACCAAAGGAACATGCAAGTAGATCAAGACTATAACAGACACCAACAAGATGTAGATAAGAGCAAATTTTATTTCATAATAAAAACAACTTACAAAAATGGCCAGAAGGACCATTGAAACAAACAAATAAAAATAACAAAAACTTAAACTAGACCCCCCCCCACCTGAGCCAACTAAGCAAGCTTGGCTGGGCCTGCTGGGTCTTCAACAGCGTCCTCCCGGTTGCGAGCGCGGAGAACCTCCAGTGCCACTCGCATGGCAGCAAGGTTCCTCTCTTCTGCAGCGAGGAGCTCGTCGATCTTCTCCTGGAGGGCCATCACCTTCTCGTAGAAGGGCATGGCCTCGAATTCCTCCACTGACACTCTGAGTATGCTCCTAGTAATTTTGATGAGAGGGTTTCAAGAAGGAGAGAAAGGGTTTTGTTTTTATTAAGAGTGTGTCTAAATAATCTATGCCCCTTCCTATTTATAAGCCCAGAAGTCCTAAAGACACGTCTTAAAACCTAAGAGAAAACCGGGTGCAAGGATAACCAAGGGTCACTCATCTTTAATGCACATTTACACTTGCAAAATAGATACACGGTAACCAATAATCACCCTGACAAATCATTTAGAAAGAGTAAAAAGAAATATATTATGTGTGTGATACGTTCCAAAAACATTTATATCTGACGGCTTAAGTCTAATCAAACCAAGACAAAAATTTCTAGAGTACAGGGCACACTAAAGATACAATTATTCTGGACAAAAGATAGTGCAAAATAATATCAACAATTAATTAAACAGTTCGACATCTCTAACCATGACCATTCGATTTGTCTGAACATTTACTGATTCGATATCTCTCAATATTTCACTAATCGATATCTCTAGTTACACTAGTTCGATATCTTAGAGAATTAGTTGATCGATATCTCAAGCAAAATATCCATTCGACAACTCAACCTGGTGCACACATCCATTCGATATATCTTGTTAATTAAATGTTCGATAACTCCAGAAACGAAAAAAAATAAAAGTAAAAACATTGATAATCCAGAGAATAGATTCACTGGCTGCAACAATTTGAACAGATACTTCAAGATTATGAGAAGTTCAACATACCGAGCTCACTTACCAACCTTGAGAAGGTTGCTTCATCCAGAGCTTTAGTAAATATATCTGCTAATTGTTTCTCACTTGGAACAAAATGAAGTTCCACAGTACCTTCCATCATATGCTCTCTGATGAAATGATATCTGATGTCTATGTGCTCGGTTCTTAAATGTTGCACTGGATTCTCAGAAATTGCAATTGCACTTGTGTTGTCACAGAAAATTGGAATTTTCTCAACCTTAACTCCATAGTCCAGCAGTTAATTTCTCATCCATAAAATCTGTGCACAACAGCTTCCTACAGCAATATACTCAGCTTCAGCTGTTGAAGTTGAAACTGAGTTCGGTTTCTTACTGAACCAAGAGACCAGCTTGTTTCCTAGAAATTGACAGGTGCCTGTGGTACTCTTCTTGTCCATCTTACAACCTGCATAGTCTGCATCTGAATAGCCTATTAGATTAAAACCAGAATCTCTAGGGTACCAAATGCCAAGGTTTGGTGTCCCCTTGAGATACCTGAAAATCCTTTTAATGGCTACTAAATGAGATTCCCTAGGGTCTGCTTGGAATCTAGCATATAAATAAGTAGCAAACATAATATCAGGTCTACTAGCAGTTAAATACAAAAGAGATCCAACCATGCCTCTATAGCTTGAAATGTACACCTTCTTTTCCTTAGTATTCAATTCAAGCTTGGTGGTAGTGGCCATGGGTGTTTTTGCAGAAGAGCAGTCTGCTAAGTCAAACCTTTTTAGTAGATCAAAAACGTATTTTGTTTGACTTATAAAAAATCCCTCATTTACTTGTTTAACTTATAAACCAAGAAAGTAAGTTAATTCTCCCATCATACTCATTTCATATTTACTTTGCATAAGTTTGGAAAACCTTTTGCAAAGTTTCTCATCAGTAGACCCAAATATTATATCATCTACATAAATTTGGACAAGTATCATAGAGCCATTGACCGATCTATAAAAGAGAGTTTTATCTACAGTACCTCTGGTGAAGTGATTCTCAATGAGGAACTGTGAAATAGTGTCATACCAGGCTCTAGGTGCTTGCTTCAAACCATGGAGTGCTTTGAGCAAGTAGTAAACATATTCTGGGAAGTTTGGATCTTCAAAGCCAGGAGGTTGACTAACATACACTTCCTCTTCCAGAATCCCGTTTAGAAATACACTCTTGACATCCATTTGATAGACTTTGAAATTGGCATGGGCTGCATAGGCTAGGAAGATTCTGATTGCTTCTAACCTTGCTACTGGTGCAAAGGTTTCCTCAAAGTCAATTCCTTCTTCTTGACAGTAGCCTTTTGCAACTAGTCTAGCCTTGTTCCTTGTGACTATGCCATTTTCGTCCATCTTGTTCTTGAATACCCATTTAGTGTCGATCACAGACTTGCCCTTAGGCTTGGGTACAAGTGTCAAAACTTTATTTCTTTCAAACTGGTTTAGCTCCTCTTGCATTGCTAACACCCAGTCTGGATCTAAAAGAGCATCTTCTACCTTCCTTGGTTCTTCTTTAGAAAGAAAGCTGCTATACAAGCATTCTTCTCGAGTTGCTCTCATAGTTTGGACTTTTGCATTGGAGTCACCAATGATCAGCTCAAAAGGGTGATCCTTAGTCCATTTTCTTTGAGGTGGTAAGTTTGATCTTGATGAAGTTGCTTCGTTTTCTTGATGTTGACCACTTTGATTCATTGTTGAGTGTTGACTGGGAGAAACTCCCTCTGAGTGGGTGATCCTCGAGTTTAGAGGAGTTCTAACATAGTTGTCTACAAAAATTTCCCTTTGATCCTCAACTGATGCTTTAACGTGATCCTCATCAGATGGTGTGAGTTGCTCTTCTACAGATGGTCCATTCTGCACTTCATTTGATGGTCCATGTCTATCGCTTACACCAATCGTTATCCTTTCTTCATCATCATCTTCATTTACTCCACTACTTGTCTCATTTTCAAATGAGAGAGACTCATGGAAACCTTCATCTACAAGACCAGATGTTTTATTGTCGTCGAAGACAACATGTATGGATTCCATAACAATGTTGAGTCTTAGATTGTAGATTCTGTAAGATTTTCCAGTAGAGTATCCAACAAATATAGCTTCATCTGCCTTTGAATCAAATTTTCCAAGGTTCTCGCCAAAATTCTTCAACACGAAGCATTTGCATCCAAATACATGTAGAAAGTTAATTGTTGGCTTCTTGCCTTTGAACAGTTGGTAAGGTGTCATGCCTTTTGCTTGATTGATCAAAGAAATGTTCTGAGTATAGCATGCAGTATTAATAGCTTCAGCCGAGAAATATGTTGGCAGTTTTGATTCTTCAAGCATAGCCCTTGCTGCTTCAATGAGAGTTCTGTTCTTTCTCTCCACCACACCATTTTGTTGAGGTGTTCTTGGTGTAGAGAATTCTTGAGTAATTCCTTCTTCCTTATAGAACTTTCTTAGCACAGAGTTCTTGAACTCAGTTCCATTGTCGCTTCTAATCCTTCTCACTTTGAAGTGTGGATTGTTGTTGATTGTCTTGATATGTTTAATAATGACCTCCCCTGTCTCATCTTTTGAACGAAGAAAGAATGTCCAAGTGAACTTTGAGAAATCATCAACAATTACAAGACAGTATCTGTTGTTGCTTATCGACAATACATTGACTGGTCCAAATATATCCATGTGCAGAAGCTGCAAGGGTTGATCGATTGAGGACATTGACTTGGATTTGAAAGAGGTCTTTCTTTGATTTCCTTTCTGGCAAGCATCACAGAGTCCATCTTTGGAGAACTCCAATTTTGGAATACCTCTGACCAAATCCTTCTTGACCAATTCATTCATGGCTTTAAAGTTCAAGTGTGACAGACATTTGTGCCAAAGCCATCCTTCGTCCATGCTTACCTTGCTGAAGAGGCATGTAGCAGAGTTGATACTCGTTGAGTTGAAGTCAGCAATGTATACATTTCCTTTTCTGTTTCCTGTCATCACTATCTTGTTGTCATTCTTCTTGAAAATGACACAAGCTTCAGATGTGAACCACACATTTGGATTTTTATCACACAGTTGACTGATACTTAGCAAGTTATGCTTAAGTCCATCAACCAGTGCTACTTCTTTAATGACAACACTTCCTTGTGAAATCAAGCCATATCCTCTAGTATATCCTTTGCTGTTGTCTCCAAAGGTGATGCTAGGGCCAGCTCTCTCCTCAAACTTAGTGAGCAGGGTAGAATCTCCAGTCATATGCCTAGAACAACCACTATCCATATACCAAAGATTCTGTCTGTCTCCCTGCACACATCAAAATCAAATCAAGTTGATTTTGGTACCCAAGTTTCCTTGGGTCCTGCCTTGTTAGCCTTTCTCCTGTTTTTCATGCCTTTACCACCCAAGGGTTCTGATTGAGTTAAATCAATCTTTACTCTAGGTGTAGGACTCTGAAAGACAGGTTGGTTCACATACTCATATTCATTCAAGCTAGTTGTACAATTTGGCATATTCTGTACAAACACATTATTCATCATCCATGGCAACTGAGGCATTTTATGAGCATTGTAGTATGGATTATGCATGAATGGCATGTTAGCATAGTGACTAGATGCTTGAGCAGGTTGAGTTAACACGTTAGGCATAACATTCATGGCAGGCACAGGCACATACATAGACATACTATGCACAGAAGTTTTCTTAACAGATTTACAGTTGGCAGACAAATGATTTACACTTCCACAGTGTGCACATTCCTTTCGAGGAGCATATTTATCAGGTGTGTAGTTACTGTGTTTGTTAATTCTTACCTTGCCATTTCTGTTATTCTTACTAGCCTTAGTCTTAGATTCAGTCTTTTCTAACTTGTCTGTTGATTTCTCAGTAGACAAGTTGCCTATGTTGCTTTGTTCAACTGACTTGGTTTTGCTACACTCTCCTAACACAAAGTTTTTGCTGACAGGTCCATATTTCTTATGCAATTTAATCAAGGTTGCATTACTGACAGGTTTCAACTCTTTTGAACAATCATCATCCACAGAGTCATTATCTGATGCATTCTCTCTATCAACATCTAACTTTGCTTCTGCTAACTTGTGGAAGGATCTAACTCCTTGAACTTTACAAATTTCTTCAGTTTTAACCTTTGATCCACCCCACTTAGCAATTAGATCTTGTTCCCTTTTTAATTGTTCCTTTAAACAATCTTCTCTATCTAAGGCCTCAAGCAATTTATCTTTTACATCCTGTTAGTCTCTTCTCATTGTCTCAAAGTCAATTAACTGAGTTTCTAACAGTGTATTCCTGTCACCTAACTTAGCATTCAGATCCTTAATCTTGCTATTCTCTTTGTTAAGTGATTTCAATATGACATGCATGTTATACAGTTCATTTGACATTTCATGGACAACATCATCACATTCATCTTTAGAAAGCTCAGTTAGGTTCGTAGAGTATACCTGGTTGCTTGCTGAACTAGCCTCTTCATCATTCTCTTTTGCCATGAGGGCAAGATTGACAAACTCTTCTTCTGTATCTGAGTTTCCTCCAGCTGCCTAGTCATCATCTTTAGACACAAATGCTCTTTCCTTTTGCTTGAGAAGATCAAAGTATTTCTTCTTGTAGTCATCAGTTCCAGACTGTTTCTTTTCATTATCAGCTTTGGATTTTCAGCATTCATTGGCAAAGTGGCCAGCAATTCCACAGCTATAGCACTTGATTTTTGACCTTTCAACCATACCCTTGTTTGGTTGATAGCTTTTCTTGAATTGCTCGGCTCCTGCTGGATTCTTCTTGAATCTTAGCTTTGAAAACCTTTTTGATAGAAATGCCAAGTATTCATCTAGATCTTCAGATTCATCCTCACTCAATGCTTCAAGTTCTTAAATTATCTTGCTTTTGCCTTTGCTAGTTCCAGCTCCACCTTCACAAGTTCTCTGACTTGGTGTGGTTTCATCATCCTTCATCTTCTCTCCATCTTGATAGGTTGGAATATTGGCCACCAAAGCTACATTTCCACCTTTCTTCTGGCTCTTCTCAACTTCTTCATCTTGTTGAAGCTCGAGCTCATACGTCTTTAGAATTCCATACAGTCTCTCAAGTGTATAGTCTTTGTAGTCTTGGGAATTTCTCAGTGAGACTGTCACTGGCTTCCATTCTTTAGGTAAAGACCTTAGAAATTTTAGGTTGGAGTCTTTGGTTTCATAAACTCTTCCATACAACTTTAACCCATTTAACAGTTTTTGAAACCTGCTAAATATGTTAGTTAAGCCTTCGCCTGTATTACAGTGAAAATATTCATACTGTTGTATGAGAAGTTGTTTCTTATTCTCTCTGACTTGCTCAGTTCCTTCACAGAGTGTCCGAACAGTGTCCCAGACTTGCTTGGCAGTGGTGCAGGTGATTACACTATCGAACATGTCCTGATCAATGCCATTGAATAGTATATTCATGGCCTTTTTGTCCTTCTGGACTTCTTCTTTGTCTCCATCTGTGAATTCTGCTGGAAATTTGGGAATTAGCCTTCCAGCAGCTCCAGATCCAGCTGCTTCTCCAACTGCAGTGTTGGCCTTCATAGGGACATGAGGACCTCTCTCTATGCAGTTTACATATCCTTCATCGATGGATGAGAGATGTAGGTGCATCTTTACTTTCCAGTAGAAGTAATTATCTTTGTTGAGGATTGGTATTTTTACTTCTGCATCCTTGAATCCCATGGTGGTGATCTTTAAACTTCTTGTATGTTAGCTCGCTCTGATACCAATTGATATGTCCCAGTTGTACACCACGAGATTGTAGAAGGGGGGGTTGAATACAATCTCAACAAAATTCTTTTGAATTGATGAGGTCTTGATAGATTGTTATAAGAACGTAAACAAAACAAGATAAGTAGAATATACAACACACGATATAAAAAATCTCAGGTGGGTTGGCTTATCAGCTTGATCCACCTGATGGTTGTATTTGAAGATAATTCTCTGCGTAATAATACACAGCTGCGGTTACAAGGTTTTAGTGTTTACAAGAAAACCTAAAGCTATCAGCCTTGTGATCAGTGTTTTCTTCTCTACTAAAACTACACTGCTCATACAGCTTATTTAAAACTATATGAAGACAAGTAAGTTACATAAAATGCAATGATACATTTTTTATATAACTTGTCACACACACATACTCAAAGTGATTTCCATTTCTGGAATTATCTTGAAAGTCTTCTCTTCTTGATTTGGACAATCCCAGTAGGCTTTGATACAGTGTATGTTTCTTTCTTCCAAAGTGACTAAGTTCTTGAGGTGACTTAGCTTCCAAGCCCACGTGATGCTTTCTGCACAAGATCATTTTGCTTTTGGATCTTTGTCTCTGAAAGTAGCTTTAGCAAAAGTGTTAATCCTTTTTGAGAGTCAATAAGCCTTTCTACTTATTGAGCTGTGCTAGAACTTCCCCGACATAACGGCTGATCTTTATGCATTTGTCGAAATATCCTTTGAGTCTTTCAATAGGTGTGTAATCATGTTGGAGGTTGCTTTCACTCTTATTGTTGCCCTTGAAGTCGAATAAACAGTGACTGATTTCACCTTTCACTTGGAAGAGTTTGAGCCTTCGAATATCTACAATTTGACTCCCTACTCGTAACATCCTCTGTGTAATTGATCACTGTCTATAAGTCACGGGTTGCAAAGTAATTCTGGGTTTGATCTTCATTCGATATGTTTACTTTAGAGAACTCTGTTTTATTAACACAGGATTGAGTTCTCGAACAGATGTATCTTGAGTTCTCGAATGATGACTTCTCGAATAGTTCCTCGGAGTTCTCGAATAGTTCCTTGAATAGAATTCTCGAATAGAGTTGTTGCAGACTTATCGAATAGAGTTGTTGCAGACTTATCGAATAGAGTTGTTGCAGACTTCTCGAATAAAACAGTCTGAACTTCTCGAACTAGAACTTCTCGAATATAATACTCTGACTTCTCGAACTGGGACTTCTCGAATAAACCCTTTTTGGTAGAGTTCTCGAATGACTTCTCGAACTCATCTTTTCTTGACTTCTCGAATATACTTGCATGGTTATGGCAAACCCCCCTTTTGGTTACGGATATTTGATTGTAGCATGATGTGGCTTGTTACTTAGATTAAACCCTAACTGTTTGCAGTGTTTCATTCAGAAGATGTAGCCTTTGTTTATCTGCAATACAACTAGCTTCCAGATTTGATTATCAGCTTCGGTTCCTTGATTCATTTTCTGCCTTGTGGTATTTGTTATCATCATCTTGAAACATGTATGACTCAACATAATCAACACCATATTGCTGGGTAAAACCTTTTGCTATGAGACGTGCTTTGTAACGTTCGATGCTTCCATCTTTACATCGCTTAATCCTGTAAATCCACTTATTTTCAATGACATTAGCATTAGAAGGTTTGGTAACCAAAGTCCAAGTAGAATTGCTTACTAAGGCTGCCATCTCATCAGACATAGCAGATTTCCACTCATTAATTTTAATAGCTTGAGAAAATAATGATGGTTAATGTTCCTTAAAATTAGTAGAAGGTTTGGATCGAAGAGCAACTAATGCTTGAGGGTTTTTGGACTTTTGGAATGTTGATGAGCGAAGAGACAAAGAGTGTAAGCGCTTCGGTCGTGTAGGTAGCCGGATTTTGGTCAGGTATAGTGATTTCATGTGGAAAATATTGAGTAAAGTCAACAAGAAGGTTTAATCCAGGGGAAGTAGAATTATGTACATGTGATGGTATATTGGGTCTGGTCAGAATTGGGTTAGGAGAAAAATGAGTGGACTGATGTGCCAATTGAGAAGCTAAACCTAGATTATTATGTAAAGGAGAGGTGTCAGACAAACCTGTAGTAGGAGGCGTAGTAGGCACTACACCATATATGGCCTATTGCAACACCGATATGTATAAGTGTTACAAAAAGTGTTACAATAGACATAAAACTTGGTAGTCTATTGCAATATTTTTTACAGTGTTGCAAGAAATACCAAAAGTGTTGCAAGCAAAATGATAATTTTGGAATTTTATAACAATTGCAACACTTTTCGCACTTTACGAAAAGTGTTACAATACACGACCGAAATATTCTAATTTTTTGTTCGCGGGCTTGCCAATAAGCGGGATATTCTAATTTTTTGTTCCCGGCTTGCCAAATTTTTTTCGTGCCAAAGACTTTTATTACACAGAAATAATGTTTTATCACATAAAAACAGAAACAACAGATCTCTCATCTCTCTCTCTCACAGACCTCTCTCAGATCTCACTCTCACGACCATGTCTCCCTCATCTCTCTCTCTCTCTCTCTCTCTCTCTCTTTCTCATAATATCGATTAGAGCAAAATCCCCAAAATTGATTGAGCTTCAATAACCAATTAAAGCTTCAATTATAGAGGTAATCACCCATATTTCTCTGATTATATAGATTTATACATATATATATATGTGAATTTTTTTTGATTATATGTTGAATTAAAGCTGGTATTAAATGTTAATTTGTAGATTTGTGTTAATTAGTAGGACTTTTGTGTTAATTAGTAGGATTTTTTGTTAATTTTGTTGTAATTCTGATTTTGTTATATTTCTAAGCAAAACCCCCAAAACTGATTGAATAGGCTGATTTTGTCTCTGTTAGTAACAAAGTGCTACAAACTGTTAGTAGAATGTTGCCAGATGTGCAAGATTTAGGTGCCATCATGTACAAACTGTTAGTAGAATGTTCGATTGGATCTCGATAATGTATTTTATCTAATTAGCTTTCTTCTTTCAGTTGTTTGTTGCTATTTTTTAATGAATTATTTGATCTGTGTTCTTGCTTTCTGTAGGTATATTATTCCTATATGAATTCCTAGGTGTGTATTTGACTTGTTATAATCCTAGTTTTCATTCATCTATATTTCTTGTGTTTTGCATTAGCACGATCAAAAGCCACTGCTTTTTCGTTGCTACTTTCACGTCTTGTTTCAGCTTTCCTTGACGTAGTCATAATGTTTTGCAGAGCAATCCATGTTGGGGATTTGATAAGAAATGTCAGTTCATGGATAAGCTTGTACGGGGGGTCTCACAGCAGCACAAATAACTTGTCTAATAATCCGAAGGAAATGTGCTCATCCTTTTTGTTGGAGTTTTACTAGTCGGATCTGAGGTAAATGAGCTGCTAGGTACAGAGATCATTATTGTGCTCTATTCCCTTACAACATGTTACGTACAATAACACATTTCGTATTAACTTAAATATATTTCAAATTTGTAATGCTACTGTGTGGCACTTACTTTTGCTGTCATAAGTTGCAAGCATGTGTTGCTCAAAGAAACGTGTTTGATGTGTATGATACAAGTTTTCTGATAATTACTTGGCCAATATCTTTTTGCGATAACATTTGTTCGGGATGGACGATTACAAATTATAACATGCATTTATATTTTTGTTTGTGTGTGTATTTTTAACATGAGTGATTTACATCTCCTTAATTATTTATCAAAATCTTAGCAGCTTTGCAAGTTTTACTTGGTGGCCAGTTTATATATGCTATAAACTTCATTCGTAAATTTTACCGATCTTGCGTTGTTTTCATTGCTGCCTGTTGGCCTGTTAAGACATCGGAACATTTATGAAATGAAGAATTTATCAAGTTAAGAAAGAGCATGTCCAGCTTGTATATGCTATAAACTTCATTTCATAAATTTTACCGATCTTGTGTTTATAATTTCTATTGCACAGCCTGTTAAATTTAAATGCTGAATATTAAAATTGAGAGAGCATATTGTAAAAGTTTTAAGTGATAGGCAAGATGAACGGGGCAGGTTGGGGTATGTATATTGGCATATTTTAAGAACACGAGTACCTAGAAATTAGGCATACAATGAGGCCAAACAGCACAAGGAATTGTCACTGGTGGTGTAATGCAGTGACATGATCGGTTGTCCTTGAATGTGCTGATGGAGCAAAGACCCATGTAAAAGAATACGAGCACTTGGAGGAATAGGCTCCAGGCAAAACCCTTAAATGTATATATTTGGTTGTTCTTGTCCCAAGAGATTTTATTGGACAAATTAAATTGTGAACAGTGGTAGGTTAATGTTACATAGTTCTTCCGTTTTGATTAAGAGGTGGGATTAAAATATAAGCTGTAGCTTGTTGGTGCGAAGTTGTGAACCTTTTTTTTTATGTACACAAGACTTGGATCTAGTTAACAAGGAAAAGATGATCTGAATTTCTTGATGGCATCGTTTCATGCAATAGACTAACAATGAAATTTTGATAATTGAGATGATTATATTAGGCCTCTAGTTATGGCTAGCTACCTAGCTCCAATTTTGTACACTGGACAAAGCGCAGTTGTTCTTTGCTTATTTTTCACCTTTGATTAATTAGGCAAATCAAATTTTTGAATTTGTGCACTCAAATGGACTTTGAGTCGCTCCAAAGTAAGAAGTAACTTTGTACTTAAAAAATTAACACTTTGAATATGATGCGGTTGCTATTCATCCAGCCATCACTTGATCTTAGTTTTAAAGACTATCTTGTTTCCAAAATAAAAGCTCAATGTGTGCGAGTGTGTATTTTATCTCTGACGAGAAGTTATCACATTGCAGTTAGCATCATCCTAATATAAATATAATCATTATTAAGATTAGAAATAACTTCTTCCTGATACTTGCCATGTGACTGGATAATTTTTTTAGATATGTCCTTAATACATTGAATAGAAATCTACAATTTGCAGTTAACTGGATATGTCCTTAATACTATGGGATGCAAAATGGGAGTTTTGATTTCTATTCTACTTATATGGTCGTCAAATTAGAAAATTAGTACTTTCTTCTGGTTGAAAGTTCATTGATGTTGGAATCCGTACTTAAGAGTAAAATATATGATTTTACTACTGGAAATTTAGGAAGCAATATTTTAACATTGTGATGCCACATATATTATGGTGCTACTATAAATTTTTTTGTTTTAAATCTTTAACCACTCAAGTGTTTTGATATTTTAATTGATGTTATATTGTTTCCAAGTTTGATTTTGGACTTCCAATGTGTTCAGGCTTTGGTAATGAAAATGTTGAGGAAGATTGATCGACCTGAGCAAAAGGTAAATTTAACATTTTGTTAGTTTGTTTACTCTACAAGTAAGTTCTTATTGTCTGAGAAAAATATTTCTGAACTTTGTAGTACACCTTAGCCATGATGGGTTATGCTGATGAATATGAAACAACTGTTCTGGAGTTGACATATAACTACGGGGTGATAGAATATACCAAAGGAAATGCCTACGCACAAGTAAGATATATTTTTGTTGCAAAATTAGTAGAAGACTTGTCCACTTTGGCGTTGTACTTGTACAACATCTCTATCTACCACACTTGCTAGATATGATGCATGTGAAATTTTTTTATAGATTGCTATCAGTACCGAATATGTTTTCAAAAGTGGCGAGGTTGTCAACCATGTGACCCAAGAGCTTGGAGGGAAGGTTACTCGGCAGGCAAGACCAATTCCTGGAATTAATACTAAGATTGTAGCTTTCTTGGATCCAGATGGTTGGAAGACAGTAAGTCCTCAACTTAACCTTGTTTTATATTTGCACAAAACTAAAAGTGGACAGATTGCTTAGCATGCATTGTGGAATTTAAGGCCTTAGGGATTGATGAGTGCATGGAATGGCTAGATGTGTTTGGAGTTTGGACATGAAAATTTATATTTCCTTCTATTTTCGAAGCTGAAAATTGTCATTACCATAGTGAAGGAACTGAATTATATGGTTAATGCCTAACTAATTAAACCCCTCAGCTAAAATTAACAATAGGAATTACATCTTGATCTCTGTTGACCGGATTGAATTCCTTGAACCAATGCCATGTTCTAGTTGACTTGGGCATGGAGGCTTTGCCTCTTGCATGATTATGAGGTAACAATTTCTGTTTTGTTTACTTGTGTGGTTGCAGGTTATGGTCGACAATGAGGATTTTCTGAAAGAACTGAAGTAGAAAGAGTACTTAATGTTATAGAGAAATGTGTGTGGTATGTCTTGCATCTGGTGAAGAAAGTGAGGACGACGGTGATCAGGAGCAGGAGGACGATGATCGCGATGATGACATTGCTCATGAGGCCGACGACGAAAATGATGCTTGATGATCAGTACTTAAGTATTGTTTTCTATATGCGTACTTTTGGTGGTTTGTTAATTGGTACCTTAACTATTTAGACTACGCGTTAATGTTTAATGTAGACTTTTGGTGTAAGTCGACTTGTGTTTCGACTTTAGACTTAAGCAGATATTGTCCTAAAAGCTGATTATGTTTGGCCTTCATTGACATTGACATGTGTTTGTTGGACATTAATGAAATGTCATTTTTGGTTTGGTATATGCTTTGATGCATGGTATATTGAAATTTCAAACAGGAAATTGCAATGTGAACTAATAAAAGTGTTGCAAATAAGTGTTGCCAATAAAATTTAAAAGTATTACAATAGTAATTAAAATGTTGCAGAGAAATGTTGCAAAAATATCAAAAAGTATTGTAAAAGGTTCCAAAATGTTGCATATAAATGTTGCAAAAAAAACCGAAAGTATTGCAAAATGCATAATAATGTTGCAAAAATATGTTGCAATAAACTCACTTTGTAACATTTTTAAGTCAATTAATGTTGCAAAAAAGTGTTGCATTCTTCTGTTGTAACACATTCAAAATGTTGCTAAAACATGCAAAAGTGTTACAACAAACTACACCGAACTCTTTTTGTAATACTTTGAAAAGCGTTGCAATAAACACAAAAAGCGTTGCTATAGAAGGCTATTGCAACGCCGGCAAATGCAACACCGAGTTTTAGCAAAAGTGTTGCATAAACATCTATTGTAACACTTTTGGGGCATAATATTACACTTTTTTGGTGTTGCAACAGCCCATATTTGGTGTAGTGAGGGCTGGATTGCATGTGTAGCTACGATGTAGAAGGTGGCATCTCACTGGAAGTAGCAGATGAAGGAAGTAAAGCAAAAGGAAATAATTTTTCATTAAACTTCACATGCTTGGATAGATAAACATGATCAATGGAGATGTCATAACAATTAAATCCAGCATATATGGTTAGGTGCCAAACCAAGATAAACACATTGTTTACTTCTATATGAAAATTTATGAGTGTTGTATGGCCATAAATAGGGAAAAACTACACACCCAAAATCTTAGTTTCACTATATTTAGGGGAGTCCTTAAAAGTTTTTCATATGGGGAAACATTAAGTAAAACTTGAGTTGGTAATGAGTTGATAGAGTTAACAGCGGAACGAAAAGCATATGTCCAAAAACGAAGTGGTATTTGAGCATGTGCAAGTAAGGTTAGACCAGTGTCAACAATGTGTCCTATTTTTCTTTCAGAAAGACCATTTTGTTCATGCGTATATGGGCATGCAATTCTATGGATGATGCCGGTTTGATTAAAATACTTATGAAGTTTCTGAAATTCACCACCCCAATCCAAATGAAATGCATTAATGGAAACATTAAATTGACGACACACTAAAGCCTCAGATTCTAAAAATCTAGAGTAAACATCGCTCTTATTTCTGATGCAATAAATCCATGTATGTCTAGTAAAATCATCAATAAATAAAATGAAATACCGAAAACCAGAATTAGAAAGGATCGCAGCAGGACCCCAAACATTGGAATGAATTATTTCAAACGGAACTTTGCTCAAATATTCAGCAGAACTAGAAGGTAGTTTTGCCAATTTTCCTAAACGATAAGAAGAACAATCTGAAATGGACTTGAAAGATACACTAAATGTATCTAATTTATTTTTGTTATTTATTGAAAAAACAGTTCGATGATAAAGATGTCCTAACCTAGCATGTCACTCTTCCGGGGAGCAAATCTTAGTAACATGGGCTGATGTTGGCTGAATCGTGGGCAACACATACAATCCATCCTCACTTCGGCCTTGCAACAGAATTTCCTTATTCACCTGGTCCTTAACATAAAATTTAGTTGGCCAAAACTCAAAATAGCAATTATTGTCCTTGGAAAATTTTTCAACAGATAAAAGAGGGCGAGTAATTTTGGGAACGTGAAACACATTATTAAGTTCAAACAGTTTATTAAAATTTTGAGATGGACAAAGTGCCTTGCCTGTGTGATGAATGGACGCCCCTTGGCCGTTGCCAACTTGAATATGATCCTAACCTTGATATGGTACATAATGTGTTAGGTGAGATGGATCAGCGACTATGTGATGAGTAGCAGTAGAATCAGGATACCAATGTCCATAAGATGCATGTGAGGAAGGCATGAGAGGTCATGATTGAGGAGGGCCCTGAGCATGTTAGGTATAATACACCATGTTAGCAGAAGGAGAGGGCGGTTGGGGTTGCTTAGATTGATAACGCCTCCTGCACTTATCAGCCGTGTGATTCCTATAACCGCATATTTGACATGGACCAATGTTACGCCGTCCTCCAATTGGACGGAAACCACCACGAGAATGCTGATTGTTAAACGTTTCATAATAATTATTAGAGAAGTTTCCATGAGGCTGCATCGGATACGATGGAGTACGAGAATAGGTAGAGACTGTGTTGGCTAATGGTAGCTCCTGGACATTTTTAAGCAAAATTTCATGAGCCACTAATTGACCACGTAGTTCAGCAAAAGAAACTGGTTCAGTTCACTGATTAAGGGCAGTGATAAGCCCATGATATTCAGCACCAATATTGCAGTAGATAATGGCATTAAATTCTGCATCAGAAATCTCCCGACCAGCAGTGGATAATTCATCTGCTAAGGTTTTAGCTCTTTGTAAGTATTCTGAGATATTTAGGTAATTACGACGGAGAGACTGGAGTTCAATGTGTAACTGTAATTGACGATTCTGAGATACAGAACCAAAAGCACGTTCTAGTGCAAGCCACGCAGTACGGGCCGTATAACGAGCTGATCCTTTTGGAACCACGTTGTGTATAACGGATTCATGATAAATATATTAGCATCCGCTGGAGAAGAAAGAGTTTGAGAGGGGGCAGCAGTGGTGCCATTAATGTATACCATAAGGTTATTATAGTTTAGAAGAAGGCCAAATTGTGTTTTCCAGTGGACATAATTTTTAGGAGAAGATAGTTTGATAGGAAGAGAATGAGAAATGGTAGGAGAGGGTGCAGTAGAAGAACCACCAGGAATGATTATGGCCATTTGTATGGAAAAAAAATTATGGCTTTGATACCATGTAAATGTTTGTAGATAGTTTGTATTGATCTTAAAATTACAATGGAGACAATGTCTCATTATATAGGAAAATTCTACACTGCTAAGTAGCACTATTCACTACATGAGATTGCTACAGTAAGTCGTAGTCAGCTAGATACAGTTGTAGTACTATTCATTGCATGAGATTGCTATAGTAAGTCATAGTTACTATTCACAGCATGAGAGTGCTACAGTAAGTTAGCTAGCTACAGTAGTTACTATTCACGGCATGTGGTCATGGATGATGTCATAGTAGGTGAAATATTTGACTAGAATATGATACATTATCAGCGTTTACTAATATATACTATTTATCAATTTTTTCCACATACATTTAAACATAAATGATGATCAAGAGAACATTTATATTGATGAATTATTTACATAGTTAAGAGGTAATTATATTAATTTTGTACCAATTTTATGGATGACCATGATCGATGGCTTAAATTTGGGCCTGCAACTGGGTGCCATGTTGATGGCTTATAGATTTGGTTATATAATTATTTTCATTATCCGAAAATGATGTTGGAGTTTTATAATTCACACACATATATATATAGGGTTACTCCAATACAAACCAAATTAAAATACAAACCTACAAACCACGTGAAATCACTAATATATTCACCTAAAATCACTAATACCCACCCCCAAAACACCTCCTGCCCTCTACCCATCCACCCCCACCCATCGCCACCACACCACACCAACTGCCAACGCCACCACCACCTGTCATCGCCTCCATCGACCACCACCAGCCACCACCATCACCACCAAATCTACAAATCATTACTGGTTAACGGTGCTTCGCACCTTCTTGTACGGTGCTTCGTGCCTTTATCATTCTAAAGTTATAAGGAATGGCAATCAATGGTAAAGGCAATAGACCATTGACGGGTTTGTCGAGAGCCTTCGGCCCTCATGACTACCTAACTCATCTGTTTATTGTCTTAAATGCTTCACATTTCTATCACAAGTATGAAGGAATCATCACGATTTAATGATGAAGACGGGGCCCCTGCAGGGCCAGAGGTGGTGATGAAGAAATTCGCCAGAAAAGTGAAGAATCAGGCATGTGGTGGTGGCTGAATCTGTGCCTGGTAGCTCCGGAGGAACGATCACTATTTCATCAGAAAAGTGAAGAATCAGGCATGTGATTGTACAAATTAGTGATGGTTTGTAGTTCTCATTTTAAAAGTGGTTTGTATTTGATCATTTATATATATATATATATATATATATATATATATATATATATATATATATATATATATATAAATGATAATTAGTAAAAAACTTAGTAGAACACCTAGTTGAACACATGTAATTAGTAGAACACCTAGTAGAACACCTAATGTAATTAGTAGAATACTTGTTAGAATTATAATTTTATTATTTTAAAAAATAAATTATATTAAATCTTATTAAAAATAATTGAAAAATAAATTTTATTCTAAAAATAATAGTGATATATTTATATTCATGTAATTACTGTAAAGGATATGTAACTTAATATAAAAACTTCCTTTGAACACATGTAATTAGTAGAACACATGTAATTAGTAGAACACATGTAATTAGTAGATACCTAGAACACCTAGCAGAACACATGTAATTACATGTAATTACATGTAATTAGTAGAACACCTAATTAGTAGAACACCTAGTAGAACACATGTAATTAGTAGAACACAAGAAATTAGTAGAACACCTAGCAGAACACATGTAATGTAATTAGTAGAACAATTAGTAGAACACCTAGTAGAACACATGTAATTAGTAGAACACCAAGTAGAACACCTAATGTAATTAGTTGAATACTTGTTAGAATTATAATTTTATTATTTAGAAAAATTAATTATGTTAAATCTTGTTAAAAAAATAATTGAAGAATAAATTTTGTTATGAAAATAATAGTGACTTATTTAATATAATTTTGATTGAATATATAGAACATCTTATCGAACACCTACTAGAATATAATTTTAGATAAAGATTGACAACACCTAGTAGAACACCTAATAGAAATCTAATTTTATTATTTAACAATTTTAATTATATTAAATATTATTAATAATAGTTACAAAATTATCTACAAGAATAAAAAATTAATGAAATATTTGATAGAAACTTTGTAGAAACATTTTATAAATTGAAAATAGGCAACAAGATCTCATTGAAATTAGAGTATATCTTGAATTAAATGCCATTATACAGTTTCCATTATTGAATATTGACTTGAATCTTAAATGTATTTGAATGAGATAATTACCTTATTTGTATTTGTATTTGTCAATATAGTCAGATTCTATATAATAGTAATCAATGGTGTAGATTTAGTTCTCTAAGTTTTCCATCAAATAAGGTTTTCCCTAGATCCTTACTATATATATATATATATCTATATATATATATTAAGGATCAAATACAAACTTACAAATGTTGTGGAATAAAAAGTAGGGTGTAATTAATTCGTGTATTGATTGCTAGGGATTGAGAGTTTCGAGCTTTAATGGTGGCTGCTCTTGTCGTCGGGGACTAACTCGGTCCTAACAAGATGCCTACGTACCTTGATGAATATCAAGAATCAAGCCAAAACATAGTTCTGTTATTGCTTACGTGGCTTGATGAGCCCACACGGCGTAGTGATGTAGTGGCTTGTATGTCCTTATTCGAGGATTTAGCCTAAAACGTGGTAGGTGATGTATGGAGCTGTGCCCCCCAAAACGTTCTCTTTAAGAATGAGGGGTCAGACCCTTTATATAGGCTTGAGAAGCCATAGAGTTAGGATAGGGTTGGTAACTTAGTGGGCAAGTTACCCACTTTAGGCCCAATTCTAGATCCTTCCATGAGGGATGTGGATAACTATAGGAGTTGTATGCCTTGGAGGCTACTCCATGGATGATTTGGTTTCCTTTTGGACTCAATAACGGAGTCTTTTATTTGGCTGATTTATTATCCACGAATTTATTATTTAATTAGGGTTTTGGGCCTCATTAATGGGCTTCGTATCTGGATCAAGCTAGGTCTAATTAATGCAACATTAATTGTGTCTTTAGGGCTTACTTTCAGCCCATATCATTTGCCCCCCAACTTCTAGGAAAACTGATCAGGTTTTCGTAGAAGTTATATTTGCCTTAATCGAGACTTTGGGTTATTTTTATCCCTTACCTGGGACTTCTTAATTTTCCTACCCTTATATGGGGATTTTGGTTTACACTAGTGTTTCACATATATCGCCTTATTGTAAAGTGTGGAGCGACCTACACATTTACGACGATTTGCCTTATTTGAGGATTTAACTTGTGCTTGCTTATAGCAATTTCGGCACTATTATAGAGCTTTTATGCATTATTAGCATAAATAATTTCTCAATTTGTCAAGAAAATATTTCTATAATTTTCTCGTATTTTTCTGTACTTTTCCTAATTATTTAAGAATTTTTATGTACCCACAGGTATTTTTCATAATTATTCCTAATAATTTAGGAATTTTTATGTACCCACAGGTATTTTTCATAATTATTCCTAATAATTCAGGAATTTTTATGTACCCACAAGTATTTCCGTAACTTTTCCTAATAATTTAGGAATTTTTATGTACCCACAAGTATTTTATTTATTTTTGATGAATCACCAAAAATAACTTATTTGGGCTCCCAGCCTTGGAAATAAATTTACAAAATATTTCCAAACTTTTCGGATTTTTATAGGCTTCTACACCTATTTTCCCGTTTTTCAGAAATTAATAAAATAATTTCAAAGTAAAAGATTTTTACTTTCATTTGTAAAAAGGAGATAGCCACCTTGTTGTTTCCTTTCAACCTAGGCGGGGGTGATAGCCGCGTGAGAAGCTTCTTGACTTCAATGTCCAGTGGCAAGGCCTGGGTGGCGTTCATGGGCCTCATGGCTGAATTTTTCATTTTTTTTTTTAAAAATAAAAGAAGAAAAAAGGACTCCTTGTAGTTTCACGCTTGGCAGGGTTGATAGCCGCGTGGGTGGTCTTCCGTGATGCACGCCCAGGAGAAAAAGCCTGGGAGCCGTGTCTCACTTTCTTCATTTTTTTTTTTTTTGAACCTTGAGATTTTATACATTTTATTTTTGATAATCTTTACCAAAAAACAAAATATTGGGCCCTATGCCTCAGAAAATAATTTTTTGAATTATTTCCCTTTTTTCTTTTTCTTCTTAAGAAATAACGAATCTTATAGAAGGGCTCACATGTTGTTTCCTACTGAGCGTGGGTCATGCCCGCCTAGGAGGCTATCTGGCATGCACGCCTAGCAACCTATGCTCCTGGGCGTGGTTCTTTTGACCTTGTGATTTTTGTCCATTCTTCGTAGGCGTGAATGTAAACAGCCTAGGAAGCCTTGTGCCTCACACGTCTAGAGGACAGATCTCCTTGGCGTGGCACACCTAGCTTATTGTCCACGTGCATATAAAATTATACATATTTTTTATTTTGCCCTTTTTTAAAGGCTTCATTTATAGCTGCAAGCTTGGCGGGGGTCATGCCTGCCTAGAAGGCGTATTACAAACCATACACTGGGATCTTGCCTCCCTGACGCGATTGTGGCTCATGTAATGTTTGGGCTCCGGCCCTTTTTTGTTTATATTTCTCGTTTCTTTTCCAGAATTATACGAATTATAACAATTCTTTCCATCTATAATAGAAAGTTTTCTTCCTTCCCTAGGAGGTTTTCAATCTCCATTTCGGGGTTGATGTTCAAATGTTCAACGCTGGTGTTTAGATGTTCAACGTTGGCATTCTAGATCGAGGATCCAATATTTCAGATTGGTTTTCAAGTTTTGACTTGAAGTTTCAACCTTTGGATTTTGATAAGAGGTTCATGACCCCTTCAAGTTTGGCCTTCATATCTAATCTTGGCCTTCATGGCTAACCTTGACCTTCATGGCTAATCTTGGACTCATGGCTAATATCTCGTGTTTCTCATACTAGGATTCGAGGTTGATGTTCTCATTCTAAGATGTAGAACTTGTGATGAAGCTCTTTTGTTCTTGCCCCCCTTGCTTCATATGGGGGAGGTCTTACTTCTCGGTTGATCATTCAGGAAGTCCACTTTCTCCTTAGTGCTTGACCTCAGGCCTGGTGTGCCTTGGTTGGCTTTCAATCCTTTATCTTGATTCTAGGTTTCCAAACTTCTTCTTATGCTCATAGAACCTTGCTTAGGTTTCAATTTGGTCGATGACTTTTGATTCAAGTCCTTAGACTCAAACGACAAGCTCGATCGGAGGCACACAACCTTGCCTTGTTGGCCATCAAGGCTTAAATTTTGTGTTGAGATTTAAAGTTCAAGGCTTCAAGTGTGGAATTATAGAGGATCTTGTATAGAGGAGACCTTCAATCAATGCATATCTCAATGCTCTCACTGACAGTTTCGTGCCTTCAAGGCATTATCAGGGAGCCAACGAGTCTCAAGATGAACTTTGATAGGGTCCATCCAACAACTTCCTACATTAATTGGTGCCACTAACTTCAAATTGATGGTGGGGGTCTTCAGGACCTGGAAGTGAAAACTCCCTTCATAAATCTCCATCTTTGAAGAGGCGAACTTAGATAGAGCATCGACCTTGACATTCTCCTTTCTTGGGATGTGCTCAACATATCTAGTACTCTTCGAATTGAGCCATCACAGCTTTCACAATCCTCAAGTATTTGGCCATATAAATTTCTCTAGCCTCCAACTCTCCATTGACTTGTGAGACTACAAGCTTTGAGTCTCCACAGACTTTCAAATTCTTCACCCTCAGGCCTCTCGTCAATCCAAGGCGGCTATCAGAGCTTCATACTCTGCCTCATTATAGGTTGTTTAGAAATCCAACTTCAAGGCATACTCAAGTACGAACCCATCGGGGCTTTGCAGAAATAAACCTGCACCACGGGTTTTTGTTTTTGATACCCCATCAAAATAGAGCCTTCTTCTCTTCCAAGGGCTTCTCACCTTGCTGACCTTCCTAGGCTATTACCTTCTACCCCCCGACTTCTTGGTTATCAATCTTCTATTCAACCACGAAGTCAGCGAGCTTGGGCTTTGATGGCCGTCCTATGCTTGTAATTAACTTCGAATTCTTCTGGTTCGATTGCCCACTTGATGAGCCTTCAATTACATAAAACACGGTCTATTTGAGCCTTCAATTGCATGGAACATGGCCTATTCGAGCCTTCAACTACATTGAACATGGCCTATTCGAGCCTTCAATTACATCGAACACGGCCTATTTGAGCCTTCAATTCCTTAGAGCTAGAAGCTTGTGGTTTCATCAAACCTTATTTCTACTTAGTCTGATCAGGTGGAGTGTCTTAACCGGATGCTCAGATACGATAAACCTTGAGGTTTGGGGTGTGCCAAGTCTAGGCACCACATTTCTTTCAAACAATTCCAGCTTGTAAGAGCCTCATTTTTGAATTGTCATCCATTTCTGGCTACAAGGATTGGTGGAAGTCCATATCTATGTATCACAATTGTATCATTTACTTGGTGGTTATCCAGGCTTGGATATTGTCCCAACTCTTCTTCATGAAGGTATCAATTGCAACTATCAAGAACTTCCTCTGGGCATTTGCCATTGGGAATGGTGGAACTGATGGTTTTCAACATTTTAGGGGATTGATCAACAGTTGTGTGTTTTTGGATATCGATCAAACATAACTTCTGGTATCAGCCATTATGCTTGGCTAGTAGAATCCAAATCGGGTCATCTTTTGGGCAAGGGTCCTGCCCCCATATTTCTAGATGAGTTTCTTTCAAGGCAAAATTCGCGTTTTGAGGCCTCAATGTTCTTATTGATGACTTTCGTGCCTCCAAGGCGTTTTGAGGCTTTTCATACCTATATGTGTTATCATCTTTTATATCAATGCTTCGGGTCTCCAAGACTTGGAAGTAAGAACTTTCAACATAATTCTCTATCTCTGAGAAGGCAAACATAAATAGGACATCAGCATTTACGTTTTCCTCCCTCGTAATACTCATTGAATTGAGTCAAGTTTCAAGTATTTTGTCACGGTTCCAGCCCTGGCCTTGAACTCAACATTCACTTTTGGTATTACTGATCTTGAGTCTCCACAGACTTTAAGGTTTTGACCCTCGGGACTCCGGCGAAACCAAGTATGGCTATCACGACTTTGCGTTCAACCTCATTGTTTGTTGTTGGGGAATCCAACTCTAGGGCATTCTCAAGCATGAGCCCATCGGGGTATGTTCTGACTTAATTTTGTTTTTGATTCTCCATCAAAATTGAGCATCCATTACTCTGAGCATCCATTACCCTTGAGTACCGCTCTTCAACCTTCATTCTCTAATTCCTTGCCCTCCTAGGGTACTACCTCTTGCCCCCCGACTTCGTGGTTTTTAATGGTGTGTTCAACCATGAAGTCAGTGAGTGCTTGGGGATTTTGTCCAATGCAAGACCTTTTTCACATAACAGATGGGTTTCTGAACTTTGTTTTCCTCTTTCACGAGGACGACACTCAAATCTGTATTAAGTACATCCAAGTATAGATACAATGACTTTACATAATTCGGTTATGTCAAGTATTGTTAACATATGAGGTTCCATGTCAAGGATTGCTCTGCTCTTATCTGGGTTGTCCTTAATTTCCATGTTTGGAGACCGTAAAACCCAAAAAAATTCCTGATCCTATACTGAAGGCTTATTAAGTCAGATTCAATATCATCTTGTGGTGCCTTAACACCTCAAACGCCTCATGAGAATGCTCGATGTGATGTACCTTATCGAGGCTCTTGATTAACATATCATTTTCATGGACTTCTATAGTCTTCCCACTAAGATGCTCAAAGATCTTATTTATCAATCTTTGGGATGTCACCTCTTTGGGACGTCACCTTTATTGCATTGGTCAATGTATCGTTCCTTGGTAGGGGAAAGTAGTCACTAGGATATGCATCTTTCATATCAATGAATTCAATACACATCCTTCATTCTCCACTGGCCTTCCTGCCTCTTGGAATCAAAATTTATTTTCTTCCGTTTTATCGTATCCCTATTCGGGTGGACGTCTAGTTTACATAATTAATTGGGGGTCGACCCCTGGCATATCAGCTACTGTCCAAGTAAATACAACAATGTTCTCTTGAGGAACGCATCCAATTTACCCTTCAAGGGTTCATTCAGCAATGCCCTACGTTGGTAACTTTTCAGGTTCTTCAGGAACTAGGGGAGTAGGGACTAAGTCCTTTGCGGAGTTTTCTCTTTGTTTCTCATCTTCTTGGACATCCATGTCTTCAATCGAGAGGACCTGCCCCCCGATTCCATCAGACCTCAAGGCGGCTGGATATCAATTCTTTGTTATTGTCTGATCTCTCATTTCTTCATCAACTCCATTCCTTGTTGGATTCTTGATCATCATGTCTTATCTTGAGGCAACCGCCTTAAGGGTATGCAAGCCTGTCCTTCCAAGGATAACATTGTAAGCGGAAGTTGCTTTAACCACCAAAAGGTTCAACATCTGAGTGGCCTCCCTAGGCTTCCGTCCTGTTATCATGGACAACCGAATAGTTCCTTCAACTCTCGACTCGACTCCGTTGAACCCATAGACGGGCATGTTGGAGGGGGTCAATTGAGAATCGTTGTATCCCATCTTCGAGAATGCGAGATATCCACTGATATTCCATTGTCTATCGAGACTCCTTTCACTTGTGAGTTGCCTATCACAGGTGTTATGACCAACGGGTCATCATGGAGGCACTTCACCCCTTTCAAGTCAGAATCATCAAAGACAATTGTTATTTCGGTTTTTGCTCGTTATAGAGCTTCTCCTATAATGTGCATAGCTTCTCGAGCGTAAGCTTTATGCAAGCTCATTGTATTCTGGACCGTTGTCGGGTCTTCAGAAATCAGGTTTATCATCGCCCCCCCCCGGGGCTATGGATTGCGATCTTGATAGCCATCCTTCCTTTTATAATCTTCTACTTCATAATCCTGCCTTAGGTTACCCTATTGGCCATCTTTGGTGAATTTATACAACCTGGTTCTTTGGATCAGAAACTTGATCTTGTTTTTCAGCTGTTTACAATCGTGAAATTTATTTCCCACATCCTTATGGAACTGACAACATTAATTCTTGTCTCTCTTCCCGGGATTAACCCTTAGTGGCTTCGGCCATCAGAGATTCTTGTGTTTCTCAATGTCCATCAGGATTTGGGTGTTGGGAGTATTCATATGTGCATAGTTGGTGAAACTTGGTCCTTAATTTCTTTTCTTCAAATTATTCCTTGAGATATGAGCATTCATTGTCTCGTTAGTGAAGGACAAGGTTGGATCATCACGATCTCTTAGAGGTATCGAGCCATCGGAATCAACCCTTTTCCTCCTAGGGGTATCACTTGCGTTAATAAAATAGGGGATCTTAGCCCTTGGGGGTTGCCTAGCCTATTGTATCTCCAAGTTTTTTTTTAATTTTTGGATATGCGCTTCATGAGCAAGTAACCTCCCTCCTTGAGTCTTGGAAGCCCATCCTTTGGATCCACGGGGCTGAGAAGGCCCTGACTCTCCTTCGAGCTCTTTGCCTGGTTTTCCATCTTAAACTTTCTTGAGATGTGAGCTCTCATCACCTTCTAAGTAAATGGGGGTATTGGATTGTTAGGTTTTCCGAGCAACACCAAGTCCACATTCCTTGGACTAGGGGCAGCGATCCTTAGTGCTTCAGTTAGAGGGACCTCTGTCCTCCTATCCCTCCTTGGGGTTTCATCCAAATTCACCATATGGATACTCTCCCTTGTCTGTGGGCGTCCTTGCCTCTGCTGCTCTCTTGCGATGTCCTCTTTCAGCCTTTGAATCTCAGCCTCAAAGGTTTGGATTCTTTCCAGGGCAGTGGTTGAGGGTCCATCGTGGATTCTTTGAGAACGCCTATGGGGTTCTCGGCTTGCTCGGTGCCTCCTCGGGGATTCATCTCGATTTCTTTCTTCAGAGGAAGAATCAGAGTAAGGTCTGGAGTAATCTCTAAACCTTTGGTTGTGCCGAGAGCCTCCCACATAAGGGGGGTCATATGGCTCATGAGCATGAAGTGGGGGTAGTTAGGTAGTCCAAACATAGGATTAGTATTTAAGGGGAGCGTAGTAGTTGAGATCTGGGCTCCAAGCGATTGCGGGTGATCGCCTAGAGGGTTCACCACTGAAGGCAGTGAGTTTGAGTTCCTGTCCCATGAAGATTCGTCTCTTGGGGCTACATAAGAGGGATTTGCGAACTTCTCCTTGGGGTATCGACCCTTGTCTAGTGGTTGGTGGCACAACAGTGCCAGCGTTAACCTCAGTGACCGTTGATGTTGATCTCCATGTGTTAACCTTCGGGGGGCAGGATTCCCAATCTCATGGTTGAATCAAATCATTGGACTTAGCCATAAGGATCTCTGTCATTGGGACCCTAGTCCTTCTATGCATCTTTGAAGGCCTCTCTAAATTGACAAAGGGAATCTCTCCTATTCTTAACTTAGAAGGGAAATTTTACGTATGTTGTTCCGTCTCCAAGCCTTGTTTCAACTTTTTGATCTCGGCCTTATGAGCCTTAACCTTATCTTATGTCTTTCTTGTCGTTCTGCCTGAAGTTTCTTGGATACGCCCGATAGTGGGTACATTGTCCCTTGTCTGCACGCTTCTTCCTTGGAGCTCGATCTCGATCATCCTTAGATGATGAATCCTCGGTATAGGGTTCAGAATAATCTTCGTACCCTCCTTCATAGACAGGGACTAGGCATGTGATGCTTGGGGGTTTATATGGCTTGTGCACTCGATACGCGTGACCACTTCCTCCAATGTCTCCTGCGTTTGAGGGATAGCTGGGTAGCCCGTAGGCTATATTCGTTCTTGCGAGAATCACAGGGGTGGAGATTTGTGCTTCATGGGGGTAGGCCGTATCCTAGAAGGGAAACAACCATTTGAAAGGGATTCATCTCCTGGCCTTGGGGATTCATCCCTATGGGCCGCGATCCCTCGACATGTGTTTTAGTAATTTTGGAGACTCGTCCTTGGGGTTAAGAACTCGAAATCTGGGTATTTGTTTAAGGGGTACAGACCCTTGTTCCATAATCACGGGTGTAGAATTAACAAAAGTGCTAGTGGTGGTGACGTGGTGTGTATAGTCACCGATGTTCTCCGTGAGTTCATCATGGTTGATGTTGTCTTCCCACAGACGGCGCCAAATGTTGTGGAATAAAAAGTAGGGTGTAATTAATTCGTGTATTGATTGTTAGGGATTGAGAGTTTCGAGCTTTAATGGTGGCTGCTCTTGTCGTCGGGGACTAACTCGGTCCTAACAAGATGCCTACGTACCTTGATGAATATCAAGAATTAAGCCAAAACGTAGTTCTGTTATTGCTTACGTGGCTTGATGAGCCCACACGGCGTAGTGATGTAGTGGCTTGTATGTCCTTATTCGAGGATTTAGCCTAAAACGTGGTAGGTGATGTATGGAGCTGTACCCCCCAAAACGTTCTCTTTAAGAATGAGGGGTCAGACCCTTTATATAGGCTTGAGAAGCCATAGAGTTAGGATAGGGTTGGTAACTTAGTGGGCAAGTTACCCACTTTAGGCCCAATTCTAGATCCTTCCATGAGGGATGTGGATAACTATAGGAGTTGTATGCCTTGGAGGCTACTCCATGGATGATTTGGTTTCCTTTTGGACTCAATAACGGAGTCTTTTATTTGGCTGATTTATTAGCCACGAATTTATTATTTAATTAGGGTTTTGGGCCTCATTAATGGGCTTCGTATCTGGATCAAGCTAGGTCTAATTAATGCAACATGAATTGTGTCTTTAGGACTTACTTTCAGCCCATATCAACAAACTTTTTTTGTTCAACACATTTATAACTCGGTTCAACATTGATTATCAAATAATAATTAAAATTTTATTAAGTACACTTAATTTAATTCCTCAATGTCCTTTGGGGTTCACTAATACCCAAATAGAGCATAGAAATATGAAATTTTAGTTAGTTTAATATACGGTGTGTTGAATTCTAGTTAAAAATTTATTGAATAAATATTACATAATTTCCAACTATCTATCTGGGTTTACCAATTCCAAATTAGGATATATAATATAAAGAATTATTAATTTGGTACAATTTTCTTATTCATGTAAAATTGTTTTATGTATTTGAATTCAATACAAATATAATTATTGTTTAACAGATGTTGAATTCAAAATATATATATGTCTGTAGAACACCGATTATGACAAAAATTCATTTTTTTTGTCATAATAGATCATACAATATGCTTTATACTTTTCATTGGAATTTTGATCTTGAACAGTACAAAGTTTAAAAGTTCTAAGTCCTACAATAGATCATGACATAGAGAAGAAAGAAAAAGTGCAAACATCTTTTAAAATAAAAAATAAAAAACTGTAAGGACAAATAGAATAAAAAATGAAGAACTGTAAGGGCAAATAGTCCACAATTGAAGCATAATATCTATTCTCTTGTTGGACTCCAGATGAATCTGTACCTCAGACCAGAATGAGTTTGCCGTATCTGGATGTTTTCTGTCATCCAAGAGATTACAAGCTTCTCCTTCACGGTTCTGATCTTGAGCTTCTTCCTTTTTCAGACTCCATGGTACTGGGAGTGCCGCTACTATATAACAAATAACAATTAACTATACAATTAAAAATAAATATAGAAATTATTAAAATATGTGAAGGAGGATCAACTAAAACAAAGGGAACAATTAGAGTAATATCACTATTATAACAACTAAATATATGACCAAAAATAAATACACAAGTTGATAATTTACAATTTTCTACTAGATCTGCGAATTCACCGATACAAAAATTAAGATAAAAATCTATTACATAACTTACATGTTCAAGATGTTCTTGCTAAGTGGTTTAATCATGATAGATCTTTGGCTACTTGGACCAGAGATCAAGGTGTACTGAATTTTGCAGCTTTTCTTCATTTTGATTTGCCTTTGTGTTTTCTCTATCGGCTGAAAACCCTAGCAACGTAAAACTTTGTATATATGGGATTTGTTGGGCCACTGGTCTTTTGTTTTTGGTTGAAGTTTGGGCCAAATTCACTTTTTTTTTACATTAGTTTCGGCCTGATTAGTCACACATCACATCTTATAACATTCTTTGTTGTAAGGAAATTATAATCTAGTTAGAGGCCGTTTGGTATTGCTTAAAATAATTTACTTTTGACTTAATGGAGGTATATTTTTAATTTAATGGAGAAAGTAAATTTAATGGAGAAAGTAAAGTTGTTTACTTTAAATTGAATGAATGTGTTTGGGTAATTTTACTTAAAGTTAAATGGGGGTTTAATAATTTTGACTTAAAGTGAAATTTGACTTAAAAATATTTTAAATTTATAATATTTAAACTTTACAAGAATCGTGAAAATAAAAAAAATTAAAAAAAATCCTATTTTTTTTCCTTATCAGTCAGAAAAGATAAAAATATTTCAGGCCAGTCTTACATTTTGTATCTGTGGACCGGGGAGAAAGATAAGTCATAAGTCAAAAGTACCTAAATGGAACTTATGACTTAATGGAGTTTTTTAACTTAAAGCCGGCTTAAAGCAGTGGTAGACAAACGGGTCAAAAATTTACTTAAAGCACTTTAATGACTTAAAGTCATATTACCAAACAGGTTCTAAGATGCGACCTTAATTAACTTTGTAAAAATATTTTAATACTAGTTTTATAATATTGATGACATTTTGTAAGTTTTTTTAACAAATAGAATAATGATAATTACTAATGATATTTTTTTATTTCATAGAGAAAATTTGATTAAAACTTTTGAAAAAAAACTAATAATATGAGTATATCACTATTTGATGGATTATGATTAATGTTAGACACAAGTTACTTTAAAAAATTGTATAATAAAAGTATTCATATTTGATAATAACATTAAATTAAATGATTTTATTTTTAATATTAGACAATTAATTTTGAAAGAACTTATATTTAAACAGTAAAAATTTATTTTTTATTTAATTTAAAATAAATTTATAATATATAAATTTAGAAAACAAAATAAGAAATATGAATATCTGAAAATAATAATATTCATGAATCTTAGGATTAAAATGTTTACAATTTAGAGAAAAATTTACATGATATGGTTGATCTCATGTAATAATTGACATCATCCGCTTCATATTTATATTAAGTTATATCTTGACCTTGACAAAATCTTATAAAACATCAACATATTCAAGGAGATTCAACATTCAATATTTTTGTTGCAAGGTCAACTTTCATATGACAATGGATCAATTTAAATCTCATATGGTCTTCTGTTAGAGATGCCTGTGTGTAACTAGGCATGTCTGTTCTTCTGGGTGAAGTGAAACAAAAGATATAACAAGTTCCTTACCTGTGTTATTGATGCAAAAGAGAAACAATTAAGCAACATGTTTTTTTCCCTTTAAGTGCGCTCTATAAAAAAAGTAACACTCATTTCTAAACGAATGAGATAAATATCCCTTTATAAAGTTCTTTTTCTATTTTCACTGGTCAGCTTCCATTTCATAGCAATATACACTATAAACTTTTTCTTTTGCCACACTGTTAACCTAAAATCTGACTCATGTTATTGGCTTTAATAAGTACTTTGTAACATTTAGTCACAAATACTAATCATTTAGTGATCATTCTATTTTTCTTTTGCCACACTGTTAACCTAAAATCTGGCTCATGTTATTGGCTTTAATTAGTATTTTGTGACATTTAGGCACACATAGTATTAATCATTTAGTGATCATTCTCTAGATAGATGGATACAATTATTATTCAATTTAATATCTAATAGAATTATTAATTGAATTAATTAAAATTTCTAAAAAAGTATTATATAATTTTATTGCTAAATTATTAAATTGATGAATATTAATTACCTTAAATATCTAATTATTTTGATGTGAATAATGATTATTTAACTAAATATTTTGTCAAATATTCCGTGAATGGATGGATAAAATGGGTGCAAATGATACTTGATGATCACTAACAGACGCAAATGACTTATAAAATTACTTTATATATGTCTATTAGGTAGAACAGACGTATAAACATAAACATGTTGTCTATTTGATCTGGTACATGTATGACGTATAAAACTATTTTATGCATTTGACATATTTTGTACTAGTGTTGGCTTGTTGAAAAAAGTTCCTACCCTGTCACCTTAAATTCAAACCCAAACCAATTTGAATGGATGTTTGACACTCTTTCAGTAGCTGCCTCCTTGTATAGTTAAACAAATATTCGATAAACGAATAAACTCATCAAATAAATAATTTTTTCCAGTTTCGACATAGAGACAGAGTATTTCTAACCTCAATAAATGAGTAATCTCGATTAATAAATAAAATTTTCCAATCCCGAGCATATTCATTTATCGAAGTTCAACTGTAGTTCCTCCCTTCCATAAGCTTTTCACATTTTCACTTCATCCAATTACACAAATAAAAATATAAATTTGTAGACCATTCAATCGCGAGTCTTAATTGAAAATGAGTCAATCAAACATATGTATAATAAAGGTATCATTAAAGTTCATTACTTAGATTATGATTTGTTGGTACATATGTGATATACCTATACAATCTTATAATCACTACTACAGATTTGAGCTTAGAGAGCGTTTTTTTTTTTTGCTCTTAGATAGCGTTTAACGCTATCTAAGTAGCCGCTATTGAAGTGAACGTTACTTACATAGCGGGTTTTTTGCCATTCTGTAAGTGAAGCTCTTAGATAGCATTTTCAAAAGCACGATCGAAGTAAGTGTTTCCTAAACACATCTTTTTGGATAGCTCTTTTTAAAGCGCTATGTAAGTGACAATTTTGAATTAGTTACATATGTGATATACCTATACAATCCATGGTTCTAAAAATCCCCGATTTAGCCGATTAATCCCCGATTAATCCCCTGTAAGATAACTAACCGATTCGATTTTTGAAATCCGATTAATCCTATGAATTTATTTAAAATGATATGTTTAATTGTAAATTAGACTAATATATTAAATATTAATATAATATCCGATTAATACTCCGATTAATCCTTCCGATTAATCCCCGATTACCCGATTAATCTTAAATCAGTACCTCAACCGATTTATACCGATTACCGATTTTTACAACCATGATACAATCTTATAATTATGAATTAGTTACTTCACGTGTTTAGAGATTAGACTGGAGTGTTACACTAAGTGCAACTAATTAAGGATATTACATTTTAGGATTGAACATCTTGGAGCTGATCGATGCAAATCACATGAACAAAAGTGCAACTTATATACACTTATATTTTATCCTTTTATGGTATTTTTTTTATTTATGATATTTGATATAAATTGTACAAGGATGCAAGTGCAACCTTGTAAAATCATCGGATCAACAAATTTCTCATCTAAATTGTTTAGTATAATCATATATATACAAGCTTCTTATTTGTGAATAGATTAGAATAAAGACGTTATTATTTTCTCAAAAGAAAAAAAATTACTCAAAATCATATTTTGGCGATGAATACATTTTCAAAATAAAATTAGATATGCAAGCTAACACTTTCATATTTTTTGCCATGAAGAAAAATACCTTAAATCATTGTTTAGGAATCATACATATGCAAGCTTCTTACTGGTGAGTAGATTAGAATAGAAACGTTATTATTTAGGGCTCTTTTGAAAAATAAATAAGAAAAAGTAAATTTTTGCACATTTACTTTTGTTAAGAAAGACTATTTGCAATTTTACTAAACTAAGTTTCAAATTGCAAAAATACTAACCCTAATTCTCCCCCTCCCCTTCCCCCAATTTCTCTCTCCTCCCCCTGATAACACACACGCCGCCGACTTTGTGTCCTTTTTTTTTTTTTTTTTTTTAAGTGGTGGCTATTTTGGTGGATTTAGGTTTCCTGGCCCCGCAGGGGCATATTCAACTAAATTTGCAACTAATTGCAACTGAATGCAACTAAATTTCTGATTTCAAGTTCCATTTGTCAGTTGTCATTTTCGACCTCATTTTTGAACTCTAGTATATATATATATATATATATATATATATATATATATATATATATATATATATATATTGGGTTGGACTCCATAAAGAACACTTTAAATAAAGAACAACAAAGAACACCTCATATCTAATAGATCCATTGCCCCTAGCGGGGCCACCCAATACAAAAAGTTCTTATTTTTTTAGGCTCTATCCATCCAGCAAAAAAAAAAAAAAAAAAAAAATTTTGAAAATTTTACTGTTCATCGATGACGTCATCAGTGACGTCATCATGAACAGTAAAATTTTCAAAAATTTTTTTTTTTTTTTTTTTTTTTGCTGGATGGATAGAGCCTAAAAAAATAAGAACTTTTTGTATTGGGTGCCCCTGGCGGGGCCAATGGATCTATTGGAATAAATGATTTTATAGTGTTCTTTATTGTTCTTTATATAAGAGTGTTCTTTATGGAGCAAAGGCCTATATATATATATATATATATATTTAAGAAGGGTGATATTTTGGTGGATTTAGGTTTCCTGGCCCCGCAGGGGCATATTCAACTAAATTTGCAACTAATTGCAACTGAATGCAACTAAATTTCTGATTTCAAGTTCCATTTGGCAGTTGTCATTTTCGACCTCATTTTTGAACTCTAATATATATATATTTAAGAAGGGTGATATTTTGGTGGATTTAGGTTTCCTGGCCCCGCAGGGGCATATTCAACTAAATTTGCAACTAATTGCAACTGAATGCAACTAAATTTCTGATTTCAAGTTCCATTTGTCAGTTGTCATTTTCGACCTCATTTTTGAACTCTATTATATATATATATATATATATATATATATATATATATATATATATATATATATATATATATATATAAGAAGGGTGATATTTTGGTGGATTTAGGTTTCCTGGCCCCGCAGGGGCATATTCAACTAAATTTGTTGAAAGTAGTTGAAAATAGTTGCAACTAGTTGTAACTAGTTGAAAGTATTTGAAAATAGTTGCAACTAGTTGAAAACAGTTGAAAATAGTTGATTTGGTTGAATATTGCCCCTGGCAGGGCCTTGGAACCCAAAATCACTCAAACCAATAATATGTAGTTGCAACTAGTTGAAAGTAGTTGAAAATGGTTGCAACTAGTTGAAAGTAGTTGAAAATATTTGAAAACAGTTGAAAATAGTTGATTTGGTTGAATATTGCCCCTGGCGGGGCCTTGGAACCCAAAATCACTCAAACCAATAATATGTAGTTGCAACTAGTTGTAACTAGTTGAAAGTAGTTGAAAATGGTTGCAACTAGTTAAAAATAGTTGATTTGGTTGAATATTGCTCCTGGCGGGGCCTTGGAACCCAAAATCATTTAGTTGAATATTGCCCCTGGCGGGGCCTTGCAACCCAAATCCACCAAAATCACCCCACCTTTTTAAAAAAAAGTTGCATTTGGTTGAATTTGATTGAATGTGGTTGCAAACAAAAATCCACCAAAATAGCCCCCATCTTAAAAAAAAAAAAAAAAAAAAAAAGAGAGAGAGTACAGCAGTCGGCAGTAGTGGGCTGGGAGAAAGGAGGGAGGGAGGGGGAGTGGGTTGGGCTAGGAAGGAGGGAGGAGGAATGGGCCTAGTATTTTTGCAAATTGAAACTTTGTTTTGGTAAAATTGCAATTTATTAAGGAAGGTGGTATTTTTGCAAAAAGAAACTTTAAATCTAGTATTCTTGGTAAATATCCTATTATTTACTCAAAACAAAATAAAAAATTCTAAATCATATTTTGGTCATGAAAACACTTTAAAAATAAACCCGAATGAGCAAAATGAAAATCCTATCACCAAAAAAATAGATTAACCATCCACTGAGCAAAATAAACGCGAATCCCAATTCACAAATTCTTTTTCTCCAAATCTAATCCAAAAATCTGTTGGGTTTCAACCCAATATGATTTGGGTTTGGATGGTTTAAGATATATATTGGTAAGATAATAATTGTATGTGTAAATAATTATTATATATGATATGTCTTGATCACTAAGTTGGATAATTAGGTGCCAAGAATTGTAAAACTTGTATAACAAGTATGGTAAGACTTGTAGAACAAGTATGGTAAGTCTCGGTAACTATGTTTTGGATGACTATATATACATAGTTATATTGTATTTGTTTGATGAGGAGAATACTTAAGAGACGTGATCTTAGGTACTGTTTGGGAGATGCTTGAGTATTGTTGGCTCAAGTATTGGGTTTGGGACACCATTGAGGTGTTATTATTTTGATGTATTATTGATAACTGTTTGGATTAATAATACTAGTTGGGGATTGGGTGTTTCCACGTTAAATATTGTTGTGTCTTCTTATTAATTTTACTTTTACTTATTGATTTGATAGAAGTAAAAGTGATACTGGAATAGTGTGTGATTGTGTTTTGGTGGACCTTGTCAACTAATCGATTGGTGATGTTTGCGCTTTATATTGGTGTTTGTGATTCTCGGATTATCTATTACCTTAACCCTAACAAGTGGTATCAAGAGCCAAGGTTTGGGTTCGTGATGGATGAGGTTGAGGGAAAGTTCGAGGTTCAATTGGAATGGCATTGTACAATGAAGGATTTGCTGACAAGGAGGCTGCTACAGCGGGAAGAGACAAAGTTACGTGCGGTTTGAAGGTTGGCTTGCACCGTGTATCAATCCTATGTTCGGACTCGAGATGGAAGAAGATAGAAGAGGACATCACAATTATTTCAATGGCTTGATCAACCAAGTGAACTGTTTGTATGATACTACGGATTTTTTTCAGGAGCTCGAAGAATTGTGAAAGCAAGGATCGGGTGACTCAACTGATGGAAGGGCACATGTGGTGGTTGATGCACGTTATTTTGTAGATGGATATACTGTTATGGTGAAGAATAGTGGTTTGGAGGGTCACTATATGGGTTTTAGCGACACTCAAGATTTGAAGAATAAGAGGAGGATATTCTTGTTCGAGGGGAGGCATTGGCGAATGGACGTTAATGGCTTGATGGTTACCGTTCAATCCGATATGGGTATTGGGTTGAACGGTAGGATTGTTGGGTTTCAACCCAATATGATGTTATGGGCTTGGGTGGTTTAAGATATATATGGGTAAGACAATAATTATATGTGTAGACGATTATTATATATGGTATGTCTTGATCACTAAGTTGGGTAATTAGGTGCCAAGAATTGGAAGACTTGTATAACAAGTATGGTAAGACTTGTAGAACAAGTGTGGTAAGTCTTGGTGGCTAAGTTTTGGATGACTATATATGCATAGTCATATTGTATTTGTTTGATGAGGAGAATACTTAAGAGATGTAGTCTTAGGTATTGTTTGGGAGATGCTTGAGCATTGTTGGCCCAAATATCAGGTTTGGGACACCATTGAGGTGTTCTTATTTTGATGTATTATTGATAACTGTTTGGATTAACAATATGAGTTGGGGCGTGGGTGTTTTCAAGTCAAATATTGTTATGTGTTCTTATTTTACTTTTACTTATTGATTTGACAGAAGTGGAAGTGATATTTGAATAATGTGTGATCACGCTTTGGTGGATTTTGTCAACTAATCGATTAGTTACGTGTGTGCTTTATATTGGTGTTTTGTAAATCTCTGATTGTGTATAGTCCCCTAACCTAACATAATCAATCAAAAATATCTCCAAATCCAATTTCATTCTAAAACAAGAATCGAATCATACCGTATCCAAATCTAACCAATAAATTTTATCTAGTTTAACCATAAACTTTTAGTCAAATTTAATAATAAACCAAAACCAAGATCTAGTCCAAATTATAATCTGAAAACCAATTTATGATCTTAAACCAGTAGAGAGAAAAGAGATAAGAAAGGATTACGAAACAATTCAACGACCTAAAAAGATAGGGAGAAAAAGATGGAATATGGAGCGTACGAAAAAGAAGAAATATAAATGTGCCAAAGGCTACTCCCATCAAAAGGGCAAGATAAGGAAAAGAAGGAAAACAATTTAACAGATGAGCGAATATCACTAGAGAGAGAGTTCCAACCAAAACATGGAACCAGCAGAAATAACCCCAACCAAAATCATGATTAAAAATCAAAATCAATTTTTATCGAAGAAAAGTCCAACCAATATAAAGAAGAAATTACGAGAAAAGGAAAGAAAATGGTATCTAAATTCGTATCCAAAAGAACCAAAGTACTTATCTCAAATGATTTGGAAGAAAAAGTCACGATCGAAAACTAAAATCAATATTATCTAAGAAAAACAACATAACCAGTGTGGAGAAGAAGACGAGAAGAAACACATATTTTAATCCAAAACTTTATCTCGAATACAATAGAATGAAGGTTTATATGGCCAATAACTAAATAATAATAAAGAAAATTATTCTTATAAGAAAATTATTAAAATAATATAACAATCAACTAATTTTCTAATATTACATATGTTGCCAATTGTCAAATGTGGAGGTCTATAAATCAAGGGGATTTGGAGCAACCCTTGTTTAGCTCCCAAAAGATCAAAACTTGGTTGTAGATCTAAAATAATCAACATCTTTGAACATACATACATATATATATATATATATATATATACTGGTATCCTATATTTTGTAAGAAATCCACTTCAGAGGGAGATTGAGGATTTATCTTGGGTAAAATATAGGTAAAGAAAATCAACATAATCTCATTTATCTGTTAGAAATAGATATTTGGCTTCCTTTGTTCATTTTAACTTTTATAAATTGAAATACTGAGGAAGACAATAGGTACTTTGAGGCATTATTATATTTGACATTTAAGATAGCACATATCATTTCTAACATAGCTTAAATATAGTATATTAAGAATAATATTAACATTAGTTGAGTTGGAGTTCTTGGTTGATCATAAGTTACTAAAAACTAAGATACGGTTTTCCATTGGCTTGTCGAAAAGGTTCCTACCTTGTCAGCGTAAATTCAACCCAAACAAATTTAAATGGATCTTTGGCACTTTTTAATAGCTCCCTCCTTGAAATTCCTCTATTACATAAGTTTTTTACATCTTCACTTCACCATAACTACACAAACGAAAACAAAAATTTTTTGGACCATCCTGATTTACTCCCGAGTCATAACTGAAAATGTGTCAATCGAACATATATAATAAATATGTTGTAAAAGTACACAACTTAGATCATGATTTGTTGGTACATACATGTAATACTCCTATATAATCTTATAATATGAATTAGTTACTTTACATGTAGAGATTCGATTGAACTGTTACACTATGTATAATTGAGGATATTAGATTTTAGGATAGAACATCACACCTATGGCTGATTATTCGGTTATAACCGAATCGAAATAACCAAAATACCGAATAAGCCAAAAATCATAACCAAATTAAGAATCGAAATAATTTCGGTTATTTTACCGTACCGAATTTAATATTTCAGTTAAAACCAAATATCGAAATAAAAAACCGAATTGATATAAATATATATTTAATATAAAAATATATGATATAAATATATATAATAATTTTTATATATTATATATATTATAATTTATATATATATATATATAGGTTTTTGCTTAAATGAGAACCCCCAATTAAAATGAGAACTGAGATCTAATCTCAGCCCTCTATCCTTTTTTAATTCTTTTAATTCTAACCGTACAATTTACTTCTCCCATCTCCATCACACCCACCTACCCCAAATCATTTCTCTCTCCCCCAATTTTAACGTCTCCCATGTTATACACACACAATTTATCTCTAATTCTCTCTGCAACAAAAATACACACATTGACTCACCTGCCTCCACCCATTATCACCACCCGTCGTCGCTGCCATCACCACCGCCGCCCCACAACCTGCTACCACTCACGCCTTTTGTCGTCATCTCCTGCCCCCACCAATACCTCCCCATCCCAACCTTGGATCTAATTTACATCGAGCTTTTAATTTTCACGATTTTAAAATTGGCGAGCGATCGAACGACGTCGTTTGGATTTTAATTTCATCGTTTTGATTCAACGCTTGGTTTGTTATCTGATATTTCTAATTTTAATTACAACGATTTGTTAATTGCGATGGTGGTGTGGTGGCTTTTGTGGTGGTGTGATGGTGGTGGATGCAGTGATGGTGAGCAGTGATTAGTGGTGAAGGTGCTGATTAATGGTGGTAGCAGTGAAGTGGGTGTTAGAATCTGGTGATTTTATTTTTGGTAGTGGTATTTGTCATGGCAGTGTGATATTGGTGGAGGCGTGGTGGCAGTGATTAGTCATGATGGTGGTGATAAGTTGTGGCGTGATGGTGGTGATAAGTGGTGGCGTGATGGTGGTTTTCTGGTTTTCTTTTTTAATTGGATTCTGGGTAAGTAAGAAAAATGACAATATTTCAGTACTTCTTGAATTGTATGATTCTGATGTTTGGCCCATACACACTGTATACTACTCAGTGACTCCCTTGTAATTTGATCGTCATATTCAGATCCTGTATTTAAAGTTATGTTTTGTCTGTATGATTAGTCTTTTGGTTGTAATACTTATGGTACCTGGTAAGATTATTTTGTGGTTTTTGGTTTTGGTGGTGGTGATTATTGTATACAGGGGTGATTTTTGGGTGGTGGTTTAGGGTAGGTTTTCATTTTTCGGTGGTAATTTTTCCTTTTTCGGTGGTGATTTTTTGTTTACAAGTGGTCAGAGTGGTGATTTTTGTGTTTCTGGTGGTGATTTTTCGTTTTCCGGTGGTGATTTTATATTTGTCGGTGGTGATTTTTATGTTTTTTGTGGTGATTTCTGGTTTGGCGGTGGTGATTTTATGTTTGTCGGTGGTGATTTTCTGGTGGTCGCCGGAGATGGTGGTGGTCGCTAGTGGTGATTGCCGGTAGTGGTGGGTGATTTAAATAGAAAGAAGATGATGAAATTTCAAAATATTAAAATTTAAATTGAATGGTAAAAGATGAATATAATGTATTTAAATTAGTGGCTAAGATTAAATCTCATATCTCACCATAAGTGGGGTTCTCACCTGAGCAAGACTATATATATATATATATATATATATATATATATATATATATGAAAACCAAATTTAATATTGTTTTACATATATGATATAAATATACTTTATATATAATAATTTTATTTTTTTAATATATTTCAGTTAATTCGGGTTTTCGGTTAATTCGATAAAAAAATTGAAAAAACCGGAAAACCAAAATACACAAAAATCATAACCGAATTAAAATCAAATTATTTCGATTCGGTTAATCGAAATGAATTATTTCGGTATTCGGTTAACCTGCTCAGCCCCCTATGAGCTTATGCAAATCACATGAACAAAAGTGCAACTTATATACACTAATGTTTTATCCTACTATTGTATTTTTTATCTATGATATTTGATATGATTTGTACAAGAATGAAAATACAACCTTGTATTTAGGAATCACATATATACAAGCTTCTTATTTGGAGTAGCTCAACGTATATGTTGGGATTAATCTAAATTCACATATGTTTAGTTATTTATTTAGATAATGTTTTGTGTTTAATTAAGTTAGGAGAGTAGTTTTGAATAAGTCTTAGAGTAGTAGAGACATTCTAGGAGATAGTTGTTATATTTATATTAACGTTAGGAGTTTGTTTTGGTAGTTGTGGGTGAGTAGCTGGTTTGTAGCTTCCACTCTCTTGTGTTTAAGCCTATATATTAGGTCTGTAAGCGTTCTTGTGTTAGTACCACAGAACCATTTTTGTTTTCTCAGTTTACAATATAAAAACGAGCTTGTCTCAGTTGCTTGTCTTTATACATATATCGGTTTACTGTGGTCTGATTTGCAACAGTGGTATCAGAGCTCCCCAGGTTCGAAGGTCCTGTGTATGCCAAAGTATCAACCACGACACACATCAGAATCCATGGAGACGCCAAGAACAAAGGAAGGTGCTGTGGTCGTGAACTATCCTATGCTAACCAAGAGCAACTACACTGCCTGGTCCCTAAAAATGAAGGTCTTCATGAAGGCACAAGGTGTTTGGGGCGCTATTGAACAGAAAAGTCCCAGGGCTGCAGTCGATGAAAGGACTGTGCAGATGGCTTTTGCAGCCATTTATCAAGGTGTGCCTGAGGATGTGTTGTTGGCCATTGCAGAAAAGGAAACAGCAAAGGAGGCTTGGGAGGCAATCAAGACAATGTGTATGGGGGTGAAACGAGTACAGGAGGCTAGAGTGCAGACATTAAAGGGCGAATTCGAGTCTCTCATGATGAAAGACTCAGAGAAGATAGAAGATTTCTGTTTGAAAGTGGCATTGTGACTAACATTCGAGTTCTTGGAGAGGCTATGGAAGAATCCAGTGTTGTGCAAAAAATTCTACGTGATGTACCTGATAAGTTCCTCCAAATAGCTTCAAACATTGAACAATTTGGAGATGTTAAAGCCATGTCAGTTGAAGAACTGGTGGGACGTTTCAAGGCCCATGAAGAAAGAATGAAAGGTAGGAGTGAGCAAAGTGAGCAACAACAGCTTCTTCTTGCTCAGAAATGGAAGGGAAAACCTGACAAGAGCAAGATCAAATGTTTCAATTGCAACGTCTATGGTCACTATGCCTCAGAATGTGACAAACCTCGACGAAAGAAGGAACACAATCATGAAGCAAATCTTGTACAGTTTCATGATGACGAACCAGCCTTGTTGTAGAGGCCATATGGGCCAACGAAAAACAAGCCATACGGGTTTGTGAATAATAGCCAAAAGGGCTAAGAACTGAATGCCATACGGGTAGAAATAAATGAGGTTGCCATACGGGCAGGAAATAAGTTGCAAAATGGGCAAACCAGGAAGCCATACGGGCTGAGATCAGTGGTGCCAGAGGGGCACAGAAAGGCCACATGGGCTGGATCAAACAGGTTGCCAGACAGACATGAAGGAGCCATACAGGCTGTTTCAAACGATGCAAGTCATACGGGCTGTTGAGTAATCGTTAGATGAATTTAGATTAAGGGGGAGATTGTTGGCATTAATCTAAATTCACATATGTTTAGTTATTTATTTAGATAATGTTTTGTGTTTAAATTAAGTTAGGAGAGTAGTTTTGAATAAGTCTTAGAGTAGTGGAGACATTCTAGGAGATAGTTGTTATATTTATATTAACGTTAGGAGTTTGTTTTGGTAGTCGTGGGTGAGTAGCTGGTTTGTAGCTTCCACTCTCTTGTGTTTAAGCCTATATATTAGGTCTGTAAGCGTTCTTGTGTTAGTACCACAGAACCATTTTTGTTTTCTCAATTTATAATATAAAAACGAGCTTGTCTTAATTAGTTGCTTGTCTTTGTACATATATCGGTTTACTGTGGTCTGATTTGCAACATTACACATAAAGTTTAAAAGTTCTGGTAAACTACTTCAATATATCATGATACAGAAAAAGCCGAAAAAAAGTGCAAACATTTGTTAAAATAAAAACCGAAAAATTGCAAGGAGTGGATAGTCCACATTAAAGCATATGATCTTTCTCTTGTTGGACTCCAGATTAGAAGTTAATTATATTTATTTATTGGTTTCTGTAAAAACAAAACTAATCCATTTTCTTATTCCGCCTCTGAGTAAGATCCAAACCATTCCACTACTGCAAAGTACCCCAGCACAATCCGAAGAGAGAGCAAGGTGCCTATAGATGACTCTGCAGAGATTGAAAGCATCAGTTTTAACAATTTCCTAATTAGTATGTATTAATAAGTTGTTAATATATGTGAAGGATGATTAACTTACAAGCTCAATATAAGTGGTTGAATCATGATAGATCATTGGGGACTCGGACAACCAGGAATTTTTCTGTCTTTCTTCATTTTGATTTTGCCTTCGTCTTTCTCTCATTTGGCCGCTGGAAACCCTAGTAAGGTAATACTTTGTATAAATAGGGCACTGTTGTTAAAGTTTGGGCCGAATTAGTGCATTGTTTTTACATTAATTTGGGCCTTATTAGTCACAATTCCTAACCATTGCAAAGAAAGTCTTATATTAAGGCCAGACCTTAATTAACTATCCGCAATATTTTAATAGTAATAGTTTATTGTCTACATGGCATATTCTTAATTTTATTTTTAGCAAGTAAAATAACAAAAATAATTAGATTTACTCATTTCATATTAGAATAGAAATTTGATAAACACTTTTTTGAAAAAATAATAATACGATTATAAGTGCATTAGTTTTGCATCCACTAAGATGCGAGTAATGATAGAAAATGGAAAGTTTGAGGCATATTTATAATATGTTCTTGATGTAATTTCCAGAAACTAACAAGTGAAGGTTGTTCCTTTTTTTTTTTTTTTTTGCTAAATTGATAATTATATAGAAAAAAGAAAGGGAATACAAGAAAGCTATCCAGGAGCGAATAAGGATCACTCCAAGAAGCAAATCAAAGCAAGAAATGAACTAGGGCATAACCCTTACAAGAGGATTAGCCTAAATAATCCAAGAGTGCAATAAAGATCTGTTACAATTTGCAAACCATGGAATGGATGTCAGGCGAGCTCGGAGATCTGCTTTGATTTCATCAAGAAGTTTGAACGGACTAAATGCACCTTTGTCATGGGCTCTGGAATTTCTTTCCCTCCACAAGTGATAAGAGAAAATCTGTAGAACAAGAAGAACTACCGTTCTGTGATCTCCAGTCCTCAAGTGGTATAAACTAGTGATAAAAGAAGCCCAAGTCTGATTATAGTTGAGGTTCATACGAAGAGGAGCCAGCAATTTCTCTAGAATAAATTGTGAATAGGGACATTGTAAAAAAAGATGGGAATCTGTTTCAGTTCCGCCTACACAAAGAAAGCACTGAAATGAGGTAGCAATTCCAAAGGAATGAAGTCTCATAAGAGTATAAAGGCGACCATGACAGAGTAACCAGTTGTGATGAGCGTAACGAGTTATTCCGTGCTTGAACCACACAGAATTGAACCAAGTAACTCCTTCGCCACCAGTTCTAATAGAATCCCAAATTACCCAAGTAGAAACCTTAGAAGCTCTATCCCAGAGAATCATATCATTTTGAGAGAGATCAAAATTGGGATATAAAAAACTTGCCAACCAACTAGATAGAAGACGAGTGTTTCGGTGCTGATGTATATTGACTCTTGAAAGTAACCATTCCCCGCTTTGAATGAAGTCACCCACCGTGGCATGCTTGTTAGACCCCGAGTTAATGATGATACAGTCCTTAGATGATGAAGCAATGGTCCTGTTAAGCCACCAGGGATCTAGCCAAAAGGATATAGACCGTCCATTGCCGATCTTGTAAGAAATATGAGAGAGGGCAATAGTTCTTAGCTTCAGAAGATTCTGCCAGAACCACGAGCAGTCCGTAGGGATGGACATTGTCCAGAAGTGAGATCTTTTAAGGGCCGTGTTTGTAGCCCAGTCAACCCACAAAGATCTCCGCTTAATGACAAGTCTCCACAGGTGCATAAGAATTTGAGCTTGGTTCCATTCAACCGGGCATTTTAGACCAAGACCTCCTTCATTTTTAGGTTTACAAACCACTTTCCAGGCCACTTTGGCACCACCAATTTTAGTGTGGTCTCCTTTCCAAAGAAATCGAGTAAATATTGATTGAAGACGCTTATGAACACACTTTGGCAGCATGAAATGGTTTATCCAGTAGGACTGCATAGTAAAAATTACTGCTCGAAGAAGTTGAACCCTCCCCGCGAAAGATAAGAATATATTGGTCCAAGACATCATTCTCGAAGTAATTTTCTGGATGAGCGGCATACAAATATTCTCACTTAATTCAGAGGAGATGAGAGGGACACCAAGAAAGTTGACTGGCAACTCACCATGGGGAATTCCATAAGTATTATCAAACCAGGAGACAACAGTTGGATCACAATTAACCAGATAGCAACTACTTTTTAACATGCTGGGATATAAACCACTCCAACCAGAGAACATATGCAAGCAGTTCATAATATGAGTAATTGAGTTACGATCACCATGAGAAAAGAAAAGAACATCATCTGCGAAAAAAAGGTGATTCACCTTAGTGTCCTTGCATTTCCAGTGGTATTTGAAGTCTGCTGGAGCATTGTTAAGCATACATGACAAGATTTGCATTGCAATGGTGAATAGATATGGTGATAGGGGATCACCCTGTCGAAGACCTTTTGCACCAGCAAAATAGCCATTGAGAGAGCCATTCAATTTAACAGAGTACATAGGAGAGCAAATAAAAGACTTGATCCAAGTAATAAAACGAGATGGAAATCTCATTTTTTCAAGAGCTGCTAGCAGAAAATCCCACTGCACTGAGTCAAAGGCTTTATAAAGGTCAATTTTGAGAGAACATTTAGCAGTACCAGTGTCTCTAGTGTAGCCTCGAAAAAATTCTTGAGCGAGAATCACTTTATCAGATATTGATCTACCAGGAACAAAAGCTGACTGAGCAGGGTCAATAAGGGATGTAAGCACTCTTTTTAGCCGGCTAGCCATAAGCTTAGAAATGCATTTATAGGCTACTGTGCACAGAGAGATAGGACAGAATTCTTTCATATTTGAAGGAGATTGCACCTTTGGAATCAGAGAAATACTTGTGGAGTTCACCCCTTTGTGAAGATAGTTTGTGTCAAAGAAAGATAAGACTGCTTTGCAGAAAGAATCACCAACAATATGCCAGCAAGCCAGGAAAAATTCCACATTAAACCCGTCAGGGCCCGGGGCTTTGTTTCGTTTCATTTTTTTTAGAGTTGCAAACACATCATCCTTGGTGAAGGGCCTTATTAATCCCGCAATCTGAGTGTCTGTGAGAGTGTTGCAGTGGACAGATGAGAAGTCCAGCTCCTGAGAGCGACCAGCATTGGACCCAATGGAGTTGGCAAAATAATCAACAGCTACCTTGGCTACATTTGAGTGCCCTTGCACAAAGTCATCATTCTCATTTTTAATTGCAAGAATCTTGTTGTGGTTCCAGTGGGATTTGACTTGATTGAAAAAGAAGGAGGTATTTCCATCTCCAAGACGAAGCCAAGAAGTCCTGGATTTTTGATGGAGCAGTTTTTCTTCATCCTCTGTCGCCTTATTGAGAGCTTGAATTGCTTGTTGCTCTAATAAGAGCAATCCCTCATCAGAATAATTAGACATCAAATCATTTTGAATTTGGTGCAGCGATCTCCTTAAATTATTGACCTTCGAGTGAACATTACCATTTGACTTGTTTAGTTGAACAAGCGCCTGTTTGGTCAGCTTAAGTTTTCTGCAGAAAATGCTCATTGGATCGCCCCATAGATTCGACTCCCATACATTCTTCACAGTGTCAAAAAAACCATCGAGATCAATCATAAAATTAAAAAACTGAAAAGGTTTGGAGTACCTTTCCAACGTCATGGGCACAGTGAGTAACAGGGGGCAGTGATCCATTACTCCCCTAGGAAGAACCAGCACCTGGGCTTCAAGAAAAGTTGTTAACCAGACAGAATTTCCCAACATACGATCTAGCCTTTTATGAATAGGGCTTGCAAGTCTGTTATTACTCCATGTGAGATGATCGCCAACAGAGCGGATATGATCTAGGCCAATATTTGTGATACAATCTTTAAAGGATTGCATATCTGGAGTCCATCTTTCACGACCTCCCTCAATCTCATCCATAGATAAAACGCAGTTGAAGTCGCCATTCACTACCCAAGGTAAGGTGGTAGTGACGGATTCTAAGTAACTCCAAAGAGAAGTCCTATCACAAGCATCATTATAGGCATAAACAAAAGTAGCCATAAAAGAGATTTGTTTTTCTTTGAAAAGAGCAATGCATGAAATGTGTTGAGCAGATGCATTACAAAAAGTAACCTCCCATACATCACTGTCCCATCCAACCCAAATTCTTCCATTCCGGTGAAAGTCATAGTTGAAAAGCCATTTCCAATTTCGAGCAATTTTCCTACTAACAACATCACTATTTTCCTTTTTTACCTTAGTTTCAACCAAACCAACAAAACTTAAGTTATTTGACTTAATAAAATGAATTACCTCCTTTTGATGAGAATTCTTATTGAGACCTCTAACGTTCCAACTAGAAAAGTTCATTAAAAAGAGTGATTTTTGATCACATAACCTTGTGATCGAAGGCTTCTTTTGTTAACCACAGATGTAAACCCTTCATCGTCCGTGATCTTGCCTTTCTTGCTAGGAGAACTCAGCAATGTAGGGGACATAGGAATATGAGATGCCCACGGACCATTCTTGGCCTTGCTTTTGCTTTGATTTCGTTTCTGTTTATTTTTTCTACCAGAGCTCATAGGTGTAGTAATTTCGCCTTCTTCACATTCCTCAACATCTTGTTTATCTCTCTCAATGGCATGAGCATGAGTTCTATGTGTTGAAGATAAGTTGTACTGCTCCAGATTCACCTCAAGGCTTATCTCAACTTCAATATGTTCATCATCTGTCCGATCCGCGTTACCAATTGTTACTAGTGCTTCTGAGATGTGGTAGACAAACTTGTCTTTCTTTGTTTAAGGAAAAGCAAATCAGTTTCATGGTTACTTTCGTCTATGCTTTTAATGAGGATGCTGATCGTCTTCCATTGTGGAATTATCTCACTTCTGTTGACACAACCTTGCCTTGGTGTGTCACGGGAGACTTTAATTGTGTTTTGAGCATGGACGAGATTCAGGGGGGTAGGCATCATTGGACTCCAGGAATGCAAGTTTTTAAAGACTGTGTGATTGATTCTCGGCTTGATCACATTAGATCAGTTGGAGAACACCTCACCTGGTGTAACAACAGGCTCGCTTCTCCCATTTACAAAAGACTTGACAGAATGCTTGGAAATCCTTCTTGGCTCTCGGGTTTTCCTGATTCTTTGGTTCAGGTGGCTCATAGGGGCATCATGGATCATTGCCCTCTCATTCTTACAGTGCCTATGACACTTGAAAGGTACCCCAAACCATTTCAATTTTTCAATTTCATGATTAATCTGGATGGTTTCTTGGATGTTGTTAAAATAGCTTGGGACACTCCTTTGACTGGTGATCCCATGAATGTGCTCTGCCGGAAGTTGAAACTTGTCAAGCAGGCTCTTGTTGATCTCAATAAAAGGAATGGGAATCTCCATTCCAAGGTGGCTGATGCTAGGGCTGCTCTCAATCAAGCTCAATCTGAGCTTGCTCTAGACCCTTTGGACTTCCAACTTTTGCAAAAAGAAAAGCATGCCTCCCTTCATCTGAATAAAGCCCTTGATGAAGAGGAATCTCTCTTTCAACAGAAATCTAGGGTTCGATGGCTTCAACTTGGGGATAGCAACTCAAGTTTCTTCTTCAATCAGACCAGGGCTAATTGGAATCAAAATAAGACCTTGGCAATTCAAAATAACGATGGGGATCTTGTTTATGGCCATAGTGCAGTGGCTACGGTGGCCGTGGATTACTTTCAAAACTCTCTAGGTCGATCTTCACCTAGAGATCAGCCCCTGGATCTTTCTGGAGTGGATTGTAAATCTTTATCAGATGTTCAAGCTTCTCATCTTGAGGCTCCTTTCTCCAAAGAGCAGATTTTTGACACCTTGAAGCATTTGAAGAAAAATAAAGCTCCTGGCCCTGATGGTTACAATGTTGAATTTTTCTTGGCTACTTGGGATATTGTTGGTGATTGTTTCACAAAGGCTATTCTCTCTTTCTTTGAGAATTCTTGGCTGCACCGTGGAGTTAACTCTTCTAGCATTGCCCTTATTCCGAAAGTGGCAAGCCCAACTACAATGAAAGACTTTCGGCCTATTTCTTTATGCACTGTTGCTTACAAGTGCATTTCTAAACTTATGGCTGATAGAATGAAAAGGGTCCTTCCTCAGGTCATTGATATGGCTCAATCTGCTTTTGTTCCAGGGCGCTCTATCTCAGATAATGTCATAATGGCTCAAGAATTATTTCGAGGCTACTCTAGGGAAATAGGTATGTCAAAATGTGCTCTTAAGGTTGATCAGGAGCTCTGTCTCGAATGGAATCCCAAAGATCATGAGAGGTGAGCTTCGCAATACCATTCCATAAAACAACATCATCTCTGGATAGATCAAAATCTGGAAAATCAAAGGAATCCAACCAGGCGGAGCGAGCCCGAGAAGCTCGAGTACCGAGAGCCCGAGGTTGAGGCAGACTCCAAACCCCAGTTCCAATTTGGTGACCAACTGTGGCTGCAGCTGAAGAAGCTGAATTAGCTATTATAGGATCAGAAATAGATGAGGCTATGGAAGATCCTCTCCACCAAGGGTCAAACCAGAAAGATATTGAATTCCCATTGCCAATTCTATAAGATATAAACCCCCTTGCAACATCCCGAAGACGAAGGATGTGTCGCCAAAACCAAGAGCAATCTGTGGGCTCTTTCATGACCCAAAAATTCTTACGCTTCAAAGCTGTGCTATAGATCCATAAAACCCATAAAGAATGATGGCGTTTTATGAGGTTCCAAAAGTGCATAAGAAGCTGAGAGTTATTCCATTCCAACAAATCCTTGATGCCCAAACCTCCTTCATCCCGAGGCTTGCAAATATTGGCCCAAGAGACCTTGGCTCCACCTGTTTTAGTATGATCCCCTTTCCAAAGAAACCGAGTGAAAAGCTGTTGAAGTTTCTTATGAACTGCAACCGGAAGCATGAAATGCCTAGTCCAATAGGCTTGAATAGCAAAGAGAACAGCCTTGATCAATTGAACACGACCAGCGAAAGATAAAAGCTTGGCTGTCCAACTTTCAATTCTTTGAGTAATCTTTTGAATCAAAGGCATGCAATGATTAATACTTAGTTCCGAAAAAATAAGTGGAACACCAAGAAACCGAACCGGAAGATCACCCTTAGGCACTCTATAGGTATTATCAAACCAGGTCTCAACCGAGGAATCACAGTTGATAAGAAAACTTGTGCTCTTATGGATGCTAGGAAGAAGCCCACTGAACTTTGAGAAAGTATCAATAGAAGTCATAATGTGCGAAATGGAACTCTTATCGCCATTAGAAAAGAAGAGCACATCATCGGCAAAGAAAAGATGAGTGAGCTTTAAATCCTTACACTTCCAATGAAAAGAGAAGTCTGCTGGGGTCTTGTTCAAGAGACAAGATAAGACATTCATAGCGATGGTAAAGAGATAAGGCGACATGGAGCAGCCTTGACGCAGCCCCTTAGCTCCCGGGAAATAACCATTAAGAGTGCCATTAATCTTTACCGAATACATGGGAGAGCACACACAAGCTTTGACCCAAGAACAAAACTTAGGAGGGAAATTCATTTTTTCCAAGGCAGCTAACAAGAAATCCCAAAGAATAGAGTCAAAAGCTTTATGAAGATCAACCTTAAGAGCACATTTTGACATACCTGTTTCCCTAGAGTAGCCTCGAAATAATTCTTGAGCCATTATGACATTATCTGAGATAGAGCGCCCTGGAACAAAAGCAGATTGAGCCATATCAATGACCTGAGGAAGGACCCTTTTCATTCTATCAGCCATAAGTTTAGAAATGCACTTGTAAGCAACAGTACATAAAGAAATAGGCCGAAAGTCTTTCATTGTAGTTGGGCTTGCCACTTTCGGAATAAGGGCAATGCTAGAAGAGTTAACTCCACGGTGCAGCCAAGAATTCTCAAAGAAAGAGAGAATAGCCTTTGTGAAACAATCACCAACAATATCCCAAGTAGCCAAGAAAAATTCAACATTGTAACCATCAGGGCCAGGAGCTTTATTTTTCTTCAAATGCTTCAAGGTGTCAAAAATCTGCTCTTTGGAGAAAGGAGCCTCAAGATGAGAAGCTTGAACATCTGATAAAGATTTACAATCCACTCCAGAAAGATCCAGGGGCTGATCTCTAGGTGAAGATCGACCTAGAGAGTTTTGAAAGTAATCCACGGCCACCGTAGCCACTGCACTATGGCCATAAACAAGATCCCCATCGTTATTTTGAATTGCCAAGGTCTTATTTTGATTCCAATTAGCCCTGGTCTGATTGAAGAAGAAACTTGAGTTGCTATCCCCAAGTTGAAGCCATCGAACCCTAGATTTCTGTTGAAAGAGAGATTCCTCTTCATCAAGGGCTTTATTCAGATGAAGGGAGGCATGCTTTTCTTTTTGCAAAAGTTGGAAGTCCAAAGGGTCTAGAGCAAGCTCAGATTGAGCTTGATTGAGAGCAGCCCTAGCATCAGCCACCTTGGAATGGAGATTCCCATTCCTTTTATTGAGATCAACAAGAGCCTGCTTGACAAGTTTCAACTTCCGGCAGAGCACATTCATGGGATCACCAGTCAAAGGAGTGTCCCAAGCTATTTTAACAACATCCAAGAAACCATCCAGATTAATCATGAAATTGAAAAATTGAAATGGTTTGGGGTACCTTTCAAGTGTCATAGGCACTGTAAGAATAAGAGGGCAATGATCCATGATGCCCCTATGAGCCACCTGAACCAAAGAATCAGGAAAACCCGAGAGCCAAGAAGGATTTCCAAGCATTCTGTCAAGTCTTTTGTAAATGGGAGAAGCGAGCCTGTTGTTACACCAGGTGAGGTGTTCTCCAACTGATCTAATGTGATCAAGCCGAGAATCAATCACACAGTCTTTAAAAACTTGCATTCCTGGAGTCCAATGATGCCTACCCCCCTGAATCTCGTCCATGCTCAAAACATAATTAAAGTCTCCCGTGACACACCAAGGCAAGGTTGTGTCAACAGAAGTGAGATAATTCCATAATGGAAGACGATCAGCATCCTCATTAAAAGCATAGACGAAAGTAACCATGAAACTGATTTGCTTTTCCTTAAACAAAGAAAGACAAGTAATGTGCTGAGCTGAAGCATTACACAAAGTTATGTCCCAAAAATCAGAATTCCAACCAACCCAAACTCGGCCATTGTTAGGGGAATCATTGTGAGGGGAATCATAGTTAAACAGCCAATTCCAATTCCTAGCTATTTTATTCGAGATAAAAGAACTACTATCTTGTTGCACTTTAGTTTCCAATAAGCCAATAAAATTCAATTTATTTGCAGAAATAAAATTCATAACCTCCTTTTGATGGGAAGCTTTATTCAAACCCCTAACATTCCAGGATGCAAAATTCATTTAAAAGAGGGTTTTTTAGTCACATTACCTTGTGACCGAAGGCCTCGCTTACTAATGACTTTTGTGAAACCATCTTTATCCACAATGTGACCTTTTTTGCTCTGGGATGGGGCAACAAGACGTGACTGTTGTGGAGAGCCAACCCAAGGGACATTTTGAGCTTTGGACTTTGTCATCCTATTTCTACGTTTCTTCGTTCCCACCGTTGAGACAGAGTTGATTTCTCCTTCTTCAATCTGAATAGAAGAAACTAGAGGTGTAGAGTTTTCAGCAGCCAATCCCAAAACGACACATTGCCCAACTGAGTCACCAATCCCATTAATATCGTTCTCAGCCAAAATATCATCATCCGAGTTAATTGGTGTATCTGAGTCCCCATCACAATGATCATCCGAGTCACTTTGAACATCTGAGTCTGAGTCCACATCACAATGCTCGTTCTCCATTTTGTTAGCAGAGTCTGCTATTATTTCGGCTAGTGGCACAGGATCTACTACAGATGTTGGAACCGAATCACATGCGACTTCAGTTGCCATAGAGGGCTCCTTTGTGGTGCCAAGATTTGCCGTTGGCAGATCCTCATCGTTTTCAACATCACAGCCTGCAAAGGTGGTTCGCACCCCACTCCAAGTGGTGCCTTTTTTACTGGTTCCCACATGATTCTTTTGTTTGCAATTCGGATTCTTTGCACAACTAAAATCCGAGTGTCCAAACGCTTGACAGAATTTGCAAGACGGAGGCATAGCCGAGTATTCCACCCCCACCTTAACCTTAACAATCGAGTTATCAGCTTCATTGATAGTCGGCACCCAAATTTCCGTAGGGTAATGATTCCGATACTTCAATTCAACCAATACTCCAGCATATTTCATTGGTTTCAGTAATGCCGTTTGCTTATCCAAATCGAGAGGTTTTCCGATAGCTTTAACAATACTGCCCAAACACTCCCAACTCCAGTAAGAGTGTGGCACTTCAGTGAGCCGAACCCAAGTAGAAATGGAAGGGATTACATTTCGTTGGAACGAAGCACCATCCGTCCATGGAGCCAAATACAATCGTTTACCACCCATTGTCACAGAATTCAAGCGAAGAACAGCTTTCATTTCATTAAGAGTACCAAACTGAAAAGTATAGTAACCCTTTGAACTGTAGAACACCTCCATGAGACCTTTATTCATCCACAGCTTCATTGCTTGATTTTTAACATATTTGAAGTCAAAGCTACTACCCACAAAGTGGCCAATGCAACTCGTAGCCCATCTGGTTCTGGATTTTTCCAAGAAACTCCGAGGAATGCTTATGGTAGAAGACCCATCACCATTCACCACCACCTGGGGGTCAATATTACCAAACCCAGTTTCCATTTTCTCAGAATTAGGGCTACCAGAATTTTCCACAATGTTTTTCCACGTCAAAAGTGGTGTCATGATTTGTTCTCCAGTCGAGCTGGTACCTGCAATGTTATGACTAACTTTTGAAGTTTTTAAAATGTCATTAGACACATTAAATTTACTGCGCAGGTTTTCAAGATTGCTGGGAATAACAAACCCATTATCATCAATATTCCGGCCATGTAGCTCTTGTTGATAGCAATTAAAATCTTTCATTGAGAGACCTTTACTAGAAAGGAAATCTCCAAACTCTAACAAAGTTCTGTTAAGTCTAATAACTTCAGAATTTCCAATTTTAACAAGAGAAGATAGCACCTGTTCGTTGTTCACATCTGAATCCGACAAGAAATCTTGAGAAGGACCAGCTTGAGTGTTTACAGTACCCCCTTGAACATGGAGAGGAATATCCTGCCTCAAACGAGTTGCTGTGGCTGGAGGAGCATCAGCAAAGAGATTATCTGTGTTAAAACTTACAGAGTCAGCCGGAGCCAGCAGCTGGGCAGCCGGAATATCCATGAAGGCAACAGATCGGACCTAAAACCACCAAGGAATGGTAGATAGTGATGTTAGGAGCAAGAAATCTGGGCGTGCAGAGAATGAAGTGGCCAGAGAAGACGTTCAAAAGCAGTCGGAGTTCGTCTGAAAGTAGGCAACGGCCGCCGGAAAAGACAAACTTTACAGATCGGGTCCCAAACCACCCAGATGTGGTAGCCAAATCCTGATGCTACTGTAACTGAAATAAATCCTGATGCAGTTAATGCAATTAAATCAGAATATTTACTTTCCTTTTATGGAGTATCAGTTACGTTTTATTCTTGGTATTTATATACATACAGAACATAACGTTCAGTAGTACGATACATCCTAAGGAGAGAAAACCCTCGTAGTCTTCTTTCTCTCTGCTCTCTCAACACATACAGAAGATATACATATTTCTCAGGCGAACTGATGTGCTGGTCGCTGTTGATCACTGGTGTATTTGTGAACCCTTTGATCTGTTGCTGTTTTATCCTGGAAGCGATATTGCTGCAACCCAATCACAACGTAAGTGGGGCAATATTCTCTTCAAGAACAGCCAAGTCTTCTCGAAGGGCTTGGTGACTCAGCTGTTCTTCTCTCTTATCAGTACTTGCTAAAGCTACTGTCAGAGATAAGTCTTCTTACTTTTCTTGTTAATTACAGTCTCTAATTATACTTTGTTTTGCCTTCGTGATTTGTTTTGTTAATTGGTTATTGCCTGTTCTTGTTTCAATATATATATATATATATATATATATATATATATCACTACCTCATTGTTGCATTGTTTAGTATAATATACCCATCAAGTAATACTTCATATTTACTATATTATATCTTGTGCTATCTACACAATACTTCGTAAAGTATTTTATAATAATTATATTAAGTAAATAATTTAAATAATTTCAAATTCAAAAAAAAAATTAAGAAAGAACTTAAATGAATAGAATGAAATGTCATTTTTATAAATTTCATAATAAATAAGTTAAAAATTAATTTAGTCAAGAATTTTATCATATATGTTATGTGGTATTATGTATTAATGAATTTATTAAATTAATAGATAATTAAAAAATTAATTTAAACTTTTATTGATAACTAACCACAAATATTTATAAATATATTAACAATTTCTAAAATTGATCTATGCAAATTATCCATAATTGAATCCACATCCATCATCAATATCAATATCAATATCAATATATTCCTAATGTCTGCTAGTATTGCATTTCGAAAATTACTGCTTTTATCCTTCATTTTTTTAATCTTCTTTATTTATTTGATGCCCTTTTTTGTCATTACACAGGAAAATTACTGCTTTTATCCTTCATTTTTTTTAATCTTCTTTATTTCTTTGATGTCCCGTTTTGTTATTACACAGTATTTGGAGCGACCCAATTTAGATTGGATCGACCCAAATAAAAATCTATACTATTTTTTATCATTACACAACATTTGGAACGACCCAATTGAATCGACCCAAAATGGAATAAAGCAAAATGGCGATTGGCAAGTGAATTGAAAGACTAAAACAAAGAACAAATTAAGTGTTGAAATTTTAATTATAGAAGCATAACCGTGACATAAAAGAAAAGGAAGCAAATAATGGTAGAAAAATAAAAAATAAAACTAATAAATCTATTCCCTTAATGTTTAGATCTAATGATTAAATATATTACATGATTAAATTTATTTACTAAAATTTCAAGGTTCGAATTCCGTCAGCGATACTATTATCCTTCATTTTCTTAATCTTCTTTATTTATTTGATGCCTCTTTTTACCATTACACAGCATTTGGAACGACACAATTTAGATTGGATCAACCCAAATCTAAACATATACAATTTTTTGTCATTACACAACATTTGGAGTAATCCAATTGGATCGACCCAAATCTAAATCTCTACTATTATACTTTATTTTTTTATCTTTCTTTATTTCTTTAATGCTCCTTTTTGTCATTACCCAAATCGATCTATCTCTGTCATTTTCACATTCAAGTCCAAGCCGCTCAAATCTTCACACTGCTGGATTTTGACGCATGTTTGCACTTTTCAGATTTGAAAACTGGGTTTTTCACCAAATTAACATCTCAACCCCCTTAAGGAGGGACGGGTCATATATGTTTGTTTCCGGTTTTAAATTTGGCCTTAAAAGTTAAATTTTTATTGATTTCATAATATTAAAAATTAGACAGAATAATATTTGTTTGGTTTTGATTTTGATTTGGCATTTAAGAATTAAAGTTTTAATGAATTACCCGATGTTATAATAATATACAGGACACCAGAAAGGTACCTTTAAAATATTTGCTTGGCCTTTCAATTTTCGAATTTACATGTCATAATAACAAAGGTAGTTGGAAAGATTACCAGTTAATAACATTGGCACAGTATCGATACAAGAGGTAGCAAGGATGAAGGGCATACTAGAAATCGATCAAATAATTTATTTTAATGGCGGAATCCCACATGTCATGTGACATTTTAATTGGTTATGTATTTTAATTAAATGTAATGAACCACTTTATATTTAAATTTAAATAAAAATATGTAGACAATCAATTACAACCAATCATGATGTCACGTTACTTGCACCATGTTATTTAATATAATAAAGTCAATAAAATAAAAATTCAACAATTTCAGAAAGCGAGAGCCATGGTGAAATACCTTAATTTGAATATAAACTATAAATCTACTAGAATATTTATCTGATATTTTGACTTGCTTATTTAATTGTATAATTTACTTATTTTTAATAAAAGAATCTATATTAATAATATATATACACTGTATTTTCATACATGAATTTACTAATACAGTTTAATGGTCACGCTCTGGTGAGAATGAGAACAGTGAAAACACACATATTCACTAGATTTCAAGCTATTTTAAAGGACCCCGCTAGGGGTATCTTCACAAAAAAAGTCTTGTAATTCTACCCTCTATCCATTCATAAAAAAAATTAACAAGAAAAAAATTAAAATGAGAGTACAGTGAGAATACACATATTCACTACATTTCAAGCTATTTTAAAGGGCCTCGCTATGGGCATCTTCACAAAAAAAATTTAAAATTCTACCATCTATCCATTCCTAAAAAAAATTAACAAAAAAAAGTAAAAAATTGCTTGAAATGTGGTCTCATTGTTCTCCAACATTTACATATTATATTAACTATGAGGTCTCATAGTTAATATAATATGTTCTTGATATTATATGAGGTTTAATGTTTTGTAGTCATTGGGGTGAAGGGATTATCATTTCCACATTTGAATAATGAAGACAATTTATTATTATTTACCATTAGAGAACAATATTTGTAAAAATATTTATTACTTTTATTGCAGATTTTGATGGATTAATAAATTTTCAACATTGTTAAAATAAAATTGTATGCTACTTTTTTATATAAATTTTCTTATTGAGTTGACATAAATTGTATCTAAGACATTTTCTTATTGGAATCCATAACTAAATTGAGTTGAAAGGAGGAAGAATCAGATTGCAGATGGAAATCATGGCCATGATATATATTTCATGATCATGAAGAGGCATCAAAAGAGATGGGATATTCAGAAACGTTTCATGCCCATGAGGAAGTTTTCATGTCCATAAATGTATACTTGTTTGGTCAGAAACGTTTCATGCCCGTGAAGAAGTTTTCATGCCCATGATGTGCAATCAGATTTTAAATTGATTTTGATTTATTTTAACGGGTTTCAGATTTATTTGTTATAACAGTACTAGTATTTGGATCAGTATTTGGATTAAATCCTGATGGAAATCTGGATTAGTACTTGGAATAAATCCTGACGGACTTGGTCAGACATCAGATACTAATAGGCTAAATCCTGATGGATATCAGTTCCTGACGAGGACTGAATCCTGATCCTGATGGACACCAAATCCTGATGCTACTGTAACTGAAATAAATCCTGATGCAGTTAATGCAATTAAATCAGAATATTTACTTTCCTTTTATGGAGTATCAGTTACGTTTTATTCTTGGTATTTATATACATACAGAACATAATGTTCAGTAGTACGATACATCCTAAGGAGAGAAAACCATCGTAGTCTTCTTTCTCTCTGCTCTCGCAACACATACAGAAGAGATACATAATTCTTAGGCGAACTGAGGTGCTGGTCGCTGTTGATCACTGGTGTATTTGTGAACCCTTTGATCTGTTGCTGTTTTATCTGGAAGCGATATTGTTGCAACCCAATCACAACGTAAGTGGGGCAATGTTCTCTTCAAGAACAGCCAAGTCTTCTCGAAGGGCTTGGTGACTCAGCTGTTCTTCTCTCTTATCAGTACTTACTAAAGCTACTGTCAGAGATAAGTGTTCTTACTTTTCTTGTTAATTACAGTCTCTAATTATACTTTGTTTTTGCCTTCGTGATTTGTTTTTTTAATTGGTTATTACCTGTTCTTGTTTCAATATATATATATATATATCACTGCCTCATTGTTGCGTTGTTTAGTGTAATATACCCATCAATCTTGAAGAGAATATTTGTGTTATATATTGTTAATTAACAAGATGGTTAACGAAACTGAAACTCCCGTTGTTGAGACTGGCTCTGGGTCTACTGTTACTGTATCCACCATTGATTGAACTACGTACCGTTTCCCACAACTTATCGATTTGTCAGGAATGCCTAATAAATTTGGTGGGGGTGCTGGTTTTTCTCGTTGCCAGAAAAAGATGAAACTGTGGTTAACGGTAAAGGGTCTATGGCCGGTGGTATAGTATGAGAAACCAGTTTGCACTCTCTCTGAAAAGACAAAAAAGGAGAGATCACTTGGACATCTCTGTGCAGGAGCAACACAAGTCCAAGCAAGGACATGTGATGCCTACTGAACATGCTGGGAGTTCGAAGGTGAATGTAGTGATTGTAGGACAGAAAAGGAAGTCTGTCACTAAGAAGGAAAACTCTAAGTCTAAGGACAAGAACAAGGCTAAAAAACCAAAGACAAACAAACCATGTTGGTCTTGTGGAAGCACAAGCTAACACTGTGCTTGGAACCACTGGTGGCCCTATGGTTAACATGGTTGTTGGTGAGGCTATTGCTTCTGAAACTGACAACGGGTATGTAACACCCTGTGCTTCTTTCCACTTATTCGTCTCATGAATGGTTGATTGATACTGGAGCTAATGTACATATTTGTACTGATATTACTCTATTTGTATCTTGTCAACAGACTCATGCAATGACGGTGACGATGGGGAATGCAAGTGCGGCTCAAGAACTTGGAATAGGAAACGTGGACCTGAAGTTCGCTTTTGTGCGTGTTCTATCCCTCACTAGAGTGCATCATGTTCCTGATATTCGTTGAAATATAATAAGTGGAAGTTGTTTAGTTAAGAATGGTTTTGAAGTTTCATTGATATGTCCCAGTTGTACACCACGAGATTGTAGAAGGGGAGGTTGAATACAATCTCAACAAAATTCTTTTGAATTGATGAGGTCTTGATAGATTGTTATAAGAACGTAAACAAAACAAGATAAGTAGAATATACAACACACGATATAAAAAATCTCAGGTGGGTTGGCTTATCAGCTTGATCCACCTGATGGTTGTATTTGAAGATAATTCTCTGCGTAATAATACACAGCTGCGGTTACAAGGTTTTAGTGTTTACAAGAAAACCTAAAGCTATCAGCCTTGTGATCAGTGTTTTCTTCTCTACTAAAACTATATTGCTCATACAGCTTATTTAAAACTATATGAAGACAAGTAAGTTACATAAAATGTAATGATACATTTTTTATATAACTTGTCACACACACATACTCAAAGTGATTTCCATTTCTGGAATTATCTTGAAAGTCTTCTCTTCTTGATTTGGACAATCCCAGTAGGCTTTGATACAGTTTATGTTTCTTTCTTCCAAAGTGAATAAGTTCTTGAGGTGACTTAGCTTCCAAGCCCACGTGATGCTTTCTGCACAAGATCATTTTGCTTTTGGATCTTTGTCTCTGAAAGTAGCTTTAGTAAAAGTGTTAATCCTTTTTAGAGTCAATAAGCCTTTCTGCTTATTGAGCTGTGCTAGAACTTCCCAGACATAACGGCTGATCTTTATGCATTTGTCGAAATATCCTTTGAGTCTTTCAGTAGGTGTGTAATCATGTTGGAGGTTGCTTTCACTCTTATTGTTGCCCTTGAAGTCAAATAAACAGTGACTGATTTCACCTTTCACTTGGAAGAGTTTGAGCCTTCGAATATCTACAATTTGACTCCTTACTCGTAACATCCTCTGTGTAATTGATCACTGTCTATAAGTCACGGGTTGCAAAGTAATTATGGGTTTGATCTTCATTCGATATGTTTACTTTAGAGAACTCTGTTTTATTAACACGGGATTGAGTTCTCGAACAGATGTATCTTGAGTTCTCGAATGATGACTTCTCGAATAATTCCTCAGAGTTCTTGAATAGTTCCTTGAATAGACTTCTCGAATAGAGTTGCTGTAGACTTCTCGAATAAAGTTGTTGCAGACTTATCGAATAGAGTTGTTACAGACTTCTCGAATAAAACAGTCTGAACTTCTCGAACTATAACTTCTCGAATATAATACTCTGACTTCTCGAACTGGGACTTCTCGAATAAACCCTTTTTGGTAGAGTTCTCGAATGACTTCTCGAACTCATCTTTTCTTGACTTCTCGAATATACTTGCATGGTTATGGCAAACCCCCCTTTTGGTTACGGATATTTTATTGTAGCATGCTGTGGCTTGTTACTTAGATTAAACCCTAACTGTTTGCAATGTTTCATTCACAAGATGTAGCCTTTGTTTATCTGCAATACAGCTGGCTTCCTGATTGGATTATCAGCTTCGGTTCCTTGATTCATTTTCTGCCTTGTGGTATTTGTTATCATCATCTTGAAACATGTATGACTCAACATAATCAACACCATATTGCTGGGTAAAACCTTTTGCTATGAGACGTGCTTTGTAACGTTCGATGCTTCCATCTTTACGTCGCTTAATCCTGTAAATCCACTTATTTTCAATGACATTAGCATATATTAGGAGGTTTGGTAACCAAAGTCCAAGTAGAATTGCTTACCAAGGCTGCCATCTCATCAGACATAGTAGATTTCCACTCATTAATTTTAATAGCCTGAGAAAATAATGATGGTTAATGTTCCTTAAAATTAGTAGAAGGGTTGGATCGAAGAGCAGCTAATGCTTGAGGGTTTTTGGACTTTTGGAATGTTGATGAGCGAAGAGACATAGAGTGTGAGCGCTCCGGTCGTGTAGGTGGCAGGATTTTGGTCAGGTATAGTGATTTCATGTGGAAAATATTGAGTAAAATCAACAAGAAGGTTTAATCCAGGGGAAGTAGAATTATGTACATGTGATGGTATATGGGGTCTGGTCAGAATTGGGTTAGGAGAAAAATGAGTGGACTGATGTGCCAATTGAGAAGCTAAACCTAGATTATTATGTAAAGGAGAGGTGTTAGACAAACCTGTAGTAGGAGGCGTAGTAGGGCTGGATTGCATGTGTAGCTACGGTGTAGAAGGTGGCATCTCACTGGAAGTAGCAGATGAAGGAAGTAAAGCAAAAGGAAATAATTTTTCATTAAACTTCACATGCTTGGCTAGATAAACACGATCAATGGAGATGTCATAACAATTAAATCCAGCATATATGGTTAGGTGCCAAACCAAGATAAACACATTGTTTACTTCTATATGAAAATTTATGAGTGTTGTATGGCCGTAAATAGGGAAAAACTGCACACCCAAAATCTTAGTTTCACTATATTTAGGGGAGTCCTTAAAAGTTTTTCATATGGGGAAACATTAAGTAAAACTTGAGTTGGTAATGAGATGAAGAGTTAACAGCGGAACGAAAAGCATATGTCCAAAAACGAAGTGGTATTTGAGCATGTGCAAGTAAGGTTAGACCAGTGTCAACAATGTGTCCTATTTTTCTTTCAGAAAGACCATTTTGTTCATGCGCATATGGGCATGCAATTCTATGGATGATGCCGGTTTGATTAAAATACTTATGAAGTTTCTGAAATTCACCACCCCAATCCAAATGAAATGCATTAATGGAAACATTAAATTGACGACGCACTAAAGCCTCAAATTCTAAAAATCTAGAGTAAACATCGCTCTTATTTCTGATGCAATAAATCCATATATGTCTAGTAAAATCATCAACAAATAAAATGAAATACCGAAAACCAGAATTAGAAAGGATCGCAGCAGGACCCCAGACATCGGAATGAATTATTTCAAACGGAACTTTGCTCAAATATTCAGCAGAACTAGAAGGTAGTTTTGCCAATTTTCCTAAACGATAAGAAGAACAATCTGAAATGGACTTGAAAGATACACTAAATGTATCTAATTTATTTTTCTTATTTATTGAAGAAACAGTTCGATGATGAGGATGTCCTAACCTAGCATGTCACTCTTCCGGGGAGCAAATCTCAGTAACATGGGCTGATGCTGGCTGAATCGTGGGCAACACATACAATCCATCCTCACTTCGGCCTTGCAACAGAATTTCCTTGTTCACCTGATCCTTAACATAAAATTTAGTTGGCCAAAACTCAAAATAGCAATTATTGTCCTTGGAAAATTTTTCAAAAGATAAAAGAGGGCGAGTAATTTTGGGAACGTGAAACACATTATTAAGTTCAAGCAGTTTATTAAAATTTTGAGATGGACAAAGTGCCTTGCATGTGTGATGAATGGACGCCCCTTGGCCGTTGCCAACTTGAACATGATCCTGACCTTGATATGGTACATAATGTGTTAGGTGAGATGGATCAGCGACTATGTGATGAGTAGCAGTAGAATCAGGATACCAATGTCCATAAGATGCAGGTGAGGAAGGCATGAGAGGTCATGATTGAGGAGGGCCCTGAGCATGTTGGGTATAATACACCATGTTAGCAGAAGGAGAGGGCGGTTGGGGTTGCTTAGATTGATAACGTCTCCTGCACTTATCAGCCGTGTGATTCCTATAACCGCATATTTGACATGGACCAATGTTACGCCGTCCTCCATTTGGACGGAAACCACCACGAGAATGCTGATGTTAAACGTTTCATAATAATTATTAGAGAAGTTTCCATGAGGCTGCATCTGATACGATGGAGTACGAGAATAGGTAGAGACTGTGTTGGCTAATGGTAGCTCCTGGACACTTTTAAGCAAAATTTCATGAGCCACTAATTGACCACGTAGTTCAGCAAAAGAAACTGGTTCAGTTCACTGATTAAGGGCAGTGATAAGCCCATGATATTCAGAACCAATATTGCAGTAGATAATGGTATTAAATTCTGCATCAGAAATCTCCCGACCAGCAGTGGATAATTCATCTGCTAAGGCTTTAGCTCTTTGTAAGTATTCTGAGATATTTAGGTCATTACGACGGAGAGACTGGAGTTCAATGTGTAACTGTAATTGACGATTCTGAGATACAGAACCAAAAGCACGTTCTAGTGCAAGCCATGCAGTACGGGCCATATAACGAGCTGATCCTTTTGGAACCACGTTGTGTATAACGGATTCGTGATAAATATATTAGCATCCGTTGGAGAAGGAAGAGTTTGAGAGGGGGCAGCAGTAGTGCCATTAATGTGTACCATAAGGTTATTATAGTTTAGAAGAAGGCCAAATTGTGTTTTCCAGTGGACATAATTTTTAGGAGAAGATAGTTTGATAGAAAGAGAATGAGAAATGGTGGGAGAGGGTGCAGTAGAAGAACCACTAGGAATGATTAGGGCCATTTGTATGAAAAAAAAATTATGACTTTGATACCATGTAAATGTTTGTAGATAGTTTGTATTGATCTTAAAATTACAATGGAGACAACGTCTCATTATATAGGAAAATTCTACACTGCTAAGTAGCATTATTCACTGCATGAGATTGCTACAGTAAGTCGTAGTCAGCTAGATACAGTTGTAGTACTATTCACTGCATGAGATTGCTATAGTAAGTCATAGTTACTATTCACAGCATGAGAGTGCTACAGTAAGTTAGCTAGCTACAGTAGTTACTATTCATGGCATGTGGTCATGGATGATGTCATAGTAGGTGAAATATTTGACTAGAATATGATACATTATCAGCGTTTACTAATATATACTATTTATCAATTTTTTCCACATACATTTAAACATAAATGATGATCAAGAGAACATTTATATTGATGAATTATTTACATAGTTAAGAGGTAATTATATTAATTTTTGTACCAATTTTATGGATGACCATGATCGATGGCTTAAATTTGGGCCTGCAACTGGGTGCCATGTTGATGGCCTATAGATTTGGTTATATAATTATTTTCATTATCCGAAAATGATGTTGGAGTTTTATAATTCACACATATATATATAGGGTTACTCCAATACAAACCAAATTAAAATACAAACCTACAAACCATGTGAAATCACTAATATATTCACCTAAAATCACTAATACCCACCCCCAAAACACCTCCTGCCCTCTACCCATCCACCCTCACCCATCGCCACCACACCACACCACCTGCCATGCAACGCCACCACCACCTGTCATCGCCTCCATCGACCACCACCAGCCACCACCATCACCACCAAATCTACAAATCATTACTGGTTAACGGTGCTTCGCACCTTCTTGTACGGTGCTTCGTGCCTTTATCATTCTAAAGTTATAAGGAATGACAATCAATGGTAAAGGCAATAGACGATTGACGGGTTTGTCGTGAGCCTTCGACCCTCATGACTACCTAACTCATCTGTTTATTGTCTTAAATGCTTCGCATTTCTATCACAAGTATGAAGGAATCATCACGATTTAATGATGAAGACGGGGCCCCTGCAGGGCCAGAGGTGGTGATGAAGAAATTCGCCAGAAACACTACGCCATAAACGCACATACGCAACCCCCATTTTCAGTTGCGTAAGGCCTGAAAAGCGTTGCGTAAGGTCTTACGCAACGCTTTTGGGGCGTTACCAATACTGGCGTTGCGTAAGACCCCTAACGCAACGCTTTTCCAAGCTATTGCAACAGTTCGAAAAGCATTGCATAAAAGGCCTTATGCAACACCAAAAGCATGTAAACGCAACGCTACAAGGGGTTGCATAAGATGTTTCAGCCATGTCAGCATGCTGACATGTAAGCAATGTGCCACGTCAGCATGCTGACATGTAAGCAGGTGCCACGTCAGCATGATGACGTGTCATTAGTGGGGCCCACAAGTGCCACGTCACAAATGGGGGGCCATGCCACGTCAGCAGTGGGGCCCACAAAGGTGCCACGTCAGCAGTGGGGCCACTATCTAACGCAACGCTATTTGAGTCTAATGCAACACTAAATTTTTTTTAAGCAACACCAATCTTGTCAAATGCAACATTACAACTATGCTACTGCAACAGCAAATAGAGTCAAATGCAACGGTTTTTTATAAAAAATTTGAAATGGCAACTTTGTTCATACATAATACCAACCTGTCCAAAATCCAACACAACTAAATTTCCAAAAACCAACCACAAGGCCATGCTACATCCAACAAAACTACTTAACAATTCTACAAATTCTTACCAACATGTACTAAACCAAGCATATGCACTAATTCTAAGTTCAAAGTACGTCAATTCAAACTTCAAAACTAAGAAATAACCAAGTTATACTACTACTAAAAGCTACAAAATAAAATCCCTAAATTGTGCCAGCTTGAATCTTCAGAGTACCATTGTTGTCTTGATCACTGGAAATCATGGCTTCCATAATTAGTATACCTGCATATAAGCAGTAGTCAGTCACTAAACAAAGATATTGAGTATATAAATAAGCTCTTGAAACATATAGCATATTCCATCATACAGTCTGCATAAGATGACTAATACTATAGGTCATAATTTTCCCTTCTGATTTTTTGTTCTTTTATTTCTCTTTATGTCCTTTTTTAACAGAATTTTGAAAATTAATATTGAATTCCCTGTCAATATAGTAATTAGATATGGGAAACCAGAAATTATTTTCAGGAAACAAGCTATGGTAATAAATACATACAGATCAATGATTAAACTTAATCAGATCGATAAATAATACTATAAATCCAGAAATTTGAAAACTATAGAAAAGTCGTATTATATCTCTCATCTACCAGCTTACAAGTTACAGAAAGCTTATCATATGTCCAAAAATGTACATATAAATTTGTTTCTTTGAAAGTGAATTTCCAATTTTGCACCGCAAGCTTATGTAACAAATTCTTCAACTCACTTATTAATTAATTGAAAAATACTCACCTGCTTTTCGTCCACACTATACTTTTTCAACAGCTACTCTTTATCTTCATTTGTTAGCAACCTAAACTTTGGAATCATCATATGCTTTGTCATATTCACATGTAAGTCGGTAATCTGTAAAAACAGCAAAGCAGGATACATTTTACAAACTGAAAATTAGGAATTCCACAACTATGATGGAAAGAAAGAAGAATACACTAATTCTGAATGTAGTTAGGTATCTTTCCTGTGAAGTTGTTATCACTAATTCGACTGGCATTTGCATTAAGAGAACGATTAGATGTTACACATATATAACAAGGGATAAGGGATTCAGCATAACACCCTTCTTTTCTCGAACCTCCTTATATATTTATTAAAAGAAAAAAGGAATAAAGAATGCATAACCATTTTTAGGATCTTATAAGTCCATCAGAGAAGTCAGTTTGGCAAGTGTGTCCGGCAATGGTCCAGTAAAATAATTTGAAGATAACTAGAGCTACGGCAACACCATGTTTTGTATACTTCTTAAAGAATATGCGTAGGGGAAGTGACTGACCATTGCAATAACTAGACCAGATCTTAATAAAACGCAGAGACCATCAAAGAAAGGTCGTTCCTTAAGATCATGATAATGCTTCTTGGCAAAGTCCTTGGAAGGAACTGTTATTTTGATTGCTACGAGCTTGAAATTTCTGTTCAAAACGTGATATGATTTCTGAAATATGTAAAAGCACATTAATCCAGATGCAAGTGTATCAAAACAAAACCATGTCTACAGAGCTTAACATGATTGGTTAAAGAACCGTCAAGAAGTTAAATTACCACAAATTACGAATAAACTGATTTGTTATGGTAAAGACGAATCAAAATGGTGATTGGATTTAAGAATCACCTGAATATAGAGCACATTCTCTGAATGACGGGCATTAATTAGATAATTAGTGATCCATTTGAGGGAGCCTCGAGCATGATCAATAACTCACCAAACTAAAAAGAAATGCAGCAATTTTAATTTAATCCCAGGAAGCCTGTTCTAATTCTAGTTTCAAGCCTAGGTTGTGCTTAAAAGTAATGGTGGTGTTTGTGTTTTTATTTTGTTCTTTATGATAATGAAAGAGCTAATCATGTATCCAAAGTCTATGAGTATACTCATGTATCTCAAAACTATTAAGCACAATAGCTGACATTCTATGTCATCAATGATTTCCCTGTCAACTTTCCTATATGACTATTCCTCTAAAGAAAGTAATCAACAACACAAAAATTGGTATGTAAATATACCTCTTTTGGAATGTTATCCAAAGTTCTCATTAACTGAATCAATGTACAAATAATTTTGCAAGCAAAACTCCTGCAATCAGCATAAACAGAGATAAGCTACATCAAAAGTAATATTAGCATAAACAAGAGTCACAAATCTGAGATGTAGATGAATAATGCAATCAATTAATGAAGATAACTCATCTGGGTTGGATTAATTTCTGTAAAAGTAGTAATTCTATTGGCCAAAAGCATATAGTCAAATGTTCGGCAATTCATCAAAGCATCTGTCTGCTCTGGCTTACCGACAGAGATACAAACATAACTGCTTAATTCTTTGTAATTGTAATGGCGAATCATCACACCCATTTTGGACAGGTCTTCCTGCAATTGAGTATAAACAATTACAAGTAACTAGCAATGATATTAAAGGAACTTAAAAACAACAGAGAAGCTTCCTGACTAAAAAAAACGAGTGAAAGATAGTAATGCTAAGGAAAGTAGATAAATAGATCTGAGGAAGAGGAGAAGTGTACCTTGGAGAAAAGGAGGAGCAGAGAGAAAAAGAGGAGAGCGCGAAGCAATAGAACCCTCATCGACATAACACCAGGCACTGGCAGCAGATGTGATGTGTTGTTACTACAATTTGCACTTACAGAACAACATGAAATCAACAAGCCCAACTACTTTAGTTGTTCTTAGTTGTTCTTTTAAGATGATTCTACTTTAGGATTCTACATCTCCTCATCTAATTAATTAATTAATTAAGAAAAGAGAAGAGAAGAGAGAAGATTTGTACTAGTGTGGTGGTCTGTAAAGCTGCTACTGCCGCCGCTGGTTTTGAGAGAAGAGAGAAGACTCGTCCTAGGTTTTGCGGTTGCTGTTGTTTTAGATAATTTGAATACAGAACCCTAAAAGAGAGAGAGAGAGAAGAGAGTATTTGGTTCTGAATTGAAAGTCCTAATTTTGTGAGAATTGGGGAAAAGAAGGGTGTTTGGGGGGGAAATTATTTCGTTAAGGGGGAAAACAAGCCGCCCAAAATTTTGGGTTTGGTATCACCTGTGTGTTGTATGTGCTACAATTTCTTAATTCCTTGTTTTGTTTTGAGATATATAAATTTAATTTTGTAATTATCAATTACTAAACTGTAAAATAAAATTAAAATGTGATTTTTTAAAAAATTAAATTTAAACAAAAAATTATAATACGTACGATTTTTTATAAAAAAAATAGATTCATAATTCGGGACAAGACTAGTTAAAAGAAAGGTCGACTTTGACCGGTTTAACCGTTAATTTTTTAAAAAATTGCCACATCACTTAAATCTTTATATCTTTATATCCGTATGATTGCAACGTTGAAAAAATAATTTTAAAAAATATATTCATCATTCAGGACACGACTAGGTAGAATGAAGGTCGACTTTGACCGGTTTGACCATTATAAAACCAAACCAAATAAATCTAGGAAATTTTTAAAAAACCAACACTTCTGCCACGTCAGCAAATGCCACGTCAGCATAGTAACTAGTGCTTTGTTACGGATTATTATTTCTACTTTTTAAAAAATATTTTTGAACGATCCAACCGTACGGATGTCAATATATATCTAATATAATGATATTCCCCAAGTTTCAGAAAATAAAAAATTAATTTGATTGGAGATCTTAGTAGATCCCTACTATTTTCAATACGACTCGTAACAAGTGCTTTGTTACGGATTATTATTTCTATTTTTTAAAAAATATTTTTGAACGATCCAACCATACGGATGTCAATATATATCTAATATAATGATATTCCCCAAGTTTCAGAAAATAAAAAATTAATTTGATTGGAGATCTTAGTAGATCACTACTATTTTCAATATGACTCGTAACTAGTGCTTTGTTACGGATTATTGTTTCTATTTTTTAAAAAATATTTTTGAATGATCCAACCGTACGGATGACAATATATATCTAATATAATGATATTCCCCAAGTTTCAGAAAATAAAAAATTAATTTGATTGGAGATCTTAGTAGATCACTACTATTTTCAATACGACTCGTAACTAGTGCTTTGTTACGGATTATTATTTCTATTTTTAAAAAAATACTTTTGAACGATCCAACCGTACGGATGTCAATATATATCTAATATAATGATATTCCCCAAGTTTCAGAAAATAAAAAATTAATTTGAATGGAGATCTTTGTAAATCACTACTATTTTCAATATGACTCGTAACTAGTGCTTTGTTACGGATTATTATTTCTATTTTTTAAAAAATATTTTTTAACGATCCAACTGTACGGACGTCAATATATATCTAATATAATGATATTCCCCAAGTTTCAGAAAATAAAAATTTAATTTGATTGGAGATCTTAGTAGATCACTACTATTTTCAATATGACTCGTAACTAGTGCTTTGTTACGGATTATTGTTCTATTTTTTAAAAAATATTTTTGAACGATCCAACCGTACGGATGACAATATATATCTAATATAATGATATTCCCCAAGTTTCAGAAAATAAAAAATAAATTTGATTGGAGATCTTAGTAGATCACTACTATTTTCAATACGACTCGTAACTAGTGCTTTGTTACGGATTATTATTTCTATTTTTTTAAAAATATTTTTGAACGATCCAACCGTACGGATGTCAATATATATCTAATATAATGATATTCCCCAAGTTTCAAAAAATAAAAAATTAATTTGATTGGAGATCTTTGTAGATCACTACTATTTTCAATATGACTCGTAACTAGTGCTTTGTTACGGATTATTATTTCTATTTTTTAAAAAATATTTTTGAACGATCCAACCGTACGGATGTCAATATATATCAAATATAATGATATTACACGTCACCCTTGTGGGTCCCACACTGCCACGTCAACAGTAGTGGGTCCCACATCTGCCACGTCATTTTTTTTAAAAAAAAATTTAAATTTATCTAATGCAACACTTCAAACAGCAAATGCAACACTACAGGTATCTAATGCAACGCTTTCTGCCACGTCAGCAAATGTCACGTCAGCAAAGGTGGGCCCCACTTCTGCCACGTCAGCAATTGTGGGTCCCACAATTGCCACGTCAGCATGATGGGCCTCCTGCCACGTCATCCTTGTGGGTCCCACACTACCACGTCAGCAGTTGTGGGGCCCACATCTGCCACGTCATATTTATTTTTAAAAATATGAATATATCTAATGCAACACTTCAAAGAGCAAACGCAACACTATTGGTATCTAATGCAACGTTTTTTGCCACATCAGCAAATGCCACGTCAGCAAAGGTGGACCCCACTTCTGCCACGTCAGCAAATGTGGGTCCCACATGTGCCACGTCAGCAAATGCCACGTCAGCACATGTGGGTCCCACTCCTGCCACGTCACCATTTATAAAAATAAAAAATTATCTAACGCAACGCCATCAGTTAGTGTTGCATAATGTGAAACACTGTGGGTAATACGCAACGCTAATCTATATCTAACGCAACAACAATTCAGCTCAGTTGCAAAAGACCCAAAACTTCTATCTAACGAAACGTTTTCTGTGCAACGCTTTGTAAAAGGGGTTGCGTATGCTCACTTATGGCGTAGTGAAAAGTGAAGAATCAGGCATGTGGTGGTGGCTGAATCTGTGCCTGGTAGCACCGGAGGAACGATCACTATTTCATCAGAAAAGTGAAGAATCAGGCATGTGATTGTACAAATTAGTGATGCATGGTTTGTAGTTCTCATTTTAAAAGTGGTTTGTATTTGATCATTTATATATATACATATATGGGTCTTGCTCAGATGAGAACTCCCACTATTGTGAGATATGAGATCAAATTCTATCGACCAATTTAAATACATTATATTCATCTCTTACCATTCATTTAATATTTTAATATTTTTATTTGTGATCTCACCATCTTCTTTCTAATTCAACCACCCACCACCACGGACGACCACCACCACCTCCGGCGATCACCAGAAAATCACCACCGACAAACATAAAATCACCACCGTCAAACCAGAAATCACCACCGACAAACATAAAATCACCACCGCCAAACCAGAAATCAGAACCAAAAACACAAAAAATACCATTCTGACCACCTATAAACAAAAAATCATCACCGAAAAATGAAAAATCACCACCGAAAAATGAAAACCGGTCAACAAGATCACTACACCACCAACAAATCACTAACTGTAGTCCGAAAATCACCAGAAAACCATATATATATATATATATATAGTAAAAACCTTAAGTTAATAATTTTCTCCCGTCCCAACTTGGGCCAGTTAAAAAATGATCAATTTCGATAAAATAATAACATTTTTTTTTGAAAAATACTATATAAATATATGGTCCCAATAATACTATAAATTAATAAGTTCTTTATAGTCATAAAAATATATGTATTACCCTTTTGTAAAATGTTATTCTAGGGTTCTAAAATTTTGAAACTATATGAAACTCATCCATAACCCTCTTTGTTGCATCCAAAAGTTCGAATATGGTATTTTCATAAAGCATTAAAAAGTTATCAATCAAATTTTTTGATGTCTTAGAGTGTTTCTCTACACGCAAAAGGTTCCCAAAATATTATTTTATCTTTGAGATCATCAAAATATACATGAATTTTTACTAAGAATCACGCTAATACTCACTCAATTTGTAAAACAGTGTATATTGAATTAATTAAATTAAGTATAAAACATAAATTATACAATTCATTCTATTTAAATGTATATAACTGGAAATTGTTTTTCTTTGATGTCAAAAATTCTCTATAAATTAATAATTATTACTTTATCGATTAATTAATACCTCTCTAAATTAATAGAATTCTCTGATCCCGACTATATTAATATATAGAGGTTTTAATGTATGTATGTCCTGATATATATATATATATATATATATATATATATATATATATAGAGAAAAAAGTTCTATGGAGTACTCATTTAATTAGAGTACTTGGAGTCCATATACGTTCTACATTCAAAATATTTTAAAATTTATTATTTTGCAAATCTTGTTATATGAATATCATAATTTCATTGATAATATTGAAAATCATGTATGTTTTGCAATATGTTCATCTTGAAAATCTTTTATGTTTTGCAATCAGAATATATATGTTTTGCAACCCAAATGTGTTTCGCAGAACAATTCGTTTTGCAATATTTTGTTAAAAAACCATACAAAATTTCAAGATTTTTGATGAAATAGTGATATTCATGTAATAAGTTTTGGAAAATAATAAAATTGCAAAATTTTGAATGCAAAATATATATGTACTCCGATTAAATGAGTACTCCACACACACACACACACACACAGATATATATATATATATATATATATATATATATATATGGAGTTACTCAAGAGAAAACTATTTTTTGGAGAAAACCAAGAAACTTTTCTCATCCATTGATTTTATATTAATCTGACGGTTCATGCTATTTTATCAAATATGCTAGAATCTAAAAAAAACCATATAAAAGTAAACCAAATTACTCATTAATGAATGCAGATTTGAAATATTTCCTAAATTCTACTTGCCAATTTTAACAAGATTGTTCATATCTATTTTTCAATAAATTCAAAATCTTTCCATATATAATTGCATGGAATATCTTATCTTTTTTTTAAGGAAATCAAATTTATTTATATTCATGTAATTACTATTAAAGATATGTAACTTAATATAAAAACTTCCTTTGAACACATGTAATTAGAACACATGCAATTAGTAGAACACCTAGTAGAACATGTAATTAGTAGAATAACTAGAACACCTAGCAGAACATATGTAATCTATACTATTATATAAAAGCCGAAACATTAAAAGTTTGGTTCAACGGTACCTATTGAATTTACCTAATTACCCTTACTCAATTACAGATCTACTAACGAATCAATTTCCTTTTTTAGGTTACACATATTATCTTTTCTATTTTCAAGAACTAAATAATTTCCTTTTCCGGGTAAAATACAATATTTTTTATATTTTATCTAACTAAAATTTCTCATTTATTAATCAATTTCCTTTTTCAGTTTAAACATATAACCTTTTCTATTTTTCAATAAATAAATAATTTTCTTTTTCATTTAAAATAGAGTATCTTTTACATTTTATCTAACTAAAATTAAAACAAAATTACTTTTAATTACAAAATATTATTTACTAAAACACAATATTATTTTAAAATAAAATATTATTTTATTTTATATTTATAATAATAAATATTATTTACGGGTTTAATAAAATAACATAATTATATATAATTACTATTAACTAATCAATTACCTTTTTCAGTCAAAACACATTACCTTTTCCCTTTTCTCTAAATAAAATCTTTCATTTTTCAATTAAAATACAAATAAAATAATAATATTATAATACTAATAATTAACTGATTACCTTTTCCGCTAAAATATATCATCTTTTCTATTTTTTCTAATTACATTCCCTTTTTTTCTAGAAATATAACGGGTAGCGTTATTTTTTCATTTTCTAAAAACTATGAACAAATTTATTTCGTAAAAAATTACAATTACTATAAACTAATCAATTACTTTTTCACTTAAATCATGTACGTTACTTTTCTATTTTCTCTAACTAAAATCTCTTTTTTTTCAATTATATCACTGACGGTTCTATTTAATAAAATAAACTAATAATATTATAATCTATATATACTATTATATAAAAACCGAAACAGTAAAAGTTTTGGTACCTATTTTTTGTTACCAGTTTTTTGGTACTTCGTAAATTTACTTATTTATCCTTCATTATAAAGAAAAATAAATACACCTAAAATAAATAATAGCATAATATAATTAATGGTAATTAGTCGATTGCCTTTTTCATATTTACTTTTAGTTGAAGATATTACCTTTTATGAACACCTTAAAATATATACCCACCATAATTTTCAAGAAAAATATAACACCTAAATTAAATAATAACATAATATAATTAATGGTAATTAGCTGATTAACATGATAAAATTAATGGTAATTAGTCGATTGCCGTTTTCACATTAACATAATAAAATTAGTCGATTGTCTTTTTCACATTTACTTTTAGTCGAAAATATTACCTTTTATAAATACCTAAAAACATCAATCAATCATTAATATTTCCTTTCGAATTAAAACACGTTACCATTTTAATTTAAAACAAATCTTATAATCATTATTATATACCCGAAAATATCAAACCATAATTTTCAATAAAAGTATAACACCTAAAATAAATAATAACATAATATAATTAATGGTAATTAGTCGATTGTCTTTTTCACATTAACATAATAAAATTAAAGTTAATTAGTCGATTGCTTTTTCCACATTTAATTTTAGTTGAAGATATTATATTTTATAAATACCTTTCATTTTTTCGAATTAAAACATGTTACCTTTTTAATTTAAAACAAATCTTATAATCATTAATATATACCAAAAAATATAACATCATAATTTTCAAGAAAAATATAGCCCGAAAATATCGCACCATATTTTTCAATTATTAATAAAATACATTAAAAATCATATACGTTTTTTTTAATAAGGAAACATTAGTATAATCCGTAAACATGAGTATATTAAATTATATCAAATTAAAAAAATTATTAAAAATAATGATTATATAAAAATATAATTTTAATATTAAATAAAATTTATAACATATTATAAGAAACTCGTGCATTGCACGGGTTATAAGGTAGTTATAATATTAAAGTTGAAACATTGAAAATTTTATCGGTCTGCTTTAGGTATAGTTATCTTAATTAATAAATAAAAAATAATACAATTAATGTTATGCAGTTATGCAGCTGATTGCCTTTTCTAATTAAAATACGTATTTACACTACTATATTAAAGTTGAAAGATTGAAAGTTTGTATATTTGGTTATCCTAATTATTAAAATAAATAATAAAATCTTATAATTAATGGTAATTAGCCAACTGCCCTTTTCACATATCCTTTTAGTTGAAAATATTACCTTTCATAAACACCTAAAAATATTATCATATTTTTCGATCATTAAAATTTTATTTCAAATTAAAATACATTACCTTTTTAATTTAAAACAAATCTTACAATTATTAATATATACCCAAAAATATCACACCATAACTTATATAATTAATTATAATTAGTCGATTGCCTTTTTTACATTTACTTTTAGTTGAAGATATTAAACTTCATAAACATCTAAAAAGATCAATTGTACCATATATTTCAATCATTAATATTTCATTTCTAATTAAAACACGTTACCTTTTTAATTTACAACAAATCTTACAATATATACCCAAAAATATATTAAAAATCGTTTACGTAGTTTATAAAAAGGAAACATTAATATAATCCGTAAACATGATTATATTAAATTATATCAAACTAAAATTAAAAAATTTATTAAAATTAGAGATTATATAAAAACATAATTATAATATTAAATAAAATTTATAACATAATATAAGAAACTCGTGCATTGCACGGGTTATAAGCTAGTATATATTATAATAAGCAAAAGGGGTATAATTTGTAGACCCTTTTTTTTGGTTATCCCCATTTTTGGTTATCCCTCATTTATCACCGTTACATCAACAACTCAAATAGATCATGACCGTTAGATATAACAATACTAAAAGTTGTTATATGCAGAGGTTCAAGGTTCGATTCCCGCCAATAACATATTCATTTATATTTAATACTAAAAATTATTATATATAAAGATGTAAGGTTCGAATCAATAACATATTTAAATTAATATTTATTATATTATATTATATTATAAATAAATTATAAAAAATTAAAAGTAGCCCGTGCAAAGCACAGGCTATAAGCTAGTTACATATAATTAGTAGAACACCTAATTAGTAGAACACCTAGTAGAACACATGTAATTAGTATAAAACACGAAATTAGTAGAACACCTAGCAAAACACATGTAATTAGTAGAACACTTAGTAGAACACCTAGTAGAACACATGTAATTAGTAGAACACCTAATGTAATTAGTAGAATACTTGTTAGAATTATAATTTTATTATTTCAAAAAATTAATTATATTAAATCTTGTTAAAAAATAATTGAAGAATAAATTTTATTCTAAAAATAATAATAACATATTTATATTCATGTAATTACTATAAAAGATATGTAACTTAATATAAAACCTTCCTTACCTAGAACACCTAATAGAACACCTAGCAGAACACATATAATTACATGTAATTAGTAAAACACCTAATTAGTAGAACACTAGTAGAACACATGTAATTAGTAGAACACAAAAAATTAGTAGAATACTTAGCAGAACACATGTAATTAGTAGAAAATTTAGTAGAACACACATGTAATTAGTAGAACACCAAGTAGAACACCTAATGTAATTAGTTGAATACTTGTTAGAATTATAATTTTATTATTTAGAAAAATTAATTATGTTAAATCTTGTTTAAAAAATAATTGAAGAATAAATTTTGTTATGAAAATAATAGTGACTTATTTAATATAATTCTGATTGAATTTATAGAACATCTTATCGAACACCTACTAGAATATAATTTTAGATAAAGATTGACAACACCTAGTAGAACACCTAATAGAAATCTAATTTTATTATTTAACAATTTTAATTATATTAAATCTTATTAATAATAGTTACAAAATTATCTACAAGAATAAAAAATTAATGAAATATTTGATAGAAACTTTGTAGAAACATTTTATAAATTGAAAATAGGCAACAAGATCTCATTGAAATTAGAGTATATCTTGAATTAAATGCCATTATACAGTTTCCATTATTGAATATTGACTTGAATCTTAAATGTATTTGAATGAGATAATTACCTTATTTGTATTTGTATTTGTCAATATAGTCGGATTCTATATAATAGTAATGAATGGTGTAGATTTAGTTCTCTAAGTTTTCCATCAAATATGGTTTTTCCTAGATTTTTACTCTCTATATATATATATTAAGGATCAAATACAAACTTACAAACTTTTTTTATTCAACACATTTATAACTCGGTTCAACATTGATTATCAAATAATAATTAAAATTTTATTAAGTACACTTAATTTAATTCCTCAATGTCCTTTGGGGTTCACCAATACCCAAATAGAGCATAGAAATATGAAATTTTAGTTAGTTTAATATACGGTGTGTTGAATTCTAGTTAAAAATTTATTGAATAAATATTACATAATTTCCAACTATCTATTGGGTTTACCAATTCCAAATTAGGATATATAATATAAAGAATTATTAATTTGGTACAATTTTCTTATTCATGTAAAATTGTTTTATGTATTTGAATTCAATACAAATATAACTATTGTTTAACAGATGTTGAATTCAAAATATATATATGTCTGTCAGTCTGCAGAACACCCATTATGACAAAAATTCATTTTTTTGTCATAATAGATCATACAATATGCTTTATACTTTTCATTGGAATTTTGATCTTGAACAGTACAAAGTTTAAAAGTTCTAAGTCCTACAATAGATCATGACATAGAGAAGAAAGAAAAAGTGCAAACATCTTTTAAAATAAAAAATAAAAAACTGTAAGGACAAATAGAATAAAAAATGAAGAACTGTAAGGGCAAATAGTCCACAATTGAAGCATAATATCTATTCTCTTGTTGGACTCCAGATGAATCTGTACCTCACCAGAATGAGTTTGCCGTATCTGGATGTTTCCTGTCATCCAAGAGATTACAAGCTTCTCCTTCACGGTTCTGATCTTGAGCTTCTTCCTTTTTCAGACTCCATGGTACTGGGAGTACCGCTACTATATAACAAATAACAATTAACTATACAATTAAAAATAAATATAGAAATTATTAAAATATGTGAAGGAGGATCAACTAAAACAAAGGGAACAATTAGAGTAATATCACTATTATAACAACTAAATATATGACCAAAAATAAATACACAAGTTGATAATTTACAATTTTCTACTAGATCTGCGAATTCACCGATACAAAAATTAAGATAAAAATCTATTACATAACTTACATGTTCAAGATGTTCTTGCTAAGTGGTTTAATCATGATAGATCTTTGGCCACTTGGACCAGAGATCAAGGTGTACTGAATTTTGCAGCTTTTCTTCATTTTGATTTGCCTTTGTGTTTTCTCTAGCGGCTGAAAACCCTAGCAATGTAAAACTTTGTATATATGAGATTTGTTGGGCCACTGGTCTTTTGTTTTTGGTTGAAGTTTGGGCCAAATTCACTTTTTCTTTTTACATTAGTTTCGGCCTGATTAGTCACACATCACATCTTATAACATTCTTTGTTGTAAAGAAATTATAATCTATTTAGATGCCGTTTGGGATTACTTAAAATAATTTACTTTTGACTTAATGGAGGTATTTTTAACTTAATGGAGAAAGTAAAGTTGTTTACTTTAAGTTGAATGAATGTATTTGGGTAATTTTACTTAAAGTTAAATGGAAGTTTAATAATTTTGACTTAAAGTAAAATTTGACTTAAAAATATTTTAAATTCATAATATTTAAACTTTACAAGAATCGTGAAAATAAAAAAAAACAAAAAAAAAACTCCATAAGTCATAAGTCAAAAGTACCTAAATGGAACTTATGACTTAATGGAGTTTTTTAACTTAAAGCCAGCTTAAATCAGTGGTAGGCAAACGGGTCAAAAATTTACTTAAAGCACTTTAATGACTTAAAGTCATATTACCAAACAGGCTCTAAGATGCGACCTTAATTAACTTTGTAAAAATATTTTAATACTAGTTTTATAATATTGATGACATTTTTTAAAGTTTTTTTAACAAATAGAATAATGATAATTACTAATGATATTTTTTGTTTCATATAGAAAATTTGATTAAAAATTTTGAAAAAAAAATAATAATATGAGTATATCACTATTTGATGGATTATGATTAATGTTAGACACAAGTTACTTTAAAATATTGTATAATAAAAGTATTCATATTTGATAATAACATTAAATTAAATGATTTTATTTTTAATATTAGACAATTAATTTTGAAAGAACTTATATTTAAACAATAAAAATTTATTTTTTATTTAATTTATAATAAGTTTATAATATATAAATTTAGAAAACAAAATAAGAAATATGAATATCTGAAAATAATAATATTGAATCTTAGGATTAAAATGTTTACAATTTAGAGAAAAATTTACATGATATGGTTGATCTCATGTAGTAATTGACATCATCCGCTTCATATTTATCTATCTATACTATTATATTAAAACCGAAACATTGAAAGTTTTGGTTTTCTCCTAAGTTTTGGTTTTCACTCTAATTATTTAATTTTAAATTATTTATAATATAAAACAAATCAAATAAATTCCGTTATTGTCTTTAATCCTAAATACAAAGTAGTATTTTATATTTACACCATTACTAATACAGCTAAACTAAACATTAAAAGTTTTGGTACCTGTTTTTTGGTACTTCGTGAATTTACTTATTTACCCTAAAAACAGATCATTAATATTTCCTTTCTAATTAAAACACGTTACCTTTTTAATTAAAACAAATCTTACAATCATTAATATATACCCAAAAATATCACACCATAATTTTCAAGAAAAATATAGCCCGAAAATATCACACCATATTTTTCAATTATTAATAAAATATATTAAAAATTATATACGTTGTTTATAATAAGGAAATATTAGTATAATCCGTAAACATGAGTATATCAAATTATATCAAATTAAAATTAAAAATTTATTAAAAATAATGATTATATAAAAACATAATTGTAATATTAAATAAAATTTATAACATAACATTTAATTTTAGTTGAAAATATTACCTTTTATAAATACCTAAAAATAGATCATTAATATTTTCATTCGAATTAAAACACGTTACCTTTTTAATTTAAAACAAATCTTATAATCATTAATATATACCCACAAATATAACACCGTAATTTTCAAGAAAAATATAGCCCGAAAATATCACACCATATTTTTCAATTATTAATAAAATATATAAAAAATCATATACGTTGTTTATAATAAGGAAACATACAATTCATTATATTTAAATGTATGTAATTGGAATTTTTTTATGTCAAAAATTTTCTATAAATTAATAATTATTAATTTATCGATTAATTAATACATCTCTAAATTAATAGAATTCTCCGGTCCCGACTATATTAATTTATAGAGGTTTTACTGTAGGTATAATTTTCTTATTATATTAAATTTCTTTATTATTAATTATATAACAATCATGATATTTTAATAAAATTGAGATTTATGTTTATAATATTGAATTCAATGAGAATTTTTAAAATACTTTATGTATCCAATATTAACTAAGAAAATAATTGAGAATCACTTTATTATGGTATCAAAAGTCTAGTGAGGAAAAAAAACCTCACCGGAACTTGATTGAGAAAAAAAATATACCCAAGATCGTGGATGTGAGAAAAAATTTACGAAAATTCGTGGATTTAAAAAAGAAAAGAAACTTCTATGAGAGTTTGTGGGGGAGAGAAAAAAAAATGTGAGAGTTCTTGGATGCGGAAGAAAGAAAATTAATGAGAACAAATATGTCGATAAGGCAAAAAGTACACGACAATGATGTGTGTGGTGAATTTGGGGAAGAGATTGTCTCATACCGATTACAACATGTTTTTTGAAGTGAATCATGATAAAAACGATGATGGTGACATTAATACCAATGACGGAGACGAGGAACAGGATGGAGAAGTTGATCACAACGAAGAGGTTGAATGAAATGGGTGATTCTGAAGCGAACAATTCTATTTTTTATTTTGGCAAACTTTTGATCCTACGTATAGGAGGTTTGAGGGGATGTTAAGAAATATTTATAATTAGCTATATTAAAGCCCAAACATGGAAAGTTTTGGTTTTCTCCTAAGTTTTGGTTTTCATTCTAATTATTTAATTTTAAATTATTTATAATATAAAACAAATCAAATAAATTCCGTTATTGTCTTTAATCCTAAATACAAAGTAGCATTTTATATTTACACCATTACTAATACAGCTAAACTAAACATTAAAAGTTTTGGTACCTGTTTTTTGGTACTTCGTGAATTTACTTATTTATCCTAAAAACAGATCATTAATATTTCCTTTCTAATTAAAACACGTTACCTTTTTAATTAAAACAAATCTTACAATCATTAATATATACCCAAAAATATCACACCATAATTTTCAAGAAAAATATAGCCCGAAAATATCACACCATATTTTTCAATTATTAATAAAATGTATTAAAAATCATATACGTTGTTTATAATAAGGAAATATTAGTATAATCCGTAAACATGAGTATATCAAATTATATCAAATTAAAATTAAAAATTTATTAAAAATAATGATTATATAAAAACATAATTGTAATATTAAATCAAATTTATAACATAACATTTAATTTTAGTTGATTATATAAATACATAATTGTAATATTAAATAAAATTTATAACATAACATTTAATTTTAGTTGAAAATATTACCTTTTATAAATACCTAAAAATAGATCATTAATATTTCCATTCGAATTAAAACACGTTACCTTTTTAATTTAAAACAAATCTTATAATCATTAATATATACCCACAAATATAACACCATAATTTTCAAGAAAAATATAGCCCGAAAATATCACACCATATTTTTCAATTATTAATAAAATATATTAAAAATCATATATGTTGTTTATAATAAGGAAACATAAGTATAATCAGTAAACATGAATATATTAAATTATATCAAATTAAAATTAAAAAAATTATTAAAAGTAATAATTATATAAAAATGTAATTGTAATATTAAATCAAATTTATAACATAATATAAGAAACCCGTGCATTGCACGGGTTATAAGGTAGTTATTATATTAAAGTTGAAACATTGAAAATTTTATCGGTTTGGTTTACGTACAGTTATCTTAATTAATAAATAAAAAATAATATAATTAATGTTAAGCAGCCGATTGTCTTTTCTAATTAAAATACGTATCTATACTACTATATTAAAGCAGAAAGATTGAAAGTTTGTCAATTTGGTTATCATAATTATTAAAATAAATAATAAAATCATATAATTAATGGTAATTACCGAACTGCCCATTTCACATATACTTTTAGTTGAAAATATTACCTTTATAAACACCTAAAAACATCAATCATATCATATCTTTCGATCATTAATATTTCATTTGAATTAAAAAAAAACGTTAGCTTTTTAATTTAAAACAAATCTTACGATCACTAATATATACCCAAAAATATCACACCATAATTTTCAAGAAAAAAATAGCAGCTAAAATAAATAATAACATAATATAATTAATGGTAATTAGTCGATTGCATTTTTCACATTTGCTTTTAGTTGAAGATATTACATTTTATAAACATTTAAAAAGATCAATTGTATCATATATTTCAATTATTAATATTTCCTTTCCAATTAAAAACGTTACCTTTTTTATTTACAACAAATCTTACAATATATACCCGAAAATATCACACCATATTTTTCAATTATTGATAAAATATATCAAAAATCGTATACGTTGTTTATAATAAGGAAACATTAATATAATTCGTAAACATGAGTATATTAAATTATATCAAATTAAAATTCAAAAAAATTATTAAAAATAGTGATTATATAAAAACATCCCGTGCATTGCACGGGTTAGAAGCTAGTATTAAGTTATATCTTGACCTTGACAAAATCTTATAAAACATCAACATATTCAAGGAGATTCAGCATTCAATATTTTTGTTGCAAGGTCAACTTTCATATGACAATGGATCAATTTAAATCCCATATGGTCTTCTGTTAGAGATGCCTGTGTGTAACTAGGCATGTCTGTTCTTCTGGGTGAAGTGAAACAAAAGATATAACAAGTTCCTTACCTGTGTTATTGATGCAAAAGAGAAACAATTAAGCAACATGTTTTTTTCCCTTTAAGTGCGCTCTATAAAAAAAAGTAACACTAATTTCTAAACGAATGAGATAAATATCCCTTTATAAAGTTCTTTTTCTATTTTCACTAGTCAGCTTCCATTTCATAACAATATACACTATAAACTTTTTCTTTTGTCACACTGTTAACCTAAAATCTGACTCATGTTATTGGCTTTAATTAGTATTTTGTAACATTTAGTCACAAATACTAATCAATTAGTGATCATTCTATTTTTCTTTTGCCACACTGTTAACCTAAAATCTGGCTCATGTTATTGGCTTTAATTAGTATTTTGTGACATTTAGTCACACATAGTATTAATCATTTAGTGATCATTCTCTTGATAGATGGATACAATTATTATTCAATTTAATATCTAATAGAATTATTAATTGAATTAATTAAAATTTCTAAAAAAGTATTATATAATTTTATTGCTAAATTATTAAATTGATGAATATTAGTTACCTTAAATATCTAATTATTTTGATGTGAATAATGATTATTTAACTAAATATTTTGTCAAATATTCCGTGAATGGATGGATAAAATGGGTGCAAATGATACTTGATGATCACTAACAGACGCAAATGACTTATAAAATTACTTTATATGTCTATTAAGTAGAATAGACGTATAAACATAAACATGTTGTCTATTTGATCTGGTACATGTATGACGTATAAAACTATTTTATGCATTTGACATATTTTGTACTAGTGTTGGCTTGTTGAAAAAAGTTCCTACCCTGTCACCTTAAATTCAAACCCAAACCAATTTGAATGGATGTTTGACACTCTTTCAGTAGCTCCCTCCTTGTACAGTTAACCTCGATAAATGAATATTCGATAAACGAATAACCTCATCAAATAAATAATTTTTTCCAGTTTCGACATAGAGACAGAGTATTTCTTACCTCGATAAATGAATAATCTTGATTAATAAATAAAATTTTCCAATCCCAAATATATTCATTTATCGAAGTTCAACTGTAGTTCCTCCCTCCCATAAGCTTTTCACATTTTCACTTCATCCAATTACACAAATAAAAATATAAATTTGTAGACCATTCAATCGCGAGTCTTAATTGAAAATGAGTCAATCAAACATATGTATAAAGGTATCATTAAAGTTCATTACTTAGATTATGATTTGTTGGTACATATGTGATATACCTATACAATCTTATAATTATGATTTAGTTACTTCACGTGTTTAGAGATTAGACTGGAGTGTTACACTAAGTGCAACTAATTAAGGATATTACATTTTAGGATTGAACATCTTGGAGCTGATCGATGCAAATCACATGAACAAAAGTGCAACTTATATACACTTATATTTTATCCTTTTATGGTATTTTTTATTTTTGATATTTGATATAAATTGTACGAGGATGCAAGTGCAACCTTGTAAAATCATCGGATCAACAAATTTCTCATCTAAATTGTTTAGTATAATCATATATATACAAGCTTCTTATTTGTGAATAGATTAGAATAAAGACGTTATTATTTTCTCAAAAGAAAAAAAAATTACTCAAAATCATATTTTGGCGATGAATACATTTTCAAAATAAATTAGATATGCAAGCTAACACTTTCATATTTTTTGCCATGAAGAAAAATACCTTAAATCATTGTTTAGGAATCATACATATGCAAGCTTCTTACTGGTGAATAGATTAGAATAGAAACGTTATTATTTATACTCAAAACAAAATAAAAAATTCTAAATCATATTTTGGTAATGAAAACACTTTAAAAATAGAGTAACATGTACCTGAGGTTGACCTCAGGTAGTACCCTGAGGTTATAAGTATTTTTAATGTAAATGCAGGAGGGTAGATTAAGTATTTTTAATGTAAATGCAGGAGGGTAGATTAGTAAATTTAGGATGAATAATTTGTATTTACAAACATGCCATTGAATATATATGGGAAAAGGATATAACCTCGGGGAATTACCTGAGGTCCTATCACCAAAAAAATAGGTTAACCATCCACTGAGCAAAATAAACGCGAATCCCAATTCACAAATTCTTTTTCTCCAAATCTAATCCAAAAATCTGTTGGGTTTTAACCCAATATGATTTGGGTTTGGATGATTTAAGATATATATTGGTAAGATAATAATTGTATGTGTAAATAATTATTATATATGGTATGTGTTGATCACTAAGTTGGACTAAGTTGGATAATTAGGTGCCAAAGAATTGTAAGACTTGTATAACAAGTATGGTAAGACTTGTAGAACAAGTATGGTAAGTCTCGGTAACTAAGTTTTGGATGACTATATATACATAGTTATATTGTATTTGTTTGATGAGGAGAATACTTAAGAGACGTGATCTTAGGTACTGTTTGGGAGATGCTTGAGCATTGTTGGCTCAAGTATTGGGTTTGGGATGTTAGATTATTTTTATAATCTAATAATAATTTATGGGCTTACAAATTAAAGACAATTATATTTAATGTTTATTCTATTTGGACTAATTAAGTGGTCTAAAATAAAGGGTCCAATAACATCTTATTCGGTATGGGCTTTGTAATGTGTAATACCCAATAGTAATCTAATTAGAGTTAATGGGGTCTAATTAGAGTACTATATAAAGAACATAATAGGGTCTTGGTTCCCAAGGCTATTCGCAACCTCTACTCCTCTTATTCCCATCAGTTAGAGAGAGATACGGCTAGAGGCGAATCAAGTCTGTGGAAGATCAAGTCCCATAATCCGTATTCATATCTATCGTCATGGAATCAGGTACGCTTCCGTACAACAGTTTTATCGTGTAACCTTGATAATATCGCATAAGATGATTCTGGTTATTTATTTAGATCTAACAATTGGTATCCGAACCTATCTTATGTTGAGTTATTATGGTTGATCATATATATTATATGATTGTTTTTTTTTCTGTATCGATTAATATCTTGATATGATTTTTTTTAATCAAGATGAAGGTAACGATTTTATGCAATCAGTCGAACCATGTCATGTATTGATTTTATATATGCATCAGTCGAACCATGTCATGTGTTGATTTTATGCATGTACCATTTGTCTTGATATGTGCTTGTGATTGTTTAGCATACGGCATATGTTTTGATCATGTTTTTTTCGTAACATGATATGCATGTTCAATTTGTCCAGACATATTTTCTTTAATTTAAAAGACATGTTTTGTTTTGGCAAATTATAGGCATATGACTGGTTTTTTTTTTAAGTCGAATACTTACTATGCGATGCCATGTTAATAGGTTATGTTTTTATTCGATTAACATGTGTGAATGACTGATTCGTTTTGTAACACATATGTGTCTGTTAATGCTAATTTGGTGGCTATTGTATCGAAGAAATTCAATTTTTATTTGGATACGATTTTTTTTAGTTGGAAAATATCATGTGTTTTTAGATATTTTTACAATTAACGGATTTGGGCACATTTTTTTTGAAAAATAATGATTATTTATTTTTGTCCTTTTATTTCGCGAATAAGTGAGTTGAAGCAAAATATTGCCAAAGTGATATTTATGTGTAGATTTATTTATTTTGAAATAATAGGATGTGTATATCTATTATTTATGCGTTATAATAATCGGCCCAAAGGAAGATTATTTAATGGCCAAATAATGGATGTACGTGCGGGAATAAATATGTAATAATTATAAATTTTTCATGTGAGTAATAAACCGGCCCAAAGGAAGGTTATTGCTTGACCGAATTTATTATTAATATTTGATTTCTGCATGGAGAGTACCACTTGCGAGTTAATATTTCTGTCCAGAGACTAAATATTAATGTTGTGCTAGGTATCTTGTTTGAATGGGCCCACACACTATAGTATTTAAATTCATGTATTTTTTGTGTGCTATTATGTATGCATATGACATGAATTTCCATTATGCGAGCTTATATTTTTTTTGTTTGAAATTGCTAGTTAATGCATCTGCTGCTAATATAACTGCCAACATGAACTCCATTCCTGTGCTTAACGGCACAAACTTTAAGAGCTGGAAAGAGAACGTTCTGTTAGTTCTCGGCTGCATGGATTTAGACTATGCTATAAGGAAAGAACAACCTGCTTCCCTTACGGATGAAAGTTCAAATACTGATAAATTGAACTTTGAGAAGTGGGAGCGTTCTAATCGCTTAAGTCTAATGATGATAAAGCGCAGCATTCCTGAAGCATTCAGGGGCGGTATGTCTGATGACTCCGATGAGGTATCTGTTAAGGATTTCCTTGAAGAGCTTGAAAAGCGTTTTGCAAAAAACGAAAAGGCTGAGACAAGTAAGCTTTTGGCTGATCTTGTTCAGATGAGGTATAAAGCTAAAGGAAATATTCGTGAGTACATTATGGAGATGTCTAACATCGCTTCAAAACTTAAGGCACTAAAGCTTGACTTGTCTGATGACTTGCTTGTGCATTTGGTACTCATCTCTCTTCCTGCACAATACGGTCAATTTATAGTGAGTTATAATACTCAGAAGGATAAGTGGACTCTAAATGAGCTCATTTCACATTGTGTGCAAGAGGAAGATAGATTGAAGCGTGAAAAGACTGAAAGTGCTCATGTTGCAACTACCTCAAAGGTTAATCACCGAAAGAGGACTAAAGATAAAGAGACTGCAGTGGGAAAATCACAGCCTAAGAAACAAAAGACTAAAGATCAAGCTATTACTTGTTTCTTTTGTAAGAAATCTGGGCATGTGAAGAAGGATTGTCCCAAGTACGTTGCATGGCGTATAAAGAAAGGTAGATTTTTCACCTTTGTCTGTTCTGAAGTTAATTTGACTTCTGTACCTAGTAATACATGGTGGGTAGATTCTGGTGCTACTACTCACACAAGTATTTCTATGCAGGGTTGCATTTGGAGCCGGAAACCAAGTGATGCTGAAAGATTCATCTATGTGGATGATGGCAATGCAGTTCCAGTTGAAGCTATTGGCACTTTTAGATTGTCTTTTGAGACTGGTCATTTTGTTGAATTAAGAGAGACTTATGTAGTACCGTCATTTAGACGGAATTTGGTTTCTATTTCTGTTTTGGACAAATATGGTTACTCTTGTTCATTTCGAGATAATAAATTTAGTCTATTTCTTAATTCTTCTTTGGTTGCGACCGGTTCTTTGATTGATAATTTATATTTGCTAAATACAATTGCTTCACATAATGAATCCTTGCAAACAACATCAAGAGGTACAAAACGAAAATTATCAAGAGATAATTCTGCTATGTTATGGCATAAGCGCTTAGGACATATCTCTAAAGGGAGACTAGAGAGACTTGTGTCACATGGAATACTTGAATCTCTTGATTATTCAGACCTTAATGTATGCATTGAGTGTATTAAGGGTAAACAGACAAACATAAGGAAATTAAGTGCAAATAGGAGTACTGGTGTCTTACAGTTGATACATACTGATATATGTGGTCCATTCCCTACAGCTTCATGGAATGGTCAACAGTATTTTATCACTTTTATAGACGACTATTCTCGATATGGGTACTTATATTTAATTCATGAAAAGTCACAATCTTTGGACGTGTTTAAAGTCTTCAAAGCCGAAGTTGAAAATCAGCTTCGTGAGAAGATTAAAGCTGTTAAATCTGATCGTGGTGGTGAGTACTATGGTCGATATGACGGATCCGGTGAACAACGTCCTGGACCTTTTGCTAAATTCCTAGAGGAATGCGGAATCGTCCCACAATACACAATGCCTGGGCAACCACGCATGAATGGTGTTGCTGAGAGACGAAACAGAACGCTTAAGGACATGGTAAGAAGTATGATTAGTCACTCTTCTTTACCAGAAGCACTCTGGGGAGATGCACTTAAGACTGCAGCCTACATACTAAATAGAGTACCTAGCAAAGCAGTAGCTAAAACCCCTTATGAATTATGGACTAAGAAACCACTTAGTCTCAATCATTTACATGTGTGGGGTTGTCCAGCTGAGGCAAGGCCTTACAAGCCGCATGAAAATAAACTGGACTCAAGAACTGTTAGTTGCTATTTTGTTGGGTATCCTGAAAAAACAAAGGGTTTCAAGTTTTATGATCCTTTGACAAAGTCCTTTTTCGAAACGGGAAATGCTAGATTTCTTGAGGATGTTGAGTTTGAGGGGGAAGATAAAGTCAGGGATGTTGTATTTGAGGAAGAATCCGTTTCTTTGCCTCATGTAGTTCAAGACAACAATGTGGATATACCTGTTCAGTTTCCTACTCAAAATCAAGATGATGCTCAAGAAGAGCAAACTCAACAAACTCAAGAGGAAGTGCCACTTAGGCGATCCACTAGAGACAGAAGGAGTGCAATTTCGGATGATTATATTGTATTTCTTCAAGAGCATGAGTTTGACATAGGGGTTATGGAAGATGATCCTATCAACTTCCAGCAAGTCAAACAAAGTGCTAATAGTCAAAAGTGGATTGAAGCCATGAATGATGAGATGAAATCCATGAAGGACAATGATGTTTGGGATCTTGTCAAGTTGCCTGAAGGTGCGAAAGCAATTGAATGTAAGTGGATATTTAAAACCAAAAGGGATTCAAATGGCAATATTGAAAGATATAAAGCGCGTCTAGTCGCAAAGGGTTTTACTCAAAGAGAAGGCATTGACTACAAAGAAACTTTCTCTCCAGTATCATCGAAAGATTCTTTTAGGACAATAATGGCACTTGTGGCTCATTTTGATTTAGAGCTACACCAGATGGATGTCAAAACAGCTTTTCTCAATGGTGACATTGACGAAACGATATACATGAAACAACCAGAAAACTTTGAAATTGGTGATACAAAGTCTATGGTTTGTAAACTCAAACGATCCATCAATGGTACAAAGCAAGCTTTCCGTATGTGGAATCGCAAATTTCATCAAACCATTATCTCATACGGTTTTGAGTCCAATGTTGTTGAAAAATGCATATATCACAAGTTCAGTGGGAGTAAATTTATATTCCTTGTGCTTTATGTCGATGATATACTATTGGCTTGCAACGATATAGGCTTATTGCACGAAACCAAAAGATTTCTTGCTTCTCGTTTTGAGATGAAGGATCTTGGTGACGCCTCTTTTGTATTAGGAATTAAGATACATCGAGATCGTTCTCGAGGTATCCTTGGGTTATCACAAAAGAGCTATATCGATAAGGTGCTTGCTAAGTTTGGTATGAAAGATTGTGCACAAATAAGTACTCCTGTTGCTAAAGGAGACAAGTTTAGTCTCAAACAGTGCCCTAAGAATAATTATGAAGGAAAGGAGATGCAGAACATTCCATATGCTTCGGCTATTGGGAGTCTTATGTATGCTCAAGTTTGTACCCGGCCGGATTTGGCATTCATTGTGGGTATGTTAAGTAGATATTCGAGTAACCCTGGAATGGATCATTGGATTGCAATTAAACGGGTTATGAGGTACTTGCAAAGAACAAAAGATTACATGCTCGTTTATCGGAAGTCGGAAAACTTGGAGATCATTGGGTATTCTGATTCTGATCTTGCTGGTTGCGTAGATACAAGAAAATCTACTTCTGGTTATGTTTTCATGTTAGCTGGAGGAGCTATATCTTGGAGAAGTGCTAAACAGACACTTACAGCTCAATCCACCATGGAAGCAGAGTTTATAGCATGTTATGAGGCAACAAATCATGCTATATGGTTGCAGAATTTTGTTACAGGATTGCGGGTTGTAGATGGAATTGAAAGACCATTAAAAGTTTACTGTGACAATCGTTCAGCAACTGAGTTTTCAAATAATAATGGAAGTTCCGCAGCTTCTAGACATATTGATATTAAATATCTAGTTGTCATAGAGAGAGTGCAAAATCAGATAGTGTCTATTGAGCATATAGGAACAAATTTTATGCTAGCAGACCCACTTACTAAAGATTTGACACCAAAGGTCTTTCTTGGGCATACTGCTCATATGGGTGTTGTCTCATTGGAGGATATTCAGTTTTAGTGGGAGTTTTTTTTTTGTTTTGTTCTTGTATTCGGTACTCAGTTTTGATATTGACACTATGGTGATACATTATGTATTTTTGAGTTTCTGCAGAATAAAGTTATTTTCTTTTATTTTATTCTCTCTATTGCTCTATATGAGCTATCTCTTTCAATTGTGGTTTTGACATAAAGTATGAAAGAATAAAGATTGATCTCACTAAGGTATTAAGGACCAATTGGAAATAGGCATGATTGAGATCACATTGCATGTAATTTCCAGTTACACATCCATACTTGATCTATGTCATTGAATATATTTATATGGTGATCATTGAGGATCCAGTTACGACAATGTGACAAAGGTCGCTTTGGTTCCATGTTTGTATATGAGATGTACCAGATTGACTAAGGAAGATGTTTTCTAAAGAATAAACAATTTTGTGCGCACTTATGGTTATTGAATGTAATTGTTGTTTGGAACAATTTGTAGCCCAAGTGGGAGATTGTTAGATTATTTTTATAATCTAATAATAATTTATGGGCTTACAAATTAAAGACAATTATATTTAATGTTTATTCTATTTGGACTAATTAAGTGGTCTAAAATAAAGGGTCCAATAACATCTTATTCGGTATGGGCTTTGTAATGTGTAATACCCAATAGTAATCTAATTAGAGTTAATGGGGTCTAATTAGAGTACTATATAAAGAACATAATAGGGTCTTGGTCCCCAAGGCTATTCGCAACCTCTACTCCTCTTATTCCCATCAGTTAGAGAGAGATACGGCTAGAGGCGAATCAAGTCTGTGGAAGATCAAGTCCCATAATCCGTATTCATATCTATCGTCATGGAATCAGGTACACTTCCGTACTACAGTTTTATCGTGTAACCTTGATAATATCGCATAAGATGATTCTGGTTATTTATTTAGATCTAACATGGGACACCATTGAGGTGTTATTATTTTGATGTATTATTGATAACTGTTTGGATTAATAATACTAGTTGGGGATTGGGTGTTTCCATGTTAAATATTGTTGTGTCTTCTTATTAATTTTACTTTTACTTATTGATTTGATAGAAGTAAAAGTGATACTGGAATAATGTGTGATTGCGTTTTGATGGACCTTGTCAACTAATCGATTGGTGATGTTTGCGCTTTATATTGGTGTTTGTGATTCTCGGATTATCTAATACCTTAACCCTAACAAGTGGTATCAAGAGCCAAGGTTTGGGTTCGTGATGGATGAGGTTGAGGGAAAGTTCGAGGTTCAATTGGAATGGCATTGTACAATGAAGGATTTGCTGACAAGGAGGCTGCTACAGCGGGAAGAGACAAAGTTACGTGCGGTTTGAAGGTTGGCTTGCACCGTGGAAGAGGACATCACAATTATTTCAATGGCTTGATCAACCAAGTGAACTGTTTGGATGATACTACGAATTTTTTCAGGAGGCCGAAGAATTGTGAAAGCAAGGATCGGGTGACTCAACTGATGGAAGGGCACACGTGGTGGTTGATGCACGTTATTTTGTAGATGGATATACTATTATGGTGAAGAACAGTGGTTTGGAGGGTCACTATATGGGTTTTAGCGACACTCAAGATTTGAAGAGTAAGAGGAAGATATTCTTGTTCGAGGGGATGCGTTGGCGAATGGACGTTAATGGCTTGATGGTTACCATTCAATCCAATATGGGTATTGGGTTGAACGGTAGGATTGTTGGGTTTCAACCTAATACGATGTTATGGGCTTGGGTGGTTTAAGATATATATGGGTAAGACAATAATTATATGTGTAGACGATTATTATATATGGTATGTCTTGATCACTAAGTTGGGTAATTAGGTGCCAAGAATTGGAAGACTTGTATAACAAGTATGGTAAGACTTGTAGAACAAGTGTGGTAAGTCTTGGTGGCTAAGTTTTTGATGACTATATATGCATAGTCATATTGTATTTGTTTGATGAGGAGAATACTTAAGAGATGTAGTCTTAGGTATTGTTTGGGAGATGCTTGAGCATTGTTGGCCCAAATATCAGGTTTGGGACACCATTGAGGTGTTCTTATTTTGATGTATTATTGATAACTATTTAGATTAACAATATGAGTTGGGGCGTGGGTGTTTTCACGTCAAATATTGTTATGTGTTCTTATTTTACTTTTACTTATTGATTTAACAGAAGTGGAAGTGATATTTGAATAATGTGTGATCACGCTTTGGTGGATCTTGTCAACTAATCGATTAGTTACGTGTGTGCTTTATATTGGTGGTTTGTAAATCTCTGATTGTGTATAGTCCCCTAACCTAACATAATCAATCAAAAATATCTCCAAATCCAATTTCATTCTAAAACAAGAATCGAATCATACCGTATCCAAATCTAACCAATAAATTTTATCTAGTTTAACCATAAACTTTTAGTCAAATTTAATAATAAACCAAAACCAAGATCTAGTCCAAATTATAATCTCAAAACCAATTTATGATCTTAAACCAGTAGAGAGAAAAGAGATAAGAAAGGATTACGAAACAATTCAACGACCTAAAAAGATAGGGAGAAAAAGATGGAATACGGAGCGTACGAAAAAGAAGAAATATAAATGTGCCAAAGGCTACTCCCATCAAAAGGGCAAGATAAGGAAAAGAAGGAAAATAATTTAACAGATGAGCGAATATCACTAGAGAGAGTTCCAACCAAAACATGGAACCAGCAGAAATAACCCCAACCAAAATCATGATTAAAAATCAAAATCAATTTTTATCGAAGAAAAGTCCAACCAATATAAAGAAGAAATTACGAGAAAAGGAAAGAAAATGGTAGCTAAATTTGTATCCAAAAGAACCAAAGTACTTATCTCAAATGATTTGGAAAAAAAAGTCACGATCGAAAACTAAAATCAATATTATCTAAGAAAAACAACATAACCAGTGTGGAGAAGAAGACGAGAAGAAACACATATTTTAATCCAAAACTTTATCTCGAATACAATAGAATGAAGGTTTATATGGCCAATAACTAAATAATAATAAAGAAAATTATTCTTATAAGAAAACTATTAAAATAATATAACAATCAACTAATTTGCTAATATTACATATTTTGCCAATTGTCAAATGTGGAGGTCTGTAAATCAAGGGGATTTGGAGCAACCCTTGTTTAGCTCCCAAAAGATCAAAACTTGGTTGTAGATCTAAAATAATCAACATCTTTGAACATATATATATATATATATATATATATATATATATATATATATATATATATATATTGGTATCCTATATTTTGTAAGAAATCCACTTCAGAGGGAGATTGAGGATTTATCTTGGGTAAAATATAGGTAAAGAAAATCAACATAATCTCATTTATCTGTTAGAAATAGATATTTGGCTTCCTTTGTTCATTTTTACTTTTATAAATTGAAATACTGAGGAAGACAATAGGTACTTTGAGGCATTATTATATTTGACAATTAAGATAGCACATATCATTTCTAACATAGCTTAAATATAGTATATTAAGAATAATATTAACATTAGTTGAGTTGGAGTTCTTGGTTGATCATAAGTTATTAAAACTAAGATATGGTTTTCCATTGGCTTGTCGAAAAGGTTCCTACCTTGTCAGCGTAAATTCAACCCAAACCAATTTAAATGGATCTTTGGCACTTTTTAATAGCTCCCTCCTTGAAATTCCTCTCTTACATAAGTTTTTTACATCTTCACTTCACCACAACTACACAAACGAAAACAAAATTTTTTTAGACCATCCTGATTTACTCCCGAGTCATAACTGAAAATGTGTCAATCGAACATATATAATAAATGTGTTATTAAAGTACACAACTTAAATCATGATTTGTTGGTACATACATGAAATACTCCTATATAATCTTATATTATGAATTAGTTACTTTACATGTAGAGATTGGATTGAACTGTTACACTATGTATAATTGAGGATATTAGATTTTAGGATAGAACATCACACCTAGGGCTGATTATTCGGTTATAACCGAACTGAAATAACCAAAATACTGAATAAGCCAAAAATCATAACCGAATTAAGAATCGAAATAATTTCGGTTATTTTACCGTACCGAATTTAATATTTCAGTTAAAACCAAATATCGAAATAAAAAACTTAATTGATATAAATATATATTTAATATAAAAATATATGATATAAATATATATAATAATTTATATATATTATATATATTATAATTTATATATATATATATAGGTTTTTGCTTAAATGAGAACCCCCAATTAAAATGAGAACTGAGATCTAATCTCAGCCCTCTATCCTTTTTTAATTCTTTTAATCCTAACCGTACAATTTACTTCTCCCATCTCCATCACACCCACCTACCCCAAATCATTTCTCTCTCCCCCAATTTTAACGTCTCCCATGTTATACACACACAATTTATCTCTAATTCTCTCTGCAACAAAAATACACACATTGACTCACCTGCCTCCACCCGTTATACCCACCCGTCGTCGCTGCCATCACCACCGCCGCCCCACAACCTGCTACCACTCACGCCTTTTGTCGTCATCTCCTGCCTCCACCAACACCTCCCCATCCCAACCTTGGATCTAATTTACATCGAGCTTTTAATTTTCACGATTTTAAAATTGGCGAGCGATCGAACGACGTCGTTTTGATTTTAATTTCATCGTTTTGATTCAACGCTTGGTTTGTTATCTGATATTTCTAATTTTAATTACAACGATTTGTTAATTGCGATGGTGGTGTAGTGGCTTTCATGGCGGTGTGATGGTGGTGGAGGTAGTGATGGTGAGCAGTGATTAGTGGTGAAGGTGGTGATTAACGGTGGTAGCAGTGAAGTGGGTGTTAGAATCTGGTGATTTTATTTTTGGTAGTGGTATTTGTCATGGCAGTGTGATATTGGTGGAGGCGTGGTGGCAGTGATTAGTCGTGATGGTGGTGATAAGTTGTGGCGTGATGGTGGTGATAAGTGGTGGCGTGATGGTGGTTTTCTGGTTTTCTTTTTTAATTGGATTCTGGGTAAGTAAGAAAAATGACAATATTTCAGTACTTCTTGAATTGTATGATTCTGATGTTTGGCCCATACACACTGTATACTACTCAGTGACTCCCTTGTAATTTGATCGTCATATTCAGATCTTGTATTTAAAGTTATGTTTAGTCTGTATAATTAGTCTTTTGGTTGTAATACTTATGGTACCTGGTAAGATTATTTTGTGGTTTTTGGTTTTGGTGGTGGTGATTATTGTATACAGGGGTGATTTTTGGGTGGTGGTTTAGGGTAGGTTTTCATTTTTCGGTGGTAATTTTTCATTTTTCGGTGGTGATTTTTTGTTTACAAGTGGTCAGAGTGGTGATTTTTGTGTTTCTGGTAGTGATTTTTCGTTTTCCGGTGGTGATTTTATATTTGTCGGTGGTGATTTTTATGTTTTTTGTGGTGATTTCTGGTTTGGCGGTGGTGATTTTATGTTTGTCGGTGGTGATTTTCTGGTGGTCGCCGGAGATGGTGGTGGTCGCTAGTGGTGATTGCCGGTAGTGGTGGGTGATTTAATTAGAAAGAAGATGATGAAATTTCAAAATATTAAAATATTAAAATTTAAATTGAATGGTAAAAGATGAATATAATGTATTTAAATTAGTGGCTAAGATTAAATCTCATATCTCACCATAAATGGGGTTCTCACCTAAGCAAGACTATATACATATATATATATATATAGGTTTTTGCTCAAGTGAGAACCAATTATTTTGGTGAGATGTGAGATCTAATCTCAACCATTCAAATATATCTTATTTCAATTAATCTCAGCCGCACAAAATCTACAGCCAAAACGGACAAAGATTACGCGCATTGATTTTATTCTGTTTCATTCTGTTAGACCTCTCTCTCCTCTCTCTCTCTCTCTGCTCTTCTCTCTATCTCCATGTCTCTCTCTTTCTCTCTATTGTCTCTCAATATGAATTATAATCGATAAACTTGCTTTAGTTTGGAGTATTCATCGGAGATTTGACGGACGAATCTCATCGGATTTTTCACTGTAAATTCAATCTGAATTCAAAATTTGCGCTTTTTCATCATGATTACTGAGGATTTATTGAAGATTAGCTCAAATCAAGGTAAAGCAGTCAATTTTGTTAATATCTGTATTCGTACTACAAATTTTACTAATTTGATTGTTGCGTATTTTAATTCGATTCAGTTTTGTACTCAACGATGTTGATTTTTTGTTGAAGTTAGTGATTTTGTTGATTATACATTTATTTGTACTTTTTAATTTCACACGAGTTCGTAAATAAATTCGTAAACAAACTGTATTATACTACTATGTGGTGATTTTTACTGTAAGTTAGTGATTTTCTGTATTTCATATGAATTATGTATATTTTTAGATGTTCTGTTGTTGTACTTGTTGATTTTTTTATGTAGTTTAGTGATTTTATGTATTTTGCAGTTATTTAGGTTGATTTAGGTATTTTTGGTGTCATTATGTTGACTTCCTAAACTCTCCTGTAACTAAGTATTTGTTTTTATTTTTTATAGTTACTTATGTTTATGTAACATAAATGATAAACGACTTTTTGAATGAGGAATATAAATGTTTAAGTGATAAACATAAGTGTAACTAAGTATTTCGATTGCTTGTCGTTTCCTGAACCAATTCTATATTACAGTTATTTACTTTTGTTCTTAGTGATTTTCTGTACATTTAAGTAATCTGTTTTGTATGATCTTCTTGTAGTTGTCAGTTGTGGCGAAGATATTTCCGAAGTGAGTAACAGTTTCTGTTTGAATGAGGATGAAGAATTTGATTCTGGTTATACGGTTAGTCCGGGTGGTCATAAGTACTATGTTCCTTCTGTTGAAGACAATGTAAAACCGTTTATTAGGCAATCTTTTCAATCTTTGGAATCTGGTATTAGTTTTTATAAGAAGTATGGAGTGTTGAGTGGTTTTAATGTACGTCGTAGTGCGGAGAAAACACATTCCGATGGTACAATAATAAGTAAGTACCTGGTATGTAATAGATCTGGTTATAGTGAAGTTAAGATTACTACTTCACAGGATAAAGTAGGTAAATCAGGTAAGCGGAAGAGAACAATGTCGGGCAGATGTGGTTGTGAGGCGAAGTTGGTGTTAAAGTTTGCTCCAGGAAATGTATATTTTGTTTTTAATTTCATTGAAGCGCATAATCATCCGTTGGTTCCTGAAGATTGTAGGCATTTTTTGAAAGATAATCGTCAAATGTCGACATGTTGTATGAAATTTGTCTTTGATGCTAGTAAAGTAAACATTGGAACAAGCAAGTCATTTAGAATGATGAAAGAGATGGTTCAGGGTTATGAAAATGTTGGAGCTACATCAACAGAATTTAGGAATTTTGATCGAGATTTGAAAGCCTACGTTGGTGTAGCTGATGCTCAAATGATTATTGAGAAATTCAAGGTTAAACAAGAAACAAATCCTTCTTTTTTCTATGACTATGATGTCGACTCTGCTGGTAATCTTACAAAGCTTTTCTGGGCTGATTCGATTGCGAGAAGAAATTATGAGCTATATGGAGATGCTGTTTCTTTTGATCCCACATTTAATACCAACAAGTGAGTAGGATTCATCTAAGTTTGTTTTTTATTTTATTTTTTGCATTGCACATTGTTTTATTTGTGAACTGTTGATTTGTTTTATAACTGGTGATTTTATGCCTTAACTGGTGATTCTAACAATCTACTATGATGTAATCATTTCTTTGTGTTAGGTACAATATGGTTTTTGCCCCATTTACTGGTGTGGATAAACACAATAAATGTGTCACATTTGCATCTACTCTTCTTTCAAAAGAAGATGTGACACATTTTACTTGGGCGTTTGAAGCATTCCTAAAAGCTATGGGTCGAAATCCGGTGTATATAGTGACCGATCAGTGTCCATCTATGAAACAAGCTATACCCAACTGTTTTAAAGCAACAACTGAATTCCCTGCTTCTAGGCACCGTCTGTGCATGTGGCACATCACAGAAAAGTTTCCTGCCAAGGTATAGTTTCCTATGATTTTGGTTTAAAATCAGTTCAGGAGGACCCTAAGATATAAACGTCAAAAATTTATCTCTAAAAGAATTCGACAACTTTGGGGTAGTTAAGCGTAGGTTTTGGTGCCACTTCTGGTCAGACAATCTAGGCCTTTTGGATGAACTAGTACCTGAGTTGGCGGAACTGGCCAATACATAGACAAATTTGTCCCACACATACCATTATTTGATTGTGAATTCTGATATAGCAGCTATATTCCTGAGATTAATACACGAAGTTAAGAAGGCATTTTATGTGAATTTCTGGGTTTTGAATTAGTTATCAGAGTTTATAGTCGGGGTTAGGTGGGAACTTGAGTTGGGCTGGTTGTTTGATGATTTTTACTGATTTGTTAGTTTAAGATGTTTTTGGTGATTAGTTTAATTAATGTTAATGATACATAAATGTTCTTATATGTCATTCTTCTAGTCTTCCTGCCAAGTTTTACTTAATGTTTCTGCTAAGTGTTTTTTTTTCACAATTTTTAGCTCGGCCACTTCTTGTTCAAAGAAACAGACTTTATGGAGAAGATTAAAAAGTACATATGGTCTTCATCTATAGATCCAGAAGAGTTTGAGGAGGGCTGGAATTCAGTAATGAACGAATTTAAGTTGGAAAAACATGCTTGGTTATCACAAATGTATGATATGAGGGAGTCATGGATCCCTGCATACTTTCGTGATAAACCAATGTATGGGTTGATTCGGACGACTTCGAGATCTGAAAGTGAAAACTTTTTTTTTAGCCAGTTCCATCAAAGTGGTAGTACTTTGTCCGAGTTTTACATTAGGTTTGAAAGCGCAATGGATAAGCAACGTAATGAAACAAAAAGGCTAAATCATGAGTGTACTTCTGCGAAACCAGCTACTATTTCTAAATGCTTTCTTGAGGACGATGCTGCAGAATTGTACACACGTGCAATTTTTTACAAGGTGCAAGAAGAAATTGTGGCAGCTCGTGACGATATGCGAATTCAGACTATTGGCCCAGAGATAAATGGTATCAAGTGTTACGAAATGAGAGATGTCAAAATGAAAGATAGGGTCTTTAAGGTAATTCTAATATTTTCTGCAAAGTTTTTTTGCTAATCTGTTAAAGTAGGTATGTTAATGCAAGTGAATTTTGTTAATGTTTTTAACTTCAATTTGGGCCAAAAGGCCAAAAGGTGGTACTTGTACTGGTGATTAGAAATATTTTTATACTTAATCACTAAACTGTTCTTGGACCAGAAAAAGGTTATAAAATGATCATTAGATTAAATGCATTCTGATTTGTTACATGCAGTTTTAACAATGATATAAAATTTTAATTTATTCTTTTTTGTTCTAGGTTGAGGTGAGTAAAACACATGCTACCTGTTCTTGTAAGAAATTTCTTATGTGTGGCCTTTTATGTCGACACGCATTTTGTGCACTTAATCACTTTGAAGTGAATAAGATACCAAGGCGTCTTGTTCTCAATCGCTGGATGAAGAATGCAGAAAATAAGGCTTCATCGCAAATGTTTGCTGTCTCCAATGAAATTCAGAATATGGATGCTGTGTCCGTAGAATTGACAAGTTTATGGTTCGGTTTTCATAAATGTGTGACTAAAGCAGGAAGTGATCTTCCTAAACTGAAGTTTGTCACTAAAACAATTAAAGATTTAGATTGTGCTCTGGGTGATGATGGTGTTGTTTTTAGTAAGATAGATTTTTTTGGGAATATTATAGGTAAGCAACCAAGTGGGGAAATTACTATTCATCCACCTGTGCAGTGTAAGAACAAAGGTTCTGGCTTGAAGCGGCTTGTTAGTGAAAGGGAAAAAGCCATAACCAAAGCCCATAAAAAGAAAAGAGAATGCACACTATGTAAATCTGTTGTACATGATAAAAGAACTTGTCCGGAAAAGGATCAAGTTGAGGCTGTGCGAAAGGATCAAGTTGTGGCTGAAGGAGCAAAGAATGACTCAGAGGCAGCTTGTCTGAAAAAGAATCAAGTTGTTGCTGTTGAAGCAGAAAATGAGTCTGGAACAGCTTTAAGTGTTTGAAGAAATGTAAAATACACTACTAGTAGATACATTTTTTGATATCATGTACTTTTTCCTAGTTTGGACAGTATTGAATTTTATTTTAAATGATTTGTCTTTATAGCTTGGTTTTTTGTTTCTTGATTAGTTGGTGAATTTACAAATTTTTCATGCAAGATCAAGTTGGTGATTTTTTTTGTAAACTGTGGTGATTTTCTCAACTGTTTCAGTGAAATGTACTTTTTCTTGTTTGGACAGTATTGAATTTTATTTTAAATGATTTGTCTTTATAGCTTTGTTGTTTGTTTCTGATTAGTTGGTAAATGTACAAATTTATCATTCAAGATCTAGTTGGTGATCTTTTTGTTAAATTGTAGTGATTTTCTCAACTGTTTTAGTTAAGTACATATCTTTAACTACTTTGGTCAATAGTTTCCCAGGGCTATAACAAAGTATTTAGTAGCGTTTTCAACAAATAAAAAAAGTAACAAACTCTTAAGTAACGTTTTAACCAAAAAAAAAAAGATAAATGCTAAATGGAATAGTGTTTTTAGTAAAAAAAAAGTAGTGATTTTATTAGAACAAAGTGGTGATTTTTACTTGTATACTGGTGGTTTTTTACTTGTATACTGGTGATTTTATTAATTTCTTTCTGAGTGGTGATGTTAAACAACATTAAAAACTATCCCATATAAAATTAATTGTAAAAGTAGTCAAGCATAAATTCAAGAAGAAGAAATTAATTTTTCACTGCATAGTGATTGAAACTGTTAACATCCCATAGGTAATCCATAAAAGAGCATAAACTGTTAACATAAACCGACCATGACAATGTTGTACCTTTGTCTAAAACAATTAAGTACCAAAATTCTTTTTAAAAAACAATGCGACAAAATCGAACATTTCAATGAACATCTGGAAACAAAATCTTTCCTTGCATCTTCTTTCTTCCAACAACATGAACAGTCTTCCCTTGACTTGCAGCAACCACCAAGTTCATCACTTTCTCTGACGCCATTTTGTTGTATAAAATCTTTGCTTCCCCAAGGATTTGCTGTCTCTTTTCATTTAGAGTAGAAACTAGAATAGCATGGCAGTACTTTGCACGTAGCTTTTCTAACTGCCCTATTTGGCCATTCTATGTACAAAAATAAATTGAATCTTAATGACACGACAATATTTCGAAATGCAGTAAATATCTATACGTAATAAAATTTAACTTACAGCTTCATTTTTTAGATCAGATATCCAATGCTTTGCATCGCCCTTATAAGTCTCCATATGTCTCATTAAGAAGATCCCGCAATCCTTGAAATTTGATAGGGTTTGCCAAGGCATTGACACATACGAAGGTCTTTTGTCTTTCAAGGAGGTTGCCAAGAACTCATAGTTGTTTTCCATCAAGTACTTCACAAAGTGTCCGTGCTACAGTTTTACAAATAATTTAAAATTTTATTTATGGTTTCATAATCAGAGAACAACACAAATTACAGTGGTGATTTTTTCCTAAATTTAGTGCAAGTGCAAAATTAAAACATATGACTACAAATTTATAGTGGTGATTTTAAATTTAAAAACATATGTACCTTCTTGGCAATCTCTGTTCTTTCCTCTATTTTCTGTTTTCCTCTTCTTTCAATTTTTTCATCTACATTTGACTGATAGACGTAACATGTTATTATTATATCATGACTACAAATGTGAGTCTATAAAGTGATACAAGTAAATTACCTTTATGGCCAATTTTCTTTTTCCTTTCATTTGAGCTTCTTTGTTAATCACTCGCTGTGGCTCAGGCACATCGTCATCAGTTTCCTAAAATGAATAATGAAGGCACAAATTAAAGATGATTATTTTTGTAGAAGAGTCTCTGTATTTTCAAAATGTGAGTTATATACCTCATCAACCAGTCTTAAATTGCCCTGCCTTTTGTCATTTTTGTTTTTTCCCTTTGGTTTCTTTTTACCATCTTTCTCCTGTATAAAACATTTTAATAGTAGTTAAAACAAGCAGTTAAAAGTAAAAAAACATCAATGCAATTTCAGTTTAGTGTTTTTATGTTATTACTTTACCTCAACTATAAGCTTTCTTTTAACCTTTCTGGATTCAAATGTACCATCCAATCTTTTTTTCTTGGTTTTCGACCATGGTGCTGGACTTACAAAATCATCATCAGAATTATTTTCTATACCAGCAATAATCACCTCCCCGGCTTCATTTTCTATACCAGAATCTCCAACAACATTTTTTTCAACATTATTACCTTTTACACTCATTTGAAAATCATCATCTTCCAAATTGATGTGAACTGGTCCATCAATCGGTCTCTTCAGATTTTGTAGTATAAGACGTGAGCTACGGCGTCTTGTACTTCCTAAAATATTAAGTTTACTAATTCAGTATAGAAAATGTAATTGCCATATAGCAAATGTCTTCACTGAATAAGAATGCACAATATTCCTCACTATAAAACATTACTCTTACACTCTAAAAAAGTTAGAAATAAATTGACTACAAACAAGAACTGACTACAAAACTTTTATATAAAATCATCAGTTAAGCAAAAATTCACCACAAATTAATTATAACAAACTATGTACAGAAGAACAAATTTAAGAAAAATATAAAACTCACCACAAACTACAAAATTACCAGAAAAATATAAAAATCACACTAAACTGTTTAAAATCACCACAAATTACACAGAACAATGACAACATCCTAAATAAGAGAAAAATAAGCAGAATACTTATAAAATCATCACAAAATTAAGAAAATCACTACAAGTATAACAAAATCACCACAGGCGTATACTAATCACACAAAATCACAAATATAATGATCACAACTATACTAATCACCACAGACATATACTAATCACCACAGACATATACTAATCACCACAGACATATACGACATCAACACAAAATCACAAATATAAGTTAAATAATACATACCTTGCGTTTCTAAATCCATTATTTCTTCAAAAAACAGTTAAAAATCACTTCGAAACCTAGAAATCAATACATGCACAAATCAGTTAGAAAAAAAAAACGATAGTGATTTATTTTCGAAAATGTAAGTGATTAATACCTCAATAGCAGTTGCCGGATGAAGAATCGAAGAAGATTTTGCTAAAATGAGTCGTTATCGCCGGTGATTTTGATAAAATCGGAGATGGTATTGGGAGCTGTGAGAGAGAAAGGGGAAATTAATATGTCTGAGAAGTTTGTTAGATTTTTATTAGTGCGTAACTGTGTATAGGTGGGCGGTGGTTTTACTGTGTATAGTTGCCCCTGAAGTTCGTTTTATTCACAAAAATGCCACCGATCAAAATTATAATTTTGGCAGATTTATTTATAAAATGGATGGATGTGATTGGTTCTCATATCTCATGATAAATATGGGTTCTCATTGGAGCGCGACTCTATATATATATATATATGAAAACCAAATTTAATATTGTTTTACATATATGATATAAATATACTTTATATATAATAATTTTATTTTTTTAACATATTTCAGTTAATTCGGGTTTTCGGTTAATTCGATAAAAAATCAAAAAAACCGGAAAACCAAAATACACAAAAATCATAACCGAATTAAAATCAAATTATTTCGATTCGGTTAATCGAAATGAATTATTTCGGTATTCGGTTAACCTGCTCAGCCCCCTATGAGCTGATGCAAATCACATAAACAAAAGTGCAACTTATATACACTAATGTTTTATCCTACTATTGTATTTTTTATCTATGATATTTGATATGATTTGTACAAGAATTCAAATACAACCTTGTATTTAGGAATCACATATATACAAGCTTCTTATTTGGAGTAGCTCAACGTACATGTTGGGATTAATCTAAATTCACATATGTTTAGTTATTTATTTAGATAATGTTTTTTGTTTAAATTAAGTTAGGAGAGTAGTTTTGAATTAGTTTTAGAGTAGTGGAGACATTCTAGGAGATAGTTCTTATATATATATTAACGTTTGGAGTTTGTTTTGGTAGTCGTGGGTGTGTAGCTGGTTTGTAGCTTCCACTCTCTTGTGTTTAAGCCTATATATTAGGTCTGTAAGCGTTCTTGTGTTAGTACCACAGAACCATTTTTGTTTTCTCAGTTTAAAATATAAAAACGAGCTTGTCTTAGTTGCTTGTCTTTGTACATATATCGGTTTACTGTGGTCTGATTTGCAACAGTGGTATCAGAGCTCCCCAGGTTCGAAGGTCCTGTGTATGCCAAAGTATCAACCACGACACACATCAGAATCCATGGAGACGCCAAGAACAAAGGAAGGTGTTGTGGTCGTGAACTATCCTATGCTAACCAACAGCAACTACACTGCCTGGTCCCTAAAAATGAAGGTCTTCATGAAGGCACAAGGTGTTTGGGGCTCTATTGAACAGAAAAGTCCCAGGGCTGCAGTCGATGAAAGGACTGTGCAGATGGCTTTTGTAGCCATTTATCATGGTGTGCATGAGGATGTGTTGTTGGCCATTGCAAAAAAGGAAACAGCAAAGGAGGCTTGGGAGGCAATCAAGACAATGTGTATGGGGGTGGAACGAGTACAGGAGGCTAGAGTGCAGACATTAAAGGGCGAATTCGAGTCTCTCATGATGAAAGACTCATAGAAGATAGAAGATTTCTGTTTGAAACTAAGTGGCATTGTGACTAACATTCGAGTTCTTGGAGAAGCTATGGAAGAATCCAGTGTTGTGCGAAAAATTCTACGTGCTGTACCTGATAAGTTCCTCCAAATAGCTTCAAACATTGAACAATTTGGAGATGTTAAAGCCATGTCAGTTGAAGAACTGGTGGGACGTCTCAAGGCCCATGAAGAAAGAATGAAAGGTAGGAGTGAGCAAAGTGAGCAACAACAGCTTCTTCTTGCTCAGAAATGGAAGGGAAAACCTGACAAGAGCAAGATCAAATGTTTCAATTGCAACGTCTATGGTTACTATGCCTCAGAATGTGACAAACCTCGACGAAAGAAGGAACACAATCATGAAGCAAATCTTGTACAGTTTCATGATGACGAACCAGCCTTGTTGTAAAGGCCATATGGGCCAACGAAAAACAAGCCATACGGGTTTGTGAATATTAGCCAAAAGGGCTAAGAACTGAATGCCATACGGGCAGAAATAAATGAGGTTGCCATATGGGCAGGAAATAAGTTGCAAAATGGGCAAACCAGGAAGCCATACGGGCTGAGATCAGTTGTGCCAGAGGGGCACAGAAAGGCCACATGCGCTGGATCAAACAGGTTGCCAGACAGACATGAAGGAGCCATACAGGCTGTTTCAAACGATGCAAGTCATACGGGCTGTTGAGTAATCGTTAGATGAATTTAAATTAAGGGGGAGATTGTTGGGATTAATCTAAATTCACATATGTTTAGTTATTTATTTAGATAATGTTTTGTGTTTAAATTAAGTCAGGAGAGTTGTTTTGAATAAGTCTTAGAGTAGTGGAGACATTCTAGGAGATAGTTGTTATATTTATATTAACGTTAGGAGTTTGTTTTGGTAGTCGTGGGTGAGTAGCTGGTTTGTAGCTTCCACTCTCTTGTGTTTAAGCCTATATATTAGGTCTATAAGCGTTCTTGTGTTAGTACCACAGAACTATTTTTGTTTTCTCAGTTTATAATATAAAAACGAGCTTGTCTTAGTTGCTTGTCTTTGTACATATATCGGTTTACTGTGGTCTGATTTGCAACAGTACACATAAAGTTTAAAAGTTTTGGTAAACTACTTCAATATATCATGATACAGAAAAAGCCGAAAAAAAGTGCAAACATTTGTTAAAATAAAAACCGAAAAATTGCGAGTGGATAGTCCACATTAAAGCATATGATCTTTCTCTTGTTGGACTCCAGATTAGAAGTTAATTATATTTATTTATTGGTTTCTGTAAAAACAAAACTAAGTGCATGCAATTGACGCTCCATTTTCTTATTCCGCCTCTGAGTAAGATTCAAACCATTCCTCTACTGCAAAGTACCCCAGCACAATCCGAAGAGAGAGCAAGGTGCCTATAGATGACTCTGCAGAGATTGAAAGCATCAGTTTTAACAATTTCCTAATTAGTATGTATTAATAAGTTGTTAATATATGTGAAGGATGATTAACTTACAAGCTCAATATAAGTGGTTGAATCATGATAGATCATTGGGGACTCGGACAACCAGGAATTTTTCTGTCTTTCTTCATTTTGATTTTGCCTTCGTCTTTCTCTCATTTGGCCGCTGGAAACCCTAGTAAGGTAATACTTTGTATAAATAGGGCACTGTTGTTAAAGTTTGGGCCGAATTAGTGCATTGTTTTTACATTAATTTGGGCCTTATTAGTCACAATTCCTAACCATTGCAAAGAAAGTCTTATATTAAGGCCAGACCTTAATTAACTATCCGCAATATTTTAATAGTAATAGTTTATTGTCTACATGGCATATTTTAATTTTATTTTTAGCAAGTAAAATAACAAAAATAATTAGATTTACTCATTTCATATTAGAATAGAAATTTGATAAACACATTTTTGAAAAAACTAATAATACGATTATAAGTGCATTAGTTTTGCATCCACTAAGATGCGAGTAATGATAGAAAATGGAAAGTTTGAGGCATATTTATAATATGTTCATGATGTAATTTCCAGAAACTAACAAGTGAAGGTTGTTCCTTCTAATGAGGACTTAAACTTTCATGTTTGGATCTAAGACATTTTCTTATTGGAATCCATAACTAAATTGAGTTGAAAGGAGGAAGAATCAGATTGCAGATGGAAATCATGGCCATGATATATATTTCATGATCATGAAGAGGCATCAAAAGAGATGGGATATTCAGAAACGTTTCATGCCCATGAGGAAGTTTTCATGTCCATGAATGTATACTTGTTTGGTCAGAAACGTTTCATGCCCATGAAAAAGTTTTCATGCCCATGATGTGCAATCAGACTTTAAATTGATTTTGATTTATTTTAACGGGTTTTAGATTTATTTATTATAACAGTACTAGTATTTGGATCAGTATTTGGATTAAATCCTGATGGAAATCTGGATCAGTACTTGGAATAAATCCTGATGGACTTGGTCAGACATCAGATACTGATAGGCTAAATCCTGATGGATATCAGTTCCTGACGAGGACTGAATCCTGATCCTGATGGACACCAAATCCTGATGCTACTATAACTGAAATAAATCCTGATGCAGTTAATGCAATTAAATCAGAATATTTACTTTCCTTTTATGGAGTATCAGTTACGTTTTATTCTTGGTATTTATATACATACAGAACATAACGTTCAGTAGTACGATACATCCTAAGGAGAGAAAACCCTCGTAGTCTTCTTTCTCTCTGCTCTCTCAACACATACAGAATATATACATATTTCTCAGGCAAACTGAGGTGTTGGTCGCTGTTGATCACTGGTGTATTTGTGAACCCTTTGATCTGTTGTTGTTTTATCCTGAAATCGATATTGTTGCAATCCAATCACAACGTAAATGGGGCAATATTCTCTTCAAGAACAACCAAGTCTTCTCGAAGGGCTTGGTGACTCAGCTGTTCTTCTCTCTTATCAGTACTTGCTAAAGCTACTGTCAGAAATAAGTGTTCTTACTTTTCTTGTTAATTACAGTCTCTAATTATACTTTGTTTTGCCTTCGTGATTTGTTTTGTTAATTGGTTATTGCCTGTTCTTGTTTCTATATATATATATATATATATATATATATATATATATATATATATATATATATATATATATATATATATATATATATATATATATATATATATCACTGCCTCATTGTTGCGTTGTTTAGTGTAATATACCCATCAAGTAATACTTCATATTTAATATATTATATCTTGTGCTATCTACACAATACTTCGTAAAGTATTTTATAATAATTATATATATAATAATTATAGTAAATAAATAATTTAAATAATTTAAAATTCAAAAAAAAATTAAGAAAGAACTTAAATGAATAGAATGAAATGTCATTTTTATAAATTTCATAATAAATAAGTTAAAAATTAATTTAGTCAAGAATTTTATCATATATGTTATGTGGTATTATGTATTAATGAATTTATTAAATTGATAGATAATTAAAAAATTAATTTAAACTTTTATTGATAACTAACCACAAATATATATAAATATATTAACAATTTCTAAAATTGATCTATGCAAATTATCCATAATTGAATCCACATCCATCATCAATATCAAAATCAAAATATTCCTAAGGTCTGCTAGTATTGCATTTCGAAAATTACTGCTTTTATCCTTCATTTTTTTAATCTTCTTTATTTATTTGATGCCCTTTTTTGTCATTACACAGGAAAATTACTGCTTTTATCCTTCATTTTTTTTAATCTTCTTTATTTCTTTGATGTCCCGTTTTGTCATTACACAGTATTTGGAGCGACCCAATTTAGATTGGATCGACCCAAATCTAAATCTATACTATTTTTTATCATTACACAACATTTGGAACGACCCAATTGAATCGACCCAAAATGGAATAAAGCAAAATGGCGATTGGCAAGTGAATTGAAAGTCTAAAACAAAGAACAAATAATGGTAGAAAAATAAAAAATAAAACTAATAAATCTATTCCCTTAATGCTTAGATCTAATGATTAAATATATTACATAATTAAATTTATTTACTAAAATTTCAAGGTTCGAATTCCGTCAGCGATACTATTATCCTTCATTTTCTTAATCTTCTTTATTTCTTTTATGCCTCTTTTTACCATTACACAGCATTTAGAGCGACCCAATTTAGATTGGATCAACCCAAATCTAAACATATATAATTTTTTGTCATTACACAACATTTGGAGTAACCCAATTGGATCGACCCAAATCTAAATCTCTACTATTATACTTTATTTTTTTTATCTTTCTTTATTTCTTTAATGCTCCTTTTTGTCATTACCCAAATCGATCTATCTCTGTCATTTTCACCTTCAAGTCCAAGCCGCTCAAATCTTCACACTGCTGGATTTTGACGCATGTTTGCACTTTTCATATTTGAAAACTGGGTTTTTCACCAAATTAACATCTCAACCCCCTGAAGTAGGGACGGGTCATATATGTTTGTTTCCGGTTTTAAATTTGGCCTTAAAAGTTAAATTTTTATTGATTTCATAATATTAAAAATTAGACAGAATAATATTTGTTTGGTTTTGATTTTGATTTGGCATTTAAGAATTAAAGTTTTAATGAATTACCCGATGTTATAATAATATACAGGACACCAGAAAGGTACCTTTAAAATATTTGCTTGGCCTTTCAATTTTCGAATTTACATGTCATAATAACAAAGGTAGTTGGAAAGATTACCAGTTAATAACATTGGCACAGTATCGATACAAGAGGTAGCAAGGATGAAGGGCATACTACAATTCGATCAAATAATTTATTTTAATGGCGGAATCCCACATGTCATGTGACATTTTAATTGGTTATGTATTTTAATTAAATCAATTACAACCAATCATGATGTCACGTTACTTGCACCATGTTATTTAATATAATAAAGTCAATAAAATAAAAATTCAACAATTTCAGAAAGCGAGAGCCATGGTGAAATATCTTAATTTGAATATAAACTATAAATCTACTAGAATATTTATCTGATATTTTGACTTGCTTATTTAATTGTATAATTCACTTATTTTTAATAAAAGAATCTATATTAATAATATATATACACTGTATTTTCATACATGAATTTACTAATACAGTTTAATGGTCACGCTCTGGTGAGAATGAGAACAGTGAAAACACACATATTCACTACATTTCAAGCTATTTTAAAGGACCCCGCTAGGGGTATCTTCACAAAAAAAGTCTTGTAATTCTACCCTCTATCCATTCATAAAAAAAATTAACAAGAAAAAAATTAAAATGAGAGTACAGTGAGAATACACATATTCACTACATTTCAAGCTATTTTAAAGGGCCACGCTAGGGGCATCTTCACAAAAAAATCTTAAAATTCTACCATCTATCCATTCCTAAAAAAAATTAACAAAAAAAAGTAAAAAATTGCTTGAAATGTGGTCTCATTGTTCTCCAACATTTACATATTATATTAACTATGAGGTCTCATAGTTAATATAATATGTTCTTGATATTATATGAGGTTTAATGTTTTGGAGTCATTGGGGTGAAGGGATTATCATTTCCGCATTTGAATAATGAAGACAATTTATTATTATTTACCATTAGAGAACAATATTTGTAAAAATAATTATTACTTTTATTGCAGATTTTGATGGATTAATAAATTTTCAACATTGTTAAAATAAAATTGTATGCTACTTTTTTATATAAATTTTCTTATTGAGTTGAAATAAAATTGTATCTAAGACATTTTCTTATTGGAATCCATAACTAAATTGAGTTGAAAGGAGGAAGAATCAGATTGCAGATGGAAATCATGGCCATGATATATATTTCATGATCATGAAGAGGCATCAAAAGAGATGGGATATTCAGAAATGTTTCATGCCCATGAGGAAGTTTTCATGTCCATAAATGTATACTTGTTTGGTCAGAAACGTTTCATGCCCATGAAGAAGTTTTCATGCCCATGATGTGCAATCAGATTTTAAATTTATTTTGATTTATTTTAACGGGTTTCAGATTTATTTGTTATAACAGTACTAGTATTTGGATCAGTATTTGGATTAAATCCTGATGGAAGTCTGGATCAGTACTTGGAATAAATCCTGATGGACTTGGTCAAACATCATATACTGATTGGCTAAATCCTGATGGATATCAGTTCCTGACGAGGACTGAATCCTGATCCTGATGGACACCAAATCCTGATGCTACTGTAACTGAAATAAATCCTGATGCAGTTAATGCAATTAAATCAGAATATTTACTTTCCTTTTATGGAGTATCAGTTACGTTTTATTCTTGGTATTTATATACATACAGAACATAACGTTCAGTAGTACGATACATCCTAAGGAGAGAAAACCATCGTAGTCTTCTTTCTCTCTGCTCTCTCAACACATACAGAAGAGATACATAATTCTCAAGTGAACTGAGGTGCTAGTCGCTGTTGATCACTGGTGTATTTGTGAACCCTTTGATCTGTTGCTGTTTTATCCTGGAAGCGATATTGCTGCAACCCAATCACAACGTAAGTGGGGCAATATTCTCTTCAAGAACAGCCAAGTCTTCTCGAAGGGCTTGGTGACTCAGCTGTTCTTCTCTCTTATCAGTACTTGCTAAAGCTACTGTCAGAGATAAGTGTTCTTACTTTTCTTGTTAATTACAGTCTCTAATTATACTTTGTTTTTGCCTTCGTGATTTGTTTTTTTAATTGGTTATTACCTGTTCTTGTTTCAATATATATATATATATATATATATATATATATATATATATATATATATATCACTGCCTCATTGTTTCGTTGTTTAGTGTAATATACCTATCAATCTTGAAGAGAATATTTGTGTTATATATTGTTAATTAACAAGATGGTTAACGAAACTGAAACTCCCGTTGTTGAGACTGGCTCTGGGTCTACTGTTACTGTACCCACCATTGATTGAACTACGTACCGTTTCCCACAACCTATCGATTTGTCAGGAATGCCTAATAAATTCGGTGGGGGTGTTGGTTTTTCTCGTTGCCAGAAAAAGATGAAACTGTGGTTAACGGTAAAGGGTCTATGGCCGGTGGTACAGTATGAGAAACCAGTTGTGGTTAAGGAGAAAGCTGAGTCTGTTAAGGCTTATGCCATGTGGGAGGAAAAGGATGGGGTGGCTAGGGCTGCAATTCTGGCAGCTTTAGCGAACACTCTATTTGATGTTTATTCATCTGACTCCTACACTGCTAAGCTCTTATGGGAGAAGCTTGATCAGACACATAATACTGACTCACAAGGTCTGGAAAAGTATTCTGTGGCCAGGTTCCTTGACTTCAAACTGGTGGATACTAAATCCATGACTGAGCAAGTGCATGAGTTTGAGATGTTGGTTCATGCTTTGAAGGAGTCTTGTATGGACCTTCCTGAAAAGTTTCAGGTGATGTCTATGATTGAAAAGCTCCCTAAGTCTTGGGAAGAGTTTGCACTCTCTCTGAAAAGACAAAAAAGGAGAGATCACTTGGACAAACCTGATGTTGGACATCTCTGTGCAGGAGCAACACAAGTCCAAGCAAGGACATGTGATGCCTACTGAACATGCTGGGAGTTCGAAGGTGAATGTAGTGACTGTAGGACAGAAAAGGAAGTCTGTCACTAAGAAGGAAAACACTAAGTCTAAGGACAAGAACAAGGCTAAGACACCAAAGACAAACAAACCATGTTGGTCTTGTGGACAGGTTGGTCATTGGCCGGAGCAAGGACTGTCCTGTAAATAAAGCTAAGAAAGTGGGAGCACAAGCTAACACTATGCTTGGAACCACTGGTGGGCCTATGGTTAACATGGTTGTTGGTGATGCTATTACTTCTGAAACTGACAACGGGTATGTAACACCCTGTGCTTCTTTCCACTTATTCATCTCATGAATGGTTGATTGATACTGGAGCTAATGTACATATTTGTACTGATATTACTCTATTTGTATCTTGTCAACAGACTCATGGAATGACGGTGACGATGGGGAATGCAAGTGCGGCTCAAGTACTTGGAATAGGAAACGTGGACCTGAAGTTCGCTTTTGGGCGTGTTCTATCCCTCACTAGAGTGCATCATGTTCCTGATATTCGTAGAAATATAATAAGTGGAAGTTGTTTAGTTAAGAATGGTTTTGAAGTTTCATTGAAATGTAATAAAGTAGTTATTACAAATACTAGTGTATTCTTTGGCAAAGGTTATTTGTCGGATGGATTATTTTTAATAAATGTTGAGCTTGTTTTGGGCAGTTTTATTAATAATAATGTTGCTCATTCTGTTAATTGTGTTGAATTATCTGATTTGTGGCACGCACGTCTTGGTCACTTAAATTTTGGTGCTCTAAAGAATATGATGAACTTAGAGTTGATTCCAAAATATGCCATTGATAAGAAATCTAAATGTCAAGTATGTGTGACAGCTAAACAAACTAGGAAACCCTTTCATAATGTGGTTAGGGATTCGAATTTGTTAGATTTAGTGCACACAGACATATGTGAATTTGGTGGTGTTTTGACCAAGGAACATAATAGATATTTCATTACCTTTATAGATGATTGTAGTAGATATTGTTATGTTTATTTGCTTAAACATAAAGATGAAGCACTAGATAAATTCATTATGTTCAAAACTGAAGCTGAATCACAAACTGGTAAAGTACTTAAACGTTTGAGATTAGATAGAGGTGGTGAGTATACGAGTAACTCGTTTAATGAATTTTGCAAGAGCAATGGTATAGTTCATGAGGTAACTCCACCATACACACCTGAGTCTAATGGGGTGGCAGAACGAAAGAACAGAACCTTTAAAGATATGATCAATAGTATGTTGATTAATTCTGGGTTGCCTAAGTACATGTGGGGGAGGCTCTGAATACGGCTTGCCATATTCTAAATAGAGTTCCTCTGAAACATATGGGCAAGACACCTTATGAATTATGGACAGAGAAAAGGACTAGTTTAAAATATCTTCGTGTATGGGGGTGCCTTGCAAAGGTACTTGTCCCTGAACACAAGAGAAAGAAACTAGGACCGAAAACTGTTGATTGCATCTTTTTGGGCTATATTGAACCACTACGGCTATGAGATTTTTAGTGTTAAAATCTGACATAGATGGAATAGTGGCTAACACTATAGTTGAATTTCGTGATGCAACATTCTTTGAGGATGTGTTCCCTATGAAGATTGGTATACCTCAGTGTATTCCTGATGATGATCCCACTCACACATCGAGGTCCATTCCTGATCATGTGGACACATCGAGGTCCATTCCTGATCATGTGGAAAGGATGACAAATGTGGGGGCAGATCCTGGAAGTAGCTCTACTCCTGATGAAGTAGAGGAACCTAGAATGAGTAACACTACACCATAAATGGTCTTTAGCGACACCTGAAAAAAGTGTAAAAAATCGTGAATAATGTTGCCTTAGATAAAAAAATTGGTCTAAGGCTACACTTTTTCCAAATTTTGTGGTGTTGGATATAGTCTTGTAGCCTTAGGTGCTAAGCCAACACTTTGCCTAATTCTATGGGTACATCTTTACATATGTTGCCTTAGTTATTTATGTCAACACTTTACGTTCTACAGCAACACCAAATACAATGTTACCATAGACTCTACTGCAACATCGTTTTTTCTTACAACAACACTATTTTATCTACACCTTTTTTTTTCGCCAACACCTTTTCAGCTTTATGGCAACATCTTGTTGTTGAACACTTTTAAAATTTTGCAACATCTTTTCACTTATTCCAACACTTTTTTTATTAAACACTTTTTCATATTTTATAAACCAATTAATAGTTTCAATTTATTTACAAAACATAAATATTAGAAAAACACTTTTCTTTATTGGCAACATCCTAATTTTTGTTACTAAAATTCGTATTCATAAACCAAAATCGCACTTAAATTTTCTTTGATTAATACATAAGAAAGTAAAATACAAATATATGTCACATTGTCATATATAACAAGTTAGTTGCTAAAAGGAGAATTATCTAATGCTTGGCACGCGAATAGTGATTATCATTCGGATTCCTCTTTCCGCTGAAAACTGCCAACGCTTTTCTTACAGGAGGCTGCAGCGGAGCTTTCTTATCAGAATGGTGGAGAAAGATGTGATTTGAATTAAAAATGTCGTCTTCCTGCAAAATGGTTTTAACAGAAGCCACAAGCTTAGTCTCGGCAAATCCATACGCATAAAATGAACAGGAAAAAAAAAAGAAAGGAAACCCACATCTTTATTCTTCTTTTTATTCTTCGGGTAAAGAAATTTCTGTGGGAGTTGATCTTCTCGTAATACAGGGTTTTTTGTAATTGCATCCCTCCCACCTTAAATAATAGGGTTTCTCGTAATAAGGGTTTGCATAAATAATAGGTTGCAACTCCACATATGTCACAATAAAATCCAGGACAGGAAAACATAGATGAGCACAAGTAATACTTTAAAACTATGTTACATAGCTCTTTGAATAAGTTACGTCCAACATTAAAATCCCAATCATCGGTGTGATAGTTATGGCATTGGTCTCACACCCGCCAAATCACCATTATGAAAGCAAATTATTAATTAAAATCACTGCAAACCAACATCACAACAATATTTCTGATCTCATTTACAACTACAATGTTCATTTTAAATCATCGCACAAGCTACAACGTTTTTATCCAAAAAACAAACACATACCTTGAGATTATCATATCCACCAAATCATACAACAATATGTATAACATATAACCAAATACATTTAACTTCATTATTTTCCCTAACACTTCTAATCCACAAAACCTCTCGAGCCTAAGCAAAAACTTTCACAAACAAACTCCAATACTATCACCACGACTCAATTCAACTCAATAAAAATGACATTGTACCTTCAAATCAGCACCAGAACAAAAAACCTTTGGCACGGAACTACAAATCATCATAACATTAACAGAAGCATCCCTATACACAGCTTCAAAAACATTTTGTAATCCCCTTAACATTTCCTTCCCAATCGCATTTTTCGCTTCTGGCCTAAAACAAAATCAAGTGAAATGAACAGCTTGAAGTACCACTAAACAGTGAGGACCAAGTGTGTAAACCAGAGAGAACTAAACAACATGATTCCAGAAGTGTTTACCTTCAAAGTCTCCAGAATCATTACCATCATCATCTTTCCTTTTAACAGACGAGGCACCGAAACAGCTGCAACTCATGTCCGCAAGTCTGTTGCAGCTAGGCTAACTTTCAACCACTAAAACAACACATTTATGGGACCAAATATCAAAACTTTTAAGAGGCTGCGATTTTGGAAGAGCAAATTAGAACCAAAGATGAATAGCAATGTGAACGAGAAAAGATTTACTTGAACATAATAATACCTCATCTTTAATCCATAATAGTTAACATTTGCACATCAAGCATACAATTACTTGAAGTAAGGCTTCAATTTAGTTACAACGGCATCAAGCTCCTCATCCAAATAATTAACATTCAAATAACAAATAAACCACATTCAAATAATTAGAACCAGTACTTACGTTCCAGAGAAAGCAATATTTCCAGTAGTAAGAAGGCCTCCAAATTAATTCAAAACAAACAAAAAAATCTAAAAAATCAACAACACAGGTAAGCAGACAAATCTCTCTCTCTCTCTCTCTTCCTCTTCATCTCTTTATTCCTCCCTCCCTCTCTTTATAAATAGATTGATAAAGTGCTAAAAAAAGTAAAAACCCCCAAATTTTAGGGTTTACAAATCTTAAATTAACAGTTACAAATCGAACGAAGCTACTAATTAATCAAATACAAATTGAGAGAAAGAGGAAGGTTTGTACCTGTTTGAGAACGTGCCTCGGTAGCAACTAAAAAAAATCAATTAGAGAGAATAAGATATGGATAGATATATATACAGAGAGAGAAAGAGAATGAGGGAGAGAGAGAATCAGGGAGATATAGATATAGATATATAGATGAATTAGTACAAGATTGAGATTGAGGGAATGAGTAAAAGATTGAGAATGAGAGAGAACGAGAGAGAGACCTGTTCGAGAGAGAGAGAGAGAGCGAGAGTGCACGAGAGAGAGAGAGAGAGATGAGAGAGTGTACAAGAGAAGAGAGGGACTTTGAACTATTTTTTCCCAAAAATTATAACCCGGCCGATTTTTCCCCAAAAATTTCATTTCCCCCCCCCCCAAATATTTTAGTTCCCCCCAAATATTTCACTTTCCCCCAAATATAATTCCAACACTTTTTTAGTGTCTACGGCAACATCATTTTAAGTGTTGGCTTTCTTAATAAAAAATATTTAAGGCAACATACATTGAAATGTATTGCAACATCAAAATAAAATGTTGGTTTACATCAAAATTAAGCCATCTAAGGCTACATTTTACAGCCAACACTGGTTTTAGGTGTTGCTAAAGAGCATATATGGTGTAGTGTAAGCGTGCTAAAGTAGTCAAGGATTTTGGAAGTGATTTTATCACTTATAATATCGAGGATGAACCTTTAACTTTTCGACAGGCCATGGATTCTTCAGAATCTAGGTACTGGAAAGGTGCTGTAAAAAGTGAAATTGACTCTATTGTTTCTAATGGAACATGGGAGTTGGTTGATCTACCTCCTAGGTGTTCTACTGTAGGATGTAAATGGGTATTCAAAAGGAAGATGAACCCGGATGGCTCAATAGATAAGTATAAGGCTAGGCTAGTAGCAAAGGGTTTTAAGCAAAAGGAAGGCATTGATTACTTTGACACATACTCTCCAGTTGCTAGAATGACAACAATCCGAATGCTTATAGCATTGGCTTTTGTACATGGTCTTATTATCCATCAAATGGATCGATGTAAAGAAAGCTTTTCTTCATGGTAAACTTGAAGAAGAGATTTATATGGATCAGCCTGAGGGATTTGTTGCCTCTGGTAATGAGTGGAAAGTATGTAAGTTAATCAAGTCTATATATGGCTTAAAACAAGAGACTGGCATAAAAAGTTTGATGAAACTGTTTTAGAATCAGAATTTGTGGTTAATGAAAGTGACAAGTGTGTCTATTACATGGTTAAAGGAAATGAATGTATTATTGTGTGCCTATTTGTAGATGGTATTTTATTGTTTGGAACCAATATTGAGATTATTAAAGAGACTAAAAGGTTCTTGAAAAGGCACTTTGATATGAAGGATTTGGGAGAGGCTAGTGTGATTCTTGGTATCAAGTTGACTCAGTCAACTGATGGAATAACCCTATCACAATCTCATTATATAGAGAAATCTATACTTGAGAAGTATGGTTATTCAAATTGTAGAATCGCAAGTACTCCGTATGATCCTAAAATTGCCCTTGTCAAGAATAGTTCAGGAGTACCTGTGTCTCAGTTAAGGTATTCTCAGATTATTGGGAGTTTACAGTATCTTGCTAATGGAACTAGGCCAGATATTTCATATTCAGAGTCTAAGTTAGCAAGATATACAAGTTGTCCAAACAAGACTCATTGGGATGCTCTTGATAGAGTACTTAGATATCTAAAAGGCACCATATATCTTGGTTTGGATTACAGGAGATTTCCTGGAGTGCTAGAGGGATATAGTGATGCAAGTTGGATAGCTAAGAAGTCTGGTTCCAATGGAGTGACTGGATACTTGTTAACCCTAGCGGGTGTAGCAGTGTCTTGGAAGTCTTCAAGACAGACTATTATAACTCGGTCTACCTTTGAGGCTGAGTTGTGTGCATTAGATGCCGCGAGGACTGAGGCTGAATGGTTAAATGGACTGATGTCAATGTTACCTGTAGTAAGTCGTCCACTTCCTGCTTTTGTTGTTCATTGTGATAGCCGTACAACTATTGTTGAGTATTGAATACAGTAAAAGAATACAGAGGGGGGTGAATGGATTCTTGAACTTTTCTTCTTGTTGAGTCTATGTAGCAGATAAGTGTTTTTGTGTGCAAAGATGTAGGTGCGGATAAAGAATAACACAAGACACAATATCACTTTAATCTAATGTATTATTAGATAAAAGTTGCTACAATCTGTGAATACAAATGATAGTATTCTCAGCTTCGTTTTTCTCAGAGAGATATAGCTTTACAATGTATATAAAAAACTTGACTCCTCCAAAGTTAAATGACTAAGGAAGTGAGGCTATATCCTTATAGAACATGGATACAGCCTATTTACTACAAATAAGATAGCTAAACAAATTACTTTCTAGTCTGTCTATCCTTTTTGAGTAAGTGTCCAAACGGTTACAGATTTGACTTTGCAAAGCCTGTTCAGATCCAATTCTTTAGCCCTTTGTCTCTTCTATATCTCTCCAAGCTTCCTTGTAGGCTTTCCAGAGCACGTTATAGATTGTGGTCCATAAAGTGCATTGGCTTGTTGCAGGTTTCAGACTTGTACAATTTCTTCAGTATTTTGTCTCCAAGAATGTATTCGAGAAGTGACTAAGTAAGTGATTCGAGAACTAGAATTGACTTGATCGATAACTCTGAGTTCTCGAGCACTGTCATATTGACACATCGAATCACTTCTCGAATAGCTCTTTTCTTCAGGATTCCTTGAGTTGTCGAATAGAGCATTTGACTTGTCGAACCCTTGAGATATCGAATAGCTTTCTGAGTCCTTGAGATATCGAATGGAACTTTGACTTGTTGACTCCTTGAGAACTCGAATACCACTTTTGACTTGTTGACTTCTTGAGTTCTCGAACAGAGTAATAGACATATCGAATCTCTGAGATATCGAATGAGATATCGAACAGTGTATTCATAGATATCGAATAGTGTCTTCTGAGATATCGAATCCCTGACTTCTCGAATGATGGACTTCTCGAATAGACAAATATACTTCTCGAATTGGTACTTAGGCAAATTCTTCATTTCTTCAAATCCCAACTGTGATTATTTGACAGTCTTTATCTTCTTGCTTGAGGCATGAACCTTGGAACTTCTTTCAAGCATTATTCTTGACTATATAAGTATAGTTACACAACTAGGATTTGGTGCCTATTACAAGTACAGAACAAATATAAACTCTACAACTAGATGTTCCCTCAGTTAAAAGGTCATGTAAGTAATGCAAAGCATTACAAACAATTAGGCTTGTTATTAGATGTAAACAGGCATGCCTCTGTGACCAACAATCTCCCCCAAATTGTGAGTGAGACCCTTAGTCACAATTTCATGTCTGATAACAAGCCTAACATACATAAAGATAAAACTTGAACAGTACAGGTATGTAGATTGATTGAGCACATGAATGAAATTACAAGAAAAATAATCTTACAATATGATGAAATACTAGCCATTCTCATTTGATTCCATCTCCATTGCCTTGGCTTGTAGGTCATCATATGCTTTCTGTTTTCTTTCTTTCTCCTTTCTTGTATTCTCATCCATGGCCTTTATGATCTCTGCCAAGGCATCCAATTCTTCAAGCAGAATAGAGTTTTTGAAATCTTCAAGTACTGGTTTCAGAATGTTGGCAGGATAGTGACTGAGTAGGTTCATTCTGATATTGACATTATCTCCATTTCTTCTCCTATACTTCACCATATAGGGATCAAATTGAACTCTACACAATCCCTTTGCCCTTAGCTTTTCTGCTTCAATTTCCAGTTTGTCAATTTCTTTCTCCCTTTCTAACCACTTCTCATAGCAGCCCTTCCTTATCTCCTCAGCATAGTCTCTCTTCATCTTCACAAAGTCAATCAACTCCAGCTTCCATACTTTCTCCACCTTGTCTTTAGAATCCAACAGTGCGATAATTCTTTCTATCTCATATAACTTGCCCCAATTTTGACACTGTCCTTGTTTGAATTTCTTCTCCCTTCCATCAGTATATTTAATCTCAAGGCAGTCACTCACAATTGCAGCATAGTAGATTATCTGAGCTCTTAGATATTGCAGTTGGTCTTCATTAAAATCTTCATCTAGTGGTTGGAGTTTCAATCCTGGAATGATTGTTATGTCTCTTGACCTGGATGGCTTTACCCTCTTAGCAGCATGCTTGAATTTATATCTTTTCACTTGATTGCTTGACTGAAATTTTTGACCTTTGATGGTAGACCATAGTAGTATTCCATTAGCAGTTTGCTTTCTGAAACATACACATGGTTTCTTGGCTTGAATTTCCTTCTCTTCTTGAGGTAGTAAAACATTTGCAGAGGCCATAGATGTAGATTTTGCTAGGTCACTACTCACAGTATTCACCCTAGACTTAGAGTCTTGTGTTGTGGTGAGGTTACTTTCAGCAATGCCTAAGGCTTGTTGTTTTCCACTTTTCCTCTCATAGACTTTACCTTGGTCATCATCATTCTTCTTGTTCTTGTCATCCTTCTTTTTCTTCTTATCTTCATCACCCTTATCTCTCCTGTGATGTCTTCTCCTCCCATCACTTCTGTCTTCAGAATCATCATCCTTATTTCTCCTAGGTTGAGCCATCTCTGGAACTTCACCAGTTGCTATAAAAGTTCTGAGGATGTGCAGTGCTTCAATTTCTTCAGCATTTCTGGCTCCAATCATCTTCTATAGTTGATCAATGATAGCAATGACCAGTCTGTGATTTCTAGAAGTAAGATCACTGGGAATGCCAATTGTTTAATGTCTTCAATTTTGGTGCCAGACTGATAGATGATTGTCCATGGCTTCTTGATCACTTATGGCAGCCTTGAAGGTTGGCCATTCCTCAAATCATCAAACAGACTTTTGTTGTTCTCATTTCTCTTCTCAATAAGCTCAAGTATGGCATCTATCTCTGAGTGTTTTAGGGCTTGTAGAGTCTTGTATGTTAGATGCCATATCTTTGATTTGGATATCATCAATATCTCCTTGAACCACAAGTTATTGACTTTCTTGGGAATGACAGTGATGTAGTCAATCTGCTCCTTCAACTCCCTCAGATAGAACTGAGTGTCACCAGCCTGTTCCCTTGTGGCTTTCAGAAACTCCAAGAAGGCTTTATCATGATAAATATTTGAGTTAGCAACTTCTTGTTGCTTGGCCTCAGTAATAACTTTAACTTCTACAGGCTTGGCACTTTCAGATATGGAGGATGTAGGTTTGTCAGATGGCATACTCCCTGCAACCACTGTGGTAGTTATGGATTGTTTCTGGCCACTTGAAGTGATGACATGCACAGTTGGTAGGGTGACAACTGGCAAAGTGGTTGGAGACTCATCAACTTTAGATTTCCCTTTTCCTGGCACATGAGGTAGAGATTTAGAAGCCCTTTGGTGACCACCCTCGTTTATCTTTATACCTTTCTCCTTAGGTTTCTCACCATGTGCTTCATTATAGCAGACAACATGGACTGTTGATGCAGAAGAACATCAGCTGTGGTGGTGGCTTGAGTATTCAGCTGCTCAGTTAGATTTGCTACCTTGTCTGTAAGATGAGCATTAGACTTAGTGAGAGTGGCAACCTCCTTTTCAAGTGCATCTACCTTGTTGAACAATTCAGTAGATTTGAAGCCAGACAGGGATTGTTCTTTAAGTCTCTGCACTTCAAACCTTGTCATGTCATGTACAGGGACCTCAGTCACCAGCCTATCTCCATATAGATTTTTTAACATAGTTCTCAGCATGGCATTGGCATCTGTTGTCTGATCAGATAGAACTTGAAATTGATGCCCCAGACCTGTGACAGTATTCTTGAGTAGAGCTAAGCCATTATCCATCTTGGTACAAGTGGTGTTGCAGTGTTTGAGGTCCTTGAATACACTATCCAACTGAGGGAATTTGGCATCAAATGTCCTCTTGATTTCTTCCACTGTAGTGGTTGTCTTATCACACACTCTGTTGACCTCAGTTTTGACTCCTTTTCCAAGATAGTGTGCAGCCTTGAGGAATCCCTTATGTGAATCATTCATAGCCTCATACACTTCAACAGGAGTCAGTGATTTTGCATTGGAACCCAGTGAAGTGATGTATTCCTCTCTAAGATATTGAAGAGCTTCATCAAGAGTAATATAATATTTTCCTTGCAACCAGGCATCTACATTGCCATCTCTCTCAGCATCATCAATTATCTTGGCCTTTTGCACCTCCACATCATCCCTATGGCATAGCAGAATGGCCTCATAGTCTGGATTAGGCATGTTGGAGGTGACTAAGTTCTGAGCAATCTTGACAAACTCTGGTATCTGATCCACAACTAAGATTTGAAGTGCTTCAATCGTCAATTATGGTGGAACAGACCCTGATCCTGAAGCATTGTCATGTTGCACAGGCTTCAGCCATTATGACAAAAAGTAAGAGCTAGAGTTAGGCAAGCTAGGCTCCTCAGTTACAGATGCAACTTCTGTAACCGGATGGATTGACTCTACTACTGGTGTCTCCACAGAAGTGGGATGAGTTGCACCAACAGTTGACACAGGCACAGAGTCTCTATTAAAAACTAGTGGAACCTCTGTGTTTGTGATGCTGTCATTAGGAGATGCCCCAGCATGCATTCCCTCACCATCTAAATGTGGGTCCTGGGTGGTGAGCAAGGTGACATGCACCAAGTCATTTGAATTCATTGGCTCATCAAGGGAAAAGAATTCTTGATGATCAATGCCTTGCTCCTCAATTGCTTGAGTTGCAGGCTGCAAAGAAATGTGAGTAGTAGATTCTGGAAGAGAAGTGTCTTGTGGAATAAATTTTGGAAACTCCCCCTGAGAAATAGAGGGAGTTTCAATTGTGATGTGCTCTCCACTCATTGTTGTGCCAGCCTTATCACTCCCAGGTGCTGACTCTATACAAGTAGGTGCATTAGGGAGGATGCTTGATTCTATAGATGCACCCTGTTGAGAGGATACATCTAGTGAACTGTTTGCCCCTGATTTTACAACTTCAGCCATTTGTGTGACTGAAGAGGTGGTTTTAGTTTTCTTCTTCTTTGGCCTGATAAGGGGTGACTCAGTTGCCTCAATTTCTAATTCTACAGCCAATGCTGCTTCAGATAATATGTTCAAAGGTGCAGACATTACCTCCTTTATCTTCTTTTTACTAACATCACCCTTTTGAGAGGATGATGCAGTTGGCTCACTGTGTGGTATAGTGTTTGGTTGAGAGGGTTGGTTAGCAAGCCTTGGGTTAGCATCTTGTACTACTTGCTTAGGCTGTGCTAACTGTGACTTTGAGTCAAATGTTGGCATGTTGTGGGGGTAAGTCCTAAATAGACTCTCCATATGGGGAGTTATTTTGAGTCTTACATCCACACCATTCCTAGTCTCCAAATTACCAAAAATAAGTTTGGTCATGGACCTAGGGTAGCCTATTCTACTTTTATCTACACCAGGAAATTCAATCAATTTAGCATTTTTAAAGTTAAGTACAGATTGAATGAAGCGAGGGAAGAAAATTTCAGTACCTCTCTTGGTTGTGTTCTTGCCAAGTCTCCCATATAACTCCTGTAGAATTATTTGACCAACGTCTATCTTTCTCCCATAAGCCAAGGCATAGCCTATTTGATGTGCAGGTGCACTAATTTGATCGAAGCTTGACTTCCTGGCTTTGAAGACTTGAAGAATGGTGGCAAACACATAGCTCTACTCTTTCCGCAGATGCTTCCTGTTTAACTTCCCAAGATTGATCAAATCTGAGTAGTTGATAAACTCAAAGAATTCTTCCAACACTGCATTTGTGGCTAGTGGGTCATTTGCCACTTGTTATAATTCCAGTGCTTGATTCATGTCTGTTGTAGTAATAGTGATATCCTGGCCTTGAATCTTGCAATAGACTACATAGGAAGTTATAGCATTATCAAGGGCAATTACTTCCACGGTGGCAGTTCTCCAAAACTGTTCTAGGAGGTCCAGATACAGATTTGGGTTGGCTGATAATGCACTCTTGATGTATGATTCTGACATCCAGCGAACAAAGCACTTGAAATTTGCATTTGGAGCTTCCACATCGTTAGTTATCGCGATGAAATTGGTTTGAGTGGGTATGGTGAGTTTGGTGTTTGCCATTTGTATATAGAAGAAAAGAGAATGAAGATTGAAGAAGAAATTAAGCTTTTGCAGTTAGGGTTTTCAGAGGTTTTGGGAGTTTAGATGCTTGAGAAATCGAATGAAGTGAATGGAATAGATGTAGAATTTGTATAAGTATGAAGTGCTTGAATTATTGATTAGATATGTTTTGTATCGACAAGTCAGGCATTCGAGAAGTAGAAAACAACTATTCGATAAGTCAAGAAAGGCTTATTCGATAACTCAAGCATATTGTAACTCACAGCTGGTAGTTATCTAACTTAGAAATAATTCTAAATTAAATAAAATGTGTTTTTATGAGTGAATTAAAATTTCAGACAAAAATCCAAAATCGGTTTAAATTCAGCGAGAATTCAGCCTTTTCAAATGATTCGAGAACTCAAATATAGTATTCGAGAACTCAGCCATTAGAGAACTCAATTACCATATTCGAGAAGTCAAGAATATCTCTATTCGATATCTCTAAAAGACTCTATTCGAGAACTCGAGAGTGCTCTAATGAGACTTGTTGGAGATGTCGAATAGTGAACCATTCGAGAAGTCTGACTTATCGAAATATACTCATCACTCACAAAAATTAATTTTCACCATCTTTTAAAATTTACCATCCATATTCATTGAAGAATATTCTAGCAAATTAAACAGTGATTTTCTCAAAATTTCACAGAAATTTCAAGTTAACAAAATATGATTTTCCAACATATGCAACAGATTTGAAATATTTATAAATCATATTTCAGCCAACACTTACTCCAAAAATATTGAGAATTTAGATAAAGTAAGTGTTTACTGATGCAACAATCTAGATGATATATTCACTTAGCTAGAATCTGAAGAATTCAGCATTCCAATCTCACTAACCAACCTTGTGAAGGTGGCTTCATCTAATGGCTTAGTGAATATGTCAGCTAGTTGTTTATCTGTAGAGACATAATGCAACTCAATGGTTCCATTAGTTGCATGTTCTCTAATGAAATGATATCTGATGTCAATGTGCTTTGTCCTAGAATGATTGAAAGGATTGGAAACTATAGAGATTGCACTTGTGTTGTCACACATGATTGGAAATCTTTCCAACACAAGTCCATAATCTCTAAGTTGATTTCTAATCCAAAGCACTTGAGCACAGCAACTTCCAGCAGCTATGTATTCAGCCTCAGCTGTAGAAGTTGACACAGATTGTTGTTTCTTGCTATACCAAGAGACTAACCTTTGTCCAAGAAACTGGCAACTACCTGAGGTGATTTTCCTATCCACTCTGCATCCAACATAATCAGCATCAGAATAGCCAACCAGATTGAACCCTGTGTCCTTAGGATACCATAAACCCAAGTTTGGAGTGCTCTTCAGATTTCTAAAGATCCTTTTTATAGCAATCAAATGTGATTCTTTTGGATTTGATTGAAACCTTGCACACAAGCATGTAGCAAACATGATGTCTGGCCTACTTGCAGTGAGATAGAGTATAGAACCAACCATGCCTCTGTAGACTGAGAAATCTACTTTCTTACCTTTAGCATCTTCATCCAATTTAGTGGCAGTGGTCATAGGTGTCTTTGCGGGTGAGCAATCTCCCAAGTCAAACTTCTTCAATAATTCCTTGATGTACTTGGTCTGACTGATAAAGATACCATCCTTCCTTTGACTGACTTGTAATCCAAGAAAGAATGTAAACTCTCCCATCATACTCATTTCATATCTGCTCTGCATGAGTTTAGAGAATTTCTCACACAGCTTCTCATTTGTAGAGCCAAAAATGATATCATCCACATAAATCTAAACTAGGATAGTATCATCATCACCATGTTTCTTGTAAAACAGTGTCTTGTCCAATGTGCCTCTAGTGAATTGATTTTCAAGGAGAAATTGTGATAGGGTATCATACCATGCCCTTGGAGCCTGCTTAAATCAATACAATGCCTTAAGCAATCTGTAGACAAATTCTAGGAAATGTGGATCCTCAAAGCCAGGTGGTTGTTGCACATAAACTTCTTCTTCCAACTCTCCATTCAGAAATGCACTCTTGACATCCATTTGATAATTTAAAGTTTGAGTGAGCAGCAAATGCCAAAAATATTCTGATAGCTTCCAATCTAGCAACAGGGGCAAATGTCTCATCATAATCAATGCCTTCCTGTTGAGAGTATCCTTTTGCAACCAACCTGGCTTTGTTTCTTACTATTACACCATCTTCATCCATCTTATTCTTTAGAACCCATTTTGTTCCAACAATGATTCTATTCTTTGGTGCAGGCACAAGTTCCCATACTTTGTTCCTTTCAAATTGATTCAGCTCCTCTTGCATGGCAATAATCCAATCTGGATCCAACAGTGCATCATTAAGTTTCTTAGGCTCAACCAAAGATAAAAAATAGCCATAGAGGCACTCATTCTGAGTTGCTCTCCTAGTCCTTACTCTTGCATTAGGATCTCCAATGATTTGCTCTGCAGTGTGTGGTCTATCCCATTTCCTTGAGTGCTCAGCCTGATTTATCATTCTTGATGTTGCTTCATCACCCAAATCATGATCATTCTCATTTCCTCCCCATGTGAGGTTGCCACTGCTCACAGGTGTGTCTTGGATGCTTGTTTCTCCACTGTTGATTGGCACAAATTCTTCTCTTGTATCATCATTCACTTGAGTTTGTTGAACTTGAGTTTCAACTTCAGTTTCAATCTCTTCATCAGAATCATCTAGATTATCAAACCTTAATGGATCTTTATCTTCATCATTAGCTTCTTCTAGTCCAGGTAGTTTGCTGTCATCAAATGTCACATCTGTGCTTTCCATAATTTTATTTTGATTGATGACATAAACTTTGTATGCAATTCTTTCCATAGAGTAGCCAAGAAAAATTCCTTCAAATGCCTTTGCATCAAACTTACCAACATATTCTGAATTATCCTTTAATACAAAACATTTGCTTCCAAAAGTATGAACATACTTTAGAGTAGGCTTCTTTCCAGTCATCAAATTTTAAGGTGTCTTTCCAGTGTTTTTGTTGATGAGGGTTCCTTTCTGGATATGGCATGCAGTGCTCACAGCCTCAGCCCAAAAACATGTAGGCATCTTTGCATAAAGTAACTTTGTTCTAGCAGCCTCAATTAGAGTTCTATTCTTTCTCTCAACAACTCCATTTTGTTGTGGAGTCCTTGGAGCTAAGAATTGCTGAGAAATTCCATTCTCTTTGCAGAATGCTTCAAGTATGGCATTTCTAAACTCTGTTCCATTATCACTTCTCAGTGCAATCACACTTGCATTATTGGCCTTTGCTTCCTTGTCAACTTTCTTTATGTGCTCAATGATTACTTGTGGAGCCTCATCTTTTGATGCCAGAAATTCCACCCATGTATACCTTGTAAAGTCATCAACCATTACCAAGGCATACTTTTTTCTTCCTAGTGACATAATATTGACAGGCCCAAACAAATCCATATGAATGAGTTGCAGGGGCTTGGTTATTGATGTCACTGTCTTTGACTTGTGGCTTGATCTTTTCATCTTTCCTTTTTGACAAGCCTCACACACTCCTTCTTGGCAGAATTCAAGTGTAGGCATGCCTCTCACTAACTCTCTTTTGACTAGAGAATTAATGGCTTTGAAATTCAGGTGTGATAATTTCTTGTGCCACAGCCAACAATCTTCATTTGATGCTTTTGAGTAAAAGCAACAAATTTTGTCCTTGTTTGCAGAATCCATATTGGCTACAAACAGACTTCCTTTTCTTACTCCAGCTAGAGCAAAATCACCAGTTTTCTTGTGGGTGATCAAACATTTATCTTTGTCAAAACCCACCTTGAATCCTCTATCAGTAAACTGACCAGCACTTAGCAGATTATGCTTGAGTCCCTTGACTAGTGTTACATCTTCAATGATGATATTACCAACTTTAAACTTGCCATATCCCAATGTGTTACCCATGCTATCATCTCCAAAAGCAACCATTGGGCCAGCCTTCTCCTCATACTGTGATAGTAGGGCCATATCACCAGTCATATGATTTGAGCATCCACTGTCCAAAATCCACATGACTTTCTTTTCACTTTCTTTGCCCTGCAATCACAAAGGTATTACTTCTCCTTTGGTACCCAAACAAGTTTGGGTCCATGTGACTTAGAAACTGTTTTATCATAAACAACATGCTTATAAACTTCCTTGGTGTTAGTCTTCTTGTCACTGTTAGAAGTCTTAGAACCTGATGTTTCAGACTTAGGTGACAGAGGTACCTTCCTAACTTTAGGAGGACTTGAAGACTTCGACCTTGTGTAGTGTGTGTGAGAATTGTGACTGATACAACCATCCATGAATTGCCTTCTCAAATTGAAACAGCTAGTCATAACATTCATATTGCATGGCATACAGTCAAATTTATCACAAAATGAAGCATCTCTTTGTCTTAGAGGCACAGAACAGTCATAAAAAGGTTTGGGCACACTACCAACAGGTTTCTTGCATGCATGAGTTAAATGATTGGTACTGAAACAGTTCTGACAAGTTTTCCTAGGGGCATTAGGCATATAAGTATAGTTGTTATCTTTGTTAATCCCTAACTTGCCATTTCTGTTCTGTTTCTTCTTAGCCACTTTCTTCTCTGATTCACTCTTCCTAGCTGAAACAAACTTAACAAACTTTTTAGGTCTTGACCTATCAACTACTGGCTCCTTGGCTTTTGACTTAACACTCTCACTCTTGGAGGATGCTTGTTGTTCACTGGATTGTGCCTCATCCTCATCATTCAACATTTGCTTGATGAGTAAGGCATCCTCATCAATTTTAAATGTTGATTCTTTAAAAATTGGATTTTTAACCTTTTTCAAAATTTAAAGCACTTCCTCATGAACAACTGTGTCATCATCAATGATAGCATATCCTTTTCTCTATTTAAGAGTGTCATAGTCAAGTCCAATAGCAGCCTTGGGTTTTGCTTGAATTTTCTCACAGTAGGATTGCACTAGACCAGATGACTTCTTAAATGTTTTCAGTTTGAATTCATTTTCAGCTAATTCATCCCTAAGAGCCTTTTCCACTTGACTAGCACATAGAACCTTATTCTGCAAATATTCAACTTCTTTCTTAAGGTTGCATAGCAGTTAGCTCAAGTTCCTCATTCTTTTTTATTAACATTTCATTTCTAGTAGACAGTTTAGCAATCTCCTCATTAGCAGCAGTCATACTAGTATGAATATTAAACATCTCAACAGATAGTTGCTCAATCATGCATTTATACTCAGAAACAGGCATGTCTATAGTAGTGAGAGATAGTACCTGAGAGTTTGATGGAGATGTGTCTTCCTTGGAGTTGGCCATCAAGGCATAGTTGCAAAACTCTTGCTCCTCTCCATCACTATCAGAATCATCCCAACACTACCCTTCAGCTATGTAGGCCTTACCTTGTGTCTGCTTTCTCAGAAGGGCCTCATACTTAGCTTCAAGTTCCAGAAACTCTTTATCCTTCTTTTTAGGCTTCTTGCATTCACTGGCAAAATGCCCTAGGTCATTGCATCTATAACACCTTACAGATGACCTATACACATGGCTGGTTTTGAATTTATTCTTGTTTGGTTTCACAGGTGCCTTGCTCTTGTTGAATGAATGGTTTTGGGTTTTAGGTTTGAAGGGTTGGTTCCTCTTGAATCTGATGTTTGGAAATTTTCTGGCCATGAAAGCATATGAAGTGTTTTCCATCCCATCTAGTTCTTCAAGAGTGTAAAACTCTTCTTCCTCATTCTCCTCAACAGGCACTACGCCATAGATGGGCTATCGTTACATCTTTGTCATGGATGTTGCTAGAATATGTTACCTTAGCATGTTACTTTGGACCTAATATAACATTTTGTTTTTTGTGTTACCTTAGCCACAAAAATGATGTTACCTTAGCTTTAAAGTGTTGGATGTTAACAACATACATGATATGTTACCTTAGATCATTAATAAACTCAATTTTGAATTTTTTAACCAAAAAAATATTTAATTATTTAAAAATCACATTTACCTTTAAAATAATTCATTTTTATTTTCCATACAAATGAGTTATTGTTTTTAAATATTAATAGTGTTTATTTAATAATTTTTTCAATTTATATTTATTATAAAATGTTAAATGTGCACTTTTTTTAAAATAAAAATCATAAATATTTTGGGTTACTTTATACTATATTATTCTAAGCAAAACAACATATATTTGGTTAGTAGTTTGGCTGGTTAACACCTTCCAAAAAAATTGTTAACACCTTTCTAAAAATAACAAGTTAAAAAAATATATTAAAAATATTAACTTATTTATTATAAACAACAAAATTTACCAATGAGACACAAAACTATCTTTTTAAAAAATTAATAATAGTAATATGAATATTGATATACTATTTAAAAAATAAAAATTTTAAAAATTTAATATACGAATTTAGAAAATAATAAATTTTAAAATGGAAATAAAAGAATTTTAATAATAAATCTTAAAATGTAAATATACAAATTTATAAAATAAAAACAATTCATAGAAATGATTATTACATTTTTTATAAAAATTAAAAATATATTATATGAATGAAATTTAAATTTTATATATAATGTAAGATATTTATCTATTAAAATAATTCAACATAAATTTTGTTCCATTTAAAAAAGAAGTAGAGTACACTACCCACATTTAAACGGTCACTTGTTAAGAGCCCTGTTTAGACAGCCCGGTTTAGATGAAAAGTCGTGAGCGGCAATTTTTCATCAAGTAGCTGCCTTCACCAAGTAGCCGCCTCTTTCTCAAATTTTAGTATCTTCAATTTCATCAAATATATAAGGCTACTAGCTTATCTTTCTTAATAAGCAACTGTGCTTATCAAATCATTGATAGTGACTATAACCTTTCATAACAGAATTCAGTTAGAGTCTCCTGTATATATTTGGTTGTAAGCTTGTAGTTGAGACTAATTACATTTCCTGTAACTCTTTCTTCTTCATTGAGAAATGGATTACTTTCCTCCATAGATTCTAGCTTACACAATTACGTACATCTATACACACACACATCTGTATGCATATTTTGTAGAAGATTTACCTGGTTCACAGGTATCTTAAGATGGTATCATAGAGATATGCCTTCCGTCATTGCAATCGCAGTCTCATTTTCAATCAGTTTCTTCAAGATTTCGTGAGTTCTTCTGTTTTTAATCTGTGTGTTTTAGGATCTCTTTTTGTCAAGATTAGTCATACTAGATGTGTTGATCGATCTGTGCTTGAGTGTTGTTGATAATCGTTGTTTGATTTGTATGTTCTTGATCACAATTTGTTCTTCAGACTATTACGATTTCTTGATTGATTCGATCGTTTTGATCTCTATTTCTCAATCGGTCTAGTACGAAGTTCATCTGTTTGTTGAAATTTGTCTATCAATCTGTTCTTCGATTGATCTCTATTCGTCAAATTGATGTTTACTTTATGAATGTCTTTACAAACATATGCTGATGCACTTCTGAGATCTCAAAATCCTATGGCTAATACACCTCCTCAAAATCGTACTGTTTCATCTCCTAATTCCACTTCTTCGCAACAATATCCTCAATCGATTGAAAACAATGCACATCCTTTGTTTCTTCATAACAATGATCAGCCAGGGATGGTTCTCATTTCAAAGAAACTCACTGGATCTGAAAACTATGCGTCTTGGAAACGTTCGATGCAAATAGCTTTGTTAGCGAAGAATAAACTTGTCATTGTTACTGGTGACTTTGTTGCACCAGAAGAGACTTCTCATCTCCATGTTCATTGGAAGAGAGTCAATGATATGGTCATTACTTGGATCATTAATACTGTTTCAGACGACATTGGAAATAGTATGAATTACATGGATAGTGCAGCTGCTGTTTGGAATGAACTTGATGAACGTTTCTCAGCTGTTAGTGGTCACAAATATTATGAAACTCAACGTGAATTGTTCAAATTAGAACAAGGAAATGATTCAGTGGAATTGTATTTTCACAAACTTAAGGGATTCTGGGATGAAATCAAAGCTTTGTCTCCTGTTATTCAGTGCACTTGTTCTGCTAGCAAAGACTGGGAACAACAACTTGAGAAAACTCGTTTAATACAGTTTTTAATGGGGCTTCACTCTAGCTATACAGCTGCCAGAGGCCAATTGTTAATGATGTCTCCGTGGCCAACAGTAAACCAAGCTTTCATGCTTCTTAAACAGGAGGAAAGGCAACGCCAAACTCATAGTGTTATATCATCCCCTATATCTATGATGGTAAATATGTCGAAGACCTCAAGTTCTTATACTCCTAATCGGTTCAGTGACAGACCATCACCTCCTATCCAAGAGTGTTCTCATTGCCACATTAAGGGTCACACAAAGGAAAAATGCTACAAGTTGGTAGGATATCCACTTGAACATCCTTTTCATCCCAACAACAAAGGCAAACGAAGGCCACCTCAGAATTCTAGATATTCAAATGCTCAGTCTAAGGCTGCACAGGCTTCTGCCTCTGTTTCTTCGGTTCCAGATGGCACCACTGATTTGACTACAAAAATGGAAGAACTCTAGACTCAACTACAATCAATAATGAAGAGCCTGAATCATACTCCTCCTGCTAATACACCTCAGAATCAGTTTAGCCTAGCCACACATTTGGCAGGTACTACTTTTTCCTGTTCTATTTCCACTCATATGTCTCCAAATGTTTGGGTTTTGGACACTGGGGCAACGAATCATATGTGTTGTCACATTGATTTTATGCAAAATGTTAAACCATTAGATCCCCCTTTAACTGTTCAATTTCCTAATGGTGAGAATGCTACTGTCACACATGTTGGTTCAGTCTTTCTACACTCTATTTCTGTCATCATTCCTGATGTTCTTCTAGTTCCCACATTTACTTTCAACTTACTATCTGTTAGTAAACTTTCTTCTCAGTTACAAACTACTATTCACTTCACTTCTACTACGTGTTACTTGCAGGACCAATCCCAGATGAAGGAATTGGTTCTTGGTAATCTTAGTGGAGGTCTTTATCAGCTTCATAACATCTCAGCATCCACTCCTCAAGTTTTTTCAGCATCCACTTCTTCTACAACAGTTCTCTGGCATAGACGTTTAGGACATGTTCCTTTTCAGATTTTGTCAAAAATACCTACTCTTGATGTACAACATTCTATTGTTAAAAGTCATCAGAACTGTATTACTTGTCCATTAGCTAAGCAATGCCAGTTACCTTTCTCTTTAAGTCAGTCTAATGCTTCTTCTTCTTTTGAACTTGTACATTGTGATGTTTGGGGTCCTTATAGGGTTCCCACATACAATGGTTGTAAATATTTTCTGACTATTCTGGATGATTTTTCAAGAGCTATTTGGACCATTTTATTACCTATTAAGCAACATGTCTCTCAGTCTTTAAAAGATTTTTTTGTTTATGTTCATACACAGTTTTCTACTTCTATAAAATGTGTACAAACTGATAACGGGGGAGAATTTATTAATCATGATTTAAAATCCTTTTTCTCTTCTCTTGGATTTGTACATCAAACAACTTGTCCGTACACTCCCCAACAAAATGGGAGAGTAGAACGACGTCATCGAAATTTACTTGAAATGTCTCGTGCACTTCTTTTCCAATCACATCTTCCCTTATCATTTTAGTGTGATTGTATACTAACTTCCACATATCTCATAAATCGAATACCTACTTCCGTTATAGGTCATATTTCGCCTTATGAAAAATTATTTGGTCAAGCCCCTTGTTACACTAATCTGAGGGTTTTTGGATGTCTAGCACACATGACAGTTCATGATTCTGACAAACTAGCTCCTAGGGCCCTCAAGACTGTTTTCATTGGCTATTCTACTACACAAAAGGGCTATAAGCTTTTAGACCCTGTTACTCAGCACATACATTTCTCACGACATGTGAATTTCACTGAAAATGTCTTTCCTTATTTTTATGATGATACTTTATCTCTTTTGCCTTTTACAGTTCCTTCACCTACTTATAATGTCACTACATCCTCTACACCTTTGGACACATTCATTACTCCTGACTCTGTTTTAGAATCACACTCACAAGGTTCTTTATTTTCTCCTGCATATTCAGCAACACCTACTCCACAATCTACTTCATTACCTACTCCACAGTCTACTTCACCACCTACTTCACAGTTTACTTCACCACCTACTCCACAATTTGTTTCCTCACCTAATCCTCAACCTGCTATACCAGAGCCTCATAGAGTCTCTCTTCGACATAAAACATAACCCATTTGGATGAAGGATTATGTGGTCCCTTCTACTGTTCCTCAAGCCAACAGTATTTTACTCAACTGTCCTATAGATAATCAGAAATACAGCTATTCTCACTATACACCACCACATGGGATTTATGCTTGTGCTGTCAGTACTACTACAGCTATTAAAGAACCTTCTACCTTTAAACAAGCACAGACAGATTCTCGTTGGATGGATGCTATGCACACTGAGTTGCTAGCTTTGGAGAACAATAATACTTGGACAGTTGTTGATACTTTACCCCATGGTAAACGAGTAATTGGTTGTAAGTGGGTCTATAAAGTGAAGTATAAAGCTGATGGTTCATTGGATAAATTCAAAGCCCGTCTTGTAGCTAAAGGCTATACACAAATTGAGGGCCAAGATTACAACAATACTTTTGCACCTGTAGCCAAAATGGCCACAGCTCGTACTCTCTTAGCCCTGGCTACAGTCAAGCAATGGGAGATTCACCAATTAGATATAAATAACGCTTTTTTACACGGTGATTTATCTGAAGAAATCTATATAGAGTTACCTCAAGGTCATTCTTTGTATGGTACTGGTGCTGTCTGTAAACTTAATAAATCCATTTACGGATTGAAGCAGGCTTCACGTGTTTGGTTTGAGAAATTAGCATCGGTATTACTCACTTTGGGTTTCGTTCAAACAGTGGCTGATTATTCCCTTTTTACCTATACTAATGGCAATTCTTTCATTGTTGTTTTAGTATATGTAGACGATATTCTGCTCACAGGAACAGACATTGATTTCTTCACTCATATTAAGACAGTTTTACATTCTACATTTACTATCAAGGATCTCGGATTGGCCAAATACTATTTGGGTCTTGAGATACATCGTACTTCTGAAGGCATGTATCTTCATTAACACAAGTTCATCTTTGATATGTTAGTTGAAGCTGGTCTGGAAGATTGTAAACCTCTCTCACTACCTGTTGATGTTAATGTTAAACTTTCACCTCATGATGGTGAGTTGCTTGATGATCCTTCAATTTACCGAAAGTTTGTGGGGAAACTCTTATACTTAACTGTCTCACGACCAGACATAGCTTTTGTTGTTCACCACTTAAGTCAGTTTTTACAACAGCCACGAGTTCCTCATATGGTTGCAGTCCAAAGGGTTCTTCGTTACCTTAAAGGTACATCTTTTCAGGGTATTTTCTACTCCGTTTCTTCATCTCTTAAACTTGAGGCATTTTGTGATAGTGACTGGGGGTCTTGCTTGGATTCCAATGGTTTACTAAAGAGTGTTACTGGTATATGCCTTTTGTTGGGTTCATCTCTAGTTGTTTGGCACTCTAGCAAACAAAAAGTCGTATCTCGCTCCACAGCTGAAGCTGAATTACGAGCTATAGCTGACACAGCTTGTGAACTTTCTTGGTTTACTTTGCTTCTCTCTGAACTTCAAGTTTCTCAGGAACTGCCAATTCTAATTCATACTGATAATCAGGCAGCTCTGGACATTGCAGCTGATCCTGTATTCCACCCGAAGACCAAACACTTCGCTTTGGATTGTCACTTTGTCCGTCAACAAGTTCAGTCTTCCCTTATCCAACCAGTTTACACTTCCAGTTCTATGCAGTTAGCTGATGTCTTCACAAAAAGACTTAGTCGACATGCTCATTGGTCCATTCTCTCCAAATTGAATGTTCACACACCCACATTCAATTTGAGGGGAGAATCATGAAATATATAAGGCTACTAGCTTATCTTTCTTAATAAGCAACTGTGCTTATCAAATCATTGATAATGACTATAACCTTTCATAACAGAATTCAGTTAGAGTCTCATGTATATATTTGGTTGTAAGCTTGTAGTTGAGACTAATTACATTTCCTGTAACTCTTTCTTCTTCATTGAGAAATGGATTACTTTCCTCCATAGATTCTAGCTTACACAATTACGTACATCTATACACACACACATCTGTATGCATATTTTGTAGAAGATTTACCTGGTTCACAGGTATCTTAAGACAATTTCCCTCTTCCACCTCTCTCAGTATACATCTCTCACTTTCTTTTAGTATCTTTTAGTATGCTCCATTTTCCCCTCTCTCACTTTTGCATCTTCAAATCCGTACATAAATACAACTCAATGAAGGATTTGGTTCTTCAAATTAGGGATTTGATTCTTCAAATTAGGGTTATGTGAGGGGTCAAGGCTTTGGTTCTTCGTTAGTATCTTTCTTCAAATTAAGGATTTGATTCTTCATTTAGATTTAAATTACCTAGATATCTACACTTAAACTTCATCTAATCAGATTTTATCTTTGATTTCAGGGCAGCTTTGCACTTCAAGGCGTTCATTTAAGGCCTCTCTCCCCCTCCCCCATCTCTCTCCACTTTTGCTTTTTATTTTTGATTTTCAGTCAATCCGTGTACTATTTCGATTTTATGGCTTTTGATTTATGCTTTATATTTTATTATCACCTTTTATTTTTGTTTTTAGTGGATTTATTTTCAATTTTTATGTGGATTTTCTTGTGACATTACACCCTATTTTCGTACTCTATTTTGTACTCTGTTTTTTGATATGTAGATTTTAATTCGTGTAGATGACCATATGTGTGTGTATTTGCTGATGTTGCTTTCATAATGTTGTTGTAGCGAAAGGAAAGGTTCTTATACCGAAAATGGCAAAGGAAAGGCCTGCATTAGCTAATGTGACAAATCAGAAACATGGTTCTCAGAATGGTTCAAGAAGCTCAATGAATATGGTAATGTCAAATTCTTGAGATGCTTTTTTTTCTTATAAAAAAATATACATATATGTGAAATATAGTCATGATTCAATATTGTGGTCATATTGTGAGTTATATATCTGTTTAATGTTCCTGCTAAGATGATTCTAATATACGTAAAGTTAGACCATTATTTAGTTTTTCTGATTTAGGAAATGTGAGTAATCTGCATTCTTGAATGATATATAGAACCCAAAAGTCATTTTAACAATATTAGTTTTTGAATCAATATATGAGCAATATCACTGCTGCAGGTTTTTGAGATCTTTTAGGGAAGAACAACAATGTTATTGCAGTCATAGGAGATGGAGCCATGACAGCAGGACAAGCCTACGAGGTCATGAACAATGCAGGTTTCCTTGATTCTAATCTGATTGTTGTACTAAATGACAATAAGTAAGTATCCTTACCGACGGCCACTCTTGATGGTCCTGCGACTCCTGTTGGAGCTTTTAGTAGCGCGTTGAGCAAGCTCCAATCAAGCGCCAAATTCCGTAAACTTAGTGAAGCTGCAAAAGTAAGCCTAGGATATATTTCTTGCACATGATGTTCCCAAGTCTGAAGAGACTTCTCATTAAATATTTATACCTGTAGGAACAGAGTGAAGACTGATTCAGGGCTGCAAATTGCAAACTAAACTGCAACCTATATTTTGCATCAAATTGCACTCTGCTAAAAACCATAATAATCAAACTAGCCTCACTGCTGGTTTGATGTCCAAGCAAAAAAAAAAATTGAATCATTGGCCACTGACTAATCAACTTTTCATGAATCGACCCAACATCTTAATATTCTTCGTTGTCTGATGCCTCTTACTTGTCTCTTCTGAACCTTTAAGACTAATGTTATGTACACTGTTTGGCTGCAGGGTTATCCAAATGGACCAAATGTTCTTTTTACTTGAAGAAAATCACTGCCAAAACCAAGGTGTAGAACTGGGTACACCTGAGTTTGTTGTACCTTGTTTAATTACCAATAGGTGATGCTGTAAACTTGTGAAACACAGACATGTCACGACCTAGAGTTTCTAAGCCTAGTTCACCTGTTAGAATGCACGCTTTAAGCTGCTAGCAAAATTCCCGGCATGCTTCCACAATATGCCTAGTTTTTTAATTAATTTCACTCCATATTGCTCTCCAGTCTTCAGTTCCAGTTATGGAGTACTAGTAGGAGCAGAAAGGCTGTTCTAGAATCTGGACTATGAAGGGCATAACAAAGTGAATACTAGTAGATGATAAGATTGTTGCAATCCACGCAGCAATGGGTGGTGGAACAGGGTTGAACTTTTACCAGAAAATGTTTCCAGAACGTTGTTTCGATGTGGGTATTGCAGAGCAACATGCTTTCACATTTGCAGCAGGTTTTGCAGAGGGTCTCAAGCCATTCTGTGCAATCTATTCATCGTTCCTGCAACGAGGCTATGATCAGGTAAATATATATCATTGTTGTTTGACAAAATTCAAAAAATTATCAAAACTTCTTGAAAAGATTTCCATACTAATATATTACAAAATTATGAAAGGTGGTGCACGATGTGGATCTTCAAAAGTTGCCTTTTGCAATGGACCGAGCAGCTTTGCAATGGACCGAGCAGGTTTAGTTAACACTAAAGTTTTTCAACACAAAGTTTCAAAGAAAAAATTTACCTTTTCATTTCCTTTGAATTGTATCTCAAAATTAAATTGCTTGGTGTTACCCTTGCACAAGATTACTATAGGTTTTTATGTCATGTCACTCCATATGAATTCTAGGCAGGTTGCACGATATGCAGCTCCTATTTCTTTTCCTCTTTGAATTCCCTTTATATAGTCTGGCTTTGTAATAATTTTTTGTATTTGGATTAGGTGAATGGGTTGGCACACATGTTGAAGACAAGGCTGGATAAAGGGATCAATGGGAGTGAGGCTGATGTTTCGAAAGATAGTGTTTTTTTTGTTTAATGTAGTGTTCTAATGTATTGCAGTTGGTTTCGGAGTTGGTTTAATTTATGATGTTTCGGAGTTGGTTTAATTAACTAGTTGGTAAATGATGTTGTCACGATATTTAATTTGGGATGTATAATATGTATGTACAATTTTTTTCAATTTTGTGGAAAAGATATTGCGTTAGCTAATGACAATATTGCTAAATAAAAAATAGTGGGGCCTACAGTGGGGACCACGTTGGGGCCATAGTGGCCCCTTTGTGGGTCCCATTGTGGGCCCCAATTTTATTAAAAAAATTGAATCTCTAAGGTAACACATATTTTAAGTTGCCGTAGAACTCACTTTTGTTACTATAGCAAGCTATGGTAACATAAAACTGCATGTTACCCTAGGGATCAAGGCTGTTACCTTAGACACCTAAGACAACATGCTGAGAGCTATCACCAGAAAAATGTTACCTTAGCTACTTTATGGGCCTAAGGTAACATATAATGTACCTGCTGTAACATTTTTTTTATGTTACCGTGGGCTGTTTATGGTGTAGTGAGGTTCACTTACCTCAGCTTCAGTTTCTTCATTATCTACTATCTCCTCGGTCCTTAGCTGGCTTGTAGATGCTTCTAGGTCTTGAATAGATTTGTTGACAATCAAGGCACGTGATGTGTTTATGTGACAGCCCCAAATTCGAGGTCATGAATCCGGGCCGTCACGGACAAATTTCCATTCAATATCAATATCTCTTGGGTCTTTTTTTTTAATACTTATGTAATTGACCCCTCAATAATACACACACACACACACCAGTCATATTGTTAGGAATATGTTGTAGTTGATGATAACTTAACATTCAAGCAAAATTGTATAAGTCAAGTTTTGTAACTGTCAACGGATAAGACCTTATAACTCTATCCGTTGACAGGTAGCTCATCAACGGATGAGGTTTTGTAGCATACTGCAATATCTCTATTTATCAGTTGATAGTGTCTTTATTCAGAGTCATGTTGACCATCAATGGATAGGCAGAATAGGGTAGCCAATTGTAAATAAGCTATGCTATGTAATTCTGTCTAAGTGAAAATGTATCAACGGATGAGAACAGGGCTCTATCAACGGATACAACTCAAATCTACTCGATCAACGGATACAGCTCAAACTACCATCAACGGATAAGTAGACACAACATCAACGGATAATCATTGTCACTTTATCCTATGCTAGGAATTAGCAGTTGATAAGGACAGGTTTGACTGACAGATCACATGGGTTGATAGTAGGTATAAAAAGCAATATGGCAGCCATACTTTGGAAACACAGAAGAAAGAAGCATTCCATTTACACAGTACATACAAGAAAGGTGCAGGGGACATATCTGTTCACAAGGACAACCTTTCGGCTACATGTGGATTTGGAGTGGAGTAGCAAGTCAACTTGAATTAGATTAATATTATCTTATTCCTGTAGCACTTGTAAACTTGGAATATATAACCAAGTGTAGCAACTCTTTAGATTGCAAGAAAACATACACATTTGCTTGGGGTTTCTTGAATATCTTTAGAAGCTAAGAGTTGTAAACACAGAAGCTGTGTACATTTGTATCACAGGGTTTTCTTCGAATAAAAGTCTCAGGTGGTACATTTAACCACCTGATTTTTTTTATGTGTTTGTGAACCATTTCTTATTCAGCAATTATTTCCTTATAGATTTCTGTGGTTTTTATCAGAAATTTATAATTATCAAGAACTGTATTCAACCCCCCCCCCCTTCTACAATTATACAAGTGTGTAATCTGGGAATAACACATATGCTCAGAGAACAACATTCACCATAATAAAAGTTTAGAATTTAATAGTTATTACAACCCAGAATCATCCTTAAATACATTGCTGAATAATACTTCGACATGAAGCATTTCAAGAACCAAAAGTTTCTTACATGTTTACACACTTAATTATACATAAAACTACCAGGACCCGTTTGCCTCTACGCTACCTCAGGAATCGATGCTAGCGCGCTCTTAGAAGGTCGCCTTCCCCCTACCCTCTTGTGGGGCGTTCTGCGTAGTCTCGGCATATCTAACTGTATATACATAAGTAGCAAGAGTGAGCTATAATAGCTCAACAAGATAATTTCTATCAACTAGCATCAAAGGAAAATAAATCATCATATATATATATATATATATATATATATATATATATTAACAAAACAATTTTCAATTATTATGAAATGAATTCTATTTTTGTTCAAGACATATACTTTTCAATTATCTTTGTACGAAAAGAAATATTTAATATTATAATCTCAGTCTCTCTTCTAATTTCTATAACAATCAAAATACCATCTCAGTGTATTCTTCCAAAATAGTATGAACCTGAACAAATCTTTCACTATCTTCTTCTCATGTCCTTCTTATGCAAAAATTATATAAATTAATATAAAATCAGTTTCTCTTCATCTGTAACAGTAATTCCATCTTTTCATATCACTTTTCTGTTTTCAGTTATAGCAATCTGAAAACCATTTTTCAATTCTTTCCTTTAAAGAAAACGTTGGGGATTTCCACTGTTGCCGAATACGTAAGGACGATGATCAGTCGCCCTCCGTACCCGTCCCTTTTACTACCGGTAGACGGAGGTAGGTTCTCCACCATCCCCCAGGAGGAAGGTTCACCACTACATCCTCCCTCGGCACTCTTGGGCCGGAATAAATATTGGATGCTGGACTGTGCCACTACCACACAGCCTCTTACGCTTATTGTTGCAATCCCCCTTTTCAAATCACTTTTCCATTATCAAATACCATTTCACATTTTCCATTTCCATTCATATTTCCATTCACATTTCCCTTCACATATATCATTTCCATTTCCATTTATCATCACCTTTAAAAATTATATATATATCATAATACTTTGATTATGACTCAGACATCTCCTCTGTATTCAATGAAATCAATATGTTTTTATATACATAAAGTGTTCCATTTATTTTAGAAATATTAAATAATACTCAATAATATCTATCACAACATTTAGAAAGAATATTTTTAACATAATATTATAAATCAAATAACCCTAGATAATAACTGATACCATTCCTTTATACATAACTCTAGATAACAACTGATATCATTTCTTCATATTCTCTTAATCATAAGGCATGTTCACTTCATACATAATCATCTCTATGTATATCCATATCCATCTCATACTCATATCCATATCCATATTCATATTCATCTTCATATACCTCTCCTTTTAATATCAATAATCAAGAAAAAAAAATTCTTAACAATATAGTGACAATAGCATCACATATATATATTCCATAAAATCAAGTTTCTATGAAGATAAATAATTTCCAAGTAGTGATAGAAAAGATCTTGCCTCGGTTCGGTATCCTAACGGTAAGGCTCGTGTCTCTTCCGGAGTTTCTATAAACACAAAAGGACCGTCGTTATAATACCACATCTCTTACTCACTACACTCTTGTATAACATTACCCTTGACACTTTAATATATGTTTAACGTATCACTATTACCCCAACGTTTCAAGAACTTAACCATTTATAAACTCAATCGAAGAACTTAACTGTAAAAATTCTCAGAAAATATAGATTTCGAATTTTACCACAAGGCCAACTGGTAATGCCTTTTTGACTACCCTACTACCATATCCCAAAATTTCATAATTTTTAAAAATGTCTAAGTATGGTGGTTATAGCCTCAAAGTTGGTACAACTACGTTTTCTCGGCTTTCGAACGTCTTTCACTAAAACTAACTTTTCTCCTAAACCATTCATCAGATTTTAACGCACCTTATATCAAAACGATCTATGAACCAAGATCTATCATCTCATGGTCCCTTGGGATTCTGGAAAGTAAGGTACCGTACGGGTATATGGTCCAAAAACAGGGCAGTTTCTTGGTCTAACGAAAATCGGACATTATAACGGCTATATTTTCATACTTTCCAAAATCAAACTCCTCCAAATTAATCATCCACCTTATACACCATCACCTACACCATGTGGTCATCTTACCAACCATGGTTACAAGCACATACTCCTTCCATATTCAACTTTAATCACTTACAAACACTTAGATCATCATAATCTTAACATTTACACCACTAAATCACTAATCAACTCAATATCAATCATAAATATAAAAGGGCAAGCATATTTATACCTTCTTGAAGCCTTGACAACACTTAACAATCCTTGGGATATCCTTAAACAACCTTATAATAGCTTGAATAATAAGTTGTACAAGGAGAAGGTCAAGAGATGGCATGATAGACGGTTATTGCACAAGACATTTGTGCCGGGTCAATTGGTTCTGCTTTTCAACTCTCGGCTTAGACTTTTTCCCGGAAAGCTCAAGTCAAGGTGGTCAGGTCCGTTCACGGTTAAAACAGTTTTTTCGCATGGGGCAGTGGAAATTTTTGATAAGTCGCCTGATCAGTCTTTTAAGGTGAACGGGCAGAGGCTTAAGCATTATTTTGGTGGTACAATGAACCGTGAGGCGGATACAATCGTGTTGGCCACCACATGATTCTCAGCAGTAATGTCAAGCTAATGACGTAAAACAAGCGCTTCATGGGAGGCAACCCATAGGTTTGATGTTTTTATTTTTGGTTTGATTTTATTTTAGTATTATGTCAAGTTTGCAGGTCATTGACGGATTACAGGAGCTTGCTTCGCAAAATAAATTTCTTCGAGGAAGGCCGGCCTCAGTTTGGAGCTCATGCAGCATTTCCGCCACTTGATTCACCACCCGAGGAGGGTGACGTACCGACAGTTAGGGGAGTTCTCTTTTATCCTTTATCTATACCTTCAATGAGGACATTGAATATTTTAAGTTTGGGGGTGATTTAGGATAATTGATTAATCGAGTCATAATATTGCATATAGTTTCATGTAATTCATAATACACCATGCTAGTATAATTTCATATACTTAGTATAATTTCATATAATTCATATTAAAAAAAATTGCATAATCATGATTAGTTGCATAACATGTTTTCCTCGATCCCGTAGCGCTTAGTGGTTCCGTTTAGTAGTCAATGATGAATTTGAGTGTGATAATGATGGATAGAGGGCTGATTTAAATGCTTATGAATTGACGTGCATGTTATAGAAACACAATCTTACACAACTCATCGTTTGCTTTTTGGGCTAGGTTAAGGTCATGCTTGTTTGATTGTTTGAGATTTAATCACCTGATTATATTCAGAATTTTCTTTATTCCCTTGATGGCGTAGGAGCACTAAAATCTAAGTTTGGGGGAAACCAGGGATTTCATTCTAGTTGTTTAGTTGTTAATGGCTAGGCGTCAAATGGCTAGTAGCCGCTCATATTTTATGAGTAGTCTAGGGTTGGATGAGAATACTCATTCCAGATTTCAAAAAAAAAAAGTTTTATGAAAGTGTGGGTATGCAGAATTGGCCAGGGTGAGCTCTTTAATACTCGAGCAATTAAGTTCTAGGGGACTCAAGCCTAGTGACCTAAGACTTTTCCGGTCTGGGATCCACTAACCTAACGCTCGCTACATGGGTATTATTGTATAAGCCTTTTGGGGTCTCATCCATTGCACGGTCAAATAAGCACGTGTGTTGTGTATAGTATTATGCGTCATAGTTGTTAGTAATAAAGTATGAATTCCTGTCTAACTCAAATAATGATGGAGGTGTTTCTAGGTTATGAAGTGTCTAGCGTTCATTCTATTTATAAACTCGTGATTGTCTTGACGAAGAATATGTATGGTTTTGATCTAGTGCTAAGAGTATTTCTGATGAGCATGGCACACACGCACGTTTCTGTACTTGTAATGTTAATATGCCGGTATTTAGTCGATCTCTATTTAGAATTATCACATTCTCTGAGACTTGATTATTGCTTTGCTTATGGGATCCTTGCATCAGTTGCATTCATGCATTTAGAGGTAGTCGAGTCTGTTTTCGCTTGAGGACAAGCATCAGTTTAAGTTTGGGGGTGTGATAAGTGGATTTTATATCCACTTATTATGCGCTAATTGGACCTAAATTGGTGGTTTATCCTTAAGTATGTGGTGTCTTTTAATTCATTTTTGTTGTTTTTTCAGTCTTTGTTGTGCAGAGCTCGCAACTTGAGGTATCGTGGCGATAAAAGATTAAAAATGGTGGATTTTTGCCTAAATTCGGAATTTAATCACAAGGATTTTATCATCAAGTGGACTAGCTGCGAGGAAAAAGAATTATCATAAAAGAATTCTGAGTGATATATTCTTAAAGCAGGAATCCCGGTTGGAATTGATATATTTTTCGTTAAGGAAAAGGAGTCCGGTTTCTGACCCTCAATAGACCGCAGCTTAGGACTTAAGGATATATTTATATTAATAAATATTTTATTTAATTTTAAAATTATATTTATAAATATCTAATAATATTAGATATTTATTTTTATAATTTATGAATTAAATTAATTAATTATTAATTAAAGATTATAAGCTAAGCGGGATAAAGCATTTTTTTCGGATTCGTGCTTATAAAACAATACAAGCCTGCCGTTATTTGATTTGTAAATAGTCTGGATGAAGTCTTTTGACAGCATTAACAAATGGAAAAAGAAGATTGAGAGAGAATCCAATGAGAGTCGAGTAAACCCTTCCCCCGCCCCGCCGTCCCCCTGCCCTATTTTCTTCCCTCTTCTTCCTCTCCTTCCCCTTCTCCAACCAAACCTTCCTCCATCTCCATAAATCCCTTTCATTTCCTCCATCTATTTCTAGTTTGTCTTTCAATAAATTCGAGATCCAATCCTTGTAGGGTGAGATCTCTTTGTCATACCCATATTTTTGGGTTTATTTGTCCCCAATTGTTTGGGGTTTATTTTCTCCCCAATTGTTTGGGGTTTATGTTTGGTTGTATTTGGTTGTTGTTCCTGGCTCCTTTGAAAAGGATTTATGTGGTTTTGGGTGAGATCTATAATGCGTGCATTAGATTTGAGCTGGTGTCGGATATTGCAAGAGCTTACTTTTCACAACTAAATTTTGTTCATTTTATGAGAATTTTCACTTTCGGCATGTCTATAGCTGGTTTCCGGCATGTAGATAGCTGGGGTACTTTCGGCATGTCTATAGCTGGTTTCCGGCATGTAGATAGCTGGGGTGTTGCTGAACATTGGACTACAGGTGGTGCGTACGTGGAGGTCATTTGCAATATTACTAGTTTCAAGATTGGTGCAGGTTGGATTGATCGAGAAGCCACTCTAATCTTTTTAATTTCAAAGAATTATTGTAAAATTCATGATGTAAAACAGTCTACAAACATAAACGACTACTTGGTTAGTTCGTTTATTTGTTTCTTTCCAGATTGTATTTGTCAGCTCAGGGTTTTGTCTTGGCTGTGATTTGTTTGTTGCAAATTAATATAATTCCTTGTTTGTCAAAAAAAAAAAAAACAAATGGAAAAAGAAGATTCAAGCATTAATAAATTCTGGATGAAGCAACTGTCGGCTAGATGAATTAAATATGAAGCAACTGGCAGCATTGTTAATTGAAAAAGAAAAAAACAAATTGAATAGAGTTGCTGTTGGCCAGCTGTTGTCTGCAAGGTCACGCGCCCACTCGCGCGTGTAAACCACGCGCCTGAAGGCAGTCCTTGAATCAGTTAGCGTGTGTGCTGCACGCGCCGTTCCTGCGGCTGGGCTTTCCAGAATGGCCGAGTGAAATGGTGCTTATTTTGATGTATGATGTTCTGCTTTCGGCTGAGTGTTGTCCTGTACTACTTTCGATTCATTTATTTATGCTAGATGGTGTGCTACTATGAGCTATAAAAAGGAGTAGTCTTCGTTGGTTTTGAGCATCCCACAACCGAGTTCTCTCTTATATTCAGTTGTATTCTCTCTAATTTCTTTTGTAATTTCAGTTTCATTTTATACACTTTAAATTTCTGTAATTTTAGTATTAGTTTTATTTTGGGTGAAGATTTAAGGCGATTACTTGGAGTGCTCTTCTCTTTCATTGGAAGCTATTTCGGTTCTATTTTCTAAACTCTTGTAATTTCATATTTTATTCATGCAATTTTGTACCATATTTTCATTTAATCCCATGATGACGATTCGTTCAATTATGAACTAATCGCCGTCATGGGATTCTAATGGATTTATTTACGTAATTTAGTAATTCGATGCCTTAATAATTTGTGTTATTATAAAATTTCAGATTGTCTAATGTGGTTGCGCTTAATTTATTAGATGCGTAGCTAACGTCTAAATTATTAATTCCTAATGAATGCGAAAGTGGATTTAGGAGTTTAGAATTTGCCATGTTAGCATAGGTTCGTAATTGTCACGTACATTTACGATAAGTGGTAGGGTTTTGGATCACACCGTCCTATGTAGTCATAATAAAGGAATTTAATCTTAAACCAATTATGTTTTCAAATCTTATAGACATATAGGATCTAAGCATAATCGGTGTCCACACAACTTCTATCTTTTTAAGTGGATGTTCGTGTGGTTTGATATAAGTTAAGGATGAAAGGCGCTTATGTTAGTTTCGTGTTCCCGGCTAGCTTTCGTAATTATCAAAATCACTTTGAATTAAGGCATCAATTCTAAATGAAATAAATAATGAAATTAGAATTCCATGTTTTTTTACACGTATAAAATTCTCGTTTAAGAAAACCAAATAGATCGAATTATTTAGTATTAATATTTTTGATAAATCAATTAGAATAATTAGTCAAAACTCCCTTTTATATTTATTCAAGCAGTTTGTTGTTTAATCATACGTCGCTGCTTAAACATTATTTCCGAACAAACACCAAGTCTTCGTGGGAACGAATTTATTATATTACTTGTGACCGCGTACACTTGCGCAGTTAGTTTTCGAACCAACATATACATAGTCATATTGTATTTGTTTGAGATGTGAAATCTTAAGAGATGTAGTCTTAAGTATTGTTTGGGAGGTGCTCAGGGGCGTAGCCAGTGTATGGCGAGCGGGGTCATCTGACCCCACTGAAATTTTAAAAAACAAAATTTTTATGTATATATTTTTTTAGAAAAAATATTTATAGTAGTAAATTTGAATTTTGACCCCACTGAAAAAAATAATTATTGTAACTAGTTTCATTTTTGACCCCACTAACTTTTAATTTTGACAGCGAAATCCTGTAATTGCCGCCCCAAGATGTATAACTGATGCATATTTATATGTATTAAATTAGGAAAAATCTACACATTGATAATTTTCGGTAAAAAAATTTTCCCTGCGGGGCCGTCGAAAAAATGACTGGTCACCGAAGAAGACGACCGAAGATTTTGACCCCAGTGAATCCAAATCCTGGCTACGCCCCTGGAGGTGCTTGAGCATTGCTGGCTCAAGTATCGGGTTGGGACACCGTTAAGGTGTTATTGTTTTGATGTATTATTGATATTGTTAACATTAATAATACAAGTTTGGGACGTAGGTGTTTCCACGTCAAGTATTTGTGTGTTCTTGTTTTGCGCTTTGGTAGATCTTATCAACTAATCGATTGGTTAGGTGTGTGCTCTATTTTGGTGATTGTGAATCTCGGATTCTCGGATTGTGTAAGTCCCATAAGCTAACACCTGTAAACACATTCACAAATAATATTGAACCATTTGACACATCTCTTGGTGATTGTCAATTTTAATTTCATTTTAAGGGGGTGGTATTGTATTGTGATTTTTAATGACAATTTTTGGGAGAATGACTATAATAGATTTTATTGACTTTTAATGACTCTTGATGACTCTTGTTGAATTTTTGAGATTTCGAAATACTTTTGATGACTTCTAATAAAATGACTTTTAAAAACTTTAATAGACTTTTTGATACTTTAATAAACTTTTTGATAGATTTTGTGGTTATACCATACTAGCTACAAAGATTGTATATTGCCTCTCTGAAACACATAAGCAGCAATGTGAAAATGCTAATGCGTGAAGAAATGATTTGGCGAATGAAATGTGGATGAATGTGGAAAATATGAATGATGTAGAATGATTTTATATTTGTTTCTAAAATTTTCCTTTTACTTTGCAAACCTAGAGCTGCCACTATTGAGTATTTCTATTTGAGTTTTATCTTTAAGGAAAGTTGTGTGCTCCGTGATTATTTTGCTATTTGTTGCTTTGAATAAAAAGTACTTCGTGTTTATTACTGTGAGAAATGGTTACTTGCTCTCTATTTCTGGACATACTGTTCACCGTGCAACCGTATTGTATTGTTAATTCATTATAGTCAACTGGATTCCCCTTCGTAAATAATGGAAAAAACACAGGCCAAATAATGTAGGATATGATCAGGAGAATGTGGCCACATAGCCTGGTTCAATTTTGATTTACCATTCTAATTTTCAGAATAGCACGGTTAGGGAGTACTTTTATGACATTAATAGACACGAATTACATGTATCTTCCCCCAGAACCATAAGAAAATATCTTTAATTTTCAGTATAGATAACAGTATTGCTTGAAGCCTCTACTAATTCTACAACCCTGCAATTTTGATAAAAGCAGAAAAGCAAGAACAAAAAAACAACTCTGGTTGCCACATATATAACTCTTCTATGTCAAAACTTATGACCATTAATAGACCAAGGATGATTAAAATCTATAGAGTAGATTGAAACCACTTGAGGGTGTCTGAAACTTACATGCAATTTACGGCCAGAATATCTGTTCTGATCCTCTAAGTTGCTTAAAAAGGGATGGTCAAGTAACATAACAGCTGTTGGTCTGTCTGCTGGATTTCTCTGGAAGCACCTACCAAGGAAATCTTTTCCTTCTGCAGATAGATTTCAGCAAAAATGAAAACTGACTATGCGCGTCTGACGTGTGGATGTACCTCATTAAACTTGGTCAAGCATCACGCCCACATATCAACAAAATCTTGGTATTCCTTACAGTTCAGTCGCTTGCTCAAGAATGCTTGTTGTAAAGTAAAGGAGAGGTGAAAGTATTAAGTATATACATATCGTGTACTTTTGTTGAACAAACAAACTATACTTATATCAGGGTTATAACTGTTTAAATTAAAAAAAGGAATGTAAACTAGTTCAATGCAACATATACAGATGATTCTGTTGCTGAATAGCCCTGGAGAACGGGCTAAGTCACTGCATCATTATAAAGTGAATACTCCTCTGGAACCCTAAGTGGGAGCTATGGTTATTTGAGGAAAGTATAAACTCTCGTCAAATCTTCTCAAAAAAGGTCTGACAATTTTGGGAGAAAATATATGCACTTTTCCATAAAAAGTCATTAAAAGTCTCTCAATTTCATTTTTTCACCAAAATCATTGACTTTTTGAATAACAGGTAACTTTTAATAACTCTTTAAAAGTTGTAATTCAATACCTCAAACTTTTAAAGACTCCTGATACAATACCTCCTTACTTTTAAGGAGTATTTAAAAATCTTAATTGAATACCTCTAAACTTTTAAAATCTTTAAAAGTCTTTAAAAGTCACAATACAATACCACCCCCTAAGTTTCAAGATAAATAATGTGATTCGTTTTCCGCCTGACAATAGCATTTGCATGAAAAAATTTAGCATTTGCACCTGTCAATTTAGCATTTTCATATATACATTATATTATTTTACTCAAATATCATATTGTTTTTTTTACAATAAATATCAATCATATTGTTTTTTAAAAATCGTAATTATTGAAATAAAAATGCAAAAGGGTGTTACTAAATGCAGTTTGCATTTACTCAATGCACACTAGTATTTTATATTTATACCCTTCAGGCCTTTAAACATATAATTAATAAATGTAAGATCGGATATTCAATGCACACTAGTATTTTACTAATTAGATTAATTAAAAAGTATAAATTAATGTATTGAAAAAATATGAATATAAAATATATTATCAAAGTACATTGTATTAAATATGAAAAATCTTATTATAATTAATTAAATTAATCTAGAAAATATAAATATAAATATAAATATATTATTAAATACTTGTATTATGTAGATACGATATAAATGATTAAAAATACATTAAATGTATATGAGTAGGTGAAGTTATTAAATGTGAATATATTAATTGTTTACACAAAAAACTATGGCTACACCTAAATTCACACAAAAGAGTAAGAGCATCTCCAATGGTGAAATCTAAATTTGTTAGCTATAATGGTTATCTAAATGGATTATACAATTTTTTTGCTAACAGTGCAGATATACACTCCAATGGTGTTATGTATAATTATGTTAAGCTAAAATTATACCTAAAAGCTTTTCTAGTTCAACATATATATTGAATCATACATGATTATCTATATTCTTTTTGCTAAGGGGTGATGGTTGGAGTACAATATTTTTTACATATCATCTAAAAGAGCCACCTAGATGACACATGGGATGACACATAGATATTTTAGCTACCAGTTTTCTACCCTTGAAGATGCTCTAAAAAGGACAATATCCAAATTGCATTGAGTAATCATGAACTGCATTTAGCACTCATGCAAAATCGTAAATTTTCAAAAAAAAGAAAAAAGAAAAAATCTCTGCACAATGGAAGAAAGGTCTCCGTAAAGCAGCACATATGAGTACACTTGCAGAGATAGGCGCAAAAGTTTAATAGAGATGATGAAAGCAGCCATGTCGTCTTCTTCTCTTTCATTTCTAACTCGCCACCCAACTCGCCTGACTCGCCTCTTCTGCTCAGTCCCATCGAAACCCCAACTCATCCCATCTCTCCAACCCTCAAACGACGCCGATTTGATCTCTCAAATCCTCCTCGAACACCACAACCCATTTCACTCGATGGAATCATCACTCCAACTCCACGGCATTTCTCTTAATTATAATCTCCTTCATCAAACCCTTCTCCGCCTCCACAACTTCTCGAAAATCGCTTTCGCATTCTTCTCCTGGGCCAAAACTCAGCCTCATTTAGTTCCCGATGTTATGGCTTATAATATTGTTATTGATTGTTTGGGGAAAGTGAGACAGTTTGATGTTGTGTGGCAATTAGTTGTGGAAATGGATCAGTTGGGGGTGAAGCCTGAGACGACGACGTTTCGGGTTGTGATTAGGAGGTTGATTGCTGGGGGGTTTACTAGACAGGCTATTAGGGCTTTTGAGGATATGGGATGTTTTGTTGAGGACAATGTTGGTTGCTTAGATTTTGTTTATTTGCTCGATACGCTTTGTAAGTATGGGTATGTGAAAGTGGCGACGGAGGTTTTTAACAAGAAGAAGTTTGAGTTTGAGGTTAATGAGAGAATGTACACTGTTTTGATTAATGGTTGGTGGAAGATTAATAATCGGAAGATGGCGGAGAGGTTTTTTAATGAGATGATTGAGGTTGGGATTGAGCCGAATGTGGTTACGTATAATGTGGTTTTGAATGGGATGTGTAGGAGGAGGAGTTTGCATCCAGAGGAGAGGTTTGAGAGGACAGTGCAAGATGCGCGGAGAGTGTTTGATGAAATGCGTGAGAGGGGAGTTGAGCCGGATGTGACTAGTTATTCGATTCTGCTTCATGTGTATAGTAGGGCGCATAAGCCGGATTTGTCGTTGGATATGTTGAAGATGATGAAGAGTGAGGGGATTTGTCCAAGTGTGGCGAGTTATACTAGTGTTGTGAAATGTCTTTGTTCGTGTGGGAGGGTTGAGGATGCGGAGGAGTTGGTTAAGGAGATGGGGTGTAATGGAGTGACTCCGTCGGCTGTGACTTATAATTGTTTTTTCAAGGAGTATAGAGGGAGGAAAGATGCGGATAGTGCTTTGGCTTTGTATAGGAAAATGAAGGGTATTTCTTTAAGTTTGCCTAGTATGCATACTTATAATATATTAGTTGGGATGTTCGTGAAGTTGAATAGGATGGAGATTGTGAAAGAGATTTGGGGTGATATGAAATTAAGTGGAGCAGGACCTGATTTGGATTCCTATACGCTGCTGATTCATGCATTGTGCGAGAAAGAAAAGTGGAAAGAAGCGTGCCAATTTTTTGTAGAGATGATAGAGAAGGGCATTCTTCCACAGAAGGTCACGTTTGAGACGCTTTACAAAGGATTAATACAATCTGATATGTTGAGAACATGGAGAAGACTTAAGAAAAAACTTGAGGAAGAATCAATCACTTTTGGTTCAGAATTTGAGCAATATCACTTGAAACCATATAGGAGGTGATACAAATTGGTAACTTTACGACGTACCATATAAAATCTTCTCTAATGGTTCGCACCTTTGAGTATGAACTAACTGAACAGTCAGTGTTCTGCTCATTTGTATCCTTATATGCAACTCCAGCAGCTCAATTCAACATATTACTAATGGAACATTTGTGTTCCTTCTTTATGTATTCATCATATGAGATTAAAGTTTAAAATTTGTATATGTATTATAACATAATTTATTTAATTTTTTATAATGCATATTGATTACCTTTAAGTAAAACAAAAAATATGATTCCGACTGTTGCAGAAAATTATATAATCCTTGTCTCCTTCAGCTGAGATTCGATCTTTACATTCAAATTGTAGGCAGAAGTCGAAGAACCATAGAAGGAAATAATCGTAAAAATTAATAACAGAGGAAAACAGAGTTGCACTTTGAGATATGTAGTGAAGAATCGAGAATGTATGCACTCTTCTGATGAAGATTTTGCATCTTGCTCAGTTGCTCTGGAAAACTGAAACTACCACTACACCTGTTAACATCAAGGTAGACATTGTAAACAGTTGTTAACAAGATAACCAGCAGTGAAATTTGGATTCGATGGCCGTAGGCAAACACCAGGGTCACTATACAATTATGAATAAAGAATGCACTATCAGAAATTTGCAGCTGCTATCTGAGAATTCACATATCCTTTAGGATGTTCAAGTCGACTAGCTTACAAAATCATCTTGACATAACTGACCAATTTAGTGGATTTCTTTTCTTTTCTTTTTTTTCCCATCTGAATTCTCGTCTCTGAGCTAAACTAAATTCTTCACAGAAAAAACAGTTCTACATCACAGTCACGTAAGAGTCCAGTATCATTTACATAAAGAGATGGTTCATCTTTTACTATTCAGGAATACTGACTGCTTTAATTGATTTGTTGAGGCTAGAGATGCACAAAACCCGGATCCAGCTGGGGCCGTGCCTAATTTCCTCTAAATTATCTAGGCATCTAGATCAGGCCGGGCGCCGGAGCGAATTTTTCTAATAATTTTAATATTATTATTTTTAAAAATTTTAACGCTAAAGTACTTTTTCGATTATATTGAAACTATTAAACTTTTTAATCCGAGATTTATTGAAAGGTTTAGACTTTTTATTACGAATTAATACAATTTCATAAAAAGTGTGGATAATATATAATTTGATTCTGGTTTTTATCAGGCTTTTTTGGAAAATTGCATAAAATTTGAGTTTTTATCGCGTCGATTCAGTCGGATTGAATTTTTATCTGTGTTGAGCCGGGTTGAACTTTTATCTATGTCGGGCCGGGTTGAACTTTTATCTAGGTTTTTATTTAGATCGGACTTAAATCCAAATTGGACTTAAATTCGGGTTTTTCTTTTGGATCGGTCGAGTCCGCATTTGTGAAAAATATATGGTCCATTTAAGACGGGATCGAATTAGATTGGGCCGACTTTTTTTTTATATCAAATTTTTACTGGATTTTTTCGATTTATATATGCCGAATTATTTGGATTCAAATTTTTTGTTGATTTCTAGGCGAGACAATCAGACATTTTGATCCCAAATGAATACAATTGAATCAATATAATCGAGAGAATTTGAAGCAGGATGTCGAGGATTAGAAAATTTATGAAAATGCATTTGGAATATGTTCAACAATGATCAAGGAGCGCGATGAGATAGTTCAAGTGGTAAGGGCTTATCTCTTGTCGTCCCAGGGTTCTGGATTCGATTCTCGCTCACCTCCGAGATTTGTTAAAACAAATACTCATTTGTAAGGCATATAAGTCTAAATAGTCAACAAATAATGACCAAGACTTTGCAAATTATGGGTGGCCTCAAGTGAAGGTCACAAACTCTATCACTCACAAGTCGAATCTAAACTATTTATATAATAAATTGTAATTTATCTCTCACTTCTCTTGATGTAGCATATCTTCCTCGTTTCATTGATATCAAGGGTTACAATCTTATTTTCTTTTCCAAATGAACCGAACAAAACAATTTGTATGAGTATATTCAACTATCCAAAAAAAACTTTTTAATCAATATTTTAAACATATTCAATTCGTGTTTTTATTTTTATTGTTTTAAGTAGGACTCCAAGAAAAAAAGTTGTTTGATACAATAAACACAATAATTATATGATAACTTCCATTAATGGAAGCTTAAACTAATTTGGAGAAGAAAAAGACTGGAAAAAACAACATTTCTTCATTGATCAAAAAGTGTAAAATATAGAGTGTTTGTTTCGTTTATATACAAAGTGTACAGATGCTAAGAGATTGTAACTAACTTCTATACATACAAGTACTATCTCTATTTTATCTTTCTGTTAACGGAGGAATTTGGGAAAACAAATTCGGGGAGGGTTGCTGGAACTATGGTGATAATTGAGTGTGGTGAATGATGTAGGGACAATTAGGGTTAGGGTTTATACTTTAGGAATGGCTGAGATTGTATGATGTGATTACTGCAATTTAGATCGAATATTGAATTCTCTCTTTTTCGCAAGGGTTTGCATCATGCCATACAATGTGCCTACGTACCCTTATTTATAGGGATCAAGCCAAATGTAGTTCTTGGGGAACAAGTAATCGTAATGGGCTAGGTTACCTTATTTAGAAAACCTATTGGATTAAGACCACCGCCTTTGACACAGACCCAAAAAGCCCATCTTTTTTCTCGGAGCGTATTGATTAAGCTATTGACCCGGTATTTTCGGGGTCAACACTTTCTCTGAGCTACGGAGATAAGGCAGGTGTAAGGCAGCCCCAAATCAGGGCGAGATTCCCTTAAAGTGGGCGAGATCTGTTTATCAAGGCGAGATCAAGGACTTAGTTATAGTCCATAATTCGTGGTTTATTAAATACTGAAAATTACGAAGTCATCTTCGAACACCCCAAAGGGCGAGATCCTTTCTTATAGACCAAGTCAAACGGATGTGTCCTTCCCTTAAGAACTGGACCCCCCCTTTCCGTTGAGGGCGAGATTCCCATCCTAATCAGTGGGCGAGATACCCTAGAAACTGCAATGTCATCCTTCTCTATGACATGACCCACGTCAGAAATCGTTTTCCTTTTTTCAGTCTAACAGAAGGCGACACTCTTTAATTAAGGCGATGATATTTCTTGGTATAACAACTACCCCCCAGTTTCTTGCAATAATAATTTATAAGAGAAACTAATTATTTCTTCTCTTTTTTCTCTTTTTCTGTTCCAAAATTAATTCGTGTCACGTGCCAACTTTCCAATCACTTCTATATAAACTCCAAACCTTCACTCTCCTCAAATTCTTATTCTCAGATATACTCACGAAGTGCTGCCAATTCTTCCTTTTGGCTTGGGCGAGATTACAAATCTGTGGGCGACATCTCCTTTTTTACAGGCGAATTCAACCAGTTTTACAGGCGACTTCTTTTCCTTACAAGGTACCGCCCTTCTCTATAACTCAATTCATGATTTCCTTTTGCATAACATTTGTTAGAAATAGGAATAAGTTTTGAGAACAGATAATAACACCTTTATACGATAGTTTTACCCTTAGGACCGTTAAATTTTTAGGAAGGCGAGGACTCTCTTCTTGAATCCCTTTTTCCCAATTCTTATCCTCAAAATACAATCCTAACAACGTCCTCGCCTTCTCTTACAGATGTCAAAAGAGTCCTCGGTGTCAAATGAGAACCTGGCGTCGCCCTCCAACTCTGATCTTCCTCCTCAAGACGAAATAGATAAACATCTAGACCCAAACCAAATCCTTTCTATTTCCGACGACCTTTCAATGGGCGAGAATGCTGAAGACTTAGCTAGCACTTATCATACTCAAAACTTAGGCGAAAATGAAGAAGATTTATACGACCTTTTTGCTGAGTTATATCCTCAGGAACCTGGCCCGTCTAGATTAGGGAAAGGACGAGGCAAAGATCTCGCCAAGTATAAGAGAATATTAGATGGCCGTTCTAGCCCCTCTAGCTCTAATGAAGAAAATGAGGTCGAGAATATTGACGAGGGCGAAAATTACGATGAATATGAAGAAGATGTTGAAGTCGAAGATGGTGAGGAGGCATTGTCTGTCTCGCCTGTAAGATATGCAATGGAAATTCCATCTCCCCCAGATAAACCATATAAACAACCCGTCCGAACTTGTGACGTCGACCTGGATTTTGCAGACGACGTCCCCGAGCCCCTTAGATCTAAACACAGATTAGATCAAGGTGTTATTTCTTGTGCTGGCCTCGCCTCCACAATTTCTTCCGAAGAAATAATGTTTCTAATAGAATATTAGAATCTGGAAGGGAAGTGGTTGAGACCTCGTTCTTTCATGAGAATGCATGTTTTTGACGTTGCTGGACTTCCTACTCCCAGAATGGTGTTGACCAATAAACTGGTAGAACTTGGGTTTGGCTCGCCCATGCATGAATTCTTGAAACAGATCATTACTTATTACAACATCGCCCCCATCCAATTATCCCCAAATAGTTACAGGGCAGCAATTGGCTTATACATGATGTATAAAAATGCGGGGTATAATGCACCTTCTATGTCTGAACTAAGTCACTTTCTATCCTTGAGACGATGTGGAAACGACATTGGTTTCTACTATCTCGCCTATTGGTCCACGCATAACAAAAAAGGTTTTATTACCGGCAATCCAAGCAACATGAAGATATGGAAAGACGAGTTCTTCTACCAATTTGACGTCCCTAGGATTAGAACGCAATTCAACCTGTACCCTTGTAAGTATCTCGCCCTTTTTATTTTATATCTCGCACTCTGTTGAATACCTTCCCCTGTTCTTACCTTTTACTTATTCATTAGACAAACCTTCCCAAACGAAGCTAATTGGCGATGCTGCATCTAGGGCTGAGGCCATCTCTAAACTACCTAGATCTGAGAAAGACCTCGACCTTCTAGTGACGCCTGAGAATCTTCTCACCCATGGTTTTTATAACAAAGGTTATGGGCAGATTCCGTATGTTAAATTTAAAAGAGGGACTAAAAGAAGTACTCGTAAAAAACAAATTGAAGGAAAACTTTCGGGTAAAGGTAACTCGCCTTTTGAAAATAACTCGCTCCTTTTTTAATATAACTGATTTTTCTTTTTATATAGCTGACTCTTCTTTTTATGTGTAGGTCAAATGGCGAAACTCCCTTTCGGGAACAATCCTTATGCTGATGTAGAGCCAACTCCCTCTACCGCAGTCAACATTCCTCGCCCTTCCCCTTCAACCATCTTGAACGTACCTCGCCCTATTCCATCCACCATCAATGCTGGTGAAAAACAAGACAAAAATAGGAAGCGGGATGATTCAGCTAAAAACCAGCCACACAAAAAACTTAAGGGGGTTACGGCTGAAGAATCGCCCTCTGACTCGGTTGTTTCAACATTTGGCTCCGTTGCTGCAGAAAACTTCTCTGAAAATGAGGTTAAGCTTCTAAAGAATCGTTCTACTGAGGAGGCTGAATTCAGTTTTAGGGCGGGACTCGGTGATGCCTTTTACCATGGCCTAAAGGTTCTCGCCCTAAAGAACTCGATCATTAAAGATCAGGAGAGATCTTTGAAAAAATTAAGGGGCGAGGCTTCTTCTCACACAACAAAAATGGCCGAGGTTCAGAAAAAACTTGATGGCGAGATGAGAGCTAGGAAAGATGATGTTGACAGGCTCCAGCTGGCGTTAGACAAGGCAAACTTCGATCTCGACTGTTGATAAGTGGATTTATATCCACTTGGATCGTTCTATTTTGGCTTAAATTGGTGTCTTGTATCTCAAGTATGTGTGTGTTTTAATATGTTTTTGTGAAGATTTGTGCAGGGTGTATTTCAGGTGTAGGTATTGCATTTAGTAGGTGTTATATGATTTTTAGTGTCAAGAAAGCAAGTGCTTGGAGTTGCATTCGAAGCGGAGAAGAAATCAGCTTAAAGAAATAAAATGCAGTCTGTCAATAAACCCTGAGCGCGGGCGCGCCCAGGTTATATGGGAGCTCCGCGCGGGCGCGCTTAAAGCATCTACAGAATTTCTTGCGCGCGGGCGCGCTGGATATGGGCACAAACGCGCGCGGCCGCGCCTGGTTCGACAGAAATATTCTGATTTCAATTTCAAATAGGGAATTGTTGAGAATTCTTCTCCTAATCATTATGGAAGTTGTTTTGGACGATTTGAAGCTTCTGGAATTTAATGTAAACATGGGAATTGCAATTCTATTTCAATTAAAGATGGAAAATTACCGAAATTCTATCCTATTTCAAATACGGTAATCGCTTGGTCAAGGAGGCACTTGGGGGCTATAAATACACACCTTGGGGCACAGAAAAATAATCATCTACACATCCTACACACATAATTCGTTCAGAGCAAGAAGGGAGAGAAGCCAAGGCGAGGATCGTGACAACAAGAAGATCTAGACATAGTTTTCTTGTATTCCTTTGTTAGGCGTATCTTGTGGATGCTCATTACTTTTCCGGATTTGTTCGCTAAACTTTATTTTATTATTGATTTATTCATCTTCTTCTTTATCTTGTTTACTACCATGCTTTCATCAAATCCCATGGTGACGAAAGGTTCGATTATGAACTAATCGTTATCGTGGGGTCCTAGTGGATTTATCTATGTAGCTTAGTAGTTTGCATGCCTTAGAGATTTATGTGTGGTGAATTATTGATATCCTTGTATGGTTGTGCTCATTGACTTTAGGTGCGTCGCGAACATCTAATTTGTTAATCTCCTGCTAAACGAGAGTGGATCTTGAGATTTAGAACTTGCCATGCTAGCATAGGATAGGTTGATGTTAATCATCATGATTTGTGGCATGAATAGAGATATTATGCTACCCTATGTGATCTAAGTGAATAACTTGTGCTTCAACCTTTATGTTTTCAAATTCTATAGAGATATAGGGTCTAAACATAATAGGTGACTATTCATCTTCTATCTCTTTTGTGGATGTATGCTTAGATTGGTACTAGTATACCGAGAGGTAACTTTTACTCTTTTCGTGTTGTTCGATCAGATATCAAAACCATCGCATGTTTTAATCGAAGGCTGCAACTCTAAGTGAAGTAGATAATGAAACTAGGATTCCATGTTTATTCTCATATAAGTAATTCGATTTTAACTCTAGTTAATTAGTTAATTGTTAGTTATTAATTTGCATCTTAGTTTAATTTAGTTAATCAAACCCTATTTGTTATTTTCTTAGCAGTGAATTAAAACCATACATTATTGCATAGATATATTTTCTGAGTAAAACTTAACCAAGATCTCTGTGGAACGAACTTTAATTGTATTACTTGTGACTACGTGCGCTTGCGTGAGTTTAGCATAACAAGTTTTTGGCGCCGCTGCCGGGGATCATCGGTGTTTTTATTTCAGTTTATGTGTTTGTCAATAGTGGTCGTTAGCGTTCACTGACTCGGATTCTTACTTAGTTTGTTTGTTTCGTGGTGTTTCAGGTACTTGAGTTTGTATGCAAACACGTTCGCAAGCTCGATTACTAAAACTGGCAGAAGACGATCTTGTTGAGAATATAGAGAATAAGGAAGAGGAGACTGAAACTACAGTAGCAATGGCAGATGCAGCAGCAGCTAAGGCTTTGAAGGACTATTCTCAGCCGAAACTCAATGATATTCAATCTAGCATTATTAGGCCAGCTATTGCAGCTAACAACTTTGAGATCAGGCCGGGCACAATTCAGATGGTGCAGAATTCGGTCCAGTTTGGGGGAGCTTCTACGGAGGATCCTAATATGCATGTTCGGGACTTTATCGAAATCTGCGACACTTTCAAGTGTAATGGTGTGACGGATGATGCTATCAGGTTGAGGCTTTTCCCATTCTCTCTGAGGGATAAGGCTAAGAGCTGGCTACACTCTCTACCACCTGGTTCCATTACTACATGGGAAGATCTTGCTCAGAAGTTCCTTACAAAATTCTTTCCTATGGCGAAAACTGCAGCAATAAGGAACCAGTTGACTCAATTCCAACAACAATCTGGCGAGTCCTTGTGTGAGGCTTGGGAACGCTACAAGGAGATGCTAAGGAAGTGTCCTCATCATGGCATGCCTGATTGGATGGTTATTAATGGATTCTACAATGGGTTGGGAGCACAGTCTAGGCCTTTGCTAGATGCAGCATCAGGTGGAGCTCTGTGGGCAAAGAGCTATGATGAAGCTTATGAACTGATTGAGATGATGGCTGCTAATGAATACCAAAATCCAACCCAGAGACTTTCTCAAGGCAAGGTAGCAGGAGTTTTGGAAGTAGATACAGCTTCAATGATTACGGCTCAGTTGAAGGCTCTTGCTATGAAGGTGGATTCTCTTGCTAATTATGGAGTTCAGCAGGTGGCTAGTGTTTGTGAGCTATGTGCGGGCGCACATGAGACGAGTCAATGTGCTATCTCTTCTGAATCAGCACAGTTCGTGAGTAATTTCCAGAGACCTGCTATACCGGTTCCAGCCACTTATCATCCTAATAATAGGAATCATCCTAACTTCAGCTGGAGCAACAATCAGAATAATCAACAATCTTATCAGCAAGCAAAGCCGTATAATCAGGGTTATCAGCAATCTTATAGGGCACCATATCAACCACCAGGATTTCAACAGCAACAACCTCAGACTCAGGTGGGGCAATCATCTAATGATAAATCTGATGAGATGTGGATAGCATTGAAGAACCTACAAGCTGGTCAGAAGCTCTTGGAAACTCAGATAGGACAGATTGCAAGTGCCTTGGGTAGTAGGCCACAAGGAACTCTTCCTAGTGATACGGAAGCGAATCCAGGTAGGAGGGACTTCAAGGAGCAGGTGAAGGCCGTAACTTTGAGATCAGGAAGGGTCACATCAGGTCCTAAATCAGCCACTAACGAAGAGGAAGAAGTGCAGAACCAGCAAGTCGAAAATTCTGCATTGCCCGAAATTGAAAAATCTGACTTGGTAGCTGATCAGCTGGAAGGTGAGAAAGAGAAGAGCAAGGAATCTGTTGATAAGGCTTCTCCGGAGTTGTCTACTAAGAATAATCAGATCTACCCTCCTCCTCCATATCCTAGAAGACTCCAGAAGCAGAATTTGGATAACAAATTTGCGAGGTTCTTAGAAGTGTTCAAGAAGTTGCACATCAACATACCTTTTGCGGAAGCACTTGAGGAGATGCCGAGCTATGCCAAGTTCATGAAGGGTATTCTTTCGCGTAAGTTGAAGCTCGATGCATTAGAGACCGTTGCCTTAACGGAAGAGTGTAGTAACAGAAATTGCCTCCAAAGCTAAAGGATCCGGGTAGCTTTACTATTCCATGCACAATTGGTAATCTATTCTTTGAGAAGTGCTTGTGTGACTTGGGAGCTAGCATCAATCTCATGCCCTTGTCAGTATTCATGCAATTGGGTCTACCGGATCCAAAGCCAACTAACATCTCGCTACAGTTGGCTGATCGTTCAATTACCTATCCGAGAGGCATAGTGGAGGATGTCTTGGTGAAAGTTGATAAGCTCATCTTCCCTGCTGATTTTGTTATATTGGATTTCGAGGAAGATAAGAAGATTCCCATAATCTTGGGAAGGCCCTTCTTAGCTACAGGTAGTACCTTGATTGATGTGCAGAAAGGAGAGCTCACCATGAGGGTACAGAATCAGAATGTCACCTTTAATGTGTTCAATGCTATGAAGCTTCCGTCTGATGAAGAAGAATGTTTCAATGTTGATTTGGTTGATTCTATGGTAGCCAAGGATCTTGATCATTTGTTGCTAACAGATTCTTTGGAAAAAGCATTGAGTGGGAACTCTGAGGTGAAAGATGAGGATGAAGTAATGCAAATTCAGATGTTGAATGCTAATTCATGGAAGAGGAAATTTGACATGCCATTCGAGTCTCTTGGGTTAAAGGAGTTGGAAAAGTCACAAATCCGTCTTAAACCATCTATTGAGGAGGCTCCTACTCTTGAACTCAAACCTTTGCCTAGTCATTTGAGGTATGCTTTTCTTGGTGATACCTCTACGCTACCTGTTATTATTTCTTCTAATCTGTCAGATGTCGAGGAAGAAAAGCTCTTGCGTATTTTGAGGAAATTCAAGACAGCAATTGGGTGGACTATAGCAGATATCAAGGGAATCAGCCCTTCGTATTGCATGCATAAAATTCTGCTGGAAGAAGGAGCTAAGCCGACTGTTGAACATCAAAGAAGACTCAATCCAATTATGAAGGAGGTGGTGAAGAAGGAAATTCTAAAGTGGTTAGATGCTGGCATTATCTATCCTATCTCAGATAGTTCTTGGGTGAGTCCGGTCCAATGTGTGCCAAAGAAAGGAGGCATGACAGTTGTTGCTAACGAGAAGAATGAGCTCATCCCTACTCGAACAGTCACGGGGTGGAGAGTTTGCATGGATTATCGGAAGCTCAACAAAGCCACAAGAAAAGATCACTTTCCTCTGCCTTTTATTGATCAGATGCTAGACAGGTTGGCTGGTCACGAGTATTATTGTTTGCTTGATGGATATTCTGGCTATAATCAGATTTGCATTGCTCCGGAAGATCAAGAGAAGACCACATTCACATGTCCTTTTGGCACTTTTGCTTTTCGTCGAGTTTCGTTTGGACTTTGTGGTGCTCCTGCCACTTTTCAAAGGTGCATGATGGCTATTTTCTCAGACATGATTGGCTCGAATGTGGAAGTGTTTATGGATGACTTCTCAGTTTTTGGTACATCTTATGATGAATGCTTGCATAATCTTGGTTTGGTTCTGAAGAGGTGTGTGGAGACCAATTTGGTGCTTAATTGGGAGAAGTGTCACTTTATGGTACAAGAAGGAATTATTCTTGGGCACAAGGTATCTAGCAAGGGACTTGAAGTGGATAGAGCCAAGGTGGAGACAATCGAGAATCTTCCTCCACCTATTTCTAGTAAAGGAATTCGCAGTTTTCTTGGTCATGCAGGATTCTATAGGCGATTCATTCAAGACTTCTCGAAAATTTCTAAACCTTTGTGCAATTTGTTAGAGAAGGATGTTCCTTTCAAATTTGATGCTGAATGTCTGGCGGCTTTTGAGCTGTTGAAGAAGAAGCTCACTACTACTCCTATCATTACTACACCCAATTGGGAGGAGCCGTTTGAGCTGATGTGTGATGCTAGTGATTATGCTGTTGGTGCTGTGCTTGGACAAAGGAAGGACAAAATTTTTCATGTGGTTTACTATGCTAGTAAAACCCTCAATGAGGCTCAGCTTAATTACACCACTACAGAAAAGGAGTTGCTAGCGGTTGTCTATGCTTTTGAGAAATTCAGATCTTATTTGCTTGGTACTAAGGTGATTGTGTACACGGATCATGCTGCTATTCGATATCTCATGTCAAAGAAGGATTCTAAGCCTAGGTTGATTCGTTGGGTGCTTCTCTTGCAAGAATTTGACGTGGAGATCAAGGATAGGAAGGGCACGGAAAATCAAGTAGCTGATCATCTTTCACGTTTGGAGGACCAAGGTAAAGATTCACATGCTAAGTCTCTGATTAATGAATCTTTTCCGGATGAGCAACTTTTTGGGGTGCAAGGTGAAGAGCCATGGTTTGCAGATTATGTGAACTATCTTGTTAGTAATGTCATCCCTCCAGAATTCTCTTATGCTCAAAGGAAGAAGTTCTTACATGATGTGAAGTGGTACAATGTTAGGATATCATGTTTTGCATATTAGTTATAAGTCATGCATTTTATGTTCGTATTATCTATGTTTGTTTCATATAGGACATTTTGTTTTATTTTCGTACACCATGTGAGTTTTCATGTTAGTTGCATTTTCATGGCATGCATTTTTCATGATCCCTTAAAATGAGCTGATTCTGATTGATAGGTAGATGTTGATTTGAGTGTGATGATAATGAGTAGAGGGCTGATTTATAGTTCCTAGGTAATTGACTTGCATGTTCAGGAACAAAATTTTTACACAGTCTCATTGGGGTGCTTTTGGGGGTAGGTTGGAGTCATGCATGTTGGATGTTTTGAGATTAATCACTTGTTTATTATTAGAATTTTCGTTATTCCCTTTATAGCGTAGGAACATTAAAGTCTAAGTTTGGGGGAAAACAGGAATTTCATGCTAGTTGTTAATATTTGTCAATAAAGGCTAGGCGTCAATTGGCTAGTAGCCAGCTCATATTTATATGAGTAGTCTAAGGTTGGAAATGAGAAAGGCTCATTCCAGATTGCGAAAAAAAAAAAAAGAAAAAAGAAAAAAAAAAAGAAAAAAAAAAAAAATCAGAAAGAAAAAAAAAAAAAAGAAAAAAAAAAAGAGTCAAGTTTTGTTTGTTTAATGCAAAATTAACCAGAGTGAGCTCTTTAATACTCGAGTAATTAAGTCTGAGGGGACTTAGTCCTAGTGACCTAAGGCTTTATAGTCTGGGATCCGGCTGACCTAACACTCGCTACATGGGTATTATTGTATAAGCCTTTTGGGGTCTCATTCATTGCACGGTTAAATAAGCATGCGTATTATATATGTAGTGTCGTAGCATAGTAATAAAGCATGAGTTTCTGTCTACCTTGGATAAGGGTGGAGGTGTTCCTAGGTTATGGAGTGTCTACAGTCTATTCTAGTTATAAACCTGTGATTGTCTTGACGGAAAGCATGTATGATTTTTGACCTATTTCTGGGGGTATTTCTGATGAGCATTGCACACACGCACGTTTCTGTCATGTACTGTTAGTATACGGGGATTTAGTCGAGCTCTGCTTGGATTTGTTGCATTCGTTGAGATATTTGCTTGTTAGTTGGTTTTGGTGAGTTTGAAGGGGATCTTGCATTTTTCATATTAGTTGCATTCATGCATTTGCATTGCATTAGGTTAAATGGATTTTGTGGGTACATTTACTATAGGCCCTCACGAGACCTTACTCGTCCACTAGGGCTGCCTAGGGGTTTAAAGGGCTTGTTGCATATGCCAAATGCAACCGTGATCACCTACGGAAGTGGTACTAGCTAGTTGTATATATTTTTATTTGTTTATGCTTGAGGACAAGCATCGGTTTAAGTTTGGGGGTGTGATAAGTGGATTTATATCCACTTGGATCGTTCTATTTTGGCTTAAATTGGTGTCTTGTATCTCAAGTATGTGTGTGTTTTAATATGTTTTTGTGAAGATTTGTGCAGGGTGTATTTCAGGTGTAGGTATTGCATTTAGTAGGTGTTATATGATTTTTAGTGTCAAGAAAGCAAGTGCTTGGAGTTGCATTCGAAGCGGAGAAGAAATCAGCTTAAAGAAATAAAATGCAGTCTGTCAGTAAACCCTGAGCGCGGGCGCGCCCAGGTTATATGGGAGCTCCGCGCGGGCGCGCTTAAAGCATCTACAGAATTTCTTGCGCGCGGGCGCGCTGGATATGGGCACAAACGCGCGCGGCCGCGCCTGGTTCGACAGAAATATTCTGATTTCAATTTCAAATAGGGAATTGTTGAGAATTCTTCTCCTAATCATTATGGAAGTTGTTTTGGACGATTTGAAGCTTCTGGAATTTAATGTAAACATGGGAATTGCAATTCTATTTCAATTAAAGATGGAAAATTACCGAAATTCTATCCTATTTCAAATACGGTAATCGCTTGGTCAAGGAGGCACTTGGGGGCTATAAATACACACCTTGGGGCACAGAAAAATAATCATCTACACATCCTACACACATAATTCGTTCAGAGCAAGAAGGGAGAGAAGCCAAGGCGAGGATCGTGACAACAAGAAGATCTAGACATAGTTTTCTTGTATTCCTTTGTTAGGCGTATCTTGTGGATGCTCATTACTTTTCCGGATTTGTTCGCTAAACTTTATTTTATTATTGATTTATTCATCTTCTTCTTTATCTTGTTTACTACCATGCTTTCATCAAATCCCATGGTGACGAAAGGTTCGATTATGAACTAATCGTTATCGTGGGGTCCTAGTGGATTTATCTATGTAGCTTAGTAGTTTGCATGCCTTAGAGATTTATGTGTGGTGAATTATTGATATCCTTGTATGGTTGTGCTCATTGACTTTAGGTGCGTCGCGAACATCTAATTTGTTAATCTCCTGCTAAACGAGAGTGGATCTTGAGATTTAGAACTTGCCATGCTAGCATAGGATAGGTTGATGTTAATCATCATGATTTGTGGCATGAATAGAGATATTATGCTACCCTATGTGATCTAAGTGAATAACTTGTGCTTCAACCTTTATGTTTTCAAATTCTATAGAGATATAGGGTCTAAACATAATAGGTGACTATTCATCTTCTATCTCTTTTGTGGATGTATGCTTAGATTGGTACTAGTATACCGAGAGGTAACTTTTACTCTTTTCGTGTTGTTCGATCAGATATCAAAACCATCGCATGTTTTAATCGAAGGCTGCAACTCTAAGTGAAGTAGATAATGAAACTAGGATTCCATGTTTATTCTCATATAAGTAATTCGATTTTAACTCTAGTTAATTAGTTAATTGTTAGTTATTAATTTGCATCTTAGTTTAATTTAGTTAATCAAACCCTATTTGTTATTTTCTTAGCAGTGAATTAAAACCATACATTATTGCATAGACATATTTTCTGAGTAAAACTTAACCAAGATCTCTGTGGAACGAACTTTAATTGTATTACTTGTGACTACGTGCGCTTGCGTGAGTTTAGCATAACAACTGTCTAAAGAGAACTCACGAAGACGAGGTTGCCAAGTTAAGAGGCGAGAATGACTTGCTCTTGGCTAGTACAAGGAAAGGACAAAGCGAGGCTTATAATGCCGGATTTTTAGACTATCTTCGCAACTTCCTAGCAGCCGATCCCAACTACAACTGGTCTACCTACTTCGCCCCTTCCACCCCTGGCTATATGCTCAAATTCCAGGACGACAATGCCAACCTTATTGCTGCTGCCAAAGAAGACCTTCGACTGAAAATCGAAGCCGAGAAAAAAGCTATGGCTGAGGCAGAGGCGAGCAAGAAAGAGATAACTGGGGGAGAAGCAACCTCGCCTTCTCAAACCGTTGGAACATGACTGCAGGAACTTTTAATTATTGCCAAAACATTAGGAGTGCGGGCCCTCCTATAATGGCCTCGCCCTTTGTAATTTTTTCTTCAATCAAGCTAACTTATTCCCAACTAATTGGAGTGCGCGTCCTCCATTTAAAGACGTCGCCCTTGTATTGACTTGTTTTGATTAATTATATCTCCTTGCCTGCATTCCAACAACTTTTAATTTATCATGCTTTTCTTGCTAAACTCTCGCCCTTTCCAGGGAACCTCGCCTTTTCGGAATTTTAACTCAACTTGTGAACCTTAATAAATAATTAAAAAGGTATCTATGATGTCTTCCAAAGGATATCTCCCCCTAACGAAGTACTTTACCTTGGAATGATTAGATATAATTATTCCACAAAGTTATCCAAAGTGTTTTTAGAAACATTATCATCCAGTCGAAGGTTATATCTACCATATCTTCTAGAGGGTATCCCCCTCAAAGGGGGTCATTTTCCTCAGAATCTTATAAACTTTATGATATTCTCCTCAAAGGAGATCATTTTTTGTTCAGAAATACCCTCCTCACAGGAGGTGGATTTTCCGAAGCTTGAACCCTGATGAGGCGCCGGAAGTACGGACATCCCCCCCGGAAGTACGGTTTTTGCAAGGATTTGGTAATTTGGGATACCCTCCTCAAAGGAGGCCGTTCCCCATTCCAGAAATATCCCTCCTCACAGGAGGTGGATTTCCCGAAGTTCGTGCCTTGATGAGGCGCCGGAAGTACGGACATCCCCCCCGGAAGTACGGTTTTTGCAAGGACTTTGATAATTTGAGATACCCTCCTCAAAGGAGGTCGTTCTCCATTCCAGAAATACCCTCCTCACAGGAGGTGGATTTTCCGAAGTTAATTATATATTTATTTTTTTTAACTCTCCTCAAAGGAGACCATCATTTTGTACATCTATGAAGATCCTCCTTAAAGGAGGTCATCTGTCACAGAATTTAAACAAAAAACAATCAAGAAAAAACAAGCATGTTTTATTCATAAATATATAAATCCTGGCTAAGGAAGAGTACATGCACTACCCCCCTAGACTTTCATGAAAATAATAATTAAAGGAAAGTATAACAAAAGTAGAAAATACATTACTGATAGTATTTCTTCAAGTGTTCCATGTTCCAAGCTCTCGGAATATGCTTCCCCTCCATATCGGCCAGATAATAAGTTCCTTCCCATAAGACTGCTCTCACCCTATAGGGACCTTCCCAATTAGCTCCAAATACTCCATGATTCTGGATTTTTGTGTTAGGCATCACCCGTCGGAGAACATAATCGCCCACCTTTAAAGGCCTCGCCCTAACTTTTGAATTGTAAAACCTTGCCACTCTTTGTTGGTAAGACACCAACCTAGCTTGAGAAGTTGTTCTGAATTCCTCTGCCAAATCCAAGTAAAGACGATGATTAACCTCATTCACTTCCGGCTGATAATTATCTCTTCTAAAAGACCCTGCGCCCAACTCTACTGGAATCATGGCCTCACATCCATATGTCAAAGAGAAAGGAGTTTCTCCAGTGGTAGACCTAGGTGTCGTGTTATAACTCCATAAGACATTAGACAACTCTTCGGGCCAACTCCCCTTATTACCATCTAACTTTGCCTTGAGCGTGTGTTTGATTATCTTGTTCACTGCCTCCGTTTGGCCGTTTGTCTGAGGATGACTAACGGCAGAAAAACTCTTCTTAATTCCCAAATTATCGCACAGTTGCCTCATTTCTTTACTATCAAATTGCTTCCCATTGTCAGAGATCAACTTGTAAGGTATCCCAAAACGACAAATAATTGAACGATACACAAAGTCCACCAACTTTTTCGCTGTAATGGAAGCCAAAGGCTCCGCCTCTGCCCACTTAGTAAAATAATCAACTGCCACGACAGCATACTTCACCCCTCCTTTCCCCTTAGGGAGCTCTCCTATCAAATCAATCCCCCACATAGCAAAGGGCCAAGGACTCGTCAAAGAAGTGAGAGGGGCTGCAGGACTGTTCACGTAATTGGCATACCTCTGACATTTATCGCAGGATCTAGCAAAAACCATCGAATCCTCCCGAAGAGTAGGCCAAAAATATCCTTGACGTAATATCTTTTGCGCAAGAGAACCACCCCCCGAGTGATTTCCACAGATTCCCTCATGAACCTCCCGTAGGACATAATTGCATTCCTCCCCATCTATGCATTTCAATAGTGGTTGATTAAAACCTCGCCTGTAAAGAGAACCTCCAAAATCCACATAACGGGCTGCCTTATATCTGAGTCTTCTAGCCTCAATTCTATCATCTAGTAGAATCCCTTCCTTCAGATATTTCCAGATCGGGGTCATCCAAGTATCATGCATAGTTACATCGACCTGCATTAATTCAACCTCCGGGACACTAGGTTGCTTCTGGACTTCCAAGGGGATAACCCCTAAAAGAGTGGCTTCCTTTTGAGACCCTAACTTAGCCAAAGCGTCTGCCTCCTCATTACTGTTTCTAGGAAGCTGCTCCAATCTCGCCTCCCGAAATAAACTCATCAACCTCTGGGTACACTTCATGTATAACTCAGTACGAGGTCCCTTTGCCTGAAACCCCCCATTAACCTGATAGACAACCAACATCGAATCACTCATTATGTTTATATTTTCGACCTTCATCTCAAGGGCGAGCTTCAATCCCGAAATCAAAGCCTCATACTCAGCATCATTATTTGTGGCGTAAAAAGCAAAATGAATCGCACTCCTCAAATGATGTCCTTCTGGACTGATCAAGACAATCCCCGCACCTGCACCTTCATTATTTGATGCACCATCCACATACAAAGTCCACCACGGCGCCGAAGTAGGTATCTCCCGAATCAACTCAGGCGGAGGGCTAGGTATAACGGCCAAGGCATCGCCCTCGTGTGCCAGAGGGAATTCCAAAATGAAATCAGCAAGAGCCTGTCCCTTTATAGCACTTCTCGGCTTATACTCTACATCAAATTGCCCCAATTCCACAGCCCATTTCAACATTCGCCCGGAAGTCTCAGGTTTATGCAATATGTGCCTCAAAGGATACGCTGTTCGAACCTCTATTCTATGTGCCTGAAAATAAGGTCGCAACTTCCTAGAAGCCGAAATAAGAGCATACACCAACTTCTCCATATTCGAGTACCTTGTCTCTGCCTCCAACAACCTCTTGCTAACGTAATAAATAGGATACTAGACATCATTTTCCTCTCGTACGAGAACTCCACTAACAGAGTATTCCGAAATAGCTAAGTACAAAATGAGAACCTCGCCCTCGAGAGGTTTTGACAGCAGTGGAGGAGACCCCAAATGTTTTTTCAATGCCTGAAAAGCCTCCTCGCACTCAGGAGTCCATTCAAAATTCTTCCCAACACCTTTGATAGCTTTGAAAAATTCTCTGCACTTGTCAGAAGACTTGGACACAAAACGGTTCAAGGCAGCAATTCTCCCGGTCAAACTTTGAACCTCCTTCACTGTTCGTGGAGATCTCATATCAAGAAGAGCTTGTATCTTCGCAGGATTCACTTCTATTCCCCTGTGATTCACCATAAATCCCAAAAACTTCCCAGATTCCACCCCAAACACACACTTCTGTGGATTAAGCTTCATACGAAATTTTCTAAGGATTTGAAACATCTCTTCCAAATGCCGGATATGATCTTCTGCTTCTTTTGACTTTACCAGCATGTCATCCACATAAACTTCCATCGTTTTCCCGATCTGGTCTTTGAACATCATGTTTACTAACCTCTGATAAGTCGCCCCAGCATTGAGTAACCCGAAAGGCATTCCAATATATCAATACAACCCCCTATCTGTGATAAAGGAAGTGTTTTCCTGATCTGGTGCATACATCGGTATTTGATTGTATCCTGAATAGGCATCCATAAAACTGAGCAAAGCATGCCCCGCAGTAGCATCCACCAACTGATCGATCCTAGGTAAAGGAAAACTATCCTTCTTGCATGCTTTATTCAAGTCGGTGAAATCAACGCAGACTCTCCACTTTCCATTGGATTTCTTTACCAAAACCGGATTCGCCAACCAATCCGGGTAAAAGGACTCTTTAACTAACCCAACATTTAGCAGCCGATCAACCTCCTCCTTCAAGGCAGTAGCCCGTTCTCCACTGACCGCCCTTCGCTTTTGCCGAACACCCTTCCTAGAAGGGTCAATGTTGAGATGATGGCACATTACCTCAGGATCAATTCCCACCATGTCAGCATGACTCCAAGCGAAAACATCCAGATTTTTCTTTAAAAAGCCAACTAGCCTCTCCCTTAAACCTGACTCTAACCTCGCCCCAATGTACAATACCCTGGATGAATCTCTCTCGTCCACCAGAATCGGCACAGTGTCTTCCGCTGGTCCCAAATTTTTCTAGGGCTCAGGCAACCGAGGATCCAAGTCAAACTCCACTTCCTTTGTTCCACTGGACTCACCCACTTCTCGAATAAAAACAATCTCATCCCCTGGCGATTTAAGTTCTTCTCTCCCAGTTGTTGGATCATCTGGAAATTCAACCATCGGAGTGTCTCCATACTCCATAACAAATTTTCCCTTTTTTGCTCTAAGATTCCTCTGTTCCTCTTCTTCATCAGTGACTTCCTCAACAACCCCTTCCCGAAACTGATTTTGATTGACTAGAGGAGGAGCCCCAATCATCAATACCCTATACCTTGTTCTGTCAGTTGTGACTTCTTCCCCAAGTGCAGTCTCCGCTCCTGAATTTTCCATATTAACTTCCACAGTCTCCCCCAAAGTAGGCGGCGCCTCTAACAGAAAGAGCGGGGTACTCTGCCTGACTAATGTCTCATGACCAGCCAAGTCATCATCGCCGGGAAACTCCACTGTATAAACCATATTGGTAACTGGCCTGGGTTCGAATGATTTCAAGGTTTCCTGAGCGCTTTCCTCTTTGAAATCCAGCATCTCCTCTCGTTCTTTACCCTTTGAGGAAGACTTCATCATTTTGTTGTAACATTCTCTGGAGTCGTATTGACATCCCTTCACACATCCGATCCCTGCCGGAGTAGGAAACTTCATTGCTAGATGATATATTGATGTTACCACCCTCATTTCTTTCAGGACCGGTCTCCCAAGCAGTGCATTATAACATGTAGGTTGATCGACTACTAGAAACTCGAACACTTGAGTGGCTGAGTAAGGGTCTTCCCCTAAGGTGAGCGACAGTTTCACAGTACCCTTGACCCGTACAGAATCTCCTGTAAAGCCGTAAATGTGGGTCGTTCCATGAGTCATTTCCTTGTCCAAAAGCCCCATCTTCTTATAAGTTCCATAGTAAAGAATATTTACTGAACTTCCATTATCAATAAACACCCGATGAACACTCCTTGAACCGATCCTTACATTTACCACCAAAGCATCGCTGTGTGGGTGATGAACCCATTTAGTATCTTCTTCTGAAAAAATTATCTGTGTATCCTCCCCCTTAAACAGCTTAGGAGGTCTTTCTGATAAGTGATTTACATTTGTCAGAGGAGGGTCCCTTGCCTCGCGGGCATATCTTTCCATAGCATTTCTTCCATTCCCGCCAACATGAGGCCCACCAAAAATAGTATGAATACTCGCCTCCTTCACAAACGTGGTTTTCTTCTGATGATCCGGCTTATCTTTACCTTCGGGACCATCCTTCTTAGTTTCCTCCTGAGAAAGAATGTCCCCCTTTACTTTTCTAACCCATTCGGTCAACTTCCCATTCCTAATAAGCAATTCAATCTCCTCCCTCAATTGTCGACATTGATGAGTATCATGGCCGTGAGATTCATGATAGGCACAGTATCTCTTCTTATCTCTTTGGGCATTCTTCGAAAGTGGGAGGGGTGTCTTATACAATCCTTCCTTTCTTGTCACCTCAAAAATATGTCCAATAGACGCCACCAGAGGTGTGAAGATACTGGTCTGGGGATGACCTTGATCTTTCATAGAATAAAGAGGCGGTGGAGGGTACCGTTGCACTGGGCTAGATGACCTTGATCGATCTGACCCCCAAGTATCAACAATATTGACATCAACTCTGCCATTCCTCCTCGTATCCCCCTTTGGGCTTAGAGATCTATCCTTGCGTTTGCCCCTACGACTAGTTTCAGGATAATCACTCCTCTTCAAGGCTTCCTCCTCCCTCTTAAAGGGTTCAGCTTGCGCATAAAGATCTGCAAGGGTCAATGGCTCCTTTCGTTGAAGCTCTTTCCAAAAATCCGAGTTTACTCTCACCCCAGCTATGAGAAAGTTCTTGATGGTCTCATCTGAAGCTCCTCGAACAGTGGGGACCTCAGCATTAAACCGTCTGAAATAAGATTGGAGAGTCTCCCCTTCTCTCTGCTTTATATTGGCTAGAGTCGTGACAGGGGGAGCGTAGACAATAGAAGATTGAAACTGAATTAAAAACATCCTCCGCATTTGATCCCAAGAAGTAATAGAGCCCGGACCCAACTTTTGAAACCACTGATGAGCATTTCCCCGCAATGTTGAGGCTAGCAACCTACACTTCGTCAAGTCCTCCACCTGATAAAGCTCCATTTCTGTGTTAAACCTTGCAATATACTCTGCCGGGTCAGAGCTTCCCGTGAACCTTAGATCTCCCACCCCCCTAAAGGACGGTGGAAGGGGTGCTTCTCGCACTGCCAAAGAGAAGGGAGACGGAGTCGGCTCAAACATAGCCCCTGCTTGTCCCTTCGATTGCGCCAACAACCTCCGCAGAGCATTTAGGTCAAAATCTTCAAACCCAGGGATTCCACGGGGCGCCTCCTCGCGTCGCTGTTGATCCATTAACTCTTCGAATCGATACCGATTTCCGATAGTAGAATTCTCTGGACGGGAAAAATTATAACCGCGAGAGGCCATCAGATCTCTCTCCAAGTTAGATTCTATGGGTCCTCTCCGGTTCCCTTCTACTTGATTGAATAGATTAGCATAGGACCTTCTCTCCCCATACCCTAAGCTGTAATGGTTCTGGGTTCCCATTTGGGGATTATGGTTCCTGGCTCGAGCCATTGTGAATGCCGCAGGATCGGAGCCTCCCAAAGCTTCGTTCTCATGATGATAGCGGCGCCTTTCTTGCTCCAAGATCCTCTGACCGCCAGCTCGAACCCCTTCTACTTGGCTTGACTGTCTGGGGTCCTCTCTATCTGGAGGGAGTTCAACATATGGATCACCAAAAGTTAAAGCTCTGAGAGTAACAGCCTGGAACCTTTGATTTCCTCCAATCTCTCCAACAACTCGAACATCCCCTTCAAAAGGAATCTCCCTGTATAGGTTACGCTGATGATCCATGTCAAATTCTCTACCAATGCGTCGATCTCCGACTGGTGTTTGATAACTTGCCTCCCATCCATGGTTTGGGCGTCGCCCCTCCTGATTCAGGCGAGATTCTTCGAGAAACTGCCTTTCCCTTTCCATTGCATCCATTCTTGCCCTCATTCGATTGATCGTATTGCCCATATAAGTGATCTGGTCAAAAAGCTCAGTATTACTCATCAGAACGGGAGGATCTCCTCCTATCCGCGGACTCGGTCGTCTATTAGGCATCCTAGGCGTTACCGACCTCCGGTGTGAACCCCCTGAACGATTGGGATTCCCCATCCCAGAGCTCCTTGCGACAGAATTATTCCTTGGCGGCGGCGGAGGCAGATTTTCTCTGGTCCTAACCTCTTCCATACGTCGATTATCCACACGCTCACGGTTTGATTGGGACATCCTTCCTCCTAAGATGTCAAAAAGGCCCCTCCTTCTAGCGCCACTTGTTAACGGAGGAATTTGGGAAAACAAATTCGGGGAGGGTTGCTGGAACTATGGTGATAATTGAGTGTGGTGAATGATGTAGGGACAATTAGGGTTAGGGTTTATACTTTAGGAATGGCTGAGATTGTATGATGTGATTACTGCAATTTAGATCGAATATTGAATTCTCTCTTTTTCGCAAGGGTTTGCATCATGCCATACAATGTGCCTACGTACCCTTATTTATAGGGATCAAGCCAAACGTAGTTCTTGGGGAACAAGTAATCGTAATGGGCTAGGTTACCTTATTTAGAAAACCTATTGGATTAAGACCACCGCCTTTGACACAGACCCAAAAAGCCCATCTATTTTCTCGGAGCGTATTGATTAAGCTATTGACCCGGTATTTTCGGGGTCAACACTTTCTCTGAGCTACGGAGATAAGGCAGGTGTAAGGCAGCCCCAAATCAGGGCGAGATTCCCTTAAAGTGGGCGAGATCTGTTTATCAAGGCGAGATCAAGGACTTAGTTATAGTCCATAATTCGTGGTTTATTAAATACTGAAAATTACGAAGTCATCTTCGAACACCCCAAAGGGCGAGATCCTTTCTTATAGACCAAGTCAAACGGATGTGTCCTTCCCTTAAGAACTGGACCCCCCCTTTCCGTTGAGGGCGAGATTCCCATCCTAATCAGTGGGCGAGATACCCTAGAAACTGCAATGTCATCCTTCTCTATGACATGACCCACGTCATAAATCGTTTTCCTTTTTTCAGTCTAACAGAAGGCGACACTCTTTAATTAAGGCGATGATATTTCTTGGTATAACACTTTCTTACTACTTAAGATACTAACTAGCTAACTCACGTGCATAATTAATCTGCTGGCATGACAGCTAGATGTTGATGATGTGGATCACTCAAGTCCACCAGCATACTTGACTGAGCTGAATGTATAGTACAATTAGCTGCTTTACTACTGTGATGATTCTCAATATCCCCCCTCAAGTTGGGAGGTGTAGAAAACAATCCCAACTTGGAAAGAAGACTATCAAACTGCTGCGTAGGAAGAATCTTGGTAAACACATCAGCAAGCTGATTGGTTGTTGGTAAATATGTGAGCTGAATCAAGCCTTCAACTATCTTGTCACGAGTGAAATGGCAGTCAATTTCTATGTTTTTCGTCCTTTTATGAAAAACTGGATTCTTAGCTATAGAAATTGCAGACCGACTGTCACAATGAAGGGTTACTAGCTTTAAATTTGATACTCCAAGTTCTTCAAGTAACCTAATTGTCCAAGTAACATCAGCTGTTGTAGAGGCCATAGCACGATACTCACTTTCTGCTGATAAGTTCAAATTATTTAAAGTTCAAAAATCTCAAGAATTGAATTTTTGAAAGTTAAAAAATTTGAAAATAAGAGGAGTTGACTTTTTGGTCTAATACCGGATTTGATTTCTGTATGGGTCAACAAACTCTAAAACCAATTGGTGAACCACAAAAATAAGGATCTTGATTTGTGCGTCAATCAAAAGGCTCGGATACCAATTGTTAGGTCCAAAATAGTTTGTAGAAGGGGGGTTGAATACAAACTATACCGTTTTATCGAAATTGTTCTTTATGTGTATATTAAAATTTAAACAATTCGATGCGGAATAAAACGAAACCAATATTCAAGTTAAATATAAAATTATATTAAACTTGATGGGGTGTGTCTAAATACACGGGTAAAAATTACAAGGTTTGATGACCAAACTAATTATTACAAATTCTATAGAAAATTCGACATGAACTTTTCTATATTTGTAATAAAAAGATCGAATGCTAAAAAGCTATTCGAGAGATAATTTCTAGGGAACTTAATCCGCTAGATAGTTCCAATAGTACAAGTAATCAAACTCTAGTGGCTAAGATATTACAATGAATTCTAGAGATGATTTTACAAGTAATTAAAACTTCATTGAAGCTCTAGAGGGGAGAAGAAAATAATTCTTTGGGTCTCTCTATTTCTCCCCTCTGTATCTCTCTTGGTCCTCTGTATCTCTCTTTTTGTCTGTCTGTGTGTTGAGAGTAAAATGAAGAAGTGAAGTGTTGTTTCTTATTCTTCTGCCTTCTGTCTATATGTAGACAAGATATAGAAAATATCTTCTGTCCCTTTTTCTCACATATACAGACTATCCATAAGACTTGTATGACTATCGGTAGTCCTATTGATGTTTATAGACTATCACTTCAGTTGAATTGCATGTCTGTCTTTCCTTTTGTATGACTATCGGTAGTCCTATTGATGTTTATAGACTATCACTCTGATATACAGACTATAATCTTCACTTCAACTGCATGACTATCACTTCCTTTGTATGACTGTCGGTAGGACTATGGATTTACAAACTATCATCTTCACTTCAACTTCATGACTATCACTTGAAATGTATATAGACTATCCATATACAGACTATCTATATACAGACTATCTTTTACAGACTATCCAAGGCTTATACAGACTATCGAATTAATATAAAGAATTAAAAGAACTTGGCCAGACTATTGAATTTAAGTTATTAAACCTGGCCAATTCTTCTTATTCTTTTAACATCACACGGGTCTCCTGCCAATCAACAAATCAAATGACTTTTGTTTTATTTAGACGGGCTCCGTAGAAATGTTTTTAATCCGCACAGCTTCTAATTTTTAATTAACAAATAATTGATTTCATTTAGAAATTATAAAAATAAATATCTAATATTTATTAGATATTTATAAATATAATTTTCTAAATAAATAAATATTTATTAATATAAATAAATCCTTACGCTCTAAGCTGCTGTCTCCTGAGGGTCTGGAACTGGACTCCTTTTGCTTAACCAAAAATATATCAATTCCAACTGGGGTTCCAGCTTTATGAACATATCACTTTGCATTTCTTTGTGATACTTCTTTTTCCTCATAGCCAATCCACTTGATAGTAAAATCCTTGTGGTTAATGAATTTAGCACTTCTGTTACTTGCACAATGATTTTTTCTTTGTATCAGTCTTGATAGCTTGAACCACTGAATTTAATGATGAACAACCACTGAATAATGTTGACACTCGATGCACGGTCTGGTTCATGAGTGACTAACCGCAATGACTGTTCTTCATATATTGACTTTAAAACTGTGGTTCCTGTCATCCTTTTCTTCACACTTTATTCAAACCTTTTCATCTGTATTCTGCCACTGTAGAAACCTCTTGTCACTATAAATAGAACCCACTGTCTTGATTACTCCACTGATGCTTGATCAACTGAATGAACTTCTTCAAGTGTAGTATAACTCAAAACGGTAGATTGACTTTGTCTTCTTTCTCTTGACAGTTAAGCATTTGAGATCCTTGTGACAGTGCATATATTATTTACTATTACATTCTTGTTTTAGTTGAGTTGAATCCTCGATGTTTACAAATAGGGTAAACATATGACTTTCAATCTCCCCCTATTTGTTTGTTAAACATTAACATACAAATTCTTAGAGGATAACTCAACTAAAAACAAGAAGAAGATAAAGCATTAAAGAGCTATAGTAAATAATACATAAAAAATAATTCTGGTTTAGATATAACATTTCCAGAATCTCAGTAGATGGAATGATATATGATTGTTCCTCTGACACTGAACTGATCTTCATTAAGTAACTCATCTTCATTTCTGACATATCTGCCTGATAACCCTTTACATCTCACATTGAACATTATCAGCAGATACTAGAACTCTTCAGTGGTAAATAATATGCCTTGACAACCACATACTGAAGAATTCTTCTTTGTCGTTTCATACTTCTCTCCTTCCTTATGTCTCATTGCCTAAGGTGATATGTCTCCTCCTTATTACGGTGAATACTTTTCATCTCCTTTGACAAGGCGAATATTTCTATCTCCCCCTGACAAGGTGAATACTCCCCCATTCTAAGGTAGATCCCTTTTCATATCTCTCCCCCTTAGATAGAAAATCTCCCCCTCACTAAGGTAAGCTTATACTCTCCCCCTTAGTTGAGTATCTCTAACTAAGGTAATCTTTGAGTATATATCTTCTTCAATATATCTCTCCCCCTTAGTTGAGTAATCCTCCAAACATTCAATTATAGCAAACATCCAATTAAATTAGATGATACCAAATATTCAATTATAACTCACCTCTTACCTTTAGTACAATATATTCTTCATACATATACCATTGTCTGCTGCAATGAGGATATACATATACCATTGCCCTTAAGATATTCAATATGGCTTCGCTGTCGATCATGCTATCAACCAAATCTCCTGACAATTTCCTTATATCTCCCAACTGTTGCAAGTGAACTTTGTTTGGGGAATAGGGAATGGGATTTGGTGTTTATCTTTCTTCCTCACTGTGAGTGTGTGATTCTGTTTCGTGTACCTCACAAGTGTTTAACTCATCTCTCCACTCATATCACTTAAAATGAGTGATCTCTTCTCTCATCTCTCAAGTGTTTACACTCATGCTTACTAGTGTATCACTCTTATCTCTCATAGCTCCAACATCCATGTGTACCTGTAAGGAAAAATCACCATAGCCCCTTCTAGAGAGGTCACTGGTGGTGCAATGGGGCTTCGCAAATCCCCGATCCTCGTTGGACTCGTCAGACGAATCTGAGTCATAACCTACAAGTTGATAAAAATTTCCCTTTTTTGTGGGTTTCAGAATTGAATTCTGAGAAGGTAAACAATGAAATCAAAACTTAGAATTAAGATCATATTTCCTTCTAATGTCTGTGATGACATCTCCTTGTTTAACTCATCAGGTGAATTTGAATCATAGTCAACAAGTTGCCGATCCGCACCTATGTCGGACCCGTTACCCGCAGGATCCAGAGATGTTCCCTCTGGGGAGTTAGATAATGATCTTGTTGAATTTTGCATTGAGATCAATATCTTCTCTCGAGGTCTGTGAAGACTCTTGGTTCATTGAAGAACCTTGAACTTATAATCCTAACCATAATATGGTTGGAGTACAAGTTTCCGTCAATTCATCCTTAGTGTGTGCAATCTCACTTTATGTATAGGAAGTATTTTAGTCTCGTGTATGAAGTAGTGACTTACCAATAGATGCCCTGGCTGACAGGCGAATTTCAATAAACTCATCCTTTTGAGAGAATGAATCCAGAGACTGTTTTAGTGCCATTTTCAGCTTTGCATCCTTTTGGGAGAATGCAGGCAAGCTTACAGATACCTCAAGTTGTATATGACTATTCTCCTTGAGAGGTAGAGCTGTGGGTTTACTATCCCTTACATCCTTATTTGCTGCATCAAGTGCAGTTACTCCCTTATTGACCTATAGTCTAATAGGTTACTTCCACTTCAGGGGTAAGTTATGATGTGTTTAGATTTGGATTTATAGTCCTGGATAGAAGTTGTTGGGTTTACAACCTCATGACTTTCGAATGTGAGAAAACTTCCACTAGGAGTTGAACCTGCATCACATAGCAGTAGAGCAATATAGAGATAGAATGCATTTACAATATATCAGAACATTGAGTGAGAACATATGCATTATATCATGTGAGAGAAATGATGTGCAGTTGTGACTTCAAAAAGTTTTACAATATAAGCAATCACAACTGTAGAAAGATTGAGTTTTCTTTTAAAAACTGTTAATGTGCAAGAGTTTGTATTTGTTCATAAAACAATGTATTATCAATTCTTTTAATGAAAACAATGTCGTTTTATTTTTAAAAGACACAAACTCTTGACTTCGCAGTAATTAAGAAAGAAAGATTTTCTTTAAGTGCTTATCTTGTATAGAGAACTTTAACACAAAAGTTAGTGAAAAGACTCAAACAAGCACTAAATGTCATTTAGGTAGCAAAGATTACCAAGTACATAAGTACAGATAACCAATGTCTCTCCTTTGGCACTGTATTACTTAGCACAACATAAACTAAGTAATCGTCTGATGGATGTAAAATATTCTAAGAACTATCATATGCATAAAGTGGTATATAACCTGAATTAGAGAATTTAATTTTAAAAGTTCTCACCACTTTAAGATATGATAGGAGACAAAATGTAACTTTAAGTCTCACTTATACTTAGAAAGTCAAACATCTTAATATATACTAACACTAATGATTTGTAGATAAGACACTCTTACTTAGAATAAATCCTAAGTAATATCATCAAAGCTAATATATATACCACAATTAACATGCAATAAAGTATTAGAGCAATTAGCAACTGTTAGTAAACAAATATTCACTATTTGATACCAACTGATAGTATTTATCAAATACTTTAGAATGCAAGCAATTGTGTTTATGATTACTTTACCAAAATTAAATTATGAGCAAATAAACCATTGAATTGCTTCACGTCATAATTTAACTAGGATATAAATAATCACTGCTAAATACTAAATATTCAATGATACCAATTGTTTGATAAATTCAATCTATTGTATGATAAATTCAATATAGTGAGGATTGAATTGTTACATTGAGTACCAATTGACAGAATGAATATTAGTATCTTTCTACTTAAGAACATCATTCACTGATATTCATAAGTACGAGGAACTGGTTGACAAGAAATACACAAGTTCTTTAGATGTAACATTTCAAACTTATGACTTCAAGGCAACTCCTCGATAATAACAATTGTTAACTCCTAACAACTGTTTACTGGTAGACAACCTTGGTTCTATAAATAAGACTCGATTACCAAAGCTGTCTTGTCTGCAATCTTAGAAATGATATTCTAAGTCCTATACACCTTGATCCATAGTATATAACATTTATTATCAAAGTGATTAGAAGCTTGCAAATAAGCACAAAAATTATTCCAAGTAACTGAACAATGGTCACTTTAGATATTTCAATATCCATAGTTCTACTTAGAGAATTTTCATACCATGTATAATAATATGAGTGAATTGTAAAAGATATAACAATGATTACTTAGAGGAGTTCTAAGTAATTTCACACATACTAATATATCTCACAATTAGTTAGTAAATAGAATTCTAACTAAATATCATTAACTGATATAAGTCAAAACTTCAATACAACCAATTGTTAGAACAATGATATTAATTATATTGAATTTATGAAAATGAAGCATTGATAAAATTCACTAGAATTGACATCTCACAACTAATTGAAGACCAATACAGATTTGGTCCAAATTAGTTATGTTGTTTATTTATTTTAATAAATATGAGGTACAGAGCAAATACTAAATTGAATTGCTTTAGATTCTATAACTCATATTAATCAAAGTAAATAATTAAATAAATAAATACTAAATCTCTATGAGTTAGATTTTAGCATTTAAGTATTTTATTATCCTGAAATAATCACCACTAAAATATATTGCAATAATACACATGGCAATCATTCAACAGATAATTCTCAGCGTGAGGTCTGGATGTAAATAAGTTCACAAGTCCTTTTAATATGGACATTTGAATACTTGTGAGCTTACTTAAGAATTACTTAACATATGGGATTTACAAATCATATAGCATTAATAAAATCCCAAGTTTACAAACCAATCTTGAAAAATTAATTTCATCAAGTGATTTAGCAAGCATGTCTGCAAGTTAATCTTAACTAAAGACATGCTCTCAAAATAATTGATACCTTATGTCAAAATGCTTGGCCTTGAGTGTTCCACAGAGTTGTTGGAGATAAATTGTTTCCTTGTATTCTCCTGCTTTCGTACAACTCATTTGATCTGTCTCTATGCAGCAAAACATGTCAGAACTGAGGTCTCTAGGGTACCATCTCCGCAGATTTTGGTCCAACTTAAGACATCTGAAAATCAAGTGTAATAACTACAAGAATAGATTCTCTAGGATCCACTTAGGGCCTTGCACAATTGCATATTGAGAATATAATATGTGTATAAGTGATCTATTAGCAATTGAATAAGATAATGAGCTGATGATTCCTCTATAGCCTGATTAAGTTCTAATTAGTAGATCATGAACTTGTTGGGTCAAATATCTCTAGGGTACCATTTCCTCAGATTCGGGTCCATCTTAAGATTTTTGATTACCAACTTGTTAGGTCTAAACTAATAGGTCAAAATCCAGCTATAGTGATTGTTGGTAGGTAGTCATGACAGGTCTAGAATCTTCTGAAAAGAAACAAAAGATCCTTGACTAATTTTTATTGCCATCATTCTTTTGACTTACTTGTGATCCAAATAGAATTATTGTTTTGGCTTGCATGAAGTAATTCAAAAGAACTGCAACTTTACCAACATCAAAATAGCAAATACCTTGATACCAATTTTTAGTTAATAAATCAACATATAATATAATCAATATATCATTGCACACATATATATCATTGTATTTGTACCTAATGATGTATAGAGTTCTATAAATATGACACCAATTGTTAAATGATACCAACTGTTAAAGATTGATACCAAAAGTTAAATTTTAGTTAGGGTGTCATACCATGTCTTCCATGCTTGCTTGAGTGATGATACCAGTTCATACTAACCTGTAGAGAACTTCCATTATCTCACCAACCAGGAGCCCACTTGTTCACATTCCTCTAGCATCCAGATTCAGTAGGTCCAGATGTCCATTATAATCATGAATGTTCAACAGGTGCCTGATATCCTCAAGTCTTGTCACTGGTGCTTCTTATCAGATATAATATCTTATCATCTTGTAACCTTGCACCCAGTTTGGCCTTGTCCCTCATAACAATGCCTTGACATCCAGTTAGACTTCTGGTTATCCTTGTACCAATTACAGACTTGTTGTTTGGTCTGGATAACAGCTTCCCTTCAATCTACCTTTTGTACTAATTGAGATCATCTTGCATTACAATCACTCAATCTGGATCTTCCAGAGCCTTTGTAGCTTTCTTAGTTTCTTTTGAAAGAAAACTATAGAAATAATCATTGGTACTTGAAGCTCTGCTAGTCTTTTACATCCACCATTAGAAACACTAAGAACTAGGACAAAGAGTTAATTGAGTCAACACTCTTTGTCTTGGTAGATATGTTCTTATAGTGTCCTTTGATTTTCAATGTGGTGTTAATTTGACTATTTGATCCTTCTGTTGCTCCCCCTAAGCTGCTGCTGGGTTTACATGAAGATTCTCCATGTTTGACATTGCTTGGATCTGAATCACCATCACCATTGACAGCTGGGAGCTTGAAGTTGTTGAACATCACTAAGACTTTCAATCACCTTCTATTGATTAATACCATTTACCCTGTAGGCTATATATACTCCAATGAGTAACCAAGGAAATTATCCTTTTGAGCATTAACTGATTCCTAAGATGCTCACTTTCATTTATCATTGCAAACAATTTCCTTCATAACTTGTGGGGTCATCCTATATTTCATATTGATCAGGGTTTAATCATGTCAGTAGCAAACTGTTGACTGCTTCAGCATTAATACACTTGAAGGTGTAGAAATCATCCAGAACACTAATTGATAGGTTCTGTAATCTGGTCTCCAAGTTGTCATAGTCATTTTTGCTTCCTGTCAATCTTCTTGATGTGATCAATCACCATCAGTGGTGTCTTGTCTTCAGATTGTCTGAACAACAGCTTGTTTGTTGAGAGAAGTCATCAATCATCATCACTAAAATATATTTTTCCTATGATGTAGAACTTATGTGTGTTGCTTCTTTGACTTCCCTTTATGACATGCCTCATAATTTCATTTTGCTTTAATTTTAGATGAGGTAGTCTCCTTTACTGATTCGATTTTCAGGAAAGAATCTTTTGATTTGACATTCAGGTGTGAGAGCTTCTTATGTCATAGCTGAACTCATGTCTGATGAAGCTTTACATGAAACCTTGTTTACTTCACCTTTGATTGAGATTCCATGTCAGCTACAGATAAGTTCTATTTCCTTAATCCTTGAACAGTAAGCTCTTCATCTTATGAAAGATGCTTTATTACTAACAACATTCCTAGCTATTGAATAGCCATGACCCTCAGTCATACCCTTGCTGTTATCTCCAAGGGAAACCACTTGGTCTGTCTTCACAATCACATTTGATAGTAGGGTTCTTTCTTCGATGATATGCTTTGAATAAATCATTAATAATGCATAATCGATTAACTTGTTTAGCCCTGTATTCACAAATGGATTAAAAGTTCTTGGTACCCGAATTTACTTGGGTCCAGATGGATTAGAGATTTCTCTTTTATCAGAGTTAACAACAGTTTAACCTTAACATGCTCATTCTTATCTTTGACTGACCATTTCACCTTTTTAATGTCATTGACAAAATAGTCACTGAACAAGGAGAATAATGGTTCCTTCCTAACATAAGGAGGACAAGCAGTCTGTGCCTTATTGTAATTCTTAAACATGCTTTTTCTATAATCAATACAAATGCTCGGAGATGCATTTATGATATTTGAAATAAGCGGACATGATAATAAGAATACATGGCATACATTCAACATTTAAAACATTGTAGATAAGAATTATGCAAATTAGGCATGTTATGCATTTTAGAAAATTCAGTACTGTCTACTTTAACCTATGCACATGCAACAGGTAGCAAGTAGATTTACAGATATTCAATGATTTTCTAAACGTACATGGAATAGAAGAATTAACAATCAATCACTAATTCTATCCAATCCATTCATGTTGCTATATGACATTATATAATCTCTATTACCTAAGTCAGTTTTACAAATAACTTGATGTTCTACTGACACCCTAGGTAATTATTCCATCTTTTAAACTTTTTAAACCTTAACAAACAATTCAGAATGAATAATCAAATCTTGTTCTACTGGGGATCCTGAAACTAGCTTAAGCAGAGGTCTTATATGCTTAACATATAACAATTAAGAATTAAAAGATATTGTCTAAGAAACAACTCTAACTCACTATTGCAATTAATTAAATTCGACAAATATTCATACTGATATGTCAAATTATACCTAACCGCAAGCGCACGGTGTCTATTGCTAGTACAGATGGCAAGCGGGTCGAATCCACAAGGAGACAGGTTCTACTAATTCCTTTTCAGTTATCGCTAATTGTTTCAAGGGTCAAACGATTATTGAAGAATTATTAATTAACTAATTAAACTAACTAAATTAACACTAATTAAACAGATGATAAACAAATTATTTAAAACCTAGGGCAATCAGGTCCACCATGCTTACACAATTGGCTTTTAAGCTAAAGCAATCAATGTGATCCTATAACTAGAGTATGTTAATCTCTTTCAAGCATTAACACTCTCGAAACATTCAACACAATTAACCACTTTTAGTAATTCAATCAATCAGGTAATTAGAGTCAAGTTAATCTCTTTCAAGAATTAACGCTCTCAGAAATCCAATGATGCTTTCGCACTCAAATTCAATTCTGCTAATCGTATGTGTGCCTCTAGTAAGTAAATCTCTCGATCCATACCCCTATTTGCATATAATTAATCCATGATATCGGCCGATTACACAAATTAATGATTAAAACATATCAATCAGAATTAACCATAACCAATCAAACCACTATGAAAATCATGCCAATATTAGTGCAAACATGGCTTCCCTTTAAGCCCTAGAAATAACTACTCGCTAATAATTAAACAAGTAAAACAACTAGTAAAACAAGAAAACATAATTAAACTAATAAGAATTGAGAAGAAATTCAGATAAGAAAACCTGCAATCATCAATCCTGTCACAAGAATGAAATTCATGGTCTCCTCTCCAAAACCCTAGCTCCTAAGAGTAGGAGCACGTATGTATCTCCCTATAAAATAATACCCTAGATGTGTTTATATAGGCTCTAAAAGTCTTGCCCAATAAAAGTATTTTAATACTCTAAATAAATTACAAATAGGATTCCATAACTGAATAGGATTCCTTAATTAAAATTCGTCACTTCTTTTTCTCCTCTGTTTCTGGGCTCTTCCAGTTGGATTTTGATTACTGGACCACCTCTGAATTAAAGAAAATTCCACAAGCTTCGCGTGGACAGTTTACGGGCCTCAAACGGACTTCTGGAACTCAAGATATGGCCAAAACAGTGTAGAACAGCCCATGTAGCCTAATAATACGAATTTTCTCCTATTTTATCTCCAAAATAGCTCTTTTTGCTCCAAATCCTTCCAAGTCATGAATTCTTTATTTCCTACAATAAAACAATCAAATCTATTAAATAAAAATCAAAATCAATGCAAAACACAATAAATATGAGAATAAAATCATATAAAATATATATAAAAATATACTCTATCACATACACATATTAAGATCTTCTAACCAAAGATTTAACAATTAAAAACTAAGATCTTAACATGCTTTGAATTTTTGAGAATTACATATTGCACTAGTTTGAAGAATTGATACCTGAGACATGTGAGGTGAATCATCTTCAGAGATTGCTATGAAAGCAAGATATTCATTATGCTCTCCTCATCATCATCTGATCCATCCCAACTCTTTTCTTCAGCAAGATAAGTTTTGCACTGTTGCTTCTGTTTCATCTCATTTAATGAATCCCTATTCATCCTTGTCTATCAGAATTTTGTACCATATTGCACACCTTGATAGTTACTTATCACATATAACTTTCATTAATGCAACTATCATGTCTTGTTCTTTCCACCATCTCAGTCTAGTAACCACCTCTTGAGTTGAACTATATCTTGAAGAGTTTCTGCTTCGGAATAGATAGGCCTGATCCCTGGATACAACTTTAGTACTCTTTCTTAGTTAGTAACTCTTCATGTCTGTTTTGAGGTTCCATCATTAATTCATGACTGAGATGTATAACTGTCTAGTCCATTCTCAAACCACCCTGATTCCATTCTTCTAAAGTCTCTGTTGATTCCTTGAAAGATATGCTCTTGTACAAACCACTAAGTGTATTGGATTTAGCATTACAGAAATCCACTAAGTGTTTGTATATCACTAAATCACTAGAGTTGACTAAAATCTTCAATAAAAATTCATCCACTCAACTTCTTCCATTCCTGCTTCTGAAAAACCAGTGGGATCCTATGGATATAACTTTGAGGAAGTACCACAAATTTTTCTTCAGTAGGTAGAAATTAATTCCAATGAAAAATGCATCTTCTTCAAAAGATTCAAATCATCTTTGATGTCCGGAGGAATCTTCAGCTAACAACCTTTTTGAAACCATTGGCTTAGAATAAATTCAAAATATTTTAAAATTCAAAAACTTCAAGGACTTGAAATTTTTTTTAGAAATAAAAAAGCAGAAAGTAAGTTCAAATTAATTAAAATTTGAAATTAGAATCAAATTAATTAAGAATCAAAAAATCTCAAGAAATGATAATTTTTAGAGTTAAAGAATCCGAAAATAAATTCAAGTTAATTAAAATTCGAAAGTATCAAGAATTAAAATTTTTGAGAATTAAACAATTTGAAAATAAACTCAAGTTGTTTAAAAATCAAAATTTCCAAGAATTAATAATTTCAAGAATTAAAAATTCGAATATAAGTTAAGATTATTTAATAATAAAAAATATCATGAAATGAAAATTTTTGAAGGTTAAACAATTCGAGATCGAATAAATTCAATTTAATTAACAATTGAAAATAAACTCAAATTGTTTAAAAATCAAAAATATCATAAATTGAGAATTTTTTAAGGTTAAAGAATTCGAAAATAAATTTAGATTATTTAAAATTCAAAAATCTCAAAATTGAAAATTTTGAAAGTTAAAGAATCCAAAAATAAGTTCAAATTATTTAAAGTTCAAAAATCTCAAGAATTGAATTTTTGAAAGTTAAAAAATTTGAAAATAAGAGGAGTTGACTTTTTGGTCTAATACCGGATTTGATTTCTGTATGGGTCAACAAACACTAAAACCAATTGGTGAACCATAAAAATAAGGATCTTGATTTGTGCGTCAATCAAAAGGCTCGGATACCAATTGTTAGGTCCAAAATAGTTTGTAGAAGGGGGGTTGAATACAAACTATACCGTTTTATCGAAATTGTTCTTTTTGTGTATATTAAAATTTAAACAATTCGATGCGGAATAAAACGAAGCCAATATTCAAGTTAAATATAAAATTATATTAAACTTGATGGGGTGTGTCTAAATACACGGGTACAAATTACAAGGTTTGATGACCAAACTAATTATTACAAATTCTATAGAAAATTCGACATGAACTTTTCTATATTTGTAATAAAACGATCGAATGCTAAAAAGCTATTCGAGAGATAATTTCTAGGGAACTTAATCCGCTAGATAGTTCCAATAGTACAAGTAATCAAACTCTAGTGGCTAAGATATTACAATGAATTCTAGAGATGATTTTACAAGTAATTAAAACTTCATTGAAGCTCTAGAGGGGAGAAGAAAATAATTCTTTGGGTCTCTCTATTTCTCCCCTCTGTATCTCTCTTGGTCCTCTGTATCTCTCTTTTTGTCTGTCCGTGTGTTGAGAGTAAAATGAAGAAGTGAAGTGTTGTTTCTTATTCTCCTGCCTTCTGTCTATATGTAGACAAGATATAGAAAATATCTTCTGTCCCTTTTTCTCACATATACAGACTATCCATAAGACTTGTATGACTATCGGTAGTCCTATTGATGTTTATAGACTATCACTTCAGTTGAACTGCATGTCTGTCTTTCCTCTTGTATGACTATCGGTAGTCCTATTGATGTTTATAGACTATCACTCTGATATACAGACTATAATCTTCACTTCAACTGCATGACTATCACTTCCTTTGTATGACTGTCGGTAGGACTATGGATTTACAGACTATCATCTTCACTTCAACTTCATGACTATCACTTGAACTGTATATAGACTATCCATATACAGACTATCTATATACAGACTATCTTTTACAGACTATCCAAGGCTTATACAGACTATCGAATTAATATAAAGAATTAAAAGAACTTGGCCAGACTATTGAATTTAAGTTATTAAACCTGGCCAATTCTTCTTATTCTTTTAACATCACACGGGTCTCCTGCCAATCAACAAATCAAATGACTTTTGTTTTATTTAGACGGGCTCCGTAGAAATGTTTTTAATCCGCACAGCTTCTAATTTTTAATTAACAAATAATTGATTTCATTTAGAAATTATAAAAATAAATATCTAATATTTATTAGATATTTATAAATATAATTTTCTAAATAAATAAATATTTATTAATATAAATAAATCCTTATGCTCTAAGCTGCGGTCTCCTGAGGGTCTGGAACCGGACTCCTTTTGCTTAACCAAAAATATATCAATTCCAACTGGGGTTCCAGCTTTACGAACATATCACTTTGCATTTCTTTGTGATACTTCTTTTTCCTCATAGCCAATCCACTTGATAGTAAAATCCTTGTGGTTAATGTGTTAGGAATAATTCATGAGTTGTGATGTTAAGAATAGAATTTTACTTATACTTCTTGTATATCCTGATTTTATAAAGGATTTAGCACTTTGTATAGGAAATATGTGTTAGACAGTTATCTGTAAGGTTTAGTCAGGAATGAACAGTGTATCGGAGACTATATGTCAGGAACAGAGAGCAAATCCTGATGAAGGTATAATACTGATGGAGATCAGATACTGATGCAAGATGAAATCCTGATATCAGTCGTGTTACTGATGATGTCATTATGGATGCTACAAAAACTGGCAAGTGCTATAAAACAGGATCTTTGTTTGAGGAACAAGCAAGAAGATATTATGAAGAGAAGAATTTTCTATTGATGGAAACTATCAACTGGACGGCAGAACATTGTCATGTATAGATTATCTTTCTATTATTAGTTGATAGGTAGCATTATAAATACTCTCTATATCATTGTAAAAAGTGTTAAGTTCATGAGGTTTGTAATCGTAAGAATACGAGAGTACAAACAGAGAGAGAGATTTGTATTGTCAGCAGCTGCTAAAGGTATTTGTACACCTTTGGTAGAGTTTGTATTTGATCTTATTAATACAAACAAAGTTTGATTCATTCGTTTATTCTTGTTCATATAACCAAGAAAAAATCAGACACGATTATATAACTTGTATTCAAACCCCCCCCCCTTCTACAAGTTATTCGAGTTAACAATTGGTATCAGAGCAGGTTGATTTCGAATAATCATAAAGATCTGCAATCATGTATGGTTACAAGGATGGAAATACTAAGATTCCTATGCTCAAGAAAAACGAATATACTCTATGGGAAGTAAAGATGTTGCATCATCTGGAAGCAACAGATCCTGATTATCTTGACAGAATCAGAGATGGACCTTTTGTTCCAACAAAGGTCGTTGGACAAGCAACTGTTGATGGTGTGGTTGTTCCAAAACATAAAGCAGAGAAGCCAAAATCTGAATGGTCAGATAAGGACAAGGAGAATGTTCTTAAAGATGCTAAAGTGAGAAACATATTATTCAACAGTCTTGATTCTGTTCTCACTAACTATGTTCTCTCTTGTAAAACTGCTAAGGATATATGGGACAATCTTAAGGTTCACTGTGAATGAACTAAGCCTGTCAGGAAGAATATGAGGACATTACTTATACAACAGTATGAGTACTTTGAATCCAAGTCTGGTGAGTCACTTACTGAACCTTTGATAGGTTTACAAAACTCATCAATGAGATGGCCATGCATGGTAAATATTATGACTTGGAGGATATGAATACAAAGTTCATGAAAGCTTTGCCTGATTTCTACAATGAGAAGATATCTACGATTGAGGAAGCTAATGATCTAGATGAGATATCATTAGAGGCAGTATATGGAAAATTGAGAGCTTATGAACTTGACAAGCAGCAGAAGAAGAACAGGAGTGAAGGAAAGATGAAGACTATTGCACTTACTGCTCAATCTGAATTAAAGAAGCTTCCTGAAGAACAACATGAAGAGATTGCTGTAAAGAACTCAAGGAAGAAGAAAAGCAAAGAAAGTTCTGAGTCAGAGACTACTGATATAGACTCTGATAACGGTGATTCTGAATTAGAGATGCAGGAACTCTTTGCTATGTTTGCTAAAGCTTTCAAAAAAGGTAGATTCAACAGGAGAAGATTTAGTAAAGGACCTTTTCAAAAGAAGGAGGAGAAGAAGAGTGACAAAGGCAAAAGTACAATTGTCAAGCTTGATAAGGCCAAGATCAAGTGCTTTAACTGCAGCGAGCTTGGACACTTTGCTAGTGAGTGTAAGAAGCCTAGGAATTCAGGAAAGGGTAATGCACTTATGGTCACACAGAAGGATTGGGCTGATTCCAGTGATTCTGAAGATGAATTGGATTATGACAACATTGCACTGATGGCAAATGTTTCAGACAAACCTGGATCTCCAAAGAAAACTTCTCCATCCTCTGTTAAGGTATCACTTCACTCTCTTGATTCATTTGATAACTTAAATTCTGATGAAATTAGATCTATCCATGCTGAGTTTAAGAATCTTATGACTAATTTTAGAATTCTTACTTGTGAAAGAGATGAACTTAAGGTTAAGAATGATAAATTAGTTGATAGAAATAATTTTCTTGAATCTGAGTTAATTCAAATGGAAGAATACAAGTTAAGTTCTGATAAAGCTAAGCATGATTATAGTGTTATTCTTGAGGCTTATGACTATGTCAGAAAAGAACTAGAGGAAGAGAGAGATGTGATTAAGACCATTAACATTTCTGGTAAAAAGACACAAGAAATCATCGAAAATGGAATTCGTGGTAAGGTTAATGGTTTAGGTTTTGATAAGGCTAGACAAGAAGAAAAAGTAGCTATTGTCAATGATGATAGTAAAGTAGAAGCTAGCACATCTAAATCTGAAGGTAAGAAAATTGTTTCTGAACCTAATCATGTTAAATTTGTTGATTCAAAAGGTACCCCTGTTGTACACAAAAGGATTAACAATAGTAATTCAGATGAGAAAGTGTTAGAGAAACCTAAGAATGTAAACATAGGGTTTCTGTCTAAGTCTCAGTTGAAACAGAGATTAGATGGTCTTTCAGAGTCTAGCAAGATCAAAAGAAATAGGAATGGAAAAGAAGGTATTAACAAAGAGAATAATTACAAGAATGTACCTGATGCACCTAGGAAAAAATGCTATAAGTGTGGAAATCATAATCATTTGGCCCTAGACTGCAATAAAAAACCTTCTTGGAAAACTGAGTCCAGATTCCCCAAGACTCAGAAAATTAAATACCAACCACAAAAAGCTTGTTACCATTATGGTAGTTTACTTCATTCTAGAGCGGGCAATCGGATCGTGTCGTGTACTTTCGTGTCGTGTACTTTCGTGTTTCGTGTACTTGAAGGTGAAACCCGTATCCACCCGAAACAGGATTCGTGTACTTGAATATGAAACCCGTATCCACCCGAAATGAATTCGTGTACTTTCGTGTCGTGTTTCGTGTATATATTATATAAAAATAAAAATAAAATTTAGTTAAAATTTATTAGTAAATATTATATTCATATGAAATATACATTAAATATTTTACATTTCCATATATAAATATAAATACAACTCTATAAAAACTTGTAAATATGTATATTTTTGTGTAAAATATATATCCTTATAAAAAAATATTAATATATACATAAAATCTATAAGTAGTAAATTATTAACATCTTTATTTCGTGTACTTTCGTGTACCCAAAATGAAAACCCATATCCGACACTAAATCTATCGTGTAATTTCGTGTTCGTGTACTTTCGTGTTTCGTGTACTAAAAATCAAAACCCATATCCGTATTTTTTCGTGTCGTTTCGTGTCGTGTTCACGTGTCGTGTACCAAATTGCCAGGTCTACTTCATTCCATTTACATGTGTAGAGAACATCATGAACTATATTATGACTATTATTCCTTGAAATCTGAAACTCCTAGTCACAAACAATTTGTGAAATTAGAGTCTAAAGTTGACTCTACAACAGGTAAAGTAAAGACAAAAATCTCAAAGCCTGTTGTTTCTAAATCTAGTAAGAAAGGATCCAATCAAAGTTGGGTCCTAAAAAATTCTAACTAGTTACTTTTTGTTTGCAGGGCACTGGAAAGAAGCATTCAATTATCTTGGACAGTGGATGCTCTGGACATATGACTGGAAAGAAGTCCCTGCTTACAAAGTTTAAGAGGAAAGCTGGCCCAGTAATATCTTTTGGAGATGGCAATAAAGGAGGAACTCTGGGATATGGCTCAATTGTTTTGGGGAATGTCATCATAGAAAATGTAGCACTGGTTGAAGGCTTGAAACATACTCTTTTAAGCATAAGTCAACTGGGTGATAAAGGTTACAAATCAATCTTTGACAAAGAAGGATGCAAAATCTTGAATATGCAGAATGAAGACATTGTTCTAACTGGTCAAAGACATGGTAACATATATGAAGCCAGCTTAAGTGATACATCAAAAGGAATTGTTAGATGTCTCTACAGCAAAGCAACAAGTGATGAAAGCTGGAATTGGCACAAGAAGCTCTCACATCTTAATTTCAAGAAGCTTAATCAACTTGTTAAGCACAATTTGGTGAGAGGCCTACCTCAGGCAAATTATGTGCAAGATGGACTTTGTGATGCATGTCAGCTTGGAAAGCAAAGAAGAACCACTTTCAAGAGCAAGACTGAAAATTCAATTACTGAACCATTTCACATGCTACATCTTGATCTGTTTGGTCCAGTAAACATTATGTCTATTAGCAAGAAAAGATTTGCTCTAGTAATAGTGGATGATTTCACAAGGTTCACATGGGTGTTCTTTCTACACAAGAAGGATGAAGCTCCTCAGCAAATCATTGAACTTGTCAAGAAGATTCAGAATAACTCTGAGTACAAAGTCAAAGTACTTAGGAGTGACAATGGTACAGAATTCAAGAATTCTACAATGGAGGGGTTTTGTGCAGACAATGGAATCACTCAATAGTTTTCTGCACCTGGTACACCTCAGCAGAATGGTGTAGTGGAAAGAAAGAACAGGACTCTCATAGAGGCAGCAAGAACCATGCTTGCAGATGCAAAACTTCCAACCTACTTTTGGGCAGAAGCTATTAACACTGCATGTTTCACTCAAAATTGTACCTTGGTAAATAGTCATGGAAAAACTCCCTATGAGATGATCAAAGGAAAGAAACCAAGTGTGAAATATTTTCACATCTTTGGATGCAAATGCTATGTCCTAAAAGTTCATCCAGAACAACTTGGAAAATTTGAAGCCAAATCGGATGAAGCAATTTTTCTAGGATATTCAGCATCTAAGGCCTTCAAAGTTTATAATCTCAGAACTCACATTGTTATGGAATCAATTCATGTTGCATTTGATGATAAGAAATTTGGAATTCTGCAAATTGATGAAAGCCATGACAAATTGGAATTTGAAAATCTGAAGAATTCTGAGATACTCTTCAGTGATGATGAAGGTTCTTCAAAGGAAATTTCTATTGCTTCTCAAAGGAATGCTACTGTTGAGGGGGAGCAAATGAATCAAGAAGAACACAGTGATCATCAGGAGCAGACTAGCTATTCAGAGTCTACTCCATCAGGAACTGATCCTTCAGAGTCTACTGAGGAAAGATCAGTAACTAGCAGCAATATGGAATCTACTGATTCTATTGATCAAAGGAGAGTTTTTGAAGGTAGAGAGAATTCTTCTACAAGAGATACCACTAACTTAGGGGGAGAGACTAGCAGAGTTAATCTACCACCTGTTAGAAAATGGACAAAGGATCATACTGAAGATTTGATTATTGGTGATCCAAATAATGGTGTTCGAACTAGAAGATCAATTCAAAATGAATGCTTGTATAGTTGCTTTCTCTCAAAGAATGAACCTAAGAAGGTTGAAGAAGCCTTACAGGATCCTGATTGGGTAATTGCAATGCAGGAGGAGTTAAATGAGTTTGAGAGAAACAAAGTCTGGAAACTGGTACCAAGACCTAAAGATAGATCTATTGTTGGTGCAAGATGGGTTTTCAGAAACAAGCTAGATGAATCTGGTATGATTGTAAGAAACAAAGCAAGACTGGTGGCCAAGGGTTATTCTCAGGAAGAAGGCATTGATTATGATGAGACCTTTGCACCTGTAGCAAGATTGGAAGCAATCAGAATGTTTCTTGCATTTGCAGCTCATTCAAAATTCAAGGTATATCAGATGGATGTAAAGAGTGCTTTTCTAAATGGTAAACTTGATGAGGAAGTGTATGTGGAACAACCACCTGGATTTGTTGATCCAAAGTTTCCAAATCATGTCTACAAACTTGACAAGGCACTCTATGGACTAAAGCAGGCACCAAGAGCATGGTATGAGACTTTGTCTAAATTTCTTCTTGAAAATGGCTTCACAAGAGGTACAATTGACAAAACTCTATTCTTTAGAAAGATAAAAGGTGAATTGCTTTTAGTTCAAGTTTATGTTGATGATATTATTTTTGGTTCTACTAATGAAAAATTGTGTGCTAAGTTTAGCAAGCTTATGCAGTCTAAGTATCAGATGAGCATGATGGGTGAATTAAATTATTTCTTAGGCTTGCAGGTCAAACAAACTGAGACTGGTATTTTCATTAATCAGTCAAAGTATATCAAAGATCTTTTAAGAAGGTTTGACTTTCAAGACTATGCAGTTGCAAAAACACCCATGGCAACAGCCACTAAACTAGACTCTGATCCTAAGGGAAAGAATGTGGATAATACTAGTTATAGAGGCATGATAGGCTCATTGTTATATCTAACTGCAAGTAGACCAGATATAATGTTTTCTACCTGTTTATGTGCTAGATTCCAAAGTGATCCTAAGGAATCTCATTTAATTGCTGTGAAGAGAATTTTTAGATATCTCAAAGGAACTCCAAATCTTGGTTTGTGGTACCCTAGAGAATCTGATTTCTTTCTAATTGGCTATTCAGACTCTGATTATGCAGGGTGTAAGATAGACAGGAAAAGCACTACAGGTACATGTCAATTCTTGGGAAATAGATTGATTTCTTGGGCAAGCAAGAAGCAAAAATCTGTTTCAACCTCAACTGCAGAAGCTGAGTACATAGCAGCAGGCAGTTGTTGTGCACAGCTCCTTTGGATAAGAAATCAGTTGATGGATTATGGTATGACACTTAGTAATATTCCTATGTTTTGTGATAATACTAGTGCTATTAAAATTGCAGAAAATCCAGTTCAACATTCAAGGACTAAGCACATTGATGTCAGGTATCATTTTATTAGAGAACATATTGAGAATGGTACTGTGGAACTTCATTTTCTTCCTACTGACAAACAGCTTGCAGATATTCTAACTAAACCACTTGATGAGACTACATTCAGTAGATTAGTAAGTGAGTTAGGAATGTTAAATTTCTAGATCTGCAATAGTAGCAAGGTATGTTGTTTTTAGCTTATAGACTTGATATTCTTGTCAGGATCTATATTTGATTGTTAAATGCTTTAGCTATAACACTTTGCCTTGATAAATTTCAGTATGATAGACTTGTTAATAATCATCAGGATTAGATTTGTTATCAGGATGCTGACGTCATCAGTATTGTGTCAGTATCAGGATTGTGAAAATTGTTTCAGATCCTGACGTTTACTTTGTGTAGTAATCTAATTCTGTGATGTGTTAAGTCTATGCCAGCAAGTTTTAATATTTGCATACTGATAATTTATACATCATTCAATAATCAAAAGACAAGTAGATAATAAGAAATTGTATTTTCATTAATTGAAAGCATTACATATATGGAAATGAAATACAACATCTTTTTGTCTAACTTCTACTGATAATTCTATACTTGTCTAATGAAATGAATTCTGAGGTACAGGACAAGGAGCATCTCAAGAAATCCATCAGGGGATTAAACAGCCTCGTCTGCTCTTGGATTCCTTGTCTGGGTGACTTGAATGAGAGTAGCTAACTTAAATGTATAGCATTCCCATCAAGATCAACCTCAGACTCTTGGCCAAATTCTTCATCCTCAAGTTTTGAGGAGGTTAGGGGAAGATTGTATCCAACAGATGGATGTTCTAGGAGAAACCTCTGGATATTATCTGAAACTAATTCATCCATGATTAGTTCGATGAGAAGAGTCGTCTTTTCAAAGAGATGATCAAGAACAGGATGTTAATCGACTGTGAAAAATCTAAAGAATGGGTTTGAATGGAATTTTGGTTTGAGAAGCATTGTTGAGAAGAAAAGAAATTGAAAGGTTTATGGAGAATGGCATAAGGCGTCTGTTTCTTTTATAGAAAGACGTGAGAAGCTGAACAGTCACTTGGAATGAAGTCAAATGCTAATTATCGCGTGTGACTTTATTTCTTGAAATGTCGAATATATCTAACCAATTGATTTTGTTCAAATTAATTGTTTATTTCTTTTTCAGATAAAAGGAAAATGCCACGTGGAAACTCCATATTATGTCTATAGAATCAGGATGATATTGATCAGGATTTCAAGTGTGATCATCAGGATTTGAGAATTATTATTTTTAAATCACATTACATTTTGTGATTACTTTGATGGAGGTCACAATAGGAAAATGAAGCTGATCAGTATTGATTTTTTTTATCTTGATAATACCCTGATTTATTTCATGAAAATCAATTTTGGATTTTATTTTCCAAAAATCATGGATAACCGCATTTTTCAGGGACTGACACCTGTCAATCTACGTGTCAACGTGGGATAGTGGTCTGAAAAATTTGTGAAATATATTTGTTTTGAAACTCTAATCGTGTAATTGCTTTCTCTAATTTCATATTCTCTAAAGTAAAAACACTCTCGAGTTTTCAAAATCACTAATCCATTTCAAGATTTTTTTTAAGTTCTTTTCAGATTAAAAATGGTAGCTCGGAGAAGATTACCTAAGTCAGTAGCTTTCAAGTTTGGTGACTTCGATTTTATGACGAACAATCATGTAGCAGCTATCACCAACAAGGAAGGAGTGTCATCTGATTTTCATCCAATCATGAACTTTCTGGCATATGGACCATTAAGTTATGCATTGACAGCATCTCCACAAATTAATCAAGCAGCTGTTACACAAGCTTGGGAGAATGCTGAGGTAATTGATTCTACTCAGAGTCAATCAGGTAAGATTGTTCTACATTTAGGACAAGACTCATTTGATATTACTGAATCTGTTGTTAATTCAATACTTCACTTACCTGTTAGTTTGATTTATGAGAATGTACCATCTGATGATGATGTTAGAACTATGTTGTCTGCATTAGGTTATAATGGACCTTTAGATAACATGAGCCAGTTAAGAAGATCTTATCTTAGGAAAGAGTGGTCTTTCTTCTTTGATAAATTAGCTAAATGCTTTACTGGTAAATGTAGTTCTTTTGATCAAATTACTTCTGTTACTTCACATATTGCTTACAGTTTGCTTTATGACAGAGTAGTTAACATTGGTCACATTATCTTAAGTCAGATGTGTATTAAACTTGGGTTAAGAGATCAAAACAGGAAAATGGTTTATTATCATAGATTTATACAATTGTTTATTAACCATTTTATTCCTGATGTTGAAGCTAGATTTGGTAGAGAACATTGTGTTTCTTCTTATGTACAGCAAAAGAGAATTTTCTCTGACATTACAAAGAAGGACAATGAAAAGATTCTAGATGAAATACCTGAAATTCATTATCCACATCATGTTCAGGTAATTCTTAAAACTCATCTTCCTACTCTCTACAATTCTTCTTTCTTTTGTGGTGAAATGGCTCAGGAATCTCATTTGGAGGAGAACCCACCTGTGTCTACCCAAGTAGCCCAAAATATTATAGTCTCTGAAACAATTCAAGAACAAAGTTTTAATCCACAACCTATTGTTTCAAAGAAACCAACCTCTGGTGTTTCTCAAAAGACATCAGTTGTAAGGAAGAGAAGATTTGTTGTGTCAAGTAGTAGTAGTAGTTCTAGTGAAGATGATGATAATATATCTCTTGGTGAGAGAGAGGAATTGAAGGCTGCAATTTGACTTTCTAAGCTAGGACAAAGAGATGAAGCACCTAGTCACAGCCATGCTGCAGTTTCTCAAAAGACTGTAGTACTTAAAAAGGGAAAACAGTTACTGGATACTGTCTCTCAAAAGACTGTGTCTATTGAAAAAGGATCTCATCCCAAGATCACTTCTGTGTCTACACCTCTTGAGTCTTCTCAGGATAAATCTTTTGCTCACTATACCAGGAGAACAAGGAGAAAGATTCAATTGTCACCTACACACACAGAGTCTAGTCCAACTAATATCATGCAGGTCTCTACAAATGAAGCTACAATCAAGTCAGCAAATGACCATAGATGTAAGAACCCTGATTTTTGTAATATTTTAATATGTAAAAGCTTATGACATTGTGAATTAGGGACCTTTTGAGTCACCTACATTGTGTAATGGTATTGATTATCTGAAAAATTTATGTTGTTATATTCACCGTGTAAGAAAAATGGAAGATTGTTGAAGGCAAAAGGCCTACTGCCATTAAGATTCATAAAGACGTGGGATTTGAGAGTTATTAGAGTATTAGGAGATTTTAAGAGACCATGACAAGGAGTTATGGATATTTAAGGAATTTACACAATTAAGTACTTAAGGAATTACGAAGGAAATCTCTATGCGACAAAATGTTATTACGAGGAGTTTATTTAAGATACGTTATGGATTAAGGATTAAGTGATAAACATTGGTGGATAAATAAAATAAGGGATATATTACATGCAAGTACCAAGCAAGTAGCTAGTTAGGAAAGCAAACTAAAAAGTAAAAAAAAAGGCAACTAGGTGAATGGTACCTAGGAGACTACACCATGCTTTAGGGGGACACTAGGGCATGGCTTGAACCTAGGCTACTAGACTAGGGTGGAGACATGTGAGTGATATACATATCAATACATATCAATAATACATCTCATAATTCAAACCACACATCAAACAAAACACAAAAACATCACAAATATTTCTGCTCCCGGCCATGGCAAATAGCAGCCCAGTAAAACGACCATAGAGCCTTCATTTCTCAACAAAATCTTGCGTTCTTTAGCTTGTTGGAAAGCTGAGAAGATGCTCTACAACTTTCATTTAGAAGCCTCGATCAGAAAAGCTCGGTAAGGGCCTCGGTTTCCATGATCTTTCAGTCGGGTTCTCATAACTCCGAACTACTAACCTTGTTTTCTTCATTTCTTTTGATCATCCAAGCTTACCCAAGGCTATACAAGGATTATACAAGGTTTAGAAAGCTATTACACACATCAAGGAAGGTATAAAACTCTAACCCCTCTTAGTTATGGATTGTTTATGGGTTATAATGTTAGATCTAAAAGTTTTAGTGCATATCTTGGTTATATGAGTTATGGATGATGAAAATCTTGAGGTTATATGTTGTTGATGTGATTTTTAAGCTTGTAGTTAGGGTATGTAGTCTTATGAATGTTATGGATATGGATCTTGGTGGTTTTGATGGTAGATGTGATGTATAACATGAGTTCTTGAATGTTTAAGAAAGAATGAGTGTTGTGAGAAATTCTGGGAGCATGTACTGTCTTGTAGGAAGATTTTGAACCTCTAAATCTTGTCTCCCGAGGGCCTAATGCATATGGTTAGAAAGATAATTTTATGTAGTTTCCAGAAATATAAGGTTCATGACTAGGTGAAGTATAGATTTTGAGTTATGACCCGAGAAGTGAAGAGTGGTTCTGAAATTCGGACTGCACTGTGTTGTCCACTTGTGAACTGAGTTAGGACCCCTTAAAATTATTCTAGTGTTATGAAAATTTGAGGGAAGTCAGATTATACAGTTTCTAAGGCTGTCCAAAAAGAATTGGAGTAAAATGTGAAATTTTCAATTTTATAAAAATGCTAGAGTAAAGTGTGCGCAAGTGAAAATCACCTAGGAAGTTAGTTTAACGTAGTTTTAAGAGTACTCACTTGTGTTTCAAGTTTGAGGAATGGATTCGAGTCGAATGGGTAACGAATGTGATAAAGTGATGACATGGTCATATGGGAGGGTTAGTGGTCATAAATTGGAGTCGTTAAGTTGGTTTTACATCCTTTAAAACATTATGATTAAGTGGTGTTGTTAAGATACTAACGAACGAATATTGGATATTTATAGATTGTCGCTCCACTCCACGAGCCCAACCACCCCAACCTTCCCAAGGCAAGTTTTCCAACCCTAAGTATTTATTTTCAAAAGATTATATTCTTGATTTTACCTATGCAAGTTTACTTTTCAAAACTTATATATAAGGATTATCACTGTTGTGTTTATAGCTTCCAAACGTATTATATGCTTAAGCTTTACGAGATTATGTTGAAGTTTGAGACTTATGCATATGTGTTTGTACACCCTTGAACTTAGAATGAAAGTGTTTTCTTCGGACAACGACTCTAGCAATAGAGGTCGTAGTGGTCCAAATATACTATTGACCGGGGAGCGGTATATTATTGTATCGTGATTAAATTGCGAAAACCCGTAGAGACATTCGGGAAGTATCGTATACTTAAGTATTTATTATTTTTACATTGTTAAAAATACTCAAAAATATCTATCTTGGATTAAAAGCTTATTTTAATTAAATAACTATTTTATTAATTGTTTATATTAAATCTCAAAATATTATTTATTAATTATTGTTCATTATTTTAAAGACAAAACTAATCCATTATTGTTCATTATTTTAAAGACAAAACTAATCCAAGATACCTTTATCGTTTTCAAACTCGAACTCTTTCGAACCCAAAACATTTTCGAAAACCCCCGGTCAGGTTTTGCTTCTTGTACATTTTTCAAGAATTATCGGTCGACTGAGGTCGAACTTCAACTACTCGAATTTTCTATCAAAATGATTTTTGAAAAGAAAAGAAAAAGGGGACTCTGGCAGGTGTGGGAATCGTTGACGAACGATTCCCGGGATGTGTAAGCGGCCGTGAGCCAGGCGGTCCATCAATTATTGTTCCGGCCCAGGTGTTGCCGAAGGATGATTACGGATGTAGTTTTCATCGAGGGTGATTACGGATGTAGTTTTCACCCGAGGGTAGTTACGGATGTAGTTTCTATCCTTCTACCGGTAGAGAAGACCCGCGGATTATTGGACTTGGATGTGGCGACTGATCATCGTCAATCCTCGTCAGGTTTTTATGTTTTCTTCAAGTCCCATCCTCCACTTTGGAAAAATACTCAAACACTGCTTCTTGGGCCTAAGTGCCAAGTTGCCGATAGTGTGGTTTTGATAAGAAAAATATTGACATCGTGCAGTATCTAGAACTGCAAGATTTTCTATAAAGATTGGCACGTGTTAGTGCACTCTTGCAATTATTCCAAAGAATGAAATGTTTTTGAATGAGAAACCTTCTAAGCTAATGGAAGGAAAGAGGTTTTGCAATAATGTATTCCTGTACAGTATGTTAACCGTAGAGTGTTTTGCCGAAAATGATATACTAATATGTATATATTTTCAAACCTGAGATATATTGAAATGGGAACCTTATAAAGGTTTCATATGTTATTCTTAAAGCTCCTTAGCGAGTATAAATGTTTTATTCAAACTCGGACATATATATTGTCGAATTATGTTTTGAAATCTGAGATATATACCCATACAGTTGGGAACGTTTTCGAAATAAACCACATTATTATTTTTCAAAATGGCGAACTTGCTGAGCATTATGTAGCTCATTCTTGCTTTATAAAAACTTTTCAGAAGGAGAAGAATTTGATCAGTTAACTCCGTACCAGCAGAAGAGGAGTAGAAGATTTATCCCGAGATGACTTAGTTCCGGATAAATAATGCAGAGTAAGTCTGATAGGTTTTCAACTGTAATAGTAAGACTCGTCTTCAAGTGTAGTTGTATAAGTGGAAGTGTGTAAGATTCTGGATTGTACAGATGAATGGTAATATTTAGTGTTACTTTTGGTTATCGTTTCTGAGGCTCTAACTTGTATGTGCGTAAGATTGAGGTCTGGATGTATGTATTGTTGAGTTGTAAAGTTAATACAGGTATGATATGGTTGGATGGTGATGTGACGACCTGAATCTTTGACCTCGGATTTGGGGGCGTCACAGAAATGGTATCAGAGAGATAAGTTACAGTACTCAGAAACGAGAAGTGTTGAGAGTTAAGTCTAAGTAGGAGAATGACATAAGAGATCATAGTAAACTTATTATTGGACTACCGGAAGAGGTACCGGTGAGTAGAATGGACTGGAGTGTTTACTGGAGGTATTATACTAGGGTCGATAGAATCCTTAGAGACCTTCAGAATGATGAATAGAGGTTTGAGAGTCGTACATGACCTATCATAGGTAATGATATAGGAAGCAGAGCGAAACCTCAAGAGTAGTTGAGGAAGAGGCGATACTGCCAATATGATTGGATGACTTGGCTGGCATAAATTTTGTTGCCCGTAGTCCTTCAGAGTTTGCCTATAAGGAGGCGGCAATTTAAGAATCGATAAGTTTAGACTTCCTTACATAATTAAGGGTACTTAGTACTTGGAATAATGAAAGTCTTTTACTTTGGCTATAAGATCCAATTTTCGATAAGTAACGGGTTTACCTGAAAGGTGGTTACTATGCCGTTGTGGATTTCATTACTCTTGATGGCGAATTTTACATGTGTTATACGAGAATGTTATCATAAGACGAGCGTGCTAGGTAATTCCACGCATGATTCGGACGCTAGAGCATGGTAGTTCAACTTAGTGAACAAACAAGTAGAATTAACAAAGGGACTCAAGTGAAGTTGAATAGGGTTACAACGAGCGATACAGTGATCTCAGAGTCTATCAAAAGAAAAGACCAATGGGTCTAGAGTGGGATCCTTTGATAAAGATGTTATCAGGGACTACGTATATATGTATTGTAGACCTCAATATTTTTGGTATATGTTCACATGCACACACCCGCCACTGAACCTATGGACTGCACTGAGATCCCTGAGAGATCTCTTTGATCTGTTCCCAGGGGGAACTGGCCACTCGTGATTCTTGTCGGAAGGCATGAAGTAGGACCCTATGGACTTAGCAGGTGTCCTCGGAATGATGTGAATCTTGGTCTTCAAGATAAAGCACGAAGATGATAGATATATTTGTGAAACCCTATCTCGATAATTGACTTTAAGATGATGGTTGAGAGACACACTAGTTGGTGTCTTGTATTACGAAGACGAAGAGATTGAGTTACCTCATAGTGGTGATAATGAGATGCACGAATGATTAACTTATTTTGGTAACTACCGGCTGTTGCACTACTTCATTTTAAACTTTTCATTAACCATGTTACCTCGATTAGTTTATATCAGGTAATCCTTCTAGCTTTCTACTTCAAACTTGTGGAATAACCACCAGTGATATACTTTCTCTAAACTGGGACTCATCCAAAGTATCTTATTTGATCCCCGAATATTCTATTTGAACTTTATAATTATTTCGTTCTGCTCAGGACTATTTACACTTCCTTTCAATTATCCAAGGAATGTTCAATAATTGTTTCCTTAATTAATCAATGAATATTCCTAAACGAATATTGATATTTGACTACTTCTTTCATACTTGCACTCTTCAGTCGAGCCCATAAATATTTATCAACTTGCTGAGAACAGGGATGATCTAACATCTTGATATTCCTCATGAATCCTTTCTTCTATTCAAAATGAGATTGTGCGTCGTACTTTGAAATCATAGTAAGGATATCATTTTGATATTGGTATTCTGAATTTAATTCTACTGTAGGATCTGATAAAGCATGTGTACGGAGGCACCCTTGGGTGGACCGTTTCACTGGTAAGTAATATTTGATGAGAGGTTATCGATTGTTCCGATACCTAGAACATTCTCTTCAGATGTTATAGTTTTCTTTTTTCAAACTTAATAACTTCTTAATTCCATTCATTGTCCGAGTAGCCTAAAGTTCTTCAGTGGCTACGATGTTGAAATTCCGTTCTAGCCAATTGAAATTGGCTAGTCGATATGTCAATATGAATGACTAGTTGATTGTTCTAACTAGTCAAAATTGTAATGTTGTGAAGAACATCTAGCTAATTGTCCTAGCTAGTGGTGGTGTCTCAAACATGTGAACTAGCAAATTTTGTCTAGCTAGTTGCTGGTGTTTCTTGAAAAGGACTAGTTATTGTTTCACTGGTCCAACTCCCAATTTAATTCATTCAGCAATTCCTCAATGCATTTTGCATGTGGTAAAGTATGATAATGAAAGTTTTGACGAATAACTTGATTGAGACCTAGTGAGGTCGCCCACTCAACTTGAGTTCTACCCATCTTCGTATCAGACTTTATGTCACTTGAACATTCTGTTCTTTCATTCATATAATGAAGATTCATTTGAAACCATAGATTACTTGAATGATAAACTGCTTCATTTTTATTGTCATAGAGTAGAATTTCTTTCGATCGGTTGACCTTTATCAATGGGACTTTTTAGATCCTCTAATTTTCAAGAAAAAAAAAATATTCCCCAGATGTAAGAATTGTATAAAGACCATCTTTATGACTTTTGTATCCAACAATCATTGCCCTCGTGCAACATTCTCTATGATATCACATTACAAAATTATCAGGACATGAAGGAATAAACCTTGTTGTATTCTTTCTGTCCATCCTTACATCTCCAAAAATCGAGACTCCTAGTATTTGGAACCATCAACATTCTTGGAACATCCAATGTGGAATTCTTATTGAAATTATCTATTGGACCTTGTTATTTTGAAACCATTCCTTTCAAAAGTGATTACTCTAAGGTGAACGGGAGGTACAATTGTGAACCGTTGCACCAATATGAGATCAAAAACCAAATGTTGTAATTGTGCAACCAGAGCGTTATGCCGAGTAATTATTTAAAGTAGGAATAACATGTCGGGGCATACCACAAGGACCTTCAATATTAGTGTGAGGAAGGTTATAAGAAATGATGAGGAGGTTGGGAGCACGCTCCTACCAACCGTTGTCGGGATGTTATATTAATGAATTATGGAGTTACCCATCCTTTTCCTAATCCAAAAAAAAAAATGCAAATTGATTGCGATGTAAGACATATCCTTAGAGGAAACTAACATGGAAGTGAGACAGACAAGAAAGGAAGAAATATCGTGGCAAGAATGTGAAGCTTTACTTAGCTTAAAGAGATTGATGCACATAGAGAGACATAAAGTTTAAAAGGCCCCTAATAGCAAATAGATGCATGGATATATCCCAATGATCCTTCGAGATTACCACCTAATCAAGTTTCTTGGGAATCGCAGCAACATGCGGGCCTCGGGCTGATTGGCGCCAGTTATGAAAGAGGACGAGCGTATGACATCTTACATATACCATCGAAAATCGATACCCCTACCCGGAAATGTAGGAATTGTTGACCAGTTAAAATGCGTAGTTATTTTTCAAAGATAAGGTTGAAAAGCGGGTTTCACCAACTCAAGATCGACCTCTGTACTATGCCAAAGTTGGCATTTCACACTAATATAAACGTTATAAAATTATGGTAGTATCGTCTGAGTGGACTAATGAGTCAGAAGCCTTTATGGATTAATGAACAAAGTTTTGGGATGAAATGAGATATTAGCAACAACCTCGTTGTTAGCCATACTTGTTGATAAAAAGAGGACTTTGAGAGTCACGATGATGCATCTTTCAAGAGTTTAAGAGGTGTGCTGATGCAGTAGAAAGGGGATGATAGCCTATACTTCTAAACAACATAAAGGTTACGGGATAAGATATACTAATTGTGATTCGGGATTAGCCGTGATAGTGTTCACGTAGAAAACTGAGATGTTAACCTTATGAGAAAAAGTGTTAAGGTTTTTACCACAAGAGCCATAAGGATACCTTCACATTAGGAACTAAACATAGAGAAGAAAAGATGGTGGAACTGAACAAGGAGTATAATGGAGAAATTTGTTATTACCCAGGAAAGGCCAGTGTGGTGGCCGATACCTATAGAAGGGATTATTCGAAATTGGAATTTAGTCAGTATTGACCAAGAAAATAGAGTATATACAATAAAGAATAATGTTAGAGGAAAATGATTAAATTATGGGGAAGGACAAAGATGTATAGAGAATTAAGAGAATGTTTGGCAAACGGGTATGAAGAATGGTATTGGCAAACTATTAAGTACAAACGCGACATGTCGAAAGCAGAATGATAGAGATCTAGTGGATTAATTCCGCCTGTAGAAAATCTTGAACGTGGACAGAATTATAATGGATTTCATAAGTAGGTCATCGAAGACCGAGCCAAGAGATGGCCCTAGTTGATTTATAATTATTGAACCAAGTGATTTACCTACGAGGGACTTTCCATTTAGAAGATTATCGATTTATATACGGAAGAGATGGTGGTGCAATATAAAACTTCTGCAGCGATTACGCCAGATAAAGACTTAAGGGACGAAGAATTATCCAGACGATCGAATTTATATTTAGTGTCGTGCCTTAGATTTCACGGGGCAGTCGAGAATAAAAACTTGTCCATGAAATGAACGTTGTTATCACGATCGTCACCATGCGAACGCAAGTCCATCTCTTGTAAAGCATACTGCGAAAGAAGAAGTTTCGCTTTTCTTGCGTTACGAAGAAGTCAATGAACGAGGGATATAGTAGCTGAACTGGTTCGACGTATACCGAAGACTATACAGTATCCATAACAAGTGGTAACGGCTGACGGGAGGCAACACATGTGTGCTAATCAAGCCAAGGAATATGAGGAATACCGTGCGTATTGACGTTGTCTCAGATTATAAAACACGACCACACAGTATTCACGGGCCAGCGATACAAGGACTCAACACGGATACTATGAACAAGGTAGAAGAGGAACGTATAAGTAGGGGGATAGAAATTTTCATTCATAGAACAACCGATAAGGAATACCGGTCGAGGAGAGCATGCGTCGAAAAACAACATTAAAGCGTTGGTGAGACCAAGGTGAGAGAACAGAAGGGTTGAAGTGTCAACCTGAGAGTTGGAGAGGGTAAAGTTGGAATTATATCCACAACTATTTTCCTTAGGTTCTTAAGATAGAATCCTTTTAAGGAGAGGAGACTGCAATAACCCAATTTTCGTGAATATTCAAAACCTGGATGAATAGTAATTTTATGGGTGGATGAGAAATTTTTTCAATCACGATATGTACGAATTATTAAATGAAGATTTCAAATTGATATTACGTCTTTACGGTGCAGACGAGTGTATGTAAAAGTCATTAGTTTTTACGAAACCTATTATTTCGAATGGTCAAATTTTATGAGATATCAAAGGAGTATGAGGTGGGAGATTTCGTGGTGCTAAAGGTATCCCCTAGAAAGGATTGATGCAGTTTGGTAAGAAAGGGAAGCTAAGTCTGAGGTTTATTGGACCTTTTGAGATTTTGAGGCGTATTGGGAAGTTAGCCTACGAGTTAGCCTTGCCCCCAAGCTTGCAGCAAATTCATAATGTGTTTCATGTGTCTATGTTACGACCCTACCACACCGACTTTCGGCACATGATAGAGTACGACCAAGTAGACCTACAACCAGATTTGACCTATGTGGAGAAACCCGTGGAAATCATAGATAGAAAAGAACAAGTGCTGAGGAACAAGGTTGTCAAGCTAGTGAGAGTTTTGTGGAGGAACCAGAATATCGAGGAATCAACATGGGAACTAGAAATCGCGATGCGTGAAAAGTACCTTAAATTTTTTTCAACCTGATTCCGGGACGGAATCCTTTTAAGGAGGGGAGGCTGTAAGAACCCTGATTTTTGTAATATTTTAATATGTAAAAGCTTATGACATTGTGAATTAGGGACCTTTTGAGTCACCTACATTGTGTAATGGTATTGATTATCTGAAAAATTTATGTTGTTATATTCACCGTGTAAGAAAAATGGAAGATTGTTGAAGGCAAAAGGCCTACTGCCATTAAGATTCATAAAGACGTGGGATTTGAGAGTTATTAGAGTATTAGGAGATTTTAAGAGACCATGACAAGGAGTTATGGATATTTAAGGAATTTACACAATTAAGTACTTAAGGAATTACGAAGGAAATCTCTATGCGACAAAATGTTATTACGAGGAGTTTATTTAAGATACGTTATGGATTAAGGATTAAGTGATAAACATTGGTGGAGAAATAAAATAAGGGATATATTACATGCAAGTACCAAGCAAGTAGCTAGTTAGGAAAGCAAACTAAAAAGTAAAAAAAAAAGGCAACTAGGTGAATGGTACCTAGGAGACTACACCATGCTTTAGGGGGACACTAGGGCATGGCTTGAACCTAGGCTACTAGACTAGGGTGGAGACATGTGAGTGATATACATATCAATACATATCAATAATACATCTCATAATTCAAACCACACATCAAACAAAACACAAAAACATCACAAATATTTCTGCTCCCGGCCATGGCAAATAGCAGCCCAGTAAAACGACCATAGAGCCTTCATTTCTCAACCAAATCTTGCGTTCTTTAGCTTGTTGGAAAGCTGAGAAGATGCTCTACAACTTTCATTTAGAAGACTCGATCAGAAAAGCTCGGTAAGGGCCTCGTTTTCCATGATCTTTCAGTCGGGTTCTCATAACTCCGAACTACTAACCTTGTTTTCTTCATTTCTTTTGATCATCCAAGCTTACCCAAGGCTATACAAGGATTATACAAGGTTTAGAAAGCTATTACACACATCAAGGAAGGTATAAAACTCTAACCCCTCTTAGTTATGGATTGTTTATGGGTTATAATGTTAGATCTAAAAGTTTTAGTGCATATCTTGGTTATATGAGTTATGGATGTTGAAAATCTTGAGGTTATATGTTGTTGATGTGATTTTTAAGCTTGTAGTTAGGGTATGTAGTCTTATGAATGTTATGGATATGGATCTTGGTGGTTTTGATGGTAGATGTGATGTATAACATGAGTTCTTGAATGTTTAAGAAAGAATGAGTGTTGTGAGAAATTCTGGGAGCATGTACTATCTTGTAGGAAGATTTTGAACCTCTAAATCTTGTCTCCCGAGGGCCTAATGCATATGGTTAGAAAGATAATTTCATGTAGTTTCCAGAAATATAAGGTTCATGACTAGGTGAAGTATAGATTTTGAGTTATGACCCGAGAAGTGAAGAGTGGTTCTGAAATTCGGACTGCACTGTGTTGTCCACTTGTGAACTGAGTTAGGACCCCTTAAAATTATTCTAGTGTTATGAAAATTTGAGGGAAGTCAGATTATACAGTTTCTAAGGCTGTCCAAAAAGAATTGGAGTAAAATGTGAAATTTTCAATTTTATAAAAATGCTAGAGTAAAGTGTGCGCAAGTGAAAATCACCTAGGAAGTTAGTTTAACGTAGTTTTAAGAGTACTCACTTGTGTTTCAAGTTTGAGGAATGGATTCGAGTCGAATGGGTAACGAATGTGATAAAGTGATGACATGGTCATATGGGAGGGTTAGTGGTCATAAATTGGAGTCGTTAAGTTGGTTTTACATCCTTTAAAACATTATGATTAAGTGGTGTTGTTAAGATACTAACGAACGAATATTGGATATTTATAGATTGTCGCTCCACTCCACGAGCCCAACCACCCCAACCTTCCCAAGGCAAGTTTTCCAACCCTAAGTATTTATTTTCAAAAGATTATATTCTTGATTTTACCTATGCAAGTTTACTTTTCAAAACTTATATATAAGGATTATCACTGTTGTGTTTATAGCTTCCAAACGTATTATATGCTTAAGCTTTACGAGATTATGTTGAAGTTTGAGACTTATGCATATGTGTTTGTACACCCTTGAACTTAGAATGAAAGTGTTTTCTTCGGACAACGACTCTAGCAATAGAGGTCGTAGTGGTCCAAATATACTATTGACCGGGGAGCGGTATATTATTGTATCGTGATTAAATTGCGAAAACCCGTAGAGACATTCGGGAAGTATCGTATACTTAAGTATTTATTATTTTTACATTGTTAAAAATACTCAAAAATATCTATCTTGGATTAAAAGCTTATTTTAATTAAATAACTATTTTATTAATTGTTTATATTAAATCTCAAAATATTATTTATTAATTATTGTTCATTATTTTAAAGACAAAACTAATCCATTATTGTTCATTATTTTAAAGACAAAACTAATCCAAGATACCTTTATCGTTTTCAAACTCGAACTCTTTCGAACCCAAAACATTTTCGAAAACCCCCGGTCAGGTTTTGCTTCTTGTACATTTTTCAAGAATTATCGGTCGACTGAGGTCGAACTTCAACTACTCGAATTTTCTATCAAAATGATTTTTGAAAAGAAAAGAAAAAGGGGACTCTGGCAGGTGTGGGAATCGTTGACGAACGATTCCCGGGATGTGTAAGCGGCCGTGAGCCAGGCGGTCCATCAATTATTGTTCCGGCCCAGGTGTTGCCGAAGGATGATTACGGATGTAGTTTTCATCGAGGGTGATTACGGATGTAGTTTTCACCCGAGGGTAGTTACGGATGTAGTTTCTATCCTTCTACCGGTAGAGAAGACCCGCGGATTATTGGACTTGGATGTGGCGACTGATCATCGTCAATCCTCGTCAGGTTTTTATGTTTTCTTCAAGTCCCATCCTCCACTTTGGAAAAATACTCAAACACTGCTTCTTGGGCCTAAGTGCCAAGTTGCCGATAGTGTGGTTTTGATAAGAAAAATATTGACATCGTGCAGTATCTAGAACTGCAAGATTTTCTATAAAGATTGGCACGTGTTAGTGCACTCTTGCAATTATTCCAAAGAATGAAATGTTTTTGAATGAGAAACCTTCTAAGCTAATGGAAGGAAATAGGTTTTGCAATAATGTATTCCTGTACAGTATGTTAACCGTAGAGTGTTTTGCCGAAAATGATATACTAATATGTATATATTTTCAAACCTGAGATATATTGAAATGGGAACCTTATAAAGGTTTCATATGTTATTCTTAAAGCTCCTTAGCGAGTATAAATGTTTTATTCAAACTCGGACATATATATTGTCGAATTATGTTTTGAAATCTGAGATATATACCCATACAGTTGGAAACGTTTTCGAAATAAACCACATTATTATTTTTCAAAATGGCGAACTTGCTGAGCATTATGTAGCTCATTCTTGCTTTATAAAAACTTTTCAGAAGGAGAAGAATTTGATCAGTTAACTCCGTACCAGCAGAAGAGGAGTAGAAGATTTATCCCGAGATGACTTAGTTCCGGATAAATAATGCAGAGTAAGTCTGATAGGTTTTCAACTGTAATAGTAAGACTCGTCTTCAAGTGTAGTTGTATAAGTGGAAGTGCGTAAGATTCTGGATTGTACAGATGAATGGTAATATTTAGTGTTACTTTTGGTTATCGTTTCTGAGGCTCTAACTTGTATGTGCGTAAGATTGAGGTCTGGATGTATGTATTGTTGAGTTGTAAAGTTAATACAGGTATGATATGGTTGGATGGTGATGTGACGACCTGAATCTTTGACCTCGGATTTGGGGGCGTCACAATAGAGATCTGGATATTGATTCTTCATGGGAAACTACATTATCATACAGACTAGCTATGGGACTAATTTCTCTCAAAGTGAAGTTGTCAAGGCCTGTTCTAGATTTTTTGGTTGAAAGAGTACCAAAACTTTTATTTCCAGATGAATATGGACTTCTACATCAAAGACTTGACTTAATGAAGATGTATTTCTATGTATCTGTCAGAAGACAATTGGTCAAGAAATTTGGACTCTCAAAGCATGTTGCACTTCAATCACTTCATGCATATTTATTTGACAAGGATGTCATTATTGAAGATGCTTCAGCTCAAGGTGAACAACTGGAGGAAGTAGATAGAGGAATGCAGTCAACAGAAGATACTATTGCACCAGTGGTGGATAGTAGGAAAGATCAGATCACAGTCACTGCAACACAAGAAACATCTAGTCAGAGGTTGGATGACTCAGGAGCTGTGATAGCTGATGTTGAAAGGTCTTCTGTGATGACTGAAATTGCAAGTGAGAAACCCTATGATATGGAAGGAATAACTTTAACTGGTTTTCTTGAAGATCAAACAAATATTATTCAGTCAGAGTCTATCCACCTTGAGGGTGAGTCTCAGCTAACAACACTTAAAGACGGTGATGTACTAACTATGGTGTCTAATGAAGTATTACTGAAGACATCAGAGTCTAGTAAAGAACCTGAAAGTGGTATACTCGAGCCTGTAGTCTCTGGAAGGAAAGAAGATGATTGTAAGGGTTCAGAGACTATAGCAGCTCACTCCTTAGAGAAAATCTCAAGCCCCATGCCAAATGAGGAACCCTCTCTCCATGTGAGTTCAGGTATAAAAACTTCTTCTAAACTCTATTTTTCTTTAGGTCATGAGAGCACTTATCCAAATTTGAGTGATACATTTGAAAAGATGGATATTGATCCACAATCAGAGCGGCTGGCTCCTGACCAGGCAAAAGGAGAGGTAGAAAGAGTGTTGACTTTAGATAGTCAAAGTGAGATTGAGGGTATGGATGATCAACTCCATAGTGAGGGAGAGAAAATTAGGAAACCATCGTTTGATTTCTGGGATCAGGTATTTCCTGAATCTTGGTCTAATAATCTTGGTATTGATGCTGGTACTTATTCTTTTATCAAGATGTATGAGAAGAATGACTTAGCAAAGCACAATTCAAAGCCAGAAGTTAAAGCTCAGAAGCAAAAAGAAAGGCTTGTCGGAATTATCAACAGAAGAGGTGAAAGGCTAAGACAAACTTCTACACCATCAGTACCAGAAGATATTTCTAATGATCCAAGTATTCTTTTGTTTGTACTACCAATATCAGCCAGAATTGAGACATCAACATTATCTGATCAATCTAAGGAGGCTTCAGGATTTGTAGATGTTAGTACACAGAATACTGGTGAAGGACAAGATGATCATATTGCAGCTTCAGATCAGAAAGATGAAGATGTTTGTAACTCTAATCGAGTTTTATTACTTGAATATCATTCTACACAGGCAACTTCTTCTACAAGACTTGAATCTGAAGATATTCCAAACACTTTCAACATTGAAGTCAATTCTGAAATTCTACAAGATACTCAGAAATCTCAAGTTGAAATTCAATCAAGACTTCAAACACTTGAAGATAACCAAGTCACTATTATGGAAAATCAAGCAGTTCTGATGAATCTCATTTGTTCTGTTACTGAATCTCTTGGAATTAATGTTGTTGATGTCAAAAAGGGGGAGATAAAGACATTTCAAAGACAACAACAACAACAACAGACTAAGGGAGATAAAAGAAGAACTGGTAGGGGAGATAAAGACAGTGACAGAGGTGAATCTCATCGTGGAAGTGGTAAAGGAAAAGAAGCATCAAATAGTTGAATTCTTTCGTCTAAGTACTGGATACTATGTCTATATCTGAAAGAGGAGGTACTTAACTTCATGCTTTTTGAATTCATAAATTCTATTCTGATTGTATTATTTATATGTTTTGACATCAACAACTCAGATTTATGCTTCAGATTTTAAAGCATAAATAGGGGAGATTGTTAGGAATAATTCATGAGTTGTGATGTTAAGAATAGAATTTTACTTATACTTCTTGTATATCCTGATTTTATAAAGGATTTAGCACTTTGTATAGGAAATATGTGTTAGACAGTTATCTGTAAGGTTTAGTCAGGAATGAACAGTGTATCGGAGACTACATGTCAGGAACAGAGAGCAAATCCTGATGAAGGTCTAATACTGATGGAGATCAGATACTGATGCAAGATGAAATCCTGATATTAGTCGTGTTACTGATGATGCCATTATGGATGCTACAAAAACTGGCAAGTGCTATAAAACAGGATCTTTGTTTGAGGAACAAGCAAGAAGATATTATGAAGAGAAGAATTTTCTATTGATGGAAACTATCAACTGGACGGCAGAACATTGTCATGTATAGATTATCTTTCTGTTATTAGTTGATAGGTAGCATTATAAATACTCTCTCTATATCATTGTAAAAAGTGTTAAGTTCATGAGGTTTGTAATCGTAAGAATACGAGAGTACAAACAGAGAGAGAGATTTGTATTGTCAGCAGCTGCTAAAGGTATTTGTACACCTTTGGTAGAGTTTGTATTTGATCTTATTAATACAAACAAAGTTTGATTCATTCGTTTATTCTTGTTCATATAACCAAGAAAAAATCAGATACGATTATATAACTTGTATTCAACCCCCCCTTCTACAAGTTATTCGAGTTAACATAATGAATTTAGCACTTCTGTTGCTTGCACAATGATTTTTTCTTTGTATCAGTCTTGATAGCTTGAACCACTGAATTTAATGACGAACAACCACTGATTAATGTTGACACTCGATGCACGGTCTGGTTCATGAGTGACTAACCGCAATGACTGTTCTTCATTTATTGACTTTAAAACTGTGGTTCCTGTCATCCTTTTCTTCACACTTTATTCAAACCTTTTCATCTGTATTCTGCCACTGTAGAAACCTCTTGTCACTATAAATAGAACCCACTGTCTTGATTACTCCACTGATGCTTGATCAACTGAATGAACTTCTTCAAGTGTAGTATAACTCAAAACGGTAGATTGACTTTGTCTTCTTTCTCTTGACAGTTTAGCATTTGAGATCCTTGTGACAGTGCATATATTATTTACTATTACATTCTTGTTTTAGTTGAATTGAATCCTCGATGTTTACAAATAGGGTAAACATATGACTTTCACTTGATCGAAGAAATAGTTTCAGAACTTGTACCTGTAATAATAATGTCGTCTACATAGACAGCCATTATCGTAATCTGATCTGCAACTCGTTTAATGAATAAACTATAGTCATTTTTTGACTGGACAAAACCTTGCTCAATTAGCTCATTCTGCAATTTATCAAACCATTGTCTAGATGCTTGACGTAATCCATATATAGACTTTCCGAGACGACATACTAAATTGTGTGGATTAGGTATCCCCTCTGGGACTTTTATATAAACCTCTTTGAATAAATCGCCATGAAGAAATGCGTTGTTCACATCAAGCTGTAAAGAGGCCATTTTCTGCTTGCAGCTAAGGCAATAAGACAACGAACTGTATTCATCTTGACTACAGGTGAAAACATTTCTTCATAGTCGATTCCAAACTGTTGAGTGTAACCTTTTGCAACTAAACGAGCTTTGCAACGCTCTAAAGACCCATCTGCCTTCAATTTTACTTTATAAACCCAACGACACCCAATTGCTTTTTTATCTGGAGGCAAGGGTACCAGATCCCAAGTATGATTGTCATTTAGAGCTTTGATTTCTTTGTCCATAGCTTCCTTCCACAAAGGATTCTGGCAAGCTTCTTTAAAACTTTGAGGTTCAGTAATGTTAGACAAATTACTGAGTAATGTAGTATGCTTAGTATTAGAGACACTATTACAGTAAAAATCTTGTAAGTAGGATGGCTGTTTTCTCGATAGAGTAGATTGCCTTATTAATGGTTCAGAAGAATGTGTACTATAATGAGAATTGGAATTAGAACTGAAACCATGATGAGAATAAGAACTTGAATCATGATGAGAATTTGAACCAGAATTATTACTATGAGAAATATGTTCAGATCCATCAGTAAATCCATGTGAATGAGAATGAGAATGAGGTAAGTTTGACAAGAATTCTGATGAATAATCAACAATAGGTACAGTGACTGATGGTAGATAAATGTCATCAAAGAATTGAGAAGAATTATCAGGTTTCAAATGATAAGGAAAATTCAACTCATGAAAAATCACATTTCTGGATACAAAAAGTGTCTGAGTATTAACATCAAGTACCTTGAACCCTTTCTGATTAGGTGGATAGCCCATGAAAACACAAGCTGAGGCCTTAGGTTCGAATTTGAGTCGGTTTACTTGTGAAGTGGCTGTGTAACAAAGACATCCAAATGGCCTTAGATCATTATACTCAGGTTCTTTCTTGTAGAACAATGTGTATGGAACTTGATTATTTATGCTACTCAATGGCATTCTATTTATCAAATATGATGCACAAAGCACACACTCGCCCCAATATCTATCAGGGACTCTAGATTGAAACAATAAAGCTCGAGCAGTTTCAATTAAATGTCTGTGCTTGCGCTCCACAACTCCATTTTGTTGTGGAGTGTAAGCACAGCTAGTCTGATGCTGAATTACCTTAGTCTGATGCTGAACGTACACATCTAACAGTGGCTTGAAATTGTGTTTCTGCATATTTAATAAAATTTTCAATGACAGAAGCTGCTTCATATTTGTATTTTATAAGCTGAACCCAAGTATAACGACTGAAATCGTCTACAATCGTTACAAACTGTGTACAATCAGAATGAGTCTTAACCTTGTATGGTCCCCATAAATCGAGATGTAACAATTCTAGAACATGAGTACTTTTGATACTACTTGAACTAAAAGACAATCTAGCCTGTCTAGCAAAAGGACAAACTGAGCAAATCGAATCTGTAGTCTTTGTAAAAACAGATGATGGAAGTAGAAGCTTCATTTGTTGATATGGCATATGACCAAGACGAAGATGCCACAACTGCAAATTGTCAGAAACAACAGAACAAACTCTCTTCTCAATTGATGCTATAAATGAATTATCTTCTGTGATATAAAGACCATTATTGATTCTACCAAGAAGAATTTGTTGTCCTTTCTGAGAAGGGTCCTGTAAAAAACATGAGCCAGTGTTGAAAACCAAAGTACAATTCAGATCTTTACATAATTTGTACACTGATATCAATTTGAACTGAAAATCAAGAACATGTAAAACATCCTTCAAAATTATATTATTTGCTAAAGCAACTGAACCCTTATGTAATGCTCTAATCTTCCTTCCATCTGGTATTGTTAACAATACCAAAACTAATCATAAAACTTTAACATTGATGGAAAAATTTTATAGATGTCATATTGTTAAGTCAAGTCGAGCTGATCGAGTCCTAACTTGTCGACTAGTCCCTAACTAATCAATAAACTAGTTATAAATTTTTAAATAATATATAACAATATTTATTATATACATTTGATTTTTTTTCTAACATTAATCAAACATTTCCCTCACTTTAATTACAAAAAATATATGTTAATTTATAAATATCACTTTTTTCCCTTTCGTATACACATATTTATACATTAATTATATATATATATATATATATATATATATATATATATATATATATATATATAGGGTCTTGTTCTAATAGAAACTAACTTAGAATAGAAACTAGAAACTAAACCTAAATTAAATATTTCAAGCTAATCTAATAACCAAATTAGGGGTACCCCAATACAAAAAACGTTTAAAATTATTGGCTCTATTCAAAAAAAAAATAATAATAAAAATTAAAAAAAGTTACTGTTCACGTGATGACATGGCACGTGAACATTATTTTTTTTTATCATTTTTTTATATTTTTGTTGAATAGAGCCAAGAATTTTATAAGTTTTTTGTGAAGGTACCCCTAGCGGGGCCATTAAAATAAATGAAATATAATTTATTTAGTGTAGGTTTCTAGTTTCTATTCTAAGGTTGGTTTCCATTTGAACGCTAGCCTATATATATATATATACATAAATATATAAATATATATTCGATTTCAATCTAAAATCTATACTATTATATAATAGCCGAAATATTAAAAATTTTTGTACCTGTTTTTTGGTATTTCGTGAATTTACTTATTTACCTTTCATTATAAAGAAAAATATATACGATATCTATATTATTAAAACACCTAAAATAAATAATAACATACTATAATATATATAATTGTAACATATATAACTATACACACACACACACACATATATATAGGCTAGCGTTCAAATAGAAACCAACCTTAGAATAGAAAATAGAAACCTACACTAAATAAATTATATTTCATTTATTTTAATGGCCCCACTAGGGGCACCTTCACAAAAAACTTATAAAATTCTTGGCTCTATTCAACAAAAATACTAAAAAAAATTTAAAAAAAAAGTTACTGTTCACGTGCCAATATCCTCGGAACACAATGTCTTACAAGTTCGACAAATTTTACATAATCAATATTTTATGTAATTTAGCGAATCATTTTTAGCTAACGTCATTGGAAATGCTCTAATAAGTTAATAATATAGAGTTATTAGTCAAAAAACCCAACCAACTTTATATTTTTTTGTAATTTAACCAATGAACTAATTTTTTCTCATAAAAAGCCAACAAACTTTATTAAATTATGAAAATAATTTAACTATAGTTAACTATTGTTGATGTGTACTAACTATTGTTCAATCACATCTTGATTACATAAGTAATAAATTATTAATCAAAAAATTCTTTTAAATTATTACTTCGTTGCAATTTATTATCTTTATTGCTAAAATAATATTTATGAAATATTAAACTAGATTAAAATATAATATAATAATAATTTCTAATTATAAAATCTTTCAATTGTATTGTTACTTTATGTATTTTTGTATTTTATTAATTTATATTTTAAGCATTGGTACCTTCCATATTTTTATGACAAAAAGATTAAGAGTCTGCTTTATCTGATTCAAATTATTTTCTAAACTCAATAAATTGAAAAATAGGTATGTAATATGACAAAAACCACATAAGGGACAAAGGTATGCATGACTTTAGCTAAGTTTGTCCAATAATTTTTTTTAAAAATTAATAGCGGCATGGAATTTCATGATTTTATTATAATATTGTTAATAACTAATATAAAAATGATATTTGTGCAGATTCAGTAAATCGTGTTGAACAATTTTAGGAAGAAAAATTTTTTTGAATCAATTTTGGGGAAAAAAGCATATAATTGTCAAACGGATATTTCGAATCCGGATACGACTATATCCGTATCTGTATCCGAAATTATCGGATTCGGATACGAATAATATCCTATTTATTTCAGATACAGATAATATCCTATTTTTTTCGGATACGAATATAGATATTTCAGACGGATTAAGATTTTATAATTAAATTAATTATCTGACTATTTACCAAAATGGTCCATAAGTATGTAAAAAAAACATTACTTTTATATTGAAAAATTATACATTAGATAATAATAATTAATCATGGTTAAATTTAGGATAAATTTTTTGAATTAAGCAAAGTTTGTTGGGTTCTTTGTGAAAAAAATAGTTGATTGGTTAAATGGCAAAAACGTGCTAAATTGGTTGGTTTTTTTGGCTAATTGCTCTAATAATATATGCAAGATGATTTTTTTTTTTTTTTTTTTTACGAATATATGCAAGATGATTAATGGCGAGCAACATGATAATAATGGATAGTTCACAATAAAGGAGATATTGTGAGACAAGGAACGCAATTTCATTTTTCTTATTTTTATATATGCCGAATAATGTTAGAAGAAAAGATAATTAAAATAATTGGAGTCGTTATTTCTTTAATAATTTTTCAAGAAAAAATTTCTCCTACACATAACCGGCGGGGCTTCCACCGATTTTTCCAGTGGAAAGCCCCAAATTCTTCCTTTTATTTTGTTTGTGTTGCCTCCTTCAATAATCTTTCTTTTCGGGTAAGGATTTTTATCATTTAATTTGCTTTGGATTTCTTTCGTAGATCTACATTATCGGAGCTTCTGGCCTTCTTTCTTCTTCGATTCAAGCGAGGATTTCGAGAGTTAGCCGCCGTTTGTCAGATCTAAGTTTTTTGAACTTTTTTGTATTTTCAGTTTGTTTTTATTCGGTTGTTGATTGTATTTTCGGATTGTTTCTCTCCTTTGTGAGAGCTTTGATTTTCGCTCTTTAAGTGTGAGCGCGGGTTTTTGATTTGGTGATGAAAATTTGTATGGAATTGCAGTTCTGGTCGATAGCTCAAACAATAGCTCCTTCGGGGTATGATGAAGTGGGTACCAGTTATCAAACGAGGATGCACGAAGCGGGTACCTGTATTTGTAAATACATTATCTTCAAAATATCGTTTAACTGTCTCATGACAGGCGATTGCAATTTTCTGTTTGTTCGATTCGATCATTATTGTAGATGCCGTATAGTTTTTTATTATTGAATTAACTCCTTTGTTTTTCAAAAAAAAAAAAAATTATCAAAATTATTTAAGGTTATTTTTTTTTAATATTTTCGTACTTTTTATTTAGTTTGTCCATCATCATTTTGTCTAGGAATTAAAACACACATTTTACCAATTTATTATAAATTCATTTTAATTTTCGTGCTTATAATTAAATAAAACCATATTTGAAGTTTAACATATTGAAAATAAAATTTATAATGGAAAATTCCAAACAAATAAAAACTATGGTCAAAATGATAGGGTGCAGTAAATAATAATAGTATACTACTCCCTTTAATCGAAGAAAAAGGATTTGCCCACGATTTTAGATGGCAGAAATTACCGATTATTTTAATAAAAAAAATGAAAATACCATTTTGTGGGAACAGTGATTAAAACTAACGTTTTTGTTACACATTTTGGATCGGAATAAAGGTTGTTACGCAAGATAGAATGAAATAATAATAATTACGCAAGATAAAATGAGATAATACATGTTTGAATACACAAGATGCATTTGGGTAAAGCAATGAACTGGAAAACGTTAATTTTGTTATTTTTGTCCAAAAATAGTCATTTTTAGCATTTTTCCAAAAAGTTTTACCTACTATTTTTCTAATAAAAGAATTTGAACAATTTTATTTATTAATCTTTTACACTATTATTAAGTATGCATCGAATGGGTGCCAATTTTTGAGAACGTATAAAAATTTTAATTAATAATTAAAAGTATTTATAGTTAAATTTGTAAGAACGTAATGCTCATTTTATTGTTAATTTTTCTAATTTGTAAGGAGCAGGTAGAAGCAATAAATGTAAAAATCCTTATTACAGCTGAGCACGTTGTTTCCTCTCTACTTCACGTTTTACATCACATCTTTTATACACATTTACACACAACCTATATTAGTATAAAATATTAGCCCAACTTCTCTCTCTCTCTCTCTCTCTCTCTGTTTAAACTATACACACACAGTAGATACAATGGAATCGCCCGACTCTCGCTACGCTTCATCTAATGAAGCTCCTCAGAAGCAGCAGCAATCTTCACCTAGAAACTCACAAGATGATGGTGATGGTGGTGGTGGTGGTATGAGATCTGTGTTTTATCTCTCTTTGATCTGCTTTTATTTCGTATCTACTCACTCTCGTTGCTTTCAATTTCTCTAGATTTGTCAATTTTATTTACTGCATTTACCATTAAATGTGTCTCTCTGTATGTATATTTTATTTGTGTCGTGTGCTTGCAATGTAGATGTTGTGTTGGGAGATTTGGTGGAACTTTACTGTGGTTAAACCCTAGAATTGAATTGATTTGTGTTGATTTTGTTGTTAATTTAGTAATTCAGTAATTAAACAAGTAGGAACCACCGTAGACAGGAGTCGTATGATATCTTAGAAGTAATGTGGAGGGGCTTGATTGAATTTGATGCTATCTTAGAACTGATATCTTAAATTAGGGGATGAGGTGAGCCGGCAAATGGGGAAACCTGATTAGACCGGACGGATCAGTCGAACCGGACCGGTCCAAGTGTCTTGTTAACTGGTTTGGTTTAAAATGAGACTTTCGGTTTGGACAAATTATACATCTAGTTAAAACTAAATGTGCGGAATCTATTTTTGTTACACATGTGTATAAACTATAAAGATAAATAGATGGATTTGGGGGATGGGGATTCATACTCATCCCCGAGCCAGCTTTCCCATTTAGTAAATAGGGAGAAGTCGTAGATTATAATATTTTTAAATTTTTTTCTCAAGGATTCAATTATTTACTTTTGTAGGCGCTAGTAGTTGCTCAGGTGTAGCAACTATAACTAGTGTAGTCAATAGTCCATTAATGAGAACTAATGCAAATCTTGATCTACTACAACACTTCAATTGGCTTTCTTACCTGTCTTGTAATGGTTGTATCGAGAACTGCAATCCTGAAAATAATTCATGTGCATCAGTACCGGAAGCATCCCCTGTCCCAATAATTTGGGTAGAAAGATCATCTGATTAGGGGTCATTTTTGATATATTGGGTAGATGTTTGTTACCTGCCTTGTTACTGCACCTGGTTTTGGACACCAATTTCCAACCGATGATCCAGAATTCATATAAATCCAAAATGTTTGTCAAATTAGCTAGAGAAATGGACTATGGATTCTGCTTTAGCGCCTCGTCGGGGGGGGGGTCTGCTTTAGCACCGAATTGGGTAACCCTTTTCCTAGGTGTTGTACATCTCTATTCATTGCATGTAAAATGCTTGTTGTGTGTATGTATATTCTAATGTGTATCACGAACAGTTACTTAGAGAAAAATCTTACACGACATTATAAATTCATGTAATCATTTTACTGTTTCAAGTGTTTTTTATGTACCTTAGTTTCTAATTAAATTATAGTTCATTGTTCTATTAAACAATTCTTAAACCTATTCAGCCTAGCAGGTCTAACAAAGATTAAGGTGCTCTGCCAAAATTGAAGTGCTAGTAATTGTTTCGACCTAGCTTGATTTAGGTAGCACCTGGAATAAATGCATATGTAGAGCACTGATTTCATGTACACAATTCATCTATGATATAGAGATTTATATGGTTCTTATGCCATGCTTTCCTTTTAAGTGAAAAACTGCTTCCTCATGAGGCACTTATTTGTCAACAATAACTTTTTAAAGGAGAAATGCTTTGCACATGTCACAAATTGCTTAATAGTTCACGCATGATTTTTATTTCACTTCACTATCTGCTGAAGTTATGAAAGGCTTGCTTGTCTACCGTTTTTTTTTATCATCCGACGTGGTTAATTGGGCTTTAGTAGAAAATCTATGTTACTTGGTCAATTTATGCAATCACTTGCTTACAGTTATATTGTTCTGCTGATGCAATGTATCAACTAACAGCAGCTATGTAATTCTATGCAAGAACTTGCTTACAGTTTTACCTAGTAATGTAAGGTAATAATTTTTACGCTGTAGATATGATTTGTAGCTAACACATTTTGTCCTTTTTTATGAAGATTATGCAGAGAAGAGTACATACACAAGGTTTCTTGTATCAAATGCTGAAGCTGGTTCAGTTATTGGGAAAGGTGGATCCACAATATCCGAGTTCCAGTCACAATCTGGAGCAAGGATTCAGCTGTCGCGCAATTATGAATTCTTTCCTGGGACCTCTGATAGGATTATTATGGTATCTGGAACTGTCAACAATGTGCTTAAGGGTGTTGAATTAATTCTTGAAAAGTTACTGAATGAGGTATATTAAATGACAAATTTCATTGTACTTTTTTTTATTATTATTATTTTTTTTGTCTCTGTTTGAGTGTTTCCTAAATGATGTTAAGTTAACTTTTTTATTTTGCTATATAGTTTTATCTGGAGGAAGGTGATGCTGAACCAAGATCAAAAGTTAGACTTGTTGTACCTAATAGCTCTTGCGGTGGAATAATTGGAAAGGGAGGAGCTACAATAAAGTATGAAAAATCACTCGGTGTTTTTCTTTTCTTTATTCATGTATCCACCAAGGCATTTTGTATTTTCCTGCGTGCTTAGTAGCTTGTAATTTGCAGCACGCCGGTTAAAACACATAAAATATCTAAGAATTTGTTATGCAGAGTCAAGTAGCACATGAATTCTTGAAGTCTTGAACGCTTAAGTAGAGATTACATTCTTGGTGGTAATAACCTATAAGCAGAGATATAAGGGATTATGAAAACTGAGATCATAGAGGAACCACTGTGTGGAATACCCGGGGAAGGGAAGTGGCAAGTTCACTTGGCGCAACAATAAAGGAAAAAAAAAGATAATAGACATTGGCCAGTTTCTCTTTATTTAATTAAAAACTAAATAACGCTGTACAAATCAAGCACTCAAGCCAACCAACTTATGGGCAAACCATTTATATTGTAGTGGCCTTGTTTTCCTGCATATCAATCAAATATGCACAATGATTGCTCTCAGTAGCCAAAACAATAATTTGTTAAGTTTGGGATTGAAATGAGTGTAACGGTGATATTTTAACACTAAATAGGGAGTAAGAGAGGAGTGAAAATTCATGGCTAGTAAAATTTTTCTTAATTCTGTGTTTTAAATTTTTAATTTGGAAAGAAAGAGAAAGAGAGCTTTTTTTTTTTTTTATAGTTATATATCATATACTTGTTCACAAATAGAGGAATTTCTTTTGTGTCTGCATGTAATATTGAATCATTTTTATTATGGTTTTGTGTAGTTAGATTAACTAGATGTCTGTTATATGTTGTCACTGTCAAGTGTCAACGTCAATCCTTTAATAATGTACAATGACCATGGATCTGGATTTGGCCAAGTGATGTGACTGGGAAGCTCTTGAAAAAATCTATAAACCAAGAGAAGTTTTTTATTTGCTCTTGGTAGTTAAATGACTAGAATTAGAATCAAAGACTAGTAGAATGTATTTTAATCCTCAGGATTTGCAGAAGCATTTTTTTTTCTTTTTACCTTGTAGTATATATTTTCGTTTCTTGTTTCTTTTGGTTCCCCCCCACCTCCCAAATCCCTAACGGGTATTATTTCTTCTTCTCTACTGTTGGGACCTGTTATTCTAATTTTTTTTTAAAATAATCTATTTTTTTTCCCTTATATTTATCACAACTTTTTTATGCTACTGACTACAAATTATGCAATGGTTTGAGCAGGTCATTTATAGAAGAGTCTCAAGCAGGCATTAAGATATCCCCTCAGGATAACAGCTATGCTGGCATATCTGATAGGCTAGTCACAGTGGCTGGTACACTAGAAGAACAAATGAGAGCTATTGATTTGATTCTATCAAAGTTGTCCAAAGACTCGTACTATATACAGTCTATGAGCACCCCATTTCCTTATGCTGGTATGACGTTCAACATGTTATTTGAAATGCCAGCAATCTACTTTTTTCAAGATAACTTTACACGTATATGTTGCCTATAATCATGGACTCTTGTTTAGGCATGTCTCTACTAAATCCCCCCTCCAAACAGTTGGGGGGGGGGGGGGACTTAGGTTTGAAGCCGTGGTTGACATTTTATGGCAGCTTTTGTTAGATTTATTTTTCCACCTCATATTTATACATGTCTTAGCAAGTAAAATATTCTTAGAAATATTTTGCAAAGAGGAAGAAACGTGGAAACAATCTTACCGTACACTCTTTAAAAACTGAAACTTCAGAATTAGAGGATGTAGATACCTAACACATTGTACTGAAAGTAATATGAATGAACATGCTCTGCGTCTTTCCAGAAATTTTCTGCCAATGAAGTTATGTATGTTCTGTATAGCAGGATATAATGCAACAAACTATGGTCCAAATGGAGGCGGGGGCAAGTTTCAGAATCATAGGCCTCACAACAAGGTTAGTTCCGCATTCCAAATTAAATCTGGGTGGTCTTCTAGCTATGCGATTGTCTAACTAATGAGATATTGGTGTAGTAATTAGGCATTGGATTGTGCATAAAAATCCAACTTGAATCTGTTAATCGATAATGAAAAATGCTTGTCCTCGGTAAATCAGCTAACATAGTTGGAATAAGCTATAGAAAATGTCCATAAAATTTTATGGCCGTAAATGGATCCTTTATTTTCCTATTGAAATGGAGATTGTCCTTCCTAGTTCCTTGTAATGCTTGTAAGGAGAAACAGTATGGATTGCTAGGGATGGGCATCCTCGCCCGCCCGAAACAGCATGATTCTAATCGTGATGAAGACTTGATGGAGCACCTATTGGGTTCAATACTTCATATTGCTCATTTCTTGTGAAACATAATTCAAAAGATGTGTAGAAGGTTGAGATAATAATGCAGAATCTTTCTTTTTTCTTATATACTCTTATTACAATAACCAATAACTTTTTCTGTGTCGAAGGAAGAGAGCTATCGATTTTTGGATTTGCCTTGTATCAGTTGTTGATAATAGGTTTCTTAAAGAAGCTAACACACAATTCACTATCTTCATGTTTAATATACAAATTGTGTGCCAGAGTATGTTACTCTAGGATCAATATATAGCTATATTGCTGTGTCTCATAACTGGTTGTGTATGATATAATAAAGAAAATGAAACAAAAGAGGCCTTGGGACTAAATACTAGTAGGTGCATAATCTAAACCCTGGTATCATTGTAGTAGTTCCTTTCTAGTTTGTATGCAAAACTTACAAAGGGGAGATCCCTTCTGAAACAGAAGTTTAAGTCTTGTCTATCTGATACTCTTTTGCTGATTATGCCTGTAAATTCCTTTGTACAGTTTATATATGATGAATTGTAGTTGGCCAAATCATTTAGGTACGGTGAACAGTTAAAATTTGCTACCATCTCTGCCCATTATGAAATCAGTATAAAAATATTCTTGTATACATACCTGTGCAAAGATTTCGTACTGTCATGTTTTATTTATTTGTATAGCGTGGTTGATGTTGATGGAAGTTTGGGATCATCACTAATTGTACTGATCTTTGTAACAGGGTCCTGGTGTTCTGCAGGATGATAGGAACAGCAACTCTGTGACTATCGGTGTTGCAGATGAGCATGTAGGCCTTGTTCTTGGTCGTGGTGGAAGGAATGTAATAGAGATTAGTCAGGTATAACTGATTTCTCTTTTGTCTGTGCCATCTGTATTGTTGCTGTTAATAAACTTCTGCTTTGTTTTTTTGCAGGTTAGTGGGGCCAGGATAAAGATATCGGACAGAGATGATTTTATGTCTGGAACAACTGACAGGTATTGTACTCAATCAAGCATTTTGGGCTAAAACATCGAGCAACAGAAAGTTAATCCTTTGATGTTCTTACCTTTTTTGCAGGAAAGTAACTATCACAGGTTCGCAAAGAGCAATCCGTATAGCTGAGGATATGATTACTCAAAAAGTCAGTTCTGCTACTGACAGAGTAGAGTGAGTTTAGAAGATGCGGAGAGCTTTATACTGGGAATTTTGTCAGTGAGCCTTGGATAAATTATTGATATACTTCTGGCTTTTGTGGGATATTAGCTAGTAAGATTAATCTGGTAGCTGGAGTAGTGTTTCTTGATAGACAATTTTACATGGAGTTTCTGAGACCACCAACATTTTATCGTACAAGAATTGTTCTCGATACAAGGCCCTTTATATGATTATGTTAAATTGAACTCCTATGACGATTGACTTTGTTCATACTTTCGTACTTATTACCTGTGTACCTTTAATAACTATTAGCCTTTTTGGCAGTGAGAAGGAATCTCCGGTTAAGAGATGAAAGTCATATATGATAGCTCCTATTAAATTTAGATCTTGAAAATTGATGTACATGCTTCTTTCTGGTAATTTTGTACCAATTTTGCCTATAATTTTTTTATTGTGTTTGACTGTTAAATTCCGATAAATAGTACCGGTGGTGAGATTGTTGTAGCATTTGATGATTTTGCCAATACTAGTATGACGTGTACTAAGTAACAGGGCAGACTAGTGAAGTGGTGGAATGCTTCGGCCTTCATTGTTAGATAATCCACTAGAGAAAGGCTCAACAGTCTGACAGGGGGTGGTAGAAGAAGGTGTTTTGGGGTAACTGCTTAAACCCAGAGCCAGAGGAATCCCTAGATTTATATGGGTTGTATTAGTTATCTGCACCAAGTTTGGGTTGTAAATTGCAGTCTAGGTGCAGTTATCCCCGTTTATGACTTGGTGCTTGTTCAGAGTTTATAATTTTGTCTTCTAAGTTTTTGTTAAAAATAGGAAGTTTGTGTGCCGTTCAATTATTTGTTCATGACTTTTATACTCATTTGATAACCAAAAATCGCAAGCAGTTTCTTAGTTCTCAGCGTAATTTGCTTGCGAGAAAATCGTATTACTTATTTTTTGTTGAGAATATAAGCGATGCTGAAGAACAGAAAATTAATACAGCAACTTGCCAGCTAGACATGACACATCAGCAGAAGAAAGATTGATAGTTGTGGAGAATGACAGCTGTGAAGTTTGTTACTTTCTTGTTATTTTCCTGTAACTATAAAACAGTCAAGTCCATCTCTTTCTAGTCAGTTAGTTACGTTCATCTTCTACACAACATGTAAATACATTCTTGCTATTTGTCTTCTCTGTAACAACATGATGAAGCTTTTGGTTGTATATCAATGGAGCTTTGTGAATATACATTCTTTCTGTTAATTCGATCTCAGTAAGCTTTCTATCTTGTTCATTTTACATATTGTTTCATGGTATCAGAGCACCAGGTCATGATTCTGTACATTTCTTGTTGAAGTTGATCTGTTTCTTACGAATCTTTATGATTCTTGCTTCATCGATTTGTTTGTTCTTCATCGATCTGTTTGTTCTTCATTTTTAGATTTGTGATTCAGTATATTTGACTCAAATTTTTTTTTCGATATCTTCGATATCTTGTTGATCGTATTCATCCTTTGATTTGTTCTTCGATTTGTTGTTTTGTTTCGTAATCTCTTTAATCTTGATTACGATCTGTTACATTTTGTTACTCAAATCTATTCAAAATGAACAATACTCAAAACATTGATCCTTCACAAGATCCTACTTCTCCATATTATTTGCATCCGTCCGATAATCCTGGAATGAAGTTAGTTTCAATGAAGTTTGATGGAAATTCATATGCTGATTGGAAGCGATCAATTCTGATTAGTCTTTCTGCTAAGAACAAGACAGGCTTTGTTGATGGAACGATTACTAAGCCAGTATTCATTGATTCTACACAAAAGGCATGGGAACGATGTAATTCAATGTTGATTTCTTGGTTGTTAGGAGTTTTAGATCAAAACATTGCTAGGAGTGTGTTGTATTTCAAAACAGCTAGAGAAATATGGTTGAATTTAGAAGAAAGGTATGGACAAGCTTCTGGAACTTTGTTATTTGAGTTGCAACAGTCGCTACATGATTTGAGACAAGGTCAAGATGATATATCTGCTTACTACACTAAGATCAAAATGCTTTGGGATCAACTTGATTCAATAGATCCTCTTCCTGTTTGTGCTTGTACTAATTGTACTTGTCAGATTACACAGAAATTGGTGAAATCACAAGAAGATAGGAGATTGGTTGATTTTCTCATGAAGTTGAATGAAGGATATGAGTTTATTCGAGGAAATATTCTGGTCATGACTCCACTTCCAGCTATTTCACAGGCTTACAGATTGATTTTGCAAGAAGAAAAACATAAGAAGTTATTTCAAGCTCCTCCTAATTCTGCTGTGGAAGAGTCAATGGCTTTTATTGCTAATAGAAGAGTTTTTCAAGAAAATAGGTTTAAGAATTCACAGTATCAAACTGGAAGGTCAAATTATGGGTATAATGACACAAGAAACAGATCAAGTCCTTTCTTCTGTGATCATTGCAAAATGACTGGTCACACAATACAAAGATGTTACAGACTTCATGGTTTTCCTCAGAATAATAAAGGTGAAAGAAGACTATCTGCTGCAGTTCAATATGAGGATGATGATGATGTTCAGAGAGCACAAAATGATAATGATAATGAAAATGTGGTTTTTACAACTGCACAGTATCAACAGATTTTGAAGTTAATAGGAAAAGATAAGAATGAAGAGACTATTTCTAGTGTTGAGACAACAGGCAACAAATTTGCCAATGTTGCAGGTAAATTTTGTCTCATATCTTCTTCTGGTACAAATTGGATAGTTGACAGTGGAGCAACAGATCACATGTGTTATGATTTGTCTTTATTTACTAATGTCAACACATTAAGTGGTCCTAGCAATCATATTACAATACCAAATGGGAAACAAGTGCAAATTGCTTATACTGGAACTGTAGCAATTAATGACAATGTCATATTAAAGGATGTCCTGTATGTGCCTGAGTTTAAGTTTAATTTGGTTTCTATACCAAAAATTTGCAAGGACATGCAGTGTAATGTCACTTTTAATACTGATGGTTGTTTTCTTCAGGGCCCTTCAATGAGGGCACTGCATCTTGGTAAATTCAAGGATGGTCTGTACTACTTGGAAGAGAATGCTGAATAAAAAACAAGTAGTACTAACTCAACTGGAGGAATTTCTCCAGAGAACTGTTCTTTTCTTGCTCAACATAATAAACTTGTGGCTCAAACCAAACTCTGGCATCTCAGGTTTGGCCATATGCCAGTCAATATGCTTATACATACTGGACTTTCAGATTTTGACAAAGCTAGTTCCTGTACTTTAAATGGTATATGTCAAATCTGTCCTTTGGCCAAACAAACAAGGGCTTCTTTTCCTATCAGTAGTATTAAAACTCAACATCCTTTTCAGCTGATACATGTAGATACTTGGGGTCCTTATAAGGATGAAACTTATAATGATTGTAGGTTTTTCTTGACTATAGTGGATGACTTTACAAGAATGACATGGGTCTTTCTGTTGGCACACAAATCTGAAGCAGTAAAAACCATAAAGAATTTTGTTGAATATGTTCAGACTCAATTTACTATCAAAGTTCAGACAGTTCGAAGTGATAATGTGACAGCCCCAAATCCGGGGTCATGAATATGGGCCATCACGGACCAATTTCCATTCAATATCAATATCCCTTGGTTCTTTTTTTTTTTTTTTTTATACTTATGCAATTGATCCCACAGTAATACACACACACACACACCAGTCATATGCTCAAAGAACAACATTCACCATAATAAAAGTTTAGAGTTAGAAAGTTATTACAAACCCAGAATCATACTTAAGTACATTGTTGAGTGATGCTTCTACAAGAAGCATTTCAACAACCAAATTTATTACAACCTTACACACTTAATGTACATAAGACCACTAAACCCCTTGCGCTGGTCGTCTACCTCGGGGATTGATGCTAACGAGCTCTCAGAAGGTCGCCTTTCCCTTACCCTCTTGCGGGGCGTTCTGCGTAGTATTGGCATACCTAGCTGTATATAGATAAGTAGCAAGAGTGAGCTATAATAGCTCAGCAAGATATTATTGTAACTAGAATTTAAAATGTAACCAAGTATACATGTATATACATATGTAAATGGTAACCAAATTATAAACTTTAAGGGAGATTAAAACTCTTATTTAATAATACATCATCCACTTAATATTATAAGAAAGAAATCTAGGATAATACAGTATCAGTTTCTCTTCTTAATAATATACAATCAATATGATCTTTTCATGTAATATTCCAAGGTAACACGAATACTTGAATAAATCTCTCACTAACACCTTATCATTTCCTTCTTATGCAACAATTTATAAATTAATATAAAATCAGTTTCTCTTCATCTATAACAATAATTCTATCTTTCATATCATTTTCTCTTTTCAGTATACCAATCTGACTTTATCATTGACTCTTTATTCAAATATTGTAGGGGTTTTCACTTTTGCCGAATACGTGAGGCACGATGATCAGTCGCCCTCCGTATCCGTCCCTTTTTACTACCGGTAGAAGGAGGAAGGTCCACCACTACATCCCCCTGGAGGAAGGTCCACCACTACATCCTCCTTCGGCAACTCTTGGGCCGAATTAAAATATTGATTGCTGGACTGTGCAGCACACAGCCTCTTACGCTTTTTATTGCTATCCCCCTTTGTCCAATCATTATTCTATTTACTAAATGTCATTCCACATTTCCATTTTCTCACTTTCATTTCCACATATCATTCACTCATCTCATTTCCATTCTCATATATCACTTTCATTCTCGCACATTATTTCTATAAAATATATGTATATAACATACACTAAAAAGAATGTTTATATTATAGCATTATAAACCATATAACCCTAGATAACAACTGATACCATTCTCTTTCATATCTCTTTTACCCTAGAGCATATTCGCTCCATTCGTAATCATCTCTATATTCATATTTCAGAAAACATATACATCTCTCTTTAACTTCCCACAATCAAGAGAATATATTCTTTGCAATATAGCAACAAAAGCATCACATATACATAATATATTCCATAATATCATTATTATTCCGAAGATAAATAATTTTTAAAGTAGGGATAGAAGAATCTTGCCTCTGTTCCTGTATCCTGACAGTATGGCTGGTTCCTCCTCCGGAAGTTCTATAAACACAAAAGGACCGTCATTAGAATACCACACCTCTTACTCACTACCCTCTCGTATAACAACACCCTTTACACTTCAACATATGTTTAACGTATTATTATTATCCCAAAGGCTCAAGAATTTAACCATTTATAAGCTCAATCGAAGTTTCAGTGGTTTTTCACTATCTCCCCTAACGACCACACTTAACTGTAAAAATCCCCATAAATTATAGATTTCGATTTTTACTACAAGGTCAACTGGTAATGTCTCTTTGACTACCCTACCATATTATCCCAAAGTTTCATAATTTTTAAAAATGTCTAAGTAGGTTGATCATAACCTCAAAGTTGATACAATTACAGTTTCTCGGTTTTCGAACACCTTTCACTAAAACTGACTTTTCTCCTAAACCGTTCATCAGATTTTAACGCACCTTATATCAAAACGATCTATGAACTAAGCTCTATCATCTCATGGTCCCTTGGTGTGCTGGACAGTGACCTACCGTGTGTGCACAGTTGCTAAAAACAGGGCAGATTTCGTTCTAACGAAAATCGGACATTATAACTGCTGTAATTTCATACTTTCCAAAATCAAACTCCTCCAAATCAATCATCAAACACCATAATCATCACCTACACCATGTGGTCTTCATTACCAGCCATGGTTACAATCCCAAACTCCTTCCAAAATCAACTTTAATCACTTACAAACACTTATAACATCATAATCTTAATCTTTACACCACTTAATCACTTAAACCAACAATATTCATCATAATATAAAAAGGGGCAAGAGTGTTTATACCTTCTTGAAGCTTTACAACACTTAACAAGCCTTGGGCACACCTTTAACAACCTTAGTATAGCTTAAATCAACTAAAAGAACCATGAAAATCAAGTTAGTTTCTTGAAAACTACTATTCATCACTATTCATCATCAACTTCAATGATTTTATTACCTATGCAAATGATGTTGGTTTGCCTTGAAATTTTGTAGATGATTCTTCCTAACCTCCAAGAATACCCATGAATTTTCCTTAGATTTGTAGTTGAAGAGAGCTAGGGTTTTGGTTTTGATTTTCTCCTTTTTTTTTTCTTTTTTGCCGAATGGGATAAACTAGATGGGGGAGAGGTTTTTTTCTTGATTTTTGCTCTTATCTTGTATTAATCTTGTATATTCTAGCTTACCTTGGAAGCTTTGGAAGATATTTTGTGATTAACCCTTGCCAAGTTACTAATTTACCCCTTAAAAATGTTAATGGAATGTGATGTCATGTTCATGATCTCATAATTCTCTTTTTCTTGTTTTTCCTAAGTATTGTACTAATACTTTTGGTGCTAATAATGTGGTATATATCCTTGTTATATTATAAATCTTGGTTGCTTAATCTCCATATTCGTCTAATTATGGTTCGTTTCGAATGTACCTCATTATCTCAGTGGTTTTAAAACCATTTACGAATCCAATTTCCCTTGGCATTCTCTTAACTTAATAATCCTTTGGTTTAACCTAAATTCACTAATTCCTCAATATATAATTCTTATAATGTTTCCATGCTCCTAAATGTCCAATAGAAGCTTATTCGAAATCAAAATCCTCAAAATCCATGTTTCAGGAATTTCTGGAATCTATCGTCATTTCGAGTCACTTATTTCCATTGCACAACACTAATATGGTTTCTGTTTATTCATTTTATGTTTCCAGTATAAAGTACCTATATACCATTTCTCTAAATCCTCGAAATTTACTATTCATTTGGGCACTGTAGCCTTTCCAAAGTTAGGGTTATTACAGATAATGCTATAGAGTTGTGTGGCAAAGACATTATTGATTTTTATTCTTCAAAAGGGATTTTACATCAGAAAACTTGTGCTTACACTCCTCAACAGAATGGAGTTGTAGAAAGGAAGCATAGACATCTTTTGGACACAGCAAGAGCTTTATTTTTTCAATCTAAAGTGCCAATCAAGTTTTGGGGAGAATGTATTCTTGCTGCTGTTTACTTGATCAACAGAATGCCATTGTCAGTTCTTAACAATGTAAGTCCTTATGAGAAACTCTTTCATGCTCCTCCAGACATATCTACTTTCAGAGTTTTTGGTTGTTTGTGTTATGTTTCTACAATCTCTCATCAACGATCTAAATTTGACACAAAAGCTGCCCCTCATGTTTTTCTTGGTTATCCTATTGGAGTGAAAGGTTACAAGGTTCTTAATATTCAAACACTTCAAATATCTATTTCTAGGAATGTGATATTTCATGAACAATTTTTTCCATTCCATATTCAACAAGATAAGTCTCCACCATCATTTTTTCTTCCTGTGTCAACTGATTACACACCTTTTTATGATGAAATTCCTACTATTTTTCAGAATTCACCTGATTCCAGTTCTTTTCATTCTGATTCAGCATTTTCACATGCTGATTCTACTACTACTACTGGTGATTCTGATTCTACTAGTGATAGTAATCATTCTTCTCATCATACACCATCTGATACAGATTCTATTACTCTTCGAAAAAGTACTAGAGTTCCTAAATTGCCATCTCATCTCACTGACTATATTTGTGGTTCTAGTGTTTCTCATTGGTGCAATTTAGTTACTTTTGCTTCTTTACCAGCTTCTGTTCATTCCTTTGTTAGTCAATCTGATTCCATTGTTGAGCCAGTTAATTACTTAGAAGCTTCTAAGGATCCCAGGTGGGTTGATGCTATACAAAAGGAGTTAGCTGCTTTACAGAAAAATCATACTTGGATCTTAGTTGATTTACCACCTGGCAAGAAACCTATTGGCTGCAGATGGGTTTTTAAAATCAAACTCAAGGCTGATGGTTCTATAGAAAGATTTAAAGCCCGTTTGGTGGCAAAGGGTTACAATCAGAAGTGGGGGATTGATTATCTTGAGACTTTCTCTCCAGTTGTGAAGATGTCTACAATTAGATGTATCATTGCTGTTGCAGCACATAGGAAGTGGACCTTGCATCAGTTAGATGTCAACAATGCTTTTCTTCATGGTGACTTATGTGAAGAAGTGTACATGACTGTTCCAGAAGGTTTACCAAATCCTTTCTCTAAGGTTTGCAAACTTGTCAAATCCATTTATGGTTTAAAACAAGCTTCTAGGCAATGGTTTGCCAAGTTAGTGGGGGAATTGCTGCATAAGGGTTTTCATCAATCTAAAAATGATTACTCTTTATTCTTAAAGAACAATGGAGATCTTATCACAGTTATAGCTGTGTATGTAGATGATATCATTTTAACTGGTGATGATATTTGTGGCATAAATGATATCAAACAGCATCTTGATCATGTTTTCAGTATTAAGGATCTTGGAAGGCTCAGTTACTTTCTTGGTATTGAAATGGGATACTTGAATCATGGAATTACTTTGACACAGAAAAAGTTCACTAAAGAACTGTTGGTTGAAGCTGGTTTATCTGATGATTTTCGATCTGTAGTCACACCACTTCCAATCAATCTGAAACTACAAGCTAATGAAGGAGAACCATTTGATGATCCAAGTCTGTACAGATGTCTGGTAGGAAAACTTAATTTTCTTACTCACACAAGACCTGATTTGGCTTACACAGTTCAACATTTGAGTCAATTTTTACAACAGCCTATGACATCACACTTCAAGGCTTTGATGCATGTTATAAAATATGTAGCCAAAAACTTGTTCGCACTTATTCACGCAAGAGAACGTGGTCAACAAGTAATATAGAGTAAATAGGATTCGTTCCCACAGAGACTCAAATTGTTCGTTATGTTCACTTATGCACCAGCTAATGATTTACACTCACTGCTAAGACAATCACAATATTGGTTTGATTTAACTAATGATTGATTACCAACTAAGCCAATTACGAGAAAATAACTTAACTTTAACCTTATAATAAACAAACATGGGATTTCGATTTCATTTGCTACTTCATCTAGAATCTTATGCCCTTTAGCCTAGCATGTGACTGAGTTGATTACTGATTAGATGCACTAAACTGATACACACCAACTTTCGTTGTGCATATACCATCCTACTGATCATCCACAATTGATAGAAGTCAAGTAGTCACCAAATATGTGTAGTCCCTATATGTCTATAGCAATTGAACACATACCGGTTGAAAATCAAGCACCCATTAAACCACATAGTCGATGCAAGACGGTTAGAATTACATCACAAATTAATACATGTTCTTCACATGCAAAAACCTATGCTAGCATGAATTGTTCTAAACCCTAGATCCACTTTCGCATTCACTAGGATTAAACAAACAATTACAAGTGTTCGCGACGCACTTATAACGAATAAGCATAAACATACTAGGCAATCAATACATTCAATCACACACCAAGGCATAATTAACACTCAATAACTAGAATCCATAGCAAAATCCATTAAAACCCCATGATAACGAATTAGCCCATAATTGACCTAATTGTCATCATGGGTTCTTTGGAAAACATAATTCTAAAATCAACAAGTAAAAATAAAGAAGAAGAATAAGGTTTAGAATTAAATCCCCACAATAGAAGAATACAAAGGTTTCAAGAATAATCCTTGCTTGTCACTAGCTTGGAAGAATTCCTTCTCCTCCTCCCTCTTCTGACAAAAACTAGGTTATAATATGTAACGTATGTGTCTTATGATTACAAGGGTTGGAGATTGATATCTAAAAAAAAACGTTTCCTCCCTCTTGCCTAATAAAATATTTAATCTTCTATTACAATTAGAATTTAATTAAGGTGCTAAAACCTGCCCGGAATATAATTAAAACTTGAAAAGGGCAAAACAGGAATTTCCCAGCCATGCTTCACAAAGTCTGCACGCGCGAATTAATACATCACTTTACTTGCACGTGATTCCTATCCCAGGTTGTAGAAAATCTCTCAAGCTTCGCGTGGGCAGTAAGATCGCTGAAAACGGACTTACAGAACTCCAGATATGGCCAAAACAGTGTAAGCTGCGCAGCCTTCCCAGAAAATCCGAATTTTAATCAATTAATTCCCAAAAAATTGTAGAAGCATCCACCTTAATCAACATTCTCGTAAACCTGCACAACTAAGCAAAACACATCAAAACTACAAGAAACTTGAGTCCAAGACAATCAATTTAAGCTGATTTAGAATGTTCCAAGTGGATATAAAATCCACTTATCACACCCCCAAACTTAAACCGATGCTTGTCCTCAAGCATTAACAATTACAACTAACTAACTAGTACCACTTCCGTAGGTGATCACGGTTGCATTTGGCATATGCAACAAGCCCTTTAAACCCCTAGGCAGCCCTAGTGGACGAGTAAGGTCTCGTGAGGGCCTATAGCGAATGTACCCACAAAATCCATTTAACCTAATGCAATGCAATGCATGAATGCAACTACTATGAAAATGCAAGATCCCCTTCAAACTCACCAAAACCAACTAACAAGCAAATATCTCAATGAATGTAACAAATCCAAGCAGAGCTCGACTAAATCCCCGTATACTAACAAATACATGAACAGAAACGTGCGTGTGTGCAATGCTCATCAGAAATACCCCCAGAACTAGGTCAAAAATCATACATGATTTCCGTCAAGACAATCACAGGTTTATAACTAGAATAGACTGTAGACACTCCATAGCCTAGGAACACCTCCACCCTCATCCAAGGTAGACAGAAACTCATGCTTTATTACTATGACACATAATAGAATATACAATACGCATGCTTATTTAACCGTGCAATGAATGAGACCCCAAAAGGCTTATACAATAATACCCATGTAGCGAGTGTTGGGTCAGTGGATCCCAGGCTATAAAGCCTTAGGTCACTAGGACTAAGTCCCCTCAGACTTAATTGCTCGAGTATTAAAGAGCTCACTCTGGTTAATTTTGCATTAACAAACAATACTTGACTCTTTTTTTTCTTTTTTTTCCTTTTTTTTTTCTTTTATATTTTTTTTCTTTTTTTTTTTTCGCAATCTGGAATGAGCCTTTCTCATTTCCAACCCTAGACTACTCATATAAATATGAGCTGGCTACTAGCCATTTGACGCCTAGCCATTATTGACAAATATTAACAACTAGCATGAAAATTCCTGGTTTCCCCCAAACCTAGACTTTAATGTTCCTACGCTATAAAGGGAATAACGAAAATTCTAAATATAAACAAGTGATTAAATCTCAAAACATCCCACAGGCATGACCCTAACCTAGCCCAAAAGCACCCCAATGAGACTGTGTAATAAATTTTGTTCCCGTAACATGCAAGTCAATTTCATAGAAACTATAAATCAGCCCTCTACTCATCATCATCACACCCAAATCAACATCCACCTATCAATCAGAATCAGCTCGTCCTAAGGGATCATGAAATATGCATGCCATGAAAATGCAACTAAATGAAAACTCACATGGTATACGAAAATAAAACAAAATGTCCTATATGAAACAAACGTAGATAATACGAACATAACAATCATGCATGAACTATCACTACTATGCAAACATGATATCCTATATGAACACAAAATACAACAATATATATACAACTACTAATCCCTCAAACCACCCCCAAACTTAACATATTCAATGTCCGCATTGAATGGAAGTAAATACAAGGGATAGCAGAAACATACCTGCAATGCCTCATCCTCGAATGAATCAAGCGGGAGACGAAAATTTTACAACACTAGCACCACCTCTCCCACGCTTAGGAGCCATAAGAATCAATTCCCAACTCAAAAGAAGCTCCACCAATAACCACCTCAAAATATCCCACCAAAAACCACCAAGCAGAATCACACCAAAAATACCCAAGTAACAAGAATAATACAAAAACCCCAATTTACAAGAACACAAATTCGTAATAAAATAAAATAGAGAAAAGAATTCCCACTACGAATCAAAGAGGTGAACTTGTACTAATTTTCCCCCAAACTTGAATTTTTTAAGATATGTAGAGGAGGTAGATAATGAATTGGGTGTGTATGTATGGGTATATATAGGCCATGGAGTGATAGGATGAATATAAGAATTTTAATGTGAATAGGAAAAAATTTGGTGGAAATTGGAATTTGATATGGGATAGAAAAAAATATTTAATGGATGAAAGGAAAAGATTTAGAAAAGAAATAGGAATTGGAATTTTTTAGGAGAGATGAGGGGTTTTTGGAATTAAAATAGGAAAAGATTTAGGGAAGAGATGGGGATATAAAAAGAAATTGGGGTGAAAGATTTTATTTTTTTATATACATAAACATACAAACTCACGGCAAAAGACTGATGGCTGGAAGGAAAAAAAATTCTGACCTCTCTGATTCACGCGCGAGTTGCCCGCGTGTGGGGCAACCAGCGCTACTTCCAGTAACGCATACGCTACTCGCGCCACAGGGGCGCAATTTGCCTCACCTCCAGAAACGCAACTGCAAGTTGCGTTACAGAGCCGCAACTTGCCTTCCTTCCAGAAACGCAGGGGCTAGCTGCGTTACAGCCCCGCAATTTGCCCAAAAATTCGATTTTTTTTTTTTTTTTTTTTTCACACAACACAAAATTTTTTTTTTTTTTTTTTTTTTTCTTCCTACACTAATGCATGGGTTGCCTCCCACGAAGCGCCTTTCTTTAACGTCTTTAGCTAGACTTGGCCACGATTTTCATCTTGAAAATTTTCTGCACCGCATCTCTATAAGGCCATTTAATGATCTTTTCTGGAGCGACTTCTTCAACAACAAGCTTTACCCGTATTCGCTCCTCACAAGATCTCTTAACAACATTCTCCCGCCTACCTGAAAAGTTAGCAGCAATAACAATAGCAAGAAAAGGAGATGAATTACAAGAAGCATACCCCAGGTGAACTAGCAATGTTTTGAGCTCGAGTTCGGGAGCTCCTTCAATTGATGGCTTAAGGCGCACTTGAGAATTCCAGAGATCTTCCACACCAAGCAACTTATGTGGAATACGTAACCCTATCAACCAAGGCACTGTAATCCTCAGTTGGCCATGCTTTGCCTTCTCCTCCGTGTCATACTTTTTACTCTGCCCTGCATCAACCAATTTCAAGCTAAAACTCTCCTCATCCTCCGCCGTCAAATTCATGGCTAGAGTTTGCTTCAGAAGCCTCTGTGGATATGGAGGAGGAAAATTGATTTGGACGATCTCTGTAGTCTTCTCCGGAGTATATTTGTCAACAGGAGTGACACTCTTTTCCTCTTCGGCCTCCAGCTGGTCGAAGTCAGATTGCAACGAAGCGGCATTCAACAACTGAACATGCTCTTCTAATTCATCATCTTCCACACTGAGACACTCTTCATCCTTCGAAGGAATTAGCATAGCCGCTTGAGCCTTGGAATTTTCTTGATCTTGGGCTGATTCTTCAAAATTTTCAGATTGCAAAGGAAGTGGTTGCGGTTGATTATTCAGAATTGAATTTTCTGGACATTCTGAATTTTCTGATTGGTTTGCCTCCGACTCTGCTTCCTTATCAGCTTCATGTTCTGCTTCTTCCCCATCTCTGCCCTCAGACTCTCCTTCCTGAACATCGATCAAAGTCTCACCCGTGGCTAAGAAAGGCCAGTCAAGACTGATAGTAAGGTTCTTGTCCTCCTCCTCTACATCTAGGCCTTCTGTGTCACTTGCAATTTGATTCAATGTTTGTAATGCATTTGCAATTTGACCAATCTGATCTCCTATTCTCTGGAGAGACAATGCATTGCTTTTAGCCATCAACCTCAATTCTTCTAATTCAGCTTCTTCGGTCGACTGTTGGATAGACCAAGTCTGAAATTGCTGCTGCTGAAATTCAGGAGGTTGAAAGTGTTGATGCACTGGGGCATACTGATGCTGAAATTGTTGCCCCTGTTGCTGCTGCATTCCCCCACTCTGATTGTAGTCCCAGCTGAAATTTGGCCGGTTTCTGTTATACTCACATTGATGAGTGTAATGTCCACCTGCACACAGCTCACAAACAATTACGAATTCCTGCTCCCAATAATCCATCAAATAAAAAGAAAAAAAACGTCCGAGTCAGTGAATTTAACCCAAATTGATGACAAGATCATAAACTAAACAAACAATGAACCGAGTCCCCGGCAGCGGCGCCAAAAACTTGTTCGCACTTATTCACGCAAGAGAACGTGGTCAACAAGTAATATAGAGTAAATAGGATTCGTTCCCACAGAGACTCAAATTGTTCGTTATGTTCACTTATGCACCAGCTAATGATTTACACTCACTGCTAAGACAATCACAATATTGGTTTGATTTAACTAATGATTGATTACCAACTAAGCCAATTACGAGAAAATAACTTAACTTTAACCTTATAATAAACAAACATGGGATTTCGATTTCATTTGCTACTTCATCTAGAATCTTATGCCCTTTAGCCTAGCATGTGACTGAGTTGATTACTGATTAGATGCACTAAACTGATACACACCAACTTTCGTTGTGCATATACCATCCTACTGATCATCCACAATTGATAGAAGTCAAGTAGTCACCAAATATGTGTAGTCCCTATATGTCTATAGCAATTGAACACATACCGGTTGAAAATCAAGCACCCATTAAACCACATAGTCGATGCAAGACGGTTAGAATTACATCACAAATTAATACATGTTCTTCACATGCAAAAACCTATGCTAGCATGAATTGTTCTAAACCCTAGATCCACTTTCGCATTCACTAGGATTAAACAAACAATTACAAGTGTTCGCGACGCACTTATAACGAATAAGCATAAACATACTAGGCAATCAATACATTCAATCACACACCAAGGCATAATTAACACTCAATAACTAGAATCCATAGCAAAATCCATTAAAACCCCATGATAACGAATTAGCCCATAATTGACCTAATTGTCATCATGGGTTCTTTGGAAAACATAATTCTAAAATCAACAAGTAAAAATAAAGAAGAAGAATAAGGTTTAGAATTAAATCCCCACAATAGAAGAATACAAAGGTTTCAAGAATAATCCTTGCTTGTCACTAGCTTGGAAGAATTCCTTCTCCTCCTCCCTCTTCTGACAAAAACTAGGTTATAATATGTAACGTATGTGTCTTATGATTACAAGGGTTGGAGATTGATATCTAAAAAAAAACGTTTCCTCCCTCTTGCCTAATAAAATATTTAATCTTCTATTACAATTAGAATTTAATTAAGGTGCTAAAACCTGCCCGGAATATAATTAAAACTTGAAAAGGGCAAAACAGGAATTTCCCAGCCATGCTTCACAAAGTCTGCACGCGCGAATTAATACATCACTTTACTTGCACGTGATTCCTATCCCAGGTTGTAGAAAATCTCTCAAGCTTCGCGTGGGCAGTAAGATCGCTGAAAACGGACTTACAGAACTCCAGATATGGCCAAAACAGTGTAAGCTGCGCAGCCTTCCCAGAAAATCCGAATTTTAATCAATTAATTCCCAAAAAATTGTAGAAGCATCCACCTTAATCAACATTCTCGTAAACCTGCACAACTAAGCAAAACACATCAAAACTACAAGAAACTTGAGTCCAAGACAATCAATTTAAGCTGATTTAGAATGTTCCAAGTGGATATAAAATCCACTTATCACTTCTACAGCTGGGCAAGGCATTTTACTGGAAGGTAGTGATCAGTTGGTGCTACAAGCATACTCAGATTCAGATTGGGGTGCATGCTTGGATACAAGAAGATCAATTTCTGGATATGTTTTAATGTTGGGAAAGTCACCAATAAGTTGGAAATCTAAGAAGCAGAGTGTAGTATCAAAAAGTTCATCTGAAGCAGAATATAGAGCAATGTCTGCAGCTGCAGCAGAAGTAACCTGGATGGTTAGGCTATTGGAAGAACTAGGAGTAAAAAGGTTGAAGCCAATTGTTCTTCACTGTGATAATCAGAGTGCAATACATATAGCTAAGAACCCTGTGCATCATGAGAGGACTAAGCATATTGAGATAGATGTGCATTTCACAAGGGACAAGGTAATGGAAGGACTGTTGCAGATTTCTTATTTACCTACTCAGTCACAAATTGCAGATGTCTTCACTAAAGTTTTACCATCTGAGCATTTTAATGAGTTGCTGTCCAAACTTGGCATGATCAAAGGAATGCCTAGTTTGAAGGGGGGTGTTGAGAATATAAGCGATGCTGAAGAACAGAAAATTAATACAGCAACTTGCCAGCTAGACATGACACATCAGCAGAAGAAAGATTGATAGTTGTGGAGAATGACAGCTGTGAAGTTTGTTACTTTCTTGTTATTTTCCTGTAACTATAAAACAGTCAAGTCCATCTCTTTCTAGTCAGTTAGTTACGTTCATCTTCTACACAACATGTAAATACATTCTTGCTATTTGTCTTCTCTGTAACAACATGATGAAGCTTTTGGTTGTATATCAATGGAGCTTTGTGAATATACATTCTTTCTGTTAATTCGATCTCAGTAAGCTTTCTATCTTGTTCATTTTACATATTGTTTCATTTTTGAGTGCAATAACTAATAGGCAGTGATCAACTATCAAATATCATTTTTAAAGCTTACAAATTAATTAATAATTATCAAAATAAATATATTTATTTGTCTATCATTTTCATCCCACACAAATAATTATGCAGCACACAATTTCAGTACTTGCTCAATGTAGGTTAGCATGAAAAATAATGTTCTTGCTAAAGTACGCCAGATCTTGTACCTTGGGAATCGTGTAATACTCTTAACCACACAGTCATAGTTGTAGCGACGCCCCCTCTTCCACTTCTTTAATTGGGTATTTATGCTGACTTTGGATTCCACTAACACTAATTTATAATTTATATCAATACATTTAAAACTTTAATATTTTTATTTTTTGTACAACATCAACCAAATATAGGTGTAAATCTTTTTTTTAGAAGGTAAAAAAAGTTAATTTTGATTGAATCTAATTGCATACCACTAATTTCACAATTGTAATAAGAAACATGAATGATTAATCACTTAACATTTTTTTTTAAATTAAATCAATTTACATTTAAACATGTTTCTTTTTTTTTTTTTAACAAAAAAAAAACTGCCAAAAAAATGACTATCATTCTTAAAAAAAACTGTCAAAAAAATTCAAAATTTTTAATTTTATACTCCCTCCGTCCCGTTGAGTTCTTAACGTTTGCTTTTTGCACGGAAATCAAGATAATGAGTGTAATATTATTAAAATAAATGTAGTAGTGGGTGTAATAGTGATTTTATTGTTAAAATAAGTTAAGTAGTGGGTGTAATAGTGTAAAGTATTGTTAAAATAAGTGAAGTAGTGGGTGTAATAGTGTTAAAACTTACTATTTTAGGAAATGTTAAGAATCTATTGGGACGTCCCAAAATAGAAAGTGTTAAGAATCAAAAGGGACGGAGGGAGTAAATAAAATGACGATGACTTGCAGATTGCAATGACTTCCACACTCATCATTTACTACTGTCTCGCAAGTCCATATATAGCCTCAACTGGACTTTGAAATATTTGAAGTTGAATAGTAAAAAGTAGCAGCAAATATTTCAAACACACTAAAAAATTGGCATACCTGCATGTATTGTTGATTCAGTAATTTTAAGTATTGGACTATGTCCATTGGTATACTTAAACTAATTACTAAAATTTTAAATGTATTGATATAAATTATAAACTAGTATTAGTGAATAATCGATCAAAAAAGTGGTACAAGGAGTGACACAGATGATTTGGACCCGTCATCTAACTATTTCTAACAAACCCTTCACATGATTTCCAAAACGCAACAGAACTAAACAAACCAATCCACCAAAATGGCAACCACACTTTCCTTTTCCTCTTCACTTTCCTCCACAAATCTCACCTCCACTTTCAAAAACCCTAGAATCTCATCTCTCCCAAACCCTAAACACCTCTTCATAACCTCCTCCTCCTCCTCCTCAGCTCCAAAGGCTCGCTTCGTTGCTCGTCGACAAGAATCCGTCTCGGTAACGCCGCTTCAACGCCCTCTCCGTAATCTCCTTGCTCTAATTACTGCATAAATTGTTTGTATAATTGTTCTAGTGTTTGAATGAATGGATTATTCTATGTAGTTTGGTTTTTAATTGCAGTTGAGTATATGAGCTTGCCTGCTAGTCAATACTCTGTTCTCGATGCCGAAAGGATTGAGCGGGTTGATGATAATACTTTTCGCTGTTATGTGTATCGATTTAAGTTCTTTGCATTTGAAGTTTGTCCTGTTTTGTTAGTAAGAGTTGAGGAACAACCTAATGGTTGTTGCATTAAGTTGCTGTCGTGTGAGGTATTTGTATATATTTATCTTAACATGTGTTTCGTTTGAAGTTCGATTATTTGTGTTGAAGGTTTAATTTTTGGTTTGTTTGCTATTTGTAGCTCGAGGGTTCGCCTATTGTGGTTGCACAGAACAATAAATTTGATGGTTAGTGTTATTTAATTCCCACCTTTTTATTTACTTCTGCAGATTGTTGCTCTTGTTACACAATAATTTTAGTGTAAAGATGTTTGTTTACTAAGCACATTTGAATAATTACACCAAATTGAAAGGCAAGCAATTAACAACTTATCCCATACCAATCTTCGAAAAAACCACTTTTGTAGACCTAGGAGCTATAGTCCCATACATCACATTTTCTAAAAATTGCTAGGCGTATTAAGACGGTTAGGTGGGATTACTGGGAAGTATTAATCAGGACAAGAATGAGAAACTTTTACATATTTATATTAATATAAATGTAATATTATACTTAATAGCCACTGCAAAAACATTTAAGTTCTTGGTGAAATTGTTAATTAATTATAAAAAAAATTAAATAGTCAAGCCAGAAACAATATGTAAAAGTCAATCTTATTTGCTACAATTTGTTATTGAGAGCGAAACAGAAATTTGTCAGTTACATGTAACACATCTAATGGATTGAACTAATCGCAAAAAAATAAAAATAAAATGGGGTCAACACATATCTTGGCCGGGGTTAACAAAAATCTGGGCTGGAGAACTTGATCACCACTAGGACACTTTTTTTTTTGCGCCTTGGTAAAAATGCTTTTAAATGCAGTTGATCATGTTCAAAATTAGTGCTGCATTCTTTAACTTGATAGCGAGATGATTACATTAAATGGTTCCACTTTTATAATGAAAATTGTAGCAGGGGACGTACCTCGTAATTGATCTTTGGCAATAAAAAATATTGTAGAGTAAATATACCGTTTCTCCATTCCTGGTTTTTATTTCAGATCAATTGACTAGTGATTGAGGAGTTTTAGTGAGAATTCCGTACTAGATTAGTAAGAAAATTGAAATAAAGTTGAAAAATCTGTAGCTAATTAATTGTAGCGAGTAAAAAAGTTCTTATTTGTTTCTGAATTGATTAATGTAATGATTTTCAGGAGTGCTTTGACATTGATTTGGTGTGGGCATGCAGCTTCAATGGAGAATAGGATATCATGTCATAGCAATGGGAGCATCTCGTCCATTGACAAACTCACTTCAGACACAACTATTGAGGTCTTGTTGATTTGCTAGCTTTTCTGCCACTTCTCTTTTAACTATGTTCTAAAAAACTTGCTTCAAGAATTACCTGTTCTTCAGGTGAATATTGAGATTCCCTTTGCGTTTCGAGCAATTCCAGTACAAGCCATTGAATCCTCTGGTGCCCAAGTCCTTGAACAGATACTAAAACTTATGCTCCCCCGTTTTATGGCACAGGTACTATAATAAGTAATTAGTTGTCCTCATTGTTGTCAGTGTAGATCCCTTTTACATGTGTGTATGTATTGTGTTTAAGCTGAGCATCTCGTTTTGTGGCATGAGGTCATAGTGGTGGCATGAATTATGTCACCTCACATAGAAGGCTAATAGTAATGAATAGTGTTGCCAAAGCTGAATTCCTATGCCACCGTGCAATCTATGTCTCTCTCTCAGCATCACACGAACGCCCCATAAATTGTCTTACGAATCATCTTACGATCAACAGTAAGGAGTTTTATACAGTTATACTAGTAGTAGCCACCATAATTTGGAACCTCTTCTAGCTCCTTTTCCAAGTCGTTCAAATAGGGGTTTTGTCTAGTAAAACAATTTTCAACAATTTCAGATTAAGGTACATCTTATCTATTTCAACAATGAGCTGTATTTAGCAATACACTATTGCTACCTATGTAATAATAATTAAATTAGTGATTCAATAAAACCTTTTGTGACCAATGTTCAGTGTAATTTAATGCTTTTAACCTTGATATTAATGATTAAACTCAAGATATGATATGTGTCATCCTCATCTTAGTTAAATCTTTATTTTCTTTATCGATGAGTAGAATATCAAGACAAATCAGTATTCGAGCATAACCATGCATTTCATACTCCTACTCAATCAAAAGGCCAATAAATATCTCTCCTGAAATTTGAGGGTAAAATTTTATCCAGATCATTCATATTTCTCACATGTTTCATATTTTACCTATTGAACCAAGAGGTAAAATGCCTTTCATGGTCAACAGAATTGATCAATTATACGTCATTGGCTCATACACTGTTCGACAATTATCATTATGTTTGGTGACAAGAATAAAATTGAGATGATCATTGTTGTCATGGCGCTTTGATTGGGGACATAAGTGAACACAAAGGAGAACTTTTAAACATGCTATTCATTAACTTTTATTAATTTATTAAAGAGGGGAATTAGTTTGGTGACTTATATTTTCAACATTCGGGGTTAGTAGTTTATTAAATACATGTAGGTTTTTATATAATAAGCCTAATTATTTCGTGGAGAACCCTATAATTTATTCTCCATCCGGCACTGTCAGTGAATGTTTGTTTGCATAACTGAGGCATTTGCAAATTCTGGTTGCACTTAAATACTGAGATTGACATGTTAAATTTCTTAATTAAACCAATGTTCTTACTTAGAACATCGGTTTAAGTATGCTTCCCTGCCACCTGGATATCAATGAATCCTTGGTGAGCAGGGCATGTTAGGTCTAGCATAAGCCACAACACACCCTGACTTCAGACCTGCATGGCAAACTCATTTTTCTAATGATTGATACAAGATAATAGATATAGCTAAGATATAGGGGCATGTTGCATGAAGAAAGTAATTTTTTTTTTATTTTTACTATTTATCATTGTTGAGAGGTATGGTATGTATTTTCATGGAGAACCCTATAATTTATTCTCCCTCCGGCACTGTCGGTGAATGTTTGTTTGCATAACCGAGGATTTGCATATGGTGGTTGAACTTAAATACTGCGATTGACATGTTAAATTTCCTAATTAAACCGATGCTGTTACATAGAAATGCTGTCGTATTTATTTTATCTATGTTACTTATACACTTTTCTCCTTTCTGGTTAAACAGCTAGTGAAGGACTATCAGGCATGGGCTTCTGGTGATGCCTCACGGCAGGCACTTGGAACTGGTCAAATTTGAGTTTCAACAAGCCAAAGATTCAACTCTTAGGATTAGTTCAGTATCTTCTTCTATCTTATTTTTAAATTATGATGTCAATGTGATAGTACTGCTAAATTGTGCATGCCATTACTAAGACAACCAAGATGCTGTTATTTAGGTGAATAAATCCGTCTGGCAATTTCTTTGATTAGTTCTGCAATTCACCCCTCACGAGAGCATGGGGGGTGACTGTTTAGCTTTCTGGTGACCATTGCACAGGAGCAAGTACATTAATAATGGGATCACATATATGTTTGTCATCTGAAAAGATAGAAGCACTTCTGTTAGAGATATATGGAAAATAGTATTTCTATTTCAAGTTAGGTTTCTACCGTACATATATGTTTTATGAAATGTATGGGAGAGTCGATGACTTAATCTAGAAACCTTCGTTGTCTACTGTATATTAAAGCAACTAAAATTAATATCAAAGCAAACTTTATGTTCTGTACAGTGTACATACATTCTAATCTTTGATCATATATCATCCAGCAAAAATAAATCTTTCATATCATTATGATTTAAATGTTGAGCAAATTAATTCAATTTCTGCACGCAATTCGTCGTTAGTAGTTTTTGCCATTCATATAAAATAAATTACGAGATTGGAATTTTGGCATCTAAGCAAAAAAAAAAAAAAAAAAAAAATCAGGAATCGGATTATTTATAAACAAGAAGGAAAGTGTATAAGAGCATCTCCAATAGACTCTTAAACAAGCTCTTAAGTCCAAAAATAAAGAGGATGGACAAAAAATGAGCTCCAAGAGATTCTTAGTGGTTCTTAAAAAGTTTAAGAGCCTCTTCTCTCTCCTCAATTTTAAGAGCTACTACATGGCTCTTAACTATTTTCTATCAATAAAATATTCACTTGCACATGGTTGGATTTAATTGTATGTCATGGTAAGATTTGAAATATTAATAAAATATAAGTTAGGAGTCGAGATAAGGAGCATTGTTGGAGTTGACACGGAAATCTATGTACTAACTTGCTAAGAGCCATATAATTTATACTTAAGAGCCAACTAAGAGATTGTTGGAGGTGCTCTAACAAAACAAGGAAATATAAACTTTCTTTTCACGTGTGAACGCAGACCAATCATTTTAGATACCGACGTGGAACGAAAATCCCTGCAGAACCACTAGAATTTAAGATAAGGCACGGGTTGGCCACACGCCAATCTGCTTAATCAATCAACACTGTCCACGTTTCCATCATCCAATGGCTCAAATTGACTCCTAGAAATCAAGAACTCTCAGTTTGCAACTTTTCCACCTGTATAAATTTCTACAAACCCTCGTCCCATAATTCTTCTTCCCAAATCTTGATATATAGTGCATTCATAAATATACAATGTTTTCTTCTGCATCATTTTGTGCCATGGAAGGTGCAAATCTTGGAGCCCCTTTTACTTCAAATTCTAAATCTTTATCATCTTCTACTTTGATGCCTTCTTCTGCTCATTTCACCACAACATTAAATTTTTTTCCGAAGAAAAAGAGTAAACAAGTTATTGCTTTTAATGTAAACTAGCTTACGTCCCTGCAAAACACGGATTACTTTTAATTTTTTATAATGTATTTATAGTGTAATATGATATTATAAATATTAATTTTAATATGTTATTGGAAAAATTCGAACCTTAAATCTTTGTATATATATATATAGTGTAATATGATATTATAAATATTAATTTTATTATGTTACTGGAAGAATTCGAATCTTAAATCTTTGTATATAATAATTTTTAGTATTAAATTTAAATTAATATGTTGTTGGCGGGAATCGAACCTTTAATTTTTTATAATTTATTTATAGTGTAATATGATATTATAAATATTAATCTTAATATGTTTTTGGAAGAATTCGAACCTTAAATCTTTGTATATAATAATTTTTAGTATTAAATATAGGGTAATGCTAAACATAACCCTTAGGACTATGGTTAAGAATGAATGTAAGTGGATAAATGGATTTAATATGTCAATTTTGCACGTAATTCATCAATTTTGCACGAATCTCAATATGATTATGTAGCAATTTGGAAATTTTTATTAAAGGAAATTGATGTGAATACAGGGGGTCCACTATTATTAATTGGAAAATTAAATTAATGTTATAAAGAAGCATTTGAAAACGAAAAATCAATTATATAACTAAGACTAAATATTGAAAACATGAGAATATTTAATGTTTAAGGGCGGTATATAACAACTTTTAGTATTTTGTATCTAAGGTTCATGATTTAATTAAAATCTAGCAGTTGTGAATATATACTTTGGCTAACCAAACTACAAACTACAAACTACAAAAGATTTCTAGACTTCTGTATATAATAATTTTTAGTATTTTGTATAACGGCCATCATATATTTGAATTAAAATTTAACGGTTGTTAATTGTTTGGTTAACCAAACTACAAATTACAAAAGATCTCCGATTTGCTTATAATAATATACTACTAGCTTATAGCCCGTGCGAAGCACGTGTTACTTTTAAATACTTTTAAAATTATATAATTAAATAAAATAGAGAATAATTTATTACGAATTTATTAGTAATAATAATAGTTTAATAAATGATATGTATTGATTAGAATTAATAATATAAAATCTTAATGTAAATTTGTTGTTGATGGGATTTGAACCTTGATCTTTGGAAAAGGGATACTCTGTATTGGTTTAAAGGAATTCATTTGATTTGTTTTATATTTTAAATAATTTAAAATTAAATAATTAGAGTGAAAACCAAAACTTAGGAGAAAACCAAAACTTTCAATGTTTCGGCTTTAATAGTATAGATAAGTAATGATGTAAATATAAAATACTACTCTGTATTGGTTTAACGGAATTCATTTGATTTGTTTTATATTATAAATAATTTAAAATTAAATAATTAGAGTGAAAACCAAAACTTTGGAGAAAACCAAAACTTTCAATGTTTTGGCTTTAATATAATAGTATAGATATAATGAGTAACACTCTATGGAGAACCATCTTACGTGGAGAACCGTGGAGAACCACTTAAAATACATTAAAATTGCCCTTTATATAAGGCCCCTGGCGGGGCCCCTTCACATAAAAGTCTTATAATTCTACCCTCTATCCATTCATCAAAAAAAGAAATTTTTTAAAAAAAAAATTTAAAAATTTTAAAAAATGTTGCCACGTCATCATTTTTTGAAAAAAAAATTAATTATTTTTTTTGTAATTTTTTTTTTATAAATAGATAGAGGATAGAATTATAAGACTTTTTTGTGAAGATGCCCCTGCGGGGCCCTTATATATAAAACAATTTTAATGCATTTTAAGTGGTTCTCCACGATTCTCCACGTAAGATGGTTCTCCATGGAACAATGGCCTAGATATAATTGTAGTTATAAGTGCTACTGTGCTTCTTTGACTTGCACCAACACAAACATGTCGGCTTGTTGCGTTAACAGAATCAACATTTTGCGTCAACAGAATCAACATTAGTTTACATATATCGAATGATTGCATCGAAGATGGAAAGGCATGCGCAACAATTACACCAATATAACTCCTTTTTGTATGACAAAACCAATAATATGGAATTAACGTGACCTTTACTTTTCCATTTTTGAAAGGCGGCTTTTTGAGAGGAAAAAAGAGGGTATAAGTTTATATATTAGATGTACATATAGAAATGGTAGGTAGAAAAGTTGATTATGAAATGTGCCCAAGTTGGGGTTTTTCTGTTTTTCTGGCCATATCAGAGGCTTTTATGAGCAAATGTTTGTTATATGTGCCTACTGCCTATCTTGCCAAAATAATCCAATGAAAAAATTAATGTAGTACAGTTGTAGCAAGCAGATGCTAGTCTAATCTGCTTAAAAAGTGAAATTAAAGCAATTTAATAGGAAATAATTAAGAATGTAAATGATTTCACAAAGCTATTAGTTTAGTAGTAAATAAAATGAAAGGGGTGAAGAGCATGGAGCTAATATTTGGATGATTCAATGAGGACTAAGATTATATCTGTGCATTGTCATTTGCGTACTGAATATAGACTGAATCGCAGAAGTTCTCTTGCAACAAAGTAATATTGAACAATGTTTGCTTCATTTTGATCTTCTGAGTTCCAAACTATTTGTTTTGTTGTAATAATACTTCTAATTTGTATGTAACAGCGTGGAATACAACAACTCCTACTTGTACCATGCCATGTTTGTGTACTTCGACAGGGACAACGTTTCCCTGAAAGGACTTGCCAAGTATGTAGCTAATATCAATTCCTTTTAATTAACTTTTATTCTTAATTTGCATGAACTTGATATTAGCTTTGCTTTAATCAGATTTTTTAAGGATTCAAGTGAAGAGGAAAGAACACATGCTGAGATGCTAATGGAATATCAGGTGATTGTGATATAAATCGTATTCTTTTGTATGTATAAAGTTATCATGTAGTACCTAATATCTTCGGTTTTAAACAGAACATGCGCGGTGGAAGAGTTAAACTGCACTCAATCCTGAATCCCCCCAGCGAATTTGACCATGCAGAGAAGGGTGATGCATTGTATGGTAAGTTGAAGCATTATTATTACCTTCTCTATGATTAGAGGAAGGGATTTGTTCTTTCTCTGCACTGCACAGATGTAACAGATCATTTCTCTTATGTGAGCAGCCATGGAGCTAGCACTATCTTTAGAGAAGCTAACAAATGTGAAACTTCTGAGCTTGCACAGTGTATGATCTCTGTCCATTGCTATTAGCTTTCTGTTTTTCCTTCCATTAATATTTTTTTTAATGCAATCTTCATAACGAGTTTTTTAACTACGGTTTATTACTTGAGTAATTTACTTATATTTTTAATTGTAAAAATAGGTGGCTGATCGATGCAATGATCCCAATTAGCAGACTTTATAGAGAACAACTTTTTGAATGAGCAGGTAATCGACAGTTGGATTTTTTCCTTCAATGTCAAGAATTTCGTGCTTTAAATTATATAGTTTACTGTTTTAGAAAGGAATATGGTAGATTCAGAAAGATTATACCTTCACCATACCAAACACTGCTGATTGAAGCCAATTTCAATGTTGTCTCATTCTCCAAACCTTCAAATCTGCAAAATATAAAACTACATTATACACTTACCTTGATTAAGAAATAGGTTCGCTAGGTGAAAGATGGTTGTAAACATTTGAAGTTTTATTAGTTTGGGTGTGGACGTTGTTCTATATGTAACATCTTAAAACCCGGAAATAATGAGCAGATGCCTTTGAACAACAGTGTAAATCACACGTGGGACTCGATATCTTAGTAATCTTTTAATGTAACCAAGTTTCTTTATTGTTTGCTAGGTTGTGGCCATCAAGAAAATAGCAGATTATATGTAAGTCAGCTAAGGGAGGGTTAGAAAAGGACACGGTATGAGATATAGTTCATAGACATTCTTATTCTCATTCCAGTTTTTTGTTTTCCACCTCAACTCTTAAGCCCTTTTACTCTAGCTTACTGAATTTAATTTCCCTCTGCAGGTGTGTGGCACTTTGATCAGTCTCTCTTACTCGAGGGTGGGGCAGCAGTATAAATAAATTGACAGTTGTTTCATCTAGATAGAAAATGTTGTTTCATCCAGATAGAAGTTAGTTTTTCTCGTAAGATTTAAGAACTGTTGGTATTTACTACATGTAGACATGTAGTCTTAATATGTAACTGAATAATGAAACTGTGAGAGGTTTGGCCTCAATGCCTCATAGGTTTTGTTGGGCCAAGGATATTAATTAGAATAGTATGTATAATTATAGTTAGCAAGTAGGTCCAATAAGATATAGTTTGTATTTAGGCCCGATTGTATTAATTCTTCTTAACGGGCCTCGAAGCCCATTACTTTGTAAATAGGTTTTCTTGGCTTACTCTTCAAGTAAAGGTGGTTAAAGAGGGACCCAGGAGGGAGCCCCTATAAATAATCTTGTAGCACCTAACTTGAAGAGGAGGCAAATTGTGGTAAAGAGGGAACCTCTAAAAGGTCTATGAAATAAAACACACTTTTATCCGAAATATTCCGGATTGTTATTAACTAATTAGCACTCGATTATCTCATAGCCCATCAATTGGCGCTAGAAGGAGCTCTTTACCAACAAATTGCGTCCTGAAATGGATGATGATTATGAGGAAGAACCAGTCGCTCAACATCCAACAGAGGAACAGATTAGAACAGTCCCTCGAGAGGGCGACGGCGCTTCGAAACAACCGTTACAACCACGGCAGTTGTTCGTCGACGCTGCCGACGATGAATCGACGGAGGATTCTCAAAGATCTCCCGTCGAAGAGCAAAATAGTAAAAGGCCTCGAGTGGACAACCGCATGAGGGTTCCAACTGCCTCGGGCAAACAGGTGCTGACGAGTGACGCTCGTCTTCACCTCGATAAAAAGAGAAGACAAAACCCTCACGAGAGAGTCCAGGAGATGGACGACGATTTTGGTGAGCCGGATGAGGAACTAGAGGCCCTCGAGGCCCAAAGAAAGATATTACAACGCAAGTTAGAAAAACGAAGAGAAATAAGGCGTCTCTAGCTCGAACTACAACAAACACCTCTACCAGCACGCTCGGTCGAATACCGATCTCCTGGATACAACAGTGAGGGTCACGACGACGATGCAAGCTACGGGGATGAGACTGAATCCAACAGATCATTTCAGGCTCCCCGAACGCAGAGACAAGCGAGGTCACAAGGAACGGCTCCAAGGCCGAGTGGGTCAAGCGACTCCTACAGATCGGAGGAGCTCTCCCAGTTACAGAACGATGTTGCAATGTGCAAGAAGTTCATTCGAAGCCAGGCCGGCTCTGAGGTTCCGGCTGAAAGCCCCCTCGCTGTGCGACTGGAAATGGCTCGAATTAATAGGAATTTGAAAACTCCATCCCTTGATCAGTTTGATGGGTCTACAGACCCCAGTGAGTTCTTGAATACTTATGATGGCAGGATGAAGTTTTGCGGACACTCTGAAATAGCCCGATACCAATTCTTCTCCACTTGCCTCCGAGGAACCGCCCTACGTTGGTACAATAACTTGCCCCCGAGGTCAATAGACTCGTGGGGCTTGCTGAAAACCAAGTTCAAAGGTCGATTCTCCAGTAATTACAAGGGTGGAAAGATCACGGCCTCGCTCATGAACGTTAGACAACGTTCAAGTGAGTCGTTACGAGAATTCTTGATTCGCTTTCGAGCAGAGGTCGCAGAAATCCCCAACCTCGTGGAAGAGCTCGCCATCAACTACCTCGCAGCGGGTATTGACAAACATAGGCATGGCCCCTTGCTGGAAGAATATTTTGAAAAAAGCCCACGATCTCTTCAGGCTGCCTTCGAGATCGTGGAGCATAAAATGACATTACAGGAGGCTGTAGGGAGCATCCAATCACCCAGAAAATATTCACAGAGATGGGAAAGGAATTCAGGCCCGGGATTCAGATCTCCAAAATCAGAATACAAAAAAGAAAATGACCCGCGATCGAGGTCTCGAGAAGGAAAAAGCCCGAGGTCCGAGAAAACGTCTCGCTCAGACAGGTCATGAAAACCTCGAGAAAAAACAGAAAAAGAATTTACGAAGTTGACAGTGGACAAGTCCATTATACTCGCCATCCTCAAGACAGAACCTGGCTATCGACCTCCGAGGCCAATGAAGTCGGGCAGACCTCCGAGCTCGAAGTTCTGTGATTATCACGAGGATCATGGCCATACCACGGAAGCCACGGAAGCCTGTTTTCAGTTGAGCACTTTAATCGAAGAAAAACTAAAACAGGGACAATTCATCCACTATATCGAAAACGATACAAACTCCCAGCGAAATCGCCAACATGACCCCGATCGGATCATCGACGTCATAATCGACGGTTACGCCGCGGGAGGAACTTCCAATAACGCCAAGAAATTGTATGCTCGTGAAGTATTTAGCGTTCATCCAGAACCGCAGAAACGCCAAAGGCCTAACCCTACTCCAGTTATCTCCTTCTCGGATGATGATTTCCCTCCGGGGATGATCGAACCTCACCAAGATGCTCTGGTGATTACGGAAAAAGTGGGAACCAACACTGTTAAAAAGATCCTCATAGACAATGGTAGCTCGGTAGATATTCTGTACCACAGCGCCTTCTCCAGAATGAATTTAGGCGACAGGAAACTAGAGAATGTTAACATTCCTCTGTATGGATTCACGGGAAACGAAGTCAAGGTTGTGGGGACAATTGACCTCCCTGTTCTGTTTGGTTCCCTCCCATGCCAAACTTGGCAAACAGTGAAATTTCACGTTATCAACGCCGTCTCCAGCTTCAACGCTATCCTAGGGAGAACGACATTAACAACTTTAAAAGCTATCACGTCCATCCCACACTTAAAAATGAAATTCCCCACTGATTTCGGGGTAGGAGAGGTCGTGGGTGACCAGACTGCGGCACGACAGTGCTATTTAACCATGGCGTCCCCAAAAACAAACAAGTTGAGGACAACTCCATTAACCAAGTCGTGGATATAGATCCCCGAGATCTCATCGAGGCCCCGAGTGAATCAAATTGTACCCCGATGGAAGAAACGGAAGAGATCGAGGTCACCATCGGTGACCCAACTAAAGTCACAAAAATCGGGAAAAATCTCGACCCCGATCTCCGCCAAAAAATCATCCAGTTAATCAGATAATATAAAGACATTTTTGCTTGGGACCCGAAGGACATGCCAGGAATACCCGAGGTCATTGCACGACATTCTCTCCACATCGACCCGAAGGTCAGGCCAGTGTGCCAAAAGAAACGAATATTCTCCGAGGAAAAAAGAAAGGCCATTGATGATGAAGTCGATCGACTTCTGGAAGCAGGGTTCATCGAACCCGTACAATTTCCAAAATGGGTCGCTAATGCCGTTTTGGTGAAAAAGAGTAATGGAAAATGGCGAATGTGCGTGGACTACTCTGACCTTAACAGAGCATGCCCCAAGGATCACTATCCACTCCCTAATATTGATCAGCTCATAGACACCACGTCGGGTCACGAGCTCCTGTCATTTATGGACGCCTTTTCAGGCTATAATCAAATCAAAATAGATGTCAATGATTGGGAAAAAACGGCCTTTATCACTCACCGAGGGGTCTTTGCCTATAAAAATATGCATTTTGGTCTCATCAACGCTGGTGCAAGTGTGCAACATTTCAACAGATGATGGACACCATATTCGCCTCGCAAATTGGGTGAAATCTCCAAATCTATGTCGACGATATGATCGCCAAATCCAGAAGGGCAAAAGACCACGTCACAGACCTGAAAGAAACTTTTGAAAATGTCCGAAAAAATCAAATGAGGTTAAACCCGACCAAATGCTCCTTTGGCTTAACCTCAGGCAAATTTTTGGGTTTTCTTCTCACCCAACGAGGCATTGAAGCTGATCCCAATCAAATCAAAGTCATCCTCGACATGAAAGACCCCACCTCGTTGAAAGAAATACAGTCGCTCACAGGATGCATCGCTGCGCTGCGACGATTCATTCCTCAATCATCAAAGCGATGTATTCCTTTCTTCCAGGTTATTAAAGGGGCATCAAAATAGTCAAAATTATTGTGGAACGAGGATTGTAAGAAAAGCCTGATTGAACTCAAAGAATTTCTTACTTCACCGCCAATCTTGACAAGGGCATTACCAGGGGAACCCTTACGAGTTTATCTCTCCGCCTGCGACCTCACGGTCGCCGCAATCTTAATTAAACAAGAAGCTGGGAAAGAAACCCCCGTATATTACATCAGTCATACCTTACGCGATGCGGAAACAAGATATCCACAGGTAGAAAAATTGGTTTACTCCCTGATCATCGCCAGCCGAAAGTTAAGGCATTACTTCCAAGGTCGGGAAATACAGGTAATGACGAACCAACCCTTGAAAAGGATTCTACATAAACCCGACATGACAGGATGCCTCGCGGCATGGACCATTGAACTAAGTCAATTTCACATCAAATTTAAGCCCAGAACAGCAATGAAAGCACAAGTGCTATCAGACTTTGTGGCAGAATGCCAGTTTACTAAATCTAACACTCCAAAAGGAGAAGTTGACAAGGAGTCCACGAGACCATGGACCCTCTACGTCGACGGTTCTTCAACGACAGCCACAAGCGGTGCAGGCTTAATTTTACTAAGTCCCGATGGGTTCCGAGTTCAACAAGCGATTCGGTTCGCTTTCCAAGCGACGAACAACGAATCAGAATATGAGGCTCTCCTCGCTGGTCTCAAACTCGCGGGCGAACTCGAGGTAAAAAACGTTGACATCTTCAGCGACTCCCAGCTCGTTGTCAAAAAAATCAACGGTGAATTCAAAACCCACAACGATAGAATGCAAGAGTACCTGCAAAAGGCGAAAGCAATGTTAGAAAATTTTACTTCTTGGACCCTAACAAACGTGGACAGAACTGAAAATCAGTGGGCCGATGCTCTATCAAAATTAGCCTCTTCCTCGTCTGCCACGTGCAACGAGCCCATCTATGTGGAAGAGTTACAAGCTCCGACGATAAATAGCCTCGAAGTCGATGAGATAACCTCTTATCCCGACGGGCGCACGCCGTTTCTCGATTACATAGTGGATAACAAACTGCCAGAATCCAAAAATGAAGCAAGGTCCTTAATGTACAAGGCTACAAACTATTGCGTACAAGACTGTAAGCTATACAAGCGATCCTTGGTCGAGCCGCTACTTCGCTACCTTGGACCAGAAGAAGCCCGCCTTTCCATCATCGAGGTCCATACAGGAATATGTGGAGAACACATGGGGGTAAGAACCTCGCCCTGAAAATACTCAGACAAGGATTTTTTTGGCCAACGTTGAGAAAAGACTGCGAAGAATTTGTGAAAAAATGCACCCCGTGCCAACTCCATGGAAACATTAGCCATCGACCTACAACAGCGCTCAATCCGGTTCTCGTTCCATGTCCCTTCTTCCAGTGGGGAATCGACATAGTCGGTCTTTTTCCTAAATCCAGAAATCAAGCTCAGTATATCATTGTCGCCATCGACTATGTGACCAAATGGGCCGAAGCCAAACCGTTGGCCAGAATTAGGGAAAAAGAAATGATAGAATTCTTCATGGAACACATTGTGTTTCGCTTCGGAATCCCAAGGATCGTGGTCATAGATAACGGCACCCAATTCGTGGGAGAAAAGTTTGAGAAAGCCCTTGCTGAATTTAAAATTAAACATATCAAATCGTCGGTAGCATACCTTCAGGCCAATGGCCAAGTTGAGGTCACTAACCGCACAATTTTACAAGGGATTAAGAAAAGGATCGAAGAAGTCCCACGATGCTGGGTCGACGAACTGCCCAATGTCCTTTGGTCATATCGCACAACCCCTCGCACTTCCACAAGGGAAACTCCATTTAAAATGGCTTACGGGACGGACGCGGTCATACCGGTTGAAATCAGTCTCGGTTCACTCCGGATTGAGGCCTTTGATCCCCAAAAGCTCAGTTGAGGGCCTACGCTTGGACAACGACCTCGTAGAGGAAACACGAGATAATGCCAAAGTCGCCTCGATCGAGTACCAGAACAAAACAGCAAAGTACTTCGACAAAAGGGTCAAGACGAAAAGCTTCCAGGTCAACGATCTCGTCCTCCGAGAAGCAGCAGCCTCACAACCGACACAGGTCGGTAAGCTCACAGCACCTTGGGAAGGTCCGTATAAAATCAAGAAAGTTATAAGTCTCAGGACTTACGAGCTAGAACATCTCAATGGCGATCCTATCAAAAACGCGTGGAATGCAATCCACCTTAAGAAGTTTTTTCAGTAAAATTGTTATATATCTTTGTACAAGAACAAACTATCTATCTCCGCCTAAAAATTTGGTCTAAGTGAAAAAGGGTTGATATGAGATCCTCACTTAGACTCCCATTAATTTATCAATAAAATTGTTCTTGTTTCATTTCCCCCGCATTATACTTTCCAAAGTGCAGCACTATAACGCGAAGTTTTATATCCAAAACTCATAACAAGGCATTAATACCTCTTTTCACGTGATCCTTTCCTTGGTCAAAATTATCCAAAAATGTTAGTTCATATAGTGGCCTAAAGGCAAAGCATCACTAGAAGGCCAGAATGATAAATGAATTGTTAAGAAGAAACACAAGAAAGGTCAAACACAGCGACTTCGACATACAAATCGATTTCAAATCTTGGATACAAAAAAAAACCATATCGAATTATTACTAGCAGTGACAAAAACACTTCACGAGTTTAGTGGATCCATAGAATCACCTCTTTTGGCCAAGACAAAGCCAAACTAACCAAAAATCAACATGGACAAAAACAACGACTACGACTGCATAACTTAACATACTTATCCATAAAGAATCAATAAAAAACCAACAACCAAATAATGAATCCAGCACATTCCAAACGGATTAAAGTTAAGATGCAAAGGTTCAGCCCGACATCATGACCGGATTCAAATTAAAACATAACAAATACGCAGGGCATACCCCGGCCAAATAAACGGGTTCAGTAGCAAAAGTCTTCGGAATTACAAAATAACGAGGCATACCTCGCCTTCAAGAGAGATTCGGGTTTTCTTATTCAGGGCCTGAGGTTTGCATAGTCTTCGCGAGATCGGCACAATAATCCTCAAAAGAATGGCCAGCGAGATCCACTCCAGCAGAATTCAAGCGATCGTAACAGTAGCCATATCCGACACCAAGTGCCTTGGCAACATCAGCAACACCCTTTTCAACCTCCAACTTCAAGGTAGCATTCTCCCCTCGAAGCTGGGCCAACTCGCCTTGCATGCGCTCAACCTCGACCTCTAACGAGGCGGACTTATTCTTCTCGGTGTCAACAACAACTTTCACTTGATTAATCTCCTCAGTTAATGAAGAAACCACTCCCTTCAAAACATTATTCTCCTCCATGAGTTTCTTTTTCACCTCAAAGTTCGCTCTCGCAGCATCGGTCTCCCTCCTCTCTGACTCAGCCGCCCTTTTTTCAGCCTCGGCACGCCCCGCCTTGGCATCAGATAGCTCTTTGGCGAAACATTCCTTTTCAGGAAGACTAGCGTCGGACTTGTAGGCATTCACAATATAAGTCAGATCTGAGAAAAACTGCAAAAACAGCATTGTTAAATCATTATAATCAGGTACCAAAAAGAGAAACGAACAACGCAGTCAAACTACATACCCAGCCCCCTCGAGTCAAACACCGCTCAGCAATTTCAGTACGAGACTTATGATAGTATTTTGTCCTAAACCCAATCATGAATGATGAGTTAGGAAATACTTTCATGTAATCTTATTTGATTTTATTTATATTAATAAAAGACTTGTTGTTTTTATTACGGGCTTTATCTATTTAAAGTGTTTAAATTAGAAGTTCCATAGTTTAGAGTAAAGCTTCTAGAATTATAATGAGATTATAATAATGAGATCTAGAAGATGATAACACTAAACTTAAATAGTTCCCGATCGTAGGATAACTAATTGGGAGTTAGTCAATCCGTAAAGATCGGTACATACTATGCTTGCTTCCTCGGAAGGATGTCTGTTCTCATAGACATTCGTGTGGTGACACTATAGCTAGTATGTAGGTGCTTATTGGAGAATAAGTTCACTGAACGTGACTTGATCAAATGAACGACTAATGGAGTTTACTCACGTGTTAATAGTTGTTCATAAGTTGATGGTGGTACAAGTGTCCTTAGACTTGAGACCGTTAAAGTAATCTTATATACAATGAACTATGTTTTGGTTTAGTTCTAAGTCCTCAAGGGACAATCATTAGTTCTATTCCGGGTATAGGAATTTGTATATGAAGATAGTTAACGATCGATAAAGAATCTACCCCTTTCAGTAAAAGAAAGTGAATATCCTATGATGTTCTTACTATGTTAGTTCAGGAATCTCTGGCCAGAGTAATTGAAGTTAGAAAGAGTTTCTAATTCAAATGAACTAGACATAATGTATAAGAAATTATATGATTAAATTAAATAGGCTTGACACGCGTTCCATGCCTTGTATTTAATCGGGATATTGTCGGGTAGAAGGAAATGATTGTACGGTAACCATTTGCTGAATAGGTTTTATATATTCTAAGCAATGAATTCATATTATCCGGATAGTCGCGATATATTCAAAAGTATCACTCACGATGTAGAATAAATATTAATTACTTATGTAATTATATTTAACGAATTAATTAGTAATTCGTATAAGTAATAATAAATAGTTTATTATTATTTATTTCTACTACTGGCTTAATATTGAACCTAAAGGGTCACACCATAAAAAGGTTAAATATTTATAGATGATGAGAATAATTAATAATGGCTATGAATTATTTATTTATTGAATAAATAATTAATTAGCAATTATTTATAATTTATTAAATGAGATTTAATAGATTATAAATAAATTAAGAAAAGTTCTTAATAATTATTAATTACAAAATTTAGTTTGAGAAATTAAATTTTATGAGAGAATTATTTTCAGAATGGGATTAATAATTAAAAATGTTTTAATTATTAAATGATTATTTAATTAGATAAAGTAAAGACTTTATTTCTTTAAATATCAAACAATCCAAGAGTTGGAGACACACAACACAACAACATCAAACACAAAACATCCCAGGGGATTTGAGAGGATTATTGAGAGCTTTTGAAGTTCATCAAAATCATTCCAAATCATTTTAATAATTTCTCAATTGGTATTTATCTACTATATGATATTTGATCTTGGTGGATACCATTAGAGCACTCCACACTTGAGGGGTGATTGCTGGAAATCAAAGACACATTCATAACAATCCCAGGAAAGCTATCAAGGTATTTTTCTTGTGTTCATACAATTTTTAAATCTATATACATGATTAATTAGGTTTTTATGCAAGTAAATGTGATTTACACTTCCGCTATGGTCATAAATTCCTTCAATGGTATCAGAGCATAGGTTGCATGTATATAGATCCCAGAAAAAATTTCGGAATTTTTCATGCTTGTATGAATTAGTTATGAATTTTTGAAGTTCATGGAGGCTATAATCAAATTAATTTCGAATTAATTAATAAATTATTTTTAAAATAATTTTGATCACTGATATATTTTATACAAGTGCCGTAGAAGTCCCAGAAAAAATTTCATAATTTTCCCATGGATAGATTATTTATTATTGATTTTTAAAGAGTTTAGAAATTAATAAATAATAATCTGTTTTATAAATATATATATTATTTATAAAATATCTAGATGGGTTATTGAAGTTGGGGGTCCAAAAAGGATATTTTGGGTTCTGATAGTGGGCTGGTGGAAGGATCAGATATAATATATATATTATATAAATCATATTCTGTCGACACGCTGAAAATTAAAGGATCAGACCGCGCGACTGTAACCCGCGCGTGGGCCTCACGCGCTGGCGGCTCACGCGCCGCGCGTGTCAGCCACGCGCCGGGTCGGATTCCGGGTCGGGTCATGGGTCGGGTCGGATGCTGACGTCAGCATGACATCAGCATGACGTCATCTATGTGTAACGCGTCTGTTGAATGCGTTACAGGATTATATGTTATTTTTGGCCTATAACGCATTCTGGTAATGCGTTACAGCGTCTGTTGATGACAGAAATGGTCCTGATTCGTATTTTGAATTTTCCCGTTGATCCGTAACTCCGTTTGAGGCGTATAATATATCGTTGGATTCGTTTTTTCGAGACGGATCTAATGGAGTGGTCAAATAAATTTTAAAAATTAATTTTAAAATGGTTATAGCTTCCGGAAGTGTTTTAAAGCCCGTTTTAAATTGTGTTAAAATGCTTTAAATACTAATATTGTTTCATATAAATGTTAAACAATGTTTAACATGATATAACATGTTTGCCTAAATATATGTGTGCATAGAAATGTCATGAGATGATATATTTAGTTTTATATATCGTATATAATTGCATGTTTGACTTTAGGTTTTAACGAAAACGTTTCGTAACCTAAACAATATAAAATCCCTCGTTATTTAATATCAAGTAATAAAATGGTCAATGTCACAACGGGCTTGTGTCGGTCATAGCCTTCCAACATGGTAGAAAGTAATTCTTAGTTTTGAGCTTTGTCGTTTCGTGCTACAGCCGAGGGCTTCGTTTTCAAAAATAGGAATTACTTGTCTATTACATGAGATGCGTATAATTAATTAGAATCCAATTGTCGTTACGTGCTACAGCCGTGGGCTATTGAGATCTTATTAATTTAACGAGATGTTGGGTCTCACTTGACTTAGAATATTGAATTTAGACGTGCTACAGCCGTGATTCAATGATTCAAGAGGCTAAAAGGAATTAGGGAATAACATGAGATGTAATTGATAAAGAGTTATCTGCCTATGGAACATTACATAGCGTTTCGTGCTACAGCCGAGGTTATATAATGGAAAGTAGGATCCCTATTCTCACATGCATTGAGAATGCTTAAGTTATACATTTGAGGGTTGTATAATTTTAATAAAACTGTGGGAGCCACCTATGAATAAAGACCCGATTCATAAGGTGTTATAATAAAATTGGATATCTACTAATGTTGTTATGTATTCACAAATTTCAGATTTATAGATCATGTCTTCTACTCTATCACTCCGTAGCATACTTGATGGGAACAAATTGACTGGTCCCAATTATGCTGATTGGCTTCGAAACCTGAGAATCGTTCTCAGGGCTGAGAAGAAGGATTATGTGCTTGACTCGCCTTTACCTGTACCTCCTTCTGATGATGCACTTTTCCATGAACGAGAAGTGTATAATGACTGGTTAGATGCTGCTAATGTTGCTCAATGTGTCATGCTAGCATCCATGACACATGAGTTACAGAAGCAACATGAGAAAATGGATGCTCCTACCATTCTGATACATCTACAGGAGCTTTATGATGTACAAGGGAGAACCGCTCGATATGATATATCGAAAGAGCTATTCCAATGTAGAATGGCTGAAGGGTCGTCTGTGAATGACCATGTGCTTAAGATGATCAATCTGATTGAGCATCTAGGGCAGTTAGGTTTTGTCATGGATGGGGAGTTAAGCCAAGATTTAGTCTTGCAGTCACTCCCGGATTCGTTCTCGCAGTTCGTTATGAACTTTCACATGAACAAGCTGGATGTCAGCTTAGCTGAGCTCCACAACATGCTGAAAACTGCTGAGGCGAATTTTCCCTCCAAAAGGGGTTCTGTTCTTATGATCGGTGCCAGTACCTCTACTAAAAGGAAGAGGAACTGGAAGCCGAAGAATAAGAAAAAGGGTGAGAATAAGCCTGTTCCACCAAAGGCTGACCCGAAAAGCAAAGGAGTTTGCTTCCACTGTAACAAGGTGGGACACTGGAAGAGGAACTGCAAGGTTTACCTTGCAGAGTTAAAGAATAAGAAGGGCAATGAGATTACCGCTTCTGATTCAGGTATGTTCATGATTGAACTAAATATGTCTTTAAGTCAGATTTCTACTTGGGTATTGGATACTGCTTGTGGGTCTCATATATGCAATTCGTTGCAGGGACTAAAGCAAAGTAGATCTCTGGGGGAAGATGAAGTGATTCTATTGATGGGCAATGGAGCAAGAGTTGCTGCAGCAGCTGTAGGATCATTTCCTTTGCATATGCCTACGGGCAAAACTATTGTGTTAAATAAATGTTATTATGTACCATCAATTGTAAGAAATATTGTTTCTATTCCTGTACTTGATTCGGATGGTTTTACATTTATTGTTGAGAATAATAAATGTTTAATTAAGAGAAACAATATTATTTATGGATACGGTACATTACATAATGGTTTGTATATATGTGACTTAGAACATAATTTGTTTCAAATTGAACAACCAAATAATAAAAGAAAAAGAGATAATAAAAATCCAACTTATTTATGGCACTGCAGACTAGGTCATATTAGTGAGAACAGACTTCGCACATTACATAAGGATAAGTTACTAGAACATTTTGATTTTGAATCATATCCTACATGCGAGTCTTGTCTCATGGGTAAAATGACTAAATCTCCATTTACTGGACATGGAGAGAGAGCTGAGGGGTTGTTAGACTTGGTACACACAGATGTGTGTGGACCAATGTCAACAAGTGCTAGAGGAGGATTTTCATACTTCATTACTTTTACGGATGATCGATCCAGGTTAGGATATGTATATCTTATGAAATACAAATCCGAAGCTTTTGAAAAGTTCAAGGAATATAGAAATGAAGTAGAAAAACAAACCGCACGTAGTATAAAAGTTCTTCGATCAGATCGAGGAGGTGAGTACTTAAGCGGAGAGTTTTTAGGTTATCTTAAAGAAAATGGTATAGTTTCTCAATGGACCCCTCCCTATACTCCACAATTAAATGGAGTATCTGAGAGAAGGAATCGTACTCTATTAGATATGGTGAGGTCCATGATGAGCTTTACTGATCTTCCAGTATCACTATGGGGTTATGCTTTAGAGACGTCAGCGTATTTACTGAATAAGGTGCCTTCTAAATCGGTTCTCACGACCCCACATGAGATGTGGAGTAGGAAGAAACCAGGTCTTAAACATGTTAAGGTTTGGGGGTGTCCAGCTTATGTCAAGAAAGTTGAACATGATAAGTTGGAACCTAGATCCGTGAAATGCAGTTTTGTGGGATATCCTAAAGAAGGTCATGGATATTATTTCTATGATCCTTCTGATCAAAGGATATTTATTTCTAGACACGCACACTTCTTAGAGGAACAGTTCCTCCTTGATAGAAATAGTGGGAGAAATATTGAACTTGATGAAGTTCAAGAAACACAAAATGCAACGATTAGAGAAGAAGTACCTGTTCAGAAAGAACAACCTTCTGTAGAACAACCTTTACGTAGGTCAGAGAGAGTGTCCCGCCCAATCGAAAGATATTACGGGCTTGTCATTGAAAATGATGATGATTTGTCATTTGTTGATGATGAGGACCCTATGACTTATGAAGAGGCTATGAGTTGTAATGACTCAGAGAAATGGCAGGATGCCATGAAATCCGAAATGGACTCGATGTATATAAACCAAGTGTGGACTTTGGTTGAGGCACCTGAAGGATTTAAACCCATTGGGTGTAAATGGATATACAAACGAAAGTTAGGAGCAGATGGCCAGGTGGAGACCTATAAGGCCAGGCTTGTGGCAAAAGGATTCAAACAAAGACAAGGGATTGACTTTGATGAAACCTTTTCGCCTGTAGCCTTGCTCAAATCCATTAGGATTTTGCTTGCGATTGCAGCCTACTATGATTACGAGATCTGGCAAATGGACGTAAAGACGGCCTTCCTCAATGGGAAACTTGAAGAGGAAGTGTATATGACACAGCCAGAGGGTTTTGTTTCCAGTGGAAACGAAAATCTAATATGTAGACTGCTGCGAACCATATATGGTTTGAAGCAAGCTTCTCGAAGATGGAACATCCGTTTTGATGAGATAATCAAAGAGTTTAATTTTATCAAAAACTTAGATGAACCATGTATTTACAAGAAGGTTAGTGGGAGCGCGGTAACATTTCTTATATTGTATGTGGATGACATACTTATAATAGGAAATGATATACCGATGTTACAATCAGTCAAGGTCTGGCTATCAAAGAACTTCACTATGAAGGACTTGGGAGAGGCATCCTATATTTTAGGGATGAAGATCTATAGAGATAGATCTAATCGAACGATTGGCCTATCCCAAGGTACATACATCGATAAAGTGCTAAAACGGTTTAGTATGGAGAACTCGAAAAGAGGTCTCATTCCTATTAGTCATGGGATTACTCTTTCCGAGAAGATGTCTCCAAAGACATATGAGGAAAGGGTGCGCATGAGTAGGATTCCTTATGCCTCGGCAATAGGATCCATCATGTATGCGATGTTATGTACTAGAGCTGATGTTGCTCATTCACTTAGTGTGACGAGTAGATATCAGTCTAACCCAGGTGAAGAACACTGGAAAGCAGTGAAGAACATATTGAAGTACTTGAGAAGGACTAAAGATGTTTTTCTTGTTTTTGGTGGATCTGAATTGAAAATTGAGGGTTATACTGACTCTAGTTTTCAATCAGAAGGCGATGGTAGCAGATCCCAGTCAGGGTATGTATTTACTCTAAATGGGGGAGCGATTAGTTGGAAGAGTTCCAAACAGCCTACAACGGCTGACTCCACAGCGGAAGCGGAATATATAGCTGCATGTGAAGCTGCAAAGGAAGCTGTCTGGATGAGGAAATTTGTTTCTGATTTGGGAGTAGTTCCTAGCATTGAGGATCCTATAGTGTTGTATTGTGATAACAACGCTGCGATAGCTCAAGCTAAGGAACCAAGATCCCATAAGAATTCTAAACACGTGTTGCGGCGCTTTCATCTGATTCGAGAGATCATAGAAAGAGGGGATGTCAACATCGTAAGAATTGACACACATAACAACATAGCGGACCCATTTACTAAGGCATTGTCTCAGGCTCACTTTGATCGACATAGAGATAAGATGGGTATAAGATACCAGAGTGATTGGCTTTAGTACAAGTGGGAGTTTGATAGTATTTTGTCCTAAACCCAATCATGAATGATGAGTTAGGAAATACTTTCATGTAATCTTATTTGATTTTATTTATATTAATAAAAGACTTGTTGTTTTTATTACGGGCTTTATCTATTTAAAGTGTTTAAATTAGAAGTTCCATAGTTTAGAGTAAAGCTTCTAGAATTATAATGAGATTATAATAATGAGATCTAGAAGATGATAACACTAAACTTAAATAGTTCCCGATCGTAGGATAACTAATTGGGAGTTAGTCAATCCGTAAAGATCGGTACATACTATGCTTGCTTCCTCGGAAGGATGTCTGTTCTCATAGACATTCGTGTGGTGACACTATAGCTAGTATGTAGGTGCTTATTGGAGAATAAGTTCACTGAACGTGACTTGATCAAATGAACGACTAATGGAGTTTACTCACGTGTTAATAGTTGTTCATAAGTTGATGGTGGTACAAGTGTCCTTAGACTTGAGACCGTTAAAGTAATCTTATATACAATGAACTATGTTTTGGTTTAGTTCTAAGTCCTCAAGGGACAATCATTAGTTCTATTCCGGGTATAGGAATTTGTATATGAAGATAGTTAACGATCGATAAAGAATCTACCCCTTTCAGTAAAAGAAAGTGAATATCCTATGATGTTCTTACTATGTTAGTTCAGGAATCTCTGGCCAGAGTAATTGAAGTTAGAAAGAGTTTCTAATTCAAATGAACTAGACATAATGTATAAGAAATTATATGATTAAATTAAATAGGCTTGACACGCGTTCCATGCCTTGTATTTAATCGGGATATTGTCGGGTAGAAGGAAATGATTGTACGGTAACCATTTGCTGAATAGGTTTTATATATTCTAAGCAATGAATTCATATTATCCGGATAGTCGCGATATATTCAAAAGTATCACTCACGATGTAGAATAAATATTAATTACTTATGTAATTATATTTAACGAATTAATTAGTAATTCGTATAAGTAATAATAAATAGTTTATTATTATTTATTTCTACTACCGGCTTAATATTGAACCTAAAGGGTCACACCATAAAAAGGTTAAATATTTATAGATGATGAGAATAATTAATAATGGCTATGAATTATTTATTTATTGAATAAATAATTAATTAGCAATTATTTATAATTTATTAAATGAGATTTAATAGATTATAAATAAATTAAGAAAAGTTCTTAATAATTATTAATTACAAAATTTAGTTTGAGAAATTAAATTTTATGAGAGAATTATTTTCAGAATGGGATTAATAATTAAAAATGTTTTAATTATTAAATGATTATTTAATTAGATAAAGTAAAGACTTTATTTCTTTAAATATCAAACAATCCAAGAGTTGGAGACACACAACACAACAACATCAAACACAAAACATCCCAGGGGATTTGAGAGGATTATTGAGAGCTTTTGAAGTTCATCAAAATCATTCCAAATCATTTTAATAATTTCTCAATTGGTATTTATCTACTATATGATATTTGATCTTGGTGGATACCATTAGAGCACTCCACACTTGAGGGGTGATTGCTGGAAATCAAAGACACATTCATAACAATCCCAGGAAAGCTATCAAGGTATTTTTCTTGTGTTCATACAATTTTTAAATCTATATACATGATTAATTAGGTTTTTATGCAAGTAAATGTGATTTACACTTCCGCTATGGTCATAAATTCCTTCAACTTATCCACATAAGAGTTGAGATCCTGTGGCAAGTCAAAAACCTGAAACACCTGCACCAGGGCATTAGGCCCTGCAGTCCAACGTTGATTCGGAGCAACCTCGACCCGAACGGATGACAAAGACTCCACAGGTTGAAGGATAGAAGGAATAGCAACCTCAAGAGCACTGGGAAACCTTCCCACAACGTCGCGATTTCCGTCATCACATCTCCTCAACACAATTCGACGAGATGAACCACCATCACGCTCTCGATTACGTTTCCTTTCACGAAGATCGGACTCTCTGACACCACCAGAAACAACGTTATCAGTCTCAGCCCCCACAACATCATCGACATCAGGAATGTTGACAAGTTTCGGAGCCCCCTCACCGACCTTTGCCGAAGACCCCTTTGAAGTCGTCTTCGAGGCAACAGACTGTTTGGCTAACATCACTAAAGCCCGATCCATCTCTTCTCTCAAACCGCTAGTAAAAACAGCCTTTAAAGATTCCCCAGCAACTGCAAAAGCGGAAGTAGGCAACGTTAGAACCAACACGTAAAGTAAATATCGACCCAGTCGTCAACATGGAAACAAAGATAAAGAAATAAATAAACTCTAAATGATAAAGAACAAAATTACGATTATGCTTCTCCAAAAACTGAGCATTTTTAAGATGAACATGGGTATACAACGGGCTCGGACCCGGGAACTGATTTAAGAACTCGGTACCATACTTATCCATCCTCCCCAACTTCTCGAGGGTATCTTTCGAGATCCTCCTACAGGGGTTAATGAATTCTAAATCAGGGCCATAAAAGTACAACCACTTTCCGTGATACCCAGAGTTAGATGACTTCACATCAACAAGCTTCGATCGACCTGGCTTCTTGTCAAAATAGATCTGACCACCAGAATGCTTAATCCCATAAATAGAGAAAAATAACCCCAACGTGGGAATACGGTTTACCTCGGCACAGCGAGCAATAAAACCACTCACCTGAGCAACCGAGTTAGGGGCTAATTGCACAACCCCACAACCCAAAGCTTCATAAACCGCTAAGTGGAAAGGATGCATCGGAAGGCACAACCCGTACTCAAAGTAAACAAGGGGAATCCCGTGCATCCCATACTCCGGCATTAACCAAAGAGGATCATCAACCCTCGGAGCCTTACAAATCCAACCACCATCTAAATCGACCCAAGAATCTAAAAGATCACAATTTACCGGACCCTTAGCATAAACACTCACATAAGTCAGACTAGGCTTGTCGGAAAATTCTTCCAAACCTACCTCCCTCGCCCGACGAACGACCTCGTTCCTAGCAGCCAGAGTCTTAGGACTTATAGGCACAGGAGGACAAACCTCACCCCCGCTATCATCCAAAAAGCCCAGAGACTGGGTGGATATAGTTTCAGGAAGCTCCAAATGATCTAAATTAATTAATGGCTCTAACGGCTCCGCCTTGACCGGAAACTCGCCGGGGTCACCGGAACCAAGAACACGAGAAGTGGAAGATGAAAAAGATTCCGACATAATCCAAGCAAACAACCACCCGTACCCAATTGAAAGAAAAAACTAAAGAACAATTGCGAAAAAAGAAACTACTAATTGAGATGAACAGATCTTAATAAAATGATAAAAAGTTCATACCTTTAGAAGAACGGGAGAGAACTCCTAAAAAAAAGGTCCTTACGTGCAAATCTTGAAAGTCGAACCGTCACTCCCAAAAAATAAACCACAAGCAAGTTGAAAAACCTAGATATATATAAACACAGCCCCACGTGTACAACAATACAAAACTAAAAAATAAATTAAAAAATTATTATTACACAACATAAATCTAAGAGATATCATCTAAATGAAATCCAAAATTATTATCAATTAAAGATACTCCTATCATTTCGATTTGCGTAAATCATCATTGTGATTTACTGCAAGATTTACAGCAGATCAATGACGCGATGCTGATCAAGCCCCTCAAAATCGCCAAAGGCTTAAATAATCGGAAAAAACTCGAAAAACTTAAAACTAAATTCAAAAGAAATAAGAAGAGTAAAAGAAGAGTAAAAGATTAACCCCATATAATTAAAACAAACAATTCATTAAAAGCCCCCGAAGGGGTCGATAAAAGTACATATAATATGTGTCTTTACAAAGACACACAAATAAAGAAATAAATAAAACAACGAATCATTTTTCAGCCTCGACGATCGCTTGCACGACGTCTAGACACTCGTCCATCTCGCTGAAATCCAACTCGTTCTCCAGATAATAGTCAGCCAAAGCAGCAGCGGCTCCATTCACAGAGGGCGGCACGCAGACCATCTGCAAGTTCTCCCAGTCATCGTCCATACGCTGGTCGATAACACCAACGAGGACCCAATACTTGCAGTCCGGAGCAGGACGAAGAACCCTCTCCAAAGCCCCCACATCATCAGTCTCGAGAATCAACCACTTCCTACCCATTCTCCAGGCAAACTCGAGCCCGTGACAGATGGCTTGCAGAGATGCCACGACAGGATCAGCGCAGCGGAAAGTTCCTCCAAAGCCGCGATAAAAATCGCCATCGTCATTTCTCATGACGCAACCGATAGCACAAACACCTTTCTCCCAGTCGTAGATCCCATTCACATTAATCTTGTAGAAACCCTCAGATGGTTTTTCCCAAGCCATTTGAACAAATGCTGATCTCTTAGAAAAGCTTAAAGAATAAAAAGTTTGAACAATGACAAACACCGTGTGATATAATTCAAAAGAAAGAGTATCCTGCTTTTATAGCATCTGAATAGACACACATTCAAGGCCAATAGTCACACAGTCAAAAACAATTAAAGACGATGCATGGGAACGGTGCCAATCCATATCAAAGGACGCGAACTCCCCTTGACCCTGCACACTCCCATGCAGATTCAAACGTCCCGCCTCTTCGATTTTCAACTCTCAAAATCATTGAATAAATAACGCATAAGCTTACCCGAATAAAAATCAGCAAATCTAAAGATATTACTACAACTAAAGGGGGGACAAATGTTGGGCCAAGGATATTAATTAGAATAGTATGTATAATTATAGTTAGCAAGTAGGCCCAATAAGATATAGTTTGTATTTAGGCCCGATTGTATTAATTCTTCTTAACGGGCCTCGAAGCCCATTACTTTGTAAATAGATTTTCTTGGCTTACTCTTCAAGTAAAGGTGGTTAAGGAGGGACCCAGGAGGGAGCCCCTATAAATAATCTTGTAGCACCTAACTTGAAGAGGAGGCAAATTGTGGTAAAGAGGGAACCTCTAAAAGGTCTATAAAATAAAACACACTTTTATCCGAAATATTCCGGATTGTTATTAACTAATTAGCACTCGATTATCTCATAGCCCATCAGGTTTAATGCATTTGAAGCATGAATAATTATCAGACTGTATGACCTATTTATTAAGTGCGAGTGGATTTTTATAGTTACCGCTGAAACTTTAGACTTTTTAGCTCAGGGAGATAATGTTTTTGATTATTCTATGAATGATAATTGATACTAGAAGTTTCTTGATTAAAATTAGTTATGCCACTCTGTCCTTAGAACTCCAAGAGATACTGAGAATTAAGCAGAGAGGGCCTGAGGGGAAGCATTGTCAGTGAAGTTTAACCAAATAGAAATTGTGTTTGGAAACAAGTTAGTTCAAGACTACGCACAAATGCTGACGAACAACAGAACAAGCTTTACTGTTAGCCTAGAGGATACCTCTCTGTTGGGTAATAAAAGGTCGAGAATTTAAACCTTTAGAAATATTTTTATTATTTTATAAAGTACTTTTGTAAATAATAAAATAATTTTTATAAAAAATCATAATTTTTTGTGGGATTCATATTAATGCACGAGTACTCATCCCATTTTCATATATGAAAACATAATCAATTATATAATGAAAATTCAACATTAGGGAACGATTTTGAGAATAGTTTCGAGAGTTTTAGCATTTCTCATAACATAAAAAAAAAAAAAAATTGATAGGGCAACTTACCTTGACTATAAGGCTGATATATTCAAATAGGAGCAATTTAGACAACACAGGAAGTCAAATGTAACACGAGGGTATCATATACTTGAGCTTGAAATATTTAAGAGGTGAAGTAGTCCTATACAAATATAATCACACATGTACATATATTGACCCAAAATAAATTAAAATTTACACATGTATCATGTATGCAATGCAAATTTTATCATCTTCTCTGCTGCAATTTGTTGGCTTACAAGACACCCCACAGCTTTGCTCCTTTGGTTGATCCAACTGTTCATCGTTAAAATATTGATATTCAGACTGTAGCAATTCCATGAATGTAGATGTCTCTTCTTCAGTTTCAAGTAATTGCTTTTTTCCTACAAGTATTTGTTGCTGCCGTACATCTTCATGCTGATAATTTGACACGGTGAGTGGTGCTATAGTTGCCACGATTTCAAATCCAGGTGGCCCGCCCTGACCAATGCACTCTGGTTGCTGCTCTTCATGCACAACCTGTGAAGGTGCAATTTCCTTCATTGTTGTATATTCATCTGCTTCAGATTCACAAGCTTGTAAATGTAACTGACAAGGATATGCCTCATTCTCTGTTCCTTCTTGAGGCAGCTGAATTGGTGCTTGATGATTTTTCCACGTCTTCTAGAATTTGGGACCTCTCGGGTAGCTTTGTCCAATCATGTTTATCAAATAACTCTACCCCTTACTGAACTCTGAATTTGTTGCTCCCTTTCTTTCTTTAATTTATCTTCCATCACCGGTTCACAAGACTTGCAAGGGAAACTTGGAGAAACTGCACCATAAACAGTCTCGCCATCATCAAAAGGCCTTAACATACACAAAAGTCTGCACACAACTGTGCAAACCTCTGAATCAGCGATGTACAAAGATTTTGGTAGGTCAGAATACTCAACAGTGCAGGACTACAGCTTACAACTTAAACACCTTTCATGGAGTCCATACATATCTGCATATAATAAGACAAATAACTTAGATTTCTGGCAGGTTCACAACTTGTATAAATAAAGCCGGTAAAATATAGTATTTAGGAATACAATTGCTCCGGAAACAACACATATACCAGCAGAAGTATTCCAATATATTGGTTAGTGTATGATTTTAAAGCAAAGTATAGAAATTAAATTCAAGAACTGGACCCCAAACCAGAGCCAAAAAATTTAGACAATCACAGTTTGTCACAAAACTGTTTGCAGTCCTTTAGCTGAGAATGCTCCTGTTATCATTAAACCATGGCGAGATTTTATCATTAAACAATATTGAAAAGCAATACAGTATACACTCCTTGCAAACAACGGAAAATTGGAAATAGAATAAGCTACCTGGGAGGCTGCCAGGTGGAACTCCTTTATTAATTTACTAAAAGAAATGTATCTTCATAGATCAGCACAAAGGGTATTGTAGTTCAGTTCTTCCCCTACTTGCTGGTCCTAATATTGATACACCACAAAATCTCAGTTTCTTTAGCGCAAAATTGACAATATAAACAAAACAAATTATGAAATACTCTATGGTTGGTTAAGACTGCTTCAAAGAATATATATGAAACTTTTAACTTAACTGATGACTAAATAGGTATATGACAATGACATTGGATAAATTAATGTCTAATTGCTACTGCAAGTTTACACTTTACATAGCATGCAATTAACTGTAGAGGTTAGAATGCAAACCGAAATCCCAAACTTTTATTTGCCAATGATCAAGTCAAGTATATATTGTTGGATCTCTGTATAGAGCACATCTGAAATTGTTGGTAACAAAGCTAACTCCTCAACTTGATAAAAATGCCAACTAAAATCTCACCATGGATCTTATCATAAGTTATAGCTGAGAATGCTCCTGTAATTAAACCATGGCCCCGCTGTCTTAGACAATGTAAATGCAGTAGCACTGGCTATTTCAAATAAAGGAGGTTTATGAATTCATTCACGTTTAGGTGATTAAACTATAAATGTGTGCAGTAACGAAAACAATGGAGACCACCTTTAGTTTGAATTGGTGGCTAAGCTATACGCAGGAATCTTAGCAAGTTTACCCGTCTTCATAATCTTTCTTATCATCTCAACCTCTTCCCACATACCCTTACTGGCGTATATATTTGATAATACTACATAAACCCCATCATTCCAAGGTTCCAGTTCTCTTAAATGCTTTGCAACCTACTCAGCCATCTTCACATTTCCAAATTTCTCACATGCACCTATCAAACACCCCCATATGACCACATTAGCTGGCATAGGCATCTCCTCAACCAGCTCTCTGGCCTCGTCAAACAACCCAACTCGGCCAAGCAAATCTGCCATACATCCGTAATGCTGCAACAATGGTTGTATGCCATAAGCATTCTTCATCATATTAAAAAAATGTTTCCCTTCTTGAACGTTCCCTCCATGGACACATGCACTCAAAACCCCAACAAAAGTAATATGATTAGGCCTAACACCTGCTTCTCTCATACAGCGGAAACACTCGAACGCATCCATACTATGCCCATGCATAGCATAACCCACAATCATAGATGTCCAGGACGACACATTCCTCTCATGCATTCTTGAAAATACTGTATAAGCCAAGTCCATTCTCCCACATTTACCATACATATCAATAAGAGAATTACACATCAACATATCCGATTTCTCCACACTTCTAGCTTCAAAAACACATTTATATATGTAAGTGAAGAGCTAAATCCAAATCCCCTAAACTTCCACAAGCTGATGTAACACTAACCATAGTCACATCATCCGGCTTAAATCCACTCTTCTTTAATCTAACAAACATATCCACAGCTTCAAACACCTTGCGTCACAATTCCCATCAAACACCTTGCGTGCGCATTCAAATAACCCCCCTTTGGAATACAAACTAATAAAACCACTCTCACAAAAAACACTTGTCAGTAGAGTACAATATCCATTGTCAAATTTAATATACAATATAAATAAAGTAATAACATAACCCAATTTATTTGCCTGAATGATAAGAGTCGGTCACAGGAATCTTATATAGCCCATGTAATTGTAACCATCTAGACCTTGAGGTTGTTACAACATGTATTGAATTGAGAGACTAGCAGGATAATTTTGAGGGCAAAAAATCAACACACAACAGAAAGCCTAAAATTGAATTTTTTTACAGAAAATATTCCAAACTCGAGAAAGCCGTCGAAATGAGAGAAATGGGTTAGAAGGCAGCAAACGATTTTAAATTTCAGACTTTTGGCTTTCTGTCTCCCAAACCCAATCAGTTTTAGCCTTTCTGCATACCGAATCCGATCGAGTGGTGTGGTGAACTTAATTCTTGTATGTATAGGCAAGCAGCTACAAAAGGCAGGCTCAGAGGAGAAAGAATTCACGATAAGTCGCCTCTGGGAAAATTTTCCGGTCAATCAGGTTTGTTTCTGCTCAATTTCGATTCGCACTTACAGAGTTATGTATATATGGTCTATGATGTATATACATACATGGATTAGTAATTTTAAAATATCCAAGGTTTTTTCTTTAGTTGTTCGTCCTCGAAATTAAATTATGCAGGTTGGTGTCTATTTTCAGATATTTGCTGATTTGCCGATTAAAAAGATCCCTCTGAACATCTCTTTCCTGCTGGCCAGTAAAACTGGTCACAATGTATTGTGCTTTCTCTGTTGGTTTAATGCATGTCATCAAATTCAAATTCAAGGGCCACATATAATTTATACAGTTCATGCTTCTAATTTTTTCAGTCTTGCTATCAACCCCTCCCTCAGATTTTGGTAGTGTTGTATTGTTAAAAAGACAAGGGTTGGGGACGAACTGATTTACAACACCTTTGTGTTGGTTCTACAAAGGTATAAATATTTTGTATGAATGATTTTTACGACCTTTTTTGCTACAGTTTTGCAGAGTGAATTTGCCAACAATCATGGTAACATGTATTTTCAAGGTATCTGTTTTTTGTGTAACAATCTAAGCTATATCAAAGTGGCGAGCAATGGCCCTGGAATTGAATTAGAAGATCCCTGTTGTATTAAATTTTTCTATATATGCTCACTATCTTAAGTGTTATTTGGTGTTTCTTTGGTTCTATTAAGTTATTCCAGGACACTATAGCAAAATTGTCCCGGTCTCTATGGGTGGCAGGCAGATTGTTGTCAACCAACTCAATCTGTATCCACTTAGGCTGCTTACTTTTGCATGGTCAAGAGTCTTACTTAAACTTAAATTAAAAGACATTGTAGATCACTCTTACAGATTGTTGCATTCCTGAATTACTTGGGCTGTGACCACCTGTTTGCACCTCTCTACTAGGGCTAATGACCTGACCGCCTCTTTGCACCATGAAAAAACTGCAAATATATGCCAGTGTAACACTTCATTCAGCACTGATATTCATTCGATGCAACTCTTTTATAATTTTTAATATATAAATCTGTTAAGTCATAAATTTTTTGATTTGCCTCTTAATGTGGCAATCAATATATTGAAAGTTTATTGTGATTCGTTATGCTTGATCGTTTCAGGTCGTTTTAAAGAGTTTATCTACATCTTTGTGGTTGTGTTGTCTTACTTGAATGCTAGTGTAATGGTTAGGCAAGTTAAGGATGTGTCACAGCTGACATAGGTCCTCTATAAAAATGAAATGTCAACAGCTGGGTTTTAAGTACCACAGCTCTCTTCACTGGTTTCTTTAGCCTCTGGGCTACGAGGTTAGTTAGTAGCTCTTTTTATTCTTTCTAGCTTTAATTTTCATACTATCTTGTTTTAAACTTACCATACTATCATTTGATGAGCTGCTTAGTCTGTGTTTTGTTGGTGTTTTGCATGTTAAGTCAATATTGGGATTTTGTAATGCACTGTTACACTTGCACCGGGGGGGGAATCCAGGGGCTATCCTAGGCTCCAACTTCGATTAACATCAGAAAATCATTAATTATTTTAAGGTCTTGACTAATCTTTATAAGTCAAATAATTTTTCTAAGGCTGGGCTTGCCAAATTTTTTAGCCCCGAATATCTTCAAATCCTCTTTGGCAACTGCACGTATGCTGCTTAAGTATAACATTATTTTGCGCTGTTTCTGCTATATACGAACAAAACCTCTTCTTTATAGCCCAACACATGGCGGTAGACTTGTGGGATTTTACAGAATTCTGTCTTTGATGCAATTGGTTGTTGGCCTACGTTTTTGTTTATTAGAAAATCTGAATTTGTGATATTGGAACTTCATTGAGGAATAAATTATTTTTATTTGTCATCATAAAAACACATGTACTTGCTACCCCTCGAGTCAGTTGCAGTGCCACCCGGGCACCCGGGCAGTGCCATGTATATCTATTAGTAGTAGTACAGTTTTAGGTCCCAAGATATCAGTTTGTGATAAGAACACGAGTTGGGCTTTAAAATTAATTTCAGGGACGAACCACAAGATCAACAACTACTGATATGGAGGTCACTAATGTTACTGAGTAAGACGCCATTGCTAAGTAAAAATTTCCGAAAATGGTGTACGACTACAATGCGTCTGGCGCAGAGGACCAGTGGACTCTACAAGAGAACAGAAATGCTTTTCCAAGAATTTTGTAAGCTTTTTCTATTTATTTTGTTGACATTACCTTAATACGTGACAGCCTAAAAATATTTTTTTGTTGCTGTCTTAACGTTCAAGACTGGAACTGATCATCTAATAACAAAGAGCATCACTTATAGCAGGTTTTAGTAACACATTTTTTAATGTCAACTTGCCATTAAGTTCTTTAGATGGGGGATCGAGGGACAATGATACCTTATTCTACATTCTTAGATCGTGTTTCTCCTACAAATTAAATTTTACAATTTTCTTTACTGTTAATCTGTTTATGTTCTGTTGCTCATTGTGTTTTCAACACATTATTCAAATCGTACTCCAAATGGGTGTCTTTGTGATTATGTATGCACAAGATGGGTTTGCCAGGGCATAGAATTCATGATCTGGATATGGCAAACTCCTTCCAAAACATCTCTTCGCTAATTTACTTCCTTTCTCAGCATCTAAGAAATGGTATTCAACCGTGATTAACCTTACCTAAAGACTTAAATTGAAGTTAAGAATGGATGGTTGCCTACATCCGAGTAATTGGTAGGTATATGTGCAAATAAAGACAAATTTATTGAAAGGGACCCATTATCTGTTATCTATGATATCTCAAAATCGCAGCATAAGTGATTAAGAGGATCCATAGACCTGCTTTTGGTGGAAGCTGACATTGACAAAAATGGAAAAATAAGTTTGTTCGAGTTTCGGAGGTTTCTTAGAACAGCAAGCAGGTGTGAGAAATGTGAATAATCCTGCTATGTGTCGAGGATCTCAGAGATAATGAGGTACCTGAAATTATTGGAAAAAAAAACATCTCAAGGTTGGTGGAGTTCTTTTCCTAGAATTTATGTTGTTAAAAAGTGGGAACTTCTAGAGCTGCAATGTTTTCAGGTAGGTTGTTAGTGTAGTACATTGGTTGTAGGGTTGCTAGGTGATTATGCTTGTACATGTAAACGTTGATTCTAGAGGTGCAATGTTTTCAGGTAGGTTGTAAGTGTAGTACATTGGTTGTAGGATTGCTAAGTGATTATGTTTGTGCATGTAAATGTTGATTAGTTTGTCAGCCAAAAATGCAGTGTACATTTTCTCGATATTTCATGTCCCTTGCAAGATGTATTGTGTCATCATAAATAAAATCGTAGTGAAAATAGACTATATGTGCACTTCTTAGGGCCTAAGAGTTGCTTTCTGATACAGAATATATATAATGTACATCTTAAATGAGTCTTTTCAAATTAATTGTTTAAAAGCAAAAGTATTTTCACAATCATTCGGACATTGAAGAAAGAGAAGAAATATGGTGTCTTAATTTCTACATGAATTGTCTAATACAAGAAGATCTTCGAACTCATCACTAACATCCTTGCTGCCTCTTTTCTGTAAAAACATGTCTTGCCCTGTCATTCTGACCTCTCTGAATAAAGGAATTGGGAGTTTCTTGTAGAAAGATGGCTTCAGTGGTCATAATAAGTGCAGGAACAACTGCTAAACCCAAGGACCATCTCCACCCATTCTGTTCCATCTTTGAAAAACCGTAGTTCAATAAGTTTGCTATCAATATTCATGTTGTGATGGCCAGTTGAAAAGCAATATTGAGTGCTCCTCTTATATGTGGTGGTGCCATTTCGGAAAGATGAAGTGGAATAGACTGTATGCATAAAAGAACTTTTCAGTAAATCATTCTTGTGGAACTTGTACAACATATGGTAGTACTAATGTAAATACTATGTATGAAGTACATATACATACAAATACAAACCTGGTTAGCAAATCCAACACCAATGCCAAGCAATATGCGGCCAGCTATAAGCATGGCAACATTTTGGGAAATAAAAAATATTATATATGTCATTTTTTTACGGAATGGTCTAGCATAAATTTTTAAAACTTTATATTCTGATAGTTAATAATAATTAAGAAAGTGGTTAAAATTAATAAACCAGAAAATATTAACATATAACATGTTATTAGAGAGCTAGATCTTCATTCCAATTTAAGCCTAAAGTTGTAAGTAGTAGAACATGTTATTAAAGTAAAACTGGATGTTTATTTAATACTTAGATAAATTCCAACTATGGCAAAGATGAAAGTTATAAGTACTAGAACATGTTATTAAAGTAAGATTGGATGTTTATTTTATACTTAGATAAATTCCAACTCCGTTGAAGATGAATTTATTGAAAAATGTAAATGAGAATTTCTTTGAAACAAATAAAATTTTGTACAAATATATATATTGTTTATGGGCCAGGTTCCGCTTAAAATTGATTATAATTAGAATTTTTAAAATTATTTTACATACTTCTGCAAAATATGTTAATGTATTTTATTATTAATTAATTTTTTTGTGTATTAAATTTTGATTATATTTTATAAAAATGAGAGAAATATTGTCTAATGCTAAAATTAATTTATTTTTCAAAAATAGTTTGTAAATTGTAAAAAAATAATATTCTGTAGTAGAATATTAAATTTTATAACCCATAACAAAAAAATTATGTACGACGTGTCCAAGCATAATGAAAAATTATAAGCCAGTGATTAAGTGTAGATTTAAAGCTGACATTAGTTCTAAGTTTTAAATCAGAATGAAGTTCTAATTCGAATATATATATACAAACAATTAATTGTTAATCGAGATGCTTCATATAATATTATTTTTTTATTTGTACATGCATTTTTTTAAACATTTTATTTGAACCACGCGAATCCCGATTTTTTCACCTAGTTATAAAATAGAAGAGTTCACTAAAAAACAACGCTAAAAATTCGAAATAAACTACTATTGATTAATCAACAGCTAGAATGAGTAGGCATAAGAGTACATTTTTTAAGAAACAAATTGGTACCTTTTCATGATCAATAAATCTTAAAGTATTTAAGAATTTTGCATAATCCACACCTTGTGGCTTCTTTTTTTTTGACGAAATGCAATTTCATTAATTCAAATCATGCTGGATACAATTTCTAACATTAACTGGAACAGAACTCCAGTCAAAGGTACGATCAGGATACATATGGCTTCTTAACTTCCACAAACACATGTTTTTGTGGAAAAGATGATACAAAAGTGTTTTCAGTTTTTGATACAATCCCATAATCTTTAGAATAATCTACAATAACTTCAAGCTACAGGCCACATGCAAATATAGAACATGGTGCATGTTGTATTTTGTAATTTTATAATTTTATAATTAAAAAGATAAACAATAGGATTTCTATCAGATCGAATATTTTTATAGTTATTTTGTAATATTGCATACCAATTTTTTGAACCAAATATTTTATAATTTGATTAGATTTCATAAATTTAGGATAAATATTCATACGATAATAATCACATAAATAGTTATGATAGTTAAATTATTAATTTAATTTTCAATTGCGAGAAATGAACTTTATCAAATTGAACATTTGAGTATAATATAAATAGCTATTGTAATAAAATTGTCCGTTTATAATAGAGGCGAATGTAAACTCAACGATTTTGTTGTAAAAAATTGATCGTATATGTAAGACTATATTTTGAGATATATTAAAAAATCTCTGAATATCGACTAAAAGTCATCGTATGCTTATCTCAATCATTTTTTCTAAACACTATTTATACACTTTTAAACTAAAATGTTTAGTTTAAGTCTAATATTTATTACACTATGTAGAAGTTCAATAAAAAATAATGCATGTAAAATATGATAACTTTAATGGCCCACATGTATATGAAATCTTAAATCAAATTTTTTAATTTTATCGTTTATTAATCTAAATATATGTTATAACTCAATCATTATATATTATATTATATATTATATTGATTAATACATTATATTAAATTCATATGCACCATACTTTATAGTTGAGTTATAATCTAATTGATCATTTTAAATAATTATTGTACTTTGATAATAATTATGATTCAAAAATTTATATTTTTTTAATTTTAATTTGAATGTTAATTATATTATTTTTTATATATAACATAGATCATATTTTTAGAGTTTTCATCTTTTTAACATAATTTCAATTATTTTTAAGTATTTATGTTTTAAGACCAATCATATATTTAACTCGTTGAATGTCTAAATAGTTGGTCGACCAAAACCCTCTAATATGACTCACATATTGAAATATACATAAAAGTTATGTGATGCAATTATTAATCATATATGATTTGATAACTAAAATTTACATATTTCTTAAAATCAAATCTTATTTTTAATTTAAATAATTTAACATCTACATGGAGACGTATGTAAATAAATCGTTTCCTTTTTGACTAAATTACATTATGTATTGTCTTTTTTTTCCCTATATCATTTACTTAAAGTGGTAAAAAAAATTGTAGAATACGCTCATTCGATTAAAATATTTTTATAATTTTATTTATCCAATATTTTATAAATAACATGAACAAATATATCATTTGCTCAAAAAAGAAAAAGGATGAGACAAAAAGAGAGGTGAGAGGAGAGGTGGTTTATCATATAAGATTTTTAAATAAAACTCAAAATCAACTGTAGCACAATTGGCAAAGACATGAGTTTGAAAGTTGAAGGTTAGGGGTTCGAATCCCTACACAAGCATAATTTCATTAATTTTTACATAATTATTTGAATGATGGCATTTTTGTAATATTTAAAAAAATAGGGGTAAAATTGTAACTTCACATCCATTAAAATGGCAAACTTTGCCCTTGTGTTCTCCTTTAATATATAGTAACTAGCGTAACAGCCCGTGCAAAGCACGGGCCTCTATATAAATATCTCTAATTTTGATCTAAAAAATAAGGTAACGGTTGGTTTAATAATTTCTGATCTGGAAACTCATAATTATGAAATTGTAATATGAGTAGTGATATGTGTTAATAGTGAATGCCAATAAAGACTGTATATAGACGCCAATAATAATATTGTTGGGTATGATGTACAAGTCTGATTTATGAACGGGGAGCATGTAATTATAAATTTGAGAGATTAAGATGATAATTTTTGTCTTTCCATAGTAATAGACACTGCTTTCATATCAACACAATCGTCCACAATTAGCCGCAAGCGATAACATTAAAATATGTTAAGTGAAAATGACGTGATTTAACTATAAGATTTTGCTTCCCTTAAAATATGTCAATGTCATCTCTATTGCAAGTCTATAATGCAATGTTCTCATACCAGTCTTGAACCTATAAAACCAAAATCCCTATAGAAAATAGAATGAGGTTGTAAATAAAAATTTGAAAAAATGACAAATAAATAAATAATAAAATTATAGTTCACATTATTTTACATCAGATCAACTTGGAAGAAGCATATTATGTTAGTTATGTTTATCTTATGTCCAAAAGTAGATTAGATATTACGTAATTGTTTCATTTATTATGAGAAACTAATTCCCTAATCCGGGAATTAGGTAGTATTCAATGGTTACTATGCTTGTGTAGGTATATTGTGATTTCTCTGCCTTGTTAATATGTTGTTGAGTGCTTAACACAATTGAGGAAGTCGCGAAACCTTAATTGTATCTTTAGGAATTGTAATGAATCGGGTTCATCTTACATTTATCTAAATATATATTATACTCAATCATTACATATTATTGAAATGTTAAATTGTGAAAACTCATTTTTGACTAAAATTCAATTATTTTATATGCTTTTTTGAAAATTAATGTATATTACTTAATATAATTTAATAATTTCACAATACGATTAATAATTTATAAATTGACTACAACATATATGGACAAATATACTGTTTTTCATAATTAAAATATTATATAAAGGTAATATACAAGACTACAAATGATAATTTTTAAAATGTTAAGTAGTGTCTATATATTTATAGTTTCACTTATCAATCTAAATTATATGACATAATGCATCATTTTAATGTATTATATAAAATATGTATTATCATAATTTATAGGCAAGTAATAATACGATGGGTTATTACTAAAAATAACTAATAATTTTATAATATTTATGATTTAAAAAATCATATCTTATTTTCATTTAACATTACATATTTATCACTTTATTTTTTATAAACAACATAAATCTTATTTTTAAAGTTCTTCTTTTTAAACATAAATTCAAAAGTTTTTCTACATTTTTAAATTTTTATCTTTATTATATCAGTTATATATTAAATCGTTCAAAGCTAAATGGTTGGTCGATCAAAAAACTCTAATTTAACTCACATTTTTAATTTTTTGTAAACCTAAAATTATATGATAAACTTATAATTATGTTTGATTTTATAAATATAAATAGAATATAAATATTTATTGAAACACAATCTTAGTGATAGATAGATAGAATTAACAGATAATAGATTTGTTGTATCTTTAACTTCTGCGAGTTCGATATATTCAATTGACCTAATTATTATAGATTTGTGTTCGATTTTCATCGAGAATGTAATTCTTGTTTGCGTTTTTGTATTGAGTTTAATAAGAGATATAGTTTCATTTAAAAATATAAATTGTAACAATTGTAACATAATTGATATCAATTTAATTGTAAAAAACTACAAAATATTAAAAAAATTATAATAATGACTGAATGTATAGTTATATTATATACACAAACTAAAAAAAAGGAGTTATATTAAAATACAAACCAACATTTTATATAGTTATATATAAAATTACGAAATTTGGCAAAAAGCGGAATTACATAAATAATGTAAACAAATATTTTATTTATTCAAAAGTTATAACAAAAAAATTAAAGAGAAGAGAAGAAGAGGATGTGATTAATCTAGTAAGATTTTTGAAGTAAACTCAAGAATTGATGTAGCACACTTGGTTATGACATGAGATTTTTGAGCGGAGGTTAATGGTTCGATTCTCATTGAATACATGAAGGAACATGTTTTTACTATAAATTATAAAATGGTGGCACTTTTGTAATTTTTTAACTTGAAAGGGTAAAATGGACATTTCACAACCATTTTATTGGCAATTTTTACCCTTGTGTTCTCTTATTATATATAGTAATAGATAGAAGAATAAAATGATGTAAAAAGATTAGTCCAAAGAATATAAACAATTCATTCAAAAATTTGTTAGCTTTTTTCAAAATTTACTGTTTCATTTATTAAACACTTTGAAATATTATATTTTTTTCAATATCGCAACCTTGGTGTTCTCAAGTGCAAAAGCGACATCAAGGTTGCACATTACTATAAACGAAACAAGATTCGGCTTTGATCGCAAGAAAGGGTTACTTGGGTTAGCCTTACTTTCACAATCTGATCAATTTGCTTTCTATCGTTCTGGTTTCAGATGTTACCAAGACACTCTGTTAGCCAATATGCATAAACAATTCTACCGAGAATGTGAAATATGCATAAACAATTCTACCGAGAATGTGAAATATACGGAACTGTTGACTACATATTTGGCAATGATGCTGTAGTAATTCAGCAAAGCACCATTTATGCAAGTAACACCGACAAAGGACTAGTGATCACAGCTCAAGGACGGACAACCTTAGACGATGTCATTGGCATAGTAATTCACAACTGCAAGGTTGTTGTTGGACCCGATCTTCCAGAAAGGGTAGTCCAGCTTACCTAAGACGTCCCTGGAAAGCTTATTCAACTGTTGTTGTAATGCAGTCCTTTCTCGACAGCATGGTTAACCCTGCCGGATGGTTGGAATGGGAAGGATTAGAGCCTGGTAGAAATTCAACTATTTATTATGCAGAGTTTCAGGCTCAGCAACTGATCAGAGAGTCAAATGACCTGGTTACCATATCATAACAACCCATCAAATGTAGACCAATATAGTGTTGCAAACTTTATTGATGACGATTCTTGGCTACCGTACACAAGCATGCCATATGATTCTGGTATGGGGCGGAGCCATATAGAGGCGAGAAGCAGCGTTAGCTCACCCTCGAATCTCGGAAAGCTGAATTTTTTATTTTTTAAATCTAGCCCAAGTAAGCCCATAGAAAGTCTTAGAAAACTATAGCTTTCATTGTTACTACATGAGATCATGACGAGAGGTTTATGAAATTTTCATACATTCTTGCATTTTCTTGTATGTTGTTCTTCATAATATTATCTTTTCAATATTTTTTGTTAGACACTATATTATGTCTTTTTGGTTTGCACCTCTTTAATTTGTTTATCGAAGTAGTAAAGACACCTTGTATTCTCAAGTTGGTTCTCAAGTTTGTCCAATTTAATGCTTACAATTCATGCAGTCACATTGAAAATATTAAATTATAAAATAATATATCACTACAAAATGTAACATAACTATTGAGAAGATTTAAAGGTACATGACGTTGCTATAGATAACATTTACTATCAGAAATTCATGTGTAGTAGTCAATTTGGGCAAAAAAAACACAAATTAGCAAAGTAGGACGTTAACCGTTTAAGACAAAACAAAAATAACTAAAAAAACCTTTTAAAAATATGTTTTTTAGGCTCCTTTCTCAAATAAATTGTTAAAAATTTTATGTGTACTTACCATATTCGGACCAAAATTACCATAGTTATACATTTTTTTTTTGAGATTTTTAGCTTATAAGAAAAAATGCGTTTATATTTTAATACGAAGCAAAAAAAAAACTTAAAAAAACAAAAAAATATTGTATGTCAAAATATATTTTTTTTGTTCTTAAAAGAGGGTATTACAAGTGTAGATGGTAATATGATGATAAACATTGGTTTACGATAAATGTTGCTTAATTGGACATGACATAGTTATTTATTTTTTAAGTGACACGGTGTTATCTATACTCTTTATTAAAATACAGTATGCCAATTAATTAATTAATTAATTAATTAAGTCCAATAAGAATAAGAACTACTAATGAAACAAGTTCTCTCTGAAATAAAATATGTATCAGTGATTCAGCAAATTCACCTAATTAATTAAGTTTTTTATTTATTTGTAAAAAAAATCATTAAAAGATATAAACCCGTGCGAAGCACGGGTTAACCAAGAACAACATTAAAATTACACAACATAAATAAAACAAATAACTACTCATATAACTAATGATGTTGTTTTGATATTAACTATGAGCATCAGTAGTATAATATAACTACTCTTATATTACCAGAATGAAATTATGTAAATTTAATTAATTAAAATAATAATATTAAATATTAATTTAATTTAATAGTGAAGTTATGTATTAGAAGGCTATTAATTAGCAATCGAAATAAAAATCGAGAATATAATATTATATACAACTTGGTGCTTCAAGACTTTATCTATTTTAAAAAATTAAAAATTAGAAATTTAAGATAATTTATCACAATTCGTGCTTCGCACGGGTTATTGGCTAGTATATACCAATAAGAACTAATAACTTAAGGCCATGTTTGTTTCATGGGATTAAGTAAGGGATAGGACTATAATCCTTTAAAAAAATTAATCCATGTTTGTTTTGTAAAATCATATTTGGGATTAGTTTAAGGATTATAGTCCTTTAAAATATCAATCACATGTTTGTTTTGTTGGATTGGAGGATAGGATTATAATCCTCTATAATACTTGGTCGGAGGAGGTATTATTTTATCCCCTCTAAGTGCATCTCCAAGGGTGTAAAACCCTTAGCTAAATTATCTACAGGGTATCTAGTTGGCATCTAGTGGCACTATTTAGATAATATGTAAAAATTTGAGCACTCCAACCATTAATCCCTTAACAAAAAAAATATAGATAATGATATTTGGTGAGCTATATTTGTTGAATCAATAAAGCTTTAATGTATAATTTTACATGACCATAATTATAGATAATTCCCTTGGAGTACACATGTTCACTCTTAGCAAAAATTTTACATTATCATTATAGCTAATGATTATAGCTAACCATTTTACATAACATCCTTGGGCCATGTTTGTTTCATGGGATTAAGTAAGGGATATGACTATAATCCTTTAAAAAATTTAATCCCATGATTGTTTTGTAAAATCATATTTGGGATTAGTTCAAGGATTATAGTCCTTTAAAATATCAATCCCATGTTTGTTTTGTTGGATTGGAGGATAGGATTATAATCCCCTCTTATACTTGGTTGGAGGAGGTATTATACAATCCCCTCTAACAAGTCATTTTTTAAAGGATTATAATTCCTTCACTATAATCTTATGACAAACAAACATGGGATTAGCAAATTTAAGGGATAATAGTCCAATCACATATTCTATCCCTCAAAACAAACATAGGATTAAAATTTAAAGGATTATAATCCAATCCTTGTTTAATCCTTCCAAACAAACATAGTTTTGGATAATTTAAAGGATTATAATCCTTAGGATAATATTGAAATAACAAACATGGCCTTGGAGATGCTCTAACAAGTCATTTTTTAAAGGATTATAATCCCTTCACTATAATCCCATAACAAACAAACATGGGATTAGCAAATTTAAAGGATAATAATCCAATCCCATATTCTATCCCTCAAAACAAACATAGGATTAAAATTTAAAGGATTATAATCCAATCCTTGATTTAATCCTTCCAAACAAACATAGTTTTGGATAATTTAAAGGATTATATTACTTAAGGATAATATTGAAATGATTATAATGAATAGATTATAATCCTTGGACTATAATCCCACAAAACAAACATGGCCTAAGTAGTGTACAAAGGTGCAAAGGTCCAACTACTTGGCTTATTTTGTTTTTAATCTATTCACAATATGGGGGTTTGGGATATCAATATTAATATCAATATCAATATCAATATATTCCTAATGTCTGCTAGTATTGTATTTCGAAAATTACTGCTTTTATCCTTCATTTTTTTAATCTTCTTTATTTCTTTGATGCCCTTTTTTGTCATTACACAGGAAAATTACTGCTTTTATCCTTTATTTTTTTAATCTTCTTTATTTCCTTGATGTCCCTTTTAGTCATTACACAGCATTTGGAGCGACCCAATTTAGATTGGATCGACCCAAATCTAAATCTATACTATTTTTTTATCATTACACAACATTTGGATCGACCCAAATAATTAGCTGATTATCTTTTATAAATACCTAAAATATGATATTATCTTTTATAAATACCTAAAATATCATATCTTCCAATCAATAATTTTTTTTCTCTCTAATCAACATTTGGAGCGATCCAATTGGATCAACCCAAATAATTAGCTGATTGTCTTTTTCAATTAAAAGATGTTTACTTATAATTAAAGATATTACCTTTTATAAATACCTAAAATATCATATCTTCCCATCAATAATTTTTTTTTCTCTCTAATTAAAACACGTTGACTTTTAATTTAAAACATAATATTGCAATAATTAATACATACCCAAAAATATGACATCATATCTTCTAACCACTAACAAAATATAATAAAAATTCGTATACAACGAATAATATCCGTTAGATATTTAGTTTTTTTTTTTGATAAGCAAAATATATTAATAAAGGTTACAGCATAGAGCTTACAAACTGATAGACTGGGGATACAACTATTATAATTGTTTCCCTATTACTGTGACTAGTGCTACTACACCTGCAACTGAGACTCGAACTACTACATCTGCAAAAAGACCATGATCAGCATGATTTTTCTTCTTTCTTAATTCGTCCATCAACTGCCCCTCATCATCATGTTGGATTGAAAATTATATCCATCCCGAGATAAGTTTATTTCTGAGTAATCCTTCTTTGGCTAGGTTGTCCGCCTCCATGTTCAGAAGCCTCTCAATATGTATCAAGTTTATCTTGTGAATCATGTAATTGTCTGGAGCGACTGATTCCATTTGATTGTTTCTAATGGAGCTCAGGTTGTTGACTAGTTGTTTTGAGTCTGAAAAGATGGTGATGCTATTATCTTTGTATTTGCTCGAGCCTAGGTGGTCCGATACAAAGCACATTGCCTTTAGTTCAGCCTCATAAGGAGAAGAAGCTTCTATCGGTCCTGAGAAGATAAAGAGCAGTGATAAATTAGGATCAATCAGGAAACCACCTATGCTTGCCTCGATCGCTCCTAGGGAATCTTGTTTCCACGCACCATCTATGAAACCTACCACCTTTGAGATTTCTGACCAGTAAGATATTAGCTTGAGTTTTGCTAGTCTTTCATTTGTCTTGAACACTGCTGATGGGCTACCGAACCAAATACGTTGTTGGTTTTGGGATACCATGTTGTTTGCTAATCCCCAACTGAAGGATTGGAATTTGATTAGATATTCTATCCTTGCATCTTCAGCTTTGATGTTGTTGAAAAGAAGATCATTTCTGGTTTTCCAAATCGTCCAAAACATCGATGCTAAACATATCCCACCTCCAATTGAATGAACTCTTTTAGCTACTATTTTGAAAGCATGTTCTAGGTTGATAAAGTTCGTATCGTTAAGCTTTAGATCCAACCATTTGTTGATGTTGTTCCATGCCAGCTTAGCTAGTGAACAGTTCCAGAACAAATGCTCTAAATCTTCATCTTCTTCTCCACACCATTTGCATTTGGCATTGTGAACTATATTCCTTTTAAGGAGGAATGACATTGTTGGCAAGCATCCATGTGCTAACTGCCACAGGAACAGTTATGATCTAGCCGGTATCTTCAACTTCCAAATAAGGTTCCATGGACCTTCAACCCTATGATCATTTATTAGAGTCCTATAACAAACTGATGAATTGAATTTGTCTGTTAAATGACCCCATGTTAGTATATCTTCTCCATTTACTAACCGGACCGTCTGCATTAAGATGTTGAAGGAGCTTTCTTCATTCTTTTCTTGGTCAGTAAGGTCCCTGGCCCATAAAACCAAATCATCATTCTGGGCTAACAACCACTGATGTTTCATTTCTTGCAAGGTGCATTCTTGTTGGTTTGCCAGGACAAATAGATTGTTAAATTGCTCTGCGAGAATGCCTGTTGAATGCCATATGTCCTCCCAAAAGTCTATCAACGAGCCGTCTTTGACCTTCCAGTGAAAATCACTGGATAGAAATGAGGTGTTGAGTGTCTCACTGGATATTCTTTTGATGCTTTGCATGATTTCCGATAGTTTCCCTCTATTCTCATGTGACCCTCTTCTTGTTAAAATGACATCTTTACCATATTTCCCCCTTACAATCTTATTCCACAAGAACTTTCTATCATGAATCAATTTCCATCTCCATTTAGCTAGGAAGGTGATGTTCTTGAGATTCAAGTTCATCACACCTAAACCACCTAATGTTTGGAAGACATATCTTGTTCCAACCAATACTATGCAGCTTTCTCTTGTGCTCACCTTCATCTGAGAAAGAATTCCAGAAGAAATCTCTACTTAATCTTTCTAGCTGGCCAATAACTATCTTTGGTACTCTAAATAATTGGAGCCAGTATGAAGGAATGTTATTCAGAGTTGAAGAAATTAATGTTGCCCTGTCTGCCTTGTTCAAAGAGTTGCTTTTCCATCTAGCTAGCTGCGTTTTCACTTTCTTTATCACTGGAACCCAAAATTTTCCCCTACTTACAGAATTTCCCAGGTTGGTGCCCAAATATGATAATGGCCAAGTTCCCACTTCACATCCCAGAATGTTGGCCCAAGTGTTAGCCCTTGATTGATCACCCTTAGAAGTGTATATGAAGCTTTTCTTGTAGTTGATGGTAAGGCCTGATAGAACTTCAAACAATGTTAAAACTACTCTGATTCCTCTGCATGAATGGCTTGAGTTTTCAATAAAGATTACAGTGTCATCGGCATATTGTTGGTGTGTTAACAAGGGACCCTTTCCTAGTACTATGCCTTTGATCAATCCAAGCTGTTCTGCCTTTTTTAGTAGCAGGTTGAGGATTTCCGCCACTATGTTGAACAACATTGGTGATAATGGATCACCTTGTCTTACTCCACGATTAATACTGAATTCATTCGATGGGCTGCCATTGATCAGTACTGACATTCTTATTGATTGAAATATCGTTCTGATCCATTCAATCCATTTCCTTGAGAATCCTAGACAATACATTATCTGGAAGAGAAAACTCCATTTGACAGAATCAAAGGCCTTAGCAAAGTCAAGTTTTATTATCATACCTTTTGCCTTGTTGGATCTTATGCTGTGAACTACTTCATTGACAATGACTATATTTTCCGATATGTTTCTTCCTTTGACAAAACCTGTCCGGGCTTCTGATATGATTGATGGAAGTACCATACTCAATTTGTTTGCCAGGATTTTGAGAATGATTTTCACCGAATTGTTGATCAAACTAATCGGGCGGTAATCCGATATTAATTCAGGACTGTCTTTCTTTGGAATTAGAATAATGAATGAAGAATTAACACCCTGGGGAAGTCTGTTTGCAGAGAAGAAATCTTTAATCATCCGTAATAAATCTTCATGAATCACCGGCCAAAGTCTTTTGTAACATTCTATGTTTATTCCATCTGGGCCTGGGGACTTGTTGGAATTCGAAGACATCACAACTGCATGCACCTCTTGAATGGTTACTTCACTTTCTAGCATTTCAATCTCTCTGTCTGTAATCTTTCTATGCACCAACCCATTTAGATAAAATATTTCTTGTGACTGGGGTACATTAAAGAAATTCTGAAAATGATCTTTAAAAGCGTCTTTAATCTCTTGTGGGTTATAAATCCAGATTCCATCTTTCTTGATTCCATGTATGTTGTTGTGTTTTGATCTGTATCTGACTATTTTGTGAAAGAAGCTTGAGTTAGAGTCTCCCTCTGCATCCCATTGGATATTTAGCTAGGAACATCACCTTCCTAGCTAAATGGAGATGGAAATTGATTCATGATAGAAAGTTCTTGTGGAATAAGATCTGTATCCCGTTAGATATTTAGTTAAAAATTAGAATTGTTAGATCTAATGATTAAATGTATTACATGATTAAATTTATTTACTAAATACATACCCAAAAATGAGACATCATATCTTCTAACCACTAACAAAATATAATAAAAATTTGTATACAACGAATAATATCCGTTAGATTTTTAGTTAAAAATTAGAACGGTTAGATCTAATGATTAAATATATTACATGATTAAATTTATTTACTAAAATTTCAAGGTTCGAATTTTTATAAATACCTAAAATATCATATCTTCCAATCAATAATTTTTTTCTCTCTAAACAACATTTGGAGTGATCCAATTGGATCAACCCAAATAATTAGTTGATTGCCTTTTTCAATTAAAAGATGTTTACTTATAATTAATGATATTACCTTTTATAAATACCTAAAATATCATATCTTCCCATCAATAATTTTTTTCTCTCTAATTAAAACACGTTGACTTTTAATTTAAAACATAATATTGCAATAATTAATACATACCCAAAAATATGACATCATATCTTCTAACCACTAACAAAACATAATAAAAATTCGTATACAACGAATAATATCCGTTAGATATTTAGTTAAAAATTAGAATTGTTAGATCTAATGATTAAATGTATTACATGATTAAATTTATTTATTAAATACATACCCAAAAATGTGACATAATATCTTCTAACCACTAACAAAATATAATAAAAATTTGTATACAACGAATAATATCCGTTAGATTTTTAGTTAAAAATTAGAATGGTTAGATCTAATGATTAAATATATTAAATGATTAAATTTATTTACTAAAATTTCAAGGTTCGAATTTTTATAAATACCTAAAATATCATATCTTCCAATCAATAATTTTTTTCTCTCTAATTAAAACACGTTAACTTTTAATTTAAAACATAATATTGCAATAATTAATACATACCCAAAAATATAACATCATATCTTCTAACCACTAACAAAATATAATAAAAATTCGTATACAACGAATAATATCCGTTAGATATTTAGTTAAAAATTAGAATTGTTAGATCTAATGATTAAATGTATTACATGATTAAATTTATTTACTAAATACATACCCAAAAATGTGACATCATATCTTCTAACCACTAACAAAATATAATAAAAATTTGTATACAACGAATAATATCCGTTAGATTTTTAGTTAAAAATTAGAACGGTTAGATCTAATGATTAAATATATTACATGATTAAATTTATTTACTAAAATTTCAAGGTTCGAATTTTTTTAAATACCTAAAATATCATATCTTCCAATCAATAATTTTTTTTTTCTCTAATTAAAACACGTTGACTTTTAATTTAAAACATAATATTGCAATAATTAATACATACACAAAAATATAACATCATATCTTCTAACCACTAACAAAATATAATAAAAATTCGTATACAACGAATACTATCAGTTAGATTTTTAGTTAAAAATTAGAATTGTTAGATCTAATGACTAAATGTATTACATGATTAAATTTATTTACTAAAATTTCAAGGTTCAAATTTTTATAAATACCTAAAATATCATATCTTTCAATCAATAATTTCTTCTCTCTAATTAAAACACGTTGACTTTTAATTTAAAACATAATATTGCAATAATTAATACATACCCAAAAATATGACATCATATCTTCTAACCACTAATAAAATCTATACTATATTACAAGAGCCGAAACATTAAAAGTTTGGTCGGTCGGTACGATACCTATTGATTTTACTTATTTACCCTTACTCAAATAAAATCCATCATACTAACTAATTAATTTCTTTTTTCAGGTTAAACATATTATCTTCTCTATTTTTCAATAAATAAATAATTTCCTTTTTCAGGTAAATTCAATATCTTTTATATTTAATCTAACTAAAATTTTCACTAACTAATTAATTTCCCTTTTCAGGTTAAACATATTATCTTTTCTATTTTTCAAAAACTAAATAATTTCCTTTTTCAGATAAAATACAAAATTTTTTATATTTTATATAACTAAAATTTCTCCTTTATTAATCAATTTCCTCAGGTTAAACATATTACCTTTTCTATTTTTCAATAACTAAATAATTTCCTTCTTAGGTAAAATACAATATATTTTACCTTTTATCTAACTAAAATTTCTCCTTTTTTAAAAACTACGATCAATTTTGTATAATAAAATAACCTAATCTATATATTCTTAATGAGTACTAATGCCCATATAAATTTACCCATGGGTAAAAAAATTTACCCATCTCTCTCACATATTTAACCCATTAACCCATTTCCCAAATGGATAATCCATTTAACCCACCCATTAAACATACCATGTTTAGTTAACTAATTATATCTTTATATCAAAACTGATTCTATCTTTATATATTTCAAATTTTGAAAGTTGAATTTGACAGCTATATTCACACGTATATGGAAAAATAACAAATTCTTACCTAAAATCATGCCAACAAAATGATACAGAATATGGCTTTGTTTTGGTTTTTGAATTCTTCGTTCAACATCCGATCAAAAAACACACAAATTGTGCGACCTAATTCAAGAGCGGAAATCCTCAGAAGATATATTTTGTTTGGAGGTATCATCGTATTTATGATTCTGTTGATATGGAATCAACAATTTGGAAAACTTGCAATAATCAACGATCAGGTATTATTAATTTGGTTTGGCTTATCAGGAATCAGCGTTTTAGCCATATGGATTCACCGTTGATTTTGTTTTTATGCAGGTTCTAAACGAACACACCTTGGTCTCTCGATAGATGATGACACACTAATTGGATGTAGCCGTAGTAATGTTAAAAACCATGATCCTAATATTTCAAACGTGCCAATTGATGAATTTTCTTCACCATCCCCGTTTTCTAATAGTTCATCAGGTTTCCTCCTTCAGTACTATGTACATTACATTGTTTCCATTATAAGCACATGCTTTCCAATTTGCTTCCAATTGATTCTCAATTATTTGTATGTTTTATTATTGATTAATCATCTAATCTTTTCAGTGTCAAAGCGCAGAGTTCGTGGACCAAATGTTAATAAGAGTTTTAGTATGTTTTAATTTTATAAATACCATTAATGTTATTATAATGATAATGCTTACTTTGCTATAACGACAAATAATTTTTTTTTTGGTTTTTTAGTGAATGCAAGATCACCTTTGAGAGATGATGATGTCAACTCAATAATTGGTAAGTCGTCTAAATCTCCGTTTACACCACATTCTCATGTACTTATTGTCTTTTCCGATAGTAGTATTGGTTTTTATTTTACATAACCATCATTTATGAATGTTGTTTTTCTGCAGGTAAATCCACTGGATCAGAGGGAATTTTCAATTCAAGTAACAGTAATGGTATTTGTATGATTTATATATATGTAGTCAGTCATTTTTTACCAATTTACTTTATCAATTAAATCTTTGTTTTTTTTTCCAAGTCAGAAGAAGAAGAGTCGTGGTCCTAATGTCGATAAGATGCAGAGTATATGTTTAACATATGTTTATATGATAAATTTTTCAATGCTATTAAGAATCTTTTGCATAAACATGGAGAACTGATGTTGTTTATTAATCAAAATTTGTGTAGTTGATAGAATTCCTCTCAAGAATCTGGATCTAAACACTAATGGTACTTCATCTTTTACACATTTTTGTTTGTTGATTAAAGATTCCTCTTTTATTATATTTTGTATTTTGTTTGAATTTATTTTTCAGTTGTCAAGTGCCGAGTTCGTGGTCCCAATGTCGAAAAATCTTTGCAAAGTAAGATTTCCAAGAGTCATCACACATCTGATCCAATGCATTCAGTTTTAACATATCAACATAATTGCACCAAAGTAAATGATGGAGATAGTGTTATTCGACCAAAAGTAAGTTTTGTTACGAAGAATATCGCTGTTGAAGAACTTTCAAGTGGGAAAAGGAATTTACAAGCAGAATTTGATGATGCTGGTATGTTTATTCTTGACAAATGATGATGATAGATTCAATATGAAATACATACCAATACCAATATATTTTTGTCATCCGTCATTGCAGATACATTTGCCCATTGCTTCAATATTCCTATTGATCATGAAGATCCTATGAATGATTCACATATAGAGAATGAAATTTTGGTTAATGAACACAACAGATTTAAAGTTACTGATCAAAATTCCAATGGTTTTGATATTCCCAATGACCATGAAGATCCCATGATTGATGAACAAGATGATGAAACCATTCATAATCCTGATTTATGGAAAGGCTACATGGAACTTGGTCAACCTGATAAAATATGTCAAAAGTGTAGCGCAACTATGTGGAATGAAGAGCGCAACAACAAAAATTATAAATATAAATATCCAACATTTTCACTATGTTGCCGTAATGGACAGGTTCTACTGGAGAAAGAACCACAGCCTCCTGAACCACTTGCTTCTTTACTATATGGTGGTGAGAAATCAAAACATTTCAAACAAAATATCAGAGTATACAATTGCATGTTTGCGTTCACTTCTACAGGTGGCAAGGTTGATAATAATATCAATAGAGCCAGGGGTCCTTATTGTTTCAAGATAAGAGGTCAGAATTATCACATGGTTGGAAGTTTGGTACCTGTTGATGGAAGTACGCCTAAATTTTGTCAGCTTTATATTTATGATACGGAGAATGAAGTTGAGAATAGAATTAACGCGCTTGGAGGAGATACTGACAGTGTTGATCCTGATATTGTAGAAGCACTTCTTTCTATGCTTGATCAAAATAATAAGTTGGTTCAGCATTTCCGTATGGCTCGAGATAGATTTGAGAATAACGATCTTGATGACTTTAAGTTGGTGCTTATTTCATCCAGTTCGGCGACTGGTAGGCCAAATCCCATTGGTCCATCTAACGAAGTTGCTGCTTTCATTGTTTCTGATGATTCAGATACTGGTGGTACGAGAGACACTGTTGTCAGAACTAAGCAAAATGGGTTGAAAAGAATATATGAAACAGATCCATTGTTCATGCAATTTCAGTATCCTTTGTTGTTTCCACATGGAAAGAAAGGTTTTCACTTACACATCCCATTGCAGAACAATAAATCTCCGGTACCTGAAAAAACAAATGATGATGACCAGGATCCTGAATCTAAAACAAGGGAAACAGTATCTCTCAAAGAGTATTATTGCTACAAAGTTATGATACGTACATCTGAGGGTATTTTAAGCTTAAATCTTAATCACTTTTTTCCATTTTTTTACCATTATATGTTTCTTAATGTCGAACATCTCAAATTTGGATAGGTCTAACTCTACATCTTGCTGGCCGTTTGTGGCAACAATATATTGTTGATGCCTTTACTGCTATTGAACAATATCGTTTGGATTGGGTATCCACGCATCAGAATACAATTCGAGCTGATTTATATCATTCTGTACGTGATGCTCTACGTAAGGGCGACCATGATCCGAACTATGTAGGTAAAGCTGTAATACTTCCTGCTTCATTTACTGGATCTGCTCGATATATGTCTCAATACTTTAAGGACTCATTGGCCATATGTCGTGCAATTGGTCATCCTTCGTTATTTCTCACAATGACATGCAATACAAAATGGCCTGAGATACATAAAATGCTTGAGATTTTGCCAAATGTGGATGTTGCTGATGCGCCCGACATAGTTGCAAGAGTTTTCAAGTTGAAGGTGGACCAGTTAATTGAGTTGATAAAGAAAAAAAACTATTTCGGGAGATGCATCGGAGGTATTATTAATCTAATTTTATTTAGTTTAAAATATTATTATATCACAACATATTGCTAATTTATATATAATTTTATTAATACAACAGTTATGCATGTAATTGAGTTCCAAAAACGAGGACTTCCCCATGTACACATGTTGATATGGTTACATCCAGATGATAGGCCAAACAACATTGAAAAGATTGATCAATTGGTATCTGCCGAAATACCTGATAAAGTTTCTGATCCAATAGGATATAATGCTGTAATGAATTATATGATACACGGTCCCTGTGGTATTGACTGCTCTTACTCTCCCTGCATGGTTAATGGGAAATGTATTCGTCATTTTCCAAAACGGTAAACATTTATAGTTGATATATAGTCCTTATATATCAAATATAATGGAAATACTTGCATGGTCGAATTTTATTGTTAATTTTGTCTTTTTTCAATGCAGATATAATGGAAATACTTTCATTGATGATAGTGGTTTTCCTGTATATAGGAGGCGTAAAACTTGCAGATTTGTCACGAAAAAAGGTATAAATCTTGATAATCAATTTGTGGTACCGTATAACAGAGATTTGTTGGTTCGCTTTTAGTGCCATATAAATTTAGAGATTTGTAACAGTTCAAGATCATTGAAATACCTTTTTAAGTATTGTCTAAAAGGACATGACACTGCCACAATGATGATCAAGAAGAAAAAAGGTGCTTCAACCTCAACCTCAAACGATAAGCAGAACAAGAGCAAAAGTTTGGATGAAGTTCAAAATTACCTAGATGGCCGATATGTATGTGCTTCTGAAGCATCATGGAGAATATTTGGTTTTGATATTCACAATCGTTGGCCAAGTGTGGATCGTTTACCTGTTCATTTGCCTGGTGCCAAATATATCAATTTTAATAATTCTTCCGATTTGAAAAAGGTATGCGACAGAGCTAAAAATAAAACTTCAAAACTCGAAGGTTGGTTCATAGCTAACAGGGATATTGCATGTGCTCGCAATTATACATATGCTGAATTCCCAAGCCATTTCACTTGGTTGCCCAAAGAATCTAGGTGGAAGATACGTCAAAGAGGTGATGTAGTTGGAAGGTTGGCCGAGGTGCACGCAACCAGTGGCGATACACTATACCTTCGGATGCTTTTATTACGAATCCGAGGTGCGACCTCTTTTTCCGATCTCCGTACCGTAGATGGTGTTGTTCATCCTACAAATAAGGAGGCATGCGATGCTCTTGGTCTGTTAAATAATGATCACCAATGGCATGAAGCATTGGTTGAGAATTCACATTCTGGTATGCCTTCTCAACTTCGTGCATTATTTGTCAACATTTTGGTTTATTGTTCAGTATCAGATCCATATTCTCTATGGGATGCACATTGGCAAATATTATCAGATGACATTTTATACATTCGACGTAAACTGTCTGAGAATTCTAAACTTGATTTGTCCGAGTATGATATTAAAAATTTCGCACTTGCAGGTATTTAACATTCCATTAAAGTGTTTGTTTTTCTGAGTATAATGCTTTAATATATTATATTGAGTATTGCAGTTTATCAAGTCATAATTTTTTCTTTTAATTTTCAGAGATTGAAAAGCTGTTTAATGATATTGGCAAGAGCCTAAGAGATTTTCCAATGATTCCATTTCCTGATGAGAATTTCTTCGGTAGTGCTTTAAATCGGCTTATTCTAGAAGAAACAGGTTATGATAAAAAAGAGATGAGACTTTTGCACGAAAGAAATCATGGGAGACTTAATGCTGAACAGAGAGAAGTATATGATGCTGTTATTTCTAATATCGCTAATGGTGAAGGAGGCATGTTTTTTGTTTACGGTAGTGGTGGATGTGGTAAAACCTTTTTATGGCAAACACTATGTTGCCGTTTACGATCTGAAGGAAAGATTGTACTTCCAGTAGCGAGTTCAGGAATTGCTGCTACATTGCTTCCAGGTGGTAGGACAGCTCATTCGAGATTTCATATTCCTCTTAATCTTGATCAATATTCTACGTGTGGAATAAAGCATGGTACCGATATAGCTGAATTGTTGCAACAGTCAAGTTTAATAATTTGGGACGAGGCACCTATGCAACATCGTCATGGTTTTGAATCTGTCGATCGTACATTACGTGACATAATGTCTGCCATTGATCCAGCAAGGAAATATAAACCATTTGGTGGAATCACAATTGTTTTTGGTGGTGATTTCCGTCAGATATTACCAGTTCTAACAAAGGGGACTAGAGCTGATATAGTGCGTGCTTCGTTGAACAGATCTAAATTGTGGAACCATTGTAAGGTTTTCCTACTCCGTCAGAATATGAGATTACACTCAGGCAACTCGGAAGCTCAAAACAAAATTATAGCTGAATTCAGTCAATGGCAACTCAAAATTGGTGATGGCAAGATTGATTCTATTAATCCTCCAGATGTTATTGGTTATCCTGAATTTGTTGTTCCTCCTCAATATGTTGTTACCAGTGAAAAAGATCCTATAAAGACTCTCATTGATATCATCTATCCAGATTTCTTAAAGAACATGCATTGTCCTAACTACTTGAGATCAAGAGCAATTTTGACTCCAACTAATGTCGTGGTCGATGATATTAATTCTCAAATTCTTGACAAGATTCCAGGAAGGATGCATACTTACCTCAGCCAGGATTCCATAGATGATAATGGTGGAGAGGATAATGAATTTGATTCATCTTTCCCAGTTGAATATTTGAATTCTATTAATATGCCATGTCTTCCTAAGCATGAGTTGAAAGTCAAAATTGGTGTTGTGGTAATGTTAATGAGGAATTTGAACCAGATAATGGGTTTGTGCAATGGCACCAGGATGATAGTCATTGGATGTCGAAAAAATAGTATAGAGTGCCAGATTCTATGTGGTGCTCACGTTGGTTCTAAACATCTAATTCCTAGGATTGATATGATTCCAACTGACACAAAGTGGCCTTTTGACTTTAAGAGGACTCAATTTCCAATCCAGTTATGTTTTGCGATGACTGTCAACAAGAGTCAAGGACAGTCTCTTGATACTGTTGGATTATATCTTCCGAGATCCGTTTTCAGCCATGGTCAGCTTTACGTTGCCATTTCACGTGTAACTTCTCCAGGAGGACTCCATATATTAATTGTAGATGATACCGGTTCCACCACAAACATTACATCTAATGTAGTTTTTGAGGAGGTTTTCTACAACCTTCCAAGCTTGGATGAAGATTTGTAGTAATTTTCTTTATAATGTGTTTATCACAATTTATACAAACTTCCAAGTTGAGATGAAGATGTAATGTAAATAATTTCAGTATTTACATACAGTGTAATGTTAATTTCATAATGATAAATAAGAAAACTTTATATATCTGTTCCTTTTAAGATTGTATGAAAAATTTAGCATTTCACTTGGTTCGCCAAAGAATGTAGGTGGAAGATATGTCAAATAGTTGATGTAGTTGGAAGGTTGGCCGATGTGAACGCAACCAGTGGCTATACACTGAACTCAGGTGCGACCTCATTTTCCGATCTCCGTACCTTCCAACTAACCAATTAAAAAGTTTATATAAATTCACCGTACATCATAAAATTTTACAAAATCAAATTTTAAGAACAAAATGTTACAAAGCATAAAAATTAAAAATAATCAGTGACAAGCCATAATAATTTTATCAGTGATAGAGCATAATAATTTATATTTGGCAATGCTGTAATACAACTAATTACCAGAATATTCTATATAATCAATCATTAGATATCCCATTATCATTCTTTGTGTGAAATCCTAACAAATTATAAGATAATTGCAATCTTGAGTATGTTAATAACGATAATGTTAACGTAAATCATGTTTTATTCTTATGCTAATCTAAACTTATCAACATGTATATGTAGATTACATGTTTCACAGTCTGTCCTTTAGAAATTTTTTACCAGTCTTTATACACCTAAGGTACTTATATACAACGTTTTTATTCATCTATATCATCTTATTTAGATTTTGCTTACAATCAATTTATAACGTGTAGACATGGAAGAAAACCTGGCATTACTGAATAACTCCAGAACAGATTGGATTATCCGTGTACGGATCACTCGCATGTGGCCTTCTTTTGGAAACAATCAACATTTTTTAGGTTTTAATCTCATATTGCTCGACGCCGAGGTAATGTAATAAATAGTATTTCGATCCACCACTTCTTTTTTTGATTTTTAGTGTTTCTGTACTGAATCTTTGTTATATGTTAATTTTTACAGAACTATCATGTACTTGCTTTCATGTATCCAGTTGTTTGGAATGCAATTGGTAATACTATTTTGGAAGGAAATTCTTATGAGATTGAAAACTTGATAGTGAGGGAACCATTAGGACGCATGAGGCCTGTATCTTCTGACAAGGTTATTGTTTTCACAACATTCACCAGGATACTAATTTTACCCATACCTGTTGCCACTATTCCGAGACATAAATTTGAATTTCAACCATTTTCTGAAGTTCATGAAATTGCAGCATGTTTTTCACATTCTTTACCTCCTTTGTACGCTATAGGTATTGTTTTTTTTTGTTTTGTTTTTTTTCATTTTTATCATGTTTGATTTATATATTTCATCATAAATCTAATTCGAATTGTGATATCAAATTAGACATTGTTGGAGTTGTTCAGAATATTGAACCAGTTAAAGAGGTTCAAACCCCTTGGGAAGTCAAAACTTTTATGCTCTTTGAGTTATATGATGGAAGGTAATGAATTTTGTGTAGCAATGTGAGTTATGACTAATGAGCCATGTCTAATATCGGGACTTCATATATGTTGATTATAGCAATGTTATCAATTTAGTAGCTTGGAATGAGCATACGGAGGCTTTTGCTTCAATACTTGAAGGGAACTTTGACAATCTTCCTATTGTGGTTATAACGTCTGTGAGGCCACGTATATTTCATGGTAATATTTTTTGCAGCACAAATATTTAAAAATTAATTTATTGATTAATATATTCATGTACTATGATACCCAAAATTTTATTTTGTGATTATGCAGATTCCCTTCAAGTAAGTACTTCAAATTCATCCAAGGTTTACATCAATATTGATTATGAAGATGTTCGAGTGATGAGGCAACGGTATACTATCCAACATACATATCAACATATTTCACAAGTTACATATTTTTAAATACACAAATTTTTTTTTATTAATTTTTTTTTTCATTTTTTGGTTTTATATACAGGTTACTTGATCAAGCATATGTGCCTAATATATTTGCTCCATGATGAAGGCCTTTTTTTCTCAAGTCATAACCAAAAGTGATGATTTCCAAACATGTTTTCCTTTAAAATAAAAAGCATTTGATCCTTTAATCAGTAATTTGGATTGTCATTTGCATAGTTGGTATCTCTTATTTTGCACATTTAAGTTGTATTCGGTTTATGAAACTTATATTTGACATTATTGTTTCCATACTCGGTTTTTAGTTTAATATTTTAACATTATCTTTATATAATGTTTTAATGGTTATTTGTTTTTTCCTTGGTTGTTACTTAAATAATTCATGTTAATTATAATAAAAAAAATGGTTATAAAACATGAACCAAATAGATTAATGTATCAAAGGGATTCAAATTAACAGTAGTATTCTAGAGTTGTCGTAAATTACCAATGCTCCACCATTCGATTACACAATTCAAAAACTAAGAAACTTCCAAACATAATGTATTTAGGATTAAGATGAATTTTAATGTAAATCTATTTGGAAAATAGCACCATTTTCCTCTTCTTCAACCATAATGAATGTCAAAGATTGATCATATATCAGTTCATTGTCTTTTGCAAACTTATTCCATCTTGCAGATATTCTTGGCAATCCATTTGAAAGTACTAATTTGACTTGCCATTCTCCATTTTCTTATCTTAGCGTAATATGTTCATTTTCCATCCATTGATGGCCATTAGGAGTGATACTATTAGGTATGTACTGAAAGGAGAAGAGTAGTAAATGATTAGTTATTAAAACCATATATCATACTCTCACTATTCGAGTATCTTCTTTAAAACAGTTTTCCATTTGGCAGAGCACAAAAAACAGCAAATGGAATATCAAGATCAAAACGTTTGCTTAATGATTCTGGTATATCCTGAATAAACAGAAGTTTCGAACTTTATAATTTGCCATAGTTATAATTTTTGCTACTAACATAGGAATTGATTAAACAAAAAGATATTCATCATGCATTTTTTTATTATATAACATAGGAATAAATTATAATTATATATTTTATGTGGTCTTAACATTTTTTTATTTATTGTAACTATGTAGATTATATGATTTTATTCTCACCAAAATTAAGTTAAAAAACTTATACATTTGTAGGATCTTAAATCTAAGATATAATTTTTATATAATTAATAATCCTTTTTTAGATGTTTTTTAATAAATTAAAGTGATATAACAATAATTTTATATAATTATTTTTGTAGAATAGTTTTGGAGAAACAGCTTTAAGATACACATTTATACTGTACACAAGTTAAAAATAAATTGTATGGCATATCAACAAATTTAAAATAATGTAATAATTTTTGTTTAAAATAATTTTATAAAAAAAAATTGTATGGCATATCAACAAATTAAAAATAATGTAATTATTTTTAAAATAATATAATAATTAATTTTTAAAATAATGTAATAATTTTATAAAATAAATTTAAAATAATGTAATAAATTGTATGGCATATCAACAAATTTAAAATAATGTAATAATTTTTGTTTCTAAAAAGTGTATAATGAGATCACATGTAGTTTTTTTTAATCATTATAGTTTTAAAATGATATTCGTTTTTTATACATATTTTAATCTTTAAGATCTTCCTTTATACCATTTTCACACTCCAAATCTTTGATATGATTTGTGTTGATAATATCTTAGATCTTTCTAAAATCTAAAAGGAGATAACATGTTTTTTCTTTCTATTGTTTTTAAGTACTGTCTGAAAGGACATGACACTTCCACTATACGTCATTTTATACATACATATGTTTAATGTTTAAAGATTTAATAAAGTTAGAAGTCGAACAGTTTATCTATCTATGCATGCGAACTGTTGAGTGGAAGGAAGTATCTCATTAACTACACCTTTTCCCATTCTCCAAAGAACTTAATCATATTCATTTCTCAAAGTCTTTGTCTTAGAATAATCACATTTCCTCTTCTTGCATTCTAACCTTTAACATACCAAAGTCCTGAAACATTTTACTTTCAAAAACATGGATCGTAATAATTTGCAAAATGTACGACGTGATGTTATTAGCCAAATATTCAACTTCATTATACTTGAAGAGCAGAACTTCCAAGCTTTTTCCTTCATGTTCATAGCGTGGGTTTTAGGTCAATCCAGACAGATTATTAAGGATGTTTTGGAGAGGCTAAACTGGGATGCTCTGTACCAGTTTTACAATGAGCCTTCTGAAGTTGTACGTGATAAATTTTATGGTTTCATACAATATGCTGTTCGGAATGATGTCGAGCAAGCAAAGTTTTTTAACTCAAGTCGGAATCTTCTGCTCAGACAGGATGTTGATCATCACCTATCTGTTTTGTCTGATTTATCTGGTAACCACTTTCCTTCAAGATTCTCCTATTTATTTTTTAAAGCAATATATAGGACGTTTGAAAGGAATCAAACAGCTGAGGAGATGTCTGTCTTGCTTAACACTACTTATCTGAAGAATAGTATAATCGAACAGATTAATTTTCTTTGTGATATGTATTTTGGCATGTCTGAATTGGATAACCTTTTGCCTGTTTATAAATTTTGCCCAAATGCAAGGAATCTTGATCCTATATATCAGATTGAGGGTATTCCTTTGGGGGATGAGTTATGGTTTTCTCTCTGTCCTACAACAGTTGAAGATAACTACGTTGATGATTCTCATCCATGGGGCAAGAGTATCACTATGAAGCACATGTGGGATACGAATTGTGTTCATTGCAAGCTGCAGATCATCCTGTTTAAAGTACTTTTATGTTCTGTTCAACCTTAAGTAGTTTAGTTTTTTAAAACCTTATATTATTGGACTAATGTTTGAATGTGTATTACAACTTTGTTTTTTGAATTTTAGACCAAGTTATTGCTTTCCTGAATCTTATTACTGTAAGTTGATGTTTCTGTTGTATTCTCCCTTTCTATATATGTTTAGATTTACTACTATATGTGAAGTCATGTTGGTTGGTAATATCAACATTGAGTTATAAAGCCCAGATTAAGAACAAGAAGTTTAAAGTCAAGTAGTTAGTTGTATTGAGTTAGAACTTCGCATACACTTCATTTCCCAAGTAAAATCATGCAGATTGAAATTAATCAGATGTACATAGATGTTGCTATACATCTATCAAATGTAAGTAGGTTATCAGATGTTATCGATTGAAGCATTGTTCGTTTAAACATGTGTATACAGAGCTGCCTGTATTAGTTTTAAGTTCATAGTTATGCAGTAATATAAACACATATTGTAATCAACTAAGAATCATATTAAAGGTTTCAATATATGATTTAATCTTATCTTTCATGTTTAGACCCTTAAAATAATGTTTTTAGGAACTATAAATTTTTATACCAATATGTACACATTTCCATGTGATGGACATATATACTTAGGTATGCGTAAATTGAAAGTTTAAAGTGGGATAAGCATATTTCATGATTAGATTTTACTCTTACAAGCAACATATATAATTATTATATGTTTCGGTTATTGTGCTATTAAGAAGCTTAACCCACCTTTTAGTATTGCATGCATTGGGTTTGTGTATTTGTAGTTATGTCATTTACTATAGTTGTTCCCATACTTTCTAACTTCATCAAGTAGGCATTAGTCCATTTTTCAATTTATATCTCCCTTATGATTCATAAAGAACTGTGAACAACTATCTTGACATAATGTTGGACATAAATGAACTAACGTAAATGAACTAATTTAATCAACGATCACAATAATCCAAACATGAATGATATGGTACTTAATTCCCTTAGAGACATATTCCTAACTTAAATCAACTGAGATAAAACATCATACTATGAAGATAGAAATCTATTATTTCTAACATACTATATACTACGTATAAAATCTACAAGCTTTGCACTCAATTCTGTTTTGAGTTCCTCAATTTCACCAGCCTTGCCTATCCATCCATTAATCATTTGTAGCCATTCTCCTTCAAATTTCTTAAAACCTGTCAGCATTTCTTCCAGCAACACTTTAATCTGTTTCACATGGCCATCCAGAGAAGTTTTAGTATCCTCTACAAATCTATATTCTCTTCCTGCATAAGCACTCTGACTCTGAACATTCCTTTGAGATGATTCTCCAACTGTTCCACCATTGTTTCCGTCTAAGACTTCAGAAAGTTTACTAGAAGAAAGAACAGAGTTCAATTGTATAAAATACAAGAATAAACATTACTAATAAACATATGCTTATGAGTTAATTGTTGTTTTCTAAGACAAAAAAATGTACCTGTACTTTTCCTCTATGCCTAGAGTTCGAGCAAATAATTCGTTCTGCCTGTCTGCCATGCTCTTGAAGAACAGTCCAAAATCTTCATTTGCTATACGAATATCTTCATTTAAGTCTGCTGAAGTAATATTGATGTTGTTTAAGTCATTCACCACCAAATGCTTCATGTCTGAGTACCTTTTCCTTTTTGCAGATCTTGAACTCATTGTTTAAAATATGCAGTGTTTCAAATGTTTGTTTTATGAAATGATATGTTTGTGACTGTCTTACTAACGTATTTATACTAAGTTTGAATAAATGCAGTTACATAACACTAAAACAAAAACAATAAAAATGAAAGATCATGTCCAACATGTTTTGATTAGTTGCGAGTGCATAAAACTACCAAGTCACGTCCTTAGAAACTGCATTGTGTGTTGATAACTTTTAAACTGCATGTTAGTTACACTTCTATATTTGTTATATATAGATTTTTTTTTGAATATACAAATGTTTAGATTTGGAATTATTATTAATTTCACATTTTATGAAATTATTTGGAAATTTTATGATTTATTCAAATGATTATTTTAATAATGTTGTATTTATATCCAACATGCCATTTAGTTGAATGATTTGTGTACTACATAAATTAATTGTTCTTTTTGAATAAGAATATTTAAATATTTAAGTACATTTTTTAAGTTTCAAGAAAATGGTTTATAGGAAAAAAAACATGATTTCGTTTAAATTTATTGTTTTTTGAAAGTTTATGCTTGGATTTTTTAAATTAAAGTATTATAATTAATTGAAGAAATTTTGAATATACGATTAATCTTTGCAAGGAAAAAATTATATTTGAATATTCAAGATTTTTTTAAAATATTTTAAATAATAATCCATCTGTCGGCGGTTTATGAAATTATTTGGAAATTTTATGATTTATTCAAATGATTATTTTAATAATGTTGTATTTATATCCAACATGCCATTTAGTTGAATGATTTGTGTACTACATAAATTAATTGTTCTTTTTGAATAAGAATCTTTAAATATTTAAGTACATTTTTTAAGTTTCAAGAAAATGGTTTATAGGAAAAAAAACATGATTTCGTTTAAATTTATTGTTTTTTGAAAGTTTATGCTTGGATTATTTAAATTAAAGTATTATAATTAATTGAAGAAATTTTGAATATACGATTAAGTTTTGCAAGGAAAAAATTATATTTGAATATTAAAGATTTTTTTAAAATATTTTAAATAATAATCCATCTGTCGGCGGTTTATGAAATTATTTGGAAATTTTATGATTTATTCAAATGATTATTTTAATAATGTTGTATTTATATCCAACATGCCATTTAGTTGAATGATTTGTGTACTACATAAATTAATTGTTCTTTTTGAATAAGAATATTTAAATATTTAAGTACATTTTTTAAGTTTCAAGAAAGTGGTTTATAGGAAAAAAAACATGATTTCGTTTAAATTTATTGTTTTTTTAAAGTTTATGCTTGGATTTTTTAAATTAAAGTATTATAATTAATTGAAGAAATTTTGAATATACGATTAAGCTTTGCAAGGAAAAAATTATTTTTGGATATTAAAGATTTTTTTAAAATATTTTAAATAATAATCCATCTGTCGGCGGTTTATGAAATTATTTGGAAATTTTATGATTTATTCAAATGATTATTTTAATAATGTTGTATTTATATCCAACATGCCATTTAGTTGAATGCTTTGTGTACTACATAAAATAATTTTTTTTTGAATAAGAATATTTAAATATTTAAGTACATTTTTTAAGTTTCAAGAAAATGGTTTATAGGAAAAAAAACATGATTTCGTTTAAATTTATTGTTTTTTGAAAGTTTATGCTTGGATTTTTTAAATTAAAGTATTATAATTAATTGAAGAAATTTTGAATATACGATTAAGCTTTGCAAGGAAAAAATTATATTTGAATATTAAATATTTTTTTAAAATATTTTAAATAATAATCCATTTGTCGACGTTGTATGTTCATCCATCCGCTTTGTATGTTTATCCTTTTATGATTTTCCCCGGTTTTAAAGTGTAAATATGATTTTTTTTAAATGGTAAGTATTTTTTAATGTGATGAAGATATTTCAAATATATGATTAACATGTGTAAGAAAGGCAATGTTTAACAATTTGTACTAGAAATATGACAACGTATAACATATTAACTGGCATTGAGCATATCATTTAATCCAATAACAAATTTTTAGACAGAGATAAGGTAGTTTGTTATGAAATTTATTCTATAGTTATCAGATCAAACAAAATACGGTGTTATCAAAATCAAATCAATAAGTTTGTTAGAATTGATATTTCATAATTTATGAGTGCTTTATATACAGGCATTTAGAACGGGTAATATCAAGCTTCCACATCCCTGATTTTCATTTCTCTACTCCTAACCCTCATTATTGTAATACTCTTAATACATATTTCTTTATAGTTTTCATGTTGTTTGTTGTATATGAGTTTCCTTTACATATTTATTGTTTTTTCAGCGTCTTAATCAATGGCTCAGCTTGCGTTTGATCGTCTTCACAATCTTGAAAAATCAAGGATGGACTGGAAAATTAAGGTTAGGGTAACCAGGATGTGGCCAACTGTTACACCAGATACCGGAATAACCAAAGGTCATAACCTTATACTGCTTGATGATGATGTAAGTATTAAACTTTAAACATCTTAATTTAGTTTGCACAATTTTGTTTCCACACGTTCTTATCATATTAGCCTGAAATTATTATGTTTTATATATTTTTTTGTGTAGAATACACATATGCATGCTTTTTCTTATGCGGATACATGGAATGCTATTGGCACAAATGTTGTTGAGGGTGGTGTTTATGTCATCCAAGATTTTGCAGTTAAGGATACTGCTGGTAACCTCAAACCTGTGTCAACAAGAAATACCATAAGGTTCAGTAATGGGACTACATTTGAGCCTTCGTCTGATAATTCAATGATACCCCTACACAAGTTTGAATTTATAGACCTTGGTGGACTTTATAATATTGCAAGTCTCTATGAGCCCAATGAGAATCCCGAATTTGCAACAGGTTATCAGACGTTTGTTTCATAAATCTAGAGTACCCAAATACACAGTCATTTAACATGTTTAATATTATTCTATAGATGTCATTGGAGTTGTTGAAGACTATGAAAAGCTTAGGAGGATTAACACTAGGTTTGGAGATAGAGACATTGTTCGGTTTAAACTATGCGACGGAAGGTATGAACTTTTTAAATGCCATATTTATGCAGACTTATATATTTCAGGATATAAATTTATCATATTTCACATGTGGAACTTTATGTTTGATTGTAGTGTTCGTCACAGAGTTGCTATATGGGGAGAATTAGCTAAGTCTGTGAATAATGACTACCATCCTGCGCTGGAGAAACCTGTAATCGCAATACTCACCAGTACCAAGCTTACCACATACAAGAGTAAGGATTTTCTATATTTTGGTGATAATTGCACAAATTGTATCATAAACTATTTTTTTGTTTGAGGTTTCACATTACTACTCAATGTTTTTATGTCTTTAGATACCGTGCAAATTAGTACCTTGCCATCATCCAAGGTTTACTTTAATCTAGAGAATGATTATGTTCTGGACATGAGGCAGAGGTATTATACTAAATTCTGTCTTATTATTGGATTATGATGGTGTTATGTAGAGTGATTGTTATACATTTATATTGTTGTATTTATTCAACATTTATTATATTTTTCAAGGCTTGAGGAGGAAGGATATAAGTCATCTCATAATGAGGATGACTTAACTAATGATATGAGGATTGTTAACACTTTTGAGGAAGTTACTATTAAAGAGTTAGTTGACAATCCAAAAGAAATAGTCAAGGTATTTAAATTTAAACTTAATTTTATTCCTTTAGTTTTAGTTCAGTTAGCATATTTTATGAATATGAATTTTTTGGCAGAAGAATATTTTCTGCACTTTTGTCATTGCCAAAGTTGAAGAATACTGTTTCTGGTGGTATAATTCATGTAATTCATGCCAATCACAAGTGTCAAAAATTGAAAGGATATTCCAATGTCTTGAATGTGATAGGAGCATCCCAGTGGCGGATAAGAGGTAATCTACCTTTTTTAAAACCAAATTTTCATTTTTGGCCCGTCGTATTAAATAGTGATACTAATATGACCATATATATTTCTGGCTTGGTAGGTATCGTGTTTTGGTAATTGGTCAGGATCAGACGCTTTCAACCAAACTTTTTCTGATGGATCGTGTTGTTAAGGCAATGATTGGAATCAGTGCTTCCAATCTGAAAAAATCAACGGACAATGTAAGCAGATTTATATTTTCAACTATCAAAATTACTCATGTTTGCACAACAGTAGTACATGTATAGTTGTTGTTATTGTTCTCTTTTACTTGCATACGATTTTGTAATGTTTTACACATTGGTTTTTTAATATTTTAAAGGATCCGAAGATGGTTCCTGATGTTATTACGCAACTTGCTGGCAATGAAATTACTGTCATTATTGACGTTATTGAAGACAGTAATGATGAAAGTGGTTTTGTTTTTCATGCAACTGATCTGTATGAGAAAACCAAGATAAGCACATCCATTACTATTGGTTCACCTCCTCCAGAAATCCCAATGATTACATTGACTGATGTTAGTAATTGCCACTCAAATTATACATTTTAATAGTTACAATATTCAGTTTTTGCATTTCTGATATTGGAATTGTTCTTATTGTAGTCATTGGATCGAAATGTTACAGCCAGGACTCCTGAATCTGCTATGTCAGTGAATAAGAAGATAAAGATGGTGAACTTGATACTGCCCATTACATTCTTATTTTAGTTTACAAACATTGAGCAACAAAATTTCTATTTTTCTAATTCTGAGTTGCTTTATGTTTTGATCAATTTGCAGGAGAAGTAACTACTACTCATTGGACAACTGAACTTATTCTCTCAGATCTCTGAATATGCCTTGCTTCCCCAGTTTCTCCTTTCAATAAAATGTTTGGAAATTATGATCTTAATGGTTATGATTCTTAGTTTTATCAATTTTGGATTTGTTTGGATTGTTTTGGTTATTGATTTTTGTCCACCATTTTACAAATGGATTGAATAAAAGTTTATTCATTTTGTTTCCTCTTGGTATTGATTGTTAATCATTGCGTATTTAATTAATCCTTATATCAAAATGAAGTTGAGTATTCGTTTACGAATAAAATATATTATTTTATAATCAAAACCAATGTTCTTCCAATTCGATTGGAAATACTCCTAATCAATCATGTTAACTCTATGAACTCATATTCCTTCACATTCTTAGAATTTCTGTAGCGTCTATCCAATACCTATGTTTAAACCTTAACTGCCAATAAGAAAGTTTTGGTATCCACTACTATAAAAGTCAAAACTTTTTTAACATGTTTTAATTATTTAATACTTTTTTTTACAATCACACTACATTTTTCCCAAATGTTTTAATTCACAATCACACTACATTATTCACACATTATCATATCCTGAACAAATTTCAATACGTTACGAACAACTTTAAATTGTCAAAACATCACTACACACTTTTAAAAACTAAAGTACGTCAATTATTACTTGGCACACAATATAACAATAGTTTTTCTTTATTTAATCATAATAAAGGTTGAGTAAAATAAACCAAACAATGTATGAACATTGCCTTAAACATTGTGAGCATGAATACGCCATGATAATACATAGTTATTGTCCAAAACCAAAAGATACAAGCAGAAAGAAGTAAGTTGTTACTGGAAATAAACCAAAAAATGTCTGAACATTGCCTTAAACATTGTGACCATGAATACGCCATGATAATACATAGTTATTCTCCAAAACCAAAAGATACAAGCACAAAGAAGTATGTTGTTACTGAATCTGAACAGTAAATGTCCATATTCCTTGAATATTCCCCAAGAGAGTGAAACGAAGTCTGTTGTTCAATTCGATGTCATTATCTCTAACGAACTTATTCCATCCGGCAGAAATTCTAGATGAATCATTAGACAAGACCAAACCAACTCTCCAACTTCCTCTTCCAGTTTGCAAGATAATTTTATCTCCTTTCATCCAATTACGGTTGGTTGGAGTTATATTTCTTGGAATATACTGTAACAGATTATATAAAATTCTGTTTAGTTAATCTTTACAATGCATTAGAACAAATTTTGAGGAAATTCATAAATGATGATTTTTCAGTCTTACCGCTCCGTGACATTTATTGTCCACATTTGAAGTAGTCATAACAACTTCAAAACCAGCACCATTGACATTAATATTCTGGACCACTTCATCTTCTGCCAGCTCCTCAATTTCTTCATCATTTTCGCTTTCATTTTCTGAATCTGTAGAGTCTATAAAAATTATACAACAACTTGGTTAATGATATTTTTTATCCTAAAGTTTAATATATCAGAATAAGATGGGTTTTTAAGATTACCAGAACTGATTTCAGGCAACTCGAATAATCTTTCCATTTTTGTTTTACCAAACACACTTAGCTCAAAACGACCACTACCACAATATGTGAACATTAATATATCAAACATTTTCACAAATTGTTTCCTATATAAAGGTGCAAGACCATATATTCTTTTGTCCACCAAAGATAATTTTCCAGCCAAGACGTCTCCATTGTTCAGTATAATAGAAACAACTTTTGGAATTTGTCTACAAAACATTTCTTGGAATGTTTCTGGAATGACCTGTTATCATTTGTTAAACATATGATAATAAGCAAATGTTTAGTTGGTTAATGAGTTTATAGGATTGCATTTAGAATTTCTTACAGTTCCACCATGTGTTTGCATGAGACCAATGCTTAATGACAGAAAGTTCCAACCTACTCCTGTTATCCTTTCTGGTGTGAAATGAGAATTTAAAAAGTATCTGTAAGTTGCACCAAATGAAAATTTCTATAACAGATAAAGGTTCATATATAACATACCTTTTAAGTTCACTATATCACGTGGTCTTTGTCTTAAGGAGTTATAGTCGTACTCCGTATAGGATTTATTGAAAACGTTTATTAAGAAATTTCCAGCACCCATATAACATAGTACAATGACCCCTTTTTCCCTTATTTCAAATTCTCTGTAAATCTTCCCAAAGTTTGTAAAACATAGCTCTTTTTTGCTGTACTGCACATGAAATTGTTGTCCATATGGTGTATGTAATTTGACAACTGAATTCAGCTCTTTTCCACATTGATTGTCATAATCCTTTTCGACTCTCTAAAACAGATAAATGTAGTAAGATAACAATGCCAGAAAACTAAAATAGAAGGTTATAGATAGTTAAAAATACAATTTGTTTTCATACCATGATATTGTTTTCGATTTCGTCCAAGTGTACGTATCTCAAGAGTTTAGGAATTCTTCCATCCGTCCTAACCATGCTTCCAGGAATTCTCTTTTGTATGGAAGAAAAAGACATTAGAAACCACAGTTACATTAGAAACCACAGTTCATGAGAAACCACAGTTCCAAATCAAATAGCATTTTTGTAATGTTAGACAGATTACCTAAACTGATATTTTGATATTAGAATAGCATTCAAATAGCATTTTTTTGTAATGTTAGACATTAGAATCCAAGGTTGTTCCAAATCAAATAGCACAAATACATTAGAAACCACAGTTCATGAGAATCTCTTAATTTGATCATAATTGTCTAACATTCAGAAGAGCATTTTTGTATATATGACTTTCAGTCCATAACACATCAGAACACACAAAACTCAGAACCAAATTTGGGATTTTATTGAGCTGAAATATGAATCCCTAACAATACATAAAGCTATGTATACATAATCGGTCAATAGTGATAACTGTTTTAATCAAAATCAAACCATATAATAATCAAACACTTTAGAGCATATTGTTAACTCGAATAACTTGTAGAAGGGGGGGGTTGAATACAAGTTATATAATCCTGTCTGATTTTTGCTTGATTATAAAAACAAGAATAAACGAATGAATCAAACTCTTGTTTGTATTAATAAGATCAAATACAAACTCTACCAAAGGTGTACAATACCTTTAGCAGCTGCTGACAATACAAATATCTCTCTGTTTGTTTCGAACTCTCGAATACAAACCTTATACAGAGCTACGCACACGAACTCACAACTTCGTCTTATGCCTCACACTCTTTACAATGATATTGAGAGAGTATTTATAATGCTACCTATCAACTAATAACAGAAAGATATAATCTATACATGACAATGTTCTGCCTTCTAGTCGATAGTTTCCTTCAATAGAAAACTCTTTCCTTCATAATATCTTCTTGCTTGTTCTTCAAACAACGATCCTGTTTTATAGCACTTGCCAGTTTCTGTAGCATCCATAATGACATCATCAGTAACACGACTGATATCAGGATCTGCACACTGCATCAGTATCTGATCAACCATCAGTATTGGACACGTCATCAGGATTTGCTTGTTCCTGACATGTAGTCTCCGATACACTGTTCATTCCTGATTAAACTATACAGATAACTGTTTTACACATAAAACCTATATACAGTGCTAAATCCTTTATAAGATCAGGATTACAAGAAGTATAATGTGTAAATTCTATTCTTAACATCACAACTTATGAATTATTCCTAACAATCTCCCCCTATTTATGCTTTACAATCTGAAGCATAAATCTAAGTTGTGGATGTCAAAACATATAACAATACAACCAGAATAGAATTTATGAATGTAGAATTATGAAGTTAAGTACCTCCTTCACAGATGTAGACGTTTATCTAGTACTTGTAGACGTTTATCTAGTACTTAGAAGAAAGAATTTTAACTATTAATGCTGCTCTTCCTTTACCACTTCCTAGCTGAGATTCACCACTGTCACTCCTGGTTCTTCTTTTTACTACCATTTGTCTGATCTTTATCTCCCCCAGCTTTAGATTTATCTTTATCTCCTTCAGTCTGGTAGTGTTGTTGTTGTCTTTGAATTGTCTTTATCTCCCCCTTTTTGACATCAGCAACATTAATTCCAAGAGATTCAGAAACAGAACAAATGAGATTCATAAGAACTGCTTGATTTTCCATAATTGTGACTTGGTTATCTTCAAGTGATTGAAGTCTTGTTTGAATAGCAATTTGAGAATTCTGAATATCTTTCAAAATATCAGAATGAACTTCAATGTTGGAAGTGCTTCTAGTATCTTCAGTATCAGAATCAGAAAGAACTTTATCTTCAAGTCTTGTAGAAGAAGTTGCTTGAGTTGTATGATATTCAAGTAATAAAACCTGATTAGAAGTATCAACGTCTTCATCTTTCTGTTCTGGAACTGAAACATGATCATCATCTCCTTCACCAGTATTCTGTGTACTAACATCTTCAAATCCTGACTCCTCCTTAGAGTAATCAGAGACTGTTGATGTCTCAATTCTAGCTGATATTGGAAGTACATACAAAGGAACACTAGGATCATTAGGATCTTCATCTGGTACATATGTATCAAGAGATTGCTTTATCCTGGCACCTCTTCTGTTAATGATTTCTGCAAGCCTCTCCTTTTGCTTCTGAGCTTTAACTTCTGGCTTTGCATTGTGATGTGCTAGGTCATTCTTCTGATACATTTTGATGAATGAATAAGTACCAGCATCCATACCCAAATTTTCAGACCAAGATTCAGGAAAAACCTGATCCCAGAAATCAAATGATGGTTTCCTAATTTTCTCTCCCTCACTATGGAGTTGATCATCCATACCCTCATTCTCACTTTGACTTTCTAAAGTCAACACTCTTTCTACCTCACCTTTTGCCTGGTCAGGAGCCAGCCGCTCAAATTGTGGATCTAAGTCCATCTTTTCAACTGTATCACTCAAATTTAGATAAGTGCTCTCATGACCTACAGAAAAATAGAGTTTAGAAGGAGTTTTTATACCTGAACTCACATGGAGAGAGGGTTCCTCATATGGCATGTGGCTTGAGGTTTTCTCCAAGGAGTGAGCTGCTATAGTCTCTGAACCCATACAATCATCTTCTTTCCTTTCAGAAACTACAGGCTCCAGTATACCACTTTCAGGTTGTTTACTAGACTCTGATGTCTTCAGTAATACTTCATTAGACACCATAGTTAGTATATCACCGTCTTTAAGTGTTGTTTGCTGAGACACACCCTCAAGGTGGATAGACTCTGACTGAACAAAATGTGTTTGATCTTCAGAAAAATCAACCAAAGTCATTCCTCCCATATCATAGGGTATCTCACTTGCATTCTCAGTCATCACAGAAGACCTTTCAACATCAGCTATCACAGCTCCTGAGTCATCCTTCCTCTGACTAGATGGTTCTTGTGTTACAGTGACTGTGATCTGATCTTTCCTACTATTCACCACTGGTGCAATAGTATCTTCTGTTGACTGCTTCCCTCTATCTACTTCCTCCAGTTGTTCACCTTGAGCTGAAGCATCTTCAATAATTACATCCTTGTCAAATAAATATGCATGAAGTGATTGAAGTGCAACATGCTTCGAGAGTCCAAATTTCTTGACTAATTGTCTTCTGACAGATACATAGAAATACATCTTCATTAAGTCAAGTCTTTGATGTAGAAGTCCATATTCATCTGGAAATAAAAGTTTTGGTACTTTTTCAACCAAAAAGTCTAGAACAGGCCTTGACAACTTCACTTTGAGAGAAATTAGTCCCATAGCCAGTCTGTATGATAATGTAGTTTCCCATGAAGAATCAATATCCAGATCTCTCTTGTCAAATACTGACATAGATGTAGCTTGATTTGTAGAAACCTGCATGATATTAGTTGGACTAGACTCTGTGTGTGTAGGTGACAATTGAATCTTTCTCCTTGTTCTCCTGATATAGTGAGCAAAAGATTTATCCTGAGAAGACTCAAGAGGTGTAGACACAGAAGTGATCTTGGGATGAGATCTTTGTTCAATAGACACAGTCTTTTGAGAGACAGTATCCAGTAACTGTTTTCCCTTTTTAAGAACTACAGCCTTTTGAGAGACTGCAGCCTGGCTGTGACTAGGTTTTTCATCTCTTTGTGCTAACAAAGAAAGTTGAATTGCAGCCTTCAATTCTGCTCTCTCTGCAAGAGTTAAATCATCATCATTTTCACTAGAATTACTACTACTACTTGACACAACAAATCTTCTCTTCCTTACAACTGATGTCTTTTGAGAAACACCAGAGGTTGGTTTCTTTGAAACAATAGGCTGTGGATCAAAATTTGGTTCTTGAATTGTTTCAGAGACTATGATGTTTTGGGCTACTTGGGTAGACACAGGTGGGTTCTCCTCCAATTGAGATTCCTGAGCCATTTCACCACAAAAGAAAGAAGAATTGTAGATAGTAGGAAGATGAGTGTTAAGAATTACCTGAAAATGATGTGGATAATGAATTGCAGGTATTTCATCTAGATTCTTTTTATTGTCCTTCTTTGTAATATCAGAGAAAATTCTCTTTTGCTGTTCATAAGAAGAAACACAATGTTCCCTACCAAATCTAGCTTCAACATCAGGAATAAAATGGTTAATAAACAATTGCATAAATCTATTATAATAAACCATTTTCCTGTTTTGATCTCTTGACCCAAGTTTAATACTCATCTGACTTAAGATAATATGACCAATGTTAATTACTCTGTCATAAAGCAAACTATAAGCAATATGTGATGTAACAGAAGTAATTTGTTGAAAAGAACTACATTTGCCAGTAAAACATTTAGCAATTTGATCAAAGTAAAAAGACCATTCCTTTCTAAGAAAAGTTCTATTCAACTGGCTCATGTTATCTAGAGGTCCACTATAACCTAATTCAGACAACATAGTTCTTATATTATCATCAGATGGTACATTCTCATAACTATCAGTAACAGGTAAGCAAAGTACTGAACTAACAACAGATTCAGTAATGTCAAATAAATCTTGTCCTAAATGTAGAACAATCTTACCTGATTGACTCTGAGTAGAATCAATTACCTCAGCATTCTCCCAAGCTTGTGAAACAGCTACTTGATTAATCTGTGGAGATGCTGTCAATGCATAACTTAATGGTCCATACACCAGAAAGTCCATGATTGGATGAAAATCAGATGACACTCCTTCCTTGTTGGTAATAGCTGCAACATGATTGTTTGTCATAAAATCAAAGTCACCAAACTTGAAGGCTACTGATTTAGGTAATCTTCTCTGAGCTGCCATTTTTGATCTGAAAAGAAACTTGAAAAATTCTTGAAATGGATTAGTGATTTTGAAAACTCAAGAGTGATTTTTGCTTTAGAGAATGTAAGATTAGAGAAAGCAATTGCACGATTAGAGTTTTAAAACAAATATATTTCACAAATCTTTCAGACCACTATCCCACGTTGACACGTAGATTGACAGGTGTCAGTCCCTGAAAAATGCGGTTACCCACGATTTTTGGAAAATAAAATCCAAAATTGATTTTCATGAAATAAATCAGGGTATAAGCAATACTGATCAGCTTCCTTTTCCTGATGACCTCTCATCAAAATAATCACAAGCAATGATTTTCACATCCTGATGGTCACATATGAAATCCTGACCAATATAATCAGCGACTTAATATGGAGTTTCCACGTGGCATTTTTCTTTTTATCTGAAAAAGAAAATAAACAATTAATCTGAACAGAAAATCAATTGGTTAGACATTTTCAATATTTCTTGAAACAAGAAATACAGTCTCATGCAATAATTAGCATTTGACTTCATTAAGACTTCCAAGTGACTGCTCAGCTTCTCACGTCTTTCTTTAAAAGAACCAAACGCCTTATGCCATTCTCCATAACCTTTCAATTTCTTTTCTTCTCAACAATGCTTCTCAACCCAAAAATCCCTTCAAACCCATTTTCCAGATTTTTGATCGATGAACATCCTGTTCTTGATCATCTCTTTGAACAAACGACTCTTCTCATCGAACTAATCATGAATGGATTGGTTTTCGATAATATCCAGAGGTTTCTCCTAGAACATCCATCTGTTGGATACAATCTTCCCCTAACCTCCTCAAAACTTGAGGATGAAGAATTTGGCCGAGAGTCTGAGGTTGATCTTGATGAGGATGCTATACATTTAAGTTAGCTGCTCTCATTCAAGTCGCCCAGAGCAAACAAGACTTTCATCCCCTAATGGATTTCTTGAGATGCTCCTTGTCCTGTTCCTCAGAGTTCATATCAAAGACAAGTATAGAATAGAGATTTAGACAAAAAGATGTTGTATTTTATTTCCATGTAATGATTTCTATTAATGAAAATACAATTTCTTGTTATCTGCTTGTCTTTTGATTTCTGAATGATGTACAAATTATCAGTATGCAAATATCAAAACTTGCTAGCATAGACTTAACACATCACAGAATCAGATTACTACACAAAGTAAACGTCAGGATCTGAAACAATTTTCATAATCCTGATACTGACACAATACTGATGACGTCAGCATCCTGATAACAAATCTAATCCTGATGATTATTAACAAGTCTATCATACTGAAATTTATCAAGGCAATGTGTTATAGCTAAAACATTTAACAATCAAATATAGATCCTGACAAGAATATCAAGTCTATAAGCTAAGAACAACATACCTTGCTACTTTTGCAGATGTTAAAGATCTAAAAATTTAATATTCCTAACTCACTTACTAGTCTACTGAATGTAGTCTCATCAAGTGGTTTAGTTAGAATATCTGCAAGCTATTTGTCAGTAGGAACAAAATGAAGTTCCACAGTACCATTCTCAATATGTTCTCTAATAAAATGATACCTGACATCAATGTGCTTAGTCCTTGAATGTTGAACTGGATTTTATGCAATTTTAATAGCACTAGTATTATCACAAAACATAGGAATATTACTAAGTGTCATACCATAATCCATCAACTGATTTCTTATCCAAAGGAGCTGTGCACAACAACTGCCTGCTGCTATGTACTCAGCTTCTGCAGTTGAGGTTGAAACAGATTGTTGCTTCTTGCTTGCCCAAGAAATCAATCTATTTCCCAAGAATTGACATGTACCTGTAGTGCTTTTCCTGTCTATTTTACACCCTGCATAATCAGAGTCTGAATAGCCAATTAGAAAGAAATCAGATTCTCTAGGATACCACAAACCAAGATTTGGAGTTCCTTTGAGATATCTAAAAATTCTCTTCACAGCAATTAAATGAGATTCCTTAGGATCACCTTGGAATCTAGCACATAAACAGGTAGAAAACATTATATCTGGCCTACTTGCAGTTAGATATAACAAAGAGCCTATCATGCCTCTATAACTAGTATTATCCACACTCTTCCCCTTAGGATCAGAGTCTAGTTTAGTGGCTGTTGCCATGGGTGTTTTTGCAACTGCACAGTCTTGAAAGTCAAACCTTCTTAAAAGATCTTTAATATACTTTGACTGATTAATGAAAATACCAGTCTCAGTCTGTTTGACCTGCAAGCCTAAGAAATAATTTAGTTCACCCATCATGCTCATCTGATACTTAGACTGCATAAGCTTGCTAAACTTAGCACATAACTTCTCATTAGTAGAACCAAAAATAATATCATCAACATAAACTTGAACTAAAAGCAATTCACCTTTTATCTTTCTAAAGAATAGAGTTTTGTCAATTGTACCTCTTGTGAAGCCATTTTCAAGAAGAAATTTAGACAAAGTCTCATACCATGCTCTTGGTGCCTGCTTTAGTCCATAGAGTGCCTTGTCAAGTTTGTAGACATGATTTGGAAACTTTGGATCAACAAATCCAGGTGGCTGTTCTACATATACTTCTTCATCAAGTTTGCCATTTAGAAAAGCACTCTTAACATCCATCTTGTATACCTTGAATTTTGAATGAGCTGCAAATGCAAGAAACATTCTGATTGCTTCCAATCTTGCTACAGGTGCAAAGGTCTCATCATAATCAATGCCTTCTTCCTGAGAATATCCCTTGGCCACCAGTCTTGCTTTGTTTCTTACAATCATACCAGATTCATCTAGCTTGTTTCTGAAAACCCATCTTGCACCAACAATAGATCTACCTTTAGGTCTTGGTACCAGTTTCCAAACTTTGTTTCTCTCAAACTCATTTAACTCCTCCTGCATTGCAATTACCCAATCAGGATCCTGTAAGGCTTCTTCAACCTTCTTAGGTTCATTCTTTGAGAGAAAGCAACTATACAAGCATTCATTTTGAATTGATCTTCTAGTTCGAACACCACTATTTGGATCACCAATTATCAAATCTTCAGTATGATCCTTTGTCCATTTTCTAACAGGTGGTAGATTAACTCTGCTAGTCTCTCCCCCTAAGTTAGTGGTATCTTTTGTAGAAGAATTCTCTCTACCTTCAAAAACTCTCCTTTGATCAATAGAATCAGTAGATTCCATATTGCTGCTAGTTACTGATCTTTCCTCAGTAGACTCTGAAAGGTCAGTTCCTGATGGAGTAGACTCTGAAACGTCAATTCCTGATGGAATAGACTCTGAAAGACTAGTCTGCTCCTGATGATCACTATGTTCTCTCTGATTGATTTGCTCCCCCTCAACAGTAGCATTCCTTTGAGAAGCAATAGAAATTCCTTCTGGAGAACCTTCATCATCACTTGAGAGTATCTCAGAAATCTTCAGATTTTCAAATTCCAATTTGTCATGGCTTTCATCAGTTTGCAAAATTCCAAATTTCTTATCATCAAATGCAACATGAATTGATTCCATAACAATGTGAGTTCTGAGATTATAAACTTTGAAGGCCTTAGATGCTGAATATCCTAGAAAAATTGCTTCATCCGATTTGGCTTCAAATTTTCCAAGTTGTTCTGGATGAATTTTTAGGACATAGCATTTACATCCAAAGATGTGAAAATATTTCACACTTGGTTTCTTTCCTTTGATCATCTCATAGGGAGTCTTTCCATGACTATTTACCAAGGTACAGTTCTGAGTGAAACATGCAGTGTTAATAGCTTCTGCCCAAAAGTAGGTTGGAAGTTTTGCATCTGCAAGCATGGTTCTTGCTGCCTCTATGAGAGTCCTGTTCTTTCTTTCCACTACACCATTTTGTTGAGGTGTACCAGGTGCAGAAAACTGTTGAGTAATTCCATTGTCTGCACAAAACCCCTCCATTGTAGAATTCTTGAATTCTGTACCATTGTCACTCCTAAGTACTTTGACTTTGTACTCAGAGTTATTATGAATATTCTTGATGAGTTCAATGATTTGCTGAGGAGCTTCATCCTTCTTGTATAGAAAGAACACCCATGTAAACCTTGTGAAATCATCCACCATAACTAGAGCATATCTTTTCTTGCTGATAGACATAATGTTTACTGGACCAAACAGATCAAGATGTAGCATGTGAAATGGTTCAGTAATTGAATTTTCAGTCTTGCTCTTGAAAGTGGTTCTTCTTTGCTTTCCAAACTGACATGCATCACAAAGTCCATCTTGCACAAAATTCGCCTGAGGTAGGCCTCTCACCAAATTGTATTTAACAAGTTGATTAAGCTTCTTGAAATTAAGATGTGAGAGCTTCTTGTGCCAATTCCAGCTTTCATCATTTGTTGCTTTGCTGTAGAGACATCTAACAATTCCTTTAGATGTATCACTTAAGCTGGCTTCATATATGTTACCATGCCTTTGACCAGTTAGAACAATGTCTCCATTCTGCATATTCAAGACTTTGCATCCTTCTCTGTCAAAGATTGATTTGTAACCTTTATCACCCAGTTGACTTATGCTTAAAAGAGTATGTTTCAAGCCTTCAACCAGTGCTACATTTTCTATGATGACATTCCCCAAAATAATTGAGCCATATCCCAGAGTTTCTCCTTTGTTGCCATCTCCAAAAGATATTACTGGGCCAGCTTTCCTCTCAAACTTTGTAAGCAGGGACTTCTTTCCAGTCATGTGTCCAGAGCATCCACTGTCCAAGATAATTGAATGCTTCTTTCCTGTGCCCTGCAAACAAAAAGTAACTAGTTAGAATTTTTTAGGACCCAACTTTGATTGGATCCTTTCTTACTAGATTTAGAGACAACAGATTTTGAAGATTTTGCCTTTATTTTACTTGTTGCAGAGTCAACTTTAGACTCTGATCTCACAAACTGTTTGTGACTAGGAGTTTCAGATTTCAAAGAATAATAGTCATAATACAGTTCATGATATTCTCTACACATGTAAATGGAATGAAGTAAACTACCACAATGATAACAAGCTTTTTGTGGTTGGTATTGAATTTTCTGAGTCTTGGGAAATCTGGACTCAGTTTTCCAAGAAGGTTTTTGATTGCAGTCTAGGGCCAAATGATTATGATTTCCACACTTATAGCATTTTTTCCTAGGTGCATCAGGTACATTCTTGTAATTATTCTCTTTGTTAATACCTTCTTTTCCATTCCTATTTCTCTTGATCTTGCTAGACTCTGAAAGACCATCTAATCTCTGTTTCAACTGAGACTTAGACAGAAACCCTATGTTTACATTCTTAGGTTTCTCTAACACTTTCTCATCTGAATAACTATTGTTAATTCTCTTGTGTACAACAGGGGTACCTTTTGAATCAACAAATTTAACATGATTAGGTTCAGAAACAATTTTCTTACCTTCAGATTTAGATGTGTTAGCTTCTACCTTACTATCATTATTGACAATAGCTACTTTTTCTTCTTGTCTAGCCTTATCAAAACCTAAACCATTAACCTTACCACGAATTCCACTCTCAAAGATTTCTATTGTCTTCTTACTGGAATTGTTAATGGTCTTAATCACATCTCTCTCTTCTTCTAGTTCTTTTCTGACATAGTCATAAGCCTCAAGAATTACACTATAATCATGCTTAGCTTTATCAGAACTCAACTTGTATTCTTCCATTTGAATTAATTCAGATTCAAGAAAATTATTTCTATCAACTAATTTATCATTCTTAACCTTAAGTTCATCTCTTTCACAAGTAAGAATTCTAAAATTAGTCATAAGATTCTTAAACTCAGCATGGATAGATCTAATTTCATCAAAATTTAAGCTATCAAATGAATCAAGAGAGTGAAGTGATACCTTAACAGAGGATGGAGAAGTTTTCTTTGGAGATCCAGGTTTGTCTGAACTATCGGCCATCAATGCAATGTTTTCATAATCCAATTCATCTTCAGAGTCACTGGAATCAGCCCAATCCTTCTGTGTGACCATAAGTGCATTACCCTTTCCTGAATTCCTAGGCTTCTTACATTCACTAGCAAAGTGTCCAAGCTCGCTGCAGTTAAAGCACTTGATCTTGGCCTTATCAAGCTTGACAATTGTACTTTTGCTCTTGTCACTCTTCTTCTCCTCCTTCTTTTGAAAAGGTCCTTTGCTAAATCTTCTCCTGTTGAATCTGCCTTTCTTGAAGGCTTTAGCAAACATAGCAAAGAGTTCTTGCATCTCAGATTCAGAATCATTGTTGTCAGAGTCCATATCAGTAGTCTCTGACTCAGAACTTTCTTTGCTTTTCTTCTTCCTCGAATTCTTTACAGCAATCTCTTCATGCTGTTCTTCAGGAAGCTTCTTTACTTCAGATTGAGCAGTAAGTGCAATAGTCTTCATCTTTCCTTCACTCCTGCTCTTCTTCTGCTGCTTGTCAAGTTCATAAGCTCTCAATTTTCCATAGACTGCCTCTAATGAAATCTCATCCAGATCATTAGCTTCCTCAATCGCAGATATCTTCTCATTGTAGAAATCAGGCAAAGCTTTCATGAACTTTGTATTCATATCCTCCAAGTCATAATATTTACCATGCATGGCCATCTCATTGATGAGTTTTGTAAACCTATCAAAGGTATCAGTAAGTGACTCACCAGACTTGGATTCAAAGTACTCATACTGTTGTATAAGTAATGTCCTCATATTCTTCCTGACAGGCTTAGTTCCTTCACAGTGAACCTTAAGATTGTCCCATATATCCTTAGCAGTTTTACAAGAGAGAACATAGTTAGTGAGAACAGAATCAAGACTGTTGAATAATATGTTTCTCACTTTAGCATCTTTGAGAACACTCTCCTTGTCCTTATCTGACCATTCAGATTTTGGCTTCTCTGCTGTATGTTCTGGAACAACCTTACCATCAACAGTTGCTTGTCCAACGACCTTTGTTGGAACAAAAGGTCCATCTCTGATTCTGTCAAGATAATCAGGATCTGTTGCTTCCAGATGATGCAACATCTTTACTTCCCATAGAGTATATTCGTTTCTCTTGAGCATAGGAATCTTAGTATTCCCATCCTTGTAACCAGACATGATTGCAGATCTTTATGATTACTCGAAATCAACCTGCTCTGATACCAATTGTTAACTCGAATAACTTGTAGAAGGGGGGGGTTGAATACAAGTTATATAATCCTGTCTGATTTTTGCTTGATTATAAAAACAAGAATAAACGAATGAATCAAACTCTTGTTTGTATTAATAAGATCAAATACAAACTCTACCAAAGGTGTACAATACCTTTAGCAGCTGCTGACAATACAAATATCTCTCTGTTTGTTTCGAACTCTCGAATACAAACCTTATACAGAGCTACGCACACGAACTCACAACTTCGTCTTATGCCTCACACTCTTTACAATGATATTGAGAGAGTATTTATAATGCTACCTATCAACTAATAACAGAAAGATATAATCTATACATGACAATGTTCTGCCTTCTAGTCGATAGTTTCCTTCAATAGAAAACTCTTTCCTTCATAATATCTTCTTGCTTGTTCTTCAAACAACGATCCTGTTTTATAGCACTTGCCAGTTTCTGTAGCATCCATAATGACATCATCAGTAACACGACTGATATCAGGATCTGCACACTGCATCAGTATCTGATCAACCATCAGTATTGGACACGTCATCAGGATTTGCTTGTTCCTGACATGTAGTCTCCGATACACTGTTCATTCCTGATTAAACTATACAGATAACTGTTTTACACATAAAACCTATATACAGTGCTAAATCCTTTATAAGATCAGGATTACAAGAAGTATAATGTGTAAATTCTATTCTTAACATCACAACTTATGAATTATTCCTAACACATATAATCACACTTCCCACCAACAATATAACACATATGAATCAAATTCGTATATAACAGATGTGGATTAAACAGATTAGCAGAAGAACAACTGAATATGAGCAAGATTGCCTTATCAGGAATCAGCGTTTTAGCCATATGGATTCACCACCATAGAGAAGTATATGATGTTGAACAGAGAGAAGTATAATAACACATATGAATCAAATTCGTATATAACAGATGTGGATTAAACAGATTAGCAGAAGAACAACTGAATATGAGCAAGATTTTATACCTCCATTGTTGCTAAGCTTGATCAGATCGAGATTGAATAGACCGTATGAAGTATACCCTCTTTTATTGAAGCACTGTCGAATACCTCTGCATGCAACAGACTAATTTGGGGGTTTTCCGTTTTCAATGTAAAGAGTTTTTTTCCCGTTCCCGTTTATAAGATAATATATAACCTTTGTTAAAGTAAAGAGTATTTTACATTAAATAAATTACTAGGCAAATTCTTAAAATAAAGAGGGTTTTACATTAAATAAATTAAATTGCTGTACCACTTTTGTAATCAAAATCAAAGCATTACATACAGTAAAACCTCTATAAATTAATAGTATAGGGACCAGCAAAATTTTATTAATTTAAAGAGATTATTAATTAATCGAGGTTAAATTTACACTATCTCTATTATGTTGGGACCAAAAAAATATTTTTTAAAATATTAATTTATCATGGATTATTAATTTATCGAGTATTAATTTGTCGAGGTTTTACTGTACATCAGTTTTGTTGTATTAAAGGCATCATATAAATGAATTGATATGATTAAGAAGTATTAATGTTTTTGTTTTATAGCATTGTGAAATATTAATAAATTTCAAGTATTAATTAGGGTTAAACATATTAAGAATAATGTTTTATTTTATAGCATTTTTAATAAAATTATTTTTTTTACGGATCGCGTGCGTAGCGCGGGCAAATTCCCTAGTTATATTATAATTAGTATTAATTAATCAGTTACCTTTTTGAGCCAAAACACGTTACCTTTTCTCTTTTCTCTAACTAAAATCTCTCTTTTTCCAATTGTATCATGGACGATTACCTTTTTCAAACACGTTACCTTTTTTCCTTTCTATTACGAAAATCTCTCTTTTTCCAATTATATCACTGGCTATTCTATTTAAAAAAAATAAAATGATAATATTATAGTACTAATAATTAACGGCACTTTTCAGATTTGAAAGCTGGGTTTTTCACCAAATTAACATCTCAACCCCCTGAAGTAGGGTTAAATTATGTGTACTAGACCTCCGTAGGGGTCATATATGTTTGGTTCCAGTTTTTAGTTTGGCCATAAGAGTTAAGTTTTTATTGATTTCACAGTATTAAAAATTAGACAGGATAATATTTGTTTGGTTTTGATTTTGGTTTGGAATTTAAGAATTAAAGTTTTAATGAATTACCCGATGTTATAATAATATACAGGACACCAGGAAGGTACCTTTAAAATAGTTGCTTGGTCTTTCAATTTTCGATTTTACATGTAACAAAAGGTAGTTGGAAAGATTACTAGTTACATTGACACAGTACAGACCAGGTTATTTGTAAATAATCTTGGGACTCAATTTCATACTTATAGACATTACTTTGTTTTCAAGCAAGTTTATGTTCTTTATGGATTTGTTCAACTTAAGGTTCATGGGATAGACATGCTACGTACCAGAAGGTCTTATGGAATATCATACTTTTTATCGGATGTCTCCGAAGGAGTATGGAATATCATACTTAGAAGTTCAGACCCACGTCACAAGCCTCACCCTCTGGGTCAGGCAATATTGCTCTTATTTATGCTCTAAATATCTTTTTTACTCGCGTTCAATTTCACTTCATATATGATCTCATATTTAGCACTTTCATTTGAGTTCCATATTAAAATATAAAAGCACTAACTTTTCCCCTTTTCAGTTTAGTTGGCTTTTTGAGAAAGAATAGGTAGTGGAAAATGTGATTGTTATAATTTGTAATCATACATTATTTGAAGATAAAAGTGAATAAGTGAGCTTCTTGCGGAGACCTGTGTTTTTGGTAAACAGTATTATCCTTCATTTTTTAATCTTTTTTATTTCTTTACTGCCCTTTTTTGTCATTACACAGCATTTGGAGCGACCCAATTTAGATTGGAACAAAAAATTCTATTATGATATTGTACTTATTTTCAGTAATGTTGTAGTACTACGATTGCACCTCCACCCTTTCTCTTCTCCTCCGGCTCCAGCTACATAATTTTAAATATTGAAAAAAAAATACAATACAAGAAGAAGTTTGCATTTATAAATATAGATTACAAGCAGAGAGATGTTTAGTTACAGATAGACTACATAGCAACAACATAAGTGATAAAAAGAAAGATGTTAGTTACAGATATACTACATAGCAGCAACATAAGTGATAAAAAGAAAGATGGTCCACATGATGATCAAGCTAATGAAGTATTGAAGTAATTAACAAGCCTGAACCACATGAGCAACTTCCATTTTATAGGTATTGTTTATCATAACGTGGGTAATGGGTTTATGTATTCCCATTAATTTTATTTTTGGTCACCCCTCTAAGTTGATCACAAAAAAATTAACAACCCATCAAAATAAGTAGTTTAAAAATATATTCAAATTCAAATTATTATATTCGTTTCAATAAGAACATACTTTTAATATAATAAAGTCAATAAAAAAAAATTCAACAATTTCAGAAAGCGAGAGCCATGGTGAAAGACCTTAATTTGAACATAAACTATAAATTTAGTAGAATATTTATCTGATATTTTGGCTTGCTTATTTAATTGTATAAGCTACTTATTTTTAATAAAAGAATCTATATTAATAATATATATACACTGTATTTTCATACATGAATTTACTAATACAGTTTAATGGTCACGCTCTGGTGAGAATGAGAACAGTGAGAACACACATATTCACTACATTTCAAGCTATTTTAAAGGGCCCGCTAGGGGCATCTTCACAAAAAAAAGTCTTATAATTCTACCATCTATCCATTCATAAAAAAAATTAACAAAAAAATTAAAATGAGAACAGTGAGAACACACGTATTCGCTACATTTCAAGCTATTTTAAAAGGCCCCGCTAGGGGCATGTTCATACAAAAGTCTTATAATTCTACCCCCTATCCATTCATAAAAAAAATTAACAAAAAAAAATAAAACATTGCTTGAAATGTGGTCTCATTGTTCTCCAACATTTACATAGTATTAACTATGAGGTCTCATAGTTAATATAATATGTTCTTGATATTATTTGATATTATATGAGGTTTAATGTTTTGGAACCATTGGGGGTGAAGGGATTATCATTTCCGCATTTGAATAATGAAGACAATTTATTATTATTTTCAATTAGAGAACAAAATTTGTAAAAATATTTATTACTTTTATTGGAGATTTCGATGGATTAAATAAATTTATAACATTGTTAAAATAGAATTGTATGCTACTTTTTTATATAAATTTTAGCATATCATTATTTTATTAAATACTTATATAACTGTATATAATATCTTTCTAAGAATTGATTATTTATATATTTGCATATAATATCTTTTTAAGAAATCAATCAAATTAATTTGTTAAATTTTTGGTATTATCAATTTAAATTAAATAAGATATTTTAAGAAATCAATCAAATTTGTTAAATTTTTTGTATTATCATTTTAAATTAAATAAAATGCGTGTACGAAGTACGGGCAAAATGCTAGTATCTATAAAGATGTTTAAAGTTTAGCAAATTTCAAATACAGTAAGTAGAAGCAAAGATTTGAAGTATTGATCGATGATCACTAACAACTAAAAGAACCCACTACTGTTGACATAAACATGCTATTTGTAAGAAATTTGACAAATAATAAAAGATATACATTCGCTATCATCAAAACTTCAAAATTTACTTCTGCTTTCTCCCTGTATTTGAACTATGAGATGTAAGTGTCTCTACAGATGTATCAAAATCCCCCCATCTTGTACCAAATGGTGTTCTTTGGGGATATGTTACTTGCACAGTTAGATTTCACATCTTTCTCCTCTTCACGGGGCCACCAGAACACCATTTGGGGGCACAAGCCGCAATCAATCATCCTATATCTATGTTGATTCCAATTTATTAGCAACATTAAAAAAAATCTCATGCATGGCATTAAAATGTTTTTTTGTTTGGTATTTTTGCTGTACATTTGTTGCTAAATGAATCTTCATAGTCTTCTGTAGAGCTGTTTTCTGTCATGTGTTGAAAAGTGATTAGTTATCCAGTTGTTTACTTTATGGTTTGACTTGTGCTTCTTTTTCTTAATTTGTTGCCAGGGTGTTAATTTGATTCATTTTTGTTCATCCCCAACTTTTTTTTTTTTTTTTTTTTTTTGGAATGAACGAAATTCATTAAGAACGAGAATCCGACAAAATAGTCTCCACCAAATGCATAGGAGGAGACGTAAAAACAAGATGGCAATTGATTTTCAGAACACCCTCCTCCGGGGCTTTCCATTTATGCTCGTATGCTTGACTCTCCTGTCGTGTAGATTGAACTTTCCCCCTGCTTTCGATCTTGGCAATTCTCCAGTCTGTAACAGTCTTCAAGCTACTGTCCATTGCAATAGCAACAGTACCTTCCTTTCCTTCCCACACCTTCTTGTTCCTCCACAGCCATATACCCCAGAGAACTGTGCATATTTTGAATATCTCATCCTCCCTAGTAGCAGTCAGTTTATTTAATAACCACAAAGACACATTCTCTACAGAACTCATGTCATACGAGAGGCCTACATGGTGCCAACATTGGCTAGCAAAGTGGCAGTCAAAGAAAACATGGAAGAGAGTTTCCACATCTATACCGCACAGAGGGCAAATAGGTGATAAATTCACACCTTTTGACTGCAGTCTTGATCGAACTGGTATTGTTCATGCAGTATTCTTGTTGATTACTTTATGGTTTAATTTGGGCTTCTTTTTTGTTAATAATGCAGTATCCCCAACTTTTTGTTGTTGGCTTCTCTGGACTATTTTCTACAACAGTCATATATTTCCCCATTATATCAAGAACTCAGGTATTTCACTGATGGACAACTAGATGATGTATACTTAAAAAATTAGAAGAACTTTTTAATTTTACAATCAAAAATAAAAAAACTCGAGAACTGGGGAAAAATAAATAAGCGTACGAGAAAATAACTTCTAATTCCCAAGTATGATCGTTTAAATTTAAGGAAATCTAGTAAAAGATAATGTGTAAAAGTGAGAATAACACAACTAGAATGAGGGAAAAAAAATTCTATATAATAAGGTAAGTGATTTGATATTATATAGTTAATCTGCGGTGAATTCTATTAAAACTTTCTTAAATAAATATAAATTAACAAATTGTTATGCACAAACAAATCCAGATCTCTTCAAGTACTTAACACCATATTGTTATGTCTTTCTTATTAAAACACAAAATACCAGAGCAAGATATCGCTGATGCCCCTCTTACTGATGCCCCTCTTTTTTTTCTGTGTCATAATTTTCCTCTGTTAGATCAACCTGCTGCGACCATAATTGAGGTTAGATAACATACCCGTTTTGCTGGTGCATGAAGTACAAATAACATATGCACAATTGTATTTGATCTTATGAACAATCACAATTGCTCATGAAATGCCTAGCATGTACTAGAGCGCAGAGGAAATGTTGGACTTTGTGGTTTTTTTAGACTGCTCTACAGTCTCAGTTCATGGAGTTCTTTTCTAAGCTCTTTATATGCAGGACTTAGAGTATTGCCATTCTCGAAGTAAATGTGGTAAGCAGACCATTCTTTTGCTTTGACATATGCTGTTTTATATAAATCACTCAATTTCTTTTGCTACTCCAAATGTGGTCGAGAAGTCTAAATACAAGACATAGAAAAGAAGTCCTATTTGTATCATAATCTGCACTTAATCTTGGTATCTGGTTAATTGGTCAATGTATTTTAACTGTTTCGTATAGCTAGTTAGTTTTGTTGAGGTTGTTCTGCCTCGTTTGCTTCTTGTTGCCTTGTGCTTGCTGCTTTCTATTTCCAATCTTTCTCAAGATTGGCTACAGATAGTTTTGTCGCATGTCCTAGTTTAAAAAAAAAAAATTAATTGACCAATATCATGAATTAATTATAAGGTAATAGCTAAGAGAGCGGAAAGAAACTCTTTAGAGGCACACCTAAGACAGGCATAATGAAAGTGTGTGTGTGTGTGTGTGGGGGCAAAGAACTATTAAGTTTATTATGCCGTTATTAGAGGAAAAAAAAACCTGGGGGTAATGGAATATCACAACCATGCTACTTAATCTCTTGTAACTTTGGCACATTGCATCGCTGGACTTGTCAGGCAGCAAGCGGACTCCTATAAACACTATGAACCATGGCTTCCCTGGTCGATCGCTAAACGCGCAACCAACAAGACATCTAACCATTGGCGAAGGCAAATATATCAATCCATTATCAGTAATTTAGAGCAACTTACCACATTTACTTTCATCTTCAATGCGGATAGCTTTGCTCTAAATTGATAGCTCTGCTCCTTGCCTGTTATCCAGGAGATGCCAACACTCTCATTGTTCTCTTGTGAGAGAGGATCGTCAAGCTTAGAAATAATGAAACTAAGAAAGGGGGACAGTCCACCTGTTATCTAGGACATGCCAACACACTCATAAGGGAATGAGCAAGGATCATCAAGCTTTGAAATTCATGAAACTAAAAAAGAGAGACAGTCCACAGTTCTACAACCTCTCTACTTTAGATAAATATCAAGTAAAATGACAAATTTTAATGACACATGCTGCATACTTTTACAACAAAGGATATCTACTTGTAAATAGCTCTAAACACTACAATACAATATCAATAACTTGTATATCTATTTCTTGACGTTTGAACAAGTTCATTGAAAAGCTACCCAGATGTACGAAATTATGTGCTAAATAGTGCGACTTGTAGGCCAAATGAAAGTGTATATCTGCCTTTTCGTTCACTGTCTCCAGGTGCTACCCAAATTGCAAGCTGTAAATGATTATCTAGTCATAAAGCCCTTCATCATGCCAGATATCGACTAAAAAATCTACCATCTCCTGCAAAGTATTAGTCGATATACATTAGAAAACTTTCCTGCATGTAACGAAAACAAATTACAAGGGGGAACACGTAAGAATCTTAAGTAACCGGCATTAATCTTAACAAAATCCCTTAATATTATCTTATGATGCACATTATCAAACTTCCATAATTGGGTGTCAAATATCAAATTCCCTTTTTTTTATATATCAAATAGCAATCTTCTTCTTTTTTAAAAAAGAATTATTAAATATCAATACTGGAAGAAACAGTGCACATAGTATGTTTTTCTTATTCTTTTTAAAAATGTTTTTTCGTGTATAATTATTTCTTTATTAGTGGTTTCAAAAAAAATTTTATTTCTTTATTAGTAATTGCATGCCAAATAAAATAAAGGACAAATGTAATCCTGCTGCCTCAAAGGATGCACTGTTAAAGTCCTACTGGCACCTAAAATTTAATTGTCATATGTTCTTCTATACCTATGAAACGCATATGCCTCTTCTCATCAACCACACTGACAAAAAGCCCAGGTATTTTTACAAAAAAGTAAAGCTGATCAACTCTAGCTTGCTTATGAACTTGATATAAAACCAGTGAAGGTTGTATAAATTAGGAAAAACAGGTCCTTTATACCCCCCAGCAAATACAGCAGCTTCAAGTGTCATTCGTACTAAATTTAACTTCTCAGAAAGGTTATTCTCTTACCATGTTCTATCATACGAAATTCATAATCTCTTGCTTGCTTTCAAACTTCGGTTCAATATCGGTGAAGGTTGTACCTAGTACAGAACACAAGTCCTATATCCCCAACTTAACAATAGTCGCAACAAATATCATTTACCAACTCTATATAACTTCTTAGATATGTTAAAACTAAAAGTTATTCACCTACAATTTTTTAAGCATACAATGTTCTAGCACACAAAATTCTACAAAATTCAACAATTTTTTCACCCACGGCATGGACAGAAGTAATCCTAGGGAATGCAGACACATGTGTATATAATTATATAATATGACTGCTATTTATAAAACTTACTGAACAGTGAACACATTAAGTGGAATATAATGTTACTATCTACTGTACAAGATTCTCACCGTCAAAGAGATTCGCTCAGCGAAAGGTTCAGTAGTTGAGAGTAAGTCTTCATAAGTCGTCGTCCAGCTGCAAGGGATAATTATAGAAATTACCTTACATGTAATAATCTGTTGCCCAAATATATTAAGACTATGAAATAGCCTGTATTATTCAATATTAAAAATATCAGCATGCGAGTAATGCATACAGAAATAAAAATCACCTTATTTATAATCAGTGTATATTAATTTTAATTTAAAGTTAATAGCACTTTCTTGAAATATATTAAAGAGAATGAGTCTATATTGGTAGAGCATGGTTTACTCCTGCCTTCATTTCTATCTAAATTAAAATTCAAGGATATCTATGAGATCTTAAAAGATAAGTATTATAAATCTAATTTCAATAAAAGGATACACCTTTCAACCTTATTTAAAGAATTGAGTCAACTCATGCAGCGTGCCTGCTATGAGCAATACATATTAAAATTAGCCATAGTCTACGAGGGATACCGTTTTTATTTGCCAGCTTTTCTGGATTTCCGTGGCCGGATCTACCGTAGCGGAATTCTACATTTCCACGAACGTGATCTAGCCAGAAGCCTGGTCGTCTTTGCGGAAGACGCTATTGATATCGATATGACTTCCGAAGAAGAAAAAAATCGAATTATAGAGACTTTTATTCAAGCATCATCCTTCCATTACATGGGGTTTCCAAATTACAATGCTAGTTTCAACTGGTTTTTTGAGAATATCGCATCTCTATATGATGCTAATACTTTAATTGAAAGTGTTCGTAATGCTAAAAAACCATTACAGTTACTGTCATGTACTGTTGCACTAAATGATTGCAATAAAAAGCGTTATGCGAAGTATCCCGATTCAATGAAAATTATCAATTGTTATCCTATAACGCAGGATGCCTCTGCGAGTGCTTACCAGATAATGAGCTACTTTTTATTGGACGAATCGCTAGCTAAGAATACAAATATTATAACCACTGATAATGAGAATATCCAAGATTTGTATGAACACCTTCTCGAAGAAGTGAAAGTCTTCATAAATGAGAAATATAAAAATGATTCACTCTTTCTTACTGTAGGTGAAAATCTGACGCGTAAGATAGTGAAGAAAATATTCATGCCAATGATAAACAGTCAGTAATGATTTAGGTGTTTCAATTGTATTAGGCAGGTCTAGAATATTTTCCATCACGAATCATGGTAATCGTCATGCAGGGAGTTGCTTATTTATCTAATTATGGTGGTTGAAAATCGATAGGTAGAAGATTCCTAGTAAAAGATAAAAGGTCGAAGATATCATTTGGAAGATAGTCAGTGGGTTTCTACCAGTTCCATTGGTAGATGAACTTACTTATACTCTCTTTATCAGTAAACTGTCCTACATTTATAAAGTCAGGGATAATCTTTATGTTACTTTCTTTTAATTTCATTAAATATCTTCTTGGGTATTATAAAAAAATATCAAAATTCACTGCAGGATTAATTCACTCATTTTTTACATTCAACACCTATCATTGCACTCAATGTCTCACATCTACTCAGATTCAAAGGAATATACAGATTGTACAAATGTCACTAAAAATGTCTTTTAACAATACCGATAACTGTGCAAAAAGTATATAATCATCATATTTTCTATAATATTAATATTGGGTATTAGAGTATATTTTGTAGTGTTGGCTGATAGAATTGATCTAAAGAAGATGAAACCACGAGAAAAATGATTGAAATTACTCACTGTCAGGATGGCAGTAGCATTAGAGTATTAACAGTAAAAGGCTATGTAGTAGGTACAGGGATATTATTGTCATTTCTTGAGTTAAGTCATGGACCTATTATAAACAGGTGCAACAGTTGTAATTTGGGGATTATGCATTATGAAAATATGAAAAGGGAACTTAGTTCCACCAACTACTCTCTCCCTTCTCTCTAGGGTTTCTCTCTCTACAAGTTTCTAACTGAATTCTCTCTCTATCTCTACATTTCTGATCTGACTCTATCTGTCTCTCTCTCTAAATCTCTGTTCTTACTCTATATCTCTGCTAAAACAACTCTGTTTTTATCATTTCTATCCTTATATTAGTGTAATTCAGCTTAACAACTCATAAAATACCAGAAATACTTGAAAACTCAGTTCAGGAACCTCCAGTTCCTGACACTTACTCATGAGAAGTATTTCGCTAAAGTGTGGGCGCATGTCAATTCAAAGCATGTTGTAAATACGAAATCTCAAAGGGGATAAGTTTAAATAACAGCTGACTACCATTGTTCCCTCTGTCTTATCTCTAAAAAGCAGTGAATATCGATAGACTTCTTACTAGTGGGGAAATCTGACTAGAAAGTTTTTCTTCCGTAAAAGGATTAGATGCAACTAACTTGTAAAACTGGAGCTGCACCTAACCAACTACGACAACAATAACAAAGCAAGCACCTTGTGATAACTACCTCCTACGGTATACCAATGGTTAGATTCAATTTCTTTTCTGATAAACCTTAAATATTTGAGATGCAGACGCTTGTCACAATGATAAATTATGTAAGTTCATACTTAAGATAAATGCTAAGTCCTATCATATCCAGTAATATTTCAGTAATGAACCCTACAGTTTCTTTCAGCTTCTATTTACCCATAACACTATACAAGTGGTTACCAAAATATGCCGCCTCACTCGTGGTTCTATCAGAAACAGGAAAGCGTGCATAAGGCAGGGAGTGAGATGACCCCTTAGAGCAAGTAGACTACTTCCGTATATGCACAACTGGCATAGTTACGATAATTTAAATGATAAAAAGCAGTCAGACAGAGGTAATAATGTTTCTAACAAGCATACCTTATAACTGGATCTTTTGGTGTTCTCTGCAGCCTTTTGGATGAATCTCCAATCCATTCTCTTCTGCTCTCATGCCATGCAATTAGGGCTACAAAACAAATTCCACAAATTACAATTTTTTTCATTTAAATTGACAAACTAATAAAAAACTTGGTTCAATTATATTTATATAAACACATTTCTTGTATCTTTCATATGTTTTGCAACATTCAACCTCAGAAACATCATAGGAGTACATAGGTAGTAGCAACCTATAGTGTAAATGATATGTTGAAATAAGTAGGGGACACTTTCGGGTGGAGGCTGGGAATTCAAAGACAACAATGTCATACAAATATTCTAAGGTGTCCACGCCAAAGCATAAATGTCATTAATTTATTCAATTCAGCATTTCTCTCACCCTAAAATATCACAGTGTCATTCATTCATTCATTCTGTAGGCAGTATCACACAAAAAAGATTGCCATTTTACAGAGTAAACACGATAATTGATATCAGATTTATATCATTGATTGTTTGGTGCACGATACTACAAGTAATTACTGTCTATGATGACCAGGATGATGTTCTCATTGATTGTTATGATTACTTCCCTCTTATACAGAGCTAAAGTGTTGCACTATTGACTTAACGAAAGTCAATTGCCCAATTCTTCAGTTAAACAATTCACACAGAATACATTCATATTTAGCATACATAGCACAGAAGGAACCCCCTTAAGCTAGTGGAAGAAGGAAGTTAAATGACATGTCAACGTTGGAATCACCTTATGAAATTTTCTAATGCTGCTTTCCTACAGAGTACACGGGCAAGAATAAGATGCATCTGTTAGGCAATACATGTGGGACACAACGATTATAATCTTAATGAAGTTATTTTGCTGCTTTTATTGATAGAACTGTAAATAATGGAATATACTATGATCTTGAAAGTCCAGTTAATAATTAAAATTGCATGTATGACAATGAAATGTCTAAGCAAATTCCATTAAAATTTATGATCTTTCCACATGTATGAACAATTAGTACTTGTTCAATGCAAGCATTCAAAAAAGGTAAAGCTATCAACAGTATGCAATAATTTCCTCCAAATAACATTACCGTGATTAATAAACACATGACTGCTTGCACCTTTCTCTCCACTTTCCACTGGCGGATTTTTTCCATCAATTCTTGATATGGAACATGTCAAAGGCTGCTTCTCACTGGAACAGGAACTTCGTGTATCGACTTCCATCAAGTTTAGACTGATAATCATCCCCCTTGAATGTAACAAAGAACCTATACACAGAATTTCTCTTTAGAAGAGCTTTTACTTGTATTTATCAAATATATGCCACAGGTCATTAGTCTTGTACAAAAGATTAGCTCTGCCTAACAGAATCTCTACATACATTCAGTACAGGAACTTACAAAGCAACTAAAACAAATTAAGACATTATTCTCCAAATTTGTGTGAAAAATATATCTATCGTTCTTAATTTACAATTTGATTCACTAAAAAAAAATCTGAATAATTTGAACTAACCGACATGATTCCCAAATGCAGTAAGATTTAACCCGTACTTTTACTACTTTACCTTCTTCATAATCATACAAAAAAAAATTCTCCTCCACAAGTGAAATAGTTCAATTTGTTATATGACCAGCACTTAGTGGAAGTCACTATGCAAATCTTATACTTTTACAACTCCCCCTCACTAGTACTGGTAGACCACCAATGACACAATCTCACTGAAAAACAACAAACAAACGGTAATTTTAAAGTGTCCCCAATTTAACATTGTTGGAGATATGACTCATAGAAGACTTTGAACTCTAGACCTCTCCACTTTGATACCACCAACTCTACCCAAATTAGTAGAAGCCGCTAAATGGATTAGTTACTTTTTGACACAAGAGTAGCTAAATTGCAGGTCAGTAATTAAAACACCTGGTACAGAAAACAAGAAATAACTCCGAAAATCCTTCTATTACTTGAAAGTTGAAAATCAAATTGGATCAAAAGAGTAAACCTTTCACAGTTAGATCCTAATAATACATTCAAAAACATTAGGCCTTACATGATCTGCACAACATTCAGCCTCCTCATACATTAAAAACCGACAACAATTCAAGATTCACATGTATTCAATATGTATCACTACATCAACATCAATCTAGCATTCATAATCATTAAAACTCAAGATTTGCTAAATTAGTCAACTTCAGTACATTTAAACAACTATAAATCAACTCAAATTCAAACAACTGCTCTGCATACAAGTACATTCAAACAAAAATTAACACCTACATTAAAAAAAATATGTTCTTGACAAATTCTTAAAAACTGACCAAACCCATGAATCAATTCACCCAAAAGTAACAATGCATTAACATTCAAGAACTTCTACAACAAAAAAAAAATAACACAAAATAATTAAAATTAAAATTAAAATTAAAATTAAAAAACAAGAAAAATAAAAGGAAAAGACATACCTTAATGCAGAGGAGGTTCTTTGAAGGGGGGAAGAGAGAGATAAAAGCCGGAGAGAAGGATTCAAAGAAAGGAGAAAAGGGAGTATATATAGCAGCTCAGTTTTTGTCGGTATTACAAGATATACACACACATGGGTGTAACTTTGTAAGTATACATAAAGTGTCACTTTCTTGGTTTGGTGGCATCCGCTTGTGTGTTTCCCAAACTAGTTTTTGTTGAGCCCACAGTGTTGTAATAAAATAATATTAAAAAGGCAGTTAATGTTATTGTTTGACTTATTTATTTTTATAAAAATAATATATTAGAAAGTGGTGAATCTTTTTTATTTATTTTATTATTTGTGCCTGCTTGATTGATGCTACAGTATGGGTTAGTGAGAGGTGGACAAGGATACGGTTACAAAATTGAGCATAAAATATTGGAATGATGTGAATAAGTAATGTTTTTATTTGATTTCATTAAAAAAAAAAAGTAATGTTTTTATTGGTCATAATTTGATATTGGTGTGAATATAGATGTGACGTGATTATATTTAATTGAATTATAATTAATCAAATTAAATCATATATATTTTTTAAATCTTTTTTTATATAATTTTATACTTTTAAGATTTTTCATAAAAAAATTTTACTAGTGATTTTTTTTTTTTGTTATTATTTAGTGATAAGGTAATCTTGAAAGGCAGTGAATCTTGTTAATTGTTTGTTATATTTTATTTACTTTTTGATGGAATATTAAGTGAGGTGGATAAAATGGATAAGTTTAATTTTTGATGTGTATGGTATAAGTGTGTTACACACCGACAACAAGATAAGAATAGGCCTACCTAATTCAAGATTCTGAGATTTTCTGAATACACGTTTTTTACAAGGCATATTTTTGGTCAAGAGATATTATTATATTATAATAAAATAAAGAATATATTAGTGCCAAAATAAAGCATCTTCCGGGAGAATGTCATAGATTAGATAGTAAAGAATACTAGTAGTATTGTTTGTAATTCTGTGCAGATATTTTTAAAATCTTAATACTTTTATACTTTTTTTAATACTTTAGATTACAACATTTTGATTTTATTTTTTGACATGAATTACAGGATCTTATTAACATCTGTAGAACTGCTTCACAAAATGCAGAATTTTGTTTGCCCATGGTAATTAACATTCATGAATTTATCTTTTTATATGTTTATATAATTGCCAAATATTCCATTCAGAGTTGTTTTAAAAATATGTAGTCGTATTAGTGTATATGGTCAGAGTTGTTAATGGCCCTTGGATATTTTCGGCACTTGGAATTCTATAGTTTGGTCTGGTAGTGTTGGGCCTGAACAATGTCTTTGCTTATGTTTGGAAAATGGTCCTGGACCGAAGCTGAAATCTTATTTTTAACCTTCACCTCACATTTTGGTTGGCAAAACCAGGTTATAAGTTCAGCCCAAAACAATTACCGATAAGACAAAACAAAACTAAACTGCAAGAAGAATAGGGTGAAAATAAATCCGAGTAATCTGTCGGATTCGATAATAACGAATATTATTTGTACTAGCTTAAAACCCGTGCGATGCACGAATTTTTTTTAATATTATATTAATTTTTTTATTTATTTGAATTAATTTTTTTTAAACATGATTTTTGGAGACTTAAATTTTTAAATGACATTATATGATGATAATTATATAAATGTTATTCGTGGTAATTCTAGAAAATGGGGAATTTTAGTTAAAAATTTAGAAAAGATGATGGATTTTAGTTGAAAAAGATAATCGATTAATTATAATAGATTATAAAATTATTTTTTTATTAGATAGAATGCCCATGATATAATTGGAAAAATAGAGGATTTGGTTAGAGAAAATTAAAAAGGTAACATGTTTTAGGTGAAAAATGTAATTGATTAGTTTATAGTAATTATAAGTTAATTATGTTATTTTACTAAATAAATTGCTTGTAATGTTTTTAGAAAAAGAGAAATTATTGTTGCCCGTGATATTTCTAGGAAAAGAGGGATTTTAATTATAAAGTATAGAAAAAATGATATGTTTTAACCGAAAAAGTTAATCGATTAATTATTAGTATTATCATATTACTATTTTATTTCATATAATGGAACTGCCCTTAATATACTTGAAAAATGAGATATTTTAGTTAGAGAAAATAGAAAAGAAAACGGGAAAATTAAAAAGGTGACATGTTTTAGGTGAAAAAGGTAATTGATTAGTTTATACTAATTATAATTTAATTATGTTCAATTACTAATTAAAATTGCTCCTAGTGTTTTTTAGAAAATGAGAAATTAATGTTGTCCGTTATATTTCTAGGAAAAAAGGAAATTAATTAGAAAAAATATAAAGATGATATGTTTTAGTTGAAAAGATAATCGATTAATTATTAGTATTGCAGTGCACGGGTTTCTTGTATTATGTTATAAATTTTATTTAATATTAAAATTATGTTTTTATATAATCATTATTTTAATAATTTTTTTAATTTTAATTTGTTATAATTTAATATACTCATGTTTACAGATTATAATTATGTTTCCTTATTATAAAGAACGTATATGATTTTTAATATATTTTATTAATAATTGAAAATTTTGGTGTGATATTTTCGAGTATATATTAATGATTGTAAGATTTGTTGTAAATTAAAAAGGTAACGTGTTTTAATTAGAAATATTAATGATTGAAAAATATGATACAATTGATCTTTTTAGGTGTTTATAAAAGGTAATATCTTCAACTGAAAGTAAATATGAAAAATGCAATCGACTAATTACCATTTATTATATTATATTGTTATTTATTTTAGGTGTTACATTTTACTTGAAAATTATGGTGTCATATTTTCGGTTATATATTAATGATTGAAAGATTTATTTTAAATTAAAAAGGTAATGTGTTTTAGTTCGAAAGGAAATATTAATTATCGAAAGATATGATATAATTCATTTTTTACGTGTTTATAAAATGTAATATCTTCAACTAAAAGTAAATATGAAAAAGACAATTGACTAATTACCGTTAATTTTATTATATTAATGTGATATTTTCGGGTATATATTAATGATTGTAAGATTTGTTTTAAATTAAAAAGATAACGTGTTTTAGTTCGAAAGGACATATTAATGATGGAAAGATATGATACGATTCGTGTTTTTAGGTGTTTATAAAAGGTAATATCTTGACTACTTACCATTAATTATATTATGTTATTACTTATTTTAGATTGTAAGATTTGTTTTAAATTAAAAAGGTGTCTTTTAGACTTTTAGTTCGAAAGGAAATATTAATGAAGGAAATATATGATACAATTGATGTTTTAAGTTGTTAATAAAAGGTAGTATCTTGACTAATTATCATTAATTATATTATGTTATTACTTATTTTAGATTGTAAGATTTGTTTTAAATTGAAAAGGTAACGTGTTTTAGACTTTTAGTTCGAAAGGAAATATTAATGATGGAAAGATGTGATACGATTCATGTTTTTAGTTGTTTATAAAAGGTAGTATCTTGACTAATTACCATTAATTATATTATGTTATTACTTATTTTAGGTGTATTTATTTTTTTTTATAGTAAAGGGTAAGTAAGTAAATTCACGAAGAACCAAAAAATAGGTACCAAAAAACAGGTAGCAAAACTTTTAATATTTCGGTTTTTATATAATAGTATAGATTTTATTAATAATTGAAAAATATGGTACGATATTTTCGGATATATATTAATGATTGTAAGATTAGTTTTAAATCAAAAAGGAAACGTATTTTAATTCGAAAGGAAATATTAATGATTGGAAGATATGATAAAAGGTAACATCTTAAACTAAAAGTAAATATGAAAAGGGCAATCGACTACTTACCATTAATTATATTATGTTAATATTTATTTTAGTTGTTTTAATATATATTTTTCTTTATATTGAAGGGTAAATAAGTAAATTCACGAAGTACCAAAAAATAGGTACAAAAAATGTAATAACCCAAATTTTCGTACTTGAGATTTTTTTATAGATGAATAGTAGTTTGCATGGATGAATAGTGATTTTGAGGGCTAAGAAAATTTTTCATGTCATCCTATGTACGGGGTATGAAATGGATATTTCGAAGTTATATTAGTAATCTACGAGGTAAATAAGTGTATGTAAACGCGATCGGAATTCAGAAATTCCAAACTTTATTTTTATGAAATATTTGACCGGGCAGTGAAGAGCATTTCAATGCGATCAAGATAAGTGATTTATTTAATTTGAGGATTCAAGGATTTTATATTTTATTATTTTATTAAAGGTGATTTAAGGTTTTAGAACAAAAACCCCTGAGTTAATATAACGAGCATTCTAGGAATCGCTAGAACTTTATAACGAGATTAAGCGATTAAGCGAACGAATTATGGATTATGGATTGAACACATGACAAGATTAAATACCATGCAAGATTATTAAGTGCAACAGATCAAGAGAAGTAGTGTGAAACCAAACAAGATGCAAGTGGATTAAGAATAGTACAAGGTGAGGTGTTCTTGTTAAAACCATGCAAATAAAACACCTAAACTCTCCCATTACTTGACACTTGTGTGGAAGGAGAATATGAAGAGTAGCACAGCTGATAAACATAGCAAAATATCACACTTTAGCTAGAAAACAAGTCAAGAAAGCTAGAGAAAAGCAAGCTAACTCCATTTCTTTCCAAACTGCCCTGCATGAGCTACTATGAAAGCAAAATTTATATCTCCACTTCTATCCATTCATAAATCACCAAATTTGAACCATAGCTTCCTCAATATATGTATAACATTCGTTCAAAATTTCATGGCTAACAAAGGAGTGTAGCCTAGTCAAATCCCTTCCCCAAGTTGAAGAACCAAACCTGTCCAGATTCTGATCAGCAGAAAGAAGAGCCTCAAAACCCTAGCAACCGAGCACCAAATCTTGTGATCTATAGCTCAAAAGAAATCCCTTGAAGAGTAGAAGGTGTGGTAAAAATTTGAGAATCAATCTCTAATTTTTCGATTTTATATAGATTTTACAAAGTTGATGATGAATAGTGTTTTAAGTTGGTTTCTTGTTTTGTTCATGGCTTTTAGGCTTTGTTAAGACTACCCAAGGCTATTATAAGGTGTACAAAGCTTTGTTAGTGTTGTGAGAGTATCAAGAAAGGTATAAACCTCAACTTTACCTTTTATATATATGAGTTTTGGTGGAGTTTTGATGTTAGTATAAAGATGTGTTCATATTAAGGGGTTACTTGATTATTAAGCCTTGTGTTGAGATGTTTATGTCGAGTGGTGGTCAAAGGACCTTACCACTGGCCCTAGGGGCTTAGTATGATGGCTGGTTTGTAATATTAGAGTATGGGTTGCTTTGTGTGACTTATTAGAGGAGTTACAAAATGGAAACGTTCGATTTATAGCCGTCGTAATGACGAAATTTCATTAACCCTTGAAAACAGTTAAGGCCTGAGACCATAAACCATTTTTAGACACACCACTGCATATGGTTAAAAATATATGGTTGTCTAGTTTATTTTGCCGCAAGAATCGTATTAAAAGAGTTTACGGTTTAGGAGATATTACCGATTTAGTGAAAGTTGTTCGAGGGATGGAACTACAAAAATGTACCAACTTAGAGGCTATGATTGAGACCCTTAATAGTCGATTTATAATACGAAATTTTGAGGATAAATGTTAAGGACAGTTAGTTGAGTCTATGCGGAGGTTTCGAATCAAAAACATTATTTTCCTATTTTATAAAAATGCGTCAGCCGAGGTTTCGCAAGTGAAAAAGCCTTTTAGGAGATGATACTATTCATTGAAAAACCCCTGCCCTGTTTTGTAAAATTCCGAATAATGAGTCCTCTGACCAGAGCCAAATCTTGAGTCGGTTATCTTCTAGAAATTCTCTAGATCGTGCACGCGAAAACGGTGCATCATTTGAGTTAACGGTTATCGAGTTATGAATGTTTTAGTAAAAGTGGTGCAAATATTAAGAATCCGCAGTTGACCCAACTTTGAAAATACATTTCACCTATCTAGACCCGTGTTTTCGAATCAAGATTTTTATGATAAATACTACAAATACCAAAGATGATTTTAGAAGTGGTTTCGTATTTAAATACGTTTCCAGTGATTTATTAAAAGTGTTGGAGTGCAAGTCAAGGAATATTGATTCTAAGGAAAGTCAACTCTAGAGGTGCTACTTTGACCATCCGTTTTGGCTAAGTTAAAAGAGGAATTTCGAGTCGACTAAAACACGAAACTTGTTAAGGATTATCAAGGCAACGTATTGGTGTAAAGAACGAAGTTATAAATGGTTAAGTACAACAAGGATTCGAGGATTGGTTTCGAACCAAACTTATGACTTAAGTGTTTGTCGATTAACGTGGACTTAGTACGAGCCTATAGGGACCCCTTAGTGCCTTGTTTGTGATTGGCTTAAGTGTCTGAGTGTTGAGTTATAAGTGGATCGTATAGGGGATTAATCGTGTGTTTTCTTGACTTTGTTTAGATTGTCGGATCCCGCTACGAGCCCCTACTACCTCCGGAGCACCAGGCAAGTATACTAAACCCTACTCTATTGTTCAGAGTGTATATGTTTCAACATATGGTATATGTCAGTTCAAATGTTTTCTTTACAAGTTGCAAGTATTTCATCTCGTTACTCAAATACCGGATATTGATGCAATTGAATGCATGTATATATATTATTGTTGTGAATGTTATCCGGATAGTATATAAGTATAGTAATATGTCTAAGAGTTATTGGTCCATATGATTGGGACAAGTATCGAGGTACATTGTTCGTACTCGAAGGGAGATAAATGTTTAGAGAAACTATATTGTTAATTATTGGAGGTGATGAGAGATTTGATCTGGATCATTTTATTCGAATCCATGATCAAAGCAGTCATTCATATTTTTCCTCTTATATTTCGAGAGGAGAGTGATTTATTGGAAGTATTAATCGTTCGATTGTTTCCGAACGATAATAATTACCATGAATTGAGGTGCACGTGGAATTATACGTGTCATCTAAGATAAGGAGTATATTGAGGTGCACGTGGAATTATACGTGACATCTAAGATGAGGAGTATTGAAGGTGGTCAGGGGTACTCTGGTACCCCGGGTTCTGGACTAGAGATAATGTAAGAGACTGGTATGGCGGCCAGCCCAACAAAGGTGTATAAAAGCCCGGATGCGGCTTAGGGTGTGATAGGCGGATCATCCTTCTACCGGTAGTAAATTGCAAGATGTATGGACTGATCATCCATTACAGACCAGCGGATAAGAATCTCCTGAATATAGTCCATCAGTAGTGTAATTAATACCACAGGCGGGTATTAATTGCAGTATGAATATTATATCCTTACTCAGTTTTTGCGGGTAAATTTTAGTATGTTAAAGAAAATATTGGGGTTCATTTCTTGAAGAAGTTTTGTTGGTGTATATATATATATATGATTCTTGTGTATATAACTTGCTGGGCAATTTTTGGCTCATTCTTGCTATTTTTAAATATTATAAAACAGAGGAAATCAGAGCTGGCACTAGTGCGGCGAACTGTGATAAGGGTAAAGGTCCTGCAACGGACGCATCACGCTAGAAGAAAGGTTCCGGATATGAGAATAAGCTGACAGAAGTGTTATGTAGTGTAAAGCAGATGCGTTGTAGAGACTGTTATGTATTATATTAAGGTGTATTGTAGAGACGCGTTGTACTAAGATTCTGGAGGTTACTCTGATATTGTAATATTTTGGTTAATGTAAGTGAAAGTTCTAAGACTATAACCTGTGGAGTTAGATGCATGGAGATTACTTTTATTGTTGTAGTAGAATATATTGAGAACAGGTATTGCTCTATGGGGATGGATGAAGACGTGGCGACCCAAATTCCTTGTACGGAAGTTGGGGGCGTTACAGATGGTATCAGAGCAGTAGGTTATAAACCTTAGAACGAGTGTAGGAGGAGTTATGACTATATAAGAGAGAGTTTAGAAGCCAAGGAATCGATAGGCATATATATAGTAGGATTTCAAAGAGTAGTGGGGTGGAGGCATGATGGCTATTACCAGTAGTAGAATCAATTAGGACGAGAAAAAAATGTGTATCCATGATTTATTGGGTTTAATTTTTTTTTATATAAATGAGTATATAGAAATATGTATCCATAAATATGCATATATATATAACTGCAGGTATATATATGTATATATATGAATATGTACTGTTTTGTTTTCATAAATAAATATTTCATGGGTATACAGTTTTATTAGACTAAATCATATTGGGATAGGTTGAATCGAGTGAGGCTGTGACCTTTGGAGAAGTGTAGAAGAGATAAATAGAGTGTATTTTATAGATGGAAACAAAACAAGAAGAGTATGATGGTATTATGTATGGATTTGGAAGAGGTAGGAGCTAGAAGATTTCAAAAAGGGATTGAAACAATAGATTGGATATAATGATGCAGTGTTTTAGAAAAGGGACCATGTGATATGCATAAGAAGCAGCAATGGTAAAAGCTGAGAATGAATTGATTCAGGAGATTAAAGATGATAAGAAAGAGGTGTATTTGATGATTAGTAAAAGAAAAGAATATGAGGAATTTTAAGGCATAATTAAGATTTACTATTGAGGTTAGATGTATTTTGATGATAGAGTCAGGATAAGGATAAACGAAGGAAGTGAGTATAATTAGTGAAGGATTTCGAGGTGCAATAATTACTAGACGGGGAAGGCTAATGTGGTGGCTAATACTCTAAGTAGGAAAGAGAGATTGAAATAGACATGTGGAAAGAAGCATCCGAGAGTATGTGCAAAATCAGAAGGTAGGTGTTATAATTGTGGTCAAGAAGAGTATCAGAGACAGAATAGACGATATAGCATGAGAGTTTATAATCGAAATATGAGAGCATAAAGCTGGTAAAAGCGATGAGGAGATATCAGAGAGTAGAGTACAAGATAAGCAACCTTGGTTATTGCCTACGTTGATTCCGAGGACGAAATCCTTTTAAGGAGGGAAGACTGTAATAACCCAAATTTTCGTACTTGAGATTTTTTTATAGATGAATAGTAGTTTGCATGGATGAATAGTGATTTTGAGGGCTAAGAAAATTTTTCATGTCATCCTATGTACGGGGTATGAAATGGATATTTCGAAGTTATATTAGTAATCTACGAGGTAAATAAGTGTATGTAAACGCGATCGGAATTCAGAAATTCCAAACTTTATTTTTATGAAATATATGACCCGGCAGTGAAGAGCATTTCAATGCGATCAAGATAAGTGATTTATTTAATTTGAGGATTCAAGGATTTTATATTTTATTATTTTATTAAAGGTGATTTAAGGTTTTAGAACAAAAACCCCTGAGTTAATATAACGAGCATTCTAGGAATCGCTAGAACTTTATAACGAGATTAAGCGATTAAGCGAACGAATTATGGATTGAACACATGACAAGATTAAATACCATGCAAGATTATTAAGTGCAACAGATCAAGAGAAGTAGTGTGAAACCAAACAAGATGCAAGTGGATTAAGAATAGTACAAGGTGAGGTGTTCTTGTTAAAACCATGCAAATAAAACACCTAAACTCTCCCATTACTTGACACTTGTGTGGAAGGAGAATATGAAGAGTAGCACAGCTGATAAACATAGCAAAATATCACACTTTAGCTAGAAAACAAGTCAAGAAAGCTAGAGAAAAGCAAGCTAACTCCATTTCTTTCCAAACTGCCCAGCATGAGCTACTATGAAAGCAAAATTCATATCTCCACTTCTATCCATTCATAAATCACCAAATTTGAACCATAGCTTCCTCAATATATGTATAACATTCGTTCAAAATTTCATGGCTAACAAAGGAGTGTAGCCTAGTCAAATCCCTTCCCCAAGTTGAAGAACCAAACCTGTCCAGATTCTGATCAGCAGAAAGAAGAGCCTCAAAACCCTAGCAACCGAGCACCAAATCTTGTGATCTATAGCTCAAAAGAAATCCCTTGAAGAGTAGAAGGTGTGGTAAAAATTTGAGAACCAATCTCTAATTTTTCGATTTTATATAGATTTTACAAAGTTGATGATGAATAGTGTTTTAAGTTGGTTTCTTGTTTTGTTCATGGCTTTTAGGCTTTGTTAAGACTACCCAAGGCTATTATAAGGTGTACAAAGCTTTGTTAGTGTTGTGAGAGTATCAAGAAAGGTATAAACCTCAACTTTACCTTTTATATATATGAGTTTTGGTGGAGTTTTGATGTTAGTATAAAGATGTGTTCATATTAAGGGGTTACTTGATTATTAAGCCTTGTGTTGAGATGTTTATGTTGAGTGGTGGTCAAAGGACCTTACCACTGGCCCTAGGGGCTTAGTATGATGGCTGGTTTGTAATATTAGAGTATGGGTTGCTTTGTGTGACTTATTAGAGGAGTTACAAAATGGAAACGTTCGATTTATAGCCGTCGTAATGACGAAATTTCATTAACCCTTGAAAACAGTTAAGGCCTGAGACCATAAACCATTTTTAGACACACCACTGCATATGGTTAAAAATATATGGTTGTCTAGTTTATTTTGCCGCAAGAATCGTATTAAAAGAGTTTACGGTTTAGGAGATATTACCGATTTAGTGAAAGTTGTTCGAGGGATGGAACTACAAAAATGTACCAACTTAGAGGCTATGATTGAGACCCTTAATAGTCGATTTATAATACGAAATTTTGAGGATAAATGTTAAGGACAGTTAGTTGAGTCTATGCGGAGGTTTCGAATCAAAAACATTATTTTCCTATTTTATAAAAATGCGTCAGCCGAGGTTTCGCAAGTGAAAAAGCCTTTTAGGAGATGATACTATTCATTGAAAAACCCCTGCCCTGTTTTGTAAAATTCCGAATAATGAGTCCTCTGACCAGAGCCAAATCTTGAGTCGGTTATCTTCTAGAAATTCTCTAGATCGTGCACGCGAAAACGGTGCATCATTTGAGTTAACGGTTATCGAGTTATGAATGTTTTAGTAAAAGTGGTGCAAATATTAAGAATCCGCAGTTGACCCAACTTTGAAAATACATTTCACCTATCTAGACCCGTGTTTTCGAATCAAGATTTTTATGATAAATACTACAAATACCAAAGATGATTTTAGAAGTGGTTTCGTATTTAAATACGTTTCCAGTGATTTATTAAAAGTGTTGGAGTGCAAGTCAAGGAATATTGATTCTAAGGAAAGTCAACTCTAGAGGTGCTACTTTGACCATCCGTTTTGGCTAAGTTAAAAGAGGAATTTCGAGTCGACTAAAACACGAAACTTGTTAAGGATTATCAAGGCAACGTATTGGTGTAAAGAACGAAGTTATAAATGGTTAAGTACAACAAGGATTCGAGGATTGGTTTCGAACCAAACTTATGACTTAAGTGTTTGTCGATTAACGTGGACTTAGTACGAGCCTATAGGGACCCCTTAGTGCCTTGTTTGTGATTGGCTTAAGTGTCTGAGTGTTGAGTTATAAGTGGATCGTATAGGGGATTAATCGTGTGTTTTCTTGACTTTGTTTAGATTGTCGGATCCCGCTACGAGCCCCTACTACCTCCGGAGCACCAGGCAAGTATACTAAACCCTACTCTATTGTTCAGAGTGTATATGTTTCAACATATGGTATATGTCAGTTCAAATGTTTTCTTTACAAGTTGCAAGTATTTCATCTCGTTACTCAAATACCGGATATTGATGCAATTGAATGCATGTATATATATTATTGTTGTGAATGTTATCCGGATAGTATATAAGTATAGTAATATGTCTAAGAGTTATTGGTCCATATGATTGGGACAAGTATCGAGGTACATTGTTCGTACTCGAAGGGAGATAAATGTTTAGAGAAACTATATTGTTAATTATTGGAGGTGATGAGAGATTTGATCTGGATCATTTTATTCGAATCCATGATCAAAGCAGTCATTCATATTTTTCCTCTTATATTTCGAGAGGAGAGTGATTTATTGGAAGTATTAATCGTTCGATTGTTTCCGAACGATAATAATTACCATGAATTGAGGTGCACGTGGAATTATACGTGTCATCTAAGATAAGGAGTATATTGAGGTGCACGTGGAATTATACGTGACATCTAAGATGAGGAGTATTGAAGGTGGTCAGGGGTACTCTGGTACCCCGGGTTCTGGACTAGAGATAATGTAAGAGACTGGTATGGCGGCCAGCCCAACAAAGGTGTATAAAAGCCCGGATGCGGCTTAGGGTGTGATAGGCGGATCATCCTTCTACCGGTAGTAAATTGCAAGATGTATGGACTGATCATCCATTACAGACCAGCGGATAAGAATCTCCTGAATATAGTCCATCAGTAGTGTAATTAATACCACAGGCGGGTATTAATTGCAGTATGAATATTATATCCTTACTCAGTTTTTGCGGGTAAATTTTAGTATGTTAAAGAAAATATTGGGGTTCATTTCTTGAAGAAGTTTTGTTGGTGTATATATATATATATGATTCTTGTGTATATAACTTGCTGGGCAATTTTTGGCTCATTCTTGCTATTTTTAAATATTATAAAACAGAGGAAATCAGAGCTGGCACTAGTGCGGCGAACTGTGATAAGGGTAAAGGTCCTGCAACGGACGCATCACGCTAGAAGAAAGGTTCCGGATATGAGAATAAGCTGACAGAAGTGTTATGTAGTGTAAAGCAGACGCGTTGTAGAGACTGTTATGTATTATATTAAGGTGTATTGTAGAGACGCGTTGTACTAAGATTCTGGAGGTTACTCTGATATTGTAATATTTTGGTTAATGTAAGTGAAAGTTCTAAGACTATAACCTGTGGAGTTAGATGCATGGAGATTACTTTTATTGTTGTAGTAGAATATATTGAGAACAGGTATTGCTCTATGGGGATGGATGAAGACGTGGCGACCCAAATTCCTTGTACGGAAGTTGGTGGCGTTACAGATGGTATCAGAGCAGTAGGTTATAAACCTTAGAACGAGTGTAGGAGGAGTTATGACTATATAAGAGAGAGTTTAGAAGCCAAGGAATCGATAGGCATATATATAGTAGGATTTCAAAGAGTAGTGGGGTGGAGGCATGATGGCTATTACCAGTAGTAGAATCAATTAGGACGAGAAAAAAATGTGTATCCATGATTTATTGGGTTTAAATTTTTTTTATATAAATGAGTATATAGAAATATGTATCCATAAATATGCATATATATATAACTGCAGGTATATATATGTATATATATGAATATGTACTGTTTTGTTTTCATAAATAAATATTTCATGGGTATACAGTTTTATTAGACTAAACCATATTGGGATAGGTTGAATCGAGTGAGGCTGTGACCTTTGGAGAAGTGTAGAAGAGATAAATAGAGTGTATTTTATAGATGGAAACAAAACAAGAAGAGTATGATGGTATTATGTATGGATTTGGAAGAGGTAGGGGCTAGAAGATTTCAAAAAGGGATTGAAACAATAGATTGGATATAATGATGCAGTGTTTTAGAAAAGGGACCATGTGATATGCATAAGAAGCAGCAATGGTAAAAGCTGAGAATGAATTGATTCAGGAGATTAAAGATGATAAGAAAGAGGTGTATTTGATGATTAGTAAAAGAAAAGAATATGAGGAATTTTAAGGCATAATTAAGATTTACTATTGAGGTTAGATGTATTTTGATGATAGAGTCAGGATAAGGATAAACGAAGGAAGTGAGTATAATTAGTGAAGGATTTCGAGGTGCAATAATTACTAGACGGGGAAGGCTAATGTGGTGGCTAATACTCTAAGTAGGAAAGAGAGATTGAAATAGACATGTGGAAAGAAGCATCCGAGAGTATGTGCAAAATCAGAAGGTAGGTGTTATAATTGTGGTCAAGAAGAGTATCAGAGACAGAATAGACGATATAGCATGAGAGTTTATAATCGAAATATGAGAGCATAAAGCTGGTAAAAGCGATGAGGAGATATCAGAGAGTAGAGTACAAGATAAGCAACCTTGGTTATTGCCTACGTTGATTCCGAGGACGAAATCCTTTTAAGGAGGGAAGACTGTAATAACCCAAATTTTCGTACTTGAGATTTTTTTATAGATGAATAGTAGTTTGCATGGATGAATAGTGATTTTGAGGGCTAAGAAAATTTTTCATGTCATCCTATGTACGGGGTATGAAATGGATATTTCGAAGTTATATTAGTAATCTACGAGGTAAATAAGTGTATGTAAACGCGATCGGAATTCAGAAATTCCAAACTTTATTTTTATGAAATATATGACCGGGCAGTGAAGAGCATTTCAATGCGATCAAGATAAGTGATTTATTTAATTTGAGGATTCAAGGATTTTATATTTTATTATTTTATTAAAGGTGATTTAAGGTTTTAGAACAAAAACCCCTGAGTTAATATAACGAGCATTCTAGGAATCGCTAGAACTTTATAACGAGATTAAGCGATTAAGCGAACGAATTATGGATTATGGATTGAACACATGACAAGATTAAATACCATGCAAGATTATTAAGTGCAACAGATCAAGAGAAGTAGTGTGAAACCAAACAAGATGCAAGTGGATTAAGAATAGTACAAGGTGAGGTGTTCTTGTTAAAACCATGCAAATAAAACACCTAAACTCTCCCATTACTTGACACTTGTGTGGAAGGAGAATATGAAGAGTAGCACAGCTGATAAACATAGCAAAATATCACACTTTAGCTAGAAAACAAGTCAAGAAAGCTAGAGAAAAGCAAGCTAACTCCATTTCTTTCCAAACTGCCCAGCATGAGCTACTATGAAAGCAAAATTCATATCTCCACTTCTATCCATTCATAAATCACCAAATTTGAACCATAGCTTCCTCAATATATGTATAACATTCGTTCAAAATTTCATGGCTAACAAAGGAGTGTAGCCTAGTCAAATCCCTTCCCCAAGTTGAAGAACTAAACCTGTCCAGATTCTGATCAGCAGAAAGAAGAGCCTCAAAACCCTAGCAACCGAGCACCAAATCTTGTGATCTATAGCTCAAAAGAAATCCCTTGAAGAGTAGAAGGTGTGGTAAAAATTTGAGAACCAATCTCTAATTTTTCGATTTTATATAGATTTTACAAAGTTGATGATGAATAGTGTTTTAAGTTGGTTTCTTGTTTTGTTCATGGCTTTTAGGCTTTGTTAAGACTACCCAAGGCTATTATAAGGTGTACAAAGCTTTGTTAGTGTTGTGAGAGTATCAAGAAAGGTATAAACCTCAACTTTACCTTTTATATATATGAGTTTTGGTGGAGTTTTGATGTTAGTATAAAGATGTGTTCATATTAAGGGGTTACTTGATTATTAAGCCTTGTGTTGAGATGTTTATGTTGAGTGGTGGTCAAAGGACCTTACCACTGGCCCTAGGGGCTTAGTATGATGGCTGGTTTGTAATATTAGAGTATGGGTTGCTTTGTGTGACTTATTAGAGGAGTTACAAAATGGAAACGTTCGATTTATAGCCGTCGTAATGACGAAATTTCATTAACCCTTGAAAACAGTTAAGGCCTGAGACCATAAACCATTTTTAGACACACCACTGCATATGGTTAAAAATATATGGTTGTCTAGTTTATTTTGCCGCAAGAATCGTATTAAAAGAGTTTACGGTTTAGGAGATATTACCGATTTAGTGAAAGTTGTTCGAGGGATGGAACTACAAAAATGTACCAACTTAGAGGCTATGATTGAGACCCTTAATAGTCGATTTATAATACGAAATTTTGAGGATAAATGTTAAGGACAGTTAGTTGAGTCTATGCGGAGGTTTCGAATCAAAAACATTATTTTCCTATTTTATAAAAATGCGTCAGCCGAGGTTTCGCAAGTGAAAAAGCCTTTTAGGAGATGATACTATTCATTGAAAAACCCCTGCCCTGTTTTGTAAAATTCCGAATAATGAGTCCTCTGACCAGAGCCAAATCTTGAGTCGGTTATCTTCTAGAAATTCTCTAGATCGTGCACGCGAAAACGGTGCATCATTTGAGTTAACGGTTATCGAGTTATGAATGTTTTAGTAAAAGTGGTGCAAATATTAAGAATCCGCAGTTGACCCAACTTTGAAAATACATTTCACCTATCTAGACCCGTGTTTTCGAATCAAGATTTTTATGATAAATACTACAAATACCAAAGATGATTTTAGAAGTGGTTTCGTATTTAAATACGTTTCCAGTGATTTATTAAAAGTGTTGGAGTGCAAGTCAAGGAATATTGATTCTAAGGAAAGTCAACTCTAGAGGTGCTACTTTGACCATCCGTTTTGGCTAAGTTAAAAGAGGAATTTCGAGTCGACTAAAACACGAAACTTGTTAAGGATTATCAAGGCAACGTATTGGTGTAAAGAACGAAGTTATAAATGGTTAAGTACAACAAGGATTCGAGGATTGGTTTCGAACCAAACTTATGACTTAAGTGTTTGTCGATTAACGTGGACTTAGTACGAGCCTATAGGGACCCCTTAGTGCCTTGTTTGTGATTGGCTTAAGTGTCTGAGTGTTGAGTTATAAGTGGATCGTATAGGGGATTAATCGTGTGTTTTCTTGACTTTGTTTAGATTGTCGGATCCCGCTACGAGCCCCTACTACCTCCGGAGCACCAGGCAAGTATACTAAACCCTACTCTATTGTTCAGAGTGTATATGTTTCAACATATGGTATATGTCAGTTCAAATGTTTTCTTTACAAGTTGCAAGTATTTCATCTCGTTACTCAAATACCGGATATTGATGCAATTGAATGCATGTATATATATTATTGTTGTGAATGTTATCCGGATAGTATATAAGTATAGTAATATGTCTAAGAGTTATTGGTCCATATGATTGGGACAAGTATCGAGGTACATTGTTCGTACTCGAAGGGAGATAAATGTTTAGAGAAACTATATTGTTAATTATTGGAGGTGATGAGAGATTTGATCTGGATCATTTTATTCGAATCCATGATCAAAGCAGTCATTCATATTTTTCCTCTTATATTTCGAGAGGAGAGTGATTTATTGGAAGTATTAATCGTTCGATTGTTTCCGAACGATAATAATTACCATGAATTGAGGTGCACGTGGAATTATACGTGTCATCTAAGATAAGGAGTATATTGAGGTGCACGTGGAATTATACGTGACATCTAAGATGAGGAGTATTGAAGGTGGTCAGGGGTACTCTGGTACCCCGGGTTCTGGACTAGAGATAATGTAAGAGACTGGTATGGCGGCCAGCCCAACAAAGGTGTATAAAAGCCCGGATGCGGCTTAGGGTGTGATAGGCGGATCATCCTTCTACCGGTAGTAAATTGCAAGATGTATGGACTGATCATCCATTACAGACCAGCGGATAAGAATCTCCTGAATATAGTCCATCAGTAGTGTAATTAATACCACAGGCGGGTATTAATTGCAGTATGAATATTATATCCTTACTCAGTTTTTGCGGGTAAATTTTAGTATGTTAAAGAAAATATTGGGGTTCATTTCTTGAAGAAGTTTTGTTGGTGTATATATATATATATGATTCTTGTGTATATAACTTGCTGGGCAATTTTTGGCTCATTCTTGCTATTTTTAAATATTATAAAACAGAGGAAATCAGAGCTGGCACTAGTGCGGCGAACTGTGATAAGGGTAAAGGTCCTGCAACGGACGCATCACGCTAGAAGAAAGGTTCCGGATATGAGAATAAGCTGACAGAAGTGTTATGTAGTGTAAAGCAGACGCGTTGTAGAGACTGTTATGTATTATATTAAGGTGTATTGTAGAGACGCGTTGTACTAAGATTCTGGAGGTTACTCTGATATTGTAATATTTTGGTTAATGTAAGTGAAAGTTCTAAGACTATAACCTGTGGAGTTAGATGCATGGAGATTACTTTTATTGTTGTAGTAGAATATATTGAGAACAGGTATTGCTCTATGGGGATGGATGAAGACGTGGCGACCCAAATTCCTTGTACGGAAGTTGGGGGCGTTACAAAAAAATTGGTACCAATTTATATAATCATTATTTTTTACATAATTTTAATTTTAATTAATTTAATTTAATATACACATGTTTACAGATTATACTAATGTTTCCTTATTATAAACAAAGTATATTTTTAATATATTTTATTAATAATTGAAAAATATTGTATGATATTTTCGAGTATATATTAATGATTGTAAGATTAGTTTTAAATCAAAAAGGAAACATATTTTAATTCGAAAGGTAATATTAATGATTGGAAGATATGATAAAAGGTAATATCTTCAACTAAAAGTAAATACGAAAAAGGCAATCGACTAATTACCATTACTTATATTATGTTAAAATTTATTTTAGGTGTTTTAATATATTTTTTTCTTTATAATGAAGGGTACATAAGTAAATTCACGAAGTACCAAAAAATAGGTACCAAAAAATTGGTACCAAAAAACAGGTACCAAAACTTTCAATGTTTCGGAATTTATATAATAGTATAGATTCATAAAAGGAGAATAAATTTAATTTTTATTTTATAATTCAAATGAATATCAAATTAAATCTCACTACTTCAATATTTGATCATATTTATTTAAAATAATTCGAACAATTTCAAAATATACAAATATGTGTTTATTTTATGTATACAATTATAATTCGTAAATTATGTATATATTTTATATTATATATATAATATATGTTAAAGTAATACTATTTAACAAAGTAACATATTTTAGTTATTTGTAAAACTAAACTAAACTAAACTACAAGAAGAATAGGGCTGAAAATAAATCCGAGTAATCCGCTTTGAATTCGGAAAAGATTTAAGAAAAAGATTGACAGTATATTTAAAGAGTACCCTCTTAAGAGACGACCACTTTAAAAGATTAATTTTAGACTTGAAAATATCATAAATATTTTTTGTCACATGAATTTTTTTTTCAAGAGGTTCTCACGATCATATATATGCAGAGCAGTAGGGACTTGATACTTCCGTAAAATCACTTGTTCAGTCTTATTTTTTAGCTAAGTTTGATGGTCCTATCGACCATGCTTACACCGCAAAGCATGCAGAAAGTCACAGCAAAGCAGCATGCAGCAAGAACCACATTACACATTTCTTACATAATTTACACAGAGCGATACCCGATCATGTGAATCGTCACACAGAAAATACCAGCCATGACGAATTTTTGAGCAGACGATACACTTAAGAGATTTTCGTCATCACAGCAGAGACCATAGAGCTCATCCCACACATGTTATGACCACGACAGAGGCGATAGTACCCCTGCTCTCCCCAATTCTCTCCCCAAGAATTCTTGATGATCCAATAAGGTTTGTTACCAAGCCTTAGACTGGAGAAACCTTTTGCACCATATCCCACAAGTAAAACACCGTGGTTGAGAAATCTTTTGCCACATATGAGTGGACACGAAACACCGCCTATGTATGTTTGCATGAACACTGCATTCAACCCCACTGCACAAAGGATGTCGAAGAAATTAGATTAACTCAGGGTTGTCCTTGAATTCCATTTACTCTAATACTAGTAGCGAATTCCGCAGCAAACTCTTGACAATTTGCTGAAGCTCTGTTGTGCAATATGAAATTTCATGACACTATTTTGACGAAATTAAAATTACCTGCAAGGGGACCGTGGTGGACTAGATGGGCTGCAATTTGCTCCTCATCAGCCGGGATATTGGTGAAATTGGTGACTCGGACTGCAATTTTTTCGGGGTCGAATTTGCAATCACCACGCTTCCCTGTATAAGGGTAGGCATCTTCCTCTTCAATACCTCCAGCCTTAATCAAATATTCATAGGCATTTGTCATAAGACCTCCTGAGCATCCGTCATTACACGAGCTTTTGTCTTTTGCATCACACTTCACCAACCACACGAAGAAAAACTTAATTGCATATCTAGATTAATGCTTTAATTAAAAGAGATGAGTTCAAGAAATATTAAGGAATACTGCAACAATGTGTACAGCATTAAGAGACACTGTAGAGAGGCTAACCGTGTGATCACAATCTACAAGTTGCTGCTCACTTAAACCGGTAAGCTTTCCCGTCGCAATGAAGTTGGCTCCCTCGAGTGACCCAGTGGTGCTAAAAGCCCAACACGATCCACATGAACCCTACATCAAAAGACATAATAAACTAGTAAATTGACTACTAATGTTTTACAACGAATTACACAAAGCCAGTAGTGCCAGATCGTTGTACTCGTTTTAAGCTCATACTCAATTCAAGTATATCATATATACATAAATACAGCCTTGTGAACATATACGGATCGAGAACCACTTCAGAAGCTAGGGACAACAAGAACCCAAACAACGTTTCTATATATACTTTAAAGTAGTCATAATTAATTAGTAATCTTGACAAGCAAATGAAGATGTTCTCTAAGATGACAAAAAAATGGCTCCTAGCCTCCTCCCAAGAATCTAATTAGGATGTTCTTTAAAAATCAATTAGGAAAATAAACATCATAATATCACTCTGTAAAATAAATGGAACAGAACATATAGTATTAGCCAATTCTTAATTGACAATTCATGCATAAGCAATATTATCTGTGACTGTAAGAAAGTTCCATAAGACTTTAATTTGTTTAATGATAAAGTTAAATTTATTAGGGTTCAAAGTTCAAACCATTTACCAAACATATGCACATATTTATACACTTTACTCACCTGCATCTTGACTGGAGTGACAGCACCTTTCTCTCTCCAATCAAAACTCTCCGGCAAGCCCTTGACATCAACCACCGGAGCCTCCCCACCACCACCCAATCGGGTCCCACTCCCACCACCCTTAACACCCAAAAACCTAGTCTCAAACTCCTCCTCAGACAAATCAGAAAACTGAGTCACCCCATGCACAGCCGTTGGATCAAGCGCCTGATGCTCAGCTGCCCTCATCATATTCTTGGTAAATATCCCGAGGCGGTGCATGTACTCCTCTCTCGTACTGTACTCTTTCCCGTACTTCCTCATGAACGACACGAAGTGCCGCTCCGTGGCCGTGCCGATTAGATTATTGTTGTTTCCGGTGAAGTCCATGTCGGTGACTTGGCGGATGTTGCTGTCTGTGGAGATGGTGGGTGCGTAGGTTAGCAGGACGGCGAAAAGTGCGTAGGTTAGCAGGGGTTTCATCATTTTCTCTTTGTTCTTGGCGAGGGTCTCTGGACTCTGGAGGTGGGTAGAAGAGAGATAGAGCAAAGTACAAAAAAAAAATTTGAGATTTTATATTAGTTATTTAAGTTTGCATGCAAGTCATATGTAACATACAAGCAACACGTGGACACTAGTATCTTCAAATCTCTACACGTGCACCACAGTCGAAAAACAGGCGTTATATCGTAGCCACCTAAACAATATCCATCTATTGTTCCCATTATTATTATTTATGTTTCTAACAAAGGATAAATGACGCATAATTTGTAAGAGCATATTCAATGGTACCAAAGCTAAATCAATCTGATATGTTATTATTTAAAGAATATGTAAAACATGAAATATTCTAATCTTGTAATCCCTTAATAATAATTATAAATAATCAAGTTTGATTGACTATATTTATCAAACTTAAGTATAATTATTTATATTATCATAATTATACATAATATCATTGGAATACTCACTACTTACCTTAACTAAAATTTTACAATATCATCTTTTAGCCAATCATTTGATATATCACCATTATATATTTAAGTTTGAATAATAATATATTTTTTTAATACAATTTCGAACTAACAATACTGATTAGTTAGTTAAATATGAGTCTAAAATCCAGTTGGATTTTGCAGTCACACCTACACGAGTCAAAAATCTATTTTCTTTTTAGAGAATCGAATTAGCTTATACATCTAATTTTTGGCCGTCAAGTGTATAATCTATGTATTAGTTATTTTTATTTTTAAATCTATACTATTATATAAAAGGGCTCTTTTGAAAAATAAATAGGAAAAAGTAAATTTTTGTACATTTACTTTTGTTAAGAAAAACTATTTGCAATTTTACTAAACTAAGTTTCAAATTGCAAAAATACTAACCCTAACCCTAATTCTCCCCCTCCCCCTTTCCTCAATTTCTCTCTCCTCCCCCCGACTTCACTTGTGTCCCTTTTTTTTTTTTTAAGGTGGGGGCTATTTTGGTGGATTTGGGTTTCCTGGCCCCGCAGGGCATATTCAACTAAATTTGCAACTAATTGCAACTGAATGTAACTAAATTTTTATTTTTTTTTAATTTTTAAGGTGGGGGCTATTTTGGTGGATTTGGGTTTCCTGGCCCCGCAGGAGCATATTCAACTAAATTTGCAACTGAATGAAACTAAATTTCTGATTCAAGTTCCATTTGTCAGTTGTCATTTTCGACCTCATTTTTGAACTCTATTATATATATATATATATATATATATATATATATATATATATATATATATATATATAAAAAATATAATAGAGTTCAAAAATGAGATCGAAAATGACAAATGAAAAATGGAACTTGAAATCAGCAACTTAATTTCCGATTTCAGTTGCATTCAGTTGAATATGCCCATGCGGGGCCTTGCAACACAAATCCACCAAAATCACCCAAACCAATAATATGTAGTTGCAACTAGTTGTAACTAGTTGAAAGTAGTTGAAAATAGTTGCAACTAGTTCAAAACAGTTGAAAACAGTTGAAAATAGTTGCAACTAGTTGAAAACAGTTGAAAACAGTTGATTTGGTTGAATATTGCCCCTGGCGGGGCCTTGGAACCCAAAATAACTCAAACCAATAATATGTAGTTGCAACTAGTTGTAACTAGTTGAATGTAGTTGAAAATAGTTGCAATTAGTTGAAAACAGTTGAAAATAGTTGATTTGGTTGAATATTGCCCCTGGCGGGGCCTTGGAACCCAAAATAACTCAAACCAATAATATGTAGTTGCAACTAGTTGTAACTAATTGAAAATAGTTGCAACTAGTTGAAAATAATTGAAAATAATTGATTTGGTTGAATATTGCCCCTGGCGAGGCCTTGCAACCCAAAGCCACCAAAATCACCCTACCTTTTTTTTCTTAAAAAAGAAGTTGAATGTGGTTGCATTTAGTTGAATATTGCCCATGGCGGGGCCTTGCAACCCATATCCACCAAAATCACCCCACCTTTTTAAAAAAAGTTGCATAAAGTTGCATACAAAAATCCATCAAAATAGCCCCCATCTTAAAAAAAAAAAAGTACAGAAGTCGGTAGTGGGCTGGGAGAAAGGAGGGAGGGAGGGTTGGGCTAGGAAGGAGGGAGGAGGAATGTGCCTAGTATTTTTGCAATTTGAAACTTTGTTTCGTAAAATTGCAATTTATTAAAGAAGGTGGTATTTTTGCAAAAAGAAACTTTAAATCTAGTATTCTTGGTAAATATCCTATATAAAAGCCGAAACATTAAAAATTTTGGTATCTGTTTTTTTATACCTATTTTTTTGTACCTATTTTTTGGTACATCGTGAATTTACTTATTTATCCTTCATTATAAATAAAAATAAATACACATAAAATAAATAATAACATAATATATTTAATGGTAATTGGTCGATTGCTTTTTTCACATTTACTTTTAGTTGAATATATTACCTTTTATAAAAACACCTAAAAATATATACCCGAAAATATCACACCATAACTTTCAAGAAAAATATAACACCTCAAATAAATCTATACTATTATATAAAAACGAAACATTAAAAGTTTTGACACCTTTTTTCTTGAATATTTTGGCTTATAACCTTTTAGAATGAGTATATGTTCATTGACAAATGGTATGAATTATGAAATGGTCCTGGCCAGTGTGAACTCATATTTTCTTTTATAAAATTCAGTATAGCAACTTGGCATTTGTCAGAAATGTTTATTCTCTTGCCTTTCCACTCTTCGAAGATTTTTGAGTGTAATTCTGGGTTGATTTTTTCCCTATGTTTTTTGGTACCTATTTTTTTGTATTTCGTCAATTTATTTATGAAATATTTACAAAAATATATATGTTTTAAACTTTCTTTTACGTTTTTACTATTATTAACTTTCTCTTTCAATTCTATACTTTTACTTTTTCAAATATACTACCTTCTTTGTTTTTATAGAATCAATTTTTCAAAAATACTACCTTTCCTAATGCAACCTCATATGCAACCTTATATATATATATTATATCCCAAAAAAGTGGTAAAAATTGCTAAAAAATGCATATTTTAGAAAACTGGAAAAATTGGAAACTGTAAATTGCAACTTCCAGTTTTCAGTTGCAACCTTTGCAACCTCATTTGCAGCCTCATTTGTAACTTCAGGGCGGCGTCAGCCGTGTGCCTTTGAGACCTCATTTGCAACCTTTGCAACCTCATTTGCAACCTTTGCAACCTCATTTGTAAGTTCAGGGCGGCGTCAGCCATGTGCCTTTCAACTGAGTGTAATAACCGCGAATTTTCGAATAATTTTCCTACTCGATATTTGAATTTTAATTAAGAGCGATGCACTAGTATATTTAATTAGCGCGTTTTTGGTGAAATTTTAAGGTTTTATTTATTCATGTGTAAGTAAAAATTATATTATATCTATTTAATTATATTTATTTGGTATTCATTAAAATTAGGAAATTTAGGAAAATAGTATTTTAGTTTTTGGGTCGAATTTATTTTAGGAAGCGAAATTAGAGTTTCGTTTTAATTGACCAGCAGGGAAGAAACGAGATTAATACTACTAATTTAACTAATCATATCTTTAAGCACTAGGAGGCAAACATAACTTTAACTTTCACTAATCATACTAATCATGCCTCTTTTCTTGGCACTTCCTTTTGTCCCCCACGTTTTGTCTATTTGGAATCTTTTAAAACAGAAAATCCGGTCTTTTTTTTTTTTTGACGGAAAAAGGATATATTACTCAAATAAATCAGCTGACAAACATGACTCCACTTCAATAGGAACAGACCTCCTATCGAAAACTCGACCTGGAAAATAAAATGACTCTCTCGCTAAGCAGTGAGCAGTCATATTGGCAGATCGTTTAACAAAAAACAATTTAATGTTTAACTCAACAAGCATCCTACGACACTCTAGGATTATGCTACCAAAAGGAGATAACATATTGACCTTGCTTCGAATGGCTTGAACCACTCCCAAACAGTCTGATTCAACCACCACCTCTCGCCAATCGTTCGCCTTGACCCAGCTTAAGGCTTCCTTCACAGCAATAGCTTCTGCAAACTCTGGCCTAACTGAACCTGTATACAATTCTGAACGACCTTGAATAACCTGACCTTTATCATCTCGTGCTAACAAGCCGATGCCATATTTGGAGTGCTCTGTAAATAATGCAGCGTCCACCGATACCTTGACTGTATTCTCTTTTGGCTTCTCCCAAGAACTAGCTCCATCACCTGGAATGACATCCCGGTATAAAGCCTTTGTCGAACTTACTTGGGCTTCTTTCCACTCTGCAAGGTACTGCTTGGTAGAAGACACGACATACCTCACCTCACTCTTCTTATTGTTCCACACCATCTGATTTCGAGCTTGCCACACACTCCAACACATTGTAGCTATTTCCCCATGGTCATCCTTGTTCGATCTATCCAACATTTTCTTCAGCCATCTGTCAAAAGACTTTGCCACACGGTTCCCCTCTGTCTCCAACATTGACTGGCAAACGGACAACTAACCAAAATATGCATGACTGTCTCCTCTTCTGCATTAAGTAAGAGTAAACCCAGCTACTACTCCTCTTGCCAAAAACACTCTACCATATAATTGTTTACATAAGAACAAAACTCGTCCTTATTTTATACAGAGTGAACACAAACACCTTACTGTCTCTTTCTTTTAAAACCAACAACTCAATTTTATATATTCATACGAACACATCAAAACCATCAGGTAGTTAATTTCTTTTCTGTAATTGTTGTTGTATTTGACTTAAATTTGTCAAATAAGAGAAAATTGAAATAAAAGAATAAAATACATAATTAATGTATTTGAGAGTTACAAATATTAGTTGTGTGAATATTGATTATATAAGTTACAATTTTATCTATATAAATTGCATTAAATGATATTAAAAGGGCGGTTATGTTTTTGGGATGGAAAAATTATGTAGAACGCCTTTATATTGTGGAGGATCTCCATTAGAATAAAGTACTATTTGACAAATGCGTCAAGTGGGAGATGTTGTATTTGACTTAATTTGTCAAATAAGAGAAAATGAAATAAAAGAATAAAATACATAATTAATGTATTTGAGAGTTACAAATATTAGTTGTGTGAATATTGATTATATAAGTTACAATTTTATCTATATAAATTGCATTAAATGATATTAAAAGGGCGGTTATGTTTTTGGGATGGAAAAGTTATGTAGAATGCCTATATATTGTGGAGGATCTCCATTAGAATAAAGTACTCACAATGGAAGAGGAGCTTGTTCAACATAGTTTTGGAATCCCAAAAACACTTTTCATTTTTTATCACTCTCTTTAGAATTGTAAAATAATATATACATATTATACAAATTCTACATGGGTATCCGAGATAGGAGTTTCTTTCCTTCGTGTTTGTGGTCATATTGTTTCATATGAGTTGAGTGGGATTCATGTGTTTAATCTACTATCTAATGGAAGGAGTGGTTTTTTTTTTCCTACATGTTCTCCGCGTTTTCTTTGATGGATTCGTATCCTTTGTCATTAGTTTTGTTTCACTCCACCCATGAGAATAAATGATTACTATGCATATGTGATGTTTTTTTATAGTGTTTCGTGTTGCCGTCTTTGTTTTTGGTGCATGGTGGTTATAATTGTCTACATCTACACCTATACCTTTTGTGTTTTTTCTGATTTTAGTATTCTCGGATCTAATATTATTTATGTTTATTATAAAAAAAGAATATCAGCATGCAAATTGTTTTTTTTATGCAAATTGTTTTTTTTGGCAGGTTTAGAAGTTTAAATATTTGGTTAAATGGTAGACCTGGTGCCAATGTGTTGTTTTGCATGATAGTCTCATTTACGAGAAGATTTACTATTTCATATTTGGTTGATAGATTTAAGTGAAATATATTGAATGCACTTAGTTTATTTGTTCTGAAAAACTGAATGATATTGTTTATGTCATACGGAGCTTAATTTTTGTTTGAATATATAGATTGTTTGAACACAATTAGAAAATTAATCGTTAAAAAGACGATATTATAAAGGAAATTCTAGTGGCTCTCAGAATAGAGAGCAGAAAAGATAAGAAAATTGGGACAAATGTCCGGAATCAAATAAACAAGATAATTTTGAATTTGTCATCGAAAAATATTGTTTTTATTTTAACAGAAATGCTCAGAATATAGAGCACGTAAAAAAAAGTTGTTTTTGTCACTCGTAATGGAGAGCACAAAAATTAACTATTTTTAAACGAGTACTTTATGACGTATTTAATTAGCAAGATCGATCAAGAATAATGAATTGGATATGAATATTAATAAGGAAGCATTTTATTGAATATAAAATGTTTAAAAATCCAACTGAGTGGATGAACAACTATCTATATATATTATAATGCCTGGAGATCGGAAAGTTACCAGAAGCGTTCAAGGTATTTTTCTTGAATTTTCATTTTTTTGATTTATTTATTAAAATTAATTTTTTGCATTAAATACCTCTTAATGACATATTAATTAGTCATCAATTATACCTAATAAACGGAAAGTTACCAGAAGCGTTCAAGGTATTTTTCTTGAATTTTAATTTTTTTGATTTATTTATTAAAATATTTTTTTGCATTAAATACCTCTTAATGACATATTAATTAGTCATCAATTATACCTAATAAATGTGTATTAAATTTGTTTATTTTATTTATTTACAAAATTATAAAACTTTATTTGAGCATTATAATTATTATTTTAATAAAAATATTAATTACATATATAATTAAGTTTGTTTTTAGGTAAACGACGAATAAAAATTGTTTACATTGGGTCCTTTTTTTATTCCCTATCGAATAATGCTCCGATTTCTTTTCGGACAATTGCATTGCAGACGATCCTTAACTTCTCAATCAATTTTTATGATTAGTGATTATGGAAATCGAAATAAATTAGAGAAGTATATAAATCTTCGCAAAACACCTGTAATGAAAATAATACAAATAGTTTTTTATTTTTACACATGGCAGACGATCCTTAACTTCTCAATTTTTATGATTAGTGATTATGAAAATCAAAATAAATTATAGAAGTATATAAATCTTCGCAAAACACCTGTAATAAAAATAATACAAATAGTTTTTTTATTTTTACACATGAAAAAATTACATGGGTTATGACCAAACCGATTAAATTAAAAAAAGCCCAGTTTTATTGGTAGATTAAATCGATAAAAAAGTTGTACACCCGTTGTTCATTATATTATATCAAAATAAATTAATATTCTAATTAAATAAATTCTTACACTACAACTGAACATGCATGTTACGAGAGGGGCGTCGGCTTTAAAAAGTGTTATTATATATAATATTTATAAATTTTGATCGTAAAGACTACATTTTTATTATAATTGCTACTTTTTATGTTTATGATATTTTTGAAATTATGAAAAATTTAGATATATGAAGAGAGCATCTTCAAACTTATAATTTATGTAAATTGTTTTGAATCAATTTTTAAAAAAATTCTTAAGAGACCAATCAATTTTTAAAAATAATAAAAATAATATATTTATTTTTAATATTTTAAAATGAAAATTTATGAACCGCGCGAAGCGCGGATAAGTTACCTAGTTATGTATATAATGGTGAAATATATTTTATTTTGTAGCGAGGAAATGAATCGTTCGCACGCATTGAAGTTACTCTACCACTGATAAGTTATTTTTGAGAATCGAGAAATCGAAATAATTTTATTTCATGGAATTGAAATAAAAGTGGGAGTTGAGTGAACCACCGTAATATAGAAAATTCGTTGGTTGTAAATGAATTTTGAAAAGGAAAATAAAGTTGGTAGTGTGTTTATAAATTTGAGGCATGATCGGTGAATTTTTTTTTTAATGAAAAATTGGGAATTTTATATCGATAAAGAATTAGACAATTGTGTCTACATTTTTTTTTAAGTGGGAGTTCGTTTACGATTATATCGTATATTTTGATGATAAGTTGTTAGCGAAATATGAGAAGGAAATGTTAAATTGTGGGATCTCATTTAGAAATCTGGGATGAAAAATATTGGAGAAATTTCATATGTTCCAAGAATTCGGGTTGTAAGGGATAAAAAGGAACACTGAGTTCGAATTGAAAAGTTGGGGTTGCAACTGTGAATATTTATAAATTCGAGAAATGTGTGTGAAATTTGAGAATTTCAAAAAATTCAAATTTAAGGAAAATAATTTGAATATTGAATATGAGCCAAAAGAAGGTATTTGAGTAAAATGTTGAATTGTTTTGGATGCAGAATTGTAGTCCGGTGCTAACCCTATTGGTAATGGGTAAATGATAATTCAGAAAAGGAACCACTGATTGTATTATGTGCAAGTAGTCAGAAGTTCGATATATTTTATGTTGTGTAATTGATTGACTTGACATTTTTAGTTAGTTTTGTAAGTGGATTGTGAAGCAATTTTGCTTGAGCCTAGTGAAAGGCTGTAAGGAGGATCATGATCATGTACTTGAAGAGTACGTTGTGTAATAAATTGGTGAATCAAGCAGACGTGCTTGGAGTTATTGTTTATTGCGATATAAGTATCGATGGTGATATTGGTAATAAGAATTCAACTTCGGGATGTTTATTTAATTTTGGTGGAGTTGAAGTTGAAAAAATAAGAAACTTAATTAAATGTGTTGGAAAAGGTAAAAGTGGCAACATAGATTGATTGAAAGTGATGGTCACTAGAAATATTTGGCAATGACATCAAATGGAAGATGTTGGTTTGATTGGATATAAGTTGTGGCAATTATAAGTGCACTATGACCAATAATAAGAGTGCGTATTTGAGATAGCTTTAATAGTTATAGATCCTACGAAAAGTGGGAGTTTGGAAAGGTATTTGACAAATGCGTCAAGTGGGAGATGTTGTATTTGACTTAATTTGTCAAATAAAAGAAAATTGAAATAAAAGAATAAAATACATAATTAATGTATTTGAGAGTTACAAATATTATTTTTGTGAATATTGATTATATAAGTTACAATTTTATCTATATAAATTGCATTAAATGATATTAAAAGAGTGGTTATGTTTTTGGGATGGAAAAGTTATGTAGAATGCCTATATATTGTGGAGGATCTCCATTAGAATAAAGTACTCACAATGGAAGAGGAGCTTGTTCAACATAGTTTTGGAATCCCAAAAACACTTTTCATTTTTTATCACTCTCTTTAGAATTGTAAAATAATATATACATATTATACAAATTCTACAATTGTTTATATTGATTTCGTTTGTAGAATCTGTGGTGTTCGATTGTTACGTGTAGTTTGGGTATGTGTTTTTCCGATTGGGTTGTTGTTGTAGTCGGGGAAGGGGGTTATCGGAGTGGAGGAGGAAACCGGAGAAAGGGGTGGTGAGGTTATCGAAAAGAAAGAAGGGAAAAAGAGGGAGTGTTTGTGGGTGTATGTATAGGCAGTTGGGTTTGCCGGAAGAAGAGCCACCACCGTTGATGGTGGTGGTCTGTGCAGCCACGAGAGAAAACAGAGAGAAGAGAATCGGAGATGGGGGGAAGAGAATGGTAGGAGTGATGCAGAGAGAGAGAGAGAGAGAGAGAGAGAGAGAAAGAGAGAGAGAGAGAGGTACGGGAGAGAAAGAGAGGTACGGGAGAGAGAACAGGGGAGGGGGCGCGCGGACGTGGTGGCGGCAAGTGGGCCCACGCGCCGCTGTTGCGATTTATTGATACGTTTTTCTGGAATTAAAACGTATAATAAATAATAATAAAATGATATAGTTTCAATAAAATTATAATCAGGAATTAATAAAAGAGGTTCGATTGGTTTCATTAAAATTGGAATTATTATTTAATTTGTGAGAAATAAATAGTTTAAATAATAATGGTATAAGTGATTAATTGAGTTATTTAGTAATAATTATGAATTTAAATTGGATAAAAATGGATGGTGGAATTATTTTGTTTGGAGTATAAATAGAGATTAATATTATTAAACTAGTGAAATTTAGAGAAGTGTAGAGAATTCATAAGATCCAATTTAAAGTAGAAGTGCTATTTGAATAATCTATTGGTTAGCGAATACTTAGAAATAATTAGAGACCTTTTAAATGGAAAGTTGCCGTTATATTCGGTAACCCTATTTTCGTTTTTAAGTAGGATTCAAGGATATTAAAATATTATATATATTGGATTCCTCAGTTCGGAGAAGATTGATTTATCCGGGGATTGAGTGGCAAATTTTGACTCAGGATATTCGGAGGATATAAGTGAAGGTTAAATGAGGAAGGATTAAGATGGATGAAGTGTTGGTGGTGGTTGTTGGATGCACTGTGAGGTGTTTTCCAACGGGAAAACATATATATTCAGAGGGGACATCTTCGATTATCTTCTTCCAACAGAGAAATTGGTGAGTATGATTAATACGTTTGATTTGAGTTATTAGTTTTTATAGAATGTCAGAATTCGTCTGAAGACTGAAATTGCCGAATTATGTTCGACTTTAGAAGTTGACGAGCGGGCCGATATCGGCGAATTAGACTAGTGGCAATCGCAAGAGCTTCTTACCAACGAGGATTGAAATAGGAGACTGTAATGCCGTAAGATAGAATAAAGCAGTATTACTGTGACGATGCATGATAGCTAAGAATTCGAGGCAAGTGTTTTCCTTCACTTCTTGTTCAAGTGAAATTATTTTTAATATGCTAATTATGGTATTATTCCATTTATTGTCGATCTTGTTGACAGTTATTGTTATTCTTGTTTATTCAATTTACACCCCATTTACTGTATCGAACTCGTCGATACCCTTTGAGATTATTATTCCTTAATGATGCTTCCTTGTTAGGAGTACAGCTAAACCAATTGTTTAGGTAGTCGGGATCCCACTAGTAGAGCACTGAACCTATCACGTCTGAATACCCATTTCATACTTTATTTTTAACCCATTCTGTGTGGATAGATTCTTGATTCAAAATACTTTTCTTGTGATTTGAGTTTTATAGAAGATATCTATTTTCATTATCAGTGATTTATTAATATTACTATTGTACTATACACTTGCTGAGCATTTCTTCCGCTCATACTTGTTTGTTTCGAAACCCTAACTTTTCAGTAAGGTAGTTTGGCGTGACATATTCGCACATTCCGAAGAGAGAAGAAGCAGACGCTATCTTGAAGATAACTTGACGCGGGATGTCCTGATCCAGTGTAAGGTCTATTTTGTTAGGAATTATGTTGTCCTTGATGATATATACACCCATAAAACACTTTGAAAAATATATAAGCACAAGATTAAGTTTTGTAACTTATCAACGGATATCCAAGCCATGTACATCCGTTGATGAGGCAGCTTATCAATCGATAAGTCTGTAGCATACCTTGTATTTAAGTTTGAGTTTGTTGCTGAATATCATAGTTGCTAGTTATCCTAAGTCATGTTGACTATCAAAGGATAAACAGAATAGAGTATCTAATTGTATATAAGTTGTGCTATGTAATTCTGTATAAGTGAAGTGATGATCAACGGATAAAGGCTCTATGTCAACGGATATGGTATTCGCAGCAAGCAGGAATCAACCTATCGATCCATGTCTACAACAACGGATAAAAGCTTCAATCAATAATGTCTTGGGATTAGAGGTTGATGGCGACTTGACATGCCTGACAGATCACATGGGTTGATGAACTTAAATGAGGTATGGGAACCAGTATTGGAAATGAAGAAGAAAAAGAAACATTCCTTATTCTCACAAGCAATTTAGCTGGTAAATCTAGTGTATATCTGTCCAAGACAACCAGACAAAATTGCATCACATGGAGACAAGGAGTGGCAGCAACCCTGCAGGATACTTTGACTTGTAAGATTCGTTTATTTTGTGGGGTTTGTAATCTTGGAGTAAGATAAATACTTCAAGAGTAGCATAGCTAAAACAGAGAAGAGAAACACTGGGCAAATAGCTATAAGCATTAGGTTCTCTTGTAATAGTTTTAGCTTTGTATTCGCAGCTGTGTACTCAGTTTACACAGAGAAGTTTTCTTCAATACAACCCTCAGGTGGAGTCGTGAAAAACCCCACCTGAAATTTTTAAGTGTGTTGTGTATCTGTTCATTATCTGTTTCTTTACATTTTAGTCTTCAACTTGTCCATCTGTTTCCATTGAAATTATAAGTGTTGTCTTGTTCAAAATTCGAAAGAATTTTACAAGATTGTATTCAACCCTCCTTCTACAATCTTGAAGGGTGCTACTGGGAAATAACAATTGGTATCAGAGCAAGCTTCTAACAAACAAGAAGTTTAAAGATCTAGCACCATGGGAAAGAAGGACACAGGGGTAAAGATTCCAATTCTTGACAAAGACAACTACTTTCATTGGAAGGTAAAGATGCATCTCCATCTCTCAGCACTAGACGAAGATTATGTTGACTGTATATAGAAATGCCCTCATGTTCCCATGAAGCCTAACTCTGGTGTTGGTGAAACTGCTGGTTCTGCAGCAGCTGGAAGGTCAATTCCAAAAACTCAGGCTGAGTTCACAGATGAGGACTTGGAAGTAATACATAAGGATAAGAAGGTCATGAACATCTTATTCAATGGTATTGACCAAGATATGTTTGATTGTGTTATAAACTGCACCTCTGCCAAGCAAGTGTGGGATACCATTCATACAATCTGTGAAGGAACTGAACAAGTCAGAGAAAATAAGATGCAGCTCCTAATACAACAATATGAACATTTTCACTATTCCTCTGGTAAAAATTTGACAGATATATTTAGTAGATTTCAAAAACTACTAAAAGGTCTGAAGTTGTATGGGAGGAAATATGAAACCAAGGACTCCAACCTGAAATTTCTGAGGTCTCTTCCAAAGGAATGGAAGCCAGTGACAGTCTCATTGAGGAACTCTCAAGACTACAAAGAATTTACACTTGAGAGACTATATGGTATTCTGAAAACCTATGAGCTTGAAATGCAACAAGATGAGGAAGCGGAGAAGATACAGAAGAAGGCTGGATATGTTGCCTTGGTGGCCAATATTCCATTAAGCCAAGAGAGTGAGAAGTTGGAGAGCACAAAGACCACATTAAGTTCTGTAACTTATGATGGTGGAGCTGATTCTAGTAGAGGGAAAAGCAAGTTGATTGAAGAACTCGATGCATCAAGTGGAAGTGAATCTGATGACTTGGATGACTATTTAGCATTCTTGTGAAGAAGGTTCTCAAAGCTTAAATTCAAGAGGAATCCAGCAGGAGGCAGGCAATTCAGAAAGAATGGTCAACCATCCAAAAATATGGTTGACAGATCTAAGTTCAAATGCTTCAACTGTGGAATCGTTGGCCATTTTGCAAATGAGTGCAGAAAGCCTAAAGCTGAGAATGAGAAGAAACAGTTTGGAACTGTTGACTACAAGAAGAAATATTTCGATCTTCTCAATCAGAAGGAAAAGGCTTTTGTGTCAAGAGACAGTGATTGGGATGCTGGTGGAGATTCTGATGCAGAAGAAGAGTTTGTCAATCTTGCCCTCATTGCAAATGAGAAAGATGAAGAAGCTAGTTCAGCAAGCAACTAGGTATTCTCTTCTAACCTATCTGACTTATCTAAAGCTGAATGTACTAGTACAATTGATGAAATGTCTCTTGAATTGTATAACATGCATGTTTCCTTGAAATCGCTTAACAAAGAGAACAAAAGAATAAAAGAGCTAAATGAAAAGTTAAGTGATAGGAATGCTTTGATAGAAACTCAGTTAATTGAGTTTGAGGTTATGAGAAGAGATTGCCAGGAAGCTAAAGATGGTTTGGTTGAAGCCCTTAAACGAGAAAACAGTTTAAAAGAACAGTTGAAGAAAAGCCGAGACGTAATTGTCACATGGGAAAAATCGAAGGATGCTAGAGATAAAATTTGTCGTTCTCAAGGTTTGAATACCCTTAGCAAATTAGGAGAAGCAAAGTTAGGAGTTGATGGAGAGACTGCTTCTGACAGTGAATCAACGGATGATGCCTGCAGATATCCGTTGATCAAAGAGCCATCGATGGATACAGAACAATGTCATCCATCGAAAGCCAATACTGTCAGCAAAGCAACTCTGGTTAAATTGAATAATCAATATGGTCCAGTCAGCAAGAACTTTGAGAAAGGAAAGTGTAGCAAAACAAAATCAGTTGAGGAAGCTAACATAGGCCACTTGTCCCAGAAGCAATTGAAGGACAAGTTAGAGAAAGTTGAGCCAAGAACTAAAGGTAGGAGAAAGAACAGAAATGGCAAAGTAGGGATTAATAAACACAACAATTATACTCCAGATAAATATGCTCCTAGAAAGGAATGTGTTAACTGTGGTAGTGTTAATCACCTATCTGCTAGTTGTAGAAAATTAAAAAAATGCTCATATGCCTTTACACTTGCCTACTTCTGCCATGTATGCCATGCCTAACAGTAATGCTCAATCTGCTCATGCATCTAGTCTATATGCAAACATGCCATACATGCATAACCCATACTACAATGCTTTTAATGTGCCTCAGATGCCATGGATAATGAATAGCATGCATGCACAGACTATGCCTAACTCTAATTTCTATAATACATATGAGCAAGACTCAAATCCTGGCTTCCAAAGGCCCACTCCCAGAGTCAAGATTGATCTAACTCAATCTGGACCAAAGGGAAGAAAGGATTTGAGAGGCAAGAAAAAGGCTAACACTGCAGGACCCAAGGAAACTTGGGTACCAATATCAACTTGATTTAGTTTTAATGTGTGCAGGGAGATAGAAAGAACCTCTGGAATCTGGATAGTGGATGTTCCAGACATATGACTGGAGATTCTACCCTGCTCACTAAGTTTGAGGAGAGAGCTGGCCCTAGTATTACCTTTGGAGACAACTGCAAAGGATATACTAGAGGATATGGCTTGATTTCAAAAGGAAATGTTGTCATTGAGGATGTAGCACTAGTTGATGGACTCAAGCATAATTTGCTGAGTATCAGTCAACTATGTGATAAAGGTCAAAATGTGTGGTTTACTACAGAAGCTTATGTTGTTTTCAGGAAAAACGACAACAAGATAGTGATGACAGGCAACCGTAAAGGGAATGTGTACACAGCTGACTTCAATTCAACAAGTGCAGATACTGCTACATGCCTCTTCAGCAAGGCAAGTGTAGATGAAGGTTGGATATGGCACAAGAAACTATCACACTTGAATTTCCAAGCAATGAATGAGTTGGTAAAGAAGGATCTAGTTAGAGGTATTCCAAAATTGGATTTCTCCAAAGATGGATTGTGTGATGCATGCCAAAAAGGGAAGCAAAAGAAGGCCTCGTTCAAATCCAAGTTAATGTCCTCCATTGATCATCCTCTACAGCTACTTCACATGGATCTATTTGGACCAGTCAATTTTATGTCAATCTCCAAGAAGAAATACTGTCTAGTGATTGTGGATGACTTCTCTAAATTCACGTGGACATACTTTCTGCACTCCAAGGATGAGGCAGGAGAAATCATTATCAATCATGTCAGAACAGTTAACAATAATCCTTCCTTCAGAGTAAGAAGGATGAGGAGTGACAATGGAACTGAGTTCAAGAATTCTATGATGAGAGAGTTTTGTGAAGAACAAGGAATTACCCAAGAATTCTCTGCACCTAGGACTCCTCAACAAAATGGTGTAGTAGAAAGGAAAAACAGGACCCTCATTGAAGCTGCAAGAACAATTCTTGAAGAATCAAAGTTGCCAACTTACTTCTAGGCAGAAGCTATCAATACTGCATGCTATACTCAAAACATCTCTTTGATAAATCAAGCAAAAGGACTGACTCCATACCAACTATTCAAGGGAAAGAAGCCAACAGTTAACTTCTTACATGTCTTTGGGTGCAAATGTTTTGTCCTAAAAAATCAAGGTGAAAACATTGGAAAGTTTGACACCAAAGCAGATGAAGCTATCTTTGTTGGATACTCAGCAGGGAAATCATATAGAATCTATAACCTAAGAATAAACATTGTTATGGAATCCATACATGTTGTCTTTGATGATAAGAAAATCCAAGGGTTGATAGATGAAGGTTCCCATGAAGATTTGTCATTTGATAATGATATGTCTGGTGAAGGCAGTGAAGATGATATAGAAATAGTATCAACTGGTGTAAGATCGAAGCATGCTCGAGGTGTAGAGCGTGGGACACCATCCATTGATGCTGAGGAAACCCGATCCGTTGAAGACAATTCTGGATTACCCGTTGATAGCTATAGAGAATTATCCATTGATAACTCTGTTAGAACTCCAACTTCTAGAGCCACACACTCAGGGGGAGTCTCTCAGAGTCATCACTCAACAACCTATCAGAATGATCAACACAGGGAGAATGAAGCTACGTCATCTAGGCTGAACCTGCCAACATCAAGAAAATGGACCAGAGATCACCCATTCGAACTCATAATTGGATATTGTTATGCAAAATTCACGCAAGCGCACGTTGTCACAAGTAATATATGATTAAATCAAGTTCGTTCCCACAGAGATCTAGAATGGTGTTCAATTCAGTAAATATACCTATGCACCGATGTATGATTTTTATCCACTGCTAAGACAAATAACAAATTGGATTTTTACTAACTACTAAATTAATTATCAAACTAAAGATTAACTAATTAAAGAGATTAAATTCGAATTACTAATATGAGAATAAAACATGGAATCCTAGTTTCATCATCTACTTCACTTAGAGTTGCAGCCTTTAATTAAAACATGCGATGGTTTTGATATCTGATCGAATAACACGAAAAGAGTAAAAGTTACCTCTCGGTATACTAGTACCAATCTACACATACATCCACAAAAGAGATAGAAGATGAATAGGCACCTATTATGTTTAGACCCTATATCTCTATAGAATTTGGAAACATAAAGGTTGAAGCACAAGTTATCCACTTGGATCACATAGGGCAGTATAAGTATTTTCATCTCACACCACGAATCATATTGATAAACAATTATGAACCTATGCTAGCATGGCAAGTTCTAAATCTCAAGATCCACTCTCGCTTCACAAAAGATTAACAATTCAATTTAGATGTTAGCTACGCATCCAAAAGCATTAAGATTAACCATACGAGGATATCAAGAATTCACCACACATAAATCTTTAAGGCATGCAAACTACTAAGCTACATAGATAAATCCACTAGGATCCCATGACAACGATTAGTTCATAATTAAACCTTTCGTCACCATGGGATTTGATGAAAACATGGTAAATAACAAGATATGAATAAAAGACGTAATTATATTAATAAACAAGAGTTTGAGAGAACAAATCTATAATCCAAAGTAACACAAAGGATGAAGTAGATCTAGATCCGTTGCTTGTCACGAGCGTTGAACCCTTCTCTCCTTTTCTCCCTTGCAGATCTAAGCTAGGTTACAATAATAAAACTATGATAATGTGTATCTCTATTACAATGCTTAGATGTGTTTTTATAGGCTCTAGATTTCTTGCCCAGCAAGAATTTTATCTTCTATTACAATTAGAATTTAATTAAGGTGCTAAAACCTGCCCGGAATATAATTAGAACTTGAAAAGGGCAAAACAGGAATTTCCCAGCCTTCTTTAACTAGAACAGGCGCACGATTTTAATCAACATATTACTTGCACGTGCTTCCTATCCCAGGTTGTAGAAAATCTCTCAAGCTTCGCGTGGGCAGTAAGATCACTGAAAACGGACTTACAGAACTCCAGATATGGCCAAAACAGTGTAAGCTGCGCAGCCTTCCCAGAAAATCCGAATTTTAATCAATTAATTCCCAAAAAATTATAGAAGCATCCACCTTAATCAACATTCTCTTAAACCTGCACAACTAAGCAAAACACATCAAAACTACAAGAAACTTGAGTCCAAGACAATCAATTCAAGCCGATTTAGAATGTTCCAAGTGGATATAAATCCACTTATCACACCCCCAAACTTAAACCGATGCTTGTCCTCAAGCATAAACAATTACAACTAACTAACTAACTAGTACCACTTCCGTAGGTGATCACGGTTGCATTTGGCATATGCAACAAGCCCTTTAAACCCCTAGGCAGCCTTAGTGGACGAGTAAGGTCTCGTGAGGGCCTATAGCGAATGTACCCACAAAATCCATTTAACCTAATACAATGCAATGCATGAATGCAACTAATATGCAAATGCAATTAATCTAATCTATCATACCTTCAAATCCTCTCATGCCATATCAACTTAAGAATCAAAGTAATAACGCAATGTCTTGGTGTCGAAAGTGCAAGTATTCACATAGTTTACCCAATGAACATGCATAAGTTCTCACAAGCCCATGTCAAGTGTAAGAATAAGTTAGTAAACATGCTAAGCCTACAAGAGCACATCTTCGAGACAACACTCGGGATCTCATACGCAAGAACAAGCAAACACTCACAATCCACTCACAAAAGAATATTCACTCAAGAACAAGGGTAAGTGTATCACTCAATTCCAACAAAATCATAAGCATGCTTGACATTTGGTATCAATCTAACTCTTAACACAACATACATCAGTAACGACAATCAAAAGGTCTTTAATTGGGTTGTAAAGGGGCTAGGGACAAGGTATGTCAAATAAGCCAAAACAGGTGAAGTGTCAAAAACTAGTAAGTACCATAATAAATCATACACAACACCATATTTCCCCCCACATAATTTTTACTAAAACAAACACTCGACTAGTCGACTAAAATAGGATCACAACAATACAAACATGCTCTCATAATATATATATATATATTTTTCTTTTTTTTTTCTTTCTCTTTTTTTTTTCGAGAGCTAAATAGAACACAAACAATAATATAAACAATAACAATGATCCCATAATTTTATTACATATGTCGACTATCAAGTAAACAATCAAACCCAATTTTCAATATTCCCTCCAAAAGTAAGACCAACAATAAACCCTTCCTTGCACACCTTATTACTCCCTTAAACACTCTACTAGCCTTTGACAATGTGGGTTCAAATTAATGTAAGGCCAATACAAGAAAAAGGTCTAGGCAAGTAATGTGGTATGTCACCGAAAAAATAGGATTAAGCTCAACGGGTTAACTAATTGATCATGTAAATATGGTGTGGTAATATGGGAAAATATGTGGTTAATCCTAAATGCCTTTATCATTTTAATCGTCAAATAATGTCATGCGTTTCAAGAAAGACCTCAAACAACTGCTAGCAATGCAAACAATCCGTGGACACTCAACCAAACGAATAAATTGCAAATATGCAATATGCAATCAGGCTCAAAATCTCACTTGGTGGAAAAACATACTCAATCCCAAGCAAACATCTCTCTAACGCACCAACTTGTATTCAAAGCATGCAAACTAAATCATCTTGCACATATTCATGTCCTTCTAATTACTTACAACATTCAATAAGTCTACTAGCTTCAACTTACTAGTGTATGTGTGTGCACAAGAACAAAGCATATCACTTCTCAATCAAAAGCGTCAACAACACAAAATTCCTATCAAGCATGGGTGCAAATGCAAACTATTATGAACTCACATGATATACAAACACAAAAACAGAATGTCCTATATGAAACAAACGTAGTTAACACAAACACAAATGCATAATTTACTACTACTAATATGCAAAGCATGAAATCCTACATGAACACAATGACTAACAATCACATATATATACACTACTTATCCCTTAAACCACCCCCAAACTTAAAATATTCAATGTCCTCATTGAATGGAAGTAAATACAAGAGATAGTAGAAACATACCTGCAATGCGCCTTACACCACCTCATCCACGCTAGGAGCCATAAGAATCAATACCCAACTCACAAGAAGCTCCGCCAATAATTACCAAGCAATACCACACCACAAATAGCCCAAATTCCAAGAATAATACAAAATCCCAATTTACAAGAACACAAATTCGTAATAAAAATAAAATTAGAGGAAAAGATTTACCCAATACGAATCAAAGAGGTGAACTTGCAATTAATTCCTCTTTAGAATTGAATTTTTAGAGATTTAACTAAATAGAAGAGGAATTGGATTTTTATGTATAGGTGAGTATATATATTTGGGGGAAAAAATAATAATAAAAATAAAAAAAATAAAAAAAATAAATAAAAATAAAAATAAAAATAAGAATAAATAAAATAAAATATGAAATAGGATATGGATTGGGAATAATTTGGAATTAATATGGGGCTAGACTTAGAATTTTAGGTCAAGAAAATAATTAGAAAAGGGGTAGGAATTGATTTAGGAGATGAATTGAATTTAATATATAAAAACATATAACACACGTACATAATCTAACTAGTAATAAAGCTATGATAAAGCTATAATAAAGTTCAACCTGTTACAATTTTGTGTACCTTTTACGAATCTGGCGCATGATGCATGGACGGGCGCGTGATGCGCGGGCGGCTTCTGTCCATCCTGACGCAGGTGCGCGGCTAGGCGCTTCATGCGCGGCTTCACCCTGCGTGTCTGTGGCGCAGGTGCGCGCGGCTGGCGCATCATGCGCTGGCGCATCCTGAAAACGACTATATATATATATTTTTTTTGAATAACACTCAAAAATATTTTTTTTTTCTTCCTACACTAATGCATGGGTTGCCTCCCACGAAGCGCTTCTTTAACGTCAATAGCTTGACGTTACTTCCTCAAATCAAGGCGGTTTCAAAAGAATAACTGAACCGTTCTCAACAGACAAACCATTCAGACGAACTTTGACATCTTGGTTGCTTGCTTTCCACAAATTTCTTCCTTCAGACATCAACTTGAATTTACTACCCAACGGCCAAATCTTTTTCTTTTTCTTCTTCACACCTCTAAAGTGCTTCTCCGACTCAACTGGCTGAACAAAAATTTCCTCATCCTTAACATCTGCTTTCCACCTTCGCAACACTTTATCATGCCCTTCTTCAAAAATCACTAGCTCATTATTCAAAAGGACATACCTCAAATGTGGTGGAAGTTTTCCAAGCTTGACACTCGAGAGATCACGAACCGAAGAACTGTCAATGGAATCACTGATAGGATGCTTAAGCACGCGCATATCCGATTTTTCACTCAATAACTGATCAAACTTCTTTCTCTGACCCGTATCAACTATTTCCACATTGCAACACTCTTCATCCTCTGTCGGAAATTTCATTGCCTTGAACACATTAAAGGTGAGACTCTGATCTTGCACCCTCATTGTAAGCTCTCCTTTCTGCACATCAATCAAAGTCTTTCCTGTAGCCAAGAACGGTCTTCCCAAGATTATGGGAATCTTCTTATCTTCCTCGAAATCCAAGATAACAAAATCAGCAGGGAAGATGAGCTTATCAACCTTTACCAAAACATCCTCTACTATACCCCTCGGATAAGTGATAGATCGATCAGCCAACTGCAAAGAGATGTTAGTTGGCTTTGGCTCCGGTAGACCAAGTTGCTTGAAAACAGACAAGGGCATAAGATTAATGCTAGCTCCCAAATCACATAAACACTTGCTGAATGAAAGGTTGCCAATAGTGCATGGAATAGTGAAACTTCCTGGATCTTTAAGTTTAGGAGGCAACTTCTGCTGCAGAACGGCACTACACTCCTCTGTCAATGCCACTGTTTCAAAATCTTCCAACCTTCTCTTCCGTGACAAAATATCCTTCATAAACTTAGCATATCTTGGCATTTGCTCCAACGCTTCAACAAAAGGAATGTTAATGGACAGTTTCTTGAAGACATCCATAAATTTCTGAAACTGTTTTTCTTGACTTTTCTTCAAACGTCCAGGGAATGGTGGAGGAGGATAGATCTGATTATTCATTGAAGATTGCTCCGAAGTAAACTTTTCAACAGGTTTCTTGCTCTTCTCACCATCAAGCTGATCAGCCACTAAATCAGATTTCTCAATTTCTGGCACTGCAGATTTTTCATCCTGCTGATTCTGAACATCTTCATCTTCTTCAGTTGCTGATTTAGAATCACTCGTGACTTTTCCTGATCTCAAAGTAACTGCATTCACTTGTTCTTTGCTTTCCCTCCTACCTGGATTACCCATGGTATCACTTGGAAGAGTTCCTTGTTGCATATTTACCAAGGCACTTGCAATTTGTCCTATATGACTCTCCAATGTCTTGAGAGATGCTTCCTGACTCTTGAGAGTTGCTGCCTGACTCTTGCACATTAATCTCAGCTCTTCTAATTCAGATTTTCCATTCGACTGATGGCTAGAACCAGTATGAAACTGTTGCTGCTGAAAACCAGGAGGTTGAAACTGTTGCCTTGGAGCATACAGTTGCTGAAAACCTGAAGAATTAAATGGCTCAACTCCGTATTGATGACCCTGAAACTGGTTATAAGACTGATGTGGATGTTGATAATTTGGAGCTGGTTGCTGTTGCCTTTGAAAATTGCTCACAAACTGCACTGATTCACTGGAGATGGCGCATTGACTCGTCTCATGTGCGCCAGCACATAGTTCACAAACTCTCGCAACCTGAGGCACCCCATGCTTTGTCATTAAATCAAATTTCATATTAAGTGCCTCTAGCTGGGCTGCTAGAGCTGTAACTGTGTCAACTCCCAGAATTCCTGCAACCTTGCCTTGTGGTAGTCTTTGAGTTGGATTTTGATATTCATTAGCAGCCATCATCTCAATTAGATCGTAAGCTTCCTCGTAGCTCTTAGCCCATAAGGCTCCTCCTGATGCTGCGTCTACCATTGGCCTAGATTGTGCTCCCATCCCATTGTAAAAACAATTGATTACCATCCAGTTTGGCATCCCATGATGTGGGCATCTCCTTAGCATCTCCTTATAACGTTCCCAAGCCTCACACAGAGATTCTCCAGATTGCTGCTGAAATTGGGCTAGCTGATTCCTCAATGCTGTAGTTTTCGCCATAGGGAAGAATTTAGTAAGAAACTTCTGAGCAAGATCCTCCCATGTAGTAATGGAACCAGGTGGTAGAGAGTGTAACCAGCCCTTAGCCTTATCCTTTAGAGAGAATGGGAAAAGCCTCAACTTGATAGCATCATCCGAAACACCATTAAACTTGAAAGTATCACAGATCTCGATAAAGTCCCGAATATGCATGTTAGGATCCTCCGTAGGAGCACCCCCAAACTGAACCGAATTCTGTAGCATCTGAATACTGCCCGGCTTGATCTCGAAAGTGTTAGCTGCAATAGCTGGCCTGATAATGCTAGACTGGATATCATTGATCTTCGGCTGAGAATACTCCTTCAAAGCCTTAACTGCTGCTGCTGCGTCACCCATCTCTACAGTAGTCTCAGTTCCCTCGTTCTTATTATCCACTACAAGATCGTCTTCCGCCAGTTTTTGTAAACGAGCTTGCAAACGTGTTTGCATACAAACCTAAGTACCTGCAAACACCACGAAACAAACAAACTAAGTAAGAATCCGATTCAGTGAATGCTAACGACCATTGATGACAAGCACATAAACTAAAATAAAAACACCGATGATCCCCGGCAGCGGTGCCAAAAACTTGTTATGCAAAATTCACGCAAGCGCACGTTGTCACAAGTAATATATGATTAAATCAAGTTCGTTCCCACAGAGATCTAGAATGGTGTTCAATTCAGTAAATATACCTATGCACCGATGTATGGTTTTTATCCACTGCTAAGACAAATAACAAATTGGATTTTTACTAACTACTAAATTAATTATCAAACTAAAGATTAACTAATTAAAGAGATTAAATTCGAATTACTAATATGAGAATAAAACATGGAATCCTAGTTTCATCATCTACTTCACTTAGAGTTGCAGCCTTTAATTAAAACATGCGATGGTTTTGATATCTGATCGAATAACACGAAAAGAGTAAAAGTTACCTCTCGGTATACTAGTACCAATCTACACATACATCCACAAAAGAGATAGAAGATGAATAGGCACCTATTATGTTTAGACCCTATATCTCTATAGAATTTGGAAACATAAAGGTTGAAGCACAAGTTATCCACTTGGATCACATAGGGCAGTATAAGTATTTTCATCTCACACCACGAATCATATTGATAAACAATTATGAACCTATGCTAGCATGGCAAGTTCTAAATCTCAAGATCCACTCTCGCTTCACAAAAGATTAACAATTCAATTTAGATGTTAGCTACGCATCCAAAAGCATTAAGATTAACCATACGAGGATATCAAGAATTCACCACACATAAATCTTTAAGGCATGCAAACTACTAAGCTACATAGATAAATCCACTAGGATCCCATGACAACGATTAGTTCATAATTAAACCTTTCGTCACCATGGGATTTGATGAAAACATGGTAAATAACAAGATATGAATAAAAGACGTAATTATATTAATAAACAAGAGTTTGAGAGAACAAATCTATAATCCAAAGTAACACAAAGGATGAAGTAGATCTAGATCCGTTGCTTGTCACGAGCGTTGAACCCTTCTCTCCTTTTCTCCCTTGCAGATCTAAGCTAGGTTACAATAATAAAACTATGATAATGTGTATCTCTATTACAATGCTTAGATGTGTTTTTATAGGCTCTAGATTTCTTGCCCAGCAAGAATTTTATCTTCTATTACAATTAGAATTTAATTAAGGTGCTAAAACCTGCCCGGAATATAATTAGAACTTGAAAAGGGCAAAATAGGAATTTCCCAGCCTTCTTTAACTAGAACAGGCGCGCGATTTTAATCAACATACTACTTGCACGTGCTTCCTATCCTAGGTTGTAGAAAATCTCTCAAGCTTCGCGTGGGCAGTAAGATCACTGAAAACGGACTTACAGAATTCCAGATATGGCCAAATCAGTGTAAGCTGCGCAGCCTTCCCAGAAAATCCGAATTTTAATCAATTAATTCACAAAAAATTATAGAAGCATCCACCTTAATCAACATTCTCTTAAACCTGCACAACTAAGCAAAACACATCAAAACTACAAGAAACTTGAGTCCAAGACAATCAATTCAAGCCGATTTAGAATGTTCCAAGTGGATATAAATCCACTTATCAGATATTCAAATGCAAGAGTCCAAACTAGAAGGGCAACTCAAGAAGAATGCTTGTATAGCAGTCTTCTGTCTAAAGAAGAACCTAAGAGAGTTGAGGAATCCCTCCTAGATCCAGACTGGGTTTTAGCAATGCAAGAGGAGCTAAACCAGTTTGAAAGAAATGAAATGTGGAAGCTTGTACCCAAGCCTAAAGGCAAGTCAGTAATTGACACAAAATGGGTGTTCAAGAATAAGATGGATGAGAATGGCATAGTGACAAGGAACAAAGCAAGGTTGGTTGCAAAAGGATATTGTCAAGAAGAAGGAATTGATTTTGATGAGACCTTTGCACCTGTAGCAAGGTTGGAAGCAATAAGAATCTTCCTGGCTGCCAATTTCAAAGTCTATCAAATGGATGTCAAGAGTGCTTTTCTAAATGGCATTTTAGAAGAAGAGGTATATGTAAGTCAACCTCCTGGTTTTGAGGACCCAGAATTCCCAGATTATGTCTATTTTTTTCTCAAAGCACTCTATGGCCTAAAGCAAGCACCTAGAGCCTGGTATGACACTCTCTCACAGTTCCTTATAGAGAATCACTTCACTCGAGGTACTGTTGACAAAACTCTCTTTTATAGAAATGTTAATGGCTCTATGGTACTTGTTCAAATTTATGTAGATGATATAATTTTTGGGTCTACTGATGAGAAGCTTTGCAAAAGGTTTGCCAAACTTATGCAAAGTAAGTATGAAATGAGCATGATGGGTGAACTAACTTACTTTCTTGGTTTACAAGTAAAACAAGTTAGTGATGGAATTTTTATTAGCCAATCCAAGTATGTTAATGATCTCTTGAAAAGATTTAACATGCTGGATTGTACCTCTGCTTAAACACCCATGGTCACTGCCACTAAACTTGAGTTCAATACTAAGGAGAAGAAGGTGGACATCTCAAGTTATAGGGGCATGGTGGGCTCACTTTTATACTTAACAGCAAACAAACCTGATATTATGTTTCTTACTTGTTTACATGCAAGATTCCAAGCTAATCCCAGAGAATCTCATTTAATAGCTATTAAAAGGATTTTCAGATATCTCAAAAGAACACCAAACCTTGGCATTTGGTATCCTAGAGAATCTGGTTTTAATCTAACTGACTATTCAGATGCAGATTATGCAGGTTGTAAAATTGACGGAAAAAGTACTACAGGCACTTGTCAATTCCTAGGGAACAAGCTGGTTTCATGGTTTAGCAAGAAGCAGAATTCAGTTTCCACTTCTACTGCAAAAGCTGAGTATATTGCAGCTGGAAGTTGTTGTGCACAGATACTATGGATGAAGAATCAACTGCTTGATTATGGATTAATAGTTGATAAAATCCCAATATTTTGTGACAACACAAGTGCAATTGCCATATCTGAAAATCCAGTGCAACATTCCAGGACCAAGCACATAGACATTAGGTACCATTTCATCAGAGAACATGTGATGGAAGGTACTGTGGAACTTCATTTTGTTCCAAGTGAGAAGCAACTTGCAGATATCTTTACCAAGCCACTTGATGAGTCAACATTCACAAGGTTGGTAAGTGAGCTAGGTATGCTGAATTTCTCTTAATTTATTCGAGATATTTGCATGGTTGAATAAGCAGCCAGAAATTAGTTTGAATTTTTCTTTTACAAAGAAAAGGTACGAAATTCTGTCCTAGTCAGAATTTACCCATCGACGGATATGCCGAATATCCGTTGATGATTCAAATAATATCTGGATTTTATTTTTATTTTATTTATTCGATGGATATTTAGTTTTCCTTGTATGTATTATCTCAATAATACATATCAACGGGAAGCTCGTTTCTCAAGGACTCACTCTTTTATCCACCGGGTAATTTATTTGTTTTTACTTTGGTCTTATCTGAGATGTCAAATCATTTTTACCATTTCATGACCGAATATTTATCTTGATATGTGTGATTGCATGCTTATGTGCTATTTGTGCTAATTGATTTCCTAGAGATGATTTATTGATTCTTGAGTATTACTATTATCATGATATATAGGCTTAATCATGACACTTTCTAGGGAATCTAATAGAGAGATTATGTGTTTAGCTTAGCATTGCATGCGGTCTTAACTGGTATTAATAGTCGTGTCTCCTCATCGATTCATATTCCAAAACACATACTATTTATTGATCACCAGTTCTACCAGTTTCATCATATCAATTTCCTTCTTTAAACCTCCACCCGATCATATTCTTGTCTCTGATTAATGGCCTTTCACGTAAATTCTAAATTCATCGGAGCCATCTTTTTCAACTATCTCAACCACACTCTTCGTATCGATGGCATAAGCCATCCAGTGGATAATCTTTCTGAGGAGATCAGGTCTGAACTCTCCTATAAGCAAGAGATTGAAATGCTTTTCATGCGAATGGACCTGGAGTTAATAAGAGAGCAAGAGGAGGAGGAGAGGGAGATGGAGCGTCTCCGTGCATTGGAGCAACAGGAGCGCATCATTGGACTCGCTATGACGATGTCCAAAATCTTTCATCGCTGGATTGAAGCAGCTCAGAAGAAGTAGAAGATCCAGGACCCCTCTAGTTCTTAGGATTTCTGTATTTTGTTTTTCGTTAAAAGAAAATGTCTGTCTTGAAGTTTATTGATCATTAATGAAATTTGTGTGCCTCATTTCTTGTGTTCATTACTTGTTATTGTTGTCTAATGTGATATTGACATTGTGTGCTTCTCTTGATTAACATTGCTAATTGCTTAATTGAATTATATTAACATGAATCTTCCAAGTGTGATCATGATTTAGCAGTGTCAAAAGATGTTCACACATTGCTGAATCTCTCATAATTTCAATGTCAAGCTTATTCTTACTTGACCTAATGAAATCAAGAAAATGATTTTCAGATTGAGGTAACTATTTCTAACCCTCTTCCCTCTACTCAATCTCAAGGTTTCCATTGAGTGTTGCTATGGAGACTGAAACAGAGAACCCCGGTCTTCTACCCAAGCAACCAAACATAAATCAAAATCCAAGTCAAAGAAACCAACCTCAAGTGTTTCCCAACGGGCACTTGTTGTAAAACATACCATAACCTCTGAGGGGAGTGTTCAGGTGGAAGTGAGTGGTGAGGGACAGGGTGAACATCAAAGAAGCCCTAAGGATAAGGTTGGAGAGGTGAGTGTGTCCCAGCCTAGCCACATTGCAGTCTCCCAAAAGATTGTTAATGTTGAAAAGGATTTAAACACATCCCTAACAGCATCCTCTCAACAGGGTGTTGTTATTGAAAGGAGTTCCTAACCAGGAACATTGAACAAAAGGGGAAGGGACACCACTAGCCAAAAGTCATTAACCAAAACCTTTATCAGAAAGAAGAAACCTAAAGTTACTTTGGGTGCACAAGGGTCACACACTGTTCAATCTTCTATGATTGAACCATCTCAAACTCAGTTTGATGTGGCTCCAGCAAATGTGGAGTCACAGCCCAATTCTCAATCTCAAATCACACATACAACTCAAAATTCACCATTTCTATCTCTGGATGTGGACATGTTTTCCACATCACATGCAAATTCTCCCTCTTTTCTTCCAAGGAAGGAGCCCCTCTCAGAACCTGTTGGTCATCATCTTTTAGATGATTTGTTGGGCCAACAGCCATTTTTTTCTGAAACTATGACTGAACCTGTGTCGCCTACTTTAAAATCATTCTACACAGATTCTATCATAATTTCCCTATCAACTGCTATCCCTTCTACTTCATCGATGGATATCTCTCATCCGTTGACAAGTTTTTGTTCACCGATGGATATGCTTAACAGCGATTATCCGTTGGTAGCTCCAACTACAGAATCAATGGATACACCAAATCCATTGGTCAATGTGTTCCCTGCATCCACAGCAGAAGTCACTCTTGTAGTTCAAACACTTCTAGGATTGAGGGAAGGGAGTGTCCTCACAGAGAGCGAGAAGCTGCCTTGTGAGCAGGCAAAAGGAGAGAATGTGAGTGAGGGGCTGGCAATTTCTTCCTGCCAAGCAAAAGGAGAGACTGAGAGTTCCACCTTAGTAGGTGAAGGTGAGGGTGTGAGCCAGGGGGAGCCCCTGATGCAAAAAGAGAGAGAGTATGAGAGAAATGCAGGTACAGGAGCTATAAGGGTGGATGAAGCCATTGCTTGTGAGTTAATGGAGGTCGAGGATGCCCCTAGACCAAGTATCTGTCAACATACATCTCAAACCGTCTTTGATAGATCAGTTCTTGGAGCTGAAACCTTTACTCACCCTGTCCTTGACCTCAACTCTCAGGCTGAACAGGGCAATGAGGAGGCTGAGCACCAGCTGAACTTGGTACAACACACAGAATCTATGCAAAGAGCCACAGATGCTCCTACCAAGCTACCTCCAAGTGCTACTGAAGTGAGTCAATCTGACTCTGAATTCTCATATGAAGGTGAAGATGAAGGGCCTTCACAGCAACCTGGAGACTTACCAGAATGGCTAATATCTAAAGACTATGTCTCCAAGGATGCTTACACTGAGCTAGTAGTGCAGTATAGGAAGACTGCAGCTACTCTACAAGATGCTGAACCTGCTATGAAACTTGTGCAAGAGAACTTTCTGGCTACTCTCAAACTGCATAAATGTCTTCTCAATCAGAGGGTGGTAGACAAAGATGAGCTCAAACTGGAAATTAAGAATGCTCTAGAATCTCAGCACAAAGACTTGGAGTTTCTCTTTCCACCCCGAACAATGCAGCAGCTTAATCAGAAGTTGAAGAAAGATGCAGAAACAGAAAAAAAAGTTGACAATCTGTCTGCAAAGGTTGACAAGTTAGAGCTTCAAATTAGCACCATTCTTGAAAATCAAAGACTCATTCTTGAAGCTCACAACAAGCAAAATGCTCTCCTTGCCAATCTGTTGGCCCTGCCTACTACTCAAGCCCTTAATGCTAACAAAAAGGGGGAGAAGTTCGGAGAAGAGAGGTCAACAAGTGAGGGGGAGCAACTTCATTCTACTCTACCTCCAATAGCTCCAGCAATTCAGTCTAGTGAGGAAGAACCATCAATTCAACCTGAAGACTCTATAGCCATGAGGCTGGCTGCTAATCCTCAGTTTTCTCAAGTACAAATTCCTCCCATAACCACATCCATCAGACAGGTACTAATCCCAGATTTTGTGCTTCCTAGATTTCTAGCCAGAGGGGATCCATCTTACTTGTCTGAATTTAAGCCTGTGCTCAAGCCTAAGAAGTCACCTGTGAAGAAAAATGGTAAAAATACAATGAGAGTAGAATTTCCAATGCCAAAATCGGATGAACTCAAGCTAATGAGCAAATATCTTGCTGAAATGAAAGAGAAGGCTAAAGTTGATGTGGGACTCAAGGAGAATCTAGCATTCATCTACAGAGAGGGAGTGGAAATTTGTGTCCCTGCAGGTTACCCTGACTTTGCAGTTGCTAAAGCTGAAGAAACTGCAAGGTTACTTCAAGCTAGTCAAATTGTAAGAAAACCTGTAGAATCTACTGAGAAGGAAGCTAGACTAGCTGATGAGCTTGTGAGAGAATTAGAAGTAGAAATGAGGCAAGAGGCTGAAGAAGAAGAGGCCAAATTCAAGAAGAAGAAGATGAACACAAAGTCTGCGTGCAAGAAAAGGAAAAGCATGGTTAAAATTCCTGCTAAGAGACCTTTGAGCCCAGATTCAGAAGTTCAAGTTGAATCAGTACTACCTCAACCTACAGAACCTCCAACTCAGAACACTGAGGCACTCAACCTCTTAGGACTTGTAAAGGAAGAACCTGTAGAATTTGACTTTGACATCAACATCTTGGTGTTTCCAAAAATCAGGTTCTCACCTGAAAAGAGGAGAACCAGAAGGAGGAAACAACCACCAGCTAGACCAATTCAATTCACTAAGGTTCCTCAAGTTGCAAAGGTTGCCACCAAGAAATAAACTGAGCTATATCTTACAGATGTTGAAGAATACTCAAGCATCAATTTCTTCTTGGATGAAGTGGATAATGTGAGTGCTACAGAAAAGACAGCCAGGCTTCCAAGAAGGCTAATTTTCTCCTATAAAGGAGGGAATAGTGTAACTGGCCCCTAGATCAAGTGTTAAAAGAAGGGTACAACAAACTCTGGAGGATTTGGTCTTTGATGAAGAAAACTAGAGGTTTCACTCCAGAAGCAAAAGAAATAATCTTCAAAAAGGCCAATGAATTGAGAAATAGCCGGACTTCAAAGGAGGGTTTGCCCAAGACACTGAACATTCCATATGAACCTGGCAAGAAGGTTCACTTTTATCCTTACTGGATAGTGGAATTCAGAGATGATGAAAACTGTAGAAGATTCTTCAGGATAGAAGATCAGCTGGAAAAGGCTAGCAATGAGTACTTTCAATACTTAATGTCTATGCTGGATCCAAATCACTCAGAAGAAAAGATCATCTACAGATCTCTGAAAAATCATCTTGAGGCAAACAGAGAGAAAATCCATGGTTCGAGGACTGCAAGGGGAAGAAGGCAATGATATGCTCAGTCTAGAGGAGCATTCCTTGTAGAAGTACGATTCTATCAATTAACTCAGTTCAATTCTTCAAAATTTTATAGCTTGTGCAATGTATATGTTTTTATTGATATCTTGATCCTTTCAAAAGTGTTTTGTTATCATCAAGGTCCTTAATTTATGGCTGGAGTTCTATCAGTCATAAATTGGGGGAGATTTTTAGGAATTATGTTGTCCTTGATGATATATACACCCATAAAACACTTTGAAAAACATATAAGCACAAGATTAAGTTTTGTAACTTATTAACGGATATCCAAGCCATGTACATCCGTTGATGAGGCAGCTTATCAATCGATAAGTCTGTAGCATACCTTGTATTTAAGTTTGAGTTTGTTGCTGAATATCATAGTTGCTAGTTATCCTAAGTCATGTTGACTATCAAAGGATATACAGAATAGGGTAGTTAATTGTATATAAGTTGTGCTATGTAATTCTGTATAAGTGAAGTGATGATCAACGGATAAAGGCTCTATGTCAACGGATATGGTATTCACAGCAAGTAGGAATCAACCTATCGATCCATGTCTACAACAACGGATAAAAGCTTCAATCAATAATGTCTTGGGATTAGAGGTTGATGGCGACTTGACATGCCTGACAGATCACATGGGTTGATGAACTTAAATGAGGTATGGGAACCAGTATTGGAAACGAAGAAGAAAAAGAAACATTCCTTATTCTCACAAGCAATTTAGCTGGTAAATCTAGTGCATATCTGTCCAAGACAACCAGACAAAATTGCATCACATGGAGACAAGGAGTGGCAGCAACCCTGCAGGATAATTTGACTTGTAAGATTCGTTTATTTTGTAGGTTTTGTAATCTTGGAGTAAGATAAATACTTCAAGAGTAGCATAGCTAAAACAGAGAAGAGAAACACTGAGCAAATAGCCATAAGCATTAGGTTCTCTTGTAATAGTTTTAGCTTTGTATTCGCAGCTGTGTACTCAGTTTACACAAAGAAGTTTTCTTCAATACAACCCTCAGGTGGAGTCGTGAAAAACCCCACCTGAAATTTTTAAGTGTGTTGTGTATCTGTTCATTATCTGTTTCTTTACATTTTAGTCTTCAACTTGTCCATCTGTTTCCATTGAAATTATAAGTGTTGTCTTGTTCAAAATTCGAAAGAATTTTACAAGATTGTATTCAACCCCCTTCTACAATCTTGAAGGGTGCTACTGGGAAATAACATATTTTATTTTGTTTAACTCTGATAGTTATTATTATGTATTAGATTAGTTAACCTGGTATACTTCTTATCGAATTCATACCAGTGATTTAAGTTCTGATCTAAAATAATGTGGTAAAGAAGGAAGTTGCTATTTTATGGAACTTGGATTTTTGTTTCTAGCACTATAACCTAAAAGATCTTGGATTGTTTGGGTCACAGAGATTATATTTCAATTTTGGGCAATTACAAGGAATAATGTTTTATTAAAGTGGTGATGTTATTTTGAGGATTCTCAGGTAACGACCAAATCTCCTGACCCAGATTTGGGGGCGTTACAGAATGGTATCAGAGAAAGGTTATAGTAAACTAGAAACGAGAGTGTGTAGGAGTGAGTATAGCTAAGTAAGGAACGTCAGAGCTCATATAGAGTTAGTGTTGGACTATGGGATATAGTACCAATTAGTAGGTTAAGAATTGAGTGTTCGCGTGAGATGGTTGCGCTAAATTAGATAAAACACCTTGCGACTGTAGGTGTCTACTACGAATTTTTAGATAGTAAGTCTTAAGTGGGTTGAGCAAGCACAAAGACTGAGGCAAGTTCATCCATTATCTCCAAAAGAATTTATGAGATTTCTGTGAACATTATTGTTCTCAAGGATTTTATCATGGTGGTGAAAATTTATGGTGAAATTTTTGGGCACTCAAATATTTGCTTCGAATGTTGGATTGATTTTTTCTATCAAAGAATTTAAATTAAAAAAAAATCCTTTCTGCGAGGAAGATGACATTTAAAAATATTAGTCGGTCTCATTGATCGGGACGACTCTTTAAGTTGATTCGGCTGAGACTTGTTTTATTGTTTCGAGATAGCTAAATATTTATTTTTACCAGTTGAATTTATCCCTCAAATTCAACTACTTTTCTTGACATTGGGCAATGGTTCATAATTCGGATCATTTATTAAAATGGTAACATTTATTTATTTTATCCCTTGATAATCAATTTAAACTTCTTGAAGTGTCTACTTTGCTAAAATTGTTGAAGATTATTTGGTTGTTTTCCCAAAATCTTGATAAATTCATAAAACGCACTATTGATTGAACCCTAGGGCATCTTATTTGTTCGAGATGACCTTAAAGATTATTTCAGTTATAACTACGCTCATATGTCGAGGTAGTTTAAATTTTATTGACTTCAATCGGACCTATTGTTCAGATCAGATAAATTATGTTTCAATATTCAAATTTGATTCATTGTTCGAATCAAAATAGATACATTCAGAATAGAGAATAGAAGAACAACTTATCGTCAGAATTCCATCTAAAAATACCTACTCTAGCGTATTTGGAAGTTTTCTTTTTGAATCGAGTCATTTTTTATTATTTCAAGACGACTCCACAGGATTTATTCTAATCAGTGAACCTTTCTTGTTCAAGGTTGTTACTTTATTGTCTAGAATTGACATATTGTTCATGTCAATATAATAAATTAAATTCTTTTGAAAATATTGTGACGGCCTATTGTTCAGGTCGGTCTCATACAAAGTTTAGACTAGCGATCGGCCAGAATCAAATATGAATCAAAATCAATCAAATTTTTTTGTTATTCGGAGAAATAATCATGTAATCCACTGGTCAACATGGGAGTGGCCCATGGGTTTTCTTTCAGATCAACATGAGGAATAAACTCGTGGTATCGAAAGAAAAATATTTCAGGTTGACTTTTCAACCAACTTTTTGCTAGCAAAGTGATATAGTGGTACTTGCGACATAGTAGTGATCGTGCTATGGGGTATCACGGGTGTGCGGTACTTGCGACACAGCGGTTGATCGCGCTGTGGGGTATCGTGAATGCGGATAATTATTTTGGCACTAATGTTGCCAGGGTTGAAAACAATAACCCATTTTATGCTAGCAAAGAGAAAATTTGGTGGTACCACATCATAGCCCTGATCAGGTTGGGTGGGGTATCACAGGAGGACGGTACCTTGAGACATGGTAGTTGATCGCACCATGGGGGATACCGAGTGGTGGAAGACCAGTAATCTTTTCTTAAATTCTGAGCTGCCAAATAAGTTGATGATTTTCTTAAAATTCTTGAAATGATTGAGAAGTTCGTTTCTGATGATCTTGTGGTTGAGATGATTTAAATTCCTTGAGTTACCAGAGATTTTGAAAGAAGTTTTCTATATTCTCACAAATTTTGAGAAGTTGCCTATACGGCTTTCATGATAGAAAATTATATGAGTCTCTTTTCCATTCTAGCATTATCTTTCATTATCGTCGAGTTAAAAAAAAAATTCTTGTATAAGATTTGGGATAGTGAACTTGCCAAACATTTTATGTGCTCACCCTTGGTTATTATTATAATGTCTCCAACAGTGAAATGTGAGAACAATGAGTCTTTCGAATAGAGGAAAGAAGAATGCTGTGTTTGTTTTGGTTGTGATTGTATAATAAAGCCTTACGTGAACGGATACGTGACAACTAAGAAAGTTTCGAGGAATTAAAGAAAATACTATTATGAGTCGAGATGACATGCTCACTTGAAATGTTTAGGCTGAACTAGACAGAACTTCTCGCGGTGGAAGATGTCTATTGTAGAATCTTTAGAGATTATTACGAGTTGACGTCGATGTAGGGTATTGATAACTTAGGTCGTGCAGAAGAAGAGTTTAGATCGGATGACGAGTGTTGTGATGTTATTAGGTATCCTGACATATCGCGCGTGTAGGAGTTCGATTCATCCGAAGATTTGGCTATGGACGAACCAGCTGATTCGGAGCCGCATGATCTAATTGGGCAACCGGAGCTACTAATTAGGAAGATGCCACCTAGATATCTGCATGTACCTTCTAGAAGTTTCTTCTACAATTTTAATTATATAGCGAGCATTATAGAGAGTACGAAAAGGCTACAAACAAGATGCGAAATACGATTACTGGCATGTGTTGGGAGTAAGATCGTCTAATGAGATTTAACCTTCATTTTGTTCTTCCTTGTTTTGCTGGCATCATATTTTATTTGACGATCAATTATACTTCAATTGAAGATGAGCTTTGCATATACAATTCGTTTTGTTATAAACCCTTATGATTCCTAAAGTTATCAGTGATTAAAAGAAGTAAAGACAGACATATATGTTGATTTTTTTTAAGGGTCCAATATACCTTCACGTCGACAGAGAATGGGTTGATCAAGTTTAAGGAATTGATGTTAAAACAGAGACTATTTTTTTCAATGAGATTACGCATTTTCTACCAATTAGTGATAAGTACTCCGTTGAAAGATTGGTGAAGATATACCTAAAGGAAATTATGGTTCGGCATAGAGTGCCTATTTCAATTATATATGATAGAGATGGCCGTTTTACTTCTCGATTTTGGAAAAGTTTTCAGGAATGTCTTGGCACGAAGTTAAATCTAAGCACTGCATATCATCCACGGATCGACGGACAAAGTGAAAGGACAATTCAAACAGTTGAGGATATGTTAATAGCCTATGCACTTGACTTCAAAGGAAGTTGGGATGAGCATTTGCCCCTAGTTGAGTTTGCTTACAACAATAGTTACCACTCAAGCATAGGTATGGCACCATATGAAGCATTGTACGGAAGAAAGTGTAGATCACCTCTATACTGGGATGAGGTAGGAGAAAGAAAAATACTAACACCAGAACTACTTCAACAAACTAAGCAAGCAACCGAAGTTATCCGAAAAAGGTTAGTTGTAGCTCAGGATCGGTAGAGGAAGTATGCAACTCAAAAGAGAAAAGACAAAGCATTTGAAGTGGAAGATAAAGTGATGCTGAAAGTTTCACCTTGGAAGGGAGTTATGAGAGTCGGAAAGAAAGGCAAGTTGAGCCCCAGATATATAGGACCTTTTGAGATCCTCAAGAAAATAGGACCACTAGCTTATCAGTTGGCCCTACCTCCAGGCCTTCAACATATCCATGATGTGTTTCATGTTTCTGCGTTAAGAGAAATACGCCCTGACTTGACATACGAAGAAAAGCCAGTACAGATCCTAGATCACAAAGTGCAAGAGTTAAGAACTAAGAAAGTAAATTTAGTGCAAGTACTTTGGAGAAACTACCAAGTTGAGGAGGCCACGTGGGAATTAGAAAGTGAAATGCGGAATAAATATCCTGAATTGTTTAGTGCATAATTTTGATTCCGAGGACGGAATCCTATAAGAGGGGGAGACTGTAATAACCGCGAATTTTCGAATAATTTTCCTACTCGATATTTGAATTTTAATTAAGAGCGATTCACTAGTATATTTAATTAGCGCGTTTTTGGTGAAATTTTAAGGTTTTATTTATTCATATGCAAGTAAAAATTATATTATATCTATTTAATTATATTTATTTGGTATTCATTAAAATTAGGAAATTTAGGAAAATAGTATTTTAGTTTTTGGGTTGAATTTATTTCAGGAAGCGAAATTAGAGTTTCGTTTTAATTGACCAGCAGGGGAGAAATGAGATTAATACTACTAATTTAACTAATCACATCTTTAAGCACTAGGAGGCAAACACAACTTTAACTTTCACTAATCATGCCTCTTTTCTTGGCACTTCCTTTTGTCCCCCACGTTTTGTCTCTTTGGAATCTTTTAAAACAGAAAATCCGTTCTTATTTTACAAGTAAGACTAAACCCAGCTACTACTCCTCTTGCCAAAAACACTCTACCATATAATTGTTTACATGAGAACAAAACTCGTCCTTATTATATACAAACAGAGTGAACACAAACACCTTACTGTCTCTTTCTTTTAAAACCAAAAACTCGATTTTATATATTCATACGAACACATCAAAACCATCAGGTAGTTAATTTCTTTTCTGTAATTGTTTATATTGATTTCGTTTATAGAATCTGTGGTGTTCGATTGTTACGTGTAGTTTGGGTATGTGTTTTTCCGATTGGGTTGTTGTTGTAGTCGGGGAAGGGGGTTATCAGAGTGGAGGAGGAAATCGGAGAAAGGGGTGGTGAGGTTGTCGAAAAGAAAGAAGGGAAAAAGAGGGAGTGTTTGTGGGTGTATGTATAGGCAGTTGGGTTCGCCGGAAGAAGAGCCACCACCGTTGATGGTGGTGGTCTGTGCAGCCACGTGATAAAACAGAGAGAAGAGAATCGGAGATGGGGGGAAGAGAATGGAAGGAGTGATGCAGAGAAAGAGAGAGAGAGAGAGAGAGAGAGAGAGAGAGAGAAAGAGAGAGAGAGGTACGGGAGAGAAAGAGAGGTACGGGAGAGAGAACAGGGGAGGGGGCGCGCGGACGTGGTGGCGGCAAGTGGGCCCATGCGTCGCTGTTGCGATTTATTGATACGTTTTTCTGGAATTAAAACGTATAATAAATAATAATAAAATGATACAGTTTCAATAAAATTATAATCAGGAATTAATAAAAGAGGTTCGATTGGTTTCGTTAAAATTGGAATTATTATTTAATTTGTGAGAAATAAATAGTTTAACTAATAATGGTATAAGTGATTAATTGAGTTATTTAGTAATAATTATTAATTTAAATTGGATAAAAATGGATGGTGGAATTATTTTGTTTGGAGTATAAATAGAGGTTAATATTATTAAACTAGTGAAATTTAGAGAAGTGTAGAGAATTCATAAGATCCAATTTAAAGTAGAAGTGCTATTTGAATAATCTATTGGTTAGCGAATACTTAGAAATAATTAGAGACCTTTTAAATGGAAAGTTGCCATTATATTCGGTAACCCTATTTTCGTTTTTAAGTAGGATTTAAGGATATTAAAATATTATATAGATTGGATTCCTCAGTTCGGAGAAGATTGATTTATCCGGGGATTGAGTGGCAAATTTTGACTTAGGATTTTCGGAGGATATAAGTGAAGGTTGAATGAGGAAGGATGAAGTGTTGGTGGTGGTTGTTGGATGCACTGTGAGGTGTTTTCCAACGGGAAAACATATATATTCAAAGGGGACGTCTTCGATTATCTTCTTCCAACAGAGAAATTGGTGAGTATGATTAATACGTTTGATTTGAGTTATTAGTTTTTATAGAATGTCAGAATTCGTCTGAAGACTGAAATTGCCGAATTATATTCGACTATAGAAGTTGACGAGCAGGCCGATATCGGCGAATCAGACTAGTGGCAATCGCAAGAGCGTCTTACCAACGAAGGATTGAAATAGGAGATTGTAATGCCGTAAGATAGAAGAAAGCAGTATTACTGTGACGATGCATGATAGCTAAGAATTCGAGGCAAGTGTTTTCCTTCACTTCTTGTTCAAGTGAAATTATTTTTAATATGCTAATTATGGTATTATTCCATTTATTGTCGATCTTGTCGACAGTTATTGTTATTCTTGTTTATTCAATTTACACCCCATTTACTGTATCGAACTCATCGATACCCTTTGAGATTATTATTCCTTAATGATGCTTCCTTGTTAGGAGTACAGCTAAACCAATTGTTTAGGTAGTCGGGATCCCACTAGTAGAGCACTGAACCTATCACGTCTGAATACCCATTTCATACTTTATTTTTGATCCATTCTGTGTGGATAGATTCTTGATTCAAAATACTTTTCTTGTGATTTGAGTTTCATAGAAGATATCTATTTTCATTATCAATGATTTATTAATATTACTATTGTACTATACACTTGCTGAGCATTTCTTCCGCTCATACTTGTTTGTTTCGAAACCCTAACTTTTCAGTAAGGTAGTTTGGCGAGACATATTCGCACATTCCGAAGAGAGAAGAAGCAGCCGCTATCTTGAAGATAACTTGACGCGGGATGTCCTGATCCAGTGTAAGGTCTATTTTATTTCGTTTAACTCTGATAGTTATTATTATGTATTAGATTAGTTAACCTGGTATACTTCTTATCGAATTCATACCAGTGATTTAAGTTCTGATCTAAAATAATGTGGTAAAGAAGGAAGTTGCTATTTTATGGAACTTGGATTTTTGTTTCTAGCACTATAACCTAAAAGATCTTGGATTGTTTGGGTCACAGAGATTATATTTCAATTTTGGGCAATTACAAGGAATAATGTTTTATTAAAGTGGTAATGTTATTTTGAGGATTCTTAGGTAACGACAAAATCTCCTGACCCGGATTTGGGGGCGTTACACTGAGGTTGCAAAGGTTGCAAAGGAGGTTGCAAAGGTTGCAACGGAGGTTGCAAAGGTTGCAAACGTTACAAAGGAGGTTGTAAAAGAGGTTGCAACGGAGGTTGCAAAAGAGGTTGCAACGGAGGTTGCAAAGGTTGCAAAAGAGGTTGCAAAGGTTGCAAAGGCACACGGCTGGCGCCGCCCTGAAGTTACAAATGAGGTTGCAAAGGAGGTTGCAAAGGTTGCAAAGGAGGTTGCAAAGGCACACGGCTGGCGCCGCCTGAAGTTACAAATGAGGTTGCAAATGAGGTTGCAACTGAAAACTGGAAGTCGCAACTTACAGTTTCCAATTTTTCCAGTTTTCTAAAATATGCATTTTTTTAGCATTTTTGACCACTTTTTTGGGATCTAATATATATATATTTTAGATTCCAAAAAATTGGTCGAAAATGGCAACTGACAATTGTAAGTTGCAACTTCCATTTTTCAGTTTAAGGTTGCATTAGGAAAGGTAGTATTTTTAAAATTAAGAAAAATATGGATGGTAATTTTAGAATTTTAGAAAGTTGGATTATATATTTTTAAAAGCCCAATAGTTGACATGGGTAGTTTTAAACTTATCCCTTTATTTATTTACCCTTCATTACAAAGAAAAATAAATACATCTAAAATAAATAATAACATAATATAATTAATGGTAATTAGTCGATTGACTTTTTCACATTTACTTTTAGTTGAAGACATTACCTTTTATAAACACCTAAAAATATATACCCGAAAAATCACACCATAACTTTCAAGAAAAATGTAACACCTAAAATAAATAATAACATAATATAATTAATGGTAATTATTTGATTAACATAATAAAATTAATGGTAATTTTTTCACATTAACATAATAAAATTAATGATAATTAGTCGATTGCCTTTTTCACATTTACTTTAGTTGAAGATATTACCTTTTATAAAAACCTAGAAACATCAATAAATCATTAATATTTCCTTTCGAATTAAAACATGTTACCACATTAATTTAAAACAAATTTTACAATCACTAATATATACCCGAAAATATCACATAATTATTTTCAAAAAAATATAACACCTAAAATAAATAATAACATAAAAATTAATGGTAATTAGTCGATTGTCTTTTTCACATTAACATAATAAAATTAAAGGTAATTAGTCGATTACCTTTTTTACATTTAATTTTAGTTGAAGATATTACGTTTTATAAATACCTAAAAAAAGATCATTAATCTTTCCTTTCGAATTAAAACATGTTACCTTTTTAATTTAAAACAAATCTTACAATCATTAATATATACCCAAAAATATCACACCATAATTTTCAAGAAAAATATAGCCCGAAAATATCACACCATATTTTTCAATTATCAGTAAAATATATTAAAAATCATATACGTTGTTTATAATAGGGAAACATTAGTATAATCCGTAAACATGAGTATATTAAATTATATCAAATTAAAATTAAAAAAATTGTTAAAAATAATGAGTATATAAAAACATAATTGTAATCTTAAATAAAATTTATAACATAATACAAGAAACGCGTACATTGCACGGGTTAGAAGGTAGTTATTATATTAAAATTGGAACATTGAAAATTTTATTAGTTTGATTTAGGTACAGTTATCTTAATTAAAAAATAATACAATTAATGTTAAGCAGCCGATTGCCTTTTCTAATTGAAATACATATCTATACTACTATATTAAAGCCGAAAGATTGAAAGTTTGTGGGTTTGGTTATCTAATCATTAAAATAAATAATAAAATCATGTAATTAATGGTGATATGGGCTAAAAGTAAGCCCTAAAGACACATTTAATGTTGCATTAATTAGACCTAGTATGGTCCAAACGTCGGGCCCACTAGATGGCCCAAAAACCCTAGTTAAATATTAATTTCGTAATTAATATTCATGGCTAATTTATAGCTGGGAAATATAAGTCAAATAAGGATATTACTCCTGCCTGACTTAGCCTCCAAGGCACCTACTTCAACAAGGAAACTGATTCCTACAAGGAAGGGGTCTAGAACCTTCCTCAAGGCGGTGGCTTGCCCACCAAGTCTCTGACTCCTACCATAATTCTTGGGCTTCTCAGCCTATATAAAGGGTCAGACCCCTCAACCTAGAACTACGTTGGCTTGATTCTCTAATAATACAGAGATACGTAGGCATCTTGTGAGGACCGTTCAGTCTCGAAACGCAAGAACAACCATTAAAGCTCGAAGCTCACCAACCCTATCATTAAATACACGCGAAACCTAGCCGCAATATCAAACCCTTGTTTTTATTCCACAACATTTGGCGCCGTCTGTGGGAAGACAACATCAACCATGGTTAACACACGAAGGACACCAGCAATAACAGAGCCAATCGCAACCGAGGCTCTACCTCTTAACTCTGCTCCGCCCATCACTGAACAAGTACCCCCAACATCCGGGACTATCGTTCCATATCAAGTTTCTCAACCCCTAGGGACGACTTCCCATGTTGAGAGTACGCTACCTCCGATCGTCCACACAAATCCAGGAACTAACCCCCTCCATGTGGGGATTTCTTCCTTGATTGTAGATCCCAACAACCCTCCACGAGGAGTTCAGATCCACACTACGGATCTCCCCATAATTACCAATCCGATGTACGGGCTGCCTAACTACCCTCCTACCCAAGGAGTTGGATCAAGTGGTCATGCCCTGTATATTCGAGATCGAGATTATAACGATTTTTCTGGTCCTTATACGGATGAGTCATCTTCTGACAATGATTACGAACGAGACGAAGCCCCAAGGAGGCGACGCGCTAGTAAGGAACCTCTGAGGAGGAATCCAGCAAACCGTGATGGTCCTTTAACAATCGCAGAGAGAATTAAGGCTTATGAAGCCGAGATTCAGAAGCTGAAGGACGACCAAGCAAGGGAGCAAGAAAGACAGAACCCTAATCAGACTCGACCTCCTCCGACTTCAGGAGGGATTCCCTTCATAGATTTGGAGAGGTCTTCAAGGAGACGCCGAAGGGCTGAAGCCCCAACCAGAGGGACTACAAGGGTAGAACTCCCCAAGAGTAACCCCAAAGACTTGATGCCACAAGGAGATCTCGATGATCCGACCCCTCCGTTCACTGAGGAGGTGATGAACGCGCATATCTCCCGAAAGTTTAAGATGCCCACAATAAAAGCTTATGATGGAACGGGGGATCCCGCAACTCATGTGAGAACGTTTACGAGCGCATTGTTATTGCAGCCCACTAACGATGCCCTTAAGTGTAGGGCGTTCCCCCAAACCCTGTCAGGCATGGCGCAACGTTGGTATAGCCGTCTACCTCCAAATTCAATTAGCTCTTTTAAGGAATTGAGTACCGCTTTTGTCAGTCAATTCACTAGCGGAAGAATTCATGAGAAAAGCTCTGCATCCCTTATGTATGTAGTACAGGGGAAGAACGAGAACCTGAGAGATTATCTCAAGCGATTCACTAAGGAGACCCTAAACATCACTGATTTGGAAAATAAGGTTGCTATGGTAGCCCTGCAGCATGGAACCACGGATCTCTTTTTTAAGAGGTCACTGGCAAAACATCCCCCTGAGAACTGAAAGTGTTTGTCCTAAATCCAATCATGTATGATGAGTTAGGAAGAACTTTCTTGTATTCTTATTTAATTTTATTAACATTAATAAAAGACTTATTTGTTTTTATTACGGGCTTTATCTATTTAAAGTGTTTTAAATAAGATATTCCATGGTTTAAAGTAAAGCTTCTAGAATTATAATGAGATTATAATAGTGAGATCTAGAAGATGATAACTCTAGACTTAAACAGTTCCCGATCATAGGATAACTAATCGGAAGTTAGTGAATCCGCAAAGATTGGTACATACTATGCTTGCTCCTTTCAGGAGGATGTCTGTTCTCATAGGCATTTGTGTGGTGACACTATAGCTAGTATGTAGGTGCTTATTAGGGAATAAGTTCACTGAACATGACTCGATAAGTTGAACAACTAATGGAGTTTACTCACGTGTCGATAGTTGTTCACTGGGTGATAGTTGTACAAGTGTCCTTAGACTTGAGATCGTTAGAGTAATCTTGTATATAATGAACTATGATTTGGTTTAGTCCTTAGTCTCAAGGACATCCATTAGGTCTATTCTGGGCATAGGGATTTGTGTATGGAGATAGTTAACGGTCAATAAAGGATCTACCCCTTCCAGTAAAGGAAGAGAATATCCTATGCTATTCTTATGATGCTAGTTCCGGAATCTCTGGCCAGAGTGAATGAAATTAGAAAGGAGTTTCTAATTTGCATTAATATGAACTTTGCATTATGAATAAGAAATCATATGATTAAATTTGATAGGCTTGACACGAGATCCATGCCTTGTATTTAATCGGGATATTGTAGGGTAGAAGGAATTGATTGTACGGTAACTAGCACTGACAGGTTCTTGGTATTCTAAGCAGTGAATTCATGTTATCCGGATAGTCGCGATATGTTGAGAAGCATCACTCACGATGTAGAATAAATATAATTAATCAGTTAATTATATTTAATGAATTTTAGAATTCATATAAATAATAAATAAAAAGTTTATTATTATTTATTTCTACTACCGGCTTAATATTGAACCTACAGGGTCACACCATAAAAAGATTAATTTATTGATGAAGGTATTTTGAGAGAGCAAGTTATTTTCTAAAGAGTTTAGAAAAATAAATAATGATTAAAATAGTTTAATTATTATTTAAACATTTTGTGGGATTTATATAATAATATATATGATATATTAATTATAATAAAAACCTACATGTGCCCTATAAATAGAAAGAGATGAGAGGTGTTTAGTATGCAAAAGTGGTTTTGTGAAAACCTAGTTGCCACCTCTCTTCTTCTTCATCTCTCTCTCTCAAAAGAACAAGACACCATTTTTTTATAAAAACTTGTTTTATAAAAGCTTCATCGAAGATTATTCTTGGTGGATACCGGTAGAGTGCTTCACACTCTGAGAAGCAACTGCTAGCAACCGAGCCTTATAAAGCTTCGATTTTCAAGGTATGGTTACGATTCCTCCGCTCTCTAATTTTTATATGCTTTTCTATATGCACGATACATGGTTTTTACGGAATAATTGTTATACCGCGCTTCCGCTCGTCCGTAAATTCCTTCAATGGCATCAGAGCCAGGTTCTTGCATGTAGAGATTCATATAAAAATTTTCAGATTTTTTTATGCATGTATGGATTTATTATGATTTTTGCAATTTTATTTGGATTTAATTATGAATTAATTCAAAATAATATTTGCATGAAGTTTTGACCATGGATCTGGATTCTATAAGTGTTATGGATCATCTAGATATTTTTTTCATGATTTTGTGATGTGTAGATTATTTGTTATGAATTTTTTAAAATTGTTTTAATTAAAATTCATAAAATAATCATGCATGTGAATAATATGAAATTAAAATTTGCACAAGAATCCCCTTGTTTTTCTGGTAATATTGCTGCTGCATGATTTTCAGAAATCATGTCCTTATAATTTTTTATTAATTTATTAATTAATTGTTAATTAATTTATTAATATTAAATTATAAAAATAATAATGAAAGTTATTATAGTAGTTAATTATATTAAAAGAGGCAACAGTTACTAGACTTCGGGAGTTTCAACGGCAGTCTGAGTGTCAGAAAGAAAGGGAAACTGAAAAACTGAAAAACTGTCGACAATTGCTGTCCCACGCGCGTGAAGCGCAAACGGGAAAAAGGGGGGTCGCGCATTCGGGGAATGCGTGACAGTGTTTGTAACGCATGAGGGTAATGCGTTACACAATTAAAGAGCATTTAATTGTAGTAACGCGTTCCTGTAATGCGTTACATCTCTTCTGCCCACATTAAATTTGATTTTCTGGGAGTTTCGTAACTCTGTTTTGGGCGTGCAATATATCGTTGGATTCGTATTTCCGATGCGGATCTAATGGAGTGGTCAAATATTTTTTATATAATATTTTTGAAATATTTATATTACCGGAAGTGTTTTAAAGCATGTTTTAATTGTTTTAAATGCTATAATAAATCCATACATCATTATATCAATGTGTGACATGATATTGCTTGCTTGCATGCTTACTTATTTATTTATGTTTATATATGAGATATATGCCTATGTTTACCATGCGATGATTGATTTAGGTGAACTTAAATCAAAATAAGGCGTGCGCTACAAAATCTAGAAATAGGAATCGTTTCTTGCCTTAATAATAATATTATGAATACAATCATGAGATTTTTTGTGTTTTTGAAACACGTAATTAAATATGAATTTTCAATATTGAGAGAAAGGATGATTCTGTCAAAAACAGATTTTGATCTGTAAGAAAGGGGTATTAAGTGACGCCTCTTGACAATGCTCCCCCCGATCTGGGAATCATCTTATTATCGATTATTGATTTGAAATATTTAATTGAAGAAAAGAATCTCTTTATAATATGATTGTGATTGTTAAATAATATTAGTTAATTAATAATGGCTGATAATTATTTATTTATGAAATAATAATTAGTTAGCAATTTTATTAATTGATTAAATGAGATTTAATTTATTATAAAATAATTAAGATGTGATCTTAATATTATTAATTATTTATTTAATTTATGAAATTATATTAAGGGAGAGATTAATTTTCTAAAGAGTTTAGAAATAGAATTAATGATTAAAAGAGTTTTAATTATTAGTTAATAACAAAGAAGATGAGATCTATGTATTATATATGTCAAGTTGTAATCGGCCATAGGCACAAAAAGTTTTGTGTCGGTTATGGTCTTCCGACATGACAGAAAGTATTTCTTGTTTTCGGTGCATTGTCGTTTCGTGCTACAGCCGAGGACTTTGTTACCGATCAACATGAAAATACTTGTCTGTTACATTAGATGTGTACAAAATTAGATTTTAGTGGTCGTTACGTGCTACAGCCGTGGGCTATTGGAATCTAATTTAATTGTACAAAATGTTGGATTTGACTTGACTAATAATATTGAGATTTTTCGTGTTTTTGTTATAGGTTTAGATTATCTATTAAACTTAAAACACGTTAGACTTATAGGTTTATACGAAAATGTTTCGTGACCTTAAAAAAAACCTCTTTTATAAATATCAAGTAGTAATTGGCCAATGACACAACGGGCTTGTGTCGGTCATAGCCTTCCAACATGGTAGAAAAGTAGTTCTTATTTTTAAATCATTGTCGTTTCGTGCTACAGCCGAGGGCTTTGATTTCGAAATTAGAAATACTTGTCTATTACATAGAGATGTGTACAATGAATTAGAATCTAATGGTCGTTACGTGCTACAGCCGTGGGCTGTTGGAGACTGATTCAATTGTACGAAATGTTGGGTTAGACTTGACTTAGAATATTGAGTTTGTCGTGCCACAGCCGTGACTCAATTATTCAAGAGGCTAAAGTTTTATTAGGGAATAACATGAGATGTAATTGACAAGAGTTGTCTGCCTATTGAACATCACATGGCGTTTCGTGCCACAGCCGGGGTTGTGTGATGGAATGTAGGATCCCTATTCCCACTAGCATTTTGAATGCTTATTTATTCACTTAGGGGGTTGTATAAATTAGATAAACTAGTGGGAGCCACTTATGAATAAAGACCCGATTCATATAGTGTTTTAAAATGAAATTGAATATTTGCTAAGTGTTGTTATGTATTTATCATTTACAGATTTACTATATACATTATGTCTTCTGCACTATCACTCCGGAGCATACTAGATGCTCACATATTGACTGATCCCAACTATGCTGACTGGCTTCGAAGCTTGAAAAAAGTTCTCAAGGGCTAAGAAGCTGGGATATGCTGTTTGTTTTCACTGTAACAAGGTGAGGCACTGGAAGAAGAACTGTAAGGTTTACCTTGCAGAACTGAACGTGAAGAAGGCTAGTAAGACTACCGTTTCTGATTCAGATATGTTTATGATTGAAGTAAACATGTCACTAAATCAAACTTCTACTTAGGTATTAGATACTACTTATGGTTCTCACATTTGCAATTCGTTGCAAGAACTAAGGAGAAGTAGGGCTCTTAGAAAGAGGAGGTGATTCTATGGGTAATGGAGCAAGAGTTGTTGCCGTAGCTGTAGGGTCATTTGATTTACATATGCCTACGGGCAAGACTATTATTTTAAATAATTGTTATTTTGTTCCCTCGAATGTGAGGAATATTATTTCTATTCCAATGTTAGACTTGGATGGATTTTCGTTTATTATTCAGAATATTAAACATCAAATCCTCAGAGATAATGTTCTTTATGGTAGTGGAACTTTAAATAATGGTCTGTATGTATGTGACATAGAATATGTTTACTTCATATTAAACAAAGAAAAAAAAAAGATGATGAAAATCCTACCTACTTATGGCACTACAAACTTGGTCATATTAGTGAAAATAGACTTCGGACATTGCATAAGGAAAGGTTACTGGAACCCTTTGATTTTGAATCATATCCTACATGCATGTCTTGTCTATTGGGTAAAATGACCAAATCTCCATTTAGTGGACATGGAGAGAGCGCTAGAGAGTTGCTGGTATTGGTACACATAGATGTATGTGGACAAATGTCTACGCAAGCCATGGCAGGATTTTAATACTTCGTGACTTTCATAGATAATTGATCTAGATTTAGATATATGTATTTGATGAAATACAAATCTGAAGCCTTTGAAAAGTTCAAAGAATATAGTTATGAAGTAGAGAAATAAACCAAACATAGTATTAGAGCTCTTCGATCAGATCGAGGAGATGAATACTTGAATGGTGTGTTTCTAGATTATCTCAAAGAAAATAGTATAGTCTCCCAGTGGACTCATCCGGACACTCCATAGTTGAGTGGAGTATCTGAAAGGAGAAATTGAACTTTGTTAGACATGGTTCGATCCACGATGAGCTATGCAGATCTTCCAGTATCACTTTAGGGTTATGAATTGGAAACCTCAGCATATTTACTGAATAAGGTGCTTTCCAAATCTGTTCCTCAAACTCCATATGAGATATGGAAAGAAAGGAAATCGAGTCTTAAACACGTTAAGATTTGGGGATGTCTAGCTTATGTCAAGAAAGTTGACCCGGATAAGCTGGAATCTCGATCCGTAAAATGTAGTTTTGTGGGATATCCTAAAGAGATTTAGGGTATCACTTTTACACCGATCATAGAGTGTTTGTCTCCAGACATGCTACCTTCTTAGAAAAATAGTTTATCCTTGAAGGGAACAGTGGGAGCAAAATTGAACTTAAAGAAGTTCAAGAAACACAAACTACTACGGTTCAAGAGGAAACTCCTGTTCAAACTAAACAACCTTATGTGGCATAGTATTGACTCAGAGAAATGGCAGAGTGCCATGAAATCCGAAATGGATTCTATGTATGCCAACCAAGTATGGACCTTGGTCGAAGCACCTGAGGATGTTAGACTTATTGGGTGCTAAAGGGTATACAAGAGAAAGATTGGAGTAGATGGCCAGGTGGAGACCTATAAGGCCTGGCTCATGGCAAAAGGATTCAGACAAAGGCAAGGAATTGACTTTGATTAAACTTTTTTGCCTGTAGCCCTACTAAAATCAATTCGGATTTTGCTTGCGATCCATATATGGATTGAAGCAAGCTTCTCGTAGATGGAACATCCATCTTGATGAGACAATCAAAGAGTTTGATTTTATCAAAAACATAGATGAACCATGTGTTTACAAGAAGGTTAGTGGGAGCGCGGTAACATTTCTTGTGTTGTATGTGGATGACATACTTCTTATAGGAAATGATATACCGATGCTACAATCAGTCAAAGTGTGGCTATCGAAGAGCTTCACCATGAAGGACTTGGGAAAGACATCCTAGATTCTCGGTATGAAGATCTATAGAGATAGATCGAGAAGAATTATAGGTCTTACCCAAGGTACATACATCGAGAAAGTGCTTAAAAGGTTTAGCATGAAAACTCCAAGAGAGTTCTCATACCGATGAGCCAAGGAGTATCCCTTTCCGAGAAGATGTCTCCTAAGACACGTGAGGAAAGAGAGCGTATGAGTAAGATTCCTTATGCTTCAGCAATAGGATCTATCATGTACGCGATGTTATGTACTAGGCATGATATTGCTCATTCAATTAATTTGACAAGCAGATATCAGTCGGATCCAGGTGAAGACCACTGGAAAGAAGTGAAGAACATCCTTAAGTACTTGCGAAGGACTAAGGATATTTTTCTTGGTTTTAGTGGATCTGAGTTGAAAAATAGAAGGGTTATACCAACTCTAGTTTTCAATCAGAAAGTGATGATAGCAAATCCATGTTAGGGTACGTGTTTACCTTGAAGGGTGAAGCGATTAGTTGGAAGAGTTCCAAACAGCCTACAACGGCTGACTCAACAGCGGAAGCAGAGTTTATAGATGTAAGTGACGTTGCAAAATTGTTTTGTGGCGCTTTCTTTTGATTACGGAGATCATTGAAAGTAGAGATGTCAACATTGAAAAGTTGACACACATAACAACATAGCAAACCTACTCACTAAGTCGCTATCTCAGATTCACTTCGATCGTCATAATGAGTGAATGGGTATTAGATACCAGAGTGATTGGCTTTAGTACAAGTGGGAGATTGAAAGTGTTTGTCCTAAATCCAATCATGTATGATGAGTTAGGAAGAACTTTCTTGTATTCTTATTTAATTTTATTAACATTAATGAAAGACTTATTTGTTTTTATTACGGGCTTTATCTATTTAAAGTGTTTTAAATAAGATATTCCATGGTTTAAAGTAAAGCTTCTAGAATTATAATGAGATTATAATAGTGAGATCTAGAAGATGATAACTCTAGACTTAAACAGTTCCCGATCATAGGATAACTAATCGGAAGTTAGTGAATCCGCAAAGATTGGTACATACTATGCTTGCTCCTTTCAGGAGGATGTCTGTTCTCATAGGCATTTGTGTGGTGACACTATAGCTAGTATGTAGGTGCTTATTAGGGAATAAGTTCACTGAACATGACTCGATAAGTTGAACAACTAATGGAGTTTACTCACGTGTCGATAGTTGTTCACTGGGTGATAGTTGTACAAGTGTCCTTAGACTTGAGATCGTTAGAGTAATCTTGTATATAATGAACTATGCTTTGGTTTAGTCCTTAGTCTCAAGGACATCCATTAGGTCTATTCTGGGCATAGGGATTTGTGTATGGAGATAGTTAACGGTCAATAAAGGATCTACCCCTTCCAGTAAAGGAAGAGAATATCCTATGCTATTCTTATGATGCTAGTTCCGGAATCTCTGGCCAGAGTGAATGAAATTAGAAAGGAGTTTCTAATTTGCATTAATATGAACTTTGCATTATGAATAAGAAATCATATGATTAAATTTGATAGGCTTGACACGAGATCCATGCCTTGTATTTAATCGGGATATTGTAGGGTAGAAGGAATTGATTGTACGGTAACTAGCACTGACAGGTTCTTGGTATTCTAAGCAGTGAATTCATGTTATCCGGATAGTCGCGATATGTTGAGAAGCATCACTCACGATGTAGAATAAATATAATTAATCAGTTAATTATATTTAATGAATTTTAGAATTCATATAAATAATAAATAAAAAGTTTATTATTATTTATTTCTACTACCGGCTTAATATTGAACCTACAGGGTCACACCATAAAAAGATTAATTTATTGATGAAGGTATTTTGAGAGAGCAAGTTATTTTCTAAAGAGTTTAGAAAAATAAATAATGATTAAAATAGTTTAATTATTATTTAAACATTTTGTGGGATTTATATAATAATATATATGATATATTAATTATAATAAAAACCTACATGTGCCCTATAAATAGAAAGAGATGAGAGGTGTTTAGTATGCAAAAGTGGTTTTGTGAAAACCTAGTTGCCACCTCTCTTCTTCTTCATCTCTCTCTCTCAAAAGAACAAGACACCATTTTTTTATAAAAACTTGTTTTATAAAAGCTTCATCGAAGATTATTCTTGGTGGATACCGGTAGAGTGCTTCACACTCTGAGAAGCAACTGCTAGCAACCGAGCCTTATAAAGCTTCGATTTTCAAGGTATGGTTACGATTCCTCCGCTCTCTAATTTTTATATGCTTTTCTATATGCACGATACATGGTTTTTACGGAATAATTGTTATACCGCGCTTCCGCTCGTCCGTAAATTCCTTCAAGAACATGGATGAGCTCCAACGAAGGGCTGATAAGTACATTAAGGCTGAGGATAGCATGAAGAAGGAAGCCACGTTGGGCAATGGAGGCAACGGGAACTCCAAGAAGCGAAAGCAAGACCAGGAGTATGATGACCAGGAATATGATGCTAGGGACAAGTATCCCCGAACTAGTGAGGACTCTGACTCTGCCCCTAAGAAGAGCCAAGGACCAAGGTTCACTGAGTATGCAAGGTTGAACACTCCCAGGAGTCGAATCCTATTGGACATTGAGAAGGATAATGATTTCCGATGGCCGAAGCCACTCAGGGGTGATCCCACAAAGAGGAACAAAAATCAGTATTGCAGATTCCACAAGGATGTAGGGCATGACACTGATGATTGTAAGCAACTCAAAGATGAGATCGAGTTCTTGATCCGTAAAGGGAAGTTGGGCCACTTCACTAAGGGTGAAGATCGTGGTAATCAGAGAAGAGAGTATGATAGGAACGACGACGATCGGGATCGCACCCCACAGCCCCGAGGGCCAGTGATCAACATGATCTCAGGAGGCCCGACTGCGGCCGGGACGACTAGGAACTCTCGGAAGGCTTATGCCCGAGAAGTGATGCATATTGTCGGAGAGACACCAAAGCGTGAAAAAACCGAAGTAACAATCGAATTTGATGATTCAGACCTTGAAGGGGTGAAGTTCCCCCACGATGACCCGCTGGTCATAACACCCATGATTGGGAATTCAGAGGTGAAGCGAGTCTTGATAGACAATGGAGCTTCAGTGGACATTTTGTTCTATGATGCATTCGTGAAAATGGGATACAACGACTCTCAGTTGACCCTATCTAACATGCCTATATATGGATTCAGCGGAGTAGAGTCTAAAGTTGAGGGAACTATTCTGTTGCCCGTCACCATCGGACAGAAGCCAACAGAGGCCACTCAGATGCTGAACTTTTTGGTTATCAAAGCGTCTTCCACCTACAATGCCATCCTCGGGAGGACTGGACTCCATGTTTTTAAGGCTGTGGCCTCAACCTATCACATGAAGATCAAGTTTCCAACCAGGAATGGTGTAGGAGAACAAAAAGGTGACCAGAAAATGGCTATGAGCTGTTATGTAGCCGCGTTAAGGCCTGATGGAGTCGGGGGGCAGGTCCTTCCGATTGAAGACATGGACGTTTGTAGTGATAAGGAACATCAAGAAAGGCCAGCAGAGGACATCACACATAAACCTCGGACAGCCATTAAGGCTAAGGCGTCAACTGACTTCGTGGTTGAATGCATCATTGGCAACCAAGAAATTGAGGGGCAGGAGATTGTACCCCAAGCTGTAAGTGAACTTCAGAATAAGAATGAGGTGACCAGAAGGAGTAGTGAGTGCTCTATTTTATTGGAGCATCAAAAATAAAATCAAGTGGTGCAAGCCTAGTCTTGCAAAGCCCCGATGGGTTCAAATTATCCTAGTAGTTTTTAGCTTCATATTTTATCTAGTAGAAGTAGAAATAAGGTTCGATGAAACCATCGCAGAGCATGTTGCTCCGAGTAGGACAGTAGTATTCTATGTAAGGGTTGAACCCATCTCAAGTTATTAATGCAAGTTTGTTTTCCATTCATTGATTATGTGATTTTATTTATGTACCTAACACCTGATGTGTGTAAGTCAAAGATGACCAAGTACCGAAAATAAAAAAATACATGAATGGAAACAAACAAACGCATAAATAAAAACCCTGAAAGGTCGAGAGTTACTAAGAGCTTAAGTCCTTGAAGGACCCCGGATAAAAAACAAGAAGCAAAGATAGGTTTGAAAACCCTGAAATCAGAACTAAGATTCGAGACAAGCCGTGAAAGACATGAAGTCAAGTAAGGGATCCTAAAGACCTTTAGTTTGACATCAATCCAAAAGAAAGGTCGTGAATACTTGGTAGTCGACATATGAACACAAACGATGAACATGTAAACGTCAACCTCGAATCCTAGGATAAGGAACACGAGTTATTAGCCATGAAGGCCATGGGATAGCTATGAAGGCCAAACTTGAAGGGGTCATGAACCTCCAGATAAGATCCAATGGTTGAAACTTCAAGTCAAAGCTTGAAAACCAATCTGAAATTTTGGACCCTCAATCCAGAATGCCAACATTGAAATATCTGAACAAGCATTGAGTGTCATCCTCATTCGAAAGGATAACAAGGTTCAGAAGCCTAGCTACTATGTGAGCAAGATGTTGCATACAGCTGAGTTAAATTATTCTCCCATTAAGAAGTTTGCTTTGGCATTGGTAACAGCCTCGAGGAAGCTACGATCGTACTTCCAGGCACATAAGATTGAAATCCTGACGGACCAGCAACTGAGAAACATATTGCATAACCCGAAGGCTAGCTAAGTGGGTGATAGAACTCAGATAATTTGATATCACGTACAATCCTCGAATTGCAATTAAAGCACAGGTACTCGTTGACTTCTTAGTTGAATATACCATTGACAACCAAGAAGTCGGGGGGCAGGAAGGCACAACACCCCAGTAAGGGCAAGATGAGACACCCCAAGAGGGAGAGAACTTATAAAGTTTAGAAGAAACATTGGGTGCTCTATTTTGATAGGGCATCAAAAACAAAATCAAGTGGTGCTGGTATAGTCCTACAGAGCCCTGATGGCTTCGCGATTGAATGTGCCTTGAAGTTGAATATTTTTCGACAACCAATAACGAGGCAGAGTATAAAACCTTGAAAGCCGGACTAGGCTCGTCTTTAGCCATGAGGGCCAAAAATCTTAAAGTCTATGGAGACTCAGATAGCCCAAGTGAGTAGAGCTCTAAAAGCCAAAGATGAAACGATGTTGAAATATCTGAAAATTGTAAAATCACAGTTGGTATGGTATGATTCGAGGAATACCAACTTGTATAACGGCCGATGCCTTGTCCAAATTCGCCTCGTCTGAAATCGAGAATTATACTAGAAGTGTTTACTATCAGGTCTTGGAGACCCCACTATAGAGCGCAAATTGTTGGCGCCCATCGACGTTGGAAGTTGCTAGACAGACCCCCATCAAAGCTCATCTTGAGACTGGTTGGCTCCATGATAATGCCTTGGAGGCACGAAACTGTCAGTGAGAGCATTGAGATACGCATTCGCCTTGATGGCCAACAAGGCCGTTTGCCTCAAATTAAGCTGGTTGTTTGAATTCAAGGCCTAAAAATCAGGAACTAGTGGCTAAATTCAAACCAAGGCAAGGTCCTACAAACAAGGTAGGAAATTTAAGGTCCTTGAGTCAAAATCAAGAATCAAAGACCAACCAAAAAAATTCTAGAACTGAAGCCAGGTGATGAAAACCGGGGGATTCCTTGAATAGAAAAACTAATAGGCAAGACCCCCTTATTTGGAAACGAGGGGGGCAAGAACAAAATAACTTCATCACAAATCCCACATCCTAGAATGAAAGGTTGTTGATAACCAACAACCATGAATGAATTCAAGGTTTCGGGTTAAGGATTAAGCCCTGATGGTCACTCAAACATACGCACGGATACTAGAAACCTTTATGGGCCATCAGCGCAAATTGGACTCTAAAAGGCCCAACACAATAAGGCCTGTTAAGGCCCAAGTCAAAATCAATTGGGACTCCCAAATATGCGAATTGGGTTTACGAGGAAAGGCCCCAAACTCTAATGAGTCTAAGGCCCGAAACAGAGGAAAGGCCCAAAGGTCCCAAACGAAGTTGTCTGAGGTCGAGACCAACGACCTCGTTTTGCAACATGTTTTCGAACTCGTTCAAACGACCAAGAAGTTGATTAAAGCCCTGGGTTGAGGTCGTAAACGGCCTAAGATATGAGGTCGTGGTTATATTGATTTGAGGTCGAAGCATCGAGCTCGTAGTTGAACTACGAATAGGGCTTGTAACGTGCGATCTGGGCATAGAAAAAGCTTACGCTGAGCTCGTTGCATCCTAGTCGAAAATGAACTAGAGAGAATAGAAATTTCTCGCGACCTCACTCCCAATTTGAGGTCGTTTCAACACCATCTGAGCTCGTCCATTCGAGGTCGGAAAAACACTGAAAATCCTGAAAAGAAGCCACGACTTGGCCCCCGTTTGAGTTCATTTTTGAGCTCGAAAATGAACTAATTTCTGCTCGAAATTTCCAGGTCGAAAATGACTTAGAAAGTAAGAAAAATGGCTGCGACCTTAAGGCAGTTTGAGCTCGAATTTGAGCTCGGGTTTGCAAAATTTCGAGCCGAAACGATAATTTCTGAATAGTACTAGTCTTCAGGGGCTCTGCCCCTTGGACCCCGCCAGGGGCTGCCGCCCCCGGACCCCCGCTAGCGCCGTTTAGCGTCGTTCAGTGCAGTTTAGCACCGTTTAATGCCGTTTAACATCGTTTAAAGATGATTCGTGCCGATTAGCATCAAATTAACATTGTTGTAAACGCGTCGGTCGCTCCACGCTTTACATTAAGACAATACTCGTGAAACACTAGTGTAAAAGAATGAACCCTGACCCGAGTCTCGAAAAAGGCCGTTAAAACTTCAAGGAAAACCTGATCAGTTTTCCTAGAAGTTGGGGGGCAAATGATATGGGCTAAAAGTAAGCCCTAAAGACACATTTAATGTTGCATTAATTAGACCTAGTATGGTCCAAACGTGGGGCCCACTAGATGGCCCAAAAACCCTAGTTAAATATTAATTTCGTAATTAATATTCATGGCTAATTTACAGCTGGGAAATATAAGTCAAATAAGGATATCACTCCTGCCTGACTTAGCCTCCAAGGCACCTACTTCAACAAGGAAACTGATTCCTACAAGGAAGGGGTCTAGAACCTTCCTCAAGGCGGTGGCTTGCCCACCAAGTCTCTGACTCCTACCATAATTCTTGGGCTTCTCAGCCTATATAAAGGGTCAGACCCCTCAACCTAGAACTACGTTGGCTTGATTCTCTAACAATACAGAGATACGTAGGCATCTTGTGAGGACCGTTCAGTCTCGAAACGCAAGAACAGCCATTAAAGCTCGAAGCTCACCAACCCTATCATTAAATACACGCGAAACCTAGCCGCAATATCAAACCCTTGTTTTTATTCCACAACAAATGGTAATTAGCCAATTGCCTTTTTCACATTTACTTTTAGTTGAAAATATTTTCCTTTTATAAACACCTAAAAACATCGTATCATATTTTTCGATCATTAATATTTCATTTCAAATTAAAACATGTTACCTTTTTAATTAAAAAAAAATCTTACAATCATTAATATATACCCAAAAATATCACACCATAATTTTCAAGAAAAATATAGCACCTAAAATAAATAATAACATATTATAATTAATGGTAATTATTCGCTTGCCTTATTCACATTTACTTTTAGTTGAAGATATTACCTTTTATAAACACCTAAAAGGATCAATCGAATCATATCTTTCAATCATTAATATTTCTGTTCTAATTAAAACACGTTACCTTTTTAATTTACTACAAATATTACAATATATACACTAGTACAAAAACTGCTTTACGCGTCTGTCAAAAAGGGTGATATGCAACTGTTCACAACAGATGCGTATGGAGGAGTAGTATCAGCTAAAAGTATATGCGTCTGTTGGAAAACAGACGCATATAGTCAATTGCGTCTGTTATTTACTGACGCATATAACAGAAAACAGACGCAAAAAGTCTAACTTTTGCGTCGGGTTTTTATAACAACAGACGTATAAAGTATTTTTGCAACAGTTAACAACAGACGCATAAAACATGAGAACAGATGCAAAAAGTTTTATCTTTTGCGTCTGCTTTCTATAACAGACGGATAAAATATTTTTACATCTGTCTACAACAGACGTATAAAGTCTGAGAACAGAAGTATATAATAATGCATGATATGTCTGTTATGCTAGAACAGACGCAAAAAATCTTTTTTTTTAATATTTATTTTGTATTAATTTTCAGCTATACCTGTCCATACCAATATGAATGAATTATCCTATATTTTCATTTAGCACCTGTCAATGCTAATAATTTGCAGCTGCTCGACCAAATTCAAATCCAGTACTATAAATATTCTCAATCCCAAAAATATTAAACTTAATAATTTAACAGAATGAAAATAGTACTTAATTAACAAAAACCGACAATAATCATATAAATTTTCAACTTGTTCCACTGAAGTACAATGTTTCACCACAATTAAAAAACCTTAAATTCAAACATTTTCACAACCTAAATTAACAAACTCCATCATAGCTACCAATTCTACAAATATTCATTCGTAAAATAATCAGCCCAAATGTCTCGAATTTCATCAATTTCTTGTCGAGTGTACGATGTCACCCTTCCAATACCCTACAATAATATTTACATGCCGAGATTAATTTGTAGTCAACATATTTCCTATCATATACTTAACAAAAGACATTAGATATGGTTTTTCACATACCTTACTCCAATTAGCCTCGCCATTTTTACTATATTGTGATACTATGTCATACATGTATTTCATAACATAATAACCACACTCGGTACCACCTTGTTGTTGAGGACACTGCATAACCAATTAAATAATTTATTAAATTAAAGAAGCAAAAAAAAACATAACAGTACGGTGCTATTTCTAGAATTACTAGGAACCTTGGTTCGATTTTGGTAAGATGGCTTGCATTATATAAATCACTATACTCGTGCTAATGATATATTAACACCAGTTAAAAGACAAAGTAAACACACCTGAGCTAGTGGTTACAACGTGTCAACTAACCAACTCTATTAAATCAACAAAAAATTGACTACTCTTGTCACTTCCTCACATAGTCGAGACTTAAGAGGTAAATAATGGGGGTGGCAATTTTAACCTATTATGTACGTGTTACACCATTATATGCAAATTTTCCTGGCATGGTGTTGGATGATAATGTAAGGCCTATGTTTGTGAGAAATTTCTATCTTTTATGTGACTAGTGAGTGGTAATCAGTAATCTCTGAATTCAGTGATCTCTTTATTAATACTACATAGTGTACATTATAAGTTATGCTTTGATCATAATGCTTATAAGGGAATACCTGCATCTTATCAAGTATATATTAAGTTTGCGATCAGTTTAGGCTGGGAGTATGTGTACTGATAACATGGGGAAGAAGTAGATCTGATATTAGAATGGACAAAAATAGAATTCAGGATTAACTGAAATTCTTAAGCCATCAATACCAGACAATATACTCTCATGACCTTGCATTGACTATATTTTGTGTCTTAGCTAGGTAATTTTTAGTGCCTCCGTTGTTTTCACACTTTTGGAAGTATAGTGTACTTTCAGCTGCCGCTTTAAAGGGCATACCTTCCATAAAATGCGAATCATGATGAACTCACACATGGCCCATCTCTTCCCCCATTCCAGCAGATACTAGGTCTAGAGGTTCTGGACGAGTTTGGGGTAATTTTAAGCATAGTTTAAGTTTGATGCGGTTGGTTTTAAACTGTAAAGCACCACTCTAAACGAAATTGCAATTACCAAAATCGAACCAAGGTTCCAAGTAATTCTAGAAATAGCATCGTATTGGTTATGATTCGGTTTTAGACCAAAAAAAAATGTAATTAAAAGGGTACCTGAAGATCTTCATGCCTGAGGTATATACCTGAAAATATCACACCATATTTTTCATTTATTATTAAAATTGTATACGTTGTTTATAATAAGGAAACATTAGTATAATCCGTAAACATGAGTATATTAAATTATATCAAATTAAAATTAAAAAATAATAAAAAATATTGATTATATAAAAACATAATTGTAATATTAAATAAAATTATTACATAATACAAGAAACCCGTGCATTGCACGGGTTATAAGCTAGTACATATAAACATAACAAGTGCATTATCCCATACCTTATACATTCGTTATGCACCGGGTTGTTTTCCAAAAGCATTCGTCCCATCGTGAATGGCTAAACGCAGGTATCGTTAGATCTAATAATTAAATATATTATATGATTAAATTAATTTATTAAACTTTCAAGGTTCGAATTCTATCAACGATATATTTATTTTAAAATTTCATTATAAAAGTTTTAAATCATGCATATTATTAATTAATTCTAAATTAAATTATTTAAATTAAATTAAAATAAAATAAAATACTGCAAATAATGATTATATAAAAATATAATTGTAACATAAAATAAAATTTATTACATATCAAAAAAAATTTGTGCATCGCACGAGTTATAAGCTAGTAATAATAAAAGAATAAAATGATGTAAAAAGATTAGTCCAAAGAATATAAACAATTCATCCGAAAGTTTGTTAGCTTTTTTCAATATTTACTGTTTCATTTATGAAACACTTTGAAATATTTACTTTTTTCAATATCACAACCTTGGTGTTCTCCAGCGCAAAAGCGACACCAAGGTTGCGCATTACTACAAACGAAACAAGCTTCGGTTTTGATCATAGGAAAGGGTTACTTGGGTTATGAGGGTGGATATCAACATTGTATACGTTCAAATGTTAGTTGGAAGCTCATTAAATAGTTTGTATAGAATAGACTGTGGAAAAAATTTGAGGAGACAAACAAAACTCAATGGCTTCATTCCGGGCAATTTAATTCATTAAATTGCTATCAATATTCAAATTTTATCATGATATGCATGTCTGTATGTATTCAAATTTTACTATCTGTCTAACAATATCAATGAACTAGTACTTTTTATGATAGTATAAATTTTATGATATTCAATAACAAATTACCTATTAGTTAACAAGGTGTTGTTTTACGAAGAAAAAGGAAACAAGACAAAGAAAAAAGGAAACAAGCCAAAGGGGGTACGTAAATCTTTTCTAGCAAACAATAGCCTCTTCCAAAATGTAGACGTTATAGATGCTCTACAAGCATCACTAACTAATCGACCATATGTCACTCAAAGATATGTCATCCAAGTGAAACAAGGGAGTTACGAAGAATATCCTGTTGTTACGTCTGATGATATTGTGCTAGTTGGTGAAGGAATGACGAACACCATTATTACTGGGAACAAATATAGTACACCCTCGAAGATTGTGCAACTTTCAGTAAGATGTTCTCCCCTTTTCCTTAATAGCAATTTTGAAAACTTATCTGATATATTCTAATACGTCTAAATGTCTAATGTATAAGATCGACACTGGGAGATTTCTAAATATATACACACCAATCAATAATACACATTAATTTTTTGGTATAGAAAAAATCGCACGATGATCTAACAAATGTATTTGTAATTTCAGAGGTCTATGGTGATGGATTTATAGCAAAGGATATTACATTCGAAAACATAGCCGGTATGGATGCAGGACAAGCTGTAGCCTTACTTTCACAATCTGATCAATCTGATTTCTACCGTTATGGTTTCAAAGGTTACCAAGACACTCTGTTAGCCAATTTACATAAACAATTCTACCGAGAATGTGAAATATATGGAACTGTTGACTACATATTTGGCAATGTTTGTAGTTATTCAGCAAAGTACCATCTATGCAAGTAACACCGACAAAGGACTAGTGATCACAGCTCAAGGACGGACAACCTTAGACGATGCCACTGGCATAATAATTCACAACTGCAAGATTGTTGCCGGACCCGATCTTCCGGAAGACCAAACTACATCAATATAAATACACTTTTTAGTTTACATTTTAAAAAATAAAATATTTTTATGCTATATTCATCGTTTTTCATCTATTTATTTTATGATCTAACATATCTTATTTATTTTGTTGTACTGAAGACCAGACTACCGACTACTAAAACTTTGGACCAAATCACTCTTACACTCAATGTTAAAACTATATTTGATTGTTAATAGAACTATCTTCAAATAATAAGAAGGATATTTTGATAATCAAAACAAAATATAAGTAGATTTCATAAATCGAACAAAATTTTTAACGTAAAAAATTGTTAATTTCTTCTCTCTTTTATTTCTGATAGTTTTAATGGAAAAATAATTGTTAATCCATCACTAAATTAAAGATCATTTTGTTAATTTCATATGGGCTGTAAAATCGTCCAAATCAAATTTTAAGAATTCAAGATAGAGCACAAATATTAAATTGAACGTGTAAAATCTTATAGAGAATCAAGTGCCTGAGGATGACCTCAGGAGAAAAACCCTGAGGTTAAAAGCTTTTTAATACAAATTTTAGGACATTTAGGTAAATTTACTAATATAAAAATTTATATTTACGAAGATGCCCCAGCGAGACCACTTATTCTAAAGGCCATTTGTTATAACCTCAGGAGAAATCCCTGAGGACAACCTCAGGCCCATTTTTCTCAATCTTATATATATTAATTTTTAACAACAATTTGATATGTAAATTAATAACATATGAATATTAAAAAAAAATATTATTATAGATATTAGAAAAGGAATCGTGCGTTGCACGGGTTATAAGCTAGTAAACAAAACTTCCATACAATATTAAAAAAATATATGTGTATCACACAGATTTTAAGCTAGTATTTAATAATAATAAATAAGTGGAATAATCAAAAGTTTCAGATTTGACTTAGAATATAATATATAAGATTATTTTTAACACCAATGCCAACATAAAACAGAATTCGGTTAGTAAGAAAATTATAGTAAAGCCTCACTAAATTAATGTTCGATAGATTAATAATCTCTATAAGTTAATAATTTTTTATGATCCCAACTTGGACCCCTTCAAAAAATGACCAATTTCGAAAAGATAATAAGATAATAATTTCTTTGAAAACCCCTATACAGTAAAACCTCATAAATTAATACTCGATAAATTAATAACCTCTCAAAGTTAATAATTTTCTTCAGTCTCGACTTGGATCAGTTCAAAAAATGATCAGTTTTGATAAGAGAATAAGAGAATATTTTTATGGAAAAGCCCTGTATAAATATTTGATCTCAATAATATTACAAATTAATAATTCCTTTATGATCATAGAAATATATGTCTTACACCTTGGTAAAATATTATTCTAGGATTTTAAATTTTAAATCTACATGAAACTAATCCCTAACCTTCTTTGTTGTATCCAAAAGTTTGAATGTGACGGTTTCGTAAACCATCACAAAGGTATTAATCAATGTTTATGATGTCTTGATTGCTTTTTTATATGCAACAGACTTAAAAAATGTTATACTTTCTTTAATATCATATAAATATACATGAATCTTTACTTTGAATCTCGTTGATACCCATTGAATTTGTAAACTATCGTACATTGAATTAACTGAATTAAGTATAAACCCAAAAAAAATGTTCAATTGATCCTTTTTAAATTTATATAATTAAAAGTTAATTTTGTTTAATGTCGAAAAGTTCCTATAAATTAATAATTATTAATTTATCGATTAATTAATACCTTTTTAACTTAATAGAATTCTCCAATTCCAACTGTATTAATTTATAGAGGTTCTGTATAAATATATGGTCCCAATAATATTATAAATTAATAATCCCTTTATAATCATAGGAATATATGTCTTACACTTTTGTGAAATATGATTCTAGGGTTTTTTCTTCAAAAAAATAATTAAATGATTCTATGGTTTTTAAAATTTAAATCTATATTAACTCATTCCTAATCTTCTTTGTTGCATCTAAAAGTTCGAATGTGACATTTTCGTAAAGTATCACAAAGTAATTAATCAATATTTTTGATATCTTGAGTACTGCATAGACTACATTTTGATGTCTTGAGTATTGTACAGATTACAAAAATGTTGTAATGTCTTTGGTATCATATAATATATATGAATCTAGCTAATATATACTCATTGAATTTGTAAACTATATCGTACATTGAATTAACTGAATTAAGTATAAAGGCTTGTTTTTTCAGAGGTTACATTAGGTAAGAATCCTGAGGTTATAAGAAAAATAATATAAATATAGGACTATTTTTGAAATACAGGGAGCATGTTCAATTATTACAAAATTGTCATTAAAAATTTGTATTAAAAACTAGCACAACCTCGGGTAAGTTTCCTGAAGTAACCTCAGGAACATTATTCTCAAATCATAAATCTTTCAATTCATTCTATTTAAATTTATATAATTGAAAGCAAATTTTATTTGATGTCAAAAATTCTCAATAAATTAATAATAATTAATTTATTGTTTAATTAATATCTCTCTAACTTAATAAAATTATCTAATCCCAATTATATTAATTTATCTATACTATTATATTAAAGCCGAAACATTGAAAGTTTTAAGAGTTTTGATTTTCGGTTTGGTTATCCTATTTATTAAAATAAATAATAACATACATAATATAATTAATGGTAATAAGTTGATGGCTTTTTCACGTTAACTTTTAGTTTAAAATATTACCCTTTATAAACAACTAAAAACATAAATCATACCATATCTTTTAATCAATAATATTTCTATCTAATTAATTCATGTTACCTTCTATCTAATTAAAACACATTACCTTTTTGTAATCATTAATATATACATCCAAAAATATTGCACCATATCTTTTAACCATTAATAAACACCTAAAAATATGAATCATACATATCTTTCAATCATTAATTTTTTTTTTCTAATTAAAACAGGTTACCTTTTAATTTAAAACTAATCTTGCTACCATTAATATATATCCAAAAATATCACAGCATATATTTCAATTATTAAAAAAATATATTAAAAATCAGTTTACATTATTTATAATAAGAAAATATAAGTATAATCCTTAAACATGAATATATCAAATTATATTAAATTAAAATTTAAAAAAATTATTGAGAATAGATCATGACCGTTAGATAACAATACTAAAAGTTGTTATATATAAAGATCTAAGTTTTGATTCCTGCCAATTACATATTAATTTATACTAGCTTATAGCCCGTGCGATGCACGGTTTTTTTTTTTAATATTTTTATTTAATAAATAAATTTTTGTGTGTTTTACTTTGAAAATTGCTATTTTAATATATGAGTCATGGGAATTATTTGAGTAGACTTGAGAGTTAATTTTTAAATAGTTTACAATATGATTTTAAATTTTATTAATGACATTATAAAAAGTTAAATCCTTAAATTAATTTTTTTTTATCATTACAACGTTAAACCTATATAATTAATCAATTTTGTTTGAATTTTTTAAATTATTTACATTAAAATATATTATTTTCAAAAAGTATTTAAAATTTATATGTCGATATTGAAATTTATGTATAAAATTTATTATCTAAATTGATTCAACAATTGATTCATTATGGCCAAGGCTTTGATGTATGTGGGGATTGTCGACCAGGTATTTATTTGTACTTAATATATAAACAGTTTTTTTTAATTCTTTTTGGAAATTGTTGTTTTATAGAATTTGCTATTGTTTTGGTCTTTGTTATTGAGGTTATCTTGTGAAGCATTATAATGGTGGATTTGCTATAGACATAATGGTTTATATTGTGATAGTAGAATGTTAATATTACAAACAAATGACATCATTATTGGTTTTAATAGAAATATATACCTTTTCAATTTTTTAAAGATGTAAAATTGTAATCATATTAATTTTGTAAGTTTATCATGTCTCATACCGTTTTAAAGTTCTAATATCAAAGTTTTGAAATTTAATAAATTAAAATTCAACAACTTATACAGTATACAATTACTATCTACAATTATTTATAAATTAAAAATAAATGACTATGTATAATTACATATAAATTATTTATGAATTATAGATAGTAATTATCTATAGTAGGTTATAAGTTAGTATAATAAATTAAAGATTATTTTGTTAATTTCATATGGATTGTAAAATCGTCCAAATCATTTTACGAATTGAAAATAGAGCATAAATATTGAATTGAACATGTAAAATTTTGTATATATATCAATTTTTTAATAACAATTTGATATATAATTTATAACAAATAAATATTAAAAGAATTAATATAATTATAAATATTAAAAAAATGAACCGTGCATTATACGGGTTATGAAAATATTTGTATTATAATTTATTTATAAATTAATAAATCATTTATAATAATTTGATATTATTAAATTTAGATGCACGATTATTTTTTTCATTTTTTTTATTTAATAAATCATTTTTTTGTGAGAATTGATATTTTTATGTATGTCGTCATCGAATTTTTTTCTATTAAAATAGCTATTTAATAATTTTTTATGTACCGACTTTAACTACAATTAGGTTTGAATACAGAAATAGATTTATATACACGTTGTATATATAGATTTTGATAGAATAATATAATTATAATTGTATTAGAATTTTTTTTCCAATTCATTGTAGACATTTTTTCAATTCATAATTCATTTAGGATTTTTTTTCCAATTCATTGTAGACATCTTTTTTATTTGTTTATTTGTAAACGAATAAAAAACTCGTTAAATATAAAGATACATATAATTTTATTTTTCTCGCTAAACATTCTTACAATAAATTTTATTTTTACATCTGAATCAAAATTTGAACGTTGGCTTTAGTATCACAATGCTGCAAAAGCCTTGTACATTGTTTTAAATTAAAAAAATTCATGTCCATTAGCAACAGAAATATATACGTACAAATTTTATGACAGTACAGGAGAGCACCAGATCAATTTTCACGTGAAAATCATGTAGTTGAACAGATTTTTTTATTCTAGTTTTAAAATTATACAATATATTATAATATTATATGTTAATCATGAATAAACGTGCCACAACTTTGAACTTCTTTTTTATTTTAATTCAATGCTACGAAACATTATACATAGATAAAATTTAAAGAAAGCCACAAAATTATTTATTTAACAAAGTAAATTATTTATTTAACAAAGTAAATTATTATGAAGAAAGGGTATTACAAAGTAAATTGTTATGAAGAAAGGGTATTACAGTAAATAAACAAAGTGAAAATTATAAATAAACATATAAGGATATAATTTATAATCCAACGAATGACTTTTAATCCAATTTTTTAATCAAATATAATGGATCAAATGCTTTTGGTAGGACGACGACCAAAAATTTGGATAAGATTTTTTAATCCAACGGATCAAATGCTTTTGGTAAGACCACGACCAAAAATTTGGATAATATCTCCTGATGTTTATTATATATAAGGTATTAATTTAATACTAAAAATTATTATATATAAAGATGCAAGCTTCGAATTTTTTTTAATAACATTTTTTTTGAAGAATTTTTTTAATAACATATTAAAATTTATATTTATAATATTATATTATACTATAAACAAATTTTAAAAAATTAAAAGTAATATAAGCTAGTATTAATTTATATAGGTTTTATGTGTTTTTTTTTGGTCCGGAATAACTTTTTTCGGTAACAATTCGATAAGGATAAAAAAGTGGTCGATGAGATAGATGAAGAGAAGGCGAGTAGCAAAACAAAACCAAAGTTGTAAGGTATTTTCTCTCTTCATATTTTCCTATGATCAGATTATTTATGTATGATTTTATCTGATCACGTTTGACTTTGGATTATACATGAAAACAATCAGCGGATTAAAGATTGAATGGAATCTTATATTACAAATAGCTAGCTAGGTCTGAGTGTAAATCAATAGATATATAGCAATTTGTACATATCAATGACTTATAGATAAAGTTTTGTGAATTTGTATATTTATGTGCATGTATGTTTACATGAATATGCATAATTAGATCGATATATTTTTGTGTTTTTGGCTTTCAGTTGTAGTTAATTGACAAGGCCTTGAAAGTTTCAGATTGACTGTGTTTCAATTTTGTGTTGCATTCATCTATATATGTACACAACAATCAACTACACGTGCCATCTCTAGGATTTATAAAGGGTATTTTATATCGTTGTCATAATTATATACTTTTGTTATCTGAATCCCATTCAAATGTTTTTCTGGTAAAGGAAATAATAAACCATGGTTGTCACTGAAGTTCTTGAACCTCTTGTGTGGAATTATGGTACTGGAATGGTTCAGGTTAGTATAGTTTTCTCCACTTCTCTCTGTCATTATTAACAAGTTCATATACTCATTATAATCAAGAGACTTAATGAATGCTACTTCATTCTCCTCTCTCAGAATCCTCCACATATTAAGTATTCGACCGAATCACGCCTATTGCTGATTGCTGATAAGTTCGACATGCATGAGATCAAACGGAAATTGGAAGAGAACCCCACTTGCTATCTTCCCTCGGTCACGGACAAGATTTTGTCCATGGCTTCAAGTGTTGAATCTGCTCAACAACTTGATCCAGTGACCCTGTTTAGTCTCATTCAGGTTTTATAATCCTCTATCTTCCTTTCGATTTTTTGTATTATGCTTCCTTTTTTTTTTAATCCCCATTTCCTGTTTACCTTAACATGTGCTACAAATTTTGGCCTATATATACTTTGACACTGGATCACATTAATTAGGGTTTTAATTATTTAGCAAATTCAATATGTCGCATACTCAACATATATAGGTAACTTTGATACAGTTAGCACTTTATTATTTGCTATTTTTTTTAAGGTAAAAGAAAATCTAATCTTCTAAATGAAAGTATGCTTTTTTTTCTAGGTCTCTACAGTGGGGCTTCCATATGTAGATATGGTGTACGTATGAATGTATCATTAGTATCGAATTATTATTATTAACTGAGACCTAGTCTAATTTAATTGTATACCTAATTGTATATTATAAATATTAAATACAGATACACTTGTATCTGGATAGCATATTGAAATAATTAGTCTACTTGAATTCTCTGCAATTACTTACAAGGACTCGTGAATTTGGCGTGTGTGAATTATAGTCTTAATGAAAGATGTCAATTTGTAGTCTCTACTTTTATAGTATTTAAAAGTGATGTACAAGAAGCTTTAATATGATTGATGTTATAGGGGACATGTTTGGAAATCATGGCTCTTTTTGCTAGCAAAAGCATGGATCCTTTTACTAGCAAGGGTTGTAATAATGTTTTATTTTTTAATTTTTAGGAAGCCCACAACCGCAAGATGAAGAGGCTGATGGATCTTGCTTGTTGCACATTGGCGAACAAGGTGCAGACAAAAGCAATTATGGAGTTTAACATCCATCAAGAATATGCTCATAGTAAATGTTCTAATAGGTACAACAATTAATTCGTATCATTTGGCATTATATTCGTGTCTGTAGTGCTATTATGTATGTGATATATGTTTGATAGATTGTCTTAGGTATTATTCCACGAATTTTCTTTAGGCATACAAAATTACAAATGTTGGTGAATAATTTATTATACATATACTATTCATAATTGAAAAGTAATTTTGACTATTTTTCAAAATTTAATGAACTCATATTTGATCTAATTTAATTTTTGTGTACAACTCGCCAATATCGGAGCCAATTTTAAGACGATCTTGAACTACCTTTTTCCACTTTACACCCATAGTAATGAAGCAATTATTTTTTACAATTAATTCGTTCATGTTAATAAGTTCAAATCATATTTTCTTCTGACTTGGGGAAACACAATCACTACTATGTTCACAAAAGATATGAAATAAATTGAACAACATTTTTTTCATAATCACTACTTTTTTTTTCTCAACAGCAGATTGAGAAGTCACAAAAGAGAAACATTCATAAAAACATTTGATGTCGTCGGCTTGGATTGTCGTCCCGCTCTAAGTGGTACCACTAAAATGATAATGAATGAGTTAACCAGCCCGGAAGAGGTTTGTATATACATAATTTTGTCTGTAATTGTGCATTGTGTTTGTAATTGTGCATTGTGTTGGCTTTAATTGTTAGTTAAAAGTTGGAATCTGTAGTATGTTTGTTATGAAACATAGTTGTAGTCTTTTTCTGTTCTAATTGTCTATTATATTGGGCGGGATTTATATTCTAAGCCCATTTATCTTCTATCCATGGTTTTTCGTTAGTGAGTGCAACTTGAGTCAGATACATACAAACTATGGTCTATTGGTCGATTACTTCTTGTATTCAGTATAGGGGAATTTTCATCTTCAGTTTTTTAGTAATTTTTTGAGTGAAAAAAAATTGATTGATAGGCTCTTTTACATATATTTATACTAAATTTTAGAACCTAGAAACTGTCGATGTTGAAGAGTTCATGGAGTCCAGCAAGTTCGTGGTGTGTGATACGGTGTGCAGGGACTCTAAGAAGCTAAACAAGGCCACCGAGAAGTTACATAATTTAATTTATGAAGGTAACAGATTTTCCAACCTTTTTGTTCGTTTTATCTACTAGTTGATAGAAAGGAAATGTTGTTTACTAAGGGAATTTCAATGAACAGACGCAAAACTAGCTCATGTGCTAAGCTATAATGTTGTTGAGCGCCTTGTTCGGATTTTAGACATGAGAGACTTAGGTGTTTGTTGTGTTGATACATTGTATCTGGTTGTTCACATCCTCTCGATTGCAAGGTATCATGAATGCAGCAATTTGATAAAAGAACAAGCAATTCCATTCCTTGTGAAGCTTATGAATTATCGTTTTAATCCGATAGCCAGAAAGGTAATCGTCGCTATATTAGTTAGTTAGTTTTCCCATATTGGTCAATGTGAATGTAGATGTAACAAGAGATACCATCTAAATATGTAGGCTGTGATCGCATTGACGCGCTTAGCATGTACATCCTCCGACTATCTAAAGGTCATCGTTGATAACCATGCTTTGGAAGTTGCACAGGAAATTGTTGCAAAATCAACCAGTGGTTTTAATATTGATATTAAATGCAAGTTTGCCATGTTTTTGGCAGTTGTTTGTCGCGCAAGCTGTATTTCTCCTGATAAGGTTGTATTCTACTCCATATCTCTATTTCTCTTTACCTGGTAGAGTCACTCGTAATACTAATCCCGTGCATTTTAATACAACTCTATATGCCTATTTTGGGCAGGAAAAAGTAGTTATTACCATTGTGGAAGAGCTCTTTCAAAAAGACTGGAATACTCCATCCACTAAACATATAAAACGAGCGTGCTACGCACTTTCATATCTTTCTTACGAAAGGCGAGTGGATATTACAAAACAAGTGTGTGGATGTCTTGTCAAGTTCCTCTCGTAAGTTAATCTGGTCTATTATCTCTCTTTTAAATAAATAAATAAATATATTCTTTTGATTTTTCTATTATCTCTCTTTTAAATAAATAAATAAATATATATATATATATTCTTATGATTTTTTTATATAAAACACGCTACATCGACTGGTGTTTCAGTCATGATGACAAATTGGTTGTTGCTTCTGCACTTGGAGTAGTTGGAAATGTTGTGAGATGGGGATATGCTTATCAGATTCAGGTATGATGTATTTTATGCATAATATTCTTATCCAGCCCCGCAAACCTTATAAAAGTTAAATTTATAGTCATTGTGCTAACTATAGAGTTCTAAAGAATGGTGTCTGATTATATGTAGCAAGTCCCACTCCTTCACAAATTTTTTGCGCAAAACTTTTAGAATGGTTTATCTATGAGTTATTTACAACATGTGTACCTGCTCTTTTAGAATGTGGAGTGGTCCACATTGTCTAAACAAGCTTTTCATCCTTCCAGTATTTGACTGAAGATTTTCAGCTTGTGGAATGCCTTGGGAAGAGCATGTTATGTTCTGAATTTAAGTTGTTCGGCAAAGAAGCTTGCCAGATAATTTCAAACCTAGGCGTTCGAAGCAAAACATCAATAAAAGTAGGTTTTATATGCTGTGAATTCACTTGAAATTTTATGGGTTGCGGCTTATCTAATTTTGTCAATGAAATCAACAGGATGAAGCTTCTTTAATAAAGTCTCTCTGCCAACTGCTTGAAAAGGATGAGTCAGATGTAAAGATGGAGGCAGCATGGGCAATTTTTAATAACATTTATGCCTTGTATAAACTCTTAACACAATAAGTAAGGTTGTGGTACAGTATTTTGAACAGATGTAGCTATAGCGGCAATTTGCCACAGTACGTATACTCGTGTGGTAATTACAATTTGCTGCACTAATATTCTTTATTCAGTAAACTAAATTGATCCAAATGTATGTAGTACTTACAGTACTTAGATATGGATTTTAATTAAACAATGTTTGAATTTCCTTTGTACAAAATTGCTTTCATTCATGATCAAGTAGGCAGCCACAAGAATTCGTTTCTTAATCTGGGTTACGGAACATTGGCATGTGATATACATTTCAGGTTAATTAGGCTGCGTTTGGACCACCAAAATATATTATGTGTGCATAAATTATTAATCCCAAGAAAACTTAGTCCTAGGGTTTCTTAGGTAGATGCTCCGAAGTAGAATTATACACTTGATGTATGGTAAACCTTTAGGCCTATTTCATCTCCTTTTAACTAGGCTTCTCTAGTCTGGTTAGCCTTAGCCATTAGCATGACATTCCCAACTTCAGACAGAGAATAAACCAAAAAGCAGCAGGACTTAATGCTAACAGTCTTTGTCCTCTGTGAAATTAATCATGTATCTACACTCCATCTCTTTTGTGAATGCTCTAATTTTCTCCTACTGTCAAATTGAGTCAAACAACTTTACACTCCAAACTAAACATCGAAGCACCTACACTTATAAAATTGCATAACAGGACATGACAAAACACACAAGTATTACAACTTCAACTACATAGCATGCAAAAACTTTTCACATAAGAAACTATGCAATTATATCTCTGGTCACCAAATCAACTTAAGGTTCAAGTCCAAAGAGATATTTGCAGTTTCAAGCCACTTGCACATGGAAGAACATTCCAGTTCCCATATACCGGACCTATATACCTTGAACCAGATGCCCCCTACATATGAACACCTAAAGAGAAAAGGTTGAATTACAAGATCTAAAGTAATTAAGTCATATATATCCCATAAACCATAGCTTTAGCCAAAACCACCCAAACACAATATGCAGCAAACCAGCAAGAAGTAGGTACGAGTATGAAACACAATCTTATTGTCATATATTACGGATACTGAATAGCATGTACGAGTAGCTTTCCGAGGGGGACATGTGTTTTAAGAAAGCATAATCAATAGTATCCACTTCAAGCACATTTTTAAGTAAAATCTGGCGCAACAAGCATTACACATTGAGAGACATATGCTCAGACATTGTAATAAACTCAGTAAGCAGAACAATATCCTGTTGTTAATAAGAGTCGGAAGTTGAGGCCAAAGTAGCTAGTTCAAATACTCATTATCAAATATACCAAGACAGAAATTGCCCAGGAAGTATACTTCCATTCTTTTAAATCTAATAAAATCGATTGATTAAATGCAGGCAAGGATAAACATGACTTAATTCAGATATTCAGATAAAATCTAATAAAATACTAGATTGTCCCACATGATCTAGGAAAAGTATGATAACTAGAGCGAGTTTAACATTGTAAAAGAGTAATCAGTACAGATGTAGGTACGGTATCCGTCAAAAGTAAATATAATAGGAGTAAGAGATATAGTCTCATCCTTACCTTTCTTAATAGGAGTTGTCTGAGTAGCGACAAACTCCCATGTCCACTTGTAAAATGTGGCAATGAGTATCTTCAAAGCCTTCCATCTCCCTGAGCATTCGTAATGGAAAAAAGTTGAAAGGATAAAAGTTTGGAGGAGCCAAGTTGTCTACAAGCTAGAGTCGAATACGAAAAACTCTTAGCTGATATGATGCGGCTTGAATCATTCCCATATCATTTACCTATGCGACTAAGGATAAATTTCCTTCTTCAGAATCTGCTATATCATTTACCTCTCTTCTAGTTCATCCTTATAAATGTGCTTTTTTCCATCCCACATTACAATCAGGAAGCTGTGAGTTATTGCCCTACCCGTGCATGTGTTGAAAATGTTATGTTATGTTATGTTTCATCATTTCCAAGGAACATGAAATAACCATGGCTTCTGCTACTCGCTTCTAGATTAACCCCACGGACTTTGGTTGATCTTCCCTCTATATATGCTCTCTTAAGATGATACAGCTCGAGTACATGTTCGTTAAATCTAGAGCAACATTTATTCTGTTATGAGAAACACTATCACTATTGTAATACCTTTTTTTATTGTTCAAGAGAGATTTCAGTCTTAAAATAGGTCAAGGGCTTTCCAGGTAATATTTTACCAGCTTGCCTCCCAGATAATCAAGAAAGTACTAAAAATAGTTGCTCCTTCAAACTACCCTGACCCTTCTGATATCAATGCATCATGTTTGCGTTTTCATGTTTAGTCAACAAAGCTGTATGTAGGGCCACACCCAGTATTCTATACACGAAAAAGCCTTGCCATGATGGTGTCTAAGATCAACTAATCTATAAATGGGAAAAGAAGGATGACTTATACACTGAAAGTTTAAGAAATCATTCTTTGATGGTTGGTTACATAAGTCACAATTTTTATGGATAAAATCACTTCTTTTGGAACGGAATAGCATTTGAAACTCTCCGATCCCAAAAACCTGCAAGAACACGGCATTGCTCATAAGTAATAGTATGAAAAAAGGTTATGCATAACTTACAGCATTTTAGTACAGCAATCATGGAAAAGACATGAAGATAATTGGTGAATCAATACAAAACTTACAATGCACAAAACTTACAATGCACAATAACGTCATGGGGGTATCTATTAATGCTTCGCGGAAAATCTCCAATTTTGAGCACTACAGACATGGAGAAAACACAATTTACATTATTTATACACATAATTAAATTAACACAGGGTGCAAGCATTCACATATGTCCATTTGAAATCCGGGATCACAGCCATGCTTGATTTGATTCAGCCATGTTTGATTTGATTATTTGTGTTAGATAACTGAAACTGGATTACTAACAAACCTTAAATTACTTCCCATCCAACAATGTCACAATCAGAACTGAAGTTTGAATACCTGTTAACCAAAATTTTACAGAAAATAAAGAGTGTTAGATGGTTTTAGAGCCCAGGACGAAAGCAAAGTTAATTTACGAATATAATAAAACCCCGTATTGTAATGAATTTATTATGCAAGTTCCTGGAATGGATCCCAAATACCCAAATGATCCAGAGTTACCATAATAAACTCAGCCTCAATTCACGAATATAATGAATACATTCAGCTAAACAACATAAACTTAACTCAACAATAATGACTGTGCACAAAAACATGTCTTGCATTTCTGAAACCACAGTATCTTGCTTAGAAGGATTAGCATCTTCCTACAACATGTATCAAACTTTAAAATCTGCCAAGAAATTGATAATATGCGAACATGCCAAAAAAAAAAAAAGGAAGGAACACACTCAATTAAGTCTGTGCCTGTATAGTCTAAAAAAATTTCTACAAGTTGCACAAACTTATGGCAAAAAGTACAACGAATGTTAGAATATACTATTGTATCTACTTGTGACAATGTTTCAAAAGCTTGGTTATTTAAGCATTGAGATAACAATTAACAACCTCTATTTGGTAGCTATACATATGTTGCTCACCGTGAGAGAGAAAGAGAGGGGGAGAGAGAGAGAGAGAAATCGAACAGAAAAGAGCAAGAATATACAATTGGAGCTTGAAATTCGAGCTTTTCATCAAACGAAGGTTAATCTCAATCGGATAGAGAGATTAAGATGTTTCCGAGAAGAATAGGCACTTGAAGTACCACCTCTGGCCAAGAAACAGTGCCGATTTACGACAATTGATGAGTTCGGGACAGCATTTCAGCCTCCTAACTATTGTCACAATCTCGCTGATGATGAGTTGGAGCTCAAGGATCATCAGGTTTTGAACATGGAATCGTTTTCGGGATGGGAGACAGAGATGAGTCAGATTGGTGTGACTGACTCGGATGTTCATCAGTGGATGATGATGGATAATCTGGATCAGCTTGCTAGCCATCTAATGTATTGACATACTGATTCACTGCATGACAAAAGATATTATAGTTGGAGTGAATTAACAAAAATAAATGTTACTTTGAGTGATTGTGCATAAAGATGTTGTGGCACATTTCGAAAGACATCAACTTGAGGTAATTGGCACATTTCGAAGGATACCGACTGATCCCGAATGCATTCAGTTCATAATCAAGATTCATGCAGAAGAAAAAACAATCAGAAGCAGCATCTGGAAAGGAAGTTACTACGAAATACGAAATACGAAATACGAATAGTCAACTAGTCGAGGTTCCCAAATCCCAAGCGGCCAAGCCTATTGAGTGAGTTTATTTACTAGTAGTCGATGAATGAACATCTCGGTGAGTCATACCGGAACTCAGGCGAGTTCGAACGATTTTGGATCGGTAAGTCCCAAGAAGACAACGAGGCCTTGGGAAAAGGTATAAATCTCTGATAAATATTACGATATGTGTGTTCTCTGTGATGAATTACTCGCACTTGATATGGTATATGTATATATTCTGAAAAGATTTGATATGTTAGTTTTGATGTAAAATGAGCTTATTATCTATCTTATTGAAACTGTGAGTCCTATTCGAGTCGTGCAACTGCGACATTAATCGTCTCCTTTTGCTTTTGACATGACTATTCGATTTACTTGCTTACTTCAGGTTTTGTTAGTGTTCGAATCATGGGTCTTGAGGATATTGTAAGTATTCATGGTCATGAAGCTCAAAATTAGTACTTTATAAGTAAAATGTCTGTACTACATATTAGGAAACAGTGTTAAAAGTTTCAGGGCAGAAGGCAGAGCAGTGAGCTCTATAAAGCTCATAGAAGTTGGTGAAGAGCATTTCTCCATCAAGATTGCAAAGCGGTAGATCAGAAGAAGCATTGTAATTCCGGGGTCAACTCAGTAACTCGGTGTCTTGGTATCTGTAGCCCACTCCTGTGTCTATTCTCCTTTCTGGGTCTTGCTCCTAAATTCTTTTGTGTACTTTCCGTTCTGGAAAACTCCCCCCCTCACCACGCGGCCGTGAACATATTTCCTGCTTTTTAAAGTCTTGCTTTTAGTCATAGTGTGTAGTGAGTTTTTAAGTGTCATTTTCTAAATTCTACCAGCTTTAAAATCTCAGCATCTCCGAGTCTGGGTATCTGTAGCCCACTTGTGTCTATTCCCCGTTCTTGGTTTTATTCCTAAATACTTTGGTATAATTATTGATAACTCTAGATCTCGATCGGGTACTTCCTCGCCAACTCCTGTCTCGGAAGTGGTGTAGCTGTAGTGGGGTATTTGCAAAACAACACCGGAGGGGGGGGTTTGGCCCCGAGGTGCCTCCGGCGTGAGAATAAGAGTTGGCTTTGGAAGGTAATAATCAAGTAGAGTATCACAAAGTAATGAATGTGTGTAGGTGTGTAATAATGGCCAACCCCTAAACCCTATTTACTAGGGGTATTTATAGCCCTAGGCCTAGGGTTTAGGGGTAGGTTACCTTCACCCCTGACCGTTGGATCTGGGGGACAAACCGCTGAACTCCCGGGATGAAGGGCACGTGGCTTTCGTCTGGTCTGGCCGTTGACTGGAGTGTGGCCACGTTGCGGTGGGTATGATCTGGCACGTGTCCTCCTTTGTCTTTTAGCGTTGGTCGACATCACAGATGGGAGTGTCAGCTGAGGTGGGATGCCACGTATGCTGAGTGCCACGAATCGGGGGGGGTCCCCTAGTCCGGGGTGGGGACCACGCCACGTGGTGGTGACCCCGGGCCCGGGGTCCATTACTCTGGGCTGGGCCGCTCTTATTCTCATGAGATGGTTTACTTATTCTTTTGGGCTTCTTATTGGGCCTTGGCTGTTTATGGCCTATCATTTGCCCCCCACTCCCTCATGCGGATTCTCCGGATGGGGGAGTAGTAATTGGTGTTCTTGCCTTGGAAAGTGAACTTTTTTCTGGAGTCTTTAGAGTGCAGTATATATGTCCTCGGGACTGGAGGTTTTTGGTTGCCGCCAGTTTAGTGCAGTATATATGTCCTCGGGACTGGAGGTTTTTGGTTGCCGCCAGTTTAGTGCAGTATATATGTCCTCGGGACTGGAGGTTTTTGGTTGCCGCCAGTTTCGGGGTGTGCACTGAAGTACGTACACCCGGGGCTATTGGTTGTTGGGATTTGAGGGATTGTTTCTTTGGCTGCCCCCCAGGCCCGGGGTTAGTACTGAAGTGTGCATACCGGGGCTTTGTCTGCAGTGGATGTGCCAAAATCTTCGTGTATGCATATTAATATGGAATATATGCATTTTTGGTTTTCTTTCCTTCTTTTTTTTTTTTTTTTTTTGAAGAATAACAGCTGTCATCCACTATCTCCGGATTTTGGAGATAGTGGGCCGATTTTTTGGGCCGCCACGTGTTTACGGCGCTTGGGATTCAGGGTTTGCCTATAAATAGCGGCAACCTCCTCCCATTTGTCTTTACGCGTTTTTGATTTGCTGCCGTTACTCTGCTCCTCTGAAGACCAGTGCTCCGGGCTATCGGCGCTTCAGATTTTATTGCTTTTTCCAGTTCGGCCTTTCTACTCTTTGTAAGTCCTCTTGACCCGGACTCTTGTCAATTTTACAGTATTTCATTTTCGGGGGGCCCGGGGTAGAATTCTTGTATGGTTAGGAGACGCGTGACTGCAAATCGAGTGTTAACCCCTCTTTCCGAGCCCAGTACCTCCGGCGCTAGTGTTAGCTCTTCAGATAGTAGTGTAGAGTTGATAGATCTAGAGTGGGGTATAATGGGGAAAAGAAGAGTAGTTTGCCCGTGCTTAGTAGTATAGCGACAAAGGATATGGGCCCGGGGTATAGCCTCAGTGAGCCGGATGGTAGTTGGGGGCATAGTAAGTATTATTTTGTAAGGAGGGACCCGGGGATCCCCCAAGCTTTCTTCTTCAGGGATCTGAGCACGGAGTTCGCTCAGAATCCGGATGTGGCCGAGATGATTAGGTACGATGAGGCCTTTCTGGATTCCAAATTCGGGGATAAACCGGGTTCTGGGATGGACGTCGGTCTATTCCGGAGTAAGTATGTAAAGGAGCCGGTCGACTGGGACCCCATTTTCCGGGCCACATTCCACCTGGATAGCGATGTAGAGTGGAGATGGCCAGAGCCCGGGGAGAAGATTTACCACAGGCCGGAGGGTGGCTGGGTCGGAGTATGGTTGGAGCACCTTAGGTCGGGGTATGGGCCTAGGTGTCACCAGTTTGTTAAATCTCTGTGCCTGTTTGAGTATGGGATTCCGGTCACCCAGCTAACCCCGAACGCGGTTAAGTGGATCTCTTATTTTCTTGGGTGCTGTGAGAAGGCCGGGGTGCTGCCCACTTTCAAACTTTTTCACCATGTCTTCCAACTGGTGCACTCCAACAATATACCCATGTTCGAATTTAGATTCCGGGGCAAAGCATGTGGGTACCCTTCCTCGGCGTCCAAGCCTCTGGTCATGCTCCCCACCTTGAAGGGTTGGAACGGGGAGTTTGTCTTCCTCCGGGGCGTTGATATCCGGTTCATGCCCACCTTTAAGGAGGAGCCTCTTGCCATGAATTTTGAGGTTTTCGATCTCCAGGATGCGGCAATGGACCGGGTTCACGCTTTCTGCCAGGGTCTCGGGAGGCAGGTGACTCGGGATGACCTCATGAGTCATCAGTATCTGTTTGAGATAGGATGTAAGTCCGGGTTGTACGTTGCTTGTACTTTTGCTCTTAATGTTTCCTTCTACTCCGGACTAATGCTTTGTTTTCATGATTTCAGGCCTTCCCGGATACAGCCCGGAGTTCGAGAAAGTTGTACAGATGAGCAAAGCAAGCAAATCTCTCGGTGCTGCTCTCCGGAGTATTGGTCACGTTCGTGACAATACCAAGGCTCCTGGAGATGCTAGCGGCTCCCAGGCCCATCAAGAAGAGATTTCTGAGAATAGGGCCCCGCACCCCGAGCCTGTGGACCTAGAGACCGGAGTTGAAGATGCCAGCTTGATAGCAAGGAAAAGGCCGAGGGTGACCTCGACTCAGACTGAGCTGTTCGGGACTATGCTCTCGGACTGTGAGGTGGTGCAGGAGGGCTCAGCTGCTGGGGGTCCGAAGAACTTTCGTCCTCACGAACCTGCTCCCGTGTCCCCGGAGGAGAGGAACTTTATCGGCTTTCTAGCTGACCTCCCTAGCAAATCGGAGTGGGAGGAGATGAGTAAGTCTATTTCCACCGAGTTGTTGCAACAGATGATGGGGGTCTTTGGTCAGGTATGCGTTTCTCCGGGCTCTTTCTAACTTGTTTATTTTTGTTTATTGTTTCTGTATTTTTCTAACTTGGGCTTCTGCCTTCGCAGCTTGGGGTCCGGGTTGCTGGGGCTGCTGCTAAGGCATGCCGGGAAGTGAAGGAGGCTCAGGTTGCTTTGAGCTCGGCCGCGGAGAAAGATAAAGAGATTGCCGAGTTGAAGCAGCAGCTTGATGAGCTCAAGGTGCGGACGGATGCCCGGATTGAAAAGTTTAAGGGAGGGGTCAAGCAGGCTGCTGAGGAGAGGGATGCGGCCAAGGCTAAGGTGGCTGATTACAAGGCTGAGGTGAAGAGGCTCCGGGATGAGCTGAAGGCTAGGAAGACCGAGGAACAGGTTATTGCCGATTTCCGGGGGTCAGAGGCTTATGATGATGATCTGGCAGCCGTTGCGTCCAAAAAGATTCATCGTTGCTGGGTCATCTCTGAGAAGATGATAAAGACTGCCCCGGAGACCGCCACCTGGGAGAACTTTATTGAGGAGTACCTTGCCGCCGAGGATGCTCTGGCCCGGGGTGAAGGCGAGCCTAAAGCCTTCGGTGCTCCTGATTCCTCTCCTCCTCCTGAAGCCTGACTCTCTTATTGGCTGTGTCAATATTTCGGGCTGTGCCCTTGTAATCTTTTAATGCTTTGTTGTATGACTTTGAATTATGCCTTTTAATTGTCTGTAACCTTACAACTATCGGGTGTTTCGGGCTGTCGGTCAGCCCGGCCCGTTTGTCACTTTATAATCTCTTTGTTTCTGTTCGTCGTATATTTTTGGGTTTTTTCCATGCTCAGCTGCTGTTTGTTTATAATTTGTGCTGCCCCCCACTCTTTAATTCGGGTATCCCGGATTGATGAGTGGTGGTTTGTCCCGGGCTTTGGCCTACTTGGGAAGGATGAAAACTTTTCCAAGTAGGTATATTGATGCCTATGGCTTCCCGGACCAAAACATTGCTAAGGTCCCGGGCTTTGGCCTACTTCGAAAGGATGAAAACTTTTCCAAGTAGGTATTTTGGTGCCTATGGATTCCCGGGCCAAAGCATTGCTAAGGTCCCGGGCTTTGGCCTACTTGGAAAGGATGAAAACTTTTCCAAGTAGGTATTTTGGTGCCTATGGCTTCCCGGGCCAAAGCATTGCTAAGGTCCCGGGCTTTGGCCTACTTGGAAAGGATGAAAACTTTTCCAAGTAGGTAATTTGGTGCCTATGGCTTCCCGGGCCAAAGCATTGCTAAGGTCCCGGGCTTTGGCCTATTTGGAAAGGATGAAAACTTTTCCAAGTAGGTATTTTGTAATAATTTGAAGGTTGGAGTATCAGGTAGGAACTAGAATTCTTTTTCATTGATAATAAAGCGGTTACATGATTTCCAAGTACAATTTCCAAACAATGCCCGTATATGAGCAGAAGCTATTTTCTTTTACTGGTAGTACTTTCTTAGCCTGAGGTCGTGCCAGGTGTTGGGGACTTCAGTGTTGTCCATGTGGCTGAGCTTGTAGGTTCCGGGGCGGAGTACTTCTTTAACCCTGTAGGGACCTTCCCACTTAGGCATAAGCTTTCCTGTGTTAGTTGGGTCTGACGCTTCAACATCCCGGAGTACTAGGTCTCCAATTTGGAAGTTTTTGACTCTTGACTTCTTGCCGAAGTACTCTCTTGTTTTCTCTTTGTACTTCTCCATTCTTTGTACTGCATTGTCCCGGACCTCATCAACTAGTTCCAGGTTAACTCGTAACCCATCTTCATTTGCATCTTCATCAAAGTTGATTGCTCTGTGGGAGGGGGAACCCACTTCAATTGGCAGCATTGCTTCGGTTCCATAAGCTAGTTTAAACGGGGTTTCTCCTGTTCCAGACCTCGGGCTAGTTCTGTATGCCCATAGCACATTTGGCAGTTCTTCGGGCCATTTGTTCTTGCTTTCCTTCAGCCTCTTCTCAATTCCCCTTAGCAGAATTCTGTTTGTCACTTCCACTTGCCCATTTCCCTGGGGATAGGCCACTGAGGATTTCTTGTGTTTAATTCCCCTTTCCTTCAAGTAATTTTCAAAATCTGAGCCGACGAACTGGGGACCATTATCTGAGATCAGGACCCTGGGAAGGCCGAACCGCATTAGTATGTTGTCCATGAACTTAATGCAGTCTTGTTGATTGATGGTCCTCATTGCCTTTGCTTCGGCCCACTTAGTCATGTAGTCGATGGCTACAAGAAGGTACCTCAGATCGCCCTTGGCCCGGGGGAAAGGCCCTACTATATCGATGCCCCACACAGCAAAGGGGATGGGTGATAGGACTGAAGATGGCAGGACCGGGCTTTGCCTTGGTATGTTGCTGAACAGTTGGCAGTTTCTGCACTTCTTGACGAATTCTACTGCATCTGAGTGGATTGTTGGCCAGTAGTAACCTTGCCTTATGATTTTGTATGCGAGGGCCTTTGCGGACATGTGATCCCCACAAATCCCTTCGTGCACTTCTTGTAAACAGTAATTAGCTTCTTCCGGGCCTACGCACTTCAGAGTTGGGGATGAGAAGGTTCGGCGATAGAGCTGGTTTTCTTCTATGAAGTACTTCGAAGCTTTGTTTTTCAATCTTCTGGCCTCATTCTTATCTTCGGGCAATTCCCCTTTTTCCAGGTAGAGGATGAAGGGGGTCATCCAGTTCGGGGTGTCGTCTATCTCCATTACCACTTCTTGGTTGATGGCCGGGGTTCCCAATTCTTCGAAGTAGACCGAACTACCTAGTTCGGCTGAGTTCTGGGCTAATTTGGATAGCTCATCAGCTTCAGAATTTTCTTCTCTGTTGACCTGGTTGATTTGGTACTCCGGGATGGTGGCTAAGTGGCTCTTGACAAGTGCTTGGTATTGGGCTAGCTTTTGATCTTTGGCTATGTATTCGCCTTTTGTTTGCCGTACCACGATTTGTGAGTCACTGTAGATGTTCAGGTTCTTGATTTGCAGAGTTCGCGCCAACCTTAGCCCGGCAAGGAGAGCCTCATATTCGGCTTGGTTATTGGTTGCTGGGAACTTGAATGTTATGGCCTGTTTGATTTGGAAGTCTTCCGGGCTCTTCATGATTAGTCCTGCCCCGGACCTGTCGGCTGTTGAGGATCCATCAACATGGAGAGTCCATGACCCCGGAGCTCTGTTCTGGTTTGTCGGGTTTTCAGCCGCTGCAATAGCTTGCTGTGGTTCTGGGAAGGAGCACTCTACTATGAAATCTGCCAAAGCTTGTGCCTTGATGGCTGTCCGGGGTACGAATGTCAAGTGGAATTGGCTTAGCTCAATTGCCCAATTTATCAATCTTCCTGATGCATCCGGCTTATGGATTATCCTTCGTAGTGGCTGATCTGTTACAACCTTGATTTCTCTTCCTTGGAAATAATGTCTGAGTTTCCTTGAGGCCGTGACTAAGGCAAAGGCAAACTTCTCTAGATTGGGGTACCTGGTTTCTGCATCTTTCAAGACTTGGCTAATGTAGTACACCGGCCGTTGGTTTCCCTCAACTTCCCGGACTAGGGCCGCGGCCACAGCTAGGGGCCCGGCGGAGAGGTATAGATGTAGGGGTTCCCCGGGCTCCGGCTTTGTTAAGAGGGGTGGTGATGATAGATATTCCTTGATAGTGTCAAGAGCTTGCTGGCACTCAGGGCTCCAAGTGATTTCTTTCTTGTTGCTGGCTCCCTTGAGCAAGTTGAAGAAGGGCAAACATTTTTCTGCCAACTTGGATATGAATCTTCTTAGGGCTGCTAATGATCCAGCTAACTTCTGAATGTCTTTCTGAGTCCGGGGTGGTTGCATTTCTAAGATGGCCCTGATCTTCTCCGGATTAGCCTCAATCCCCCTCTGGCTGATCATGAAGCCTAAAAATTTCCCCGCTGCCACCCCAAAGGTGCACTTCTCCGGATTTAGCTTCATCTCATGTTTTCTAAGGTTTTCAAAACATTCCCGCAGATCGGGGACATGTTCCTTGACTGTTTTAGACTTGGCAATGATGTCGTCGACATAAGACTCCAGATTTCGGCCAATTTGGTCTTTGAATACCTCCACCATGGCTCTTTGATACGTAGCTCCGGCATTCCGGAGTCCAAAGGGCATGAACTTATAAGCATAGACGGCTCTGTGGGTGATGAATGCAGTTTTGGCTATGTCTGCGGGATTCATCTTGATTTGATTGTACCCGGAGAAAGCGTCCATAAAGCTGAGCATCACATGTCCGGCAGTGGCGTCGATGAGCTGGTCTATACTTGGTAATGGATATGGATCTTTGGGGCAGGCTTCATTCAAGTCCGTGTAATCAACACACATCCTCCATTTTCCACTGGGTTTTTTGACTAGAACCACGTTGGCTAGCCACTCCGGGTATTTGACCTCGCAGATAATATCTGCTTTAAGTAGTTTGTCCACCTCCTCGTCTATAGCTCTCTGCCTCTCCGGGGCGAAGTTCCTTCTTTTCTGTTTCACGGGTTTCCTTGTAGGATCAACATCCAGGCTATGCATGGCAAGGGATTCCCGGAGCCCGGGCATGTCAGATGGACTCCAGGCAAAAACATCGGCATATTCCCGGAGCAGTTGGATTAGCTCTTGCCTGAAGGCAGCGTCTAGACCAGTTCCAATCTTTACTTTTCTTTCCGAGTTCCCCGGAATGAGCTCGATTGTCTCAATTTCCACGGCGGGTTCTAGCTTGGCTTGATCTTTCACCAGGGATGATTTCTGGACCCGGGCCTGGGAGTTTGAGGCTAGGTATTCCCGGGCTTCGGATGTACCTGGTTCCTGGTTCGGGGCACTTGCTGTTTCAATGTTTTGCACCTCCTTTCCGGGGTTCTTGTAAGTTGTGGCTCTGTGTTTCTTTCTGCTCAAGTTCTTCTGATAAGAGGAGGCTTTCCGCTTGTTCTCCGGGTCTGTTTCTGCCATTACTAGGGCTTGGCCATAACATCGGCTAGCTGTTTCGGTATCGCCCTTTACCTCTCCAACCCCGGAGGTCGTGGGAAATTTGAATTTGAGGTGCGGGGTTGAGGTTATGGCTCGGAGTTTGGTCAAGGCTGGGCGCCCCAGGATCACATTGTATGAGGAAGGAATGTTGATCACATAGAATTTGATCATATGGGTTATCTGCTTCGGGGCGGTGCCGAACTGGACAGGCAAGTAAAGGGTTCCTTGGATGGGGACCAAATTGTGGCCGAAGCCGTATAGCGGGTCTTCCCTGCATTCATTCATTCTGACACTGCCGAGCTGCATTCTATCCATGGTGTGTTTGAACAATACGTTGACAGAGGAGCCGTTGTCAACAAGGATTCTCTTCACCTCATTCTCAGCAATATCTAAGGTCACCACCAGGGCTTCATTGTGGTTAGGATCCACTCCTTCGAAATCTGCGTTGCTGAAAGATATGGTTTGTTCCGGGGCCGAGTCTATCATCATTACCTCGTTCCCGGAGCCCGGACTTGCTGGAGGGGAGTTGGATCCTCCTAATACCACGTGCACCACATGTTTAGTCTTCTGAGTCCCGGATCCATCCCCCCTCTCCGTGGTTCTCCGAGCTAGGTATTGGCCCATGTTTCCTTTCTTGACCTGGTCTTCGATGAAGAACTTGAGGGAGACACAACTTTCTGTTTCGTGGCCATGAGTTGCATGATAGTCGCAGTGCTTATTCCGGGGTCTGTTCTCCGGGGCTGATACCAGAGGTTTGGGGGGATAAAAGAAGGGTTTGTTCCGAACTTCCTTTAATATTTCGGCTCTAGGCCGGTTCAGGGGTGTCCAGTCTGGTTCCGGCCTCGGCTCGGCTCTCCCCGGCCTCGGGGGCTTGGCTTCGGATTTGGCTCGGGAGGAGTGATCTTTGTCCGGGATCGTTAGTTGATGACTTGGGATGTAGTTGTATTGCTTGTTGGGCTTAAACTTCTTGTCTGGGTTGTGGTCGTTTCTAGAGCGGTCGTCTTTACTTCTTCCCGAGGAGGTGCCCTGCCGGGTCATCCTCATTGCTTGTAAGATATCAGTTTCTTTGATGAATTTGGCGGCCATAGAATAGGCTGCAGCCAGGCTCTGGGGCTCTTTGTTTACCAACTCAATCACGTAGCGTTCACTACGCTCCGGGTCTAGGTTTTTCCGGAAAATGCTCAAGGCTTCTCTTTCGTCCAGATTCGTGACTTGGTTTATGGCTTCTTGGAACCGCTTCATGAAGGCTGAAAGCGTTTCGTTGTCATTCTGCCTAATTGTTTCCAAGTGGCACATGTGATATTCCGGGGTCTTATTGGCTCGGAATCTCCGGAGGAAGGCCTCTCTGAATTCCTTCCAGCTGTGTACGCTCCGGGAAGGGATCCTGCTGAACCATCTCTGAGCCGCTCCTTTTAGCGTGGAGGCGAAGAACCTGCACTTGGTTAGATCGTTATAGAAATATATCAGGGCTATTTGCTCGAAGTAGTTGAGGTGTTCTTCAGGGTTCTCCAATCCATTAAAGGAGTCAAAGTTGTAGTGCTTGAGGTTCTTTTGCCGGGGCATGGCTTCAAGAGAGCGGCTAAAGGGGGTGAGTGTGTCTTGGATCTCAAACCCGGAGTCGTTATTGACTTTCCTCTGTAACTCCTGGATCATTTGAACCAGGTTGCTGGGACGTTCTTCATCATCTGAGATGATCTCCGGGCTTGCCTCTCTCCGGGTTCTTTTGGGTTTGGATTTCCTGATTCTTTCCTCCTCTTCTTGGAGCCTTCTTTGGATTCTGTGCTCCAATTTAGCTTGTTCCTCTTGCCTTATTTTTTCCCGGAGTCTTTCCATCCGTTTCAACTCATCGGCCTCCTCTTCTCTGGCCTTACTCTGGGTTGGATGGTCCTTTTTGTTCCTTTTGTTTTGGTTCCCGAGGCGAGCGAAGACCGAGGCTCGCGGGTTGTTGGAGTTGGCTGAACCTTCGGAGTCTTCCGCCTGCTCGGGTTCAGGTTCCGGATGAGGGCGGTTTCGGTAAGCCCGGATTGCTTCGGCCAGTTCCGCCGGGGTTAAGTTCTCCATCTGGGCAGACTCAAGGGGCACATCGGTATACTTGTACCGGTTCACTTCGACTGTGACCCGAGCATCGTTTGGGCCGATCCCGAGCCTCTCCTGGACCGGGACCTGGTTTTGCGGGATGAGCTCCGGGACTGGAGCTAGGGGCTCTTCTCTTGGGGCGCTGTTTGCTCGGGTGGATTTGCTCGGTCGAGGCATGGCTTTTGGTTTCAGGTAGTTTGGGTTATCTCAGTTTGGCTGTTGGTTCGGGGTTCTGGAGTTCGGAGGTTCGACCCCTCCTTCTAGCGCCAATGATAACTCTAGATCTCGATCGGGTACTTCCTCGCCAACTCCTGTCTCGGAAGTGGTGTAGCTGTAGTGGGGTATCTGCAAAACAACACCGGAGGGGGGGGTTTGGCCCCGAGGTGCCTCCGGCGTGAGAATAAGAGTTGGCTTTGGAAGGTAATAATCAAGTAGAGTATCACAAAGTAATGAATGTGTGTAGGTGTGTAATAATGGCCAACCCCTAAACCCTATTTACTAGGGGTATTTATAGCCCTAGGCCTAGGGTTTAGGGGTAGGTTACCTTCACCCCTGACCGTTGGATCTGGGGGACAAACCGCTGAACTCCCGGGATGCAGGGCACGTGGCTTTCGTCTGGTCTGGCCGTTGACTGGAGTGTGGCCACGTTGCGGTGGGTATGATCTGGCACGTGTCCTCCTTTGTCTTTTAGCGTTGGTCGACATCACAGATGGGAGTGTCAGCTGAGGTGGGATGCCACGTATGCTGAGTGCCACGAATCGGGGGGGGTCCCCTAGTCCGGGGTGGGGACCACGCCACGTGGTGGTGGCCCCGGGCCCGGGGTCCATTACTCTGGGCTGGGCCGCTCTTATTCTCATGAGATGGTTTACTTATTCTTTTGGGCTTCTTATTGGGCCTTGGCTGTTTATGGCCTATCAATTATCGTTCTGGAAACCTCCCCTATCAGAGCACGAGGGAGTGAGCATATTACTGCTTTTAAAATCTTGAATGTAGTCTTTGCAAACCAATTTAAATATTTTCTTTCGGTATAAACAAATTAAACACAATTGTTCCATTCCAGATGGATGTTCTGTGCCTATTAAGGGTGTGCCATCACTTGTTCCTTTCGAGAAGGATGTTCTGTGCCGATTAAGGGTGTGCCATTATGTTGGCTTTTGGACCATTACCGGGTGATTTGTCGTCATTTGACGAATATGTGCCATTATGTTGGCTTTTGGACCATTACTAATATGTGTCATTATGTTGGCTGTTTGCTTTCGCATGAGTGGGACTCTTTCTTTTTCTCTGCTGCATTGCTTTTTCCTTTTAACAGAGCTGTAATTGTAGTCTTCCCCCATGGCAATCGTTGGGCTGTTGAGGGCGCTAGTAAGGTTGTTCACAGGTTCGTGAGTGGGAACCAAACACTAAACCCTTGCTGCACGTCTTTCTAATGCTTTTTCAGGATGCTTTTTGACTCAAAGTTTTATAGCGGTACCAAGTACTTTTTTGGCATATTGTGTGTGGTTTTTATATCACTTTGTTCCACTTCAGATGGATGTTTTGGGCCTATTAAGGGTGTGCCATATTTTTGGTTAATATTTTCTTTTAGTAGGAAAATTTAGATACACTTGTTCCATTACAGATGGATGTTTTGTGCCTATTAAGGGTGTGCCATAATTGTGGCTTCTGGACCATTACTGGGTGATCTGTCGTCAATTCACGAATATGTGGCATTTTCAGAAGCGATGAATAAATGACATCTCATAAAAACTGTAATAAGAGAATGAAGTTTTTTTAGTTTTAAAGAGCCCCACAGGTTTACCAAGGGGACAGAAATTTTGTGAGGCGGCAAGAAGAAATACTACAAAGTAAATAGACCTTATTCATGAAAAAAGTAGTCAATACTAATAGGAAAATGGAAGACACCTCTGGAAATGGCAGAGAATGTATTAATCAGCCAAATCAACTAAACTTTTACCAAATATATTTTCGTAAGAGCTACAAACAGCAAGCACAAGACGAAACAAAATTCAGAACCTCAAGCTGCTGCTTAGTAAACAATAAATTATGTAAATTCTGAAAATTCAATAAGACCAGGTAATATTTTAGAGAATAACACAACCCAAGGAAGTATCACTGAAGCATGGGGAACCAAGCGTGGGAGACGGAACATATACAAATGTAATTTGCCATAAACAGAAGGACCAATCGGGTCTCGGGCCAATTTCCAAGTAGTTTAATACATCTACACAGGGTAGACAACAAAATTAGTATCACGGGGGTGTTTAATAGTTCTTTTCACATGTTTTTGGAGTTAAACTAAAATTAGTCAAAGAAAAGGTAGTGTTCTTCTACTACACAAATATATAAAAGAAATACATGCACATTGCAAAAGAACGATACTACCCAAAAGAAGGAATAAAATAAAAAAGATGGAAGAGATAATTTGGCAAAAAAGGGAAGAGGATAAGTTTACTTACACAATTTGGACAATAAGGAAAACCATGGGGAACATCATATGGCATAACTGGAAAATCATGACAGTTGGTTTAAATTAAGAGGTATAGACAAAGTATAAATAGAATGTACAAGTAAAATGCAATATAGCTAGTGTACGAATCACTCTATAAAGTAACTAATAAGTAATAAAAATATTTATAAATAAATTTCAAGTCTGATAGCAACAAGCAGAAAATGGAATATATGAAAACACCTAGGGATGGTGAGAGAGGGTCTTAGAACCAATATGGTGGTATGATATAGTAATAAAGCTTCCCCGAATAACGAAAAGGTACAGTACATAAATACACACTTCGAAGTTCAAAGTCCTAAGTATAGACAACGAAATATGGGAAAGGCACATAGATATTGAAGAATAGACAACGAAAGACAGGGTTTTGTGGCACAACTTAAAAAATAGGTTAGGGCACTTTAAAGTAACTACCTAACTCTGTGAACATTGTTTTCAAAAAAAAAAAAAAACAACTCTGTGAACATATCGGGTACAGTTCAAATTTATATATATATATATATATATATATATATATATATATATATATATATATTTCTATACATATATACATACATACATTCTATTAAAATTTATTTCTCATCTTTTAATAAAATATTTTTTTAATTTAGATGCCTAACCGAAGGGATCCCCTTTGGTTAGAAATGAGCATCCTTTTGTCAAAATTCAATAATTATTTATATTTAAGTTTCTATTTTGTTTTAGAACTGATTCATTGTTGCAGGTTTAACAGGAACAAAGAAGTCTCAAAATGACTCAATTTTGGACTTTCAAAGGGAAGTAATTAATGGGATTTTCAAGGTGCGAGTAAAGGTTAAGGCAAGTCCTAGGCAAAATAGAAGATTTGGATTGGTAAGGACTCGAGAAGACTTCAATGCCTCGAGCTAAGGTATGAATTCAATTGATATGTGTACTATTTGTAGTCGCTGTGATGAATTATTCATGTTTTGTTATTGTTGCTTCTATTGTCCCTGTTCTCTTGTCTCTTTTCTTTAGTTTGGTTTTGGGGTTTCGGATTATCTCTCCCCTCATTGATTGTTTTCTATCTCCCTGTTTTTAGTCCACTTCTTATCTTTGTTTTCTTTTCTCTTCTTTCCCTCTCTATGTTTTTGGTATGGACATCAAGTTTTTATTGTCCAGATTTGGGAGTTTAGCATACGTTATTCTCTCGTTGGATGATTTGGCTTCGTGTATGCCTTGTCTCTGTTCTCTTGTTTCTTTTCCTTAGTTTGGTTTTGGGGGTTTTTTCGGGCTTTCTCTCCACTCGTTATTGTATTCTCTCTTCCTGACGTTTAGTTCATTTCATTTCTTTGTTTTTTCTTTTCTTCCCTCTCTCTGTTTGTGGTATGGACATCAAGTTTTTATTATTCAGATTTGGGAGTTTAGCTTACGTTATTCTCTCGTTGGATGATTTGGCTTCGTGTATGCCATTGTGGGCGGGTTTTGATTTTGTTTTCCTCCTCGGATTCTCTTGTACTTTATGTACTCCTGATCAAGATTTATTCTTGCAGACAAAAAAAAAAAAAAAAAAACAACCTCTATTTGGTTAAGCGCAATAGAGAAAATTGTACCTACCTTGGCAATAGCCTTTGATCTAATTTTAGGCTTCCCCCCAGGAAAGCGTTTACCGAATTAATTCTGACATCGCTCAACATTTTGACCCGCTTTATTTCGCTTTCTCTAAATCTTTCCCAAATAATTTGACAATTATCTGTTAACTATATATCAAAACCAGTTATAAAGAGATACATTCTCTATTTAGAGAAAAAAAAAAAAAAGTGATACTACATTCTTCAACAAACCATAAAATTAAGAACCCTGGTCACATTTGTATATAATAAAATCCCATAGAAAGATGCACTCGGTGACTATTGGCATAAATTCTGTAAGACAAAAAGACAATCAGTAATAATGATCAGTAATAATCAGCCTGAAAACAAAAATTAGCGAAAAAGAATGAAATAATCAGTAATAATGAAATGTCATATTCAAATTGAAATATGGAAATACTTATTGGAGTAATAAGACTTATTGGCAAAACGCAATTCAATATGGTTTTCTTTGAAGCACAAGTACAACGGTTAATTAAAAGCACAAAATCCTCATATACGATCAGTAATTAGAAGATATATGTTCAAATTTCTCAGATAAAACCACACAATCCTTAAACAAGACAAAAAAGATCATGAACCAAGCCCTTCATACATGTTAATCATAAGTCGATATTATTGAGTTTCTATCACCCCCCCAAGTAACTTCTACTCGGATCTTGTTCGAACGATCAACTTTCACAGATTTGCCAGCTTTCTTGTGCTCAAAGCACAATTTATCTTCGTACTCCGTGCCATCACAATTCAGGCAAAGGTGCACATACAGATCAGCATCCAACGGCACAGCAACACTGGATCTGGACAATGTAAGCTCCGGATCACCATTAGATTCAAACTTATAATCAGCATCGATGGAAAAGAGGATACTTGAAGAGAAAAGCAGATCCCTCTGTAAATCACTGTTGCTAGCAGCAACAAGTCCATAAATATCTCTAACAGTGTCGCCTAGCAACTCAACTTGGATATCAGCTACCCTGGCAAAAGGAAACAAGCCATACAAAACAGCAATCTCTCCGATGCCATCTTGTGAATGGATTTTTTGTGCATATAATTTAGGATAACCAGGCCCAATATCCTCCCAGTCAACCTTAAGAGTGCCCTTGTAGTCACCACGAAAGAGATCAAACTTTATATCAATATCTGCACAGCGAATTGTTGGTGAATCGACAGAGACCATAATTTGATCACCGCATTTAATAGATGGTACTCGATTAGGGTCCACAAAACGTCCATCATATAGGTCCTGAATACCATGATCAGAAATCAATTTAATTGTTCCACCCTGATCCTCGGGCTCTATATCATCATGGCCTAGGTAAATTATTTGAAACACCTCCATCAGGGCGTGGACTTCATCCTTTCCCTTCAAACAATAAAAATAGTACATAAAAATATATATGTAACCTCATTATGTCAAAATTAAATCTACCCGGCCAGTAACAGATATATACACAGACATGCATGCTTTATGATCGCACATAAATATTAGAGTAATAAATCGTAATTGTAAAATAAAGAAGAGAATTAAACCATTTGTTCACCGCGATGTCTTTCAACTTTGGCCAAACACTAGGGTAATGAATTGCCTCTGACTCCGACTACGTACGCCTCCTGGTATACATATACCAACTACTGAAACCCTTCTCGCGGACTTTATCGTCTTATTCTATTTATTTTATAGGTTCTTTTTTTAATATTTATAATTATTATTTTTTAATATTTATATATTATTATTTTACACATTCAATTTACTATTTTTGTCCCTATAATTCCTCAAAAACCTTCACGACAAGATAAAAAAATATGTAATGCAATACTATATAAGCTAATTTCTTTTTTCTATGCTCTCTTTCAATACATATATACACACAACAATATATCAATATTAACAACCCCTTATACACACTCTTATACCATGGTTAGCTTTAGTAAAGATAAATAGGTTTTAATTTGTAATAAAAATAAAAAATAAAAAATACAATATAAGCTTATTTCTTTTTTCTCTGCTCTCTCTCAATACATATATACACAACAATATATCAATATTAACAACCCCTTATACACGTAACTCTGATACCATTGTTTTTGTACTATATAATTCCTCAAAAACCTTCACGACAAGATAAAAAAATATGTAATGCAATACTATATAACCTGATTTTTTTTTTCTCTGCTCTCTCTCAATACATATATACACAACAATATATCAATATTAACAACCCCTTATACACGTAACTCTGATACCATTGTTTTTGTACTATATAATTCCTCAAAAACCTTCACGACAAGATAAAAAAATATGTAATGCAATACTATATAACCTGATTTCTTTTTTCTCTGCTCTCTCTCAATACATATATACAGTATTGTACAAAAAGGGCCTATGCGTCGGTTAAATAGGTCTAAGGCGTGGCGTAGATTCTTTGGCGTAGTATATGTAGAGGACGATATAGGATGCCTATAGCGTTGGTTAAAATGGCGACGCTGAATGCCAGTTATGGCGTCGGTCAATTAAATAACCGACGTTAAAAGTCTTAAATAACCGACGCTAAAAGTTTGCTATAGGCATCGATCCTTTAATGACTATATAGGGATTGGTTCAATAAGGAACTTTCTATTTTGAGGAATTGGGTAACTACATATGAAACGTTAGATTAGGGTAAATGTTAACCGTTCAGATGAAAAGCAAGCCCTATTTTTCGGTTAATGTACACATTCACTAGCATCCTGTTACACAATATCTCACATCTGTACGCTATGCATCATAAATATATTTTACAATTACTTTTTTTCATCATTCAACCAACAATTTCTCAAAAAAGAACAAGAATAAACACAAATAAATTTTAAAGACACAAAATTAGCAGAACAAAAAAATACAGAATATGCAAAATAGAACATAAAAATATAGAACAAAGAACAAAAATAATCATGTAATGAAAATACAGAACATAAAAATAAAAATTAGTGAATTACTAAATAGGTAAAAATACAGAACAAAAATAGACAAAATAAAAATACAGAACAAGAATAAACACAAATAAATTTTAAAAAGACACAAAATTAGCAAAAGAAAAAAATACAGAACATGCAAAATAAACATAAAAATACAGAACAAAGAACAAAAATAATAATGTAATGAAAGTACAGAACATAAAAATAAAAAAATAGTGAAAGTACTAAATAGGTAAAAAATACAGAACATATAAATACAGAACATATAAATAATAGTTATATAATGAAAAAAATTATATTACATATAAAAAAATTACAAGACATAAAAAAATAGGTTTTGTATTTTAATTAATAATACATTACATAAAAAATTCAGGTTTTTAAAAAATGGTCCTACTTAATAATTTAGAAAAGAGCATAAATACATTACATAAAAAATGCATTCTATATTTAAAAAACATTAAAAACAACAAAGTAAAAAAATATTTAATATTAATCATGTTTTGTATTTAAGTAGTATTATATATTATATATTAAAAAGTTGCATTGTCAATATATAAAGAAGGTTCTGTATATATTGTTAATAAACAGAAAAAAATGAGCATATAATTATATGAAAATAAAAAAACCAACATAATATATAAAATAAATTATAAAAAGTAATGAAATTAACGGTCAATTAATAGGTGTTTAGGGCGTGTTTAGGGTGCAGGTGCATGAATGATGATTTGGTAGTTACTTAACGATTGGACGACTAGGATTTTGGTTCCTAACTTACTCATTTCAACTAGTTACTAAATGAGAAGAAATTGGCGTTTTTTACATTGAAAATTATATTCGATTTATGAATTATACTTATAATTCGTTTTGATTTTCAAAATACCCTTGTTATTATTTGAAGATAGTTCTACTAATAATAAAATACAATTTTAATAAAAAGTGTATGAGAGATTTTGTCAAAAACTTTGATAATTGGTAGTATGGTCAAAATAAATTAGAACCGTTGAATCTTAAAGTAAATAGATGAAAACCGTTGGTGTTTCCATTTGAATAATAATTATTAAATCATCAATAAATTAAAGATAATTCTATAAGTTTTGCGTGAATTGTAAAATCATATCCAAATCTGATTTATAGATCTCAAGATAGAGCCCAAATAGTAAATATGAATATTTTTAATAATAAAAAATAAATAGAATTTAATTCTAATGCAACTTTTTTTTAATTATATCCTTTTTCAAATTATTATTTTTTTTAAATTCAGTTCCAGTGCAACCTTTTCTAATTATATCGTTTTTAAATTATAATTTTATTTTTAAAATTCACTTATAAGGCAACATTTTCTAATCATATCCTTTTTAGATTTTAATTTTCTCTTTTAATATGATATAATCTTGATCGTCTATTTTTTAAAAAATAGATTCCACAGTTGAGATTATTTTGGTAGTACAGTGACGAAAATTATGGATAAGATCTCTATTATGCTTATTATATATAAATAGCTTATAACCCGTGCAACACACGACTCCTTTTTTAATATCTTTAATTACATTATATATATTTTAATTTCATAAGTTATTAATTTACATAACAAATTTTTATTAAAAATTGATATATATATATATATATATATATATATAAGTTTTACACGCTCGATTTAATATTTGTACTCTATCTTGAATTCTTTAAATTTAATTTGGACGATTACGGCCCACTTGAAATTAACAAAATAATCTTTAATTTGGTGATGGTTTAATAAATTTTTTCTAATTAAATCTACGTAGAAGGAAAAAAGAGAAAAAATTGACGATTTTTTACGCTGAAAATTTTATTTGATTTATGAATTCTACTTATAATTCGTTTTGATTATCAAAATACCCTTATAATTATTTGAAGATGGTTCTACTAACAACCAAATACAATTTTAATAACGAATTTTCTAGTGTGTGCCCAAGGGCACATGCTAAGAATTTGTGCTTGATGAGTTGTTAAACTTTGATTGGTGGAAATTTCATTAATAATGATGGACCCCCCTGCATTCACAAAAATATCCATCAATCAAAATTTGATAACTCATCAAACACGGATTCTTAGCATGTGCCCTTGGGCACACACTAGACAAACCCTTTTAATAATACTAGCTTATAGCACGTGCAAAGCACGGGTTACTTTTAAATATTTTTAAAATTATATGATTAAACAAAAAAGAGTTTTATAATTTATTATGGAGTTAATTTAACTTTTTAAAATTATTTAATAAATCACATGTAGAACTAATAATATAAAATTTTAATGTAAATTTATTGTTGACTATTGTTTTAAATTGTTGAACCAAACAACCAAATTATATCTCAGTTTACTTATTATATATTAGTGTAGATGTATATAGATTTTTATTATATTTTGATTAATGATTGTAAGATGCGGTGTGATCTTTTTGGGTTTATATTAGTGATTGCAAGATTAGTTTTAATTTAAAGGTAACATGTTTTAGTTAGAAAACAAATATTAGCGTTAGTAAGATATGGTACAATTTTAAATGTTTATAAAAGGTAATTTCTTTAATTAAAAGTAAATTTTAAAAAGGCAATCCGCTAATAACTATTTATTATATTATTATAAATAATAATTAAGTAAAATAACATGTTTTATTAGTTAAGGGTAAAAAAGTAAAATGAAGAGGTACCTTTCTTTTGATATGTTATAAATTTTATTTAATAATATAATTAGGTTTTATGTAATCATTATTTTCAATAATTTTTTTACTTTTAATATACTTTTTTTCAAGAATTATCCTCATGTTTTCTTATTATTAGCAATGTATATAGATTTTTATTATATTTTATTAATGATTGTAAGATGCGGTGTGATATTTTTGGGTTTATATTAGTTATTGTAAGATTAGTTTTAAATTTAAAGGTAACATGTTTTAGTTAGAAAACAAATATTAGCATTTGTAAGATATGGTACAATTTTAGGTGTTTATAAAATGTAATTTCTTCAATTAAAAGTAAATGTTAAAAAGGCAATCGGCTAATAACTATTTATTATATTATTATAAATAATAATTAAGTAAAATAACATGTTTTATTAGTTAAGGGAAAATAAGTAAAATCAACAGGTACCAACCAACCAAACTTTTAATGTTTCGTAATAGTAAAGATTTTGATTAATGATTGTAAGATGCGGTGTGATATTTTTGGGTTTATATTAGTGATTGCAAGATTAGTTTAAAATTTAAAGGTAACATGTTTTAGTTAGAAAATAAATATTAGCGTTTGTAATATATGGTTCAATTTTAGGTGTTTATAAAAGGTAATTTCTTCAATTAAAAGTAAATGTTAAAAAGGCAATCGGCTAATAACTATTTATTATATTATTATACATAATAAATAAGTCAGGATAATTAAGTAAAATAACATGTTTTATTAGTTAAGGGTAAATAAGTAAAATCAACATGTACATTTCTTTTGATACGTTATAAATTTTATTTAATAATATAATTAGGTTTTATATAATCATTATTTTCAATAATTTTTTTACTTTTAATATAATTTAATATACTCATGTCAAGGAATATCCTCATATTTTCTTATTATTAGCAATGTATATAGATTTTTATTATATTTTATTAATGATTGTAAGATGCGGTGTGATATTTTTGGGTTTATATTAGTTATTGCAAGATTAGTTTTAAATTTAAAGGTAACATGTTTTAGTTAGAAAACAAATATTAGCGTTTGTAAGATATGGTACAATTATAGGTGTTTATAAAAGGTAATTTATTCAATTAAAAGTAAATGTTAAAAAGGCAATCGGCTAATAACTATTTATTATATTATTATAAATAATAATTAAGTAAGGATAATTAAGTAAAATAACATATTTTATTAGTTAAGGGTAAATAAGTAAAATCAACAGGTACCAACCAACCGACCAACCAAACTTTTAATGTTTCGGCTTTTACATAATAGTATATAAGTGTGAGAGGGATTTTTTCCAAAACTTTGATATATAATCGGTAGTTTGGACCTCTATACGACAAATATCTTAAAATAAATAGATGAAAACCGTTGGATCTAGCATAAAAAATATTTAAATTTTAATATGTTATAAACTAAAAAGTGTATTTATATTGTAATACGAAAATATATATGTCAATGATTTAAATCATATATAATTAGGTTTTCTACATTGAATAGCATAATTATCAATGTAGGAATTCTACGTTAAAAAGGATTAATGTAAAAACTCGTATCATATTTTCTCTTGAGATTCTTAGTTTTTCCATTTGAATAATAATTATTATATCATTACTAAATTAAAAATAATTTTATGAGTTTCGCGTGGATTGTAAAATCACCCAAATCTAATTTCTAGATCTCAAGATAAAACCCAAGGAGTAGTAGATATGATTTTTTTTAATACTAATAAAAGATAAATAAAATATAATTCTAATTTAACATTTTTTAATTATATCCTTTTCAGATTATAATTTTTTTTTAAAATTCAATTTTAATACAACCCTTTCTAATTATATCCTTTTTAGAATATAATTTTTTTTTTTAAAATTCACTTCAAATGCAACATTTTCTAATTATATCCTTTTTAGATTATAATTTTCTTTTTAATGCGATCTAATCTTGATTCCTTTTTAGATTATAATTTTCTTTTTAATGTGATCTAATCTTGATCGTCTATTTTTAATCCAACGGATCATATGATTTTGATAGTATAGTGACGACGACCAAAATTTGGATAAGATCTCCCTTATGCTTATTATATATAAGGTATTAATATATATATATATATATATATATATACAGGCTAGCGTTCAAATAGAAACCAAGCTTAAAATACACTATACCATAAAAGGCCTACGGCAACACCAAAAAAGTGTTGGTGTAGGCCCGAAATATGTTGTTGTAGGGCCAAAAAACCCCTAAGGCAACATTTTGCTGATGTTGCCATTTTTGCCGTTGCCTTTGGGGGTCAATGGCAACATTCTTATTCTCTATGGCAACATCAGTTTTAATGTTGGCATAGACTTCTTTTAGCAACATTACTAGTAGTCTTTAGTAACATAATATTATGTTGCCTTTGTGTAATATTTTTTTAAAAAATAGTGGGTCCCACCAGTGGACCCCACAGTTGGGCCCACTTTTAGGACCCACAGTGGGGCCCACTTTTGGGACCCACTGTGGGGTCCACTTATGGGGCCCACTGTGGGGCCCACTTTTGGGGCCCACTGTGGGACCCACTTTTATGGCAACACAAATTTTAGCCAATAGCAACATTTTCTAGTAACTTTTGTTAACATTAATTTTCCTTTTGCCAACATTTTATACTATCAATAGCAACACTTTTCTATTTCCACCAGAAAATCAAATATATTAAAATATGCATTCACAAAATACCAAATCAATACAACCAACAATCAGAATAATCCATACTACATAATCTAGATTCACTACAATCACGACCAACAGCATAAAAAGTTACTAGAGCCAAGGAACTAGTAATGTATCAGAAGGATGCCCATCCTGGTTCCGTTACTAGAGTCTCTGGCAGAGTGACAACTGAACTTGATTGGAAGACACCAAACTTCTCCAGGAACAAACTGATCAGGTCACCAGCAGCATAAGAAACGCTTGAGGCCATCACCGCAGTGACAACATAGTACGCAATAGTTTTTACATACGATCTTGGTGTCCTCTTAACATAAGCCTTTCCAGCAGCAAGTATAATGATGCCCAACAGTGCAACTGTTGCAACAGCTAGAAGCTTGAGGTCCCAGTCGTCACTCTTTTGGAAAGAGAAGCCGTAGACAACAGCAGGTAATAAGCCAAATGTAATGTATGATAAAATAGCCAAGACTGCATGAAGCAGAAAGTTTCTTCTTTGGCCCAGTAGTTCATGGTACCGGTCTATTTGCTCAGCTGATTGATCGGATGCCTTAGCCTTCTGATCATTTTTCAGTTCCAAAAGCTGTAAGTGATAACATTTTCGTTAATGCAGAGTATCTGACTACATGCATAACAAGACTGTGACGCTGACTGATTCCCTAAAAGGTTAACTATACAAAAAACTATACTTTCTAATTACGATATTACATAGACATAAAATCAGATATTTGCTGAAAAGTTCACGTCTAACTTCTTAGCTACTCAACATTTTCTTATTTTCTTGATAGTCATTAATGAAAAGGATGCATTTTCTCAATTCCTATATAGACTTATCGGTATTGTAGAAATTATATGAAAGATACATAGATAATGTTCTGAATCATATAGTACTACTACTTGCAGGATATCAAATTATTAGTCTACTCAAATTGAATAACAACTTGAACTGTTAGGATTATCAAATTAACAATATATATCTGCTAGCATTACTTTTGCATTTAGTTATTCTTCAATAAAACTTTTACTCACGTTGTGACCAATGATGAATAGTCCTCCGATAACATTAGCCAGTCCCAAAGCGAAAACATTCACTGCAATAAAATACATATTAGTACCTTTCTGATTTTGACACCCGCTTAAGTATATTCAACCCTAAAAATTTAAGAATTATGAAGTACTAAATGTGCAAAAACCTTGAAGCAATTCATGTATGTAAGGTGGTGTTTTCACATTGCAAGATTTTGCTAGCATTTCTGACTACCAAATACAGACAAAACATTTACTGGAACATATCATAAGCTAAATATAATCACTATAAATAACAATAAAACGAGTTATAGTAGTTACAATGATGATGCCAGTTCTTACTAGAACAGAGTAATTACAATCGCAATGCATAACATACAGTAAAAGCAGGACTATAATTAAACTAATAGCAGTAATTTGATATCAACGACATTTCTCGATAAACAACAGAGAAACAGAAGCAGTCCTTGTTTCCAGGATAAGAGAGATACAATGCTAGCAATCAGTTTGAATATTGTTACGCAAATCAGAACAACAATAAACACTATTGCAAGAACAAATGATATAGCAGACGTGAATCTTAACGAATCTGTAACCGCATAAGACAATCACATCTAGACAATGATAGAAAATAAAAGATCAATGCTTTAATTAAAGTCATCTTAAGCACATAATTAAATAAATATGTAAATACTGACATATATTCAAAAGGTCTGATATTTACCATCCCGACCAGTTCTCTTCTTTGTGGCCACACTAAAATCACCTTTGACTAGGAAGTCCCGAAAACACTGGTTTTGTTTTAACTCACAAGTCACAAGACCATGATTCAAAGAACATATTCATGCAAACAACTATAATTTGTAGTAATATATACAAATCCCATTCTTAGATTACTGTTAAATTCAACTAATGTCATGTTTCAGCCACTTAAATAATGATAAGTTAAATCCTAAATCATGCATTTCTACACGCAGAGAAGTTGGACCTTCTAATATTTTTATTTCTCATTGTGACCATACTCAGCCAAGCTGATATCGATTTCCATGCAAAAAAGTTTATATAATGTCCACACTACTTTTAGATTACGTGTTTGTGTGTTGTGATTTGTCTGTGAGTCTGATCCATATAATATCGATGACATGGGCAAATTATTATATATTCAGACAAAATGAAAGTGAACCTTTAACAAGGGGCGATTCAGTATTTCTAATTTTGCTCCTGGATTTTCTATTATCTTTCACACAATTACAACAGCAGCACACATACTTATACGTATATATACTGGGCACACAATTCACACAAGGTACGAAGGCAGTATCTGATATGCAAGCCCGTATAGATAATCCCACTGCACCTAGTACCGCCCAACTAGAAAGATTCATAAATAAATTCAATTAATTGATTTACCTGAGCAAGATCATAAATCAACTTTGAATCCTCTCCATATTTTCCCATAAGAGTCTCCCTCATTTCGAAGACAAGTTTATCAAGGACTGTTGTGCCATGTCTCTTGAAAACCTTACTTATTATCGAAAGTGCTTTCTCTCTTAGAGTCGTCTGTTCTTTCACAAAATCACGAGTTTTTAACAAAGGTTAATACAAATTCGAGAGGTTATTTAAACATTTTCAATAAAGGAACAACAAGGTAGCCCAATGGTTATCTCAATTTATGCTCACTAAATTTCTACTTATTTCTACAATCTCTACAATCTATAAACTATATCTAGAGACTCTAAAAAATCAATTGTCACTTATGCGTCAACAAGTATCATTATGATAGAATTCTTTGAGAAATTATAATAACGGTGTAGCACGGCTACAATAACTTTGTAACTACAAAATTAAGCTTCTGGCATCAGTTCTATAATCAGTAAGAGCATATACCTTTGGAAGCTTTGGGAAGCCTTCTGCTTTCATTGCTATCAACAATAGCTTTAACCTTCTCAAGCAGACTAGCATATATAACCACTGTCCTTCGGATCCAAAATCGAGAGAAACTGCTGCACCCATTCTAAAGCCCACATGGAGTTAGCAAATTATAACAATATTTATGACCTGGTGCTGTAGATAGCGCATTCACATCACCCTTGTGACGCGAATGAGGCTGCAAAAGAGTTCCTATTTGACTGTCCCATAACTGAACGCTACCGCTACTATCAGCAGTTCAGCACTGACAAGGGTACCACTCCTGAAATCAGATAAGAATCATTAGCATCAAGAAACCGAGCAAATAATCATACTGCAAACACATGTCACAGAGATCTTAAAGACTCCTATTGAAATATTAGCTAAGAAAATTGAATACCAACTTTTACCTTAAAGAAAGCAATGACCATATGCAGAGTTCAGGTCCACTACCCAATCCTTCAAGTCCAACTGTTATCCTGTAAATCTCACGAGCTGTTTTAGGATCCCAGCATCTTATAAACCTGAAATTTCCATATTCTTATCAAGGACATGAGATATGTAACTTTGTGTCCTCCAAATAAATAGTACCACCATTTTGCAAAACTAAGCCTAGTTTATAATTAGAACAAACTGTCGCCCATAAAATGACAGATTGCAGAATGTAAACTCTCACTACTAGAAAAACTGCCTTAGACATCGCTTATTAGCTGATGTCTTTTGAAAATGCAAGCGATGTCTTTGCATGCGATGTTAAAAGTAGGGGCCTTAGACTTCGCTTTTTAGCCGATGTCTATAAGCCATTAAGACATCATTTCCTTAGACAATCTGATGTACTTTCCTTCAATTTATATCTTGACTATGATTTCAGTTCTGCTATAATATGACATCTATATCACTTTGAACAAAAAAACCAATTCAGTAAATCCATCAATTAAAACAAACAAAGAAAGAAAGTAAATGAAGATATTGAAAGGTGTAATCCGAGATTGAAGGTGTAATTGAACAAAACGAACTTCTATGGTTTGGTTCCAGCAGCGACTTCGATCTAGGGTTTGAAAAAGGGGAAGAACGGGAGAGAGAGTTTTGGGGAAGAAACGGGAGAGAGTAATGTTTTGTTTTGTTTTGATATTTTGTTTTGTTTTTGTTTTTGTCTTTTATTATTTTTAATTTGGGAAAGGACAGAGCGGGAGTGGAAAATATGTTAAGGGGGGAAAATTGAACTAAAAGTGAAAATTTTGGTTAAGGGCGGGGAGAAAATGGAGGGGTCGGTGGTTTCATTTTTTTAAAAAAGGGTTTAGACATCGCTTTATATAAGAACTGATGCATAGCTATTAAAAATACAAAGGATAGTGAGTTTCAGTTTTTTTTACAAAGGGCTTAGACATCGCTTTACCAATGGACTGATGTACAGGTATTCAAAGACATCACTTTCTAATTCGGTGATGTCCAAAACGCTTTTAACATCAGTGACTTTTCTAACCGATGTCTAATGTGTGATGTCTATTAACAGATTTCTAGTAGTGTCTACAGAAACATTAGTAATAGTGCAGGTACATATGCCCTTTTATTCAATAATTGCATACCCATCACTGCTTCCTGAGAAAATTTGATTTGCATCAGGACTCCAAGTCACACTCAAAGTACGTCCTGCAAAACAGATACCTAAATAAGAAGTCTTAATTTGAAAAAGCAACATTGAATGGCTTTACAATTGTAGTGAACAAAGTATCGTACCACTGACTCTTGGCAATGATTTGCTGTAAATTAACTCGTCAGAAACAGTGTAAATTCGCACACAACCATCGTCACAGGCCATTGCTATATTTGCATCCACAATAACAGATCCATCTGTTGTCACAATCGAAATGGCTATAACATATAACACGAAGAAACATATAACACAAAGAAAGCTAAATATAACACAAAATTGAACATAAAATAATTAAATATAGCACAAATTAAGCATGCATAACAATTAACCCTAATTTAAGGAAGATATAAAAGAATAAAGTACCTTAAACACGAAGCCCCAAATTCAACAAGATGGAAACCCTAATTTTGAAGCCCCAAATTAAACCGGACCCAGTTGAAGGATTAAATTAAACCCGATTGAATCCCTAATTTCGAGTTCAGCCGTGACACAGCAAAAGTACAAATCAAAATCAACCCTAATTTTTGCTACAAGTCGAATTGAAATAGTTATATGTATAGATTATATGTATAATTGAATTTTAAAGAAGCATTCAAATCGAAAGTGAGAGTATGTATGCATATGTGTGTATAGATTATATGTGTGTATATAGATTAGAAGTTATGGAGTGTGTGTTTGTGATAGTGGGAGAGAAAGAGAGAGAGGCGGGGAAGAGCTACCAGAGAGAGCGGAGTGAAATGAGCGGACTGAAATGAAAAAATAAAGTCGAGGGAGGCTTAAAGAAAGAGAGTGTTTGGGGGGAGACTGTCCAAAAAAAAATTGGATCGGGCGGTATATTTGCCGCTCATCCTATTTTCAATTATTTTTGTGTAAATTTGATTTCATAAATAATATTATTTACTTTAAATTTATAACTTTTTTTTATAATTATACCTATTTATCTCAAATACATGTTTTAATCCTTTTAATTAATTATTCACTTGTTTAGCATAATCTTGATTTCTATAAAAAAAACTTCTTTATTATTTTATCAAAACTAATTAGTTTTCATGTCAAATAAAAATGAAAATTTTTATTTTAAGTTAAAAAGCTAAAATAGTTTTGCGTATTAGAAAATCGTGACAACATACTATAATTTACATTAATATATTTATCAATTATAAATAATAAAATATAAAAATAAATTCTGATTAAAATTTAATCAATTTTCTAACTCTTTGTCCAATAAAAAATTTGATTAGTTTAAGTAAGAACACGAAAATTTAAGTAAAAATTTGCTCCAATTAATCCTGAGAATTTTATATACGAAAATATTTTTTTATTTCTTGATATGTTAAAATATATTTAGAAAAAAAAATATTTTAAAAATTTTGTTTAATAATATTTAATAAATATAAAAATAAAATTACACATTTTAAAATGTTTTAACATTTTTAGTGAAATATTCACTCTCTAATGGAATATTCTAGATTTTTCAAAAAAAGTAATTTTCATGTGAAAAAAAGTTAATTTTTTTATTTTTAGTAGAAAGTATAAAATTTTGTTCATTGCAAAATTATGGCAACACAATTTCATACCTACGGCAACATGCAAACACTTTTGTTCTATGCTAACATATTTTTGCTACCTAAGGCAACATTAAAATGATAATGTTGTAATAGCCAAAACCATGCATGGCAAAGGCAACATAGACTCTAAATGTGGTCGTAGGCCTTTTATGGTGTAGTGATAGAAACTAGAAACCTACACTAAATAAATTATATTTCATTTATTTTAATGGCCCCGCTAGGGGCACCTTCACAAAAAATTTATAAAATTCTTGGCTCTATTCAACAAAAATTTAAAAAAAAATAAAAATAATAATAAAAAAAGTTACTGTTCACGTGCCACGTCATCAAGTGAACAGTAACTTTTTTTAAAAAATTTTTTTAATTTTTTTTTTATTTTTTTGTTGAAGAGAGCCAATAATTTTAAACGTTTTTTGTATTGGGCTATCCCTAATTTGGTCATTAGATTAGCTTGAAATATTTAATTTAGGTTTAGTTTCTAGTTTCTATTCTAAGTTAGTTTCTATTAGAACAAGACCCTATATATATATATATTAATTTTTAATATATTGTTCATTCAATACTATATAAACTGATTTCTTTTTTCTCTACTCTCTCTCAATACTATATAAGTATACTATTTTTCAGTGCATCACATATTGTTATGTTGCAAATTTGTTCTAGTGTGCGCGTCTGTATTAAAATTATTTCCGCTGCCATTTTTCTAAAAACACTACGGGTAATTCTTTTTAATAAAATAAAATGATAATAATATAATTACTAATAATTAATCAATTACTTTTTTCAATCGATTAATGCTCGATAGATTAATAATCTCTCTAAGTGAATAATTTTTCATGGTCCCAACTTGGACCACTTCAAAAAATGATCAATTTGGATAAGATAATAAGATAATAATTTGTTTGAAAACCCCTATACTGTAAAACTTCAAAAATTAGTACTCGATAAATTAGTAACCTCTCTAAGTTAATAATTTTCTCCAGTCTCAACTTGTACCAGTTCAAAAAATGATCAATTTCGTTAAGATAATAAGATAATAATTTTTTGGAAAAGCCTTGTATAAATATTTGATCTCAATAATATTATAAATTAAAAATTCCTATATAATCATAGAAATATATGTCTTAAACCTTTGTAAAATATTATTCTAGGATTTTTAATTTTAAATCTACATGAAACTCATCCCTAACCTTCTTTGTTGTATCCAAAAGTTCGAATGTGACGGTTTCGTAAATCATCACAAAGTTATTAATCAATATTTTTGATGTCTTAATTGCTTTTTTACATGCAACAGACTCCAAAAATGTTATACTTTCTTTAATATCATATAAATATACATTAATCTTTACTTTGAATCTCGCTGATACTGATACCCATTGAATTTGTAAACTATATATCATAATTATATATATATATAATTAGCGACCAAATTTATCAGCGACCGCATTATTCCGTCGCTAATACAGGTATCAGCGACCACTATTAGCGACCGACAAAAAACCCGTCGCTAATATACAACAGCGACCGTAGTTGGTCGCTAATCGGTCACAATTATAAATCCCGCCTAAAATTTTTTGGACGAAAAATTGGTGATTTATTTTTCAGCGACCAAATTTATCAGCGACCGCGAGTTCCGTCGCTAATACATTTATCAGCGACCACAATTAGTAGCGACCACTATAATTAGCGACCACTTTTATCTGCGACCGAATATCAGCGACCGCTAGTTCCGTCGCTAATAGGGAATATTAAAAAAATTAATATTATCAACGAATTAATTTTTTATTTTTTGGAAATTAGATAATATTATTTAATTAGATATATCTTGACATCCGTACGGTTGGATTGTTGATAAATATTTTTAAAAAAATAGAAACAATAATCCGGAACGAAGCACCAGTTACGAGTACTAGTCAAAATAGTAGTGATCTACTAAGATCACCAACCAAATTAATTTTTTATTTTTTGAAAATTTGGGAATATCATTATTTTAGATATATATTGACATCTGTACGGTTGGATCGTCGATAAACGTTTTTTAAAAAATAGAAACAATAATCTGGGACAAAGCACTAGTTACGAGTTCTAGACGATATAGTAGTGTTCTAGTAAGATATCCAACCAAATTAATTTTTTATTTTTTGAAAATTTGGGAATGTTATTTAATTAGATATATTTTAACATCCGTACGGTTGGATCGTCGATAAATGTTTTTAAAAAATAGAAACAATAATTTGAGATAAAGCACTAGTTACGAGTTCTAGACGATATAGTAGTGTTCTAGTAAGATATCCAACCAAATTAATTTTTTATTTTTTGAAAATTTGGGAATGTAATTTAATTAGATATATTTTAACATCCGTACGGTTGGATCGTCGATAAATGTTTTTTAAAAAATAGAAACAATAATCTAGGACAAAGCACTTGTTACGAGTTCTAGACGATATAGTAGTGTTCTAGTAAGATATCCAACCAAATTAATTTTTTATTTTTTTGAAAATTTGGGAATGTCATTTATTTAGATATATTTTAACATCTGTACGGTTGGATCATCGATAAATGTTTTTTAAAAAATAGAAACAATAATCTGGGACAAAGCACTAGTTACGAGTTCTAGACGAAGTGATGCTTTCTATAGAGGGACGGATGTTAATAAATACTCATTTTATTGTTGGGCAAAAATAATAAAAATAAATAAATTAAATGTTCGGGTTTTAACAAAAACGTAGTTAATAAATTAAGAAAATAAAAATTTTAAAAAAAATAATTATTCTTAGTATTTGTATCCCTAAAATATGATAAACATATATAATAAAATATTAATAATTTATATTTATATATTTATAAATATATACTGTATTTTTTATTCATGATTTTTAAATTAAAAAATTATAATTAAAATATTTAAATTGAAAATCAAAAATTAAATCAAAAATTGAAAAATTGAACGCAGCGGGTCATTTTTAGCTGTGAAAAACTTCCCCCCAAAATGAAAACTTAACACCAAAGTTTCCCCAAACAAAACTTTATCAGATCTAAACTCCCCTGACCTAAACTCACTTACAACTTTGGCGCTCTCTCTCTCCCTCTCTCTCAAAACTTTAAGAATTGAAGAACGAAAAGAATGAATGAAGGGCGATTAGGGCTTCGATTAGATAAGTTATTCTCTCTCTCTCTCAACACACTCTCGACCATCTCTTTGTATCTGTTCGATTGGGTGTTTTGTTTTGTTTGGGTTTTCATTTGCATACATACAACAAATTGGGGGTTTTCTGTTTGTATATAATTGGTGGGTTTTTGATTAATTGGTGTCTAATTGGGGTTTTTTATTTGTATCTAATTGTAGGTTTTTGATTAATTGGAGTTTTTATAGTTGTAATTTGTTTTTTTTTTGTGAGAGAGAGAGACATGATCTTATAATATTAAGTGACTGGAATGTGATATTATCTCCATTTACATATTCCGGTCAGGCTTGGGGTGGATGGTGTTGGGGACCTCTTAAGAAGATCAATAGCCGCTGCTTTGTCCAGATATGCCAACTGTGACAGACTAAATATGGTAAAATCTGGTTATGCACTACTTTATTTTTCAAGAGCTTGAAAAATGTTGTAATTTTTAAATTATTTTACAGGTAATTTTTTTTACAGGTATTTTAAATGTCACCAAGTTCTTCTTTTGTAGCCGGCTATAAGAGAACATGTGTGTTTTTCATGGCCTAATGGATACCTCCAGGTAACAAGGCATTGAGACTTGAGAGTTCTAACTGGATGGAGGGAGCATGCCATTTATTTATGAGTATAGTATTTTATTTCTACTACATGGTTTTTATTTTTAATGCTCACACACCGGTCTCAACTGAGGTTTCAATCCTCTACCTATATTTTATCAAGAGAAAATAGATATGCAGCAGGCTTGGAATATATTTTGTATAGACCCGGAATGCAAACTTTTAGAATTTGATTAAATGCTTTTGGTTTTTTAGAATTTGAAACAATAAAGGGTGGCCTTACTAATTTTCGCCAAGCAAGATCTCAATATTGATGATAATTTGCAGGATTCATCGATCTATTTAAAAAAAATTACTCTATTCTATTCTGCAAAATATTCTCATTTATTTAGGTTTGCACTTTTCTTTGTTTATATTTAATTTGGCTAATCTAAGCCCTTGCACATGTTAATTTTGTCATCTGACTACCTGGTAATGATGTTTTCCTGAAAAACAAATATATTTTTTCATGTTAGAAGTTACTGTTAAGTTTTTGATCTTATTTTTGCATTCATCGGATGTTCATTTGTTCTTAATTATCATTTGCAGTCATGCATGATTTGCGTCTCATTCATACTGATTTGAAGCCAGAGAACATATTACTTGTGTCTCCGAAATATGTAAAAATTCTTGATTATAAGGTATTTTAGGGGCTATCTCATTTTATTTTATTTTCTAATTTCTAATGGTAATGTCAATATTGAAGTAACTTAAATGCATAGAATATCTTCACTGGTTAAAAAGTTGAACCTGAATGGTTCTTTTTTGCAGGGTTCATCAAGATCGCCTATGGACAGTTCGTATTGTAAGAGGATCCCCCAGTCCAGTGCTATTAAAGTAATTGACTTTGGCAGTACTACTTATGATTGCCAGAATCAGACTTACATTGTTTCAACGCGGCATTATCGTGCACCAGAAGTTATACTTGGTATGCTTTTTTACTTTCGATTTTTTGTTTTGTGACATCTTAAATGGTAGATTATACACAGTGAATGTTATGTTGAGATTTATGTGTTTTTGTCCATTGTACAGGACTTGGATGGAGTTTCTAAAATTGCTTTTTTCTTTTGCAGATCAAAATGAAACTTTTGTACCCCTCAAATCCAGGTAGCTTATATTTATTTCTGATTTGAGAGTGCTATAAGTTATAACTTGATTTATCATGGTAAAATTTCCGGCTAAATTAACATCTGATTTGGTTTTGTTTGTTTATCTTTTATCACGGGTGAATATTTTGCAGTAGCATGGTTGGCTTTCTTAATATATTGTCACAGCTACATAAATTTTGGCATGCAGGAAGTCAAGTATAATGCTCAAGAACAAAATCAATGTCAAGAATAAACTCAGTGGGATGAACTGATAAAGAGAAACTGCTGAGAGAAGGTGAAGATTACACAATCAACTCAGTTGAGCACTCCAACAAGATTTGCAACAGCTTTGTGTCTTTGTAAAATTTATTGTTGTTGCTTGGGGTATCTGAAATGTAGAAAGTAAAAGATCTGTACACGATCATAAAAGTTTTGTATCCGACTGGAGATTGTTATGAAGATATTGGATGTTAACTAAAATGATTTGAACTTTATTTATTCGATTATTTGGGTTTTTAGATGTTTATATTGTCGTGAATGTGTTGGGACAAAGTAGATGTTTGTATTGTTGTGAATATGTTGGTACAAAGCAGGGATAAAATTATGGTAAATCTGGAAAAATAGAAAAATAATTAAATTTTAATTATCAAGCATCAGCCACCGCAGTCGGTCGCTAATAATGGTCGCTATTATTAGCAACCGAATTTGGTCGCTGATAGTGGTTGCTGTTAGTAGCGACCAACGTCAGTAGCTGATAGGTGTCGCTATTATTAACGACCTCAATCGGTCGCTGATGTCAGTCGCCGATCCCGCGGTCGCTAAAAGTGGTCGCAATAATGCATATTAGCGACCAGATTATATGCGACCGGTAGTTGCGACCGGAGTCGGTCGCTGATAGCTATTAGCTACCGATATCGGTCGCTGATAGGCGGTCGCTGATAGGCATTTTTCTTGTAGTTAACTGAATTAAGTATAAACAAAAATTGTTCAATTGATTCTTTTTAAATTTATATAATTAAAAGTTAATTTTGTTTAACGTCGAAAAGTTCCTATAAATTAATAATTATTAATTTATCAATTAATTAATTCATATTTTAAATTAAAAGAATTCTCCAATCCCAACTATATTAATTTATAGAGGTTTTACTGTATAAATATATGGTCCCAATAATATTATAAATTAATAATTCCTTTATAATCATTGGAATATATGTCTTACACTTTTGTGAAATATGATTATAAGGTTTTTAAAATCTAAATCTATATTAACTCATTCCTAATCTTCTTTGTTGCATCCAAAAGTTTGAATGTGACATTTTCGTAAAGTATCACAAAGTTATTAATCAATATTTTTGATATCTTGAGTACTGCACAAACTACATTTTGATGTCTTGAATACTGTACAGACTGCAAAAATGTTGTAATGTCTTTGATATCATATAATATATATGAATCTTGTTGATACTCATTGAATTTGTAAACTATCATACATTGAATTAACTGAATTAAGTATAAATCATAAGGGCTTGTTCTTCCTAACATTACCTTACGTAATAATCCTGAGTTTATATGAAAAGTAATATAAACATAGGGCTATTTTTAAAATACTGTTATTAAAAAATTGCCATTAAAAAATTGTATTAAAAACTAAGTACAACCTCGCGTAAGTTTAGATAAATTTCATGAGTTAAGCTCGAGAACATTATTCTTAAATCATAAATCTTTTAATTATTTTTAAATCATAAATCTTTCAATTCATTTTATTTAAATTTATATAATTGAAAGTAAATTTTATTTGATGTCAAAATTTTTTAATAAATTAATAATTTCTCTAAATTAATAAAATTATCTAATTCGGATTATATTAATTTATAGAGGTTTTATCTATTTTTTTTTGGTCCGGAATAACTTTTTTTGGGTAACAATTCGATAACAAAGTAGTCGATCACATATTGATAACTATTTTAAATATGTATTTGTTGTATTGATAATGTGAAGCAAACACAGATATGATTTAAATTTATGGATAAAATAGAAATAAAATAATAATTTTATTAGGAAATAGTGGTTAACAATGTAACTAATCAAAGGGTCCCCTTGGTTAGAATTGTACATTGTTATGCCTAAAATATATTTATAAGATTCTTTTTAATATTTTTACTAATATCTGATATTTTTTAACGTAGTTAGTTTTAGTGACTTTAGTTATTTTAAATTTTTCAGGATCTTTTTAATTACAGGATTGAAGGTGCTATTATTTAAATGTTTGGGGACACTGTGCGAATGGATCAAGGAGAGGTTAAAGTTCTATGAGTTATTTTATGGAATTTTGGATGGCTGGAAAAAGAAGACATAAGAAGGAAGGAGGACATCGGTGTATGAACCAGTTAGAGATTCTTTATAGTTACAAGGAGTCACCAATTTTTATTCCAATCTCTATGTTAACGATGTATTTTTGTAGGGCACTCTTTTTCCCCCCTGAGTTTTTATCCCATTGGGTTTTACTCTTGAGGGGTTTTAACGAGGCCTTATTTGGTGGGTTTTCTATTCAGACATTAAAGTTGTATTGTCTAAGCGTCCGGAAGCAACTTGCGTGCTTTTCGGTTAGATGATAAACTTTCTTGAATGAAAGAAACTCTTTTTCCGGCTATACGGATATTGTACTTTGATACAATTCATTAATTAAAAAGTTATTTCTGACAAAAAAAAAAAAAAAGTAGTCGATCACATAGATGAAGAGAAGGCGAGTAGCAAAACAAAACCAAAGTTGTAAGGTATTTTCTCTCTTCATCAATATTTTCCTATGATCAGATTATTTATGTATGATTTTATCTGATCACGTTTGACTTTGGATTATACATGAAAACAATCAGCGGATTAAAGATTGAATGGAATCTTATATTACAAATATCTAGGTCGGAGTGTAAATCAATAGATATATAGCAATTTGTACATATATGATTTACAAAGGGATAATCAATGACTTATAGATAAAGTTTTGTGAATTTGGTATCTGAATCCCATTTAAATATTTTTGTGGTAAAGGAAATAATAAACCATGGCTGTCAATGAAGTTCTTGAACCTCTTGTGTGGAATTATGGTACTGGAATGGTTCAGGTTAGTATAGTTTTCTCCACTTCTCTCTGTCATTATTAACAAGTTCATATACTCATTATAATCAAGAGACTTAATGAATGCTACTTCATTCTCCTCTCTCAGAATCCTCCACATATTAAGTATTCGACCGAATCACGCCTATTGCTGATTGCTGATAAGTTCGACATGCATGAGATCAAACGGAAATTGGAAGAGAACCCCACTTGCTATCTTCCCTCGGTCACGGACAAGATTTTGTCCATGGCTTCAAGTGTTGAATCTGCTCAACAACTTGATCCAGTGACCCTGTTTAGTCTCATTCAGGTTTTATAATCCTCTATCTTCCTTTCGATTTTTTGTATTATGCTTCCTTTTTTCTTTAATCCCCATTTGCTGTTTACGGTAACATGTGCTACAAATTTTGGGCTATATATATATACTTTGACACTTGATCACATTAATTATGGTTTGATTATTTAGCAAATTCAATATGTCGCATACTCAACATAGGTAACTTTGATACAGTTAGCACTTTATTATTTGCTATTTTTTTTAAGGTAAAAGAAAATCTAATCTTATAAATGAAAGGATGGTTTTTTTTTTCTAGGTCTCTCCAGTGGGGCTTCCATTTGTAGATATGGTGTACGTATGAATGTATCATTAGTATCAAAGTATTACTATTAACTGAGACCTAGTCTAATTTGTATACCTAATTGTATATTATAAATATTAAATTACAGATACACTTGAATCTGGATAGCATATTGAAATAATTAGTCTACTTGAATTCTTCGCAATTACTTGAAGCTTCTACATGGATTCGTGAATTTGGCGTGTGTGAATTATAGTCTTGATGAAAGATGCCAATTTGTAGTCTCTACTTTTATAGTATTTATAAGTGATGTACAAGAAGCTTTAATATGATTGATGTAATAGGTGACATGTTTTGAAATCATGGCTCTTTTTGCTAGCAAAACCATGGATCCTTTTACTAGCAAGGGTCGTAATAATGTTTTGTTTTTTCATTTTTAGGAAGCCCACATCCGCAAGATGAAGAGGCTGATGGATCTTGCTTGTTGCACATTGGCGAACAAGGTGCAGACAAAAGAAATTGTGGTGTTTAACATCGACCAAGAATATGCTCAGAGTAATTGTTCTAATAGGTACAATAATTAATTCGTATCATTTGGCATTATGTTCGTATCTGTAATGCTATTATGTATGTGATCTGTTTGATAGATTGTCTTAGTTATTATTCCAAGAATTTTCTTCAGGCATACAAAATTACAAATGTTGGTGAATAATTTATTTATTATATATATAATATTCATAATTGAAACGTAATTTTTACTATTTTCCAAAAAATTAATGAACTCATATTTGATCTAATTTAATTTCTGTGTTTAACTCTCCAATTTTAAGACGATCTTGACCTACCTTTTTCCACTTTACACCCATATTAATGAATCAATTATTTTTTAAAATTAATTCGGTCGTGTTAATTAGTTCAAATCATATTTTCTTCTGACATGGGGAAACACAATACTACTATGTTCACAAAAGATATGAAATAAATTGAATAACAATTTTTTAACAGTCACTATTTTTTTCTGGACATCAGATTGAGAAGTCACAAAAGAGAAACATTCATAAAAACATTTGACGTCTTCGGCTTGGATTGTCGTCCCGCTCTAAGTGGTACCACTAAAATGATAATGAATGAGTTAATCAGCCCGGAAGAGGTTTGTATATATATTATTTTGTCTGTAATTGTGCATTGTGTTGGCTTTAATTGTTAGTTAAAAGTTGGAATCTGTAGTATCATGTTATAAAACATAGTTGTAGTCTTTTGTTGTTCTGATTGTCTATTCTATTGGGTGGGATATATACTCTAAGCCCATTGATCTTCTATCCATGGTTTTTCGTTAGTGAGTGCAACTTGAGTCAGATACATACAAACTATGGTCTATTGGTCGATTACTTCTGGTATTCAGTATAAGGGAATTTTCATCTTCAGTTTTTTAGTGATTTTTTGAGTGAAAAAAAATTGATTGATAGGCTCTTTTACATATATTTAAACTAAATTTTAGAACCTAGAAACTGCCGATGTTGAAGAGTTCATGGGGTTCAGCAAGTTCTTGGTGTGTGATACGGTGTGCAGGGACTCTAAGAAGCTAAACAAGGCCACCGAGAAGTTACATAATTTAATTTGTAAAGGTAACAGATTTTCTAACGTTTTTGTTCGTTTTATCTACTAGTTGGTAGAAAGGAAATGTTGTTTACTAAGGGAATTTCAATGAACAGACGCAAAATTAGCTCATGTGCTAAGCTATAATGTTGTTGAGCGCCTTGTTCGGATTTTAGACATGAGAGACTTAGGTGTTTGTTGTGTTGATACATTGTATCTGGTTGTTCACATCCTCTCGATTGCAAGGTATCATGAATGCAGCAATTTGATAAAAGAACAAGCAATTCCATTCCTTGTGAAGCTTATGAATTATCGTTTTAATCCGATAGCCAGAAAGGTAATCGTCGCTATATTAGTTAGTTAGTTTTCCCATATTGGTCAATGTGAATGTAGATGTAACAAGAGATACCATCTAAATATGTAGGCTGTGATCGCATTGACGCGCTTAGCATGTACATCCTCCGACTATCTAAAGGTCATCGTTGATAACCATGCTTTGGAAGTTGCACAGGAAATTGTTGCAAAATCAACCAGTGGTTTTAATATTGATATTAAATGCAAGTTTGCCATGTTTTTGGCAGTTGTTTGTCGCGCAAGCTGTCTTTCTCCTGATAAGGTTGTATTCTACTCCATATCTCTATTTCTCTTTCCCTGGTAGAGTCACTCGTAATATTAATCCCGTGCATTTTAATACAACTCTATATGCATATTGTGGGCAGGAAAAAGTAGTTATTACCATTGTGGAAGAGCTCTTTCAAAAAGACTGGAATACTCCATCCACTAAACATATAAATTGAGCGTGCTACGCACTTTCATATCTTTCTTACGAAAGGCCAGTGGATATTACAAAACAAGTGTGTGGATGTCTTGTCAAGTTCCTCTCGTAAGTTAATCTGGTCTATTATCTCTCTTTTAAATAAATAAATAAATAAATATATATATTCTTTTGATTTTTCTATTATCTCTCTTTTAAATAAATAAATAAATAAATAAATAAATAAATATATATATATATATATTCTTATGATTTTTTTATATAAAACACGCTACATCGACTGGTGTTTCAGTCATGATGACAAATTGGTTGTTGCTTCTGCACTTGGAGTAGTTGGAAATGTTGTGAGATGGGGATATGCTTATCAGATTCAGGTATGATGTATTTTATGCATAATATTCTTATCCAGCCCCGCAAACCTTATAAAAGTTAAATTTATAGTCATTGTACTAACTATAGAGTTCTAAAGAATGGTGTCTGATTATATGTAGCAAGTCCCACTCCTTCACAAATTTGTTGCGCAAAACTTTTAGAATGGTTTATCTATGAGTTATTTACAACATGTGTACCTGCTCTTTTAGAATGTGGAGTGGTCTGCATTGTCTAAACAAGCTTTTCATCCTTCCAGTATTTGACTGAAGATTTTCAGCTTCTGGAATGCCTTGGGAAGAGCATGTTATGTTCTGAATATAAGTTGTTCCGCAAAGAAGCTTGCCAGATAATTTCAAACCTAGCCGTTCGAAGCAAAACATCAATAAAAGTAGGTTTTATATTCTGTGAATTCACTGGATTAAGTGAAGAGTTTTATGTATAAATGTACATTTGACTGAAATTTTATGGGTTGCGGCTTATCTAATTTTGTCAATGGAATCAACAGGATGAAGCTTTTTTAATGAAGTCTCTCTGCCAACTGCTTGAAAAGGATGAGTCAGATGTAAAGATGGAGGCAGCATGGGCAATTTTTAATAACATCTATGCCTTGTAACTCTTAACACAATAAGGGTGTGGTACAGTACTTTGAACAGATGTAGCGGCATATGTGCTTCATTTCGTTCTAAAGAAATTGCAACTAAATTTCTTCCATAAGAAATGTAGCCCAAATGGTAGCCTTCAAAATTACCTACTTGACTATATATTTATCTCTGATACTTGTAAAGTTTGGTTTTATAATAAAAATGTATACAAAAATTACAGGATTGCAGCACTTATATTCTTTATTCCGTAAACTAAATGTGATCGAAATGTATGTAGTACTTGCAGTACTTAGATATGGATGTTAATTAAGCAATGTTTGAATTTCCTTTGTACACAAGCACAAGAACTCGTTTCTTATTCTGGGTTATGGAAAATAAAAATATGGTCATTAAACATCGCTTCAGTAATCGGGTTGGTAAATTCCTAATTAAAGATAGAACATTTGTCATTACTACAAACACCCACCTTGCCACAAAAACGACAGAGTACATTTATACCTTTCTGCCTATATACACAATTTCTCATGAGATCAACAATTGCTTGGCAAAAATTCAAAATTAACCCAAAACCCATCTTCACAAACCACTCATTCTCTACTAATACTAATCAACATCTATTAATTTCACAACTACAATTTTGCAAAAATGCTTCAGAAATAACTCAAATACATGGCTATATGATCAAGAATGGCTTAGACACTGTAGCATTTCCAGTAAGCAAGCTTCTTGCATCTTCTATAATAGATACGCATTATGCTGTCTCTATATTTAAATTTATACAAACCCCAAATGTGTTTATGTTTAATACCATGCTTAGATGTTATTCTGTTAGTGATGACCCTAATCAAGCACTTGTGTTGTTTAATTATATGAGGGCTGTTGGTGTTTTGTTAGATGAGTTTAGTTTTGTGTCTGTTGTTAAATCTTGTGCTAGGTTGTTTGAGATTAGGACAGGTTGTGTTGTGCATTCACTTGCTGTTAAAACTGGGAATGTTTTGTATGTTAGTGTGAGGAATACTGTGTTGCAGTTGTATTGTGTTTGTCGGAAGATTGAGGATGCACGTAAAGTGTTTGAGGATTTTTCGGTGGAGAGGGATTTGGTTTCCTGGAATATTTTGATGGGAGGGTATCGTAATGTGTGTCGGGATGATGTTGTTTTGGATTTGTTTAGGGGAATGTTGTTGGATGGTGTTAGGGTTAGTGGGAGTACTATGTTGAGTGTTTTGTCAGGGGTGAGTGAAACTGGGGGTGTTTCAGAAGGAGAGTGTTTTCATTGTTATTGTGTTAAGTGTGGGTTTTGTATGGATTCGAATGTGCTTACTGCTTTGGTTGGTATGTATGGGAAAATTGGAATGATGAATTCTGGACGGAGAGCGTTTGATGAAGTTGAGGTAAAAGATGTTGTCTTGTGGAATTGTTTGATGGATGGGTATGCTAAGAATGGAATGCTAGAAGAAGCATTGAATTTATTGCGTTTGATGAAAAAGAGAAGTGTGAGGGCCAATTCGTCTACACTGGCGGGATTACTTTCTTTTTGTGCAACCTCTGGAGCTCTTGCGGTAGGTAAATGCATCCATGAATATGTGAAGCAGCAACAGCTAGTGCTAGATGCAGTTCTGGGCACAGCGTTATTGGATATGTATTGTAAGTGTGGGTTACTCGGGGAGGCTGTTGATGTTTTCAAGAAGATGGTGAGCAAGGATGTGAAATCTTGGACTGCTATGATTTTAGGCTATGGGATGCATGGGGAGGCAAAAGATGCTATTTTGATATTTTATCAGATGGCAGAGGAGGGATTTAGACATAATGAAGTCACTTTCTTAGCAGTTTTAAGCGCCTGCAGCCATGGGGGACTGGTAACTGAAGGGACAAGTTTTTTTAAGATGATGATTCAAGACTACGGATTAAAACCCAAGTTAGAACATTATGGATGCATGATTGATCTTTTTGGTCGAGCAGGACTGCTGGAGGAAGCACATACTTTAATCAAGAGTTTGCCTATTAAGAGCGACGCGACTGCCTGGCGTGCATTACTTGCAGCATGCAGAGTCTATGGGAATGTTGATCTAGGGAAAAGTGTGAAGAAAGCACTGGAGGATAACTATGGTGACCATCCTGCAGATTCTATTATTCTTTCAAGTACTTATGCTGTTGCAGGTAGCAGACCATACCTTAAAACGACACAGGTGTTAGGAGGAAAGATAGTGGACAACTATGAATATGGATCTCAAGGAATGAAGGAAGCTGGATGTAGTGCCATCGAGTTGGGTAACAATGGCGATTGATCATGAGATATACAGGGTGTAGCTGTACATATCTCCAAATTAGGGAGTTTTTGCCATGTCGCATAAATAGTAGACATTGCATTGGCAAATAGATATAGCATAAATAGCAAGCATTTTTTCACCATGTTTTGGCATTAAGTTTTCAAAGTATACTTTGCGGGTACAAGGCCAGTTGCTACTATATTTAAGGTGGACTGTTCCCAGATTGTCTCGGTCTGAATTCTGGATTAGTTCACCAGTCTATCCAAGATGCCTGTTTGGGTCTGCCAGTGTGGGGGAAATTGTTATTTTAGCTGGAGGTTGTGATTTATCTGGCAATACCTTGAGTGTTGCGGAGCTTTACAATTCGGAGTTAGGAACTTGGGAAGCACTTACAAACATGAATAAAACAAGGAAAATGTGTTCAGCTGTTTTTATGATGGGAATTTTTACGTGATAAGAGGGATTGTAGGCAGTGATTCACAGCTTCTTACATGAGGGGAGGAATATGATTTACATACTAGAATTTGGACTGAAATACCTAACATGTCTCCTGCGAGGACTCGTCCAGATGGGGAGATTGGGATGCCTGTTACAGCTGACACTCCCTCTCTTGTGGCGGTAGTAGATAATGAACTGTGTGCAGCAAATTATGCAGAGATGGAAGTGCGAAAGTATGACAAGGATAGGAGAATCTGGGAAACTGTTGGAGGTTGCCTGATAGGGCAGATTCAGTGAATGGATGGGGATTGGCATTTAGGGCATGTGGTGACCGCCTTATAGTAATTGGGGGTCCTAGAGCAGCAGGTGAAGGATTTATAGAAATTAATGCATGGGCTCCAAGGGATGGACCCCCTCAATGGAATTCGCTTGGTCGCAAGCAATGTGATGTGGTAGTTTTGTATACAATTGTGCAGTGATGGGATGCTAAAACTTTTAAACAAGGCCAAGAGCATTTGTACCATCCGCTGCATTCTTCTCAGTGTACTCTACATGGTTGCTGGTTTCTACATGGGAACAGGTTTCTTGCTAATTGCCTAATTGGTAATTCATCCCAATTTTTTCTTATCTCTTAAATATTTTTTTAATTCAATTACTATTGTCTTTTTCATTGGAGGACGGGAGAGGATATTAGATTGACTCAAGATTTGGCAGAATTTTCTTATGGAAAGAGTTCTTGTGTTAATTTTTTTTAACTTCAAATATATTGTCTTTCATTATATTTTCAGGGTCCCCTATTCTCAGTGACCGCAATGTTGTGAATCGTAGGTGTGGGGATTGGAATAAAGATAGGAGATTATGGTAACTTGTCAAGATAATGCATTGTAGGCTGGCTTTACTTTTGCTTTTGGAGAAGCTTTTATTAGTAATTATGAAGAAAAATTCCCCTCCTGGTTTATTTGTCCATATGTAACGGTTTAAAGTAAAATAATCCTACTCCCTCCGTCTCTAAATACTTTTCCCATTTGAGTTGGACACGTTTGCCAATGCACACTTTTGATCGTTAATATCTTCAATTTCGTATTAGTATTAAATATAAAAACTTTATTGTATTAAAGTACTCATAAATACGAATCCAACAAGATCACTCATGACTATATTTGGATTTATAGATTATACGTAAATTAGTAATTTGTCTCTTGTTATGAACAAGACCAACATTCTAAATGAGAAGATCATTTAGAGACGGAGGGAGTAGTTGTTTTCGAATAGATTATAAGACTTGTTGTAATTTACTTACTCATGCTGTTGATTGGCTATGATTTGGCATCAACTATCGTCGCATTCTATTTTTATCTGTTGTCAGCCTAAAGACCTCAATTGAATCATAGTAACATTTATCTTTATAGTTGCTATCAATTGAATCAACTGTAAAATAGTCACATTCTTGTTTGTTTCCGGTGAGGCCGGAGTTTGGGCGATCGTGGGATTATCCGTAATTATTTGCAACAGAAAGGAAGATAACCCATTAGATTTTGCAGTTCCAGGATGATATAAAGAGTTGAGATATTTGTTTGTGTATTCATGCAAATTGGAATGTAGAATTGTGCGGCAGGTCATCTTTCTAGCTTTAGCATGGAGTTTGTACTGCTTATGGGCCAGTGGGGTAAGTTACTAAGTTGTAAGTTTTGAATCTGATATTCTCTCTCCTCAAGGTACATCCCTGCATTCTTTCTCAGCTTTGCGTGGATTATGCTCAGCTTTAAGTTAACTTAATTAGTTCCTACATTTACTATATAAGAAACAGTGATGCCAATCTGAAAAATAGGGACAGAGGTTGTGGCGTACTCAAATTTTCATGGCTGTATTTAAAGATGCAAGAGGATGTTAGGTTGGTTACATTTTTTTTTTTGCTTATTCGAGGTAAAAAACAGAAGACGTGTAGGAATCATAGTTCATTGTGATTGACGTGTGCCGAGTTTATCCGCCAGCTGTAAACCATTGCATTTATTGTCAATATTACTCTCTTTTTTCTATTGTTATGTTTCCTTGTAACGCTTGGGTTCACTTTTTTGAGTAAAGCTAGGCTGCGGGTACATGGTATGCAAAATGCTTTTTAGTTTTGTACTTTTGTATGTTGAGTTTTGGAAGCGTCGAACGCCTTCTTTAAATATGTTTTTTTTTTTTTTGTAATTTTGATTCTTCATTTCTTGTCAAAAACCTTCCAATTTAGAAGACCTCCATTTAATTTCTACAAAATTTTAAATTACTTTCTGGGGTTTGGGGGTGCTAAATTGGAAGCTTTTCAATCTGGGTTTTTTAAATCTTTAATTTTAGTGAAATTATCATCAACATTGCCTGAATTATATACATTTATATATAGTTATTCTTTAAAAGAAGAATCTTTATTACTAGTTTTGAATGGTTGAGAAGCTTTGGTGAAATTAGGGTTGTTTGATTGATAGTTTTGCAAGAAAGGTTGTTCCTTGAGCTGGTTTGGAGCTAAAGATTGCATTTTTACAAGATTGAACAAGAGTTATTTGAGGGTTTGTTTAAGAAGAGTGTTCTTGAGCTAGAAATTTGGGTTGTGAAGGTGTTTGTATGTAGTGATAATGGGGTAGTTTTTCAAGAATTGAGGCTTGTTAAGTAACCAACTCATCTAAAACCTTAAGGTGTTAGAGGGAGGCCTTATATGGATCTTATATTATATTCTAACACTCCCCTCACTCGAAAGCCCATTTTTGGGTCGAAGAGTGGATCACGGGCGCTCATCTTTAGAGCATAACTTGCCTTCGTGTCCATATTAAATATTGAGAATATTGGGGGTCGCAAAGAGTCGAACCCGTGACCTCTGCGTGCCTGAGCTCTGATACCATAAAGATTGATAACAGACTAACAAGGTATGAACAAACAGCTTAGGAAGAAAGCAAGAAGCATGTCTCATAAACAGCCATGACAGGCAACAAACAAAATATCTGATAGATGAGAATACAATGCTAACAACACTAGGTGCCAAGGCCAGCTATTATATAGTACTACTACAGACAAAATAGGAGAATGATCCTAGCCATATGGTAACAAACTCTATGGACAATGACTAAACAGTCCCTAGAGAACATTCCAAGATAGGACCACAATATTACTACTACATTGTCAATGCTGGCACATGCACCCTTTATTAGCAGAGAATGTAAATGAAACCAAGTCAAACAATCATCAACAATCATCTCGCATTACTCCCCCTCAAGCTGTACTGTAGTTGGAAACGGAAGTACTAAGCTTGTTTAGAATGTAGTTGTGTTGCTTTCCTGACAGAGGTTTGGTGAGAATGTCTGCTAGTTGACCATGAGAAGGTACATATTGAGTTGTAAGATTTCCAGCTGCAATTTTGTCCCGAACAAAGTGACAGTCAATCTCAATGTGTTTTGTTCGTTCGTGCATGACAGGATTAGCAGCAATGGAGATAGCAGCTTGATTGTCACAGTTAAAAATTGCAGGTGGGAGATTGTGCAGACCCGTGTCTTTAAGTAGTGCTGAAAGCCAGGTTATTTCACAGGCTGTTAGAGCCATTGCTCTATACTCTGCCTCAGCAGTAGAACGAGCCACTACAGATTGCTTCTTGGCCTTCCAGGAAATAGGTGATGCACCAAGTAGAATGCAGAACCCTGAAGTTGATCTACGAGATGTTGCACAACTGGCCCAATCACTGTCACAGTATGCAGTGACTTGTGCTGCAGACTTAGATGCAAACAAGACTCCTTGTGATGGATTTTTGAGAAGATAACGAAGCAATCTTCTTGCTGCCTGCAAATGAGCTGTAGTAGGTTTCTGCATATATTGAGCCAAGAGATGAATAGCAAACGTGATATCTGGGCGTGTAGTTGTTAGGTAAATAAGTCGACCAAGCAGCCTTTGATAAATCTGAGGATCTGATAGCAAATCACCTTTTTCAGGTGTCAATTTGAGATGAATGTCAAGTGGCAGATTCAAAGGCTTAGTGTGAAGCATGTTGTATTCCTCTATTAAGTCAAGTGTGTATTTTTGTTGAGACACAAAGAAACCAGCAGGTGATCTATTGACTTCGAGTCCCAGAAAGTAATGCAAGTCACCCAAATCCTTCATATGGAAGACATTTGACAGCATCTGTTTCAAATTATTGATAGACTCCAGGCAATTGCCAGATATTAGAAGATCATCGACATAAACAAGAACCACAGTAATAGACTTAGATGTTGTCAAAGTGAACAAACTATAGTCTGCCTTTGATTGTATATAATCAAGACTCTTAAGAGTAGAAGACAACTTACTGAACCAATTCCTGGGAGCCTGTTTCAAACCATAAAGACTTTTCTTCAATTTGCACACCAGTTTATTGCCTGCAGGTGCTGGGAGCATTGCATTTTCTGCAGTAATTCTGCTCCCAATGCCAGTATATCCCCTTGGAAATTTCATATACACTGTCTCTGTCAAGTCACCATGAAGGAAGGCGTTTGTAACGTCCATTTGAATGGCATGCCAGTTATTCATAGCAGCTACAGCCAACAGGGCCCTTACAGTGGTCATTTTTGCTACAGGGGCGAACGTTTCTCCATAATCAATCCCATACACTTGTTTGCAGCCAAGTATGACAAGCCTTGATTTAAATCTGTCAACACTACCATCTGGATGGTATTTGGTTTTATAAATCCATTTGCAGTCAATAGCTGTCTTTCCAGGAGGTAACAATGTAATCTCCCATGTGTCATTCTTTTCTAAGGCAGCAAGTTCAGCATTCATGGCATCAATCCAATGTTGATGTTCAACTGCCCTTTTGAATGATGTAGGGTCGACATTAGTGACCACTTTGCTCAGAAAACAATGAAACTGTGGTTGCACATGTTGAACAGCCACTTGATTTACAGCATATGGAGTCAGCCAAGATGGTGGCTTAGTTACTCGACTAGAACGTCTCAAAGGTTCGCCTGTGGACTCAGACTGATTTTGACTTCTGTCTTCATTAAATTCTTCTTCAGTATGTGATATCTCAATTTCATCATCATCACAATAAGATGTAGGTTCAGCAATTGGCACTGGAAGTGGCTCCATGTATGGCTTTGGAGAGTTTGCATTAAGAGGAAATATTGTTTCACAGAAAGAAACATCTCTAGACACAAAAACATTTTTAGTCACCAAATTCATTAGTCTGAATCCTTTGGTTGTTGGTGGATATCCCAAAAAAACACATGCTACCCCTCTTGGTGAGAATTTATCACCAGTGTGAACATCATTAGTAGAGAAAGCCAGGCAGCCAAATGCTTTTAAAGTCGTATAATCAGCTGGTTTTCCAAGTAGGACTTCATGTGGTGTTTTGTTTTCAAGTACTGAGCTTGGCAATCTATTCAGTATGTATGCTGCTGTCAATACACACTCTCCCCAGTATTTCAATTCGAGGCCATCTTGAAAAAGTAGAGCTCTTGCTATTTCCAACACACTTCTGTGCTTTCTCTCAATTCGTGCATTCTGTTGAGGACGATACACGCATGCCTTTTGATGAACTATGCCATGACGAGTGTAGAAAACAACACATGTTTTATCAGACAGTTCAACAGCATTATCAGATCTAATTGTCTTAATAGATTTGCTGAAATGAGTCTGAACATAGTTATAAAAAGACTGCAAAACAGTTATTGCTTCACTCTTCTGTTTCATCAAGTAAATCCAGGTCATTCTGGAGTTATCGTCCACAATAGTAAGAAAGTACCTGTACTTGTCCCTTGTACACACCTTATAAGGACCCCAGGTGTCCACATGAATCAAGTCAAACAGCTCTGCAGCTTTGGATTCACTTACTGGAAATGGCAACTTGGTGAATTTGGCTAGAGGGCATGTGACACAAACCAAGTCACAATTCTGCAGGCACGATTTTATCTCAGGTATGTACTTAAGTTTAGATTTAGGAGCATGGCCCAACCTGTTGTGCCAAAGATTGTAAGCATTTGAAGAGTCAGCTGCACCAGCAAATCCAGAGCTACTCAAATTAAGTTCACAATTGGAATTCAAATAATACAATCCTCCCTTGGCTTGACCCACAGCCTTGATTTCCTTGGTAGAACTATCAGATATGACACATGACTTAGGAAGGAACTGAACTGAACAGTTGGATTCCTTTGTCAATTTTTGAACAGACACAAGATTGTGCTTAAATGTTGGCACATACAAGACATTGCTCAAATTCAAGTTAAGCAAGAACACATCACCAATGTGAGTGATCTCTGCAACATCTCCAGTTGGAAGGTGTATTGTGAACTTAGACGAAGCAACCCTCACATTAGTTAGAACTTCCAAGCTACTGGTCATATGATCTGTGGCACCAGAGTCCACAATCCAGTCTGTGTTTGCAGAAACAGTTGAAGCAGCAAAACGTGTGATCATCCCAGAGAAACAATCATCCAGTTCTTCATCAGATTCAGAACTCCGAAAATTCTTCACAAATTTAGTTGGCATCATCTTCATAATCTGTTCCAGCTGTTGTGGTGTCAAGAGAGAGTCACATTTCTCATCTTTTCCAGCATTTCCCATTGCTACATTTGCCATTTTGTGAACACCACCTGCAGATTTTGAGTCACCATTCCACCTTGATCCCATGGCTCCCCCTCTACCACTAGGCCTTCTATACTTGGGATGCCATCTAGGATATCCATTAGTTTTCCAACATCTTTCGATAGAATGTCCTTTAACACCACAGGTGGTGCAAAAATACTTACTCTCACCAGTGGTGGTTCTACTGAGCATTGCAGAGGCATCAATTTCAACAGAATCAGCAGAATTCAAGATCAATCTCTGAGATTCTTCTTGCTGAATAGCTGCACAAGCTATCTCAACAGAAGGAAGAGGAACTTGCAACAACAACTGACTTCGTTGAGCACTGTACTTATCACTCAGACCGTTCAAAAACTGAAACAATTTTGACTCTTCTTTAATGACATCTATGGCTTTCAACAGATTTGTGACTTCATCAGTGGGGTTTGTGACAACAGGCAACAAATTCATAGACTCTAACTCTTCCCACAAACTACTCAAGGATGTAAAATATTCTGCTACAGTGCGTGTGTTTTGTTTAAGGTCATACAAATCTCTATTCAACATATATTTCCTAGAGCCATTAGTAAGTGAGAATCGTTTTTCGAGCTGAGCCCAAATACCACTAGCAGTGTTAATAAACAGAATAGACTTCTTTATAGTTTCACTCACATTATTGTGAAGCCAGGAGATTACCAAATTATTGCAGGTGTCCCACTGCTGAGCCTCAGTAGCATCTGTTGCACTCCTAGTCACAGTGCCATCAACAAACCCCAGCTTTCTCTTAGAAGAGAGTTGAATCTCAAACGATCGTTTCCAAGATCTGAAATCACTCGAGCCTTCGAGCTTTTGAACACTCACAAACAATGGACCATCCGATGGGTGCAAAAACAAAGGGTTTTGCATATCAGCAAAAGTAAATCGACCACCAGCAGCCATGATGAAAGCAACAGATCTTAACAAATCTTTAAACAAAAACACAACTTTGAGGTTTGTAAAAAGAAGATCTGAAAAACACAAAAAATACAAAGAGCAAGGTAAACAATCAGATAAGATATGAGACTATACTCACTTCCATTAAACACAAACAGCTAATTCATACCGTCTTTGATACCATGCTAAGTAACCAACTCATCTAAAACCTTAAGGTGTTAGAGGGAGGCCTTATATGGATCTTATATTATATTCTAACAAGGCTCTTGAGCTAGACTAGTTGGTAGAGGTGGACTTTTTAGACTAATGTGTTATATGGGGTATAAAGAGAATCGGTCATTTTCAAATGGGTTTGGGATGTTTAACTGTGTTTCGCAAAATCTTGCAACCTGAATTGCTGATTTGCAGAAAAATAGTATTGTCGACCGGGACATTGATCAGGTGATTCTCTACATTTTCTTTCGGTTTCAAGTACTTTACGTAGGACATGTATGAATGTTTTATTAGAGATTTGAATTTTGACTTAAATATGTTAACATTGAATTAAATTTCTTTCAACAAGTTCTTACAGAGTCATTCTCTTTTTGATATAATTGAGCTTGAAAGAATCATTACATGGATGACTCTCTAAACTTCGGAATTGAAGCTATGCTCTTTACATTTGTTGGTGCTATAGCCATGCAATTGCCAAGTGTATGTATTATTGTATAGAATATTCGTTAAGCTTATCAGTATCATTCAAAAATCCAGACCGCATTTCTTTTTCTTGTTAAAGCAAAGGATAGTATACTTGGTTGTCTCATTATTCACTTCCCATTACTAATACTATGAGGGACTGGTGATGGACATTGATGTACTATACTCTTACATACTTTGTTTACAATGTATTGCTTCCTATTACATTGCATCTTGCTTAATGATGTTAACGAAAAATTATTGTTAGTACAATTTTTTTTTGTAAGAAGCAGGTTCATTTTACTTCTTTGCTTTTAGAGTCTTGCAGTGTGAAGCCAAGCTTGATATTAATATTTTCTTATTACCCATTTTCTATATGATACAGGCTTTTACAGCACTCAAAAGAGGGGCATGTTTTCTGAAATATGGGCACAGAGGAAAACCAAAGTTTTGCCCATTTCGATTTTCTTCTGTAAGTTGCGTGGCATGTATTAGATATACCCCAGCTTCATTAAAATGATTTTCTTTATTGTTAACTACTTTAGAGTGACATGTCTGCAAAATATGAAGTCCATCTGGTGCAAATTCTTGTGTATTCAAGGTTGAGTGGATAACTGTCTCACATAGTTGTGCTTACAGTCAGTCAATTTCTTTGTGCATTCTGATCACAATGGCAAGATAGTTTTCATTGTCGTATATTCCAAACTCATTTTGATATTGCTGGGTCAGTAGTCAAATCGTAGGGTCAACATTAACTCAAATTTTCTCCATCTTACCCTCCATGGTACAGATAACTCCTTTAATGATTATATCATTCGAGTGCATTGGCGATTTATGTACCTTAATACAGTCCACTAACTTCAGTTGTTACTTTGAACATAGCAAGAGAGAAGGAGGTTACCTTGACCATGATCACTCAAATTTGGTCTCCTTTATTTAGTTCAATTTCCAAATATATCCATGGACTCAAGAACCTTATTTGGTAACACATAAGTTCAGTGGTCTTAAGGAGTCGTGGTGGTGGAACGAGGAGGTTCAAAAGAAAGTGAAGGCTAAACTCGTACTTTTTAAAGAGCTTGTGTCGCTTGGTGCAGGGGCGGAGAGGAATCAGAAGATGGAAGCGTACAAGGTGGCGAGGCGAGAGGCAAAGAAGGCTGTGGCGAAAGCCAAAGACGAAGCCTATGAGGGACTGTACAAGCGCCTAGATTCTAAGGAAGGAGCGAATGCTATCTTTAAACTAGCTAAAGCTAGGGAGAGAGGGCTGCGCGACCTGGGTTCTGTTAAGTTTGTTAAGGACGAGGCAGGCCAAGTGTTAGTGAACGAAGATGCCATTAAGGAGAGGTGGAGTTCATATTTTCATAACCTTTTCAATGAGGCGAGGAGGAGTGGTGTCGGTGTGGAGCAAGAGGTTCCGCTTTCTAGCGGTGCTTGTGAGCGGATCAGCAAGGAGGAAATCAAGGGTGCCCTTCAAAAGATGGCTAGAGGGAAGGCGGTTGGTCCGGATCAGATCCCAATAGAGGTGTGGCTTTGTCTTGGAGAGATTGGCGTTCATTGGCTTTCAGATCTGTTCAATGCTCTCCTTTTGGGTGATAAGATGCCAGCTGAATGGAGATGTAGTTTTGTGGTTCCTTTTTTCAAGAACAAAGGCGATGCCCAGAGTTGCAGTAACTATCGGGGTATTAAATTACTCAGTCATACTATGAAGCTTTGGGAGAGAGTGGTTGAATGTCGGATTAGAAGAGAAGCCGAAATCTCAGAAAATCAATTTGGTTTTATGCCTGGGAGATCGACGACCGAGGCTATTCATCTCGCTAGACGCCTTATGGAGAAGTTCAGGGAACGTCGTAAAGACCTTCATTTGGTGTTCATTGATCTTGAGAAGGCGTATGATAGCATCCCCCGTGAAGCTATCTGGCAGAGCCTAGCAGAAAGGAGAGTGTCTTCGTCGTACGTTAGGGCGATTCAAGACATGTACTCCCAAGCTAGCTCTTGCGTCAGAACCCCTGTGGGTGACTCGCGTTTTTTCCCTGTTGAGATTGGGCTCCACCAGGGGTCGGCCCTCAGTCCCCTCCTTTTCGCCATAATCAATGATGTCATGTCACGAGGGATTCAGGATGGCGTTCCTTGGTGCATGCTCTTCGCTGATGATATTGTGTTAGTGGCGGAGTCGAGGGGGAGGTGAACGAGAAGTTGGAGTTATGGAGATCTACTTTGGAGTCCCAAGGCTTGCGTCTGAGCCGGTCTAAAACCGAATACCTCTGGTGTAACTTCAGTGGTGAGGACAAAGAGGAAGGGGTGGAGGTTAGGATTGATGGTGAGATCGTCCCTCGTACAGATAAGTTCAAGTATTTGGGTTCGATCATCCAGAAGGAAGGCGAGATTGAAGACGATGTCACACATCGTATTAAGGCTGGGTGGTTAAGGTGGAGGGCAGCGTCAAGGGTGATGTGCGATAAGAAAGTACCTTTAAAGTTGAAAGGGAAATTTTATAGAGCGGCAATTCGTCCTGCGATGTTGTATGGGTCTGAGTGTTGGGCGGCGAAGAAGACCCTCGAGAGCAAGTTGGAAGCAGCTGAGATGAGGATGTTGCGGTGGTCTTGTGGACGCACGATGTTGGACAGAATACCGAATGTAGTTTTTAGGAGCGAGCTGGAGGTGGCGCCTTTTTCTGCGAAAATTAGGGAAGGGAGGTTGAGATGGTTCGGTCACATCCGTAGGAGGCTGGCTGAAGCCCCAGTGAGGAGGGTCGAGAGTCTTTCGGTTGCAGGGGTGAGAATGAGGGGTAGACCGAGGAGGTCATGGGAAGAGCAGCTTCGGCTGGATCTGAAGGCCTTTAACTTAAATGAGACCATGACCGCGGATAGAGGCGCTTGGAGGCGCCGGATCAAAGTGGTGGATTCTCTGTTAGGGAGCGGATCTGTGGTTGAGAGCCTTAGAGTTGGGTTATCTCGGTTAGCGTTATCTTAGTTTGTCGGTTTTTTCGTGCTCATTTTTAATTATTCGTTGGTTTGGTTTTCTGGTTTTTCAATTGCAGGGAGATTACCGCGGTGTCATTGTGGATCTAAGTGTTTTGCAAAGTGGAGTAGTCAATCCCCGGGGATCTGTGCGAGGAGCCATCCCAGATCAGAGGGTGTCGAGCATGGAGTGAATACCCCCACGTAGGTAAGTCCCATGTAATCAAAATCATGGGCTCAGGTATGGCTGCGATCTTTTCCAAAAATTTAGGATATCGTTGTAATTATCACACACCTTTTTTCTGCTGTGCACTAAGCTGGGGGTCTTCACGGAAACAGCTTCCTTACCGTAAAAGGTAGGGGCATGGTCTGCGTACATCTTACCCTCCCCAGACCCTGCTCTGTGCGGGATATACTGGGTATGTTTGGTTTGGTTTGGTTTGGTTTATATTACTCAACCGAGTCTGAGATGTCCATCATGCTATTCTCAGTCCGAGTATTCTAATTATGATTTAGTAATCACCTTATTAGTATCAATGGTGATGCTTTGTGATGTGTCAGTATGCTAACTTTGACTAAAAAAAATCTCTTGACTGCCATCCTAAAGAACAGAACTTAATAAAGGCCTTTTGGTGTAGCAACATCTCCCTTGCTTCCTTTATCAGAGGTCGAGAGTTCAAGCCTTCTTGAAGGCAAAATGGGTGTGTGACTATGTAATTAGCTAAAAGAAAAAGGAACAAAACATATTTAAAATTTTCAATTACTACCGGCAGGTTCATATAATCATTTCCGTAGAGAAGACCTAAAGTTCCAAATACATTATGGTTCTCTAAAAAAGACATTTGTTTCCTAATATATGCTGTAACTTCTAATGTTTTTCTTTTTGCCACTTCTCTGCAGGACGAATCTAAATTAATATAATTTAATGACAGAGAAGAAAAACGGCTTGAACTTCGCCATGTATCAAAGATTATACCTGGACAGCGCACTGTGAGTTTGCTATTACAGTACTACTTATCCTATGCTTGTGCAATTAGTTCATTGAAACCAATAGAAGAAATTCTACTCATCAATTTTTTTGGCTACTTGTACCATGTTTACGGTGTCGCTTTTTAGTTTGACCAATGATATGAAATTTTCCTGAAAAATATTCTTGTACAATATGTTCATGTTATGCTTTTTGTTCAGGCAATATTCCAGCTGTATCCTCGGCCAGAGAAAGAATATCAGTCATTTTCTCTCATTTACAATGATAGATCGTTGGATCTAGTAATTTTCCAATATTTTAAATTTTCGGGGGAAGAAAAAGATTTCATTTCTTTTTACCTTGTTTCACATAGAGTTGAACAATTCTCCACCTGTTTATAGCCAAGTTACTCCCTCCGTCCCATCCAATTCTTAACACTTTTTTTATCACTTTCTGGCACGCATTTTAAGATGAAGTTTAAGGATAGTTCCATAACTTATTTTTGAAATTTTCTTTTTTTGTATAAAAATAGGATTGTTCTATTTTTATACAAAAAAAGAAAATTTCAAAAATAAGTTATGGGACTATCCTTAAAATCTACCTTAGAATGCGTGCCAGAAATTCTATTTTGAAATGTTAATAATTGGCCGGGACGGAGGGAGTAATACACTCTGAAAATAAATTGGCCTGAATAGCATATTAAGCATTACCATGATACACTTGAAGATCTAAGTTGACCTTCTCCAGTTGACAGATATGTAAAGATAAGGATGAAGCTGAGTTCTGGTTTGTTGCGCTAAAGACATTAATTGCCCGTGCCAATAATTTTATGTATTTATTTGGTATTAAGTGTGTTAGGATCTACCGGTTCTAGACCCGGACAGGACCGTATATAACCGGTCCAGTCTCCGGTCCTCAGATATCAAAAAATCCGGTCTTCGATCCGGTTATAAAATTAAAAAAAATTATAAAATCAAAATATAATAAAATCAAAATTACTAAATAAAACCTAATAGCAATAAAATTATAATTACTAAATAAAACCTTGTTTCAAAAAAAAATACTAAACAAAACCTATTCTTAATGCATACACATCATCTCATCTTCCTTCCTAACCAGCACACAGGGGTTCTTCCTGTGCGGCAAATCTTCTGGAGAGACTTTGAAGGGAATTAGCTTTTAAATGACAGTTAGAAGGAGGATACACTAATCAAGGTATAATTATGTTTTTGTATGTGTAATTGATATCTTCCTCAAGAACCTTAGTTTGTTTTGTAGCTTAATAATTGATTATACAGCTCAGTCCTGCATGGCAAATAAATCTTATAATCACAGAGTAATCGGAAATCAAGTACGTAAGGATCAAACAAACACAATCTTCGTATTCCACCACTTTTAATCATATTACTTTGAGATACTTCAAATCTATTTGTTGAGTTGTGGTTATTATATGATACATATATACAAATTGATACTCATAAATAAATGAGTTGTGCTAGAGGTACCAAATTGGGTACCAAAATTTGCCACCAAATGACATGGCATTAAATATTTGGCATATTGGGATGTTTTAATTGGTTGGCCCTGGCGGGCCCATTATAATGACAACCAATCACAATAATGACAAGTCATTTGGTAACAATTTTTGGTACCTAATTTGGTACCTCTAGCATTTTTCTAAATAAAGTCTCACAGAATAGGGAAAATGGAATAAAATACGATATCAATACTAAAAGAAAATATTGGAAATAGGAAGAGTTGCATCAACTTGATCAAAACACAGAAGAGTAATTCTTACCTCCTTTTTATTGATTGGTGTTTTGGACCATTTTAAAGTTTTAAAAGCAAAGATTGAGCACAATGCGAGATGAACCAGCAAAACTGAGAAACAAAGTAGGAGAGAAACACTCATATGCATGCAAAGACACACACTAACACACATGCATGGACGGAACCAGAAAATATAGGTTGGAGGGGCGAAATTTGAACCAAATTTTCGAAGATAAAAGTACATGTGACATTCTAGGTTTTCAAGAGCAATATATGAATCTATATGTATGATAACCAAAATTATAAGAGACTATGAATATATTTTGGGGAGACCATCAAGAATTATTAGTTTATGGGGGGCCAAATACATTATATAATCAAAATTTATACATAAAATTGAAGAAAACTAAGCTCTTGAGAGAGATTTTGGGGGGACCATGGCCACCCCAGGCTCCCCCTTAAATCCATCCCTGCACACACGCACATATCATATAGTGTGTAGTTAACAGTGCATGTGAAAATGTAGAGCAAATATAGAAAAATCATATGCTTAACCATTAACCTTGACATGAACTCTAAACAACGACGTGTAAGATAATAATCTTTCATACTACAAGCAATCTTCAACATTGAGAAATCGAAACCTAAAATATGTTAGCCACTAAGAATAATAAAACACATGAATATAATAATATGCATATATATGCTCATTCAAGCCTCAAAACTCAAAAGGCTTTGAAAGTTCAGAAGATTAAAAAATTACATTGGACTGTGAATGAGAACGAAAATCTAAATTTGTTAATTAATAGTAGTAGAAAGGAATGCAGTGAGTTTTTAGTTACAAATAGAGGGGGGTTTCAAGTCTTTTGACATTTCTTTTTGTTAAAATTTTGTAAAATTATTATTAACATATCATTCTAATTTGCTGAACAATTTAAATGGTCAAATTCTGAAAAACTCAAAAGGCTTTGAAAGTTCAGAAGATTAAAAAATTATGCTAGGTTGTGAATTAGAACGAAAATCTGGATTTGTTAATTTATAATAGTAGAAAGGAATGCAGTGAGTTTTCAGTTACAAATATAGAGGGGGATTTCAAATCTTTTGACATTTCTCTTTAATATAATTTTGTAAAATTATTATTAACATATCATTCTAATTTGTTGAACAATTTAAATGGTCAAATTCTGAAAAATTAATATGATAGTGTTAGAGGATCCCTAGACATGCCACGTCACCACCCCATATATTCTTTATATATACTAATAATAATAACTTATAATTAGCACGGGCTTTTTCTAAATATGATATAATCTTTTTATGATAAAATTAATTTTTATCTAATTTTCTAGTTTAATAGTTATTTTAATTGTAATTTAATATATATTAGTCAAAAGCTCATGTATTTTTAAGAACTAATAATATAAATTCTTAACTTCAATTTGTTTTTAACATCATTCGAATTTTGGGTATTCATTAAATTGGAACAAATATGAAATATTTCTTAGTGTTAGATCTAATGGTTCTTATCAATTTACTAAAAATTTAATGATCATTATTGTTTGTATGGTTGAACTATTGAACCAAACTACGAACAATTATCCCCTAATGTGCTTATTATACTTTATTATAGTATAGATAGATGTATAGATGATTCTGTTTATTTTAAAGGATAATGGACAATATTACCACAATTTTTAATGCTCATGACTGGAATACCACGCGCGCAAAGGGTTGGCCAATAATACCTTTTTGACTTTTTGTTACGCATTTTTAAAATGCTTAACACCGTTATGCATTTTCTAAATGCGTAACATTAATTTTTTTTTGTTTATAATAATAACTTATTACGCATTGGCAGGGAGGGTAATAAATTATATTACGCATTCTCTGGATGCATAATACAAATATTAAGCATGCAGGGAATGCGTAAGCGTAATTAGAGCCGGCAATTTCATACACGACACGAAAACACGACACGAAAAGTACGGGTTTGGGTTGACCTTTGTGGTACACGAACACGAAATTACACGGATGAATTTAGTGTCGATTTTGGGTTTACTCTTGGGTACACAACACGAAACGAAAATACACGAAATAAATAAATATTTAAATAAATTTATTAAAATTATATGAATAGATATTTTAAAATGATAATTTATTTATAATTTTACATAAGATAAATACAAAATAGTTTCAAATTTTAGTTTCACAAGACTTAAGCACACTTCATTCCTTATGACATATTGACTTAAGACTCGACTAGTAAAAAAATTAATATTTAAACTTTTTTATTTTTATTCAAAAATTACACGAAACACGACACGAAACGTACACGAAATGAAGGTACACAAACACGAAACGAAACGAAACGAATCCTTAACGGGTCGGTTTTGGATTTAGCATTACGTACACAAAACACGAAAGTACACGACACGAAAGTATACGAAACGAACGAATTGCCAGGTCTATGCGTAATACACATTTTTTTATTTTTTTTTTAAAATCAAATTGTATTTTTAATACAATTTATTCGTCTTTCTGAATATTTCTAAACCCTAAAATGGAAAAGTTGAACCCCAAAGGTTAACCGTTGAACCCCTAATGGAATACAGATAAATTTTAAAATTATAAAATTGAATCCGGCGGACTGATTTTTAAACGCTAACGCGTTTAAAAATCAGGATAAATTAGGGTTTTGGGTCTAGGGTACAACCCTAAACCCTAAACCCTAAGTCCGTATACGGTTTATTCGTCATTCCGAATATTTCTAAAACCCGAAATGAAAAAATTGAACCCCAAAGGTTAACCGGAATAGAGATAAATTTTAAAATTATAAAATCAAATCCGGCGGTTTGATTTTTAAACGCTAACGCGTTTAAAAATCAGGATAAGTTAGGGTTTAGGGTCTAGGGTTTAGGATTGTAAACAACCCCAAACCCTAAGTTCGTATATGGTTTATTCTTCTTTCCGAGTATTTCTAAAACCCAAAATGGAAACATTGAACCCCAAAAGTTAATTGTTGAACCCCTAAATTTAATTAAAAATGTATTTTTTTAAATTTTATTTTATGAGGTCCAAAATTTTCCACCAGTTTACCAAGTCAGCACCATTCAATATTAGTTGTTTTCTCCTTACTTACACCAGCGCCAGTCGAATTAAATCTTTTTTTTGGTTTTATTTTTTTCCTCACCAATTTGTTCCACCACTTAGTTTTTTTATTTTATTTTTGTTTCCACTGGTCTTGTTTTAGACCAATCTTCTTTTCCACCAATCTGTTCCATCGCTTAATTTTTTGGTTTTATTTTTGTTTCCACCAGTCTTCTTTTCCACCAATTTGTTCCACCACTTAGTTATTTGGTTCTTTTTTCCACAAATTTGTTCCACCACTTAGTAGCAGTTGGATTTATTTAATACGCATGGTACAATGTGGCTAAACCCTAAGTTATTCGTCATTCCAAATATTTCTAAAACCTGAAATGAAAAAGTTGAACCCCAAAAGTTAATTGCTGAACCCGTAATGAAACAAATAAATTTAAAAATTTTCATTAAAAAATTTAATATTTTTTTAAACCCCAAATATTGGAACCCGTTAGAACCCGAATGTAAATTATTTAATCATAAATATTAAGCTATTACGCATTTCATGTTTGGGTATTAAGTGTTGGATTCGACGGGATCCAATCCATTATTTATGGCCCATCGGGTTTTATTATTAATCATCTAAATAAGACTTGAGCCTAATTAATAATTAAATATATAAATAGCACTTAATATATATTTAATTATTACATCTAATATATATCTATTTAGATATATTTATTTATAATGGCTTAAGTACCCAAGCCCATAACTTTGATGGACGGTTATGGGTTTAGCCCATTAGGGTTGGTCCCATTATTCCCTCTATATAATGAATCTTATGCGAGAACAAAAGTTACGCGTCTCATAATATTCAGAAAATACACACACCCCATCCTTACATATAGAGGAGAATAGTGAAGATCAAAGCCCTCAAGTACTTGCGCTCTTCGGACTCTCTCAAGATCATTAATGGCCTCTTTCGATTCTGGTACGCTTCCGCTATTTATATATACTCATAGTTTTGATCAGGAGATTCATGTATATATATTATGTTGTATTTATATACATGATTTATTCTAACAATTGGTATCCGAGCAACTCCTTGATTGATTCGTTGAGTTAACAAATTTTAATTTATGCGATTGTCGTGATTGGCAAAATTTTATACTCGATTTATAATCTGAATAGGTGTATAGGCTGTTTTGAATATTATACAGTATATAAATTGCGACTAAATTTGCGCATGAATACTGTTGTTGTTGTTTCGTGAATATATGCCATGTGAAGTTCAGTATATTCAAAATAGTATACCTCTTAATTAAGGTTTATTATTTTATTATTAAAGTTTTCGAAGTTCACGTACACCATGTTGGATTCAGAATCTTGTGTTACTTTGGTTAAATTTGTAACCACTGTTATATTTAATCATGTATGAATTATATTTACTAGATTTATGTCGCTTCTAGTATATAATAATTCATAACCAAGTTAATTTAAAGGGATATTTATGAAAAATATTAGTCTCTCATGCAAAATATTATTAATTTATTTTTGGACTAATATAGTGATTTCTTAATTATTAAAGTATTAGATGGACCAACGAAAATCTTTTACTTTAATTATTAGGAGAATTAAAAATCACCTAATGTACGTGTACAGGTTAATGTACGAATCGGCCCAACGGAAGATTTGTATATTAATTTTGTAAACGGAATTTTTAAAGTTCAAATTGTAGAATTTAAATTATTTTCTGCCCAACGGTGATATAATTTAATATTTTACTTTTTGTAATCTCATGTTTAATGATAAAATTAATTTAGTATTAATAATCGGCCCAACGGAAGATATTAATATTAAATTTAATTTAATTGTAGGAAAATTTTTGTGTATTTTATTTTTCCTATTTAGATAAACTGTTTATCCCTCGGTTTATTTAACTTATGTGTTACTTGGTGAACTAACTGTGTTTCATCATGTGGATTATATTTATTGTACTTGTTGTACTTATGTGCATGATTGTGATTAACCTTGATTCAGCATTTGGTCCTGTTTCACTTACCAACTACTTTTCACACATTGAACCATTGAGTGGCTCTAATTTTAAGAAGTGGAAAGAGCAAATTGATCTTACGTTGGGAGTTACTGCCCTTGATTATGCCATAAGGGTTGCAAAACCTGCTGCCATTACAGCCGAAAGCTCTGCTGAGCAAAAGGCTGATTATGCAAAATGGGAGTATAGCAACCGTGTTTCCTTAATGATTCTTAAGGGCTCCATTACTAGTGCAATTCGTGGAGCAATTCCCGAATCTGATAATGCAAAGGAGTTCCTAGCGAACATTGAGGAACAATTCAAGGCTTCCACTAAGGCTCAAGCCACTACACTGATCTCGAAAATGGTCACTCTCAAGTATAATGGTTCAAGTGGTGTTCGTGATCACATTATGAGAATGAATGATATGGCTGCTCAGTTAAAGGATATGAACATGGAAATCTCTGAAGGTTTTCTCGTACACTTCATAATGACTTCTCTTCCTGCACAATTTGGTCCTTTTAAGATCAACTACAATACGCAGAAAGAAAAGTGGAAGATGAGCGAGTTGATTTCTATGTGCGTTCAAGAAGAAGAACGCCTTAAGTCTGAGAAGGTTGAAAGTGCTCATGTTGTGACCACGACACTCGCTAAAGGAAAAGGAAAGAAATATGGCAATAGTCAAAAGAAAAAGGGAATTGATGCAGCTGTCACAAAAGACAAGGGACAGACTTCTGACACAAAGAACTTTGGAGGTCCTAAATGTAACTTCTGCAGAGCTAAAGGACACATAAGGAAAGAGTGTTCCAAATTTCGCGAGTGGTTAGATAAGAAAGGTAATGCATCCATTTATGTTTGTTATGAAGCTTTTACATCTGAAGCTCCTTTAAATACATGGTGGATAGACACTGGTGCAACTGTGCATATAACTAATTCATTGCAGGGATTCCTTTCCGTGAAGAAGCTAAATAAAGGAGACCGATATTTACTCGTTGGAAATGGAGAGAAAGTACAAATTGAAGCTGTAGGAACTTTCCGACTTATGTTGGAAAGTGGTTTTAATTTGGATTTAATGGATACTGTTTATGTTCCCAGTATTACTAGAAACCTTATTTCTGTTTCAAAGTTAGACGCTTATGGATATTCGTTTAAATTTGAAAATAAAGGTTTTTCTCTATTTCTTTATTCTGAGTATATTGGCTATGGGCTGTTAGAGGGAAACCTTTACAGATTATGTTTGAATGCTTCTTTTAGTGAATCCTTAATTTCAATGAATGTGCAAGATGAAGTTGCAACTGGTTCTAAAAAGAGAAAAAGAAATGATGAGATTTCCTCAAAATTGTGGCATGAATGACTTGGTCACATATCCAAAAGTCGAATGGAAAGACTTGTTAAAGAAGGACTTCTTCATCCATTAGATTTCTCAGATTTTGACACATGTATTAAATGTATTAAAGGAAAATTTGTAAAAACAAACAAAAAGGGTGCAACTCGTAGCACTAAGTGTTTGGAGATAATCCACACTGACATTAGTGGACCATACACTCCAGGCATAGGTGGTCATAAGTATTTTATTACTTTTATTGATGACTACTCACGTTATGGCTACATTTATCTTTTACATGAAAAATCTGAAGCACTCGATATGTTTAAAATTTATAAAGCAGAAGTTGAAAAACAACTCAAATTAGATATTAAGGTTGTTAGATCTGATAGAGGAGGAGAGTATTATGGAAAATTCTCTGAATCTGGACAGAATCCAGGACCTTTTGCCTTATTTTTGCGAGAGTGTGGCATCGTTCCTCAGTACACAATGCCGGGTACACCCCAACAGAATGGTGTTGCTGAGAGACGAAATCGAACTCTTATGGATATGGTTCGAAGCATGATATGTCAAAGTACGTTGCCAGAATTTTTGTGGGTTGAAGCCCTTAAAACAGCTATGCATATCCTTAATCGGGTCCCAAGTAAGTCCGTGCCTAAAACACCTTACGAAATATGGACTGAAAGGGAAGTCAGTTTTGGATATATGCATGTATGGGGTTGTTTGGCTGAAGCAAAAATATATAACCCACACATCAAGAAATTGGACCCTAAGACTATTACTTGTCATTTTATTGGTTACCCCGAAAGATCTAAAGGTTTTAGATTTTATTGTCCATCACACACCACTCGAATAGTTGAGACTAGAAATGCAGTATTTTTTGAGGATGCTGAAGTCAGTGGGAGTACATCTCGAAAGATAAATCTGGAAGAGATTCAGGAAAATGTCCATATTCCTATCATTCCAGATATTAGTACACCAGAAAATGATGATAAAAATGTTGGTGCAAATGAGAATGTACATCAAGAACCACCTCAAGATGACAATAACACTACTGAACCTCTTAGGAGGTCAGAAAGAGTAAGACGATCAGCAATCTCGGATGATTATATTGTGTATTTAGATGAAATTGAGTCTAATCTTGGCATGTGACCTGATCCTATTTCTTATAAAGAAGCTATTGCTAGTAACCATTCAACTCAATGGCTTGTAGCCATGGAGGATGAGTTGAAATCAATGAAGGATAATGATGTATGGGATCTAGTTGAGTTGCCACAAGGGGTCAAAGCTGTAGGCTGCAAATGGGTCTACAAAACTAAGCTTGATCCTAGTGGTAACATCGAAAGATATAAAGCTAGATTGGTTGCAAAGGGCTTCACACAAAGAAAAGGAATTGATTATAATGATACATTTTCCCCTGTTTCGAGTAAGGACTCATTTCGTATCATCATGGCTTTAGTAGCTCATTATGATTTAGAGTTACACCAAATGGATGTTAAAACTGCTTTTCTTAATGGTGACTTGCATGAGGATGTCTACATGTCACAACCGGAAGGTTTTGTAGTCAAAGGCAAGGAACACATGAAATGTCGGTTAAAGAAGTCTATATATGGATTAAGGCAAGCTTCTAGAGAGTGGTATATTAAATTTGATGATGTGATTGGAAAATTTGGGTTTAAAGAAAATTTTGTTGACCAATGCATATATCTAAAAGTGAGTGGAAGCAAGTACATTATTTTAGTACTATATGTGGATGATATTCTACTCGCTAGTAGTGATATGAATTTAATGCATGAGACAAAGAGATTCCTTCATAAGAATTTTGATATGAAGGATCTGGGGGAAGCATCTTATGTCTTGGGCATTGAAATTCATAGAAATAGATCTCATGGAATTTTGGGTTTATCACAAAGAGCTTATATTGATAAAGTTCTCAAACGTTTTAACATGCAAAATTGTTCTCCAAGCGTTGCTCCTGTTGTCAAGGGTGACAAATTTAGCTTGAAATAATGTCCTCAAAATCAGCTAGAATTGGATCAAATGGAGCATATTCCTTATGCTTCGGTAGTTGGGAGTCTTATGTATGCTCAGGTTTGTACTCGTCCAGACATAGCATATATTGTTGGAATGCTAGGGCGATACCAAATAAATCCAGGTCCGAATCATTGGAAAGCTGTTAAAAAGGTCATGCGGTATTTACAAGGTACAAAAGATTTTATGCTCACATATCGAAAGACGGATAACCTTGAAGTCATTGGTTATTCAGATTCCGATTATGCTGGGTGTAAAGATGAGTTGAAATCCACTTCAGGTTACATTTTTATGCTTTCTGGAGGAGCTATATCATGGAAAAGTGCTAAGCAGTCGCTGCATACCTCTTCTACAATGGAAGCTGAATTTGTGGCTTGCTATAATGCAACGAAGCATGCTCTATGGTTAAGGAATTTTGTCACGTATCTCAAAATAGTTGACACTATTTCTAGACCACTGAAAATTTATTGCGATAATAAAGCTGCTGTTTCTTTCTCTAAAGACTACAAGATAAGTGATGCGACAAAACACATAGATATAAAGTATCTTGTAGTGCGAGAAAGAGTTCAAAAACAACAAGTGTCTATTGAGCAAATTAGTACAGTTGCTATGTTGGCGGATCCATTGACAAAAGGTTTACCGCCCAATCTCTTTCGAGAACATGTTGCTAGCATGGGTTTGGTTGATAATCTTTCTTATTGATTCATGGATTTTATTGTAAGACACTAGTATTGTGATCACCTTATGTTATGGTTTTTGGACAAAGTATTTAGTTTGTTACTTCTATTATTGTGCACATTCGAAGTTTATGGAACAAACAATTATGTAAGGACCTCATGGACATATTGATTTGCTATTGATTATGAAATATTATGTTGTTCATGACTTAAGCTAGTATCTCTGTTAAGTTTTATAATTATACTTGGATTGTAACTGGAGGACGGTTTCATATTTATACATGAGTATGATACTACCTTTAATTCTGTTCTTGTATGATGTAAGATTTAGCCTGTCTTATGGGATGTAATGCTCAGTAATAAAAGTCTTGTTATATGTATGTTGATGATATACTGACCCTCGGCCAAGTGGGAGAATGTTGGATTCGACGGGATCCAATCCATTATTTATGGCCCATCGGGTTTTATTATTAATCATCTAAATAAGACTTGAGCCTAATTAATAATTAAATATATAAATAGCACTTAATATATATTTAATTATTACATCTAATATATATCTATTTAGATATATTTATTTATAATGGCTTAAGTACCCAAGCCCATAACTTTGATGGACGGTTATGGGTTTAGCCCATTAGGGTTGGTCCCATTATTCCCTCTATATAATGAATCTTATGCGAGAACAAAAGTTACGCGTCTCATAATATTCAGAAAATACACACACCCCATCCTTACGTATAGAGGAGAATAGTGAAGATCAAAGCCCTCAAGTACTTGCGCTCTTCGGACTCTCTCAAGATCATTAATGGCCTCTTTCGATTCTGGTACGCTTCCGCTATTTATATATACTCATAGTTTTGATCAGGAGATTCATGTATATATATTATGTTGTATTTATATACATGATTTATTCTAACATTAAGGTGTTACGCATTTGACATACGAGTAATTATTATTATTTTTATTGTTACCCACCTAAGGCATGCATAATAGGAGGGAGATTTGATTTTTTTGTTACGCATTTTGCAGATGAGTAACAATTAAGTAGTTACCAAATGCGTAACAAAATGGCATTATTGGCCATGTATGTTGAATGTGTTATTTTGGTAATAGGAGCAGCGATTTGTCGGTAGAAATGTCATTTTTTCTATTTTAAAAAGTGATTTATCTATTTTAACATTCGTAATTTATATTTATATTGTCTATACTATTATATTAAAGTCGGAATATTGAAAATTTATCTATACTATTATATTAAAAACCTAACATTGAAAATTTGTCGATTTGGTTTTCAGTACGATTATTTTAATTAATAAAATTAAATAATAATATTATGGTGGTTTACCAATTAGGGGTGATCATAAACCGCTCCAAACCGCCCGCACCGCACAACACCGCGCGAGTTTTATTTTCTGTGGTGCGGTTGCGGTTTCAAATTTTGACAAACCGCACGGTGCAGTGCGGGTTGCGGTTTTAGTTTTCTGAAATGTGGTTCAAACCGCACCGCATCACAATATTTAATATATTATAAAATTATATATATATATATTAATTATATATAATTATATATTTACCGTGTTAGTATTTTGTTAAGAATTTAAGGGATACTATAACACCCCCAATATTTTAGTTAATTATTTAATAATTAATATTTGTAAAACATGTGTTAAAATATATTTGTTTTTATATTATATTCTAGAAATATCTAGAAGCTAGAGTTAAAGTCCTAATCGAATCCTATAACGATATTGATAAGTACTGTTAGTTGTTAGATAATATTTTTAGTATTTCTTTTAGTCCGATATACTTATCTTGGCAATTGTTCTAAAGAGCACAATCTTAGGTGGAGAATTGGAGAGAATTACTCTCCACCACACATTTTAAGTACAAGTTGCCTTAAGTTTTTAGCATCTTATATGACTTGTAAAAATCATGAAAAATTAGATTTAAATCTAATTCTTTTTCCGCAAATTCTGAAAAATATTCTAGTATTTAATTATACAGAAAACTTTTTGGAAATCCCCGAACTTGGTATCAGAGCCTAGTTAATAATCTCTTAAAATGAATCTTTTAAAAGAAAAAAAATCAGATTTCTGAGGAGGAAACTTCTGATAATTTAGAAATTGAGTTTTCAGAATCAGAAAAAGGCTTTCAAGCCAGTTTTCTAGTAAAACACGATTTAATTTCTAAAATTAGGAATACTAAGCTTGATTTAAAGAAAGAAACTATTTTTAACGTTCCATGGTTGGATCGATTAAAAAGAAAAAACAATATCTTTTATTACGTTTCTACTAAAGAAATGCATGTAGATATAAAAGACACCACAGGAAAAGTGTATTTGCCTTTAATCACTAGAGAAGAGATTAATAGACAATTACATAAAATAGATTCAAAGACTAGATCAACAATCTCTATGGTTCATTTAGGAGCTGTTAAGATTTTGATAAAATCTGAATTTCCTGAAGGTATAGATTCTCCAATAAAAATGGCTTTGCTGGATAATTGAATTATACCAAGAAATGATAGTATTTTAGGTGCTGCTAGAGGTAATTTAGCATACCAAAAATTCATGTTTACAGTATATCCCAAATACGCAGTTAGTTTGGATACTGAAAGATTTGATCAAATTTTATCTTTTATTCATGATTTTGAAAGAAAAGATTTGATGCAAAAAGGTGATAAAGTATTTAGCATTACTTATTTAGTTGCTTATGCTTTAACCAATAGTCATCACAGTATTGACTATAAGTAAAAGGAATATATCGAATTAGACGATGTATTCTCTGAAGTAGGTTCAGTAGAAGATAAACAATTTGCAGAATTGACTCCTACAGACCATACTTGGGCAATTGATATTGCTAGAAATAAACCTTCTTTACAGGATAGACCTAGAAGAAGCTTTAGAGCTAGAGGGAATTTAGCTATTAGAGAACCCTTAGCAGAAGGAAATGATATGCTCCTTAAAAGCATGTCCCAAAGAATAGATGATCTATCAGACAAATTTGCTAGTATCATTTAAAATGAGTCTTAAAGAATTAATCGAGGACTTCAACAACAATGTTAAGCCTCAGCTAACAGAAATTTTAGCTTTGCTTAAGAAAAATGCAGATAATAATCTCAAAGGTAATATTGAAGCCGCAGCAGCAAAGATAATCACAGAACTGAAGACAACAATTTAGGATTATCAAAACGAGAAAGCGATTGGCAAAAAACCAGAAGCTTCAGAAGAAAATCGGCTTGTTCTCACTCCAGAACAAGGTAACAAGGATAAAGATAAAAGCCGTTATCGATATAGTTATCCTAACCATGAAGTAGGAAACGAAGAATTCGGAACAGGTAAAAACTCGAACAGTATGACTTGGCCATTTGGTTCTGTTTCTAATAAGAAAATATGAACTATATGCAAGACATAGAGAAGTTCTTTTGGAATGTTCTTGAAACAGAAATTCAAGATGATCACCAAGAAGAACAATTTTCTAAAGCAATGGAATTACTTGGATTAGAAGATAATGATCTAGCTAATCAGCAAGTAGCAAATAATTTAGAATTACAGTCTTTATTTGGATTTAGTTCTACTAATTATTTGAATGTCATTGAAGAATTTAGTTCACCAGAATCAAATTCTCAAGACGAAGATTCATCAGATGAAGAGTTTGTTCAACATACTTTTAGGATGAATAAACAAAAAAAAGGTGTACATATAGATGAAAATTCGTTCGCCTCTACTTCAGGAACAAAGAAGCCAGTAGACAGGAAGAAAGGTAACTTCTATCCACCTACTACTGAGTTCAAAACGAATCAAAGTTTATTTGGTTCGAATGTTCTAAATATTGATTGTGAATCAGGAAGAAAAACATTAATCGATATTTGGGAAAAGGGAATTAGTTTGATAATACAAACTAACCCTATTGCTTACAACGACACTGAGACAGTTTTGTTATTAGTTGATCACAAAACAGCTGGAGTTGTAAATTGATTCATTAAGGATGCCACATGGAATTTCGAAAATCTCGAACCCATAGAAGCCTTTAATATAATCATAGATGGAATCTATACTATGTTTTTAGGAATTGATTACATCAATGCTAAAGATCTAGAGAAAGATAAAATCAAACAAAATGCTAAGATGGCTCTTAGTAAAATGCAATTATGTGATATATGCTTAATAGATAAATTCTTTTGTGAATATGAAAAGCATATGATCAATACAGGAGATCAAACAGGTTATCCTGCTTATGTTGAAGAATACATACGCAAGATACCATTAGTAGGAGAAAAAGCTATGATTAAGTTTTTGCAGGAAAGAACAGTCTTGACGCAATACAGTTTAGCTTTTGCTCAAAGAATAGTAAAAAATGAAATCATCAGTTATTGTGATTTCAGCAATACTCAAAAGAGACTAAAAGCTTTTAGCAAGAAATGTTGCGAAAAGATTTCAGAAGAATCTTATAATTTTGGTTGTAACCCCAATTACACCAAGAAATATAATAAGAAATATTCTAAAAAGAAAATAGCTTCTAAATACAGGTTTAAAAAGAAAAAGAAAACTTTTAAACCAGGAAAGTATGTTAAGAAGAAAACTTTTCCTACTAACAAACAAAAGCTTTGTCCAAAAGGAAAGAAAAATTGCAGGTGTTGGGTCTGCAACGAAGAAGGACATTATGCAAACGAATGCCCTAACAGGAAGAAATACCCTGACAAACTCAAGGTATTCGAAGAAATTTACTACATAGGTTATGAACCAGTAGAAGACGAATATGATGAGAGAAGAGAAATCTTCATCATACAAGAAATTGACCCTGGATCATCATCCAACGAGTCAGAAGATGAATCAACAGACGAAAGTGACTGAGGATTCACAAGAAGAATTAGTAATGACAAACATTACTAATCCATCATCAATCTATGTTAAAGGTACACTTAAGTTTACTGGATATAGAAACATAGAATTACATTGTTATGTTGATACAGGTGCGAGCCTATGCATAGCAAGCAAATACGTCATTCCACCAGAGCATTGGGTGAATGCCGAACGACCTATTGAGGTAAAAATCGCTAATGGTAAAACCATTGTGATTAATAAGGTATGTAAAGACCTTGATATTATGATAGCAGGAGAAATATTTCATATTCCTACTGTTTATCAACAAGAGTCAGGTATAGACTTTCTTTTAGGAAACAATTTTTGTCTAGCCTATAGACCATTTATACAAGTAGATGGTAAAACAGTTATCTTCACACTAAGAGGTGAACCAGTATGGGTTAAGAAAGTTACTCAAGCAAATCAAGTAGGATTTCCTGAGTTTTTAGAATCTAAGAAAATAAATTCTAAAAAGAAACCCGTCACACCTATTAACATCTCCCAAAACAAAATTCACTTTTTAGAGAGGGGGAGAGATATGTTATTAAAATATCAAGAAATGAATTTTGCTTTAACAAATTTATCTCAAGATATTGACAGGAAATCTAAGATTGAACAACTCTTAGACAAAGTATGCTTAGACAATCCACTGGATCCAAAGAAAACAAAGCATTGGATGAAAGCATCAATCAAACTCAATAATCCAAAGGATATTTGCAGGGTAAAACCTATGAAATATAGTCCCCAGGATGTTGAAGAATTTGCAGTGCAGATTAAAGAATTACTTGAGATGAAGGTAATCATCCCTAGTAAATCAGCCCATATGTCACCAGCATTTTTAGTTGAAAATGAAGCTGAACGACGAAGAGGCAAGAAAAGAATGGTTGTCAACTATAAGAAGATGAATGATCTTACTATAGGAGATGGTCACAACTTACCAAATAAAGACAGTTTACTAGCTCTTATACGAGGTAAGAAAATGTTTAATTCATTAGACTGTAAATCAGGATTCTGGCAGGTATTGTTAGATGAAGAATCGCAGCTATTGACAGCATTTACATATCCCCAAGGACATTTTCAGTGGAGAGTGTTACCATTTGGTTTCAAGCAAGCTCCATCAATATTTCAAAGGCATATGCAAGAAGCATTCAGACCTTTTGAAAAACTCTGTTGTATTTATGTAGATGATATTCTTATATTTTCTAACAATGAAAAAGAACATCTTATACATTTGGCAGCAGTATTGAAGAAATGTGAAACTCTTGGCATAATCCTATCCAAGAAAAAGGCTCAACTCTTCAAAACAAGTATTAATTTCCTAGGTTTGGAAATTGATCAAGGAACGCACTGTCCTCAAAATCATATCTTGGAACATATTCATAAATTTCCAGATCAGATAAAAGATAGAAAACAGTTGCAAAGATTTTTAGGTATACTAACTTATGCATCTGATTATATTCCTAAACTTGCAGCTTTAAGATCACCTTTGCAGGCTAAGCTCAAAAAGGAAAATCCTTGGAAATGGATAGAATCTGACACTTCTTATATTAAGAAAATTAAGAAGCAGTTAGTAAGTTTTCCAAAGCTCTATCATCCAGAGCCCGAAGACAAGCTTATCGTAGAAACAGACGCATCCGAAAATCATTGGGGTGGAGTTCTCAAAGCTGTTGCTTCTGACGAAAAAGAATTAATATGTCGATATGCATCAGGAAGCTTTAAAGACGCAGAAACAAGATATCATTCAAATGAGAAAGAATACTTGGCAATCAAAAGAGCTATTACAAAATTCTCTATTTATCTAACCCCTGTTGAATTTACTGTCAGGACAGATAACAAGAATTTTACTTATTTCCTTAAATAACAAGCAAGGAAGACTTGTGCGATGGCAACAATGGTTTTCCAGATATAGCTTTAAGGTTGAACACCTTAGTGGAGTTAAGAATTGTCTTGCCGACTTCTTAACCAGAGAATATCAGCAAAAAGAAAAGGTATGACATAAAGAACTCTACAGTATAATGTCACATCTTATTTGCAGGTATCCAAGGCATTTCATGCCTATAAATAGAAGAGGAATTCAGCATTTGGAAATCACACCAAAACACCAAACATCCTCTATACACCAAAGATCTTTTGCTTAGATCAAAGAGCCCTGCTCTATAATAATCTCTTTCTTTAAGATAAACTATGGACACTTCCATAGAACAATTAGAGTTTAAAGAAACCATCCTCCTGAAGAAGTTTCAAATTATTCAGGAAGAATTACACCTAGTTCGCGCAGAACTAGAATATGTAAGGAAGTTTTCTCTTCCCGAAAAACAGAAGGTTATTTCTACACCTTCCTCAGTTTCAGTAACAAGTGAAGTGGAAACTAGCCCGGAGCAAACGGCTACCGGTAAAGGCATATCAAATCCGTTGATGCCTGTGGATTTGGCAAAAATCCAAACCGAGGCTTCTACCTCGCAACAAAAGGGCATTTCATCACCTTCTTCAGAAATGAAACAAGATGAAACTAATCCTGAGCAAACGGCTACAGGTAAAGATTCAACAAATCCGTTGAAGGCTGTGAATTTGCCGAAAATTCAAGATGAGGTACAGACCTCTATAACGTTAGTTAAACCCTCAGACTTAAGTTTGAGACCTAACGGGGGAATTCAAATCCCTAACAAGACTGAAGGTCAAACTTCAGCAATCCTCACAGGATATAAAGCTCCCAAAGCCTACTATGTCGTGTTCAATGGACCTAACCCAGGTATTTACCTCACATGGAAAGTTGCTGAACTCGCAGTAAAAGGAGTTTCAGGAATCAAGCACAAAAAATACACATCATTTGCAGAAGCTCAAGCTGCAGGAAGAGTGTATACCAGTACAGAAGGCAAAGCACCTCTACAGTTGATTAGCTCAACTGAAGCCTTACGACCAACATACAGCGAGGTGCTAAAGAAAAAAGCTAGCTCTACTAGCAAAATCTGCTTGGGAACAATTCCAAACTATCAAAAGCCCAAGTTGGAATACATAGAAGCAGAGGAAGATACCAGTAAGATTTCTTTTGCTGGCTTCAGTTATCTGTTTACTAAAGGAAGATGCTCTACAGAAGAAAACTTTGCAGAAGAGCACTACTTTACCACGGATAAGAAGAACATTAGTTACTTCAACTTTTATCCGAACAGCCGTCCAGATTTTATTTGGGAAGCTTATCTTTATGGATTATTAGCATTGGTATATCCATCTAATAATTTATTAGAAATTTCCAAGTTTCCGATTCAGTTCAGAAAAGCAGTTAAAAGCTACAAGAAGAACTGTCTCAAAGTCACAGATAAAGAAATTTATCTCAAATTTCAAGGAACAGTCATGTTCTGGGATGAAGACGATGAACCAGTTCTACCATATTGTTATGTGCAGATCGGGACAGTCAAGGAAAGGATTTATTCTCCATCACAGCCAAAAGAATCAAAGCTGGAGAAACATGACCTTCATCAACTTGCAGAACAGAAACTTATTGTCCTCATAGACAGGCTGTTCAGCATAGAGAAAGATGACAAGATTAAAGTTAATCATGCATCCATTAACTGTTTGGCCACTTCCTACTCTCATCAAGGAATGAGTGAAGAAGATTGGACAAAAGTCCAAATATTCAGGAGACAGCTGATCCAAAAACATGTGTTTGGATATCACTATCCCTCCACTTGCAACAAAGTGCAAAGAGCCATGATTCAGAAAGGAATCTCTCTTAAGTGCGAGGAGTGTAATTCGACAAAAGAAGACCCCGCCACTACTTCAAAAGAAGAAGAAAACAAGATGTCTAAAGCTGCTGGAAAAGCTAAGATGGAAAATTAAAGTAGAGGAATCTACTTTCACCCAAAGAAAAAGACAGGATAAGTAACATCTTATCTTTTCAAAAGAAAGCACAGGAGAAGGCACGATAAGAATCTTATCTCTTCAAAAGGCAGCAATAATATACAACTGACGCATGCAATTATGTAAGTATATTTGTATGGATCCTCGACCTTGAAGTATAAAAGGCGAGTTAAGTTTTCAGTATTGACATCGAAAAATTTAGCAGAGCTTAGACACCGTACAAAGCTTTGAATAATCTAAGCATGAGTGAGTAAACACCCTACGGGGTTATGAGTGTAACAGGCTCATAATGAGTCTTTATCTGTAACATATTATATGATCAATAAAAAGTCTTTTCTTTAAAAATCTTTCTTATATTCTTGTTATTCTGGAGTCCTTTTAAAGAGCACAGGGAATACCGCTAGGCAGGAGGCCGTTAGGGAAACGCCGCTCGTTGGATTGAAGACAGAGAATAAAAGACCAGAAGATTTGAGGAAGAAATGAAGGTTTATTGATCCGATAATCATTGTAAGGATAAAGATTACTGGAAAGCCTGGTAAAACTCTTGACCCTGTTCTTAAACAAATTTATATACTCTTCTATATATTTAGCAATCTTGATTATGATTAGCAATAATCGTAGATCAGTAATGTTCCCTTGGAGTTTAATCATTAATGGTGAAACCCTTAGGCTTAATGATGAAGATTTCTTCACTAGAATAAGAGATCTAGCATGTCTAGATATCAATAACAACAGACTAGATCGACTTAGAGAATTCTATGTCAGTTTAGAAATGATGGACGAACAGCACGGTAGATTCTACATCAGAAACAGTCAAGAAATTGACGAGTTAAAAAACCATATCGGTAGTTTTTATTGGCATAGAACCTGATGCTAGTAATTCATGTCATGCTTTCTGTTTTTGTAAAAACAAAAAAGCCCAATAGATAATTATGCTTAATTATCCAGTCCACTACGAGACGAAGCCCACTATGGGACAAAGAGAAATGAATGGATCAGAATTATTCTCCCATTTTCTCTATATAAAACATTCTCCCTTGAATGCTACTCTACTTATCTTAGCAGGTCTATAAATATAAAACTGTATATTCATATTGAGGTGTACAGCCGCATATAGTGGAAATCACAGGTTCATATCAATTCTATTGTTAATTCTTTAGTTATACGCATTGCATTTTCGATTAATAAATTATATATGTACTACTTGTTCACCTGCAGGGGCTACGGAAGCCAAGTCCTAAACTGTTGCATGCTTAGTGTCTTATACTAAAGTAAGAAAGTGTTGCGCTTGTCCAGTTTATACTCTCTACTTTTTTTTCTCTAGTACACATAATTGTAAGTTTATTTCTCCTTAATCAGTCTATTTATATGTACCGTATTTTCAAGATATTGATTCGTATGGTTTTATATTTTAATTTGTTCTAATAATTTTGGCAGAAATATGTGTATTATAATTTATCATGAGTATCATTTTCCATTGATTTCCTATTATTGTAATATTGAGCGTATCATGTATTTTCTTTAATTTAGTTCCTTCATTGTTTGCGATTTTCAAATTATTGAATTTTAAGGTAGCATGTTATCTGCATGTTGCTACAGTGAAGCTCGGATTTGTGGTTTTTCTTTTAATGATAACTATAGTACTTAAACTCTAGTATTGTTAGTTTATTTAATAAAATGGATTGGTCATGTAATGTCACGGTTTACAAAATAGGCTGAGGAATTATATTTCATTTTCTATATGAATTTATTGTGTCACTTGATTATTATTCTTTAATTATACTTATTATTTTATTGTTATTACTAGTTTCCGATGATTACATTCTATTCCAGTTAGATTGTTACTAAAATGTGTTTTTCTTATTTTATGGCCTCGAAACATTTTTTTGTGGTACCGTACTGAGAGTACTAGCTAATACTTGCTAAATGATTTACTTATTGATTTATTTTTATTTGTTGTTATATTAATTATTTGTCATTTTATTAAAATTTAAATCTGTTGCTTTTGATTTAATACATTGAAATGTGGTTTACTAGTTTCGGGTGAAATGTCTGAGCTAGTTTGGTCACATTACTATTTTATTATTACTAGCCAAAAACCCGTGCGATGAACGGATTTTTTTTAATATTATACAAAAAAAAATTATTAATTTAAATTAAACTTTTTAAAACATGAATTTTGAAGGCTTACTTTATATGAGATGATTTAATAATAATTATATAAATGTTACCCGTAATATTTCTAGAAAAAGAGGGATTTTAGTTAGAAAATATAGAAAAGATGATAGGTTTTAGTTAAAAAGAATACATTTTATTAAATAGAATGCCCGTGATATGATTAGAAAAATAGAGAATTTAGTTAGAGAAAATTAAAAAGGTAATATTTTCTAGGTGAAAAAGGTAATTGATTAGTTTATAGTAATTATAATTTAATTACGTACTAAATATAATTGCTCGTAATGTTTTTAGAAAAGGAGAAATTAATATTGTCCGTGATATTTCTATTAAAAGAGGGATTTTAGTTACAAAATATAGAAAAGATGATACGTTTTAGCTAGCTGAAAAAGGTAATCGGTTAATTAATAATATTGTAATATTATTAGTTTATTTTATTAAATAGAATCGTCCGTGATATAATTGGAAAAAGAGAGATTTTAGTTAGAGAAAATAGAAAGGTAACGTGAAGATGACATGATTTATGTGAAAAAGGTAATTGATTAGTTTATAGTAATTATAATTTAATTATGTTATTTTACTAAATAAAATTGTTCATAGTTTTTAGAAAATGAGAAATTAATGTTGTCTATTTTATTTCTAGAAAAAAAGGTAATTTAATTAGAAAAAAATAGAAAAGATGATATATTTTAGCTGAAAAGGTAATATGTTAATTATTAGTATTATAATATTATTTTATTTTTATTAAATAGAAACGTCCGTGATATAATTGGAAAATGGGAGGTTTTAGTAAGGGAAAAGAAAAAAGGTAACGTGTTTTGGCTGAAAAAGGTAACCGTCCATGATATAATTGGAAAAAGAAAGATTTTAGTTAGAGAAAATAGAAAAGATAACGTGTTTTGACTGAAAAAGGTAATTGATTAGTTAATAGTAATTGTAATATAATTATGTTATTTTATTAAACAAATTGCTCGTAGTGTTTTTAAAAATGAGAAATTTTAGTTAGATAAACTGTAAAAGATATTCTATTTTACCTGAAAAAAGAAGTTATTTAGTTATTGAAAAATAGAAAAGGTAATATGCTTAACCTGAAAAAGGAAATTGATTAATAAAGGAGAAATTTTAGTTAGATAAAATGTAAAAGATATTGTATTTTACCTGAAAAGAGAAATTATTTAGTTATATGTTTAACATGAAAAAGGAAATTGATTAATAAATGAGAAATTTTAGTTAGATAAAATGTAAAAGATGTTGTATTTTACCATTATGTAGTTCTTGAAAAATAGAAAAGATAATATTTGTAACCTGAAAAAGGAAATTTATTAATTTTTATTAGCTAGTAGATCTGTATTTGAGTATGAGTAAATAAGTAAAATCAACAGGTACCGTACCGACCAACCAAACTTTTAATGTTTCGGTTTTTATATAATAGTATAGATTTTGGTGGACACTAATTCACTTAAAGCCTATAATTACCGTGTAATTATTTATTAGCATATTTATATTAGTATTTGGATTTTAATTTAATTTTGTATATATTAATATGCAAAAATATTGTACTTCGATACTAATATATGGTTACGAAATTCGTTTTTAGATTCGAATAAGGATTATTAGCGGTACACCTGATCCCGGATATTTTAGTGTTAGCTCATTATCTATTTCAGGTACAAATTCTTTGTTCTCTCTTTTGAATTAATAAATATTCGTTAAATTTATTGTCGGTTCATTTTCTAAAATTGTGACCCTATTGTACTCTATGTGTACCTAATTGTACACATTCTCAGTTTCGTATCAAATTCCTTATTTTTGGATTTATTATTAAAAATGTATTTGGTTTTTAGTACAACTATCTTCAAATAATAAGAAGGTTATTTTGATAATCACAACAAAATATAAATAGATTTCCTAAAATAAATAGAATTTTCAATATAAAAAATCATCAATTTCAATTCTCTTTTGTTTTTTGGTAGGTTTAATTGGAGAAAATTGTTAAATGATCAATAAATTAAAGATTATTTTGTTAATTTCACATAGGCCGTAAATCATCCAAATCAAGTTTTAAAAATTCAAGATAAAACACATAATAAATTGATCGTGTAGAATCTTATATATATATCAATTTTATAAAAAAATTAATATGTAAACTAACAATAAATAAATAATAATATAATAAATATTAGAAAAAAAACCGTACATTGCACGGGCTATAAGCTAAAATTAAAAAAAATACAGTTCGAATTTCACCAACCATTATTTGGAAAGATTTTATCTAGAATTTTGCCCATCTATCATCAAAACAAGGATCATTGGATAAAAATAAATATATTAAAATTTTTGGATTTATTTTAATCAAACATATCTATATTCAAATAATAAAAAGTATGCTTTAATAATATAAATTAAACATAAGTAAATTGAATAGAATTCGTGATGTAAATCGTAACTGGACAGTAATTATTAAAATATTACCGAATTAAAGATCATTTTATAAATTTTACATCCATCGTAAAATTGTTCAAATCTAATAATCAGAATTATGATGACAAGTCCCAAAAAGTGAGCGTATAAAGTTTAATAAATATCAATTTTTTTATTTTAATTATACTTCGATTATTTTTTAATAAAATAAATATAATCTTGCTTTATATATACTAACTTATAATTAGCACGGCTTTTTTTAAATATGATATAATTTTTTTGTAATAAAATTAATTGTTTATCTAAATTTCTAGTTTAATAGTTATTTTAATTTTAATTAAAAATTTAATAGTTATTTTAATTTTAAATTAATATATATTAGTCAAAACCTTGTATTGTTTAGAACTAATAATATAAATTCTTAACTTTAATTTGTTTTTAACGGTATTCGAATCTTGGGTATTCATTAAATTGGAACAAATATGGAATATTACTTAGTGTTAGATCTAATGATTCTTAACAATTTACTAAAAATTTAACGGTCACTATTATTTGTATGATTGAACTATTGAACCAAACTACGAACAATTATCCCCTAATTTGCTTATTATACTTTAGTATAGATAGATGTATAGATAATTTCGTTTATTTTAAAAAGTGATTTATCTATTTTAACATTTATAATTTATATTTATAATGTCTATACTATTATATTAATGTCGGAATATTGAAAATTTATCTATAATGTTATATAAAAAACCTAACATTGAAAATTTGTTGATTTAGGTTTCGGTACGATTATTTTAATCATTAAAATTAAATAATAATATTATGGTTTACCAATAACTACTCAATTTACCTTTCATGTAAAATATGATACCTTTTCTATTTTTTTTAATAACTTATTTTTTTTACATTTTAACCATACTGTTTGTTTTGCATTTTGAAATCCAAATTTTTTCTGGACGAACCAATTTTTTTCCTGGACGAGTGCCCCTTCAAAATGTATTTGGAAGGTTCAAATAATAAATATTGCATCATTCACTCACCTCATGCGGGATGCTTTATAGAATTATAGTTGATATTCTTTATATATTAAAATAATTCTCGTTAATTATTCGCCTTTATTCTATTAAAAAATAATTTAAGAGTTTATTATAAAAATGAAATTACTATAATACATGAATTTTTTTTCCTCAAATCTTTCAAATTAATTTATTTGCTTTCCAAATATTATGCAATGACATAAAAAAATTTGGTGTTAGTATAAATATTTATTTTTTTTATAAATATTATATTTATAGTAATGATAGGAGTACTAAATTGGGTACCAAAATTATTACAAAATAATTTGGCATCAATGATGTGATAATACTAAATTCTATTATTAGTTAATATCGATGTGAAAGTCCGTTACATTTGACTAAGTTATAACCAATTATAATCTAACACGTTGCATTTTGTAAACATTGGTGTACCTAATTTGGTAGCTCTAATATTTTTCTTATATTTATATTATCCAAATAAATAAATTTATAAAATGTAAATTAATTTAATCAATTTTAGAGAGTAAATATTTCATTCAGAAAATTTAAAAACTACTTATCAAACGACATTGTTCATCCATCATCCAGATTTATCATTCATTCAAATTTCGTATCATTCAAAAAATACGGTTCAGATATATCATTCAGGTTCAGATTTAACAAATGACCCTAAGCTCTATTAATCGCTATATGTCAACTATGCAACATGCAACTCCGATGGGCCTGATGGGCCGTAGGTGACAACGTGGGCGCAGGCCATCAGTGTGCAACTTAAAACGAATGTATTTTTACATGCATTTTTGTATTTTGTACTCCTATGTTTTATGTTTTAAACTATATATATAAATATTGGACAAGAACTACGGCAATATTTGTTTCAAGGGATTATAATCCCCAAATTATTACCTTATAAATCCCAAACGTAAGGGATTATAATCTCATGAATTCACATTTTGATCATTGTTTTAGTTCACTCCCATGGGATTATAATACCTTGTGAAAGAAGGTATTATAATCCCATAGAAATGAATCAAAAAGATGATAGCAATATACTTCCATGGAATTATAATCCTTTAAATTTAAGAAAGATAGTGTAATTTTTCAAGGATTATAATCCCCTAAAACAAACATGGCCTACAAGTCTACAATACTTGCGGTGCGGACTATGCTCTAGAGCACAGTTGAATGTTACTGCAGGTGCATGTCCTATTTTAAGAGGCTCCGAAGTAGAATGAGATTATGGTGTCATGTCATACTTAAACTCTCCCATTTTACCAATATAGAGTAATATACATCCTGCAAATTAATAATTTTAGCCAGTACCACCAGAATGCAATATGCAGCAGACCGGCAAGAAGTAGGTATGAGTATGAAAAACAATCTCTCTATTACGGGTATGAAATAGCATATGCCAGTAACTTTGCGATAGTGACATGTTCTAAGAAGGCATCAACAAATATCCACTGCAAGCACATTTTTAAAAAAAAAACATCTGGCGTAACAAGCATATTTCTCTCAAGACATTGAAACAACCACAGTAAGCACACAACATCATGTATTTGATAAGAGTTCGATAGTTGAGGGCGATACATAAGCTGTAGCTAGTTCAAATCCTCATTACCAAAAATACCAAGACAGAAGTTGCACAAAAGAATAGTAGCTCCAGTGGATGTTTCTATACATAATCCTCTACAGAATGATGTTTATGCCCAAAAAGTATACTATGTCATCCTTTTTAAATCTAAAGAAAATGATTGAATAAATGCAGGAAAGGATAAACATGACATAATTTAAATTGTTAACTGTAAACACCGTAAACATATGGTAAGACGTTAAATTATCCCACATGATCTAAAAAAGTACGAATAAGCAAAGGGATTTTAACATTGTTATACAATAACAGATATACCATCATCATATATGAGTGTGCTGCTTGATGAATGAGCTTGAAAAGGTACCTAATGTAGGTGTAGAGCGGCCTAACAGATTTGATCAAATATTACTTTTGGAGGTCACCCGAGTCTAAAGATTTCCTACTAGCCTAGTCAGAGTATAGAGCCTGTTGCAACAAGCTAGGTATGTTGATTTCCCAAAGAGGATCATTCTTCCTTGTGTGTGTCTCGCCACAACTTCTGCAGGAACACCAAAACGATAATTTTACTATCTAGTAGGCCTAATGGTAGTCAGTATCCAACACCACGAAAAATTGGCCTGCAGCTGATTCTCCATTCCTCATCTCCTGCATTCTGCCTGATAACTATTGGGTTTCTATTTCAATTAAGGGAACAAGGACTTGTAAGTTATACTCCTAGAATCAAGCAAATATCATTAGAATAATCTACTCCAATATCTCATGCAGCTGGCGAAAAAAGTTTGAAAATTCTCCAAAAAACAGCGCTAACATAAGTATAAGAGCATCTCCAACCACAAGAAATCCTTAGCTAAAATTAGATAAAAGATACCATAAATACAAACAAAAAAACCTACAAAATTACAAATTTATCAAATTTTTCTGGGGCAAATTATCGAACACCGCCTCAGCAAAATTTAGACCATTATATGGCTCACAAATCACAATCTTAAAAGGAAACTTACATGTGTGGGACAACTCATCAAATACTTCCGCCCAAAGTTCAGTCTGCAAAAAAAATTTCTCAAAATATAAGAAATATACCCAATCAAAACAAAAGCAACATATTACAGAGTTTGAAACACTTACACATTGTATTATCTAAATCGCGTGCAAATCTGAATGTGAAATAAAAGAGAAGAAAGATATGAGAAACATTGCATAATATAAAAATAACGGAATATAAATCCGAGAGAGAAGAAGAGAAATCTGATTAATAGAGATCATACCAAAAAAAGAATAACCTCCTTCATCGTAGTTTATGAAGTCTGATTAACAGAGATGAGAATTAGATTTTAGATTAACTTTGAACTGTGTTGTTTAAGATTAGAAGGAAGTAGATATTTTTTATTTGAAATTTGAATGTAAACCAATGAAGTAAAAAGGGTATGGTTGAGAAAAGCAGCTTCCGGGAGAAGCTTATAGATTTGGACAAAGATGGAGCAGCAACAAATCGTTTGAATTTGGAGTAATTGATATGGCTGTAAGGTAAAGTTGTAAATAACAACAACTGTGATAGCATTTTCACTTTTTCAATTTAGATTGTAGCAAAAGCTCAACAGTCACCTTTAATTTATATACATTGATAACATATGTGTAGATTATTTTATTATTATGCTGTTACTTTTTGCTTTAGACATGATACTTTCCAAAAGATAATTTTTGTTTTTGTGGGGTTTTCTTTTGGTTGCCCAAACATTAATTTCATTACATGCAAGAAAGAAATGTACTTCCTCTATCCCATCCATTTCTTAACATAAAAAACTGCGTATATGACACGCATTTTAAGTTCTATAACTTATTTTTGATATTTTCTTTTTTTGTATAAAAATATAATTGTTCTATTTTTATATAAAAAAAGAAAATATCAAAAATAAGTTATAGAACTATCCTTAAAATCCGTGCAAGAAACTGGTCCGCAAATGTTAACTATTTAATGGGACGGAGGGAGTATAATTTTTTAAATTAAATATTATTTTGTGGCCGTTTATTATTATAGGATAAATTGGATAAATTATGAAAATTTTATATTTTTGTTGCAATAGAATGTAAGAACGTTTAGAGAAGACGTAAATTACTTTTTGTTGCTAAACTAGAACTCTTATATTTTTTATTCTAAAATTATAAATATAGTATCAAAATTTAGACCTTCCTTAATATATTACTTTAATTATTTGTTTAGTCATCAAATATTAATTTCTAAAATTTTTTCAAAAAATATGTTATACAAAAAAATTATTTATGTCTTATGATAATAAATTTATATTATTTTTATTTTTTGGAACTTGAAAGTTGAAATTAAGACTTTTTAGTTTTTTTTTTAAATGTAGCACAAGAAATAGTATCAAAAAATAATCATTAATAATTCATTTACCAATTTAATTTCGTGTATTTTTAAGTTAAGAAACTATTTACAAACTAGCTTTGTAGCTTGTGCAAGGCACGGGCATGCTCTAGATTACAAATTTATGAATTATTCGTAATCACGTAGGATTGATTTGTTAATATCTTCGATTGTTCATATCTTTGTAGCAATTGTTCTGAGTAAATAGAATTTATACAATACCCGATCGTGACATGCAAATTATAATTCTGGTTAAATTAAATCTATTTTATATTTTACGCTATGTTTTGTTTTGTTAAAATAAACTTGAACGATATGTAATAAATTGATCAATGTTAAGATCAAAACCGTACTTCGAAATATAAATATATAGAGTTAACATGGATGGATACAGAGATACATTCAAGTATTAATTACATAATAATAAATGCATATTAGTTCATATCAGTTATTATTATATATGTAATAAATATGTTAGTGTTGCAATACCTAAATAGCCCCCGGAAATATAACATAGATATAATTAGTAGAGGTAAATATGACTTTTTATATGAATAAATTTGCTCATGGAACCCCCCAATTTGCTCTATTATATATATATATATATATATATATATATATATATATATGGTTGGACTCCATAGCAAACACCTTATATAACAAACAATAAAGAACACCTCATATCTAATAGATCCATTGCCCCTGGCGGGGCCACCCAATACAAAAAGTTCTTATTTTTTTACCCTCTATCCATCCATCATCTCAAAAAAAAAAAATTTAAAAAGTTACTGTTCATGATGATGACGTCATCAGTGACGTCATCATGAACAGTAATTTTTTTTTTAGTTTTTTTTTATTTTTTTTGCTGGCTTGATAGAGGGTAAAAAAATAATAACTTTTTGTATTGGGTGCCCCTGGCGGGGCCAAAGGATCTAATAGATCTAAGGTGTTCTTTGTTGTTTGTTATATAAGAGTGTTCTATATGGAGCAAAGGCCTATATATATATATATTTGTTATATTGTTTTATGCGTTTACGTATTAAAGATGTGATTGATGAGTTTTACGATAGTTAATGTTAATACAAGTTTGTATTATACTTACATAGGCATGAAGGTTTTTTTTGTATTGAGATATTTTTTGTAATATTTAATTCGTAAATAATTAAAGTATATCTAAAATGATTAATAAGATATGGTATATGTTAGTGAATATTATAGTACATTATAACATATCCACATAAATTTATATATGTATTTATGTTTGTACAAGTTTATGTATGTATAATTATGCAGTAATTAATATATTACAAATAATGAAATATTAATAGATTATACAACATAAATGTATGTATGTATGTATGTATGTATGCTATATAGTATGTATGTATATATGTATATAACATTATAGTAGATTATTATATATGCACATAAATTTATATATGTATGTATTTATGTTTGTACATGTGTATGTATGTATAAATATGCATATTAATTATACAACAATTAATAGATTACAAATAATGAAATATTAATAGATTATACAACATAAATGTATGTATATATTATATGTATGTATGTATGTATGCATGTACGTATTCATGTATAATTAATAGTTATGTTGTATGTATATATGTATGTATGCATATATACATACATACATATATACATACAACATAACTATGCATGCATATATGTATGTATGTATGTATGTATATATGTATATATGTATGTATGCATGTATGTATGTAACTATGTATGTATGAATGTATGTATGTATATATGTATATATGTATGTATGCATGTACGTATGCATGTATAATTAATACTCCCTCCGTCCCAATGAGATGTTAACATTTGCTTTTTGCACGGAAATCAAGATAGTGTGTGTAATATTATTAAAATAAATGAAGTAGTGGGTGTAATAGTGATTTTATTGTTAAAATAAGTTAAGTAGTGAGTGTAATAGTGTAAAGTATTGTTAAAATATGTGAAGTAGTGGGTGTAATAGTGTTAAAACTTACTATTTTAGGAAATGTTAACAATCTATTGGGACATCCCAAAATAGAAAGTGTTAACAATCTATTGGGACGGAGGGAGTAGTTATGTATGTATGTATGTACTGAAGGAATTTCTACACATGCGGAAGCGTTTATAACATTTATTTGCATAGAAATCCTAATTAATCATGCATATATTTCAAGAAAAATAAGAAAATTACCTTGAATACTTTCCGGCAACAGCTATGAACTTGTTCTTCAATCCCAGCAATCACCCCTCAAGTGTGAAGTGCTCTAATGGTATCCACCAAGAGAATTGAAAGAAAAAGAAACTAGAGAGAATTTTGGCTAGTATTGTTTTTACAAAATTCTAAACTTTGTAAAATGCTTTGTTCTCATGCTTTGATCGTTGATGCAGCCTTGCTATATATAACAAAAAAACCCAGCTGATCATCTTTGACCATAAGGTTGCTTGTAATGATTAGCTTTAATTAATTAATCTTTATTAATTAATCATTTAATAATTAAAACACTTTTAATCATTAATTCATTTTTAAACTCTTTAAAAATTATTCTCTCTATATATATAATTTCTTAAATTAAATATATATAATTTATAATATTAAGAACTACTTCTTAATATATAATTTTATTTTATAAATAATTAAATCATATTTAATCAATTATAAAATTACTTAATTATTTATTTCTCAAATAAATAATCATTAGCCAATATAAATAATTTCTTTCATCTTCAAACTCTTTTATGGAGTGACCCTTTAGGTTCATAATTATGTCGGTGGTAGAAATAAATAATAATAAACTATTTATTATTATTTATACGAATTACAATTAATCCGTTAAAAATAATTATTGTTATAATTAAATTCATTCTACATCGTGAGTGATACTTTTGAAGGTATATCGCGACTATCCGAATAATATGAATTCATCGCTAGGAATATATAACCTATTCAGTGAATGGTTACCGTACAATAAATTCCTTCCACCCTACAATATCCCGATTAAATACAAGGCATAGATCTCGTGTCAAGCCTATCTAATTTAATCATATGATTTCTTATTCATTATGTATAGTTCATGTTAATGCAAATTAGAAACTACTTTCTAATTTCATTCACTCTGGCCAGAGATTCCTGAACTACCATATTAAGAATAGCATAGGATATTCACTTCCTTTACTGGAATGGGTAGATCCTTTATTGATTGTAAACTATCTCCATATATAAATTCCAATGCCCAGAATAGAACTTATTAATTGCCCTTGACACTAAGGACTAAACCAAAGCATTGTTCATTATATACAAGATGACTCTAACAATCTCAAGTCTAAGGATACTTGTACAAACATCACTATATGAACAATTACTGACACGTGAGTAAACTCTATTAATTGTTCAAGTGACCGAGTCACGTTCAGTGAACTCATTCCCAAATGAGCACCTACATACTAACTATAGTGTCACCACACAAATGCCTATGAGAACAGACATCCTTCATATGAAGCAAGTATAGTATGTACCGATCTTTACGGATTGACTAACTTCCAATTAGTTATCCTATGATCAGGAACTGTTTAAGTTTAGTGTTATCATCTTCTAGATCTCATTATTATAATCTCATTATAATTCTAGAAGCATTACTCTAAACTATGGAACATCTGATTTAAAACACTTTAAATAGATAAAGCCCGTATAAAGACAAATATGTCTTTCACTAATAATCATAAAACCTACTAAGATTACAAGAAGTTTATCCTAACTCGTCATCCATGATTGGATTTAGGACACTTCTCTTTCAATCTCCCACTTGTACTAAAACCAATCACTTCGGTATCGCATACCTATCTTCATTATGTGAAGATCAAAGTAAGTCTGAGAAACGGCTTTAACAATGGGTCTACTACGTTGTTTGTGTATGTCAACTTTCTCAATGTTGACAACCTCTCTTTCAACGATCTCCCTAATCGGATGAGAGATCCGCAATTATGTGTTTAGACCTTAGATGGGATCACGGTTCCTTAGCATGCACTAATCTGATGCCCTTGAGTTGTCACATTACAACTCAATGGCTTATTATCTGCCAGGAACTAACCCAACACGGAAACTAGTTTTCCTATCCATTGTTGCAACACACTTGCAACAAAACACACTATGCTTTTTGATCTAATATTAATGAATGTCTACTGCTTGAAACCATTTCAACTCACTGTCTTTCCACCCAGGACTATCAAGTGCCCCGAACTGAATTTACTATCAAACTGATCTTAATTAAAATTTGAGTCTACAAGGACCTTTAGTTTTAATTTAGATCCATCAGAGAAAATAAATATATCGTCATGCCTTCTCAAGTATACTACGATATTTTATTGTCATCTAATCCTTTTCTTCTAGGAGTAAATTGATATTTGCTTGTCACAACAAAAAACATCATTATTTGTACATATCATGTGACACAGAATGGATTAAAATGATTCTCATAGACATTCCATTCACGTGTCCTCTCTCTCAGAGAGATATTCTCCCATGTTTATCATCATGAAACATCACTTGGAGTGTCCATGTTAAACACTTTAGCATCCAATCAATGTACATTATTTTGCGTCAGACCTCTTATCCTAATCATGATCTATCAACATAGATCATCACCCTTAGTTTATTCGAGGCCTAACTCTAGTCCAAGAAAAAATTCTTTGATAGCTTAATTCTAATCACTAGTACAAAACTGATTTTTTACATCGCCTCTTATACGTCGGTTCTGGACAAAGGCGACGTATAAAGTACTTATATACGTCGGTTCCGCATAAAGGCGACGTATATTTGCATTTTCAGAACCATTATACGTCGGTTCCTTATGAAGGCGACGTATAAAACCATTATATACGTCGCATTTGTTAAAGGCGACGTATAAGATTAACCTTTTACGTCGGATTTATTTAGGCGACGTATAAGATTTACACTTTATACGTCGGTTTCATCCAGTGCGACGTATAAAGTTCATTTTATACGTCGGTTTGGTTAAGCCGACGTATATGATGCACTTTATAAAATTATATTTTACATCTCCTCCTTTTGAACAGCTGTATAATTACTAATATTTACGTCGCTTTGTATAATACCCGACGTATAAAACTTTTAAGTTAAAATAAAAAATTAGAGAACTATAGAGCGTAATTTAAATAAGCCTTTAGTCTCTCTGCTTCATCAGTTTCCCCAAATTAAACTCAGATACCTAATTGCATATACCTAATCAACACCACCACCACCGGCTTCAACAGCACCGGCTTCAACAGCACCACCCGTTGCTTACTTCAGCAATTTACTTCTGATTGGGGGTCTGGCCATCTAATTTACTGTGAAGGTCTCTCTCTCTCCCTCTCCCTCTCTCGCTAATCTCTCTCTCTCTCTCTCTCTCTCGCTCTCTCCCTCTCTCGCTAATCTCTCTCTCTCTCTCTGTCGGGCTCTTTCCCTCTCTTCCTCTCTTCCTCTCAGTACAATTGAAGTAATTCTGTTACACGTTTTCGATTATCGGATGAAGAGAATGTCTAGGTTGATAATGTCGAGATTTTGAAACATTGTTTTGGTGTCAATTAGTGATTCGGTGGATGATAATAGTGTAATTAGGGATTTGATTACACGTTTTAGATTATCCGATAATAAGGATGTTTAGGTTGATAAATGTCGAGATTTTGAAACATTGTTTCGTTGTTGATTAGTAATATGGTGGATGCTAATATTTGTAATCAGGAATTCAATTGTAAGTTTTAGGTTATCCGATTAACTTAAGATGATTTTAAAGTGATGGATCGAGTTGAATATTTAAAAGTCCTACGGCTAACTAATGTAGAAACTATTTTGCAATTATGTAAACAAGTATTTGTGTTCCTACTAGTCATAGAAGATTTTGTTAGTTTAAGCAACGGATAAGAATTCTTTAATCTTCCGTCAGGCCATTGTATTTTGCCAAGTTAAGCGAATTGCTAGCTTTTAAGGAACTGTTCAGTGAAGATGTCAGGATTGTAAATGCTATATAGCTCACTTTACGTCTATACTTAGTTTAGCAGAAACACTGAATTGCGTGAACGTGTTTACCATTTCTAGCACCATGTTTTGTACTATATTAGTGTAATGATAATTATTGCCATCATAATCCAGCAGTTTTGTTCTTTAAACAATCTGTACGGTGCTTACTGTTTCACGAGTTTCTAGTTGGAAGGTAAATTGATTAGCATTATTATATTTACCTACTTTTGTTGGTGGTATGTCGAAACTAATGTGGCATTTGCTACGTAAGCAACTAAGCCGGCTGTTAGGCATATCTAGAAATTCTGTTTTAAAATATTTACTTTATATTTATTTCGCATTTTTGCTTCTTTTCCAAGGATGGTCTGAGGGTATATTATAACGGTATCAGTGATGTCCTCACATGAAGTGTTCAAGGTTTTTTTTAATAATTAATTGATCATTTACAGATTATTCAACGTGGGAACCATAATTAAGGGCGGGTCATTAATTGCTACTACTAAATAAAATATGTCTTAACTGATACGATAATTGATAATATGTCTTGACTGATGCGATAATCGTTTTGCTCCATCTCACGTATTTGTTATTTGGAGTGAGGTCTCCGGCTTATCATTAAAATAAATCTACATGACTTCTTTTCACAAAATATGTGCTTTTTTATTGTAATGTTCTTGATTCCTCAAGCATAAATTTCTAGGCATTAGGTTTTCTGCTAGTTTCTTTGTATGAATTCTAATTTGATGGTTGATTGTTGTTGTCTTAGTATTTACTAAAGAGGGTAAAATTGTAGGAAGTTCAGATTTTTTTGTTGTAACTCTTTAGACTTGAGGTCTGTTCTTCTAAGTAAGGGATTTTGGTTTTGCAGATTCGAACTCACACTATTCTTCATCTAAAGCAATCCGTGTTGTCTGCAGATTTTCCTCAATAAAGAGGTTAGAACTCTAAACATAAATAATGTTTGTTCGTACTTACAGATGTTATTCTTTTTGAAGCTTTTACTGTTTATCAGATATATGTGTCAATTCATTTGCCTGTCAAATCAATTATGCAATCAATTCAACTAACATCTAGTTGTAACTTAGATTAATGTATGATGCCAATTCTCTAGTTGTAACTTGTAAGTGCTTTAATTTCTTTGACTATTTGCTTATCATTTTTATCTTTTTTTATATCTTCCTGATCCCATTAGAATTTGTTTAAATTTTTTAGGTGTTTTTTTAGTTGCTGGTTCTAAGATGTTACATCCTGTACACACATATAGTCTTATCGAAATTTAACTAGTGTTTTTCATATCTTTATGTTATTAATTAAGGTTATTAATGGGGTTTTTTAACTGGTTCTTTTTGTTATCTTTAGAGAAATTAATAACTTAGCCAAGTAGTACCACAAACTCTACATATTGCATATTTAACCAACTACAGTGTAAAAATCAGTTGTCTTCTGTTACTACATTTTTTGGCGGTGTTATGTTTCAGATAGAGTATTGATTCCATGCTTTGAATAATGAATACATAAACTCCCTTATGGTTTCCCTTAATCTTTTCGTGATATCAAGAAGAAAAATAATATATGAGACTGAAACTACAAGTACAAACATCACATCATATGTTCAGGTCTTATACTAAAAGATTGTTTATGAGTAGTGATAAAAACCAGAAAAATAAGAAATGTTTTAATTTGATTTTCAGCATAAATTAATTATAATTGGGTCTTGTATCTCTGCATCTAAATAATTAGTTCCTTATCTTTTACTCAGTTTAAATAATGAAATCTCCTTGCTGTTAAATTATCTCAGCTCTCAAATCTGCCCTTTATTGCAATATTTTAGTTATACATAATGGATCGACATACATGGATGTACAAAATTTCACGTGCAACAGCCGAGTATATTGATGGTGTTAAAGAGTTTATTACTTGTGCGACGCTATACCTGGAAAACAAGCAAAAGGACGAGGGAAAAGAACAAATGATCTTATGTCCATGTCGTGACTGTAAGAATTTTAAAATGTATCGTAGTGTTGATATAGTAGAGGATCATCTTTTCCGTCGTGGTTTTAAGGAGGGCTATGTGAAATGGATTTGGCATGGTGAAGGAGTACAGTCTACGAGGACCTCAGGTACAAAACGTGCAAGGGAGGAAGATAGTATGACGAATGATGATGAAGAATATATGGAAAACGATAGGGTACAAGAGATGATACAAGATATGGAAGAGCATTTCATGCACCAACCAGACATTTTAAATAGTTTGGTTGACGATTCTAAGAAACTTCTGTATCAAGGGTGCAAGGATCAATTTACTAGGTTGTCAACAACCATGAAGTTGTGTAAGCTAAAAGTAAAGCATAACTGGAGTGATAAGAGTTTCACAGAGATGCTTCAGCTTTTAGGAGAAATACTTCCTACGAGTAATGAGCTCCCTACTTCTACCTATGAGGCGAAGAAGATATTGTGTCCCATGGGCATGGATGTAAAAAAGATACATGCTTGTCCAAATGATTGTGTCTTATTCCGAAATGAGCATGAAGATTTAGACATATGTCCCAAATGTGGAGCATCTCGGTATAGGCGACAAGGCAATCGTGCTTGTAATGAGGATAAGAAAAGGCCTCCTGCCAAGGTAATGTGGTATTTACCTGTAGTGCAGCGATTCAAACGCCTCTTTGCGAGTGCAAAAGATGCAAAGCTTCTTAGGTGGCATGTAGAAGGGAGAAAATCCGATGGGATGCTCAGACACCCTGGTGACTCTCCGCAATGGAGAACGATTGATGGAAAGTTTCCAGAATTTAGCGAGGAACCTAGAAATCTACGGTTGGGATTATGTGCAGATGGCATTAATCCATATCGCACTATGAGGTGTAGCCATAGCACCTGGCCAGTTCTTTTGACGGTTTATAATTTGCCTCCATGGTTGTGCATGAAGCGCAAGTACATAATGTTGACGTTGCTAATCTCAGGTCCTAGGGAACCGGGGAATAACATAGATGTTTATCTTCAGCCACTTATTGAAGACTTAAAGGTATTGTGGGATGAAGGTGTTACGGTTTATGATGCGTACAGTCAATCTGATTTCACTTTGCGTGCCATGATATTTTGCACCATAAATGATTTTCCTGCCTATGGAAACCTTTCTGGGTACACCACTAAAGGAGCTAAAGCATGTCCAATTTGTGAAGAGGGTACGATTGATCGGCGCTTAAACAATTGCAAGAAAAATGTATATATGGGTCATCGAGCATTTCTTCCTTCTAATCACCCTTATCGGAAGAACAAAAATTCTTTTGATGGAAATATTGAGTCTCGGGTTGCTCCTTTGCCTTTATCAGGAAAGCAGGTTTTGGAACGGGTCAAAGATATTGATGTTGTATTAGGAAAACTTTATAAAAAGCCCATCCAAAGCAAAGTATGGAAGAAGAAATCTATTTTTTGGGATCTTCCATATTGGGAACACTTACAGGTTAGACATTGTCTTGACTTTATGCATATTGAGAAAAATGTTTGTGAAAGCATCATTGGGACATTGTTGAATATTCCTGGAAAGACAAAAGATGGCATCAATGCCAGATTAGACATGCAAGAAATGGGAATACGAACAGAATTAGCACCACAATTCTCGAAAAAACGTTCATATTTGCCTCCGGCATGTTACACTCTATCTAGGAAGGAGAAACTTAGCTTTTGTGAGTGCTTATCTGGTGTCAAGGTTCCATCTGGATATTCTTCAAACATTAAAGGGTTTGTGTCGATGAAAGACTTGAAACTGGTGGGGTTGAAGTCACATGATTGTCACGTGTTAATGCAACAATTATTACCAATTGCCATTCGTGGGATAATGCCAAAGCATGCGAGATTGGTCATTACAAAATTATGTTTCTTCTTCAATGCTATATGCAGCAAGGTGATTGATCCTTTGATGTTGGATACATTGCAAAATGATATTATAGTCACACTTTGCGAATTTGAAATGGATTTTTCAGTTGCACTCTTTGACATTATGTTTCATTTAGTCGTTCATCTGGTGAGAGAGATAAAACTATGTGGTCCATTATATCTGCGACAAATGTATCCTTTCGAGAGATTTTTGGGAATCCTGAAAGGATATGTAAGGAACCGGTACCGGCCGGAAGGTAGCATAATTGAAGGATATTCCATTGAAGAGACTATTGAATTCTGCACCGAGTATTTAGCGGCTGTTGATCCTATTGGTATTCCTAAATCTCGTCATGAGGGTAGACTTGAAGGTCAAGGTACATTGGGAAAAAAAATGATCTCTCCCAATGCTGAATTGTGTGAAAGAGCTCATCTATTTGTCTTACAACACATGACCGAAGTTGATCCTTATTTAAAAGAACATATAGCCTTCATTCGGCAAATGCATCCTTCAAAGAGTGGGAAGTGGGTTACGAATGAACACAATCGTTCGTTCACTCGTTGGTTCAAGGAACGAGTAATGTCTCAATTGTCACATAAGCCTGATGTCATTTCCAATACATTAAAATGGTTGGCATATGGCCCTGACATGCCTGTGAGATCTTATGAAGGTTATGATATAAATGGGTACAGTTTTTACACACAACATCAAGATGCCAAAAGTACTATGCAGAATAGCGGTGTATCAGTAGAAGCTTCATCAACAGAATTTGGTAGAGGTAAAGATAGTGCATCACGAGATGTGAAGCAGTCATACTATGGGAAAATTGAAGAAATTTGGGAGCTTGGTTATAAAGAATTCAATGTTGCTCTTTTTAGATGTAAATGGTTTGACAATAAGCGTGGTGTGCGGTCTGATGAGTTCGGATTTACTTTGGTTGACTTTAATCGGATTGGCCACGAAGATGATCCATTTATATTCGCAACACAAGTGAAGCAAGTATTTTATATTCGAGACCCGGCTGATTCCAAGTGGTCCATTGTTCTTCAAGGTAAGAGACGTATTCTTGGTATTGAAAATGTCGAAGACGAGGATGAGTATGACCAATTTGATGAGAATCCCCCTTTCTCAATGGGTCTACCAACCTCAAATGTAAACGAGGCTGTGGATGCACATTATTTACGTAATGACCACGATGAAGGATTATGGATCAACCGCCAAGAATGAGCGGTTTTCGAATATTCTAGAATGGTATGCTTTTAAAATGATGCTTTTTAATTCAAAATATATAGAAAGAAATTAATTAGAACAAAAATATGTAATTTTTATAACTTAGTAATGTCTATAAACATGCGTAATAGATTAAGAGTTGAATTTTACCTTCTACTAGTTTTGATTATTAATGTGCATTTTCTATTAGAAATTTAATTTACCTTGTGCAAACTTGATCTGTTATTAATGTGTATTTTCGTCTTAATTAACTTGCAGGACACCTGCGATTTGTCTCCATATATTCTTCTTTGTCCGGAAGTCAATAGAGTTAACTCCTACTGCCCATATAAGGTTAGCAAGTCACATCTGTTCTCTTAATTCTGTACTTCTACTAAAAATCAATTTGGTAGTATTGGCTTTTTTCTTATTAAATATATTTGAGTGTTGTGTCTGAGTTTTATTAGCAACCTAATAAAATGATTGATTTTATTGAACTGAGTGGCTTGTAGAAGAAAACTGAACTGCTTATTTTCTTGATTATGGGTCTTAACACCTACATTTGATAATGTAACAAGTCATTATCTGGTCTCTGAGAACTGTTGCTGGTGCAAATTAAGTTCCCTAATATTTTCACCCCTTTTCTTTTTCAGACTATTGAGCGTATAAAAAAGTACTGTGATATTTGTGGTGGTCCTGCAACTTTCATACAGGTATGTTCATTTTTCTGTAGTGAAACTATAAGGCTTTCCTGTAGTTCATTTTTCTCGTCTTTGCCAAGGAAAGTCAAGTCCAGATTCAAAGTTGGGGTTTATCTAGTAAGTAATAAGCTAAACAAATAGTGCAATCAATCAAGCTAGAAAGTAGAAACAACAATCAATTAGGTGGATATTGACTGTTCTGGAGATTATATTGCCAGTTAAGTAATACAGACTATTAATTAAAACTGCAGAAGGAAATGATTGAACAATTTTGATTATGCCATGTCATGTTGCAAGGATACTTCCCACAAATATTTTAAGCAGTGCCAGTTTCACAAACCATGGTAGTTTAGGTTTTAGTATTATCATTGTACAAATATAATAAAAATGACTCACCAGATAATAAGTATGTCTTCCTCAAATATTCCCAAAATGATGTGATTTCTTTTATCCATGTACTGTTCAAAATAAATGTTCAATCGAGGCCACAAACATGATACCAAAAAATTGTACCTGTAAAGTAGAAAGAGAACAGTTAACTAGTATTGACACACATTTATGTATATTTTTGAATCGCATTTCTAATTAGTGGTGATTATGTTCAAATTGAACCTACTGATACACTCCGTTCGTGCTTTTCCTGTCATTCCAGTCATTATCGCAACGGAATTGCAAGTCTTATCTGTACTTGCAGTTATATGTATATTTTTGTGTGTCATTCTGAACTGCATTTTTAATTCTTTGTTATTTTATTGACATCGAACAGCTGATTCACTAGGTTCGTTTGTCTTCGTTTCAGTTGTTATTGCAATTGGCAAATTTCTACGCTATCTCGTCTCGAAGCAATTGTTTGTTTTTAGTTGGTGTAAGACCTCACTCAAAGCCTCTTCCTAATAGACTCGGACCTTGGATATAATCAACATTCGAATTTCTAGCTCCAGTGAGGTATAGACTTGAACTGTGTTTGATTCTGTGTGATGATTAGTCTGAGATGTATTATATGAATTTAATTTTATTAGTTAAAATGCTTGGGAAAGATGCTGATTCTGTTCTATACATCATACATAAAAATAAATCATTTAACCATGTAACCATACATCAAAAAATTCTCTTATACTACTATTTTAGAAACAGTTCAAAATATATTTAAAATATATTCTGTGTGATGATTTTTGTTTGTTAGAGCTGCATTTATATATCCTTCCCCTGTGCCACAAATGACCTATGAACAAGAAGAATCCTAGAACAAAATTGAATTTGAATTTGAATTACTTCTTGGGCGTAGAATAAGAGATGACTTCCATTGTTTTAAAATTTGTTCTTGGATCCTTTTCGGAATGCTTTTCATTCTAGATTACTTGTTTATTCTTTACTTAGCAAAGGAATTGCAATTTTAAAAACACTTGGTTTTCTTAAGCTGAGATTCTGATGCCCTATCAATATCCTCGACCGTTGCATTTGTAATTTTATTCTGTGATCATGGGTGGAAATGTTAGTTAAAATAGTATTATATACCTGTGAAATACTTCTGTTTCAGTTTAACTTTATGCATTCAAAAATGCTAGGGAACCAAAATTTTTTCCCGAAAAAGTTACCAAAATGACACATGTCTTTCTATGATTGGTTATGGAGATAATAATGTAAATGGACCCCCCTGCATTCACATTAGTCATCCAATTAAAACCCACCATTTATTTGCCACCTCATTTTGGAGAAATTTTTTGGAACAATTTTTTGGTTCTCTAGCAAAACTCTTATGCATTATAGAATTCTACAAAATTTGTCTCCTAGAGTATATCCTACTCGGTTGTCGGTTCTCTACCTTTCTCTTTCATATTCATGTAAATTGAAGTTGATTTTTTATGATTGACAAAGCATCAATACATTAACATAAATTCTGGTGCCAGATTTAAATGGAGTTTAATTTTTAAGCTAGGAACCCTTAGTTCCGCAAATGATCACATTTTCAGTTTGTTTGCGGCGCAGTCGCAGCTTGTTGTCTGTTTAGTGTTTACATACTCGTATGAATGTAACTTGAATATTATGAAAACATAATAAATTACTATCTCTACTAATATTAAGTATTATTCCTGATGTATGGTTACATGATAAACAGGAGGTGTGAATTTCTAAATTAGTATTGCCTGAATCTAGGAGTATAAAAGCGTAACTGCTTTAGAACTGTTTCTAAAATAGTAGTATATTTATATTTAAATCAATTTTTTGAAGTGATTCTCTCAATTCTCTTCGAGAATTCTCCCTTTAACCTTTGGCATATACGCTAACTTCATAGGTGGCGATTCTGACTCTTTACATAAAATTACATTTAAGTTCACAAAACCACATAAAATGCATTGGTACAAGTTTTATGTCAGGATTAGTGTACCACAGGCTTTAGTGTTCTGATTCTGTTCTATACATTGTTATTGATTTTACGAATGGGTCATGTTAAAATGCCATGGATCAGAGAAGAAGATGTGTTGTACTCACATACCACCATTGCCAGAAAATCTTTAATTATAACGAATAACAGTGGTTTTTTTTTATTTTTATTGCATCTGCATTAATAATACTTTTATTTTTATTTTTATTCATTTTTCATTTTATTTTCAGCTTCTTTAGCTTTCTTCTTTGCATTTTCTTCCATGGCAAGAATAATATCTTCCAACCTTGTGTCGTCTATGTCTTAAACATCCCGATAAAGGAAGGGTGGTTGTAGCAAGAGGGCAAGTTTTCCCATTGAATAGTGAGGGCGGAAATTTTATTCATGGCAAACCAATTGCGCCAAGTAATGTGAAAGTATGTGTGGATGAAGTTGTAGTTGAATTTCAAGTTGCCCCACTTCCGGTGCCATGTGATGAACATGAAACTATAGGCAATGCAGCCGGTAGCTTTGTTGAGTGGCCAAAGGATCTTGTGATCTTGGGGCAGGTAATTTTAATGCTATTCAACTTCATTCATATAGTTTGGAGTCAAGTTTTTTATATAGGTTGCACATGCATCTTTACAAGAGTCGAACTGCTTTACAAACTTGTGAAACTTAAAATTCATAGATATTTAGAGAAAAATCTGTTTTAACATAATTTGTTTGTAATTAGGAACCTGAGAAGAAAAAAGGCCACAAGATAGCTCAACGGAAACTAAACAAGGTTGTTAGTAAAGAGTCAGCAACACCCAAGAATCAATCTTTGCACACTGATGACAAAATAAGTGAAAAATGCCGAACTTTACGTTTCTTGGTTGATAATAGTCCTCGTGATTCTTCTACTATCGTTGTTAAAAACGTGGAGCTATTCAAGTTTCATGAAAGTACTAAAATTCCAATATATGTCACCCCGGGAGATATCAATGAGTTTTTGAGGTTAAGTTGTCTTAATATATCGGTTCTGCAGATTTTTATGATGTAAGACATCAATTTCTTCCTCATTTTTTTATAAGACATAATTATATATTTATTGTTCATAACAACTAACACTGCAGACATATCACATTAAAGGTACATTCACAAATTGTGCAAGGATTTTGGAGATAATTCAGTTGCATTCATGTGTCCATCTGTGTTAACATTGGCATCTAAGCATCAAGATGATACATCTAGATACATGTGTGAGGTAATGAGAGATGCCAAAGAGAAACGTTTTATCCTAGCACCATACATTCAGAGGTAAGAACATAAGCTTTTGTTATGTTGTATGATTAAATGAAAACACACAACTACACTTTTAATTTAAGTATGTTTAGGCTTAAAAACAATACAAACCGTCGTAGTTAGTAACAGGTGATGACATAAATAATACTGAAAATATTATATTATTCGGTGCATTAATCATTATGCGTGATAGTTAGGACTCCAATTAAGAGTATCCTTAATACAAATTCTAATTTCCTACATTGTTAAATTGCAGTAAACACTGGATGTTGCTTATGTTTTGTGTTGATGAAAGTGCTGTATACGTGTTTGATCCACTAAATCAAAAACGAGACCTTTACGTGAAGGCTCCTTGGGATACGTAAGCTATGAAAAAAATTAAAATCTTGAAAAGTACAATAAATATATATTTTGACATTTTTTAATCTATAACATGCAGGGCATATAAAGTGTATACTAAATATGGTGGTAGGAAAAATAATCACAATAACCTACTTTGGTACCATGAGGCTGTTCAGGTATACCTATTTACTTGTCTTGAAAGTTTTTTTCCTATTTTATCTCGACTTTTAAATATCCTGAGTTTGTTTTGTAGTGTCCTCAACAAAAAGGAGGCACAGAATGTGGTTATTTTGTGATGAGATATATGTATGACATAGTCATGTTATCTCGTAAAGATCCTAAAATTAAGTGGACAGAGGTACGAACTATCTGAATTGTGTAAATAATGTTAAAAATATTACTTGCATATAAAATTAACAATTCTTTTGGCATGTAGGGTCTTGGAAAAAGATACACAAACGAACAAATTGAAGAAATTCGAGATATTTGGGCAGATTATATTACTCGTGAATATATGTGATCGGGTAACTCATTAAGTTAAAAAAATCTCGTTGTTTTTCTTTAAAAAATGTATTATATGTACTTTGTGCTAACAAGTTCAAACACGTAATTTTTGTAGGTGCTGGAAAGACGGAGTATGATATGAACCTTGCAACAATTGGAAAATGGATATTATGTTTTGGATTTATGATAGTTATGAACATGTGTTGAATTAGATGTATGACATGGTTACTTGGATTAAGAATTTGTTTGTTGTATTTTCAAGTATGTAATAATAATTATTTTAATTTAATTAATCACTTTGTTGAGAAATTTAGATTGCAAGTTTTATTTATTTTTTTGGTTTGAATAATAGGAATTCTGGTGTATATAAAAATATAAACAGGGTAAAAATGTCATTTTACAAAAAACAATATACGTCGCCCTTTTCAGACAATATACGTCGCCCTTTTTAGACAATATACGTCGCCTTTTTCAGATAATATACATCGCCCATTTTAGACAATATACGTCGCCCTTTTTAGACAATATACGTCGCCTTTTTCAGACTTTATACATCGGTTCTTGTTGGACTTTATACGTCGGTTCTTTGTTGACATTATACGTCGGTTCTTTGTTGACATTTTACGTCGGTCTTTTGTTAGTATATACGTCGGTTATTTTTCGACAATATACGTCGGTTTTTATATACAATATACGTCGGTCCTTTTTGGGCATTATACGTCGGCATTTGTGGACATTATACGTCGGCATTTTTGTCATTATACGGCGGGACATTTTCAGCATTATACGTCGGTTTTTAGGAGATTATACGTCGGTTTCCTTTGGTATTATACGTCGGCTTTTTATCACTTTATACGTCGGGTTTTTAGCGACGTATATATTGACTTTATACATCGCCTCCTTAACCGACGTAAAAGGCATGTGATTTTATACGTCGCCCCTCCATACGTCGCCAATTAGCCGACGTAAAAGACCAATTTGACCGACGTAAAAGACCAGTTTTCTACTAGTGAATGAAAACCAAAAGTATCAAAGGTGCATTTTTACTAATATATTCATATATATTAATATTTTACATTACTCCCATTAAACTCCTGTACCATTAAATGGATCATTCACCCTTTTGATAAAATCAAACTCTTTGACTATCTCATCAAAATTAATGTTCCATTGCCGAGAAACATGCATGTGAAATCTTCATGATTTTGATCATGGCTATTCGATAAATGTTTCTATAAGGTGATCACATTACCTTTACTTAAACCTTTACAACTAGCCTTGCTTTATAGGTCTCTACCTTGCCATTAATTCAAAATTCTTTACAAAATCATTAGAGATTCCATGACATTCTGTCACTCCTCAGAGTCATTAAAACTCAAAACATTGTCATTATCATTAATAATGGATATCGCATCACCATTCTAAATGATGAAACCATGATATCCTCCTAGATTACAACAATGTTGTTGTACAGAAAGTTCAACTACTCAAATAGGTTCCATACTTAATCCGCGATGATTTGTGGTTCTTTGAACTTCATCAAGTTCACTATAGCTCCCACTGAGCCCTTGAAGGGTAAACTAATTTTCTGAAAAGGTGGAGTAAACAAGCACTCCCAGTGTCTATAAATACTCCTTGCTCAGCAAGATTGCATATAGTTGTCCTAAACTCTGTTTAGGACTAACCACAAACCTTCTCTATTCAGATCCAGTCTCTAACTTATTCAACTCTTGACATAGGTTAGACAACCCCAAATCTCAAGACAATTGAGACTTGTGTTTCCTTAATCCACATCACATGGAGACTTTAGTTAACGTGTGTTGAGGATACCTTATCGAGTAGTTTGACTATTCTACTAAGTCATTTTTCTAATAGATGTCGGAATTCACGATGTCATTCATTGTGGACTAAACATTGTCTAACCAGAATCTAAAGTGAAATAACATCATTATATATGAGATAATTCAGGAACTAACTATTTATATATTAACAACCTCAATCTCATTGATTGTTTCCAATACAATTAAATAGTTTGTTGTTATACCTCAACATTCATTGAATCTATCACCAAAACTTGGATTTTGTATTTCAATAAATACACATATCCTTATTTATAATGATCGTCATTGAATGTGACAAGGTATCAAACCTGATCTATCTCATTATAACTAGTTTGTTCAATATGAAACATATAATCCAAAAGTTCAACAGCAAGACTAATCAATAAGTTCTCATAATTGAAACAACAACAGTTGTTCTATTTCAATTATGTAGGACTTCATCGATGTCTAGATATCTACTTGTCCTTTGGTTAAGATTCGTAATCCTTTAACCTAAGTAGTGTCTAGTACCCAAGTAGATGATTGACTTATAGATTTATTCATTTCAACTATTAACAAACTTATATTGAAGTAGAGGTTATACTGACCTTTTACTTCCTTGATTCTGTAAGACTTATCTTACATAATCCAATTCCAATATCCTATCCTTATTCAGTGGATGTTAATACCTTTGTTTTCTTGGCTAACATTTATTTCAAAGATTGTGTCTTTTCAACTCACCTTCCTATTCTTATAATAAGATCTCAAGATCACATCTTGACTTTATTCTTACAATGAGATTTCAAGATCTCATCTTGAATTAACTATATATTTATCTTAAAGACCAGTTATATAAACGAACAATCTAATTGATCATATAAAACAAGATCATTGACAGAAATATTGTTAAATCGTTGTTATCGATAAACAACATCGATATCTAATATCTATGTCCCTTACTTATTTATCTAACAACACTTGTAGATGAATAAAACGATACATCTCACTCATCGTTAGATACATCTCTCACAACTTACGGAGATTGGTGAGTTCAAGACGAAAAACAATCTATTCTACCTGTGAAAACTATTCTCACTTTCTTTGTCAATAAGTCATTGACCTAGCATTCATTATGCTATTTCTACAGTGCAGAAGACATCGCATTTATATTTTAAAATCCTTAAATAAAATAACAACATAAGTAGATTATTCGATTTTATAATCTTAACACCAAGTGAATCGGGTCTTTATTCATTGGCGGCTCCCACTATTTTATCTAAATTATATAACCCTCTATATATAATTGAGCATTCACAATGCTAGTGAGAATAGGGATCCTACTTTCCATCACACAACCCCGGCTGTGGCACGAAACACCATGTGATGTTCCATAGGCAGACAAGCTCTTGTCAATTACATCTCATGTTATTCCCTAATAAAACTTTAGCCTCTTGAATCATTGAGTCACGGCTGTGGCACGACAAACTCAATATTCTAAGTCAAGTTAAACCCAACATCTCGTTCAAATTGAATCAGATTTCAATAGCCCACGGTTGTGGCACGTAACGACCATTGAACTCTAATTAATTCACGCATCTAATGTAATAGAACAGTACCCCCTATTTCAGAAACAAAGCCCTCGGCTGTGGCACGAAACGACAATGCCCTAAAATAAGAACCACTTTCTACCATGTTGGAAGGCTATGACCGACACAAGCCCGTTGTGCCTTTGGCCATTTTATCACTTGATATTTAATTAAAAGGGTTTTTATTTTACTTAGGTCACGAAACATTTTCGTATGATCCTATAATCCTTTCGTGTTTTAAGTTTAATAGATAATATAAATCTATAATAAAAACACGACAAATCTCAATATTATTAAGTCATGTCAGAACCAACATCTTATACAATTAAATCAGATTCCAATAGCCCACGGCTGTAGCACGTAACGACCACTGTAATCTAACTTTTGTACACATTTAATGTAATAGACAAGTACTTTCATGTTGATCGGTAACAAAGCCCTCGGCTGTAGCACGAAACGACAATGTACCGAAAACAAGAAATACTTTCTATCATGATGGAAGACCATTACTGACACAAACCCTTTTATGTCTTTGGTCAATTTCGACTTGACATATTTAATATTTGAGGGATTATATTATGTTACAATCATAATCATATTATAAAGAAATTCTCCTTTTAAATTAAATATTTCAAATCAATAATCGATAATTGGATGATTCTCAGAATACCCCATTCTTACAGATCGTAATCCGTTTTTGACAGAATCGTCCTATCTATCAATATTGAAAATTCATATTTAATTACGTGTTTCACAAACACAAGAATCTCATTATTGTATACATAATATTGATACTAAACTTGTGAAACAATTTCGCAAATCCTAAACCGTCTAAACTACGCCTTATGTCAATTTATGTTCACTTAAATCTAGCATCGCATGATAAACATAAGCATATATCACATATATATAAACATAAAGGAACATAAACGTAGGCATGTTATAACATATAACACAATTATATACATCCCTATGTATTATTAATTGCATTAAAAGAAGTTAAAACATTTAAAGAAGGGTTTTAATCATATTAAGGTTACGAAACACTTTCGTTAAAACCTAGATATCTAACATGCTTCGTATGTTTAAGGAATCAGCCTAAATCTAACATCTCATGTTCAACCTAGACATATATCATCTATATATTCATTCAATAAAACATAGGTTGGCATGTTATATCATGTAGTATTATTCTACACTTATGTATGGATCATTGGTTGTGTTTAAAAGTCGTTAAACATTTAAAACAAGCCTTAAAAACACTTCCGGAAGCTATAATCGTTTCAAAATTATTTTTATAAAAATATTTGACCCCTTCATTAGAACCACCTCGTCAATACGAATCCATTGGCACCGACCACGCCCCGAAAGAAGGTTGCACGCGCTCTCACGCTCCTGACGAAGTTTCTGTCAGAAAAGACGCCCTGTAACGCATTCTGGAAATGCGTTACACTATGTTGCGCATTTCCGAAACGCGTTACAGTCCTGTAAACGCATTTGCTACCTGCGTTACTGTGCGTTTCAGCCGCCTGGTCCCATTCCAGCACGTTAGTCGTTGGACGGTGATTTCAACAATTTAAAATTCAGCCCACTTCTGTAGTAGGCCCAAGTAATTATGAGCCCGCCACTCTTGACAATCTAGTAGCCCATTTTCACATATATTTTATATATATTATTTAATAACAGATTATAATTATTAATTTCAAACTTCTTTAAAAATTAATAATAAATAATCTGTTCATTCAAAAAATATAACAAAAATATCCTGATTCTATACAACACTTGTAGAATCTAAATCCAGAGTCAATTTAATATAAAAAATTAATTTTGAATTAATTCATAATTAATTTGATTATAGCCTCCATGAATTTCAAAAATTCATAATAAATCCATACTTGCTCTAAAAATTCTCAAATTTTTTCTGTGGTCTATATGCATCAAACCTAGGCTCTGATACCATTGAAGGAATTTCTACACATGCGGAAGCGTTTATAACATTTATTTGCATAGAAATCCTAATTAATCATGCATATATTTCAAGAAAAATAAGAAAATTACCTTGAATGCTTTCCGGCAACAGCTATGAACTTGTTCTTCAATCCCAGCAATCACCCCTCAAGTGTGAAGTGCTCTAATGGTATCCACCAAGAGAATTGAAAGAAAAAGAAACTAGAGAGAATTTTGGCTAGTATTGTTTTTACAAAATTCTAAACTTTGTAAAATGCTTTGTTCTCATGCTTTGATCGTTGATGCAGCCTTGCTATATATAACAAAAAAAACCAGCTGATCATCTTTGACCATAAGGTTGCTTGTAATGATTAGCTTTAATTAATTAATCTTTATTAATTAATCATTTAATAATTAAAACACTTTTAATCATTAATTCATTTTTAAACTCTTTAAAAATTATTCTCTCTATATATATAATTTCTTAAATTAAATATATATAATTTATAATATTAAGAACTACTTCTTAATATATAATTTTATTTTATAAATAATTAAATCATATTTAATCAATTATAAAATTACTTAATTATTTATTTCTCAAATAAATAATCATTAGCCAATATAAATAATTTCTTTCATCTTCAAACTCTTTTATGGTGTGACCCTTTAGGTTCATAATTATGTCGGTAGTAGAAATAAATAATAATAAACTATTTATTATTATTTATACGAATTACAATTAATCCGTTAAAAATAATTATTGTTATAATTAAATTCATTCTACATCGTGAGTGATACTTTTGAAGGTATATCGCGACTATCCGAATAATATGAATTCATCGCTAGGAATATAGAACCTATTCAGTGAATGGTTACCGTACAATAAATTCCTTCCACCCTACAATATCCCGATTAAATACAAGGCATAGATCTCGTGTCAAGCCTATCTAATTTAATCATATGATTTCTTATTCATTATGTATAGTTCATGTTAATGCAAATTAGAAACTACTTTCTAATTTCATTCACTCTTGCCAGAGATTCCTGAACTACCATATTAAGAATAGCATAGGATATTCACTTCCTTTACTGGAATGGGTAGATCCTTTATTGATTGTAAACTATCTCCATATATAAATTCCAATGCCCAGAATAGAACTTATTAATTGCCCTTGAGACTAAGGACTAAACCAAAGCATTGTTCATTATATACAAGATGACTCTAACAATCTCAAGTCTAAGGATACTTGTACAAACATCACTATATGAACAATTACTGACACGTGAGTAAACTCTATTAATTGTTCAAGTGATCGAGTCACGTTCAGTGAACTCATTCCCAAATGAGCACCTACATACTAACTATAGTGTCACCACACAAATGCCTATGAGAACAGACATCCTTCATATGAAGCAAGTATAGTATGTACCGATCTTTACGGATTGACTAACTTCCAATTAGTTATCCTATGATCAGGAACTGTTTAAGTTTAGTGTTATCATCTTCTAGATCTCATTATTATAATCTCATTATAATTCTAGAAGCATTACTCTAAACTATGGAACATCTGATTTAAAACACTTTAAATAGATAAAGCCCGTATAAAGACAAATATGTCTTTCACTAATAATCATAAAACCTACTAAGATTACAAGAAGTTTATCCTAACTCGTCATCCATGATTGGATTTAGGACACTTCTCTTTCATGTACGTACGTATGCATGTATAATTAATAATTATCTACAAAAATACATTTACTTAATAATTATACATTATCTGAGTTAAGCCAACTGAGATTTATCTACAAATTAATACATATAAACAAAAATATGTAGTATGTGTATGTATATAATATTATAGTACATTGTTATATATCCACAAAAATTTATATATGTATGTATTTATGTTTGTACATGTATATGTATGTATAAATATGCATATTAATTATACAACAATTAATAGATTACAAATAATGAAATATTAATAGATTATACAATATAAATGTATGTATGTATGTATGTATGCATGCATGTATGTATGCATGCATGCATGTATGTATGTATGTATGTATGTATGTTATATAGTATGTATGCATGTATGTATGTATGTATATAATATTATAGTATATTATTATATATATATCCACATAAATTTATATATGTATGTATTTATGTTTGTACATGTGTTTGTATATATAAATATGCATATTAATTATACAACAATTAATATATTACAAATAATGAAATATTAATAGATTATACAACATAAATGTATGTATGTATGTATGTATGTATGTATGTATATAGTACTTATGCATGTATAATTAATAATTATGTATGTATGTATGGATGTATGTATGTATGTATGTGTGTATGTACATATGCATGTATAATTATTTATGTTTATGTATGTATAATTAATAATTATGTATGTAGTGTATGTATGTATGTATGTATGTATATATGTATGTATGTATGTGTGTATGTACGTATACATGTATATTTATTTATGTATGTGTAGTATAATTAATAATTATGTATGTATGTATGTATATATGTGTTTATGTATGTAGATAATGATTTTTAATATAAGCTCAAATGTTCACATAGCTCAATTGGTTATGGTGTTGCATTAGTTATGCAAGGTCATGGGTTCGAATCCTTTGAATAACATTATTTTTACAAATATTTAGAGTTAGGTTTGGAGTGAGATTCGGAGGGTCTGAGCCTATGAATAAATTTGCTCAGGTTTCCCCGTGTTGGTGTATTAGATATATAATAGATTTATTCTAAGAATTTTATGAAGGCCCCACAAAATATAATACACATCATGCTTTGATAAGAATTGGAAGTTAAGGGCGATACATAAGCTGTAGCTAGTTCAAATCCTCATTACCAAAACTACCAAGACAGAAGTTGCACAGAAGAATAGTAGCTCAAGTGGATGTTTCTATACATAATCCTCTACAGAATGATGTTTATGCCCAAAAAGTATACTATGTCATCCTTTTTAAATCTAAAGAAAATGATTGAATAAATGCAGGAAAGGATAAACATGACATAATTTAAATTATTAACTGTAAACACCGTAAACATATGGTAGACGTTAAATTATCCCACATGATCTAAAAAAGTACGAATAAGCAAAGGGATTTTAACATTGTCGACCGGCAATCAATACAGATGTAGTCATCCGTTTAACAGTACCATCATCATAAGTGTGCTGCTTGATATATGAATGAGCTTGAAAAGGTACTTACTAATGTAGGTGTAGAGCGGCCTAACAGATCTGATCCTATGAATGAAAAATATTATTTTAGGACGTTACCCGAGCCTAAAGATTTCCCACTAGCCTAGTCAGAGTATAGAGCATGTTGCAACAAGCTAGGTATGTTGATTCCCTCTTCTTCCTGGATGAATGTATGCAACCTTACAGAGCCAAAGAGGATCATTCTTCCTTGTGTGTGTCTCACCACAACTTCTGCAGGAACACCAAAATGATAATTTTTACTCCCTCCGTCCCTAATTAGTTGTCCAATTTGACTTTTCAGTGGTCAAATTGACTAAGTTTTGACCGAAGATTAAAATTAATCCGTTTAATATTTTAAAAAACTGAAAATCACATATTAAAATAGATTAGAAGTAGTTTACAATGGTATAATTTTTTTAAATATTTTTCATTATGTAATATATATAAATTTCAGTCAAATTTGAGTCAATTTGACCAACAAAAATAGAAACTGGACAACTAATTAGGGACGGAGGGAGTACTATCTAGTAGGCCTAATTATGGTAGTCAGTATCCAACACCACGTGTCCCCGTCCCTATGGCCATTCACAAATGCTTTTAGCAAGCCATAAAAATTGGCCTGCAGCTGATTCTCCATTCCTCATCTCCTGCATTCTGCCTGATAACTATTGGGTTTCTATTTCAATTAGGGAACAAGGACTTGTAAGTTATACTCCTAGAATCAAGCAAATATCATTAGAATAATCCACTCCAATATCTCATGAAGCTGGCAATTTTTTTTTGAAAATTCTCCAAAAAAACAGCGCTAACATAAGCATAAGTAAAATAAGCAAATATATAGTGATAGTACTTATATTTTAATCTGTAGTTCAACAAAAGATCTTTTGGAGACTGATGCAAGCATGAATGAGCTGAGTGGCAAGGTGGACCAGCCTCTTGACAAGGTGGACAAAGGGAATGATAACGTGGCCTATGATAAGACAAACAATGACAGCAATGATTAGCTCGTGAGAAGATCAGCATGGAATTGAGGGTTGTTATTAGGGGGACCACTACATTTCATTTACATTTGAATTAGAGTGACATTTACATTTCATGTAGTGAGAGGGTATTAAAACAAGAGAGGAGTAGAAAGAATGTTAGGTTGGTTTTGTATGAACTTTATCTCTCCCCTTTTATCATTTCAGTTAATCCAAATATGAGTTGATCTCTTCGAGGCTGCTCTTCTTCTTTGCTAGCTTCCTGGAATCACTAAGTGTTCTTATTTATAATCTTTAGTACTGTATCATTGGTATCAGAGCGAGTCTTTCCTTGGAAACATGGTTCAAGGTCGAAACAACAGATCCACAGACGGTCAAGGAGAAGAGGGGGGATCCTCAGAGTTTCAGCGTTTGGAGACATCGGTCAAGGCCCTTCTTGAAGAACAAAACCAACGATTGATTCAGGCATGTCATACTAATTCTCAGAATATAACTCAGAATTCTAAGTCTATTGCTGCATTAAATGAACTAGTCGTGGGGTTATCTATGCAAATAAGCAAACTTGTATCTAATGAGACTAGATCTACTGAGTCATCTAGAACCCATAATGTTAATACTAATGTAGATAATGATAATGGGCGTAGAGTTACAGACCATGGCTCTAGGACACATAATTTTGCATCTCGTATGACAAAAGTGGAATTTCCTAAGTTTGATGGTACAAAGTTACGATCTTGGTTATACAAATGCAACCAGTTTTTTCAACTGGATGAAATCGATGATTCCCAGAAGGTTCGTCTAGCTGCTATTCATCTAGAAGGGAAGGCTCTTTTATGGCATCAAAACTTCATGAAGAAATGTAATAATATTCTACCCACATGGGTAAAGTATACCGAGGAAATTAATATGAGGTTTGGGGAGCTCTATGATGACCCCATGGCTGAATTGAAGGCCTTGAAACAAAGTGGCACAGTGCAGGAATATCATGATGAATTTGACGCGTTGTCCAGTAGGCTGCAGCTGTCTGAGGCTTATATGCTCAGTTGTTACCTGGGGGGATTAGAGGAATCAACTCAGTTGGCTGTTCGAATGTTCAATCCGAAATCTGTGCAGCAAGCTCTTTGTCTAGCTAAACTTCATGAGGCTGCACAAAAGGCTGTCAAAGGGAAAGGGTTTCACAAGCCACCACTCCTTCCTACACCAAACACAAAAACCTTACCAGCCATACCGCCTAAACCTCTTGTCAATACTGTTGCTCCTAACCCGAATAGACGAACCCTAACACCTGCAGAATTTAATGATAAGAGAGCCAAGAATCTGTGCTTTTGGTGCGATGAGAGGTTTAGCCCTGGCCATAAATGCAAGGGTAAGAAACCTCAGTTATATCATATTGAAGTAGAAGATGATAAGGAAGGAGAAGTTGAAGTGCAAATCTGTGAGCCAGAAACCGAAGTCTGTGATAACCAGTGTGCTCATATCTCTGTACAAGCTATGGGTGGGGTAGCTGCCTTTCAAACAATGAGAGTTACAGGGCACCATGGGAAAAGGGAACTTCAATTATTGTTGGATAGTGGCAGCACACACAATTTTATTGATGCTCATAAGGCATTGAAATTAGACTGCAAGGTAGACTCCATTCCACCAATGTGGGTCAAGGTAGCAGATGGGGGCCAACTGAGATGTGATAAAATTATTAAAGATTTCAAATGGAAAATGCAAGGGGTGGAATTTGTGGCAGATGTGCTCCTTTTACCACTTAGTGGCAGTGATTTGGTGCTGGGCATACAATGGTTCTCTTTTCTTGGCCCAATACTGTGGGACTTTATGAATCTCACCATGCAGTTTACCTATAATGGGCATAAAGTGAAACTGAGGGGAGCAGGGGGAAAGAAGCTGAAGGATATTCAATCAAGCAAACTGGATAAATTGGTCAATGCCACAGGGGAGCTATCTATGTTACAAATCATCCCTTGGGATGTAGGGTATAGCCCTCAAGTAGCTGCACTGACAACAGAACCTGAAGATAATGAGGCTGAGTTGCAAATTCTACTACAAGAATTTGAGGGCATCTTTAAGGAGCCACAGGGGCTACCTCCTCAAAGAGATAATTTTGACCACCAGATACCACTGAAGGAAGGTACTAATGCAGTGAATCTGAGACCATACAGATACCCTGCAGTGCAGAAAAATGTCATAGAAGAAATGGTGCAAGAGTTATTGGAACAGGGTATTATAAGGCCAAGCAATAGCCCGTTTGCAGCCCCAATTGTGTTAGTTAAAAAAAAGGATGGTGGATGGAGGATGTGTGTGGATTATCGACATCTAAACAAGGCCACCATCAAGGACAAGTTCCCTATTCCAATCATTGAGGAACTCCTGGACGAACTTCAAGGTACCAAATTCTTTTCAAAGATAGACTTGAAATCGGGCTATCATCAAATTAGAATGCATCCTATGGACATCTATAAAACTGCTTTTAAAACACACTTTGGGCACTTTGAATATTTGGTGATGCCGTTTGGTCTCACAAATGCACCATCAACATTTCAATCCTTAATGAATTATGTGTTCAAACCCTTGCTTAGAAGAGGGGTTCTGGTATTTTTTGACGATATATTGGTCTATAGTGCCTCAAGGGCGGAACATTTGGAGCATTTGAGGGAGGTTCTGAACCTAATGAAGCAACACTCTCTTCACGCCAATCTTAAAAAATGCTCTTTTGGTGTCAACGAGATCCATTATCTGGGTCATATTATTTCTGATAAAGGAGTTCAGACTGAGCCTGACAAGATCCAAGCAATAATTAATTGGCCTACTCCTCAGAATCTGAAGCAGCTTAGAGGCTTCTTAGGCCTCACAGGCTATTACAGGAGGTTCATGCAAGGATATGGCATGATTTGTCGACCTTTAACTAATCTGTTAAGGAAAGATGCATTTGTCTGGAATGATGAGGCTCAGATGGCATTTCAAAACTTGAAGAACAAAATGGTGGAACCGCCAGTGTTGGCACTACCTAATTTTAACAAACCATTCCTAATTGAGACTGATGCTTCTGGGACAGGAATGGGAGCAGTATTAATGCAAGAGGGCCATCCAATCGCATTCATTAGTAAGGCTTTTTCACAGAAAAATGCTTTGTTATCTGCTTACGAAAGAGAATTATTAGCAATGGTGTTTGCAGTTCAAAAGTGGCAACACTACCTCACAATGCTACAATTCACAATAAGAACGGATCAACATAGCCTCAAGTATATTATGGATCATAAGTTAGCAACTCCATTCCAACAGAAATGGTTGTCCAAGCTGGCTGGCTTTGATTATGTGATAGAATATAAGAGGGGTCCTGAAAACAAGGTGGCTGATGCATTATCCGAATTCCTCATGCTCAATTACTCAGTTTGTTTGTGTCTTCTGTACAATCAGAATTAATGGATAAATTACAACATCATTGGTTGACAGACGTTATGTTACAACAGCTTATTCAAGAGCTCCAAGAGAATGCAAACTCTCATCCACAGTATAAATGGCAGCATGGTCAACTTACAAGGAAGGGAAAGTTAGTAGTGGGAGAAGACCAAGAAATCAGGAGGTCCATTCTCTCTTGGATGCACAGCTCACATCAAGGAGGCCATTCTGGGGTAGAGGTGACACTGAGAAGGATCAAAACACTGTTTTATTGGTCTAAGTTGAAGCAATCAGTTTCTGAGTTTATCAAGCAATGTGTTGTATGTCAAAGGTGCAAGGCAGATTTGAAGGCATACCCAGGTCTACTACAACCATTGCCCATTCCAGAAGGGGTTTGGGAGGAGGTTACAATGGATTTTATTGAAGGGCTACCCAAGTCACAAGGAAAGGAGGCAATCATGGTAGTGATTGACAGGCTTAGCAAGTATGCCCATTTCATGACGTTATCACACCCTTTTTCTGCTATTAAGGTGGCTCAGACATACTTGGATCAAGTCTACAAACTGCACGGCTTCCCAAAGTCAATCATTTCTGATAGAGATAAAAATTTTATCAGTCAGTTTTGGTCTGAACTAATGAAACTACAAGGAGTGCATCATAAATTATCAACTGCGTATCATCCTCAAACGGATGGCCAGTCTGAGGTGTTGAATAGATGCCTAGAAGGGTATCTAAGGTGTATGTGTCATGACAATCCTGCAGATTGGGCAAAGTGGCTTCCATTAGCTGAATTTTGGTACAATTCGAATTATCACACTGCTATTAACAAGACACCATTTGAAGTCTTATATGGCATACCTCCACCTATCCACAGACCATATATGCTAGGCTCAACTAAGATGGAAACATTGGACACCAGCTTGCAGCAAAGAGATCAAATGATTAATATCTTGAAGCACAACCTCTGCAAAGCCCAGAACAGAATGAAGCAATTGGCTGATAGGCATCGATCAGAGAGGTCATTTGAAGTCGGGGAATGGGTGTACATCAAACTGCAACCATACAGGCAATCTACTGTAGCAGCAAGGCAATATCCTAAACTAGCAGCCAAGTTCTATGGTCCTTATCAGATTACTAAGAAGGTGGGAGAGGTAGCCTATAGATTGAAACTGCCTGATACTGCCAGGATTCATGCTACTTTCCATGTCTCTCTACTAAAGAAGCACCATGGTCCTGTGCCAACTGAGCAGGATACATCTCTCCCTCCCTTGAGTGAAACTGATGCCACGAGGGACAAAATTCCTCACAAAGTTTTGGAGAAGAGAAGCATCAAGAAGAGGAATGATGCGGTAGTGCAGTGGCTGGTACAATGGGATCAATGTCCTGCAGAAGAAGCCACCTGGGAAAATGCTACAGAAATGATGAAGACTTTTCCAAATTTTTATCCTTGGGGTCAAGGATCAACTGATGGAGGGGGCATTGATGCAAGCATGAATGAGCTGAGTGGCAAGGTGGACCAGCCTCTTGACAAGGTGGACAAAGGGAATGATAACGTGGCCTATGATAAGACAAACAATGACAGCAATGATTAGCTCGTGAGAAGATCAGCATGGAATTGAGGGTTGTTATTAGGGGGACCACTACATTTCATTTACATTTGAATTAGAGTGACATTTACATTGCATGTAGTGAGAGGGTATTAAAACAAGAGAGGAGTAGAAAGAATGTTAGGTTGGTTTTGTATGAACTTTTATCTCTCCCCTTTTATCATTTCAGTTAATCCAAATATGAGTTGATCTCTTCGAGGCTGCTCTTCTTCTTTGCTAGCTTCCTGGAATCACTAAGTGTTCTTATTTATAATCTTTAGTACTGTATCAGAGACACATTTAGGTAGTTCACTGTCTCTCCTCCAGATCTTCATAACAATAGAAAGGCGATTTCAATCCTTTGTATTAAATAAGTAGGAGGTCAATCATAAGTAGAGATGATTAAAGTTTTTAATCATCATAACAGGGTGTTGTTTCGAGTTTCTTTGCGTCTCTTTACTCTGGTCCTAATTTAGTTACATAGTGATCGTAAATGTCCTACCACTTGATGTATGGTAAACCTTTAGGCCTATTTCATCTCCTTTTAACTAGGCTTCTCTAGTCTGGTTAGCCTTACCCATTAGCATGACGTTCTAAACTTCAGATAGAGAGTAAACCAAGTGTAGCAGGACTTAATGCTGACAGTCTTTGTCCTCTGTGAAATTAATCATGGATCTACACTCCATCTCTTTTGTGAATGCTCTTTTTCTCCTACTGTCAAATTGAGTCAATAGCATGCAAAAAATTTTCACATAAGAAACTATGAAATTATCTGCCTGTTTGGGTAAACTTTTTTTAAGGACTTATTGACTTATTTTCGGGTAAAAATTTTATATTTTGATAATTTTTTTTATACAAGTATTTAATGTATGTTTGAGATTCAATTAGTTGAAAAAAAAGTTGAAAAAAAAGTTGAAAAGTTAGAAATCTTAACTTTCAACTTAAAATAAGTTGATTTGTTCTGAAAAATAATGAAAAATAAGTTCCTTAAACACCCCCTATATCTCTTGTCAGCAAATCAACTTAAGATTCAAGTCCAAAGAGATATTTGCAGTTTCAAACCACTTGCACGTGGAAGAACATTCCAATTCCCATTTACCGGACTTATATACCTTGAAATAATGTTTAATATAAATTAAAATATAGTAAAAACTTCGAACTTATTATTTATTTAATGATGTATATAGAAACTTTACAAATATGTCATCATATTTAACGATGTTTATTATTAACAATATGTACAAATTATGAAAACTGAGCTCAGTAATGTTGATATTGTTCCAAAAATTTTGGCAAGTAACTATTATCGCAGCATAGGAATTAAATTAATTAGAAATAATAGTGTACATATTAAATAATTCTTAATATAAAAAATTATATTAATTCTTTTTTCTATTTCTTAAACTATTACTGTTATTATTGTTATTATTATTATTATTATTATTATTATTATTATTATTATTATTATTATTGTCATTATTATTATTATTATTAAATGTGTAGTTATGATATACTTTATCAGAAATTTGAAAGTATGGGGTGCGTTCGGTAAAAATTTAAACTTGAATTAATATTTCTAATTTTACCGTTGCACAAACTAATGGTAACAGTCAATTCGAAAGGAATTTGGTAAAAGGGTGCAAATCGAAACGAGTTTGAAACTTAGGATTATAATGTGCCAAAAATATAGCATGAGACCAAATCGAAAAAAATGCCTAAAAATATGGGGTGCAAAATTCTATTTACTCAATAAAATACTAGATTGTCCCACATGATCTAGGAAAAGTATGATAATTAAAAGAAGTTTAACATTATAAAAGAGTAATCAGTATAGATGTAGGTATTCGTCAAAAGCAATTAAAATAAGAGACATAGTGTCATCATCATTAGCTACCGAAAGAAATACTAGAATCAACATTTCTTTCCTCATTCATCAACTTCAGGAAGTGAAGCAATCGGTTTGATATCTATCCGCTACAGGAAGTGGAGCATTCCAGTTGATTTGATTAAATCTTGGGATTGTAAAAAGGCTCTTGGTATACTTGAGAACTGGACCAAAGTGAAACCTATCGACAAAAGATTTGGGATATTTTTCGTCGGGGCTGTACAAACACCATCGCTCACCATCACGTGAAAGTAGGAAATAACCAATGTTAAGCTAATTGTGAACACGGTTGAGAGGCATCTTTACATCAATATCATATATTAAAGTCCACGATGGCTGGATTCCACCACCATGAAGACATGCCTTATTATCCAATGCCCGCAAGTTAAGATTGTAATTTTCATGATTAGAAATGTGACTACGACTAGTGTGATTACATCCAATCTGCATATAGATAATAACATCAATAAAATCATTGAAGTTGGTGATTCGAGAGCGAGCATCCAACTTATCCAAGATGTTGACTTTAGCCTCAAAAGTCGGAACAGGGTAGTCAATAGCAGGAAAATTAAACACCTCAGTGTGTAAATCAAAAGTGATGATACCATAACGTCCTTCAAAACACAAAAGTCCACCTTTGAAAGAAACATAAGGACCCATATCTTTGTAAAAAATATCATCAATGGCCTTAGCCTCCTGCTCAATCTTTTGCCAAGCATTCTTCTTGGAAGAATAGACCTCAAAGTAAATTCAAAGTTGGGAATATAATAATTGGCATAATATCATGTCCTTTCAGAATAATTCAACAACCCTTACAATCTTAAAATTATTATCTATTTTATCAAAACCAAAACCTAACTGTTCAAGAGAAGAATCTGGACTATCACATGAGGGAATGAGTTTGTAAAGGTTAGTAGCAGGGTTCCAAAGATATATATATATTTGTCACTCAATTTTTCATCACTAATACAAACAATTCCGCAAGCAAAACCAACAAGTCTAAATGAACAATTACTTAATGGAAAATTAAGAGGAGTGCCAAATTGAGTCGTACCCATGTTGATGAGTGAACTTGAATCATCTTCACCAATTCTGTCACCGAGAGTGCGGACAATGTGAACCTCTTGTTCTTTCTCTGTAGTTGTTGTGATTGCCAGGTGAGCTTTAGCGAAATGAGGGCGAGCCATGTTTTCGAAACTAATTTGAAACCAACTAAAGTCTTTATATCAAGGCGTAGGAGTATGTTAGGCCTTGCTCCCGGGTATTTTTAAGGAAGGAAAGCAAGTGAAAAGGAAGTAAAGTAACATAATTTACCTCTGTGGGTGTTCCCGAGTTTTTTTTAGGAGCGAAAGCGAGTGAAATGTAAAGCAAGTTTTGTAAACTTTCATCCCAAAATTGGGATGAAAGTGAAAGCAAGTGAAAGTAACTTAATTAAAAACATTTGATATTACATATATAACCTTATCATTTAAATGAAACATTTTATATCTAAGGATAGAATTGTAATTTGATAATCATTTACATGTTTTCCTTCCTACCCGGGAGCACGTGAATGAAAGTAATTTCACTCATTTTTTATTTACGCTCCATCTAACTCGGAAGCAAGTTGATGAAATATATTTCACTTGCATTACTTTACTTTCACTTACATTACCTTACTTTCCATCCCTAAAAAACTCAGGAGCAAGGCGTTAGTTACCATATCTTCAGGAACATTACCGGTAAATCTACTCATCTTCCTTCTCTCTTTTATTTTATTCATTTCTTGACGTTGGTAACGTGCAGTTTTAATAATAACAAAGAAGTCTCAAGAAGATTCAGTTTTGTCTTTCAAAATGAAGTTATGGAACAGTCAAGGAGTAAAATTTTGGCAAAAGAGAAGTTTTTCCTTGAACGGGAAGAAGTGTAAAGAGAAGATGAATGGAACAACCAAGATGAAAAAGAAAAGAAAGCAAGTATGTGAATGGGAACTCACAAAAGCAACAAATAGTTCTTCTTATTTTTAGTAGCAATTTGTAAAATGATGTATTTTTTTTAGGGTACTCTTTTTCCCCTTGATTTTTTTCCATTGGATTTTCCTCTTGTGAGATTTTAGCGAGGCACTTCTTGTCGGATATAAAGATTTTCATTATCTAAATTTCCGGGAGAATCTCTTTCTTTCGGTATAATGATAAACTTTTTATTATTATTGTATTATCTGATATTTCATATCAATGAAACGATTTATTGTTTTAGCAAAAAAAAAACTAAACTATTTTACAAGTTGAATTTTGGAAGGCCAACCAATAATTTTACTTATTTACATCCTAATTTTAGTAATTAAGAAAAGGAACCTATTTTTATATTTTCTTTAAAACGCTTAACTTCAGAAGACCAACCTATAATTTTACTTATTTACATCCTAATTTCAATAATAAAAAAAGGAAACTATTTCTATATATTTTTTAAAAAGCTAAACTTTGGAAGGCACCTATAATTTTACTTATTTATCTACATCCTAAATACAGTATTAAATTAAAAAAGGATCCTAATTTTGTATTTTCTTTAAAACTTATCGACAACAAATGTAAAAATACAAGCGTAGCACAAAATGAGTGAGTATCCAAAACCTCTGCCCATGATCCATAATTAAATATATGTAATTGAGCTCGAAATTAATGTAATTGAACATTAACTAAATTTTAGACGGATAGTCATTTAAATTCCTTTTAAATAGTTCTAAAAATGGTGAAAATTATATTTATTTCTAAAATGAACGAAGAGACTACACACACAATCAAATTAGTTTTATCTATTTAAAACCTGAATATTTAACAAAAAGTTTAGGTTATAAATGCACAAGATAAATGGGTAACAAGTTGTGTCGCAACACCTCCTTAGATTGCAAATCCTATTCATTGAAACATATATTTATCCGAACATACAATTATTATATTCTTGTTCATGACTAAAACTCAACAACATCAGAAGTCAAAAATTCGAATGTATTAGACAAAAGGCATGAAATTGGATTGAGCATGAAATTGGGTTGATTATCTTTAACTAAAAAAAACGACGACATTTGATCTATTTATTTGATTTTTCGTTTTTCCTATTCTAAGTTTTACTACATATGTATTTTTTTCAATACATTTTTTTTTTTGCAAAATGAAAAATGATTTCATTTATAGATAAAAATACATAATCCGGGAAGGAAAGGAGAAAATGAGACATTATTTCATCTATAAAAGCTAATCATCTAACCGAAAGGTATGCTTAACCAATCCACGGGTCGTAACCTGAATTACGACAACCATGAGAAAGAGATTCCTCCGGAAGTTTAGACAATATCACCTCTATCTAGGGGTGAGCAAAAAACCGATTCAAAACCGAAACCAAACCGAAATCGGTGAAAACCGAACCGAAAAAAACCGAAACCGTAAAAAATCGAAACCGTAAAAAACCGAAACCGAAAATTTAAAAACCGAACCTCTCTAATGTTTCGGTTCCGGTTTTAGGTTCAAACCGAACCGAAAAAACCCGAAACCGAACCGATTATTTATATAAATTTTTTTTTTTTTTATAAATATTTTTAAAATTAATCATATATATATTACGAAAGTAGATAGACAGTGAAATAAAAAATAACTGGGCCTAACATTTTTCTATTTTGATACTTTTGTATGGTCTAATATGTATTTACTCCCTGAGTTGTTTGGTTATTGCCTTGTCTGTGGTTTTAAAGATGTTACGGTTTTTGTTGTACTTCTCATAAATAAAATCTTCTTCTCTTGCATATTTTTCTAAACCTCTATTCCAGTTCTTGATGAACTACCCTGTAACTATGAGTATCTTTTCTTTATGGAGTAATCATCACTTTGCACCCCTTATCTTTGGGCGTTTTTTCAATTTGGTCTCAAACTATGTTTCTCGGTAGATTGCACCTCTATGGTTTCAAACTCGCTTCAGTTTGCACCCTTTTGACCAAATTTCTTCCACTTTGACCGCTACTATTAGGATGAGCGAGGGTAAAAATACAAAGATTTATTCAAGAAACAGTCAATTTACCCTTGATTAGTGTTCTGCTAAACTCACGCAAGCGCACGTAGTCACAAGTAATACAATTAAAGTTCGTTCCACAGAGATCTTGGTTAAATTTTACTCAGAAAATATGTCTATACAATAATGTATGGTTTTAATTCACTGCTAAGAAAATAACAAATAGGGTTTAATTTACTAATTTAAACTAAGATGCAAATTATAGAACTAAGTATTAAACAATTAACTAGAATTAAAATCTGATTACTTATATGAGAATAAACATGGAATCCTAGTTTCATTATCTACTTCACTTAGAGCTGCAGCCTTCGATTAAAACATGCGATGGTTTTGATATCTGATCGAACAACACGAAAAGAGTACAAGTTACCTCTCGGTATACTAGTACCAATCTAGACATACATCCACAAAAGAGATAGAAGATGAATAGGCACCTATTATGTTTAGACCCTATATCTCTATAGAATTTGAAAACATAAAGGTTGAAGCACAAGTTATTCACTTAGATCACATAGGGTAGCATAATATCTCTATTCATGCCACAAATCATGATGCTTAACATCAACCTATCCTATGCTAGCATGGCAAGTTCTAAATCTCAAGATCCACTCTCGTTTAGCAAGAGATTAACATGTTAGATGTTCGCGACGCACCTAAATTCAATAAGCACAACCATACAAGGATATCAATAATGCACCACACATAAATCTCTAAGGCATGCAAACTACTAAGCTACATAGATAAATCCACTAGGACCCCACGATAACGATTAGTTCATAATCGAACCTTTCGTCACCATGGGATTTGATGAAAGCATGGTAGTAAACAAGATAAAGAAGATGAATAAATCAATAATAAGATAAGGTTTAGCGAACAAATCCGGAAAAGTAATGAGCATCCACAAGATACGCCTAACAAAGGAATACAAGAAAGCTATGTCTAGATCTTCTTGTCGTCACGTTCCTCGCCTTGGCTTCTCTCCCTTCTTGCTCTGAACGAATTATGTGTGTAGGATGTGTAGATGATTATTTTTCTGTGCCCCAAGGTGTGTATTTATAGCCCCCAAGTGCCTCCTTGACCAAGCGATTACCGTATTTGAAATAGGATAGAATTCCGGTAATTTTCCATCTTCGATTTGATTAGAAGTGCAATTCCCATGTTTAAACTGATTCTGGAACGTTCTGGTCGTCCAAAGCAATCACAATGTGGATTAGGAGAAGAATTAATGCAGTTTCCTATTAGAAGTTGAGTTCCAGAAATTTTCTGTCGAGTCCCCGCGCGGCCGCGCGCGCCACAAGCTAAACCCAGCGCGCCCGCGCCTGGTGAAATCTTGCAGTCCTGTTGAGCGCGCCCGCGCGCAGATGCACTACAACTGACCGCGCCCGCGCGCACCTAATTCTGCACAGACTGACTTTGTGTCCTTCAACCGTTTTCTCCTTCCATTTCTTTTGCAACTTCAATCCTTATTTCTTTAAACTTAGAGACACTGTTTATCCACTGAAAATTCCATACTTGCACCTGGAATTATATCCTGCACAATTCTCACAAAACACATTAAAACACACCAATACTTGAGATACAAAACACCAATTTAAGCCAAAATAGAACGATCCAAGTGGATATAAATCCACTTATCACACCCCCAAACTTAAACCGATGCTTGTCCTCAAGCATACACAAACAAAAATATATACAACTAGCTAGTACCACTTCCGTAGGTGATCACGGTTGCATTTAGCATATGCAACAAGCCCTTTAAACCCCTAGGCAGCCCTAGTGGACGAGTAAGGTCTCGTGAGGGCCTATAGCGAATGTACCCACAAAATCCATTTAACCTAATGCAATGCAATGCATGAATGCAACTAATATGAAAAATGCAAGATCCCCTTCAAACTCACCAAAACCAACTAACAAGCAAATATCTCAACGAATGCAACAAATCCAAGCAGAGCTCGACTAAATCCCCGTATACTAACAGTACATGACAGAAACGTGCGTGTGTGCAATGCTCATCAGAAATACCCCCAGAAATAGGTCAAAAATCATACATGCTTTCCGTCAAGACAATCACAGGTTTATAACTAGAATAGACTGTAGACACTCCATAACCTAGGAACACCTCCACCCTTATCCAAGGTAGACAGAAACTCATGCTTTATTACTATGCTACGACACTACATATATAATACGCATGCTTATTTAACCGTGCAATGAATGAGACCCCAAAAGGCTTATACAATAATACCCATGTAGCGAGTGTTAGGTCAGCAGGATCCCAGACTATAAAGCCTTAGGTCACTAGGACTAAGTCCCCTCAGACTTAATTACTCGAGTATTAAAGAGCTCACTCTGGTTAATTTTGCATTCAACAAACAAAACTTGACTCTTTTTTTTCTTTTTTTTTTTTCTTTTTTTTTCTGATTTTTTTTTTTTTTTCCGCAATCTGGAATGAGCCTTTCTCATTTCCAACCCTAGACTACTCATATAAATATGAGCTGGCTACTAGCCAATTGACGCCTAGCCTTTATTGACAAATATTAACAACTAACATGAAATTCCTGTTTTCCCCCAAACTTAGACTTTAATGTTCTTACGCTATAAAGGGAATAACGAAAATTCTAAGAATAAACAAGTGATTAATCTCAAAACATCCAACATGCATGACTCCAACCTACCCCCAAAAGCACCCCAATGAGACTGTGTAAAAATTTTGTTTCCGAACATGCAAGTCAATTACCTAGGAACTATAAATCAGCCCTCTACTCATTATCATCACACTCAAATCAACATCTACCTATCAATCAGAATCAGCTCATTTTAAGGGATCATGAAAAATGCATGCCATGCAAATGCAACTAAATGAAAACTCACATGGTATACGAAAATAAAACAAAATGTCCTATATGAAACAAACATAGATAATACGAACATAAAATGCATGATCTACAACTAATATGCAGAACATGATATCCTAACATGAACATAATAAAACATATACAACATATACAATACTTTTCCCCCAAACCACCCCCAAACTTAAGATATTCAATGACCCCATTGAATGGAATTAAATACGAGGGAAAGTAGAAACATACCTACGCCGCAGCGTCATCACCCTCCTCGGGTGGAGAATCTGGAGGTGGATATATAGTGTCCGATCCAAAGACTGGCCACTCAACATGGACACCACTAGCTCCAAAGGCAGAACTGAAAGCCTGAGTCAACCTCGCTGAAAACCGGCTATGGCTCTCATACAATGCATCCATCCGCCTCATCATCCTCCTATCATGCGAAGCACTCGAGACAGCAACAGGAGCAACTGGAGGAGCGCCAGCAATCGCATAGCCCAGACCCCTAGGATGAGGAATGCCGCCAGGCCATTCCCCCAACTTCGACACATCGATAGGACCAGCTGGCATCTGAATCGGCTCCTCAGACGACCATGTCACCCCAGCATTAGCACACATCCTCGTAACAATAGAACCATAAGGAACTGCCCCCGAAGACACCCTCAAGAAGCGCAGCATACTCTGATTCACCAAATATCCAACATCGATATAATGTCCATTCAGAATAGCCCACAGCAAGATAGCTCGCTCAACTGTGACCTCATGTGTATGTGTAGTAGGCAACAGATTCGCACAAATAAAAGAATTCCAAGCCCTAGCATATCTGTTCATCGCGGCAGATGGAAATGTAGCCTTCTCAGTTGACCCAACCTTCAATTTCCATGTCGTACCTGGCACACACAGACGTGCCACCACCTCATCTAAATCAACCTCGGACCTGGCCTTAAAAGTCCAGTCCTCCACCCCAACAGGTCTATCCGGCAACCCAAGTAACAGCCGAATAGCACGAGCAGTGTAATCAATAGTAAACCCTCGGACAAGTGAATAACCATCCCTGTTCTCCCTGGCATTCGCATAGAATTCCCGAACTATAGTCAACGGGACAGCGGATGCAAGCTCACACAAACCCTGCCAACCCCTCTCCTCAATCATAGCCACCATCTCACCATCAGCAGCAACGGGCAACCAAATCCTATCCTTCGCTACGGACCGAGTCAGCAACTTCACATACTCAGCCCTAGCCTCCTCAGAACGAAACTTCTCCATACCCTCATCTCCCGAACTCGAATCAGAAACAGACAATGAACGACCACGGGAACTACTACCAACAACCCTAGCTCTCTTTGGTGCCATAGTAATCAAGAACAACAGTAAAATCACACCACAACTGCCCAAAATTCGACCCAAAAATCTGCCCACAAATCTCACACAAAAACCACAATTTGCAAGACTACAATTCGAAAATATCAAAAACCAAGAATAGAGATTACCCAAATCGAATAGTAGAGGTAGAACTTGCCAAATCAGTCCCCCAATCTCGAAAATTCGAAGCCCCTTTGAAATCCAATTAGGGTTTGAAATTGATATGAATTGGGTATGTGTATGTAGATATGTAAGTATAGGTGGTATGAATGTGTATGGTATGATATGGAATGGAAAAGTGAGGTTTTATAAACTGATGGAGGAGAGAAAATTGGGTTAAAATCGAATTAGGAGATAGAAATTAGGGTTGGAGATTTAACTCAAATTTGCCCGAAAACTGCTCTCAAACTTCCAGTGCTCCGCGCGGCCGCGCCCAGGATAGGCTATGCTCCGCGCGCCCGCGCCCAGGGTTTCCAGAAAATTTTTGCTTTTTTTTTTTTTTTTTTTTTTTTTTTTTTCAAACAACAAAAATTCCTACCTACTAAATTCTACAAAAAATGCCTAACACCATGGGTTGCCTCCCAAGAAGCGCTTGTTTTACGTCTTTAGCTTGACGTACTTCCAAAATCTCACAATTCTGACAAAACGGAGGCAACCTTCTCACGGTTCACCGTTCCTCCATAATAAGGCTTCAGTCGATGTCCATTTACTTTAAAAGCATCATTGATAGACCCTCTAAATATCTCCACCGCTCCATGTGGAAATACCTCCTTAACTGTAAACGGACCAGACCACTTTGACTTGAGCTTTCCCGGAAAAAGTTTAAGGCGGGAGTTGTACAGCAAAACCTGTTGACCCTTCACAAATTCCTTGTGCACCAACTTTCTATCATGCCACCTTTTAACCTTCTCCTTGTACATTTTTGCATTCTCATAAGCCTGCTCACGAAATTCCTCAAGCTCATTCAACTGAAGCAGACGCTTTTCACCCGCAGCTGAAATATCCAGATTTAACTTCTTCAATGCCCAAAAAGCCTTGTGCTCTAACTCAGCTGGTAAATGACAAGCCTTACCAAACACCAACTGATAAGGTGACATCCCAAGAGGTGTCTTGTACGCAGTTCTATAAGCCCAAACTGCCTCGTCTAACTTCAATGACCAATCCTTACGAGATGGATTCACCACTTTTTCAAGGATCCTTTTGATTTCACGATTTGAGACCTCCGCTTGACCATTAGTTTGGGGATGATAAGCAGTGGCAACACGATGCGTCACATTATACTTTGCCATCATAGCAGTAAACTGACGATTACAGAAGTGTGTCCCCTCATCACTGATTATAGCTCTTGGAGTCCCAAAATGTGTAAAAATCTGCTTGTGAAGAAAATTCAGCACCACCTTAGCATCATTAGTTGGCAAGGCTTTCACCTCAACCCATTTAGACACATAATCCACAGCTAGCAAGATGTACTGATTATTGCAAGATGAAACAAACGGACCCATGAAATCAATCCCCCACACATCAAAGATCTCAACTTCGAGAATAGTATTCAAAGGCATCTCATTCCTCCTAGAGATATTACCAACTCGTTGACATCGATCACAACTCATCACAAAACGATGAGAATCCTTAAACAGAGTCGGCCAATAGAATCCCGCCTGAAGTACTTTCTGAGCTGTTTTATTACCACCATAATGACCTCCATATGTGGTAGAATGATAATCACGCAAGATATTCTCAGTCTCACTATACGGAATGCACCTTCTCAAAATCTGATCTATACCAAGTTTGAACAGGAATGGCTCGTCCCAACGGTACCACTTCACATCATGTAAGAACTTCTTCCTTTGAGCATAAGAGAATTCTGGAGGGATGACATTACTAACAAGATAGTTCACATAATCTGCAAACCATGGCTCTTCACCCTGCACCCCAAAAAGTTGCTCATCCGGAAAAGATTCATTAATAAGAGATTTAGCCTGTGAATCTTTACCTTGGTCCTCCAACCGAGAAAGATGATCAGCTACTTGATTTTCCGTGCCCTTCCTATCCTTGATCTCCACATCAAATTCTTGCAAGAGAAGCACCCAACGAATCAACCTAGGCTTAGAATCCTTCTTCGACATGAGATATCGAATAGCAGCATGATCCGTGTACACAATCACCTTAGTACCAAGCAAATAAGATCTGAATTTCTCAAAAGCATAGACAACCGCTAGCAACTCCTTTTCTGTAGTGGTGTAATTAAGCTGAGCCTCATTGAAGGTTTTACTAGCATAGTAAACCACATGAAAAATTTTGTCCTTCCTTTGTCCAAGCACAGCTCCAACAGCATAGTCACTAGCATCACACATCAGCTCAAACGGTTCCTCCCAATTGGGTGCAGTAATGACAGGAGTAGTAGTTAGCTTCTTCTTCAACAGCTCGAAAGCCGCCAGACATTCAGCATCAAACTTGAAAGGAACATCCTTCTCTAACAAATTGCACAAAGGTTTAGAGATTTTCGAGAAGTCTTGAATGAATCGCCTATAGAATCCTGCATGACCAAGAAAACTGCGAATTCCTTTAACAGAAATAGGTGGAGGAAGATTCTCGATTGTCTCCACCTTGGCTCTATCCACTTCAAGTCCCTTGCTAGATACCTTGTGCCCAAGAATAATTCCTTCTTGTACCATAAAATGACATTTCTCCCAATTAAGCACCAAATTGGTCTCCACACACCTCTCTAAAACCAAACCAAGATTATGCAAGCACTCATCATAAGATGTACCAAAAACTGAGAAGTCATCCATAAAAACTTCCACATTCAAGCCAATCATGTCTGAGAAAATAGCCATCATGCACCTTTGAAAAGTGGCAGGAGCACCACAAAGTCCAAACGAAACTCGACGAAAAGCAAAAGTGCCAAAAGGACATGTGAATGTGGTCTTCTCTTGATCTTCCGGAGCAATGCAAATCTGATTATAGCCAGAGTAACCATCAAGCAAACAATAATACTCGTGACCAGCCAACCTGTCTAGCATCTGATCAATAAAAGGCAGAGGAAAGTGATCTTTTCTTGTGGCTTTGTTGAGCTTCCGATAATCCATGCAAACTCTCCACCCTGTGACTGTTCGAGTAGGGATGAGCTCATTCTTCTCATTAGCAACAACTGTCATGCCTCCTTTCTTTGGCACACATTGGACCGGACTCACCCAAGAACTATCTGAGATAGGATAGATAATACCAGCATCTAACCACTTTAGAATTTCCTTCTTCACCACCTCCTTCATAATCGGATTGAGTCTTCTTTGATGTTCAACAGTCGGCTTAGCTCCTTCTTCCAGCAGAATTTTATGCATGCAATAAGAAGGGCTGATTCCCTTGATATCTGCTATAGTCCAACCAATTGCTGTCTTGAATTTTCTCAAAATACGCAAGAGCTTTTCTTCCTCGACATCTGACAGGTTAGAAGAAATAATAACCGGTAGCGTAGAGGTATCACCAAGAAAAGCATACCTCAAGTGACTAGGCAAAGGTTTGAGTTCAAGAGTAGGAGCCTCCTCAATAGATGGTTTAAGACGGATTTGTGACTTTTCCAGCTCCTTTAACCCAAGAGACTCGAATGGCATGTCAAATTTTCTCTTCCACGAATTTGCATTCAACATCTGAATTTGCATTACTTCATCCTCATCTTTCACCTCAGAGTTCCCACTCAATGCTTTTTCCAAAGAATCTGTTAGCAACAAATGATCAAGATCCTTGGCTACCATGGAATCAACCAAATCAACATTGAAACATTCTTCTTCATCAGACGGAAGCTTCATAGCATTGAACACATTAAAGGTGACATTCTGATTTTGTACCCTCATGGTGAGCTCTCCTTTCTGCACATCAATCAAGGTACTACCCGTAGCTAAGAATGGCCTTCCCAAGATTATGGGAATCTTCTTATCTTCCTCGAAATCCAATATAACAAAATCAGCAGGAAAGATGAGTTTATCAACTTTTACCAAGACATCCTCAACTATGCCTCTCGGATAGGTAATTGAACGATCAGCCAACTGTAGCGAGATGTTAGTTGGCTTTGGATCCGGTAGACCCAATTGCAAGAATACTGACAAGGGCATGAGATTAATGCTAGCTCCCAAGTCACACAAACACTTCTCAAAGAATAGATTACCAATAGTGCATGGAATAGTAAAGCTACCCGGATCCTTTAGCTTTGGAGGCAATTTCTGTTGCAGAACCGCACTACACTCTTCCGTTAAGGCAACGGTCTCTAAAGCATCGAGCTTCAACTTACGCGAGAGAATACCCTTCATGAACTTGGCATAGCTCGGCATCTCCTCAAGTGCTTCCGCAAAAGGTATGTTGATGTGCAACTTCTTGAACACTTCTAAGAACCTAGCAAATTTGTTATCCAAATTCTGCTTCTGGAGTCTTCTAGGATATGGAGGAGGAGGGTAGATCTGATTATTCTTAGTAGACAACTCCGGAGAAGCCTTATCAACAGATTCCTTGCTCTTCTCTTTCTCACCTTCCAGCTGATCAACTACCAAGTCAGATTTCTCAATTTCGGGCAATGCAGAATTTTCGACTTGGTGATTCTGCACTTCTTCATCCTCATTAGTGGCTGATTTAGGACCTGATGTGACCCTTCCTGATCTCAAAGTTACGGCCTTCACCTGCTCCTTGAAGTCCCTCCTACCTGGATTTGCTTCCGTGTCACTAGGAAGAGTTCCTTGTGGCCTACTACCCAAGGCACTTGCAATCTGCCCTATCTGAGTTTCCAAGAGCTTCTGACCAGCTTGTAGGTTCTTCAATGCTATCCACATCTCATCAGATTTATCATTAGATGATTGCCCCACCTGAGTCTGAGGTTGTTGCTGCTGAAATCCTGGGGGTTGATATGGTGCCCTATAATTTTGCTGATAACCCTGATTGTACGGCTTCACTTGCTGATAAGATTGTTGATTATTCTGATTGTTGCTCCAGCTGAAGTTAGGATGATTCCTATTATTAGGATGATAAGTGGCTGGAACTGGTACAGCAGGTCTCTGGAAATTACTCACGAACTGTGCTGATTCAGAAGAGATAGCACATTGACTCGTCTCATGTGCGCCCGCACATAACTCACAAACACTAGCCACCTGCTGAACTCCATAATTAGCAAGAGAATCCACCTTCATAGCAAGAGCCTTCAACTGAGCCGTAATCATTGAAGCTGTATCTACTTCCAAAACTCCTGCTACTTTGCCTTGAGAAAGTCTCTGGGTTGGATTCTGATATTCATTAGCAGCCATCATCTCAATCAGTTCATAAGCTTCATCATAACTCTTTGCCCACAGAGCTCCACCTGATGCTGCATCTAGCAAAGGCCTAGATTGTGCTCCCAACCCATTGTAGAATCCATTGATAACCATCCAATCAGGCATGCCATGATGAGGACACTTCCTTAGCATCTCCTTGTAGCGTTCCCAAGCCTCACACAAGGACTCGCCAGATTGTTGTTGGAATTGAGTCAACTGGTTCCTTATTGCTGCAGTTTTCGCCATAGGAAAGAATTTTGTAAGGAACTTCTGAGCAAGATCTTCCCATGTAGTAATGGAACCAGGTGGTAGAGAGTGTAGCCAGCTCTTAGCCTTATCCCTCAGAGAGAATGGGAAAAGCCTCAACCTTATAGCATCATCCGTCACACCATTACACTTGAAAGTGTCGCAGATTTCAATAAAGTCCCGAACATGCATGTTTGGATCCTCTGTAGTAGCTCCCCCAAACTGGACTGAATTCTGCACCATCTGAATTGTGCCCGGCTTGATCTCAAAGTTGTTTGCTGCAATAGCCGGCCTAACAATGCTCGACTGAATGTCATTGAGTTTCGGCTGAGAATAGTCCTTCAAAGCCTTAGCTGCTGCTGCATCTGCCATTGCTACTGTAGTTTCAGTCTCCTCTTCCTTATTCTCCAAATTCTCTACAAGATCGTCTTCTGCCAGTCTTAGTAATCGAGCTTGCGAACGTGTTTGCATACAAACTCAAGTACCTGAAACACCACGAAACAAACAAACTAAGTAAGAATCCGAGTCAGTGAACGCTAACGACCACTATTGACAAACACATAAACTGAAATAAAAACACCGATGATCCCCGGCAGCGGCGCCAAAAACTTGTTCTGCTAAACTCACGCAAGCGCACGTAGTCACAAGTAATACAATTAAAGTTCGTTCCACAGAGATCTTGGTTAAATTTTACTCAGAAAATATGTCTATACAATAATGTATGGTTTTAATTCACTGCTAAGAAAATAACAAATAGGGTTTAATTTACTAATTTAAACTAAGATGCAAATTATAGAACTAAGTATTAAACAATTAACTAGAATTAAAATCTGATTACTTATATGAGAATAAACATGGAATCCTAGTTTCATTATCTACTTCACTTAGAGCTGCAGCCTTCGATTAAAACATGCGATGGTTTTGATATCTGATCGAACAACACGAAAAGAGTACAAGTTACCTCTCGGTATACTAGTACCAATCTAGACATACATCCACAAAAGAGATAGAAGATGAATAGGCACCTATTATGTTTAGACCCTATATCTCTATAGAATTTGAAAACATAAAGGTTGAAGCACAAGTTATTCACTTAGATCACATAGGGTAGCATAATATCTCTATTCATGCCACAAATCATGATGCTTAACATCAACCTATCCTATGCTAGCATGGCAAGTTCTAAATCTCAAGATCCACTCTCGTTTAGCAAGAGATTAACATGTTAGATGTTCGCGACGCACCTAAATTCAATAAGCACAACCATACAAGGATATCAATAATGCACCACACATAAATCTCTAAGGCATGCAAACTACTAAGCTACATAGATAAATCCACTAGGACCCCACGATAACGATTAGTTCATAATCGAACCTTTCGTCACCATGGGATTTGATGAAAGCATGGTAGTAAACAAGATAAAGAAGATGAATAAATCAATAATAAGATAAGGTTTAGCGAACAAATCCGGAAAAGTAATGAGCATCCACAAGATACGCCTAACAAAGGAATACAAGAAAGCTATGTCTAGATCTTCTTGTCGTCACGTTCCTCGCCTTGGCTTCTCTCCCTTCTTGCTCTGAACGAATTATGTGTGTAGGATGTGTAGATGATTATTTTTCTGTGCCCCAAGGTGTGTATTTATAGCCCCCAAGTGCCTCCTTGACCAAGCGATTACCGTATTTGAAATAGGATAGAATTCCGGTAATTTTCCATCTTCGATTTGATTAGAAGTGCAATTCCCATGTTTAAACTGATTCTGGAACGTTCTGGTCGTCCAAAGCAATCACAATGTGGATTAGGAGAAGAATTAATGCAGTTTCCTATTAGAAGTTGAGTTCCAGAAATTTTCTGTCGAGTCCCCGCGCGGCCGCGCGCGCCACAAGCTAAACCCAGCGCGCCCGCGCCTGGTGAAATCTTGCAGTCCTGTTGAGCGCGCCCGCGCGCAGATGCACTACAACTGACCGCGCCCGCGCGCACCTAATTCTGCACAGACTGACTTTGTGTCCTTCAACCGTTTTCTCCTTCCATTTCTTTTGCAACTTCAATCCTTATTTCTTTAAGCTTAGAGACACTGTTTATCCACTGAAAATTCCATACTTGCACCTGGAATTATATCCTGCACAATTCTCACAAAACACATTAAAACACACCAATACTTGAGATACAAAACACCAATTTAAGCCAAAATAGAACGATCCAAGTGGATATAAATCCACTTATCAATTAGCCTAATAGTAGCGGTCAAAGTGGACAAAATTTGATCAAAAGGGTGCAAATTGAAGCGATTTTGAAACCGTAGAGATGCAATCTGCCAAAAAACATAGTTTGAGACTAAATTGAAAAAGTGCCTAAAGATAAGGGGTGCAAAATGCTAATTACTCTTCTTTATGTTCACTTGTGTTTCAAGTTTTAAAAATTGTTGTATGAATATATTTGGATGATTTATGTTTTTATGGTAGAACTACTTTTTTAATTAATTTGTAATACTTTCTTATTTTTATTTTAATTGGTTTTAAAACCGAAACCGAACCGATAAAACCGAAACCGGGATTTTAAAACCGAAACCGAAACCAATGGTTTGGTTGCGGTTCCGGTTTTCGATTTTTAAAACCGAGGACATGCGGTTTCGGTTCCGGTTTTACTCAAAAAACGAACCGAACCGAGGTTTGCTCCCCGCTACCTCTATCTCAGAAAAGAAGACTCCTTACAAAGGTGGCCTCGTTAAAAACCCCGCAAGAGCAAAACGTTATGGGAAAAAAACTCAAGAGGGGAAAAAGAGTGCCCACCCCCCAATAATACATCGATATACAATAACTGTAAAAATATGCTAAGGTCTTCTCGTTGCTTCCATCCACCTTCTTTTTTATTGCTTCCCATCCCAAGAACCATCATCCTTCTTTATTTCATACTTCTTCCCATCCAAGTAAGTCTAACTTGTAAACCAGCCCACTTCCAAAAAAATAGTTCACCTGAACGATAAAAGGCAATCAAACTAATGAGTCTCCAATCGATATGTAAAAAATTATATATGCTATAAAAATAAAAAAGAAAATACATCCAATAATAACTTATTATTGAAAACATATGTGTTAAAATTTCATAATAAAAGGAAATAAAATAAAATCTAACCAAAAAAATCTTTGGTTAGATACTAAAGTAAAATATATATAAAAATATAATTTAAAAGAAATAAACAAACAAAGCCAACAAAATGACACTTGATTGGCTATACAAGACCAAAAATATACGCCATCCTTTCTGGCCACCCATTAATGGTACAAAAACAGCCATCAAGGCATAATTAGCATTGATCCATAAATGGAAAGGAGTTACAAAAATTAAAACCAAAAGAAATGGCCTTAACAATAGCGAACTTATTTTTAAGTAGAAAGGAAAGACTCAACTTATTGACAACCTCAGAGGAGTTAGTCACAGAATTCGAGAAAATGGAGTTAGAAGTCAAGGACCCAGTCCAAAACAATGAAAGAGTTTATACCATTCATTTTCAACCAGAGCTGTTAGAGAAGATTCGCCATTGTCAGCACCAAGTAATGGAAGCAAGAAGATCAGAGTTGACAGGAGAAGAATTTCTGAGTTCTTAACAACCATCACATTACACTTTTAAGGCTAAAATTATGAAACATAATCAATTCACACTTTATTACTTAAAACTAAACAAGATAACAATCCAAACAAAATCGAAATCATAATCAATTAGCCCCCGAATATTCAAATCTCAATCATAAATTAGAATACATTAAAGTCCCCCTAATTAAGCCCTATCAATCCACAATTAAAAATTAGTAATTAACTGTAAATTAAACAGCAACCAATTATCATAAATATGTAATTAATCATCAATTAAAAATTAATAATCGAAACCCATTAAAACCGGTAAACTCAAGCTTTTCCGGTGAACTCCAAATTGGACTCTCCACAAAACTAAACAGTGAATTACAGAACTTAAACCACAGCGCAACCAGTGAACAAAACTCGATAACAAAACACAGCAAATAGAACTAGCCAATGACAAACAAACATTCAAAACAGACGAACTAGCCATGAAACAGACTAACAATAACATCACAAATCCATAATATCATCACAGCAACTTCTAAGTAAAATCAGTAACTTTCTATCCGTAAGAATGGCAATAATCAATTGAATTTCATATAATTAAACATAACACAAATCTAATGAATTATAAATACAAATAAACAAAAAGAGGAGTTTAATACCTTGTTGATATCAATATTAGGAGACCAACTAAGCAAGAAACCGAAAAAGTAATCAAACATCTCCACAGAAGTTGCAAAAGTCTTGAACCCCAAACTCACTGGACCCTTTGGACCCGACCCGTTTTCTCCTTCATCAGTCTGATTCTCCGATTCATCAGCACCGTCTCTCTTTCTTTTAGACGCCGCATCGCCGTCGGAGACAGGCGCAGTCGATGCTTCGACAAGTGGCTTCCACTCAATTTTAGAGAACATGTTTTTCAAGAAGTCAGGGTTCATATCCACCGGCCTTTCTATTATCTTTTCAGCTTCGATACCAAGCGGGAATCCATTCGTTACCCCCTTTATGTTTGACGATTACATGTTGTGTGTCAGCAGCATACGTATGCACAATTTGATTTAACACAAAAATCACCTTCCAACTTTCAAGATAATTAAGAATTAAGATGTTCAAATAACTACTAAAGCTGTGATTTTAGACTCAAATTTCTTCTAAAACTTTTACTAGCAATCAAGGGCCTGTCAGAAAATTTCATTCAATTTTCTCCATTTTTTTCAATACATTAGTTATAACTTAAATTTAATATTACTTTATACTAATAGCCGCCTCTCTTCCATGAGAGTCAACCGTCCCATTCTTTCATAGATCCCGTCCTACAACCTTCTTCACCATCTACATCCTACCATCAATCCCTCATTCGCCCCAGCCCATATTCTAAACCTCTCTTTTTTGTTTTTAGTTCTTTTCTTTCAATAAATCGAACTTTAAACCCCGAAAATTTCTTTTGAATTTTCACAAATTTGCTTCGGATTAGAGCTCATTTTTGCAAAAAAAACACAATTCTTAGACTTATATTCTCTTAATTTACATCATATCAAAATTTGGTGTAAATCCGAGATTTTTGACTTTTTGAATACGTATCGCTTTGAGGCGAAGTAACGCATTATGCGTCGTGTGTTGTCCGTTTTATTGTTAGTTGTATAGCTATATGCGAGTGCTCCCTTTGCTAGGTTATTGAAAATAAATTATATGGTTTATTGGCAGATCTGGATTTACCACATCGTTGACACTTTCGACATGTCTATTGCTTGTTTCCGGCATGTAGATGGCTGAGGTACGTTTGGGACAGTGGTGAAAATCGCATGTGCTCACCTTTCGTAACTAAAGTTTGTTCATAATATGAGGCCTTTGCTACCTCTAAGCTCAGTTTATGCAACTGAGTCCTCTGAACACTGCTATATCCACGAAATTATTGTGATTACTCTAAACACTGCTATATCCACGAAATTATTGTGAGGGTCAATTGTGAAGCTATTGGTTTCAGGAATGATGCAAGCTAGATTGCTCAGACCGTCATGGAAGTCATTTTTAATTTTAAGAATACTTGTATTCAGTTATTTAAACAATCCGGAAGCAAAGCGGCTAATTATTTTTATTTGTTTTTTAACTTGGTTATACGATCAGCTGGGGAGTGTCTTGACTGAGCCTCTTTCAAGTTATTAATGAAATCAACTTTTAATTTGTCAAAAAAAATAATATTAATATTACTTTATATATATATAGTTGGAGTGAACAAATTGAAGAATTGAATATCTTGAACTTGGTAAACACTTGGGTTGGGGCTGCTGTTGGTGCTATTCCACCTCTTCTTGGGTAAATTCTTTTTTGCTACATCTTGGAGTCTCTGAGAATGTAATCTTCAAAGTCAAATTTGACACTGTTCAATAATGACATGAGAGCTACAGCTTATCTAAAGCAATTTGAGTATTTAACCAATTAACCATAACCGAACTTTCATGACCAGAATTTATGCATATATTAATAATTAATAATTTTTGCTGCAGTAGTGTGATATAGTTCTTTCTAAAGTGCCTCTGAATTTTTTATTGATACGCGCTCCGTAAAAGCAGCCAGACGTGATACCCCCCGCCAAAACTAATTCTTGATCCGCTGATACTGAATTTCTCATGAGATCAACAATTGCTTGGCAAAAATTCAAAATTAACCCAAAACCCATCTTCACAAACCACTCATTCTCAACTAATACTAATCAACATTTAATTTCACAACTACAATTTTGCAAAAATGCTTCAGAAATAACTCAAATACATGGCTATATGATCAAGAATGGCTTAGACACTGTAGCATTTCCAGTAAGCAAGCTTCTTGCATCTTCTATAATAGATACACATTATGCTGTCTCTATATTTAAATTTATACAAACCCCAAATGTGTTTATGTTTAATACCATGCTTAGATGTTATTCTGTTAGTGATGACCCTAATCAAACACTTGTGTTGTTTAATTATATGAGGGCTGTTGGTGTTTTGTTAGATGAGTTTAGTTTTGTGTCTGTTGTTAAATCTTGTGCTAGGTTGTTTGAGATTAGGACAGGTTGTGTTGTGCATTCACTTGCTGTTAAAACTGGGAATGTTTTGTATGTTAGTGTGAGGAATACTGTGTTGCAGTTGTATTGTGTTTGTCGGAAAATTGAGGATGCACGTAAAGTGTTTGAGGATTTTTCGGTGGAGAGGGATTTGGTTTCCTGGAATATTTTGTTGGGAGGGTATCGTAATGTGTGTCGGGATGATGTTGTTTTGGATTTGTTTAGGGGAATGTTGTTGGATGGTGTTAGGGTTAGTGGGAGTACTATGTTGAGTGTTTTGTCAGGGGTGAGTGAAACTGGGGGTGTTTCGGAAGGAGAGTGTTTTCATTGTTATTGTGTTAAGTGTGGGTTTTGTATGGATTCAAATGTGGTTACTGCTTTGGTTGGTATGTATGGGAAAATTGGAATGAGGAATTCTGGATGGAGAGCGTTTGATGAAGTTGAGGTAAAAGACGTTGTTTTGTGGAATTGTTTGATGGATGGGTATGCTAAGAATGGAATGCTAGAAGAAGCATTGAATTTATTGCGATTGATGAAAAAGAGAAGTGTGAGGGCCAATTCGTCTACACTGGCGGGATTACTTTCTTTTTGTGCAACCTCTGGAGCTCTTGCGGTAGGTAAATGCATCCATGAATATGTGAAGCAGCAACAGCTAGTGCTAGATGCAGTTCTGGGCACAACGTTATTGGATATGTATTGTAAGTGTGGGTTACTCGGGGAGGCTGTTGATGTTTTCAAGAAGATGGTGAGCAAGGATGTGAAATCTTGGACTGCTATGATTTTAGGCTATGGGATGCATGGGGAGGCAAAAGATGCTATTTTGATATTTTATCAGATGGCAGAGGAGGGATTTAGACATAATGAAGTCACTTTCTTAGCAGTTTTAAGCGCCTGCAGCCATGGGGGACTGGTAACTGAAGGGACAAGTTTTTTTAAGATGATGATTCAAGACTACGGATTAAAACCCAAGTTAGAACATTATGGATGCATGATTGATCTTTTTGGTCGAGCAGGACTGCTGGAGGAAGCACATACTTTAATCAAGAGTTTGCCTATTAAGAGCGACGCGACTGCCTGGCGTGCATTACTTGCAGCATGCAGAGTCTATGGGAATGTTGATCTAGGGAAAAGTGTGAAGAAAGCACTGGCGGATAACTATGGTGAACATCCTGCAGATTCTATTATTCTTTCAAGTACTTATGCTGTTGCAGGTAGCAGACCATACCTTAAAACGACACAGGTGTTAGGAGGAAAGATAGTGGACAACTATGAATATGGATCTCAAGGAATGAAGGAAGCTGGATGTAGTGCCATCGAGTTGGGTAACAATGACGATTGATCATGAGATATACATGGTGTAGCTGTACATTTCTCCAAATTAGGGAGTTTTTGCCATGTTGCATAAATTGTAGACATTGCATTGGCAAATAGATATAGCATAAATAGCAAGCATTTTTTCACCATGTTTTGGCATAAAGTTTCCAAAGTATACTTTGCGGGTACAAGGCCAGTTGCTACTATATTTAAGGTGGACTGTTCCCAGATTGTCTCAGTCTGAATTCTGGATTAGTTCACCAGTCTATCCAAGATGCCTGTTTGGGTCTGCCAGTGTGGGGGAAATGGTTATTTTTGCTGGAGGTTGTGATTTATCTGGCAATACCTTGAGTGTTGCGGAGCTTTACAATTCGGAGTTAGGAACCTGGGAAGCACTTCCAAACATGAATAAAACAAGGAAAATGTGTTCAGCTGTTTTTATGATGAGAATTTTTACGTGATAGGAGGGATTGTAGGCAGTGATTCACAGCTTCTTACATGCGGGGAGGAATATGATTTACATGCTAGAATTTGGACTAAAATACCTAACATGTCTCCTGCGAGGACTCGTCCAGATGGGGAGATTGGGATGCCTGTTACAGCTGACGCTCCCCCTCTTGTGGCGGTAGTAGATAATGAACTGTATGCAGCAAATTATGCAGAGATGGAAGTGCGAAAGTGTGACAAGGATAGGAGAATCTGGAAAACTGTTGGGAGGTTGCCTGATAGGGCAGATTCAATGAATGGATGGGGATTGGCATTTAGGGCATGTGGTGACCGATTTATAGTAATTGGGGGTCCTAGAGCAGCAGGTGAAGGATTTATAGAAATTAATGCATGGGCTCCAAGGGATGGACCCCCTCAATGGAATTCGCTTGGTCGCAAGCAATGTGATGTGGTAGTTTTGTATACAATTGTGCAGTGATGGGATGCTAAAACTTTTAAACAAGGCCAAGAGCATTTGTACCATCCGCTGCGTTCTTCTCAGTGTGCTCTACATGGTTGCTGGTTTCTACATGGGAACAGGTTTCTTGCTAATTGGTAATTCATCCCAATTTTTTCTTATCCCTTAAATATTTTTTTTTAATTCAATTACTATTGTCTTTTTGATTGGAGGACGGGAGAGGATATTAGATTGACTCAAGATTTGGCAGAATGTTTCTTTTGGGAAGAGTTCTTGTGTTAATTTTTTTTAACTTCAAATATATTGTCTTTCATTATCCCCTATTCTCAGTGACCGCAATGTTGTGAATCGTAGGTGTGGGGATAGGAATAAAGATAGGAGATTATAACTTGTCAAGATAATGCATTGTAGGCTGGCTTTACTTTTGCTTTTGGAGAAGCTTTTATTAATAATTACGAAGAAAAATTCCCCTCCTGGTTTATTTGTCCATATGTAACAGTTTAAAGTAAAATTATCCTAGTTGTTTTCGAATAGATTATAAGACTTGTTGTAATTTACTTACTCATGCTGTTGATTGGCTATGATTTGGCATCAACTATCGTCGCATTCTATTTATATCTGTTGTCAGCCTAAAGACCTCATTTGATTCTCTATTTACTTGTTTTTATGTATTTTTTTTTAGTCCTTTGCCTCTTTTTAGCTGCATCTCTGTAATCACAATAACATTTATCTTTATAGTTGCTATCAATTTAATTAACTGTAAAATAGTCACATTCTTGTTTGTTGCCGGTGAGGCCGGAGTTTGGGCGATCGTGGGATTATCCGTATTTATTTGCAACTGAAAGGAAGATAACGCATTAGATTTTGCAGTTCCAGGATGATATAAAGAGTTGAGATATTTGTTTGTGTATTCATGCAAATTGGAATGTAGAATTGTACGGCAGGTCATCTTTCTAGCTTTAGTATAGAGTTTGTACTGCTTATGGGCCAGTGGGGTAAGTTACTAAGTTGTAAGTTTTGAATCTGATATTCTCTCTTCTTAAGGTACATCCCTGCATTCTTTCTCAGCTTTGTGTGGATTATGCTCAGCTTTAAGTTAACTTAATTAGTTCCTACATTTACTATATAAGAAATAGTGATGCCAATCTGAAAAATAGGGACAGAGGTTGTGGCGTACTCAAATTTTCATGGCTGTATTTAAAGATGCAAGAGGATGTTAGGTTGGTTACATTTTTTTTTTCTTATTCGAGGTAAAAAACAGAAGACGTGTAGGAATCATAGTTCATTGTGATTGACGTGTGCCGAGTTTATCCGCCAGCTGTAAACCATTGCATTTATTGTCAATATTACTCTCTTTTTTCTATTGTTATGTTTCCTTGTAACGCTTGGGTTCACTTTTTTGAGTAAAGCTAGGCTGCGGGAACATGGTATGCAAAACGCTTTTTAGTTTTGTACTTTTGTATGTTGAGTTTTGGAAGCGTCGAATGCCTTCTTTAATTTTTTTTTTTTTTGTAATTTTGATTCTTCATTTCTTGTCAAAACCCTTCCAATTTAGAAGACCTCCATTTATTTCTACAAAATTTTAAATTACTTTCTGGGGTTTGGGGGTGCTAAATTGGAAGCTTTTCAATCTGGGTTTTTTTAATCTTGAATTTTAGTGAAATTATCATCAACATTGCCTGAATTATATACATTTATAAATAGTTATTCTTTAAAAGAAGAATCTTTATTACTAGTTTTGAATGGTTGAGAAGCTTTGGTGAAATTAGGGTTGTTTGATTGATAGTTTTGCAAGAAAGGTTGTTCCTTGAGCTGGTTTGGAGCTAAAGATTGCATTTTTACAAGATTGAACAAGAGATATTTGAGGGTTTGTTTGAGAAGAGTGTTCTTGTGCTAGAAATTTGGGCTGTGAAGCTGTTTGTATGTAGTGATAATGGGGTAGTTTTTCAAGAATTGAGGCTGTTGAGCTAGACTAGTTGGTAGAGGTGGACTTTTTAGACTAATGTGTTATATGGGGTATAAAGAGAATCGGTCATTTTCAAATAGGTTTGGGATGTTTAACTGTGTTTCGCAAAATCTTGCAACCTGAATGGCTGATTTGCAGAAAAATAGTATTGTTGACTGGGACATTGATCAGGTGATTCTCTACATTTTCTTTCGGTTTCAAGTACTTTACGTAGGACATGTATGAATGTTTTATTAGAGATTTGAATTTTGACTTTGATATGTTAACATGGAATTAAATTTCTTTCAACAAGTTCTTATAGAGTCATTCTCCTTTTGATATAATTGAGCTTGAAAGAATCATTACATGGATGACTCTCTAAACTTCGGAATTGAAGCTATGCTCTTTATATTTGTTGTGCTATAGCCATGCAATTGCTAAGTGTATGTATTATTGTATGGAATATTCGTTAAGCCTATCAGTATCATTCAAAAATCCAGACCGCATTTCATTTTCTTGTTAAAGCAAAGGATAGTATACTTGGTTGTCTCATTATTCACTTCCCATTACTAATACTATGAGGGACTGGTGATGGACATTGATATACTATAATCTTACATATTTTGTTTACATTGTGAAAATACACCTAGAGGGGGTGAATAGGTGTTATGACCATGGTTGTAAAAATCGGTAATCGGTATAAATCGGTTGAGGTATCGATTTAAGATTAATCGGGTAATCGGGGATTAATCGGAAGGATTAATCGGAGTATTAATCGGATATTATAATAATATTTAATACATTAATCTAATTTTCAATTAAATTTATCATTTTAAATATATTTACAGGATTAGTCGGATTTCAAAAATCGAATCGGCTAGCTACCTTACAGAGGATTAATCGGGGATTAATCAGCTAAATCGGGGATTTTTGGAACCATGGTTATGACTAACAATGACTTAATAAAAATTTAACTGGCAGTTAGCTGGGTACGATAGGAAGCTAGCTGAGTTAACCAAATGCAGCAGATTAATGAATAGATAGCTAGCTGTGATATGCAATGCAGAATGATAAAATTGCAGTAAGTAAAGAACACCAAGAGTTTTAGCTAGGTTCGACCCCTAAACTTCTATGGTCTACGTCCTAGTCCCTTACCAACTTGGTAAGAGAATATATTATTGATCACAATGAAATCCAATTACAAGATACAATAATATATCTCCCTTATCACCCAGTTACTGATTGCAGCTAGCTGGAACCCCTTGTTTCCTGAACACAGCTCTCTAAGTTCTATACTAAACCAAGTATAAACTTCTCTAGCCTAATGCTCCTTAAACCCTTGATCCACAAGCTTGACAATCCAGCAACTACCAACTTTACAAGTTGAACAATACAAATGGATTTGAAGATTTACAACTCAAAAACTATGAACTCTAATATCTCGATATAGAATATAATGCTTGAGCTCTTTAGTTGAATATGCAATGAAGGTGCAGAGTTGTTTGTTGTATGTTCTTGAATATAGCTTCTTGGTTCGTCCTTCAAAAGAGAGAATAGACCAGCCTTTATAGTGAAGTGCAGTAGCTATAATTCATGAACAATATGCAACGGTATTGAAAGAATCTTCTCACGTTTAGCTTGTTCAAAATCACAGCACTCTAACGATTACCTGCAGGTTTGATAATGATTCTCATGCAGAGAATATTTTCAGTGGAGAGGTAATGGAATGTAAATACCACAGCTTTTAGTTCTTGAAGAAAATACCGTTAGAGACATATGAAGAAAACATGAACTTGATGATAAATGATTATGTTTTCTTTGTAAGCCTTTTTCTAAAGGATAACAGATGGTGGAGAGTATGGGTGTGAGGAATATTTGATTATTAGTAAGAGCATACTCAAAAAGAAAGCACATGGGTTGTCTTTTAGTAAAGTATTAAACAATTAAAAGGTTTACTTTAATGAGTGGAATTTGTTTATCAAGATTCCTGATACATGGCAGTGTTCTAATATATAAAACTATGCTTAAAACATATTAGGTTTAATTCTACAAATTGCCACAAGTACGAACTTCCCTTTTATAAACTGGACAGTCCAGTTTGCCAGCTAGCTGAGTTACTCTGTTTTGCTTAGAAATCATATAGAAGGTAAACCTGCAAAACAATATTGCTCCAATACAAACATCCAGCTTGCTCACCAAGTATGATCATCAAAATCGTAGGGTTTCAATCTCCCCCTTTTTGATGATTATACACCATTTTTAGGTGGAATACAAAACTCCCCCTAAAACTAGCAATCATATAAACAAGTAATAAGATTCATGTAAATTAACATACAAGTACCACACATAGATAAATTCAAACCACATACTTAAGCATAAAGGCCAACAGCCAAGTTCAGCATAAACCAACCAAGTTCAACAATTAACAAAATAAACCCAAGCAAACTTAAAATGTTTCTCCCCCTTAATCATTAAAAAGAGTAGGCTTTAGGACTCGTTATGATCATCATCCTCCTTAACATCATCGGCTGGGATATCACCAGAGGCATCCACCTCAGAACCAGCTATAGTATCCTTAAGCTCATTTTCAACAGCAATGTCAGCTAGATCATGAAGTTGTGTAGCATGAGAGTGCACACCAGTACGAGTCGAGGCAGAAGTACGAGAACCAGTAATTATCTCTCGAAGAGAAGTCATCTCGTCAGCCATACCCTTGACCTGATCAGTTAGCAGTTTAACTGCAGCATGGAGTTGCTTGAAATCTTCAGAGTGATCTATGCCAGTCACATTAGGATTCACCGAACTAGCAGGTGTAGAAGGGTGAGGGGTAACAGGTGGTGGAGGAGGAATTTGTATACGAATCACAGTACCATCAGCTGCCACCTTTATGTGGGATTGTTGCAAGCTCTTAGCATCTAGAAATTCTTTAGCATCTTCAACTTCTTCTCCATCCAAATTAATTCCAAACCACTTGAAAACATTAGTCAAAAACAGACCATAGGGAAGACTGGGAGCAGTGTTTGGCTCAAACACATCCATCATATTCTTTAAAATTAGCCCAGCCAAGTTAAAAGGCTTCTCAGAAAGCAACATGGATACAACAGTGACATCTTGGCCAGCAAAATTCGAGCGAGTTCCCGTACGAGGATTGATATTATCAATACAGATTTTGAACAGGACATGAGCCATAGGCGTCACAGAAGTAGTTGTTGGAGGAACATAATGCAATAAACCTTCTATACCACGAACAATCTTTAATTGATCCAATTCCGAAAAATTGTCAAGTTCAGTAGGACCCTTTTTGGTGGTTATAGACACAGTAGAGGGTTTATCAATTCCAAGGATATCATTAATCGAGTTAGTGGTTAACATGATTTTATGACCACGAACAGTTGAAGAGAAAACAGCAGGCTTGACAATAATAAGGTTTGCATAAAACTCGTAGACTAGGGATGGGTAACATTCGCGAGGTAATTCTGTAACAAAAGATTCAAACCCTAGTTTCTTAAAGTACTCAATAACACCGCATTTGTGATAGAAGTTACCTGCAATTGGACGGCCAAGCACGATTCGACGATTTCCCAAGTCAAGTTGCTTGAAACGAGATTCCAATTCTTCATTGATGAACGATATCCCATACTTGCTTCTCTTCACGGATACACCATCACGGTTGCCTGACTTTTGAACCTCAGAGACCTCATCCCCACTTTCCACTTCAACTCGAGGGATATCAATGTCAGTATCCTCATCGAAAAGCCTCTTGTTCTTTCTCTTTTGAGTTTTGGAGGCGGCGGTGACCGGAGTTTTCTTGTTGGAAGCTCGAGTTTTCCCCATTCTTGAATTGTTAACAAATGAGTGTTGGGTTATCGGGGAAGAAAGATGTGTATCGAGTGAGAGAGAATGAGAGAGGCGTGAAACCCTAATTGAATTGGGGGCGGTGGTTGATGTAAACTGAGGAGTCAGATTAACATACCCTAAGTAACTCTCTTTGGTTAATTAAGGGGAATAAAATTAAATTAAGGATTTATTTTAAAAAATTGAAGACACTATAAAACTAATAAATTCAAAAGAATTAATTTTACCAACACATATTATCAAACTGTTATGTTCGAAAATAAACAAGATAAACACAGTTCAATATGCATATAAAAACACATTTAATTATTTTAGGGCTTATATTAAAAACAAATAACAAATTTGTTTAAGCACCTAGAGAAGAAAAACATTTAACACATAGCACAAATCAGCATGTAAGACAAGTAAGTGGACCGAATTTCACAAAGTGACAGTATATATATCAATACTACATACATGCAAAAATAATACCACAAAGAAATGTACCAATCATCCAAGGCAGCTAGCTGGCTAGACATTGCACATGCCTAATTCGCGACGTAACACAGTAAAGCGCTCCTCGGCTAGTGGTTTTGTGAAGATATCAGCTAGCTGGTACTCTGTACTTACAAAGATTAACTCAATTTTTCCCTTTGCAACATTGTCTCTCAAGAAATGATGTCGAACATCAATATGTTTTGTTCTTGAATGATTCACTGGATTCTTTGATATGTTGATAGTGCTTGTATTGTCACAATAAATGGGGACCTTGCCACATTTAATTCCAAAATCTCGGAGTGTTTGAATCATCCAAAGCATTTGAGAACAACAACTTCCCGCTGCTAAATACTCCCCTTCAGCTGTGGATAATGCAACAGAAGTTTGCTTCTTGCTTTGCCAAGATACTAAACTTTGTCCTAGAAATGCACAAACACCACTTGTACTCTTTCGATCAGTTTGACAACCTGCATAATCTACATCACTATACCCAACAAGATCAAATGCATTTGTGATGGGATAAAATAATCCAAGAGTAGTAGTTCCACTTAAATATTTGAAAATTCTTTTAATAGCATTCAAGTGAGACTCTTTAGGTTGAGCTTGAAACCTAGCACAAACACACACACTATACATAATATCGGGTCTAGAGGCTGTAAGATATAACAAACTACCAATCATACCTCTATATTTACGAATATCTACATCCTTGCCACATTCATCCGTAGTCAGCTTGCTGCCTAGACTCATAGGTGTAGATTTTGCCTTGATATTCTCAAAACCAAATTTCTTTAGCAAGTTTTTGATGTACTTGGTCTGATGTACATATATTCCATCTTGAGTTTCCTTGATTTGGAGCCCCAAGAAGTAGTTGAGCTCACCCATCATACTCATGTCAAATTCATTATGCATGCACTTAGAAAACCACTTGCACATATTATCATTAGTTGAACCAAATATAATATCATCCACATATTTGCACAACTAGAATATCATTACCAGTAAGTTTAGTAAACAAGTAGGATCTATTTTACCTCGAATGAAGCCATTCTTTATCAAAAACTTACTTAGTCTTTCATACCAAGATCTAGGAGCTTGTCGAAGTCCATATAATGCCTTCTTTAATTTATACACATGATTAGGAAATTGATCACTCTCAAATCCAGGAGGTTGCTTGACATACACTTCCTCTTTCAAGTAGCCATTAAGAAATGCACTTTTTACGTCCATTTGATGTAGCTTGAACTTCTTGAAGCAAGCAAATGATAGTAACATCCTTATTGACTCTAGCCTTGCAACCGGGGCATAAGTTTCGTCAAAATCAGTTCCTTCTTGTTGATTATATCCTTGTGCAACAAGTCTTGCTTTGTTCCTAGTAACCGTGCCTTCTTCATCAACTTTGTTCTTAAAGACCAATTTAGTACCGATAATTGAAGCATCTTTAGGTGGCTCTACAAGTTCCCAAACATCACATCTTTCAAATTGATTAAGTTCTTCTTGCATTGCCATAATCCAATTTTCATCTTTGAGTGCTTCATTTATGTTCTTTGGTTCCTCTTGAGCTATGAAAGCGGCAAAAGCACAATAATTTTCTTGACTTCTCCTTGTCTTGATTCCTTCTGATTTATCACCAATAATCAACTCTGGGGGATGATTCTTTACTGTCCTAGTTGACTTTGGAAAATGATGATGAGCCATAACTTCTTCATTGGCTCTATTTTTCTCAGATGGTGGAGGGGTTTTTTAATCATTATGGATTGGCATCTTTTCTTGTGATCTCTGACTTCTAGAATCTTCTAAGGTGAGTCTTGACATCTTTTCACAGGTTGCATCTACTGGAGGAGAGAGTTCAGCTTGATTATCATTAGTTGACTTTGATTCAGTTTCTTCTTCAGCTAGCTATGTTGTAGCATTTTCTGAGTCTGTTTCATTGGCAGCTCGCTGAGTTGCTGTATTTGACCTAGGCAGCTCGCTGGCATCATTTGAATCTACAATTTCCTCCTCATCTCTTGACAGATCAACATTAGATTCTTGAAATGAAACATCAATTGACTCTTCAACAGTACGTTTAGAGATATTATAAACTCTATATGAACGACTTGTTAAAGAATAACCTAAAAATATTGCCTCATAAGATTTAGCATCAAATTTACCATCTCTATCAATAGATTTAAGTACAAAACACCTGGATCCAAAGACCTTGAAGTAGCCTATGTTTGGCTTCTTATTCTTTAGCAGTTCATAAGGAGTCTTATTGAGAATAGGCCTGATCAGTACTCTGTTAAGAACGTAGCTAGCTGTGTTGACTGCTTCTGCCCAGAAACTTCTTGGCAGCTTGCTCTCTTGCAGCAAAGTCCTAGCTGTTTCCTGCAAAGACCTGTTCTTTCTTTCCACAACCCCATTTTGTTGTGGGGTTCTTGGTGCCGAAAATTCATGAGAAATGCCTCTATCTTCACAATAAGGAATGAAGTCCTTTTGGAATTCACCACCTCGATCACTCCTTATACTTACAAGTTTTATCTTAAACTTGTTCTCAAGTAACTTAATTAGCTTCTCAAATTCTTTGAAAGCACAATCTTTAGTACGAAGAAACAATACCCATGTATATCTAGAATAATCATCTACAATAACAAATGCATATTGTTTTCCTCCAATGCTTTTATATGCTTCCGGACCAAATAAATCTAAATGAAGAAGCTCTAAAGGTTTAGAAGTTGATACCACATTCTTTGATTTATGTGGAGTCCTGATTTGTTTGCCTAATTGACAAGCTGAACAAGTTTCCTTCTTGACATACTTCAATTTGGGTAGCCCTCTAACTAGTTTCTTTGAAGACAGCTTGCTGAGTAAGTCCATATGAGCATGTCCAAGCCTTCTATGCCATATTTCTGGATTTGTATCAACTGCAGCTAAACAACATGATGAATCCTGCATTTCAAAGTCCAAAATATATATATTTCCTTCCCTTCTAGCAACTAGGGGAACTTTGTTAGTGCCAACATTAATAGTACACTTTTCTTTACCAAAATGAACAGAATGTCCATCATCATACAACTGACTTACACTAAGCAAATTGTATTTAAGACCTTGAACATATTGTACTTTATCAATAGAGATGATACTATTACCAATTTTCCCTTTCCCAAGAATCTGGAGTGTTTTGTTATCACCAATGGTGACACTTCCACCCTTTTTCTTACTGAGAGTAAGGAATTGTGATTTATCACCACTCATATGCCTTGTGCATCCACTATCCAATATCCATTGATTTGATCTTACTTTGACAACAAGACATACCTACAAAACAAATAAAGAACCAACTCAACGTTTTGGTACCCATACTTGTTTGGGTCCATAATGGTTAGTTGATAGAACATATAAAACATTTAAATCAGATTTCTTGATCCACATTTGGATCACTTTAGAGGCTGAATTTCTTGTTCCAGCTGTTCTGTCAGCTAGCTGTCTGTGAGAAAACTGTCTGTTCCAGCTAGCTGGGTTAGCATTCTGAATTTTGCAATGATTTGCCAAATGACCTTTATTTCCACATTTATGGCAGATTCTCCATGGCATGGCATAGTCATAATGAATTCCATGCTTGTCATCATACTCTAGACGTGATGTAGAAGCCAATCCAACTCCTTCTCTTTCGATTGGAACCTTTGCATATTTCATCATTGTCTTGAGTGAATCTTCTCCTTGAACAAACTTTCCCATTCCTTTCTGGAGATTCTTGATTTCAGTTTCCAATTCTTTGATTCTTTCAGCTTGTTGAGATACTTCCATTGAGCATGATTCCTTTGGACTAAATGCCTCTAAACATGCATTTTGAGCATCTATTTCTGATCTCAGCTCGCTGAGTTCCTTCATGAGGGTATCATTTCTCTTGATAAGCACTTTATTTATTCCTTCAAGCTGGGATATTTCTGCCTTAAGATCAGTAAGCTTTTGAGCATGATTTCTATTAGGAATCTTTTCATCCATTAGTTTGGATATGATCTTCTTAAGTTGAATATTCTTCTTCTTGAGTTTATTATTCTCATATTTTAATTCCTCGAACACCTCATTAGATGGATTATTATCATCCTACATGGTTAAATCATCTAATATAGGAGAATGAGAATTTGAATCAGAAAAATAATTTACCTCACTGTTGTTGTCATTTGAATCCGAGACATCACTATCTACAAGGCCATCTTGAAAAATTCCTTGAGCATTATCCTCATCATCAAGACCAACAAGAGCTAAGTTCACCATCTCATCACTTGACTCATTTTCAGAATCTGATTCTTCATCATCACTCCATGTCAAAAGAGCCTTCGCTTTCTTTTTGTCCTTAGAGGCAGCTAGCTGCTTCTGCTTATTTTTCAGCTTGTAGCAGTCTCTTTTGTAGTGACCCTTCTTGCCACATTCGAAACATGCTTCCTCTTTGACATCTTTCTTTGTTCCAGCGGCTCTACTTTTCTCCTTCTTCAGCTTGTTTCTCATGTCCAGCATCTTCTTGATTTTTCTGGATAAAAGTGCTATTTCTTCATCAGAATCTGATTCTGACTCAGAACTCAACTTGCTGCCACTGGAGGGTAAAGCTAAATTCTTCAATTTTTCAGCAGGAGCTTTGACCGTTTCCTTCTTACTGTTATTGATTTTGCTTTCAAATTGCTCTAATTCGGCAAACACAGCTAAATGATCCATAGAATCAATAGTGGGACATGATTCCAATGCAGTGACTTTTGCTTCAAAGATAAATGGAACTGCACTTAGAATTTTCATGTTTATTTCTTCTTGAGGAATGGATTTTCCAAGTCTCTTTAGAGTGTTAATAGTGACTTGAAATCTTGCTTGGCTTTCCTTGATTGTTTCACCATTTTTGAGCTTGAAATTTCCGAAGTCATTCATCAATTTACTAAGCTTAACTTTTCGTAAAGTTTTTGAACCTTCATGATATGATTCCAAAGCATCCCACATTTCTTTTGTTGTCTTTAGAGAAGATACTTTGTCATATTCAGCTTGGTCTAATGCATTCATGATAGAGTTTCTAGCTTCTCCATTAAAACCACATTTGATAATTTCCTCGGGAGCGAGATCATCAACGTCTTTTGGATTGTTCTTATCATCAAGAAATTCGAAGTCTCCCTTTTGCACAACTCTTAGAACCAGTGGTTTCTTGGATAGATAGGTCTCCATTCTGCATTTCCACCAACTGTAGTTCTCCGAACCGGTGAGAAGAGGTGCTCTATAATCAGATTTTGCTTCGAGATAATTGTCAGCCATTTGATCGATACTTTTCCTGTTACAGAAGTGTTAGTATACCAAAAGCTCTGATACCAAATGAAAATACACTTAGAGGGGGGTGAATAGGTGTTATGACTAACAATGACTTAATAAAAATTTAACTGGCAGTTAGCTGGGTACGATAGGTAGCTAGCTGAGTTAACCAAATGCAGCAGATTAATGAATAGACAGCTAGCTGTGATATGCAATGCAGAATGATAAAAATGCAGTAAGTAAAGAACACCAAGAGTTTTAGCTAGTTTCGACCCCTAAACTTCTATGGTCTACGTCCTAGTCCCTTACCAACTTGGTAAGAGAATATATTATTGATCACAATGAAATCCAATTACAAGATACAATAATATATCTCCCTTATCACCCAGTTACTGACTGCAGCTAGCTGGAACCCCTTGTTTCCTGAACACAGCTCTCTAAGTTCTATACTAAACCAAGTATAAACTTCTCTAGCCTAATGCTCCTTAAACCCTTGATCCACAAGCTTGACAATCCAGCAACTACCAACTTTACAAGTTGAACAATACAAATGGATTTGAAGATTTACAACTCAAAAACTATGAACTCTAATATCTCGATATAGAATATAATGCTTGAGCTCTTTAGTTGAATATGCAATGAAGGTGCAGAGTTGTTTGTTGTATGTTCTTGAATATAGCTTCTTGGTTCGTCCTTCAAAAGAGAGAATAGACCAGCCTTTATAGTGAAGTGCAGTAGCTATAATTCATGAACAATATGCAACGGTCTTGAAAGAATCTTCTCACGTTTAGCTTGTTCAAAATCACAGCACTCTAACGATTACCTGCAGGTTTGATAATGATTCTCATGCAGAGAATATTTTCAGTGGAGAGGTAATGGAATGTAAATACCACAGCTTTTAGTTCTTGAAGAAAATACCGTTAGAGACATATGAAGAAAACATGAACTTGATGATAAATGATTATGTTTTCTTTGTAAGCCTTTTTCTAAAGGACAACAGATGGTGGAGAGTATGGGTGTGTGGAATATTTGATTATTAGTAAGAGCATACTCAAAAAGAAAGCACATGGGTTGTCTTTTAGTAAAGTATTAAACAATTAAAAGGTTTACTTTAATGAGTGGAATTTGTTTATCAAGATTCCTGATACATGGCAATGTTCTAATATATAAAACTATGCTTAAAACATATTAGGTTTAATTCTACAAATTGCCACAAGTACGAACTTCCCTTTTATAAACTGGACAGGAGTAGTCAGCTAGTTGAGTTACCCTGTTTTGCTTAGAAATTATATAGAAGGTAAACCTGCAAAACAATATTGCTCCAATACAAACATCCAGCTTGCTCACCAAGTATGATCATCAAAATCGTAGGGTTTCACATTGTATTGCTTCCTACTACATTGCATCTTGCTTAATGATGTTAACGAAAAATTATAAAAATTATTGTTGTTAGTACAATTTTTTTTGTAAGAAGCAGGTTCGTTTTACTTCTTTGCTTTTAGAGTCTTGCAGTGTGAAGCCAAGCTTGATATTAATCTATACTATCTATACTATTTATTAAAAGCAGAAATTCCCTTTAAATGGTATGTCATGTATATCACGGTATGCCAATTAATTAATTAATAATAACTTATTTTACTATTTGATCTTACTTTAAAAACTGTTTTTTAATTGTATAGAAGGCCAATAAGAATAAGAACTACTAATGAAACAAGTCCTCTCTGAACTAAAATACGGTATGCCAATTAATTAATTAATGTATACCGTGGTATGCCACTAAATATTAATTAATTTAATTAACTAAAATCATAATATTAAATATTAATTTAATTTAATAATGAAGTTATATACTAGGAGTCTATTAACTAAAAATTGAAATAAAAGTCGAGAATTCTTATATTACAAGAGATAAGTTATATAAATTTAATTAATTAAAATAAAAAAAATTAAATATTAATTTAATTTATTATTGAAGTTATATAATAGGAGTCTATTAACTAATAATCGAAATAAAAGTCGAGAATATAGTATTATATACAATTTGGTGGTTCAAGATTTTATTCATTTAAAAAAGTTAAAAATTAGGAATTTAAGATAATTTATCACAATGCTTGGCACGGATTATCGGCTAGTATTTTCTTATGGGTCCTGGTCCCTGACAATCGTTTGTCAGGGACCGGTTATTTAACAATCGGTTCCATAGCCGTTGGATCGTTGATCCAACGGCTGAGATTGAAAAAAAAAATTACTGTCCGCTATAATTTTCGCGGACAGGCAATATGCCTATCCGCGAAAAATTATAGCGGACAGTAAATTTTTTTTGTAATCCAGGGGACCGTTAGATCAACGATTCAACGGTTTAGAAACCGATTGTTAGATAAGTCGTCCCTGACAAATGATTGTCAGGGACCAAAACCCTTTTCTTATTACCCATTTTCTATATGATACAGGCTTTTACAGCACTCAAAAGAGGGGCATGTTTTCTGAAATATGGGCGCAGAGGAAAACCGAAGTTTTGCCCATTTCGACTTTCTTCTGTAAGTTGCATGGCATGTATTAGATATACGTATACCCCAGCTTCATTAAAATGATTTTCTTTATTGTTAATTTCTTTAGAGTGACATGTCTGCAAAATATGAAGTCCATCTGGTGCAAATTGTTATAGGGAGAATATTGTATAACAATATTTTGGAGGTTGCTAGATTAACGGAGCTAAATACGGATATAAAGCTTATAAAAGAAGAATTAGGGTTAGGGTTTATGTGTGTAAATGTGGCTGAGCTTGATAGGTGATTTTAAGGGTGAAGTGTTTTCTCATCCATATCAAGGTGCCTACGTACCCTATTTATAGGGATCAAGCCATACGTAGTTCTTGGGTAGTAAGTTACCTAGCTGGGCTAGGGTTTTAGAGGATAGTCATACCCCAAGCCCACTCGTTTAGGGCTGATGTGGCAGTGAGTTGTTGATCCTATCCATGATCCATGATTTATAGAAGGAAACCGATGGTCTCGCATGGACAAGAATGTGACCTCACAAGCGAGGCTAACAGAGATGCAGCATAAGCGAGGCATGCGACCTCGAGGGGTCGAGTCATGCGAAGCGAACCCAAATGTAGAGATACTCATGTGACCTCGCGGGATCTAGACATGAGCCTTCTAACAGAGAGTGAGATAGCGATCCTGTGTTGATTTGTAGTTATGATGATAGCAAGTAGCGATCCCTTCATGGGAGTCATACAAAGCGATCTCTTGTATTTGATAAGAAGCGAGATGGCCCTCTAGTTAGGCTGGGCTGATTCCAATAGTGGGCTTTTAGTGACCCAATCTTCATCTTCGAGGCCCATTGTAGATAATGAACCATTAATTTAGCTAATTAAATCACGATAATTATTATGCCAGATTTGGGCATAACAACTACCCCTCGAGTCCATGTTGTCATTGAAAATGCGAGGTGGACTCAAAAAATCCAATGTACCCACTCGCGAAGTAAAGCTGTGATTTTATCATAGATACAGCCGTTGTAACCATTGCGACCCCAACCAAAGAATTTGAAAGGGTTTGACAGTTGTCATGTCTCGAGATGCACGTTGAATGATTGAGATCTCGACACGTGTTCCATGCCTTTCTCTCTCCTGACATCTATATATACTCCTGTCATAATCATTTCCTTTTTCATTTTAACAAACACATTACCGAAGTGCTGCCAGTTTGCTCAAGGATCAAAAACAAGAAATTTCAGAGTTCAACCTTCAGCGATCTCCAAGTTTTTCAGATTTCTTCAACCTTTCTTAAGAAAAGTAAGTCTTCATTTCTTCCTTGATATTGAATATTGTTCATATTCATCACATTTGCATGTTTAGATAACTTTAATTATATGCGATGCGATCTCATTAGACTGCGATCCCATACAGCCAATTTATGCTTGCGACCCGTCTCCGTTTAGTTGAAATAGGAACCCCTTAGCTTAAGAATAACGATCTGATTTTTCCGAATCGTGAGCGAAGTGAGAACACATAGAGCCTCTGTTTATTTGTTCTTTTCTCCCTCTGTCCTCCCTTTGTTTTCTGTAAGGGCACACACTGAGTTACTCAATCTCTTTTGCAGATGTCGACTGATAGTTCAAAGACACCTTCTCCTTTTCCAAACGTACAAATTAGCAGCGAGGCTGCTACTAACATCGCAAGAGCAACAAGTACAAGTGAAAGCTCCTTTAAGCTATATTTTGACCCTCTGTGGTCGCATGAAGAATACACCAGGGAAGTGCCCCTAGACAAATGGCGATCTAAGCGTCCTTCGAGCTCGCGAGATCAGTCTTTAGACATACTCCCAGCACAGAGCGAGCCCCAACTTGAGAGGACACATGATCAACAAGAGATAGAGGCTCTGAAGAAGAAAGGAGAAGCCTTCAGCTCGCAAGTGGCACATATTCTCGCTAACTTACCTCCAACCAAACCCATCTCTCCCATAAACATTAGTGACTCTCCAGTAGATTCATTAGGCGAGGCCTATTATGACATCGAAGGAGGTGCAGACAACGAAGCCAACTCTGATGATGATGATTATGAAGAACCATCCTCAGACGATGGTGGTCTCGATGAGGTGTCCAGGGTTGTCAACTTTAAAGATTATGACTACATCCCTGAGGCATCTCCTACACCGTATGTACCAACCCCTCAACCAGAGCTAGAGGGGGTTATATATGTTGATGGCCCTCGCCCTGAAGATATCGAGCCTGGCTCGAAAGTTAAACCAGGCAAGCCTCGCATTCTTGCATGTCGTGATATGTCTTCAACTTTGACAGAGAAGACACTTAGAGAAGGGGTTGAAAGATTTCATCCTGAGGGAAAAATCATCCTCCCTAAGAAGAGAATGCGATGCTATTGTTTCAACCATAAAGAAAACGGTGGTAGGGTTCCTCGCATGGTGCTAACGATCCCCCTCATGAAGATAGGAGTTTCTTCGCCCCTCCATCCCTTCATTAAAGATGTTTGTGAAACCTACTTCCTCGCTCCCATCCAGATAAGCACAAATGGGTATAGGTCCATGATTGCTCTTTATATTCTCTACCACAAACTCGGATACCCAAGCTTAGATGCGAAGACAATGGGTTATTTTCTTCAATTAAAGCGATGTGGAGCCAAAGATTTTGGCTATGTATATTTTTCCATCTGGCCTGAATTCAACAAGAAAGACCTTCTTCCTGGGGCAATAAGTAATGCAGGGTCGTGGAAAGAGCCATTTTTGTATATACACGAGGTCCCCAGGGTGAAGACAAGTTTCAACTACTTGCCTGGTGAGATATCTATTCAAATAGCAAATTTCATTATTTTTTTAACTATTCAAAATTAACTCCTTTGGCATCGCAGTTGGCCCAGTTCGCACCGTTCTGAAGGGCGAAGAGAAGCGCCGTGCTGATGAGGTGTTGACTAAATCTACTCCCGCAGAAAGAAATATTCGAACCCTCCTATCCTTAGAAAACCTTATCACATGTGGGTTTCTTAAGGAAGGCGTAGGATCCACTCCTGAAGCGGGGCCTTCTACCGCGAGGCGGTCCTCGCGAAAAAGGAAAATACAAGAAGAGGCCTCGTCTTCTCTCATTGAGATAGTAACTGAGGGTATACCCCCAATAGCAATTGAGCTTAGGGACCGCATTACTTCTTTTATTTGTGCAACTGTATCATACTTGTCCTCGCATATATTTGATTGAACTGTTTATTAACTTGTCTTTGTCTCACTGTTTAGGTATGTCAAATCAAAGCGGCCCAGTTCCTCCCTTCCTCCAGCCGAAAGGCAAAAAAGGTGCAGCGGCCAAGAAAGATTCAAGTTTGAAAACTCCTCCTACCAAATCCACAGCTCTGCCGAAGGTAGTTAGCGACCTCCCAGTCCAGCCCAACGTTTCTAGCGATGCTGCTCAAAATTCTCCTGACCAAACTCCGTTGAAGAGGCCCAGAGTAGACGGGCAGAAGGATGGACTTGTTCGACCTCCTTCTGGAATTGTTCCCGGGACCGCTGGGCAGCATCTCTTCGCTTCTCTAGGGACCAAATACTCTGAAGAGGCTGAAACCTCCCACTGGTGGAAAGCAGCGACCCCTGAGGAGAATGCGACTGCAATAACAAAGTGCCTAGCCGAAGCCTTCATTCGTCAATCTGCCCATACCAGGGATTTTTTGAGACTGGAGAACAAGGTCAATGTCCTTGAGTTCCAGAAAGTGGAAGACAAGCGATCCTTGGAGGAAACCTTCAAAAAGCAACTCTCCTACGATACTGCTAACCTCCGCACAGATCTCAAAAATGCCCACCGGGAAAGGAATGAATTTGAGAAATCTTTTAAAGATTTGCAGCAATCAAGCGAGGCGGCCTTGAAGAAAAAGGAGGAGGAGATCGAGAAGTTGAGGAACGATCTGACTTCCGCTCAAGCTTCCCTGGACAACGCTGAAAACATATTCCTTGCCAAAGGCCAAGTTACTTTTATGAAAGAATTCATCCGAACGATCCCAGACTTTGATTGGGATTAACTTGGGCCTGGGAATGCTAATTTTGCTGAGAATCTAAAGAAGCAGATCGCTGATGAGGATGCGGAGGAGGAGTGCCTCGCAGAAGAGGCTAGGATCGCGGAGCAAGCAAGGCTGGCAGAGGAAGCTACAAAAACCATTCAAGATAAAGATGTTCCATAATTTGTTTGCCACCATTAATGTTCTTGAACTAGGGATGCGGGTACCCTTTGAATACCTCGCGAGATGTAACTATATTTTTGTTGTTGGATAACTCTGATAACTGCAAGTCCTCTAGGATCGCATGGCGACCCACAGTAACTTCTCATCCACGTTTCCAATATAATTGCCTGTGCTTATATGTTAACTGTCATCATAGCAGCGTCATAATTTTCCATTTGTGTAATTCTTCATGTAGTTTGTCTTCGTTAATTAGATTCCTTTGATTGTAGTAAGTGCGATCTATTCTTGTGAGATCGTTAGGTGCGAACCGTTGGGGTCGCATATAATATTTCCAAATTGTGCTTTTCATAGATTATTGTCTGGAGTAGCCTCACTTCGTTGCGCTGAGCTAATCCTTTAAGATGTAAAATTCTGACAAACAAACAAATGAAATTTGAGTGCAAGAATTGAAATTTAAATAAACAATAATGAATGTAAACGAACTCATTTATTGCCATAGTAGGGACGAGGCCCTAAAGTTGATAAGTAGAAATGTCTTCATGTAGTACAAGGTAGGGGTGAGGCCCTAAAGTTGATAAGTAGGGACGAGGCCCTAAAGTCATTACATCATAAAGGGGAGGTGTCTATATGAGCACTACCCCCCAGTACTTTGTATGAATTTATTCATGCTAAGTAGTAGAAATAGATAGAGGCTACCAGTAATGAAGCTTTTACTGATAGTATTTTCTCAAGTGTTCCGCGTTCCAAGCTCGCGGAATGACTTTGTCTTCCATGTCAGTGAGATAGTATGTTCCCTCTGATAGAGTTGCATAGATCTTGTAGGGTCCTTCCCAATTAGTACCAAAAACACCATGACTTGCGACCCTAGTGTTAGGCATAACCCTTCTGAGAACTAGGTCGCCTGTACGTAGGGATCGCACTTTGACCTTCCCATTGTAGTACCTTGCGGTCCGTTGCTGATAAGCTGCGAGGCGTAGCTGAGCCTCGCTTCTAGTTTCCTCAATCATGTCCAGATAGAGTCTATGATTAACTTCGTTAGACTCAGGGTCATAATGTTCCCTTCTAAACGATCCCGGACCAACTTCTACTGGAACCATGGCCTCATACCCATAGGTAAGGGAAAATGGGGTCTCTCCAGTAGTACTCCTTGGGGTCGTATTATAAGACCACAAGACCCTTGGTAGCTCTTCAGGCCAATTGCCCTGACTTTCTTCCAGCTTCGCCTTCAAAGTATGTTTGATTATTTTGTTGATTGCTTCAGTTTGGCCATTTGTCTGAGGATGACTAACAGCTGAAAAACTTTTCTTGATCCCCAAATTCTCACAGAATTCCTTCATTTCCCTGCTGTCAAATTGTTTCCCGTTATCTGATATGAGTTGATAAGGGATCCCATAGCGACACACAATTGCTCTATACACAAAAGTCTTTAGTTTCTTGGCAGTGATTGTTGCAAGTGGCTCAGCCTCGGCCCACTTAGTAAAATAATCCACTGCCACCACCGCATATTTAACTCCCCCTTTAGCCTTAGGTAGTTCTCCAATTAGATCGATCCCCCACATAGCAAAGGGCCATGGGCTCGTGAGCGAAGTGAGTTAGGAGACCGGTGCATTGCTGAAATTAGCGATCCTCTGGCAGGGATCGCACTTCCTTGAAAATTCGAATGCATCCCTTTTAAGTGTGGGCCAAAAGTATCCTTGACGAAGAATCTTCTGAGCTAGCGAACTACCCCCCGAGTGATTCCCACATATACCTTCATGGACTTCTCTCAGAATATAGTTGCATTCATCGCCATCTACACACCTCAAGAGTGGAGTGTTGAACCCTCTTCGATACAGAACCTCATCATAAATAACATAGCGAGCAGCCTGATATTTGACCTTCCTTGCTTCCTTTTTATCGTGAGGTAGTACCCCATTTTTCACATACTCCCATATATGGGTCATTCATGTTGGTTCTGAGCTCGCTACTTCCATAATAAACTCTTCAGGTACACTAGGCTTCGTTTGAACCTCCAAGGGTATGACCCCAAGTAAAGTGGCTTCGCGATGCGAGCCCAATTTTGCTAGGGCATCAGCACCTTGATTTTTTGCCCTCCTGATAAATTCCACCTTGACTTGTTTGAATGATTTCATTAATCTTTGCACACATCGCAGATAGAGTTCGATTTGAGGCCCTCTAGCCTGCCAACCGCATCCAATGTGGCCTGTGACCAGCATAGAATCACTATATGCATTGAGATTTTCAATTTTCATCTCAATTGCAAGTTTGAGACCAATGATTAGGGACTCGTATTCAGCTGCATCGTTAGATGCTCCAAATGTAAAATGAACTGCGCTTCGTATTCTGCGACCCTCTGGAGTAACAAGCTCAATCCCTGCTCCCGCTCCTTCCTTATTAGAGGCACCGTCCACAAAAAGTTCCCACCACGAGGCCGAATTTTGAGTTTTGACCTCGCTACTCGCCTTTTCAGGGATCGGTATGAGAGCCCAAGAACCTTGTTCAACATAGGGAGGAAATTCAAGTATAAAATCTACTAGAGCTTGACCCTTTAGAGCACCTCGAGGCTTATATTCGATGTCAAATTGACTCAGTTCCACAGTCCACTTCAAAAGCCTTCCTGATGTTTCTGGTTTATGCATCACTTGTCTTAGAGGATAAGATGTGCGAACCTCAATTTTGTGAGCCTGAAAGTATGGCCTTAACTTTCGCGAGGCCAATACTAAGGCATAAGCAAGTTTCTCCATATTAGTATAGCGAGTCTCTGCGTCTATCATTCGTCGACTAACATAGTAGATAGGATACTGAACTTTTTCCTCCTCGCGAACCAAAACAGCACTGATCGCATGCTCTGACACTGCGAGGTACACAATGAGGGTTTTCTCTTCACGGGGCTTGGAGAGTAGAGGTGGCGATCCCAAATGCTCCTTAATTTTCTGAAATGCCTCCTCGCACTGCGGGGTCCATTCAAAATCCTTCCCCACCTTCTTAATTGCCTTGAAGAATTCTTGGCACTTGTCTGATGACTTGGAAACGAACCGATTGAGTGCTGTGATCCTTCCTGTTAAACTCTGAACCTCCTTCACACTTCTTGGGGATCGCATGTCCATTAAAGCTTTTATTTTTGCAGGGTTTGCTTCGATGCCCCTATGATTGACAATGAACCCTAGGAATTTCCCGGATTCGACCCCGAACACACACTTCTGGGGTTAAGCTTCATCCTGTATTTTCTCAATATATCAAACATCTCTGCGAGGTGAGTGATGTGATCTCCAGCCTCCTTAGATTTTACCAACATATCGTCTACATACACTTCCATTGTTTTCCCAATTTGTTTCTCGAACATCATATTAACGAGCCGTTGATAGGTGGCCCCAGCATTGAGAAGACCGAAGGGCATTCCTATGTAACAATAGAGACCCCTATCAGTGATGAACGAAGTGTGCTCCTGGTCAGGGCCATACATCGGTATCTGATTGTACCCCGAATAGGCATCCATAAAGCTGAGAAGTGCATGCCCAGCTGTTGAGTCCACTAACTGATCGATCCTTGGTAATGGGAAACTGTCCTTGGGACAATGTTTGTTGAGGTCGGTAAAATCCACACATGTTCTCCACTTTCCATTGGGCTTTTTTACAAGAACAGGGTTCGCAAGCCAGTCAGGGTAGAAATATTCCCTAACAAGGCCGACCTCGAGGAGTCTGTCAACTTCCTCTTTCAGGGCCTCGGCTCGCTCACCGCTTATGGGTCGCCTCTTCTGCCTTATTCCTTTTTTGCTTGGATCTAAGTTAAGTTTGTGGCACATAACATTAGGGTCAATTCCAATCATATCTTCATGAGACCAAGCAAATACATCCAAATTTGCTTTCAGAAAATTGACGAGCCTCTCGCAAAGCCCTGGATTGAGTTGCGACCCGACCTTCAGTACCTTGGACGGATCTTTGGAATCAACTAAGATAGAGATGGTATCCTCTGCGGCCCCGGCTCGTTCAACATATTCTGGGATTCGAGGGTCCAAATCAAGTTCAAATTCTCGAGCCGTGCTAGATTCTGCTTCATCCCTCCTCGCGATCCCATTTTGTGGTGAGGCTGACATTGTTCCTGTAGCAGGGATCGCTCCCACATGTCCATATTCATTTATTATTGTGGTCTCTTGAGTTATTCCATTAGGCAGGTCTACTAAGGTTGAAGTTTCCTTGCGAACCCACTTCCCCTTTCGGGCTCGCACCGCCGCTTGTTCTGGGCTCTCCTCATCGTCACTAGCCTCTTCAACGATTCCTTCCTAGAGAATTAACATAGGCTGCGAGGCTTCTAACATGAGCGCCCCTGGGATCGGCTCCACCTGGATACCTAAGCCTTCAAAGTAATCATCTGGGAGTTCTTCAATTGATATTATATTACATTCCATATTTCCTGGTACAAAGCCACCCCCCTTTTCTGCAGCCTTCAAGGCATTGTTATAACATTCACGAGATTCATGTTGGATTCCTTTCACACAACCGACACCCTGAGGAGTGGGAAACTTCATAGAGAGGTGATAGATAGATGTCACCACCCTCATTTCCTTCAGGATGGGCCTTCCCACTATTGCATTGTAAGCAGATGGTTGATCTACTACCATGAAGTCAGCGATCTACGTGGTGATGCAAGGTTCGTCCCCTAGAGTGATGGGGAGCCGAACGAGGCCTTTAACGCTAACAGATGCTCCATTGAACCCATAAAGATGCCCCACCGTGGGTATTAGATCCTTATCAACATATCCCATCCTCTTGTAGACTTCGTATGTAAGAATATTCACAACACTTCCATTATCAACAAGGACCCTACAGACATTTTGGGATCCAATGCGAACCCGGACCACAAGTGCATCAGAGTGGGGATGATGAACCCACTTCGCATCTTCTTCAGTGAACATAATGTTTGTGTCTTCACCTTTAAACAACTTTGGAGGTCGCTCTTGTAGATGATGCACATTAGTGAGGGGTCGATCCCTGGCCTCGCGTGCATATCTTTCTCTAGCTTTATTACTTCCCCCCCCCCCCAATGTGGGGACCTCCAATGATTACATGTATACTTCCAGCTCGCTCTTCCCTGTCTTTGCGGGGCTCATCTTGCTTCTCATGTGGCACAGCATGATACCCCACCCTTTGTTTACTGGGATTCCCTTGATGCTTTTTTGCTTCACGAACCGCCCACTCAGTTAATTTTCCATCCCGAATTAATTGATCAATTTGCTGCTTAAGTTGCCAACAATTGTTAGTAGCATGCCCTGCTTGTTCATGGAAGGCGCAATACTTGCTAGTGTCCGCAGTTCCCTTTGAACCCATTGGTGTGGGTCGTTTAAACATTCCTTTATCTGCATTGACAGCATAAATGTGTTCAATCGGAGCAACCAAAGGGACGAACCTGTCTTCATTTCTAGCAAAGCGATCTCGAGGCGGGGATCGCCTCAAGGGATCGCGTTCTCTCCTTTTTGGGCTGGGGCTTCGGCTTCGATCCCGTCTTTGCCTTGGACTTCTGGAGTCTTTTCTTTTTACTCCTCTATTTCTACTCCAACTGCTACTCCTTTCATTATTCCTTTTTAGATCTGCCAGTGATTTCTCGACGCGCTTGAAGGGCTCAGCGACCCTATGTAACTCCGAAAGTGTGACAGGGGTTTGCTCTTGTAGTTTCTCCCAGAATTTAGTTCCTTCCATTACCCCTGCAACCAGGAAATTTTTCACAGCCTCGTCATTAGCGCCTCGCACACGAGGTACTTCAGCATTGAACCTCTTGAAGTAGTCGTGCAAAGTCTCTCCTTCCTTCTGCTTTATATTTGCCAGTGTGGACACAGGGGGTGCATAGAGCATTGAAGATTGAAATTGTTTAATAAATATGTCCACGAACTGTTCCCAAGAATCTATGACAATTAGGGATCCCAGCTTCGAGAACCATTGCTGGGCACTTCCTCTTAGCGAAGCTGCGAACAACCTACACCTCGCCAATTGTGACACTTGATACACTTCCATCTCATTGTTGAAACGTATAACGAACTCAGCTGGATCAGTCTCCCCATTATAGGTCATGTCAGAATGATGACCTCGAAATATTGCAGACAATGGAGCAGTGCGGATCTCATGAGTGAAAGGCGAGGAGGAACCCATATTGCTAAAAATCCCCTTCTCGTTGTTCATCTCATCCAATACTTTTTTCAACTCTTCTAACTTATAATCCCCAATCCTGGCCTCTTTGTCTCCATTTTTCTTTCCTCCAGTACTTGCATGATGAGATTGAGTCTTTTTTGGGGCACTAGACTCGTCTTGATCATTCCTGCGATCCTTATTTTTAGGGTCTTCCTCGCGATGCTGGGATCGTTCATGCTCTCGATTAAAAGGGGGTCTGTCCTCGCGATGATGGGACCGCTCACGCTCTCTGCGAGGAGAGGGGGGTCTGTCATCGTGACGATGTGACCGCTCACGATCTTTTCGAGGAGATAAGGGTTGATGAGAGCCCTTACTCTTATTTTTAGACCCTCCATCTTTGTTACTTTTGAGCTTTACCAACTTGAGACGGAGATCATGCACACTGAGTTTCTTTCCAACTCGGTCAAAGACACTAACGGACCGTCCTTCTGATGAGGCGGGCTTCGCTTTCGATCCCTCCTTATCAATAGTAGCTACATCATCTTCCCAATCGGGGTTCGTCCAATCCGTCACCACATCATCAAAGTCCTCAATTAACTTCTTGGCGGGACCCTTGCTACTTTCTGCTTGGTGAGTTCGATCCCCTGTCCTTGTATTCCTTTTGAAGCCCCTAGAACTGTGCCTCTTCTCCATCTTGGCCATCTTTTCTCTTACCTCGATCATTTGGTCACCAAGGCCTTTCAAAAATGTCATGACTTCGCCAGGCAAGGCCACCTGTTGAACGACAGGGGGCGTTTTATCCTTCTCAAAATCATCCTCGATCCCCTCGTTACGCGCTTCGCCTTCTACTGTGTCCTTCTGGGGATCATCCTTATTTCTTCTATGCGATCCCGGTGTTCCCCCTTCACCATTTCTCTTCTTGTGCGATTTAGTCATCGTTCTCCCAATCAATGACTAGCCCCTCCTTCTAGCGCAAAATGTTATAGGGAGAATATTGTATAACAATATTTTGGAGGTTGCTGGATTAACGGAGCTAAATACGGATATAAAGCTTATAAAAGAAGAATTAGGGTTAGGGTTTATGTGTGTAAATGTGGCTGAGCTTGATAGGTGATTTTAAGGATGAAGTGTTTTCTCATCCATATCAAGGTGCCTACGTACCCTATTTATAGGGATCAAGCCATACGTAGTTCTTGGGTAGCAAGTTACCTAGCTGGGCTAGGGTTTTAGAGGATAAGTCATAGCCCAAGCCCACTCGTTTAGGGCTGATGTGGCAGTGAGTTGTTGATCCTATCCATGATCCATGATTTATAGAAGGAAACCGATCGTCTCGCATGGACAAGAATGTGACCTCACAAGCGAGGCTAACAGAGATGCAGCATAAGCGAGGCATGCGACCTCGAGGGGTCGAGTCATGCGAAGCGAACCTAAATGTAGAGATACTCATGTGACCTCGCGGGATCTAGACATGAGCCTTCTAACAGAGAGTGAGATAGTGATCCTGTGTTGATTTGTAGTTATGATGATAGCAAGTAGCGATCCCTTCATGGGAGTCATACAAAGCGATCTCTTGTATTTGATAAGAAGCGAGATGGCCCTCTAGTTAGGCTGGGCTGATTCCAATAGTGGGCTTTTAGTGACCCAATCTTCATCTTCGAGGCCCATTGTAGATAATGAACCATTAATTTAGCTAATTAAATCACGATAATTATTATGCCAGATTTGGGCATAACACAAATTATTGTGTATTCAAGGTTGAGTGGATAACTGTCTCACATAGTTGTGCTTACAGTCAGTCAATTCCTTTGTGCATTCTGATCGCAATGGCAAGATAGTTTTCATTGTCGTATATTCCAAACTCATTTTGATATTGCTGGGTCAGTAGTCAAATCGTAGGGTCAACATTAACTCAAATTTTCTCCATCTTACCCTCCATGGTACAGATAACTCCTTTAATGATTATATCATTCGAGTGCATTGGCGATTTATGTACCTTAATATACAGTCCACTAACTTCAGTTATTACTTCTGAACATAGCAAGAGAGAAGGGTTACCTTGACCATGATCACTCAAATTTAGTCTCCTGTTTTTAGTTCAATTTCCAAATATATCCATCAACTCAAGAACCTTATTTGGTAACACATATTACTCAACCGAGTCTGAGATGTCCATCATACTATTCTCAGTCCAAGTATTCTAATTATGATTTAGGAATCACCTTATTAGTATCAGTGGTGATGCTTTGTGATGTGTCAGTATGCTAACTTTGACTAAAAAAAATCTCTTGATTGCCATCCTAAAGAACAGAACCTAAAAAAGGCCTTTTGGTGTAGCAGCATCTCCCTTGCTTCCTTTATCAGAGGTCGAGAGTTCAAGCCTTCTTGAAGGCAAAATGGGTGTGTGACTATGTAATTAGCTAAAAAAAAAGGAACAAAACATATTTAGAATTTTCAGTTACTACTGGCAGGTTCATATAATCATTTCTGTAGAGAAGACCTAAATTCCAAATACATTATGGTTCTCTAAAAAAGACATTTGTTTCCTAATATATGCTGTAACTTCTAATGTTTTTCTTTTTGCCACTTCTCTGCCGGACGAATCTAAATTAATATAATTTGATGACAGAGAAGAAAAACAGCTTGAACTTCGCCATGTATCAAAGATTATACCTGGACAGCGCACTGTGAGTTTGCTATTACAGTACTACTTATCCTATGCTTGTGCAATTAGTTCATTGAAACCAATAGAAGAAATTCTACTCATCAATTTTTTTGGCTACTTGTACCATGTTTACGGTGTCGCTTTTTAGTTTGACCAATGATATGAAATTTTCCTGAAAAATATTCTTGTACAATATGTTCATGTTATGTTTTTTGTTCAGGCAATATTCCAGCGGTATCCTCGGCCAGAGAAAGAATATCAGTCATTTTCTCTCATTTACAATGATAGATCGTTGGATCTAGTAAGTTTCCAATATTCTAAATTTTCGAGGGAAGAAAAAGATTTGATTTCTTTTTACCTTGTTTCACATAGAGTTGAACAATTCTCCACCTGTTTATAGCCAAGTTAATACACTCTGAAAATAAATTGGCCTCAATAGCATAATAAGCATAATTATGATAAACTTGAAGATCTAAGTTGACCTTCTCCTATTGACAGATATGTAAAGATAAGGATGAAGCTGAGGTCTGGTTTGTTGCGCTAAAGACATTAATTGCTCGTGGTAATAATTTTATGTATTTATTTGGTATTAAGTGTGTTAGGATCTACCGGTTCTAGACCCGGACCGAACCGTATATAACCGGTCCGTCCTCAAGATATCAAAAAATTCGGTCTTCGGTCCGGTTATAAAATTAAAAAAAATTATAAAATCATAATTACTAAATAAAACCTAATAACAATAAAATTATAATTACTAAATAAAGCCTCGTTTCAAAAAAAATGCTAAACAAAACCTATTCTTAATGCATACACATCATCTCATCTTCCTTCCTAACCTGCACAAAGAGATTCTTCCTGTGCGGCAAATCTTCTGGAGATACTTGGAAGGGAATTAGCTTTTAATTGACAGTTAGGAGGGAGGATACTGTTGGAAATTTATTTGCGAAAAATAAAAGAAAACAATTTTCGAAATAAATGTTTTTTTCACAAAAAATATTTTACGACTATTAAAATCTGAAAAATAGAACAAGTGTACCGAATTTTTCTGGGATGAGTCACGGATCGCGCTTTCTTTAAGACGTTTCGCGGCTATATCCAAATAAGTGCAAGACACTCACGTTGCCACGTCGCCCCTAGGATAAAACAGCCCAAAAAAAAATATTGGTTCGGTAATTTATTTGCACAACTAAACACCAATCTGGATTGCACCTTAGTATACCGCTCAAGATTGTAGTGTGAAGAAAAATACACCGAAATGATGATAGTTGGTTTTTAAAACTATGAGTATATAAAGCCTATCCAAATGAAGTTGGTGGCAAGACCAAAAACTATCTTAACATATACTGCATGTGTATGGTTGTAAGACTAAGAATAATAAGATATGTAAACAAAGGTGAAAAGTGACACAAGTGGACAAGAAAATAAGGAGAGAATATGAATGTTGTTCAAGGAGATTAGAAAATGGTGTGTAACAAAAGCTAGGAAAATCACCATCTATTTATACTACTGTATGAAATAAAAGCTGGACAAGAATCAAGGGATAAAGGCTTGAAAAAAGTGTAACGCACGTACGTTAGTCCAAAACACTTCCGTTATCCAATGAACTTGGACAGCAAATTGTTTCAAGAATAATTGACTCAAATATTCTATTATAAATGTATACAAATGAGCTGTAACAAAAAATAGCTCTCTGAATTAATGCATACGTTGCAAAATTCCCCAAACTGATAAACATATATTATTTAAAATAATTCACTTTAAAATTACAACAATCCCCCACTTGAATATTTTAAAAAATATAAAGTGTACTTTGAGCGGTATTCGTAAAGAATAAGGTTGTACATAAACAAAGGTGTCTACAGACTTGAACCTCTGCGTAGTGAGTAAGATCCCGAGTTAAACAAGAGTGACTCGTAGTCTTGAACTCTATCCCGGACATCAAATCACGCACAACCTTTCAAGGTGTAGTCAATTAGCCCGTGCATTAAAGGCCATGCACGTCTATCCCAGTATGTGAACGCTCTAAGAATTAGTGCCCGTAATTCCATAAGAAGCGGCCCCCACTTCTACATTCACATCGGTGAGTCTATCAAGAGTACTCCTGAAGTTAGGTACTCCCTCCAACTAGAGTATACATCTCATTAAGAGTATTAAATTACTCAACCTCTTAACATTTCAGGAAACATGCTTTAACAATATAAACTTGCATGTTCTTCGCATATCACTTCATGACTTGTTATTACCACATTGAACCTATTTCTTGGGATCTCCAGTCAGTTAGGTTGGGTTACCATCATGAGTGACTACTCTCTACGGGCAGTAGTCCCATATTAACCGAAGTTTTATAGACTTTCTCTCTAGCTAATCCTTTCGTCAAAGGATCTGCCAAATTATCTTCTGATCTTATGTGATCCACTCTAATAGCTCCTTTAGAGAGATACTCTCTGACAGTGCTGTGCTTACGACGTATGTGTCATTTCTTACCTTTAAAATAACGGTTCTGAACCTTATCGATAGTCGCGGTACTATCGCAATGGATCAATACAGATGGAACCGGTCTTTCCCACAAAGGGATCTCAGCTAGCAAGTTTCTTAACCAACTTGCCTCTTCACTAGCTATGGCTAGTGCTATCAACTCTGCTTCCATAGTGGACTCAGCTAAAATAGTCTGTTTCTTTGATTTCCAAGAAACAGCACCCCCGGCTATACCAAAAATATAGCTACTTGTTGCCTTGGAGTCTTCTGACAAGGTATTCCAGTCAGCATCACTGTATCCTTCAAGGACAGCGGGAAACTTAACGTAGTGTAATCCAAGGTTCATAGTTTTCTTGAGGTATCTCATGACCCTCTCAATAGCATACCAATGCTCCATACTAGGTCTACTGGTAAACCTGCCCAACAATCCCAAGACATATGCTATGTCGGGTCTAGTGGCATCAGCAGCATACCTAAGGCTTCCAATGATACTTGCATATTCTTGTTGTCTTACACCATGACCTTCATTTTTAAACAGCTTAACACTAGAGTCATATGGTGTACTAGCAGGCTTACAGTCAAAGTAATTGTATTTCTTTAAGATCTTCTCAACGTATCGAGATTGGTCTAAAGAAAGTCCCTTTTCTGACCTAGTAATCTTGATACCAAGGATTACACTTGCTTCTCCAAGATCTTTCATATCAAAGTTGGCATTCAACAATGATTTCACTTTATTTACTGCATGAATATTTGAACCAAATATCAGCAGGTCATCTACATATACGCAGACAATAGTACAAATGCCATTTTCGAATTTGTAGTAAATGCATTTGTCACTTTCATTGACTCTAAAGTCATCTGTCATGATAACGTGGTCAAACTTTTCATGCCACAGAGTAGGTGATTGCTTAAGCCCATATATAGTCTTATCTAGCTTGCACACCTTCTTTTCCTGCCCATGGATCACGAAACCCTCAGGTTGATCCATGTAAATTTCCTCCTCTAGTTCACCATTTAAGAAGGCAGTCTTCACATCCATTTGGTGAATCACTAGATTATGGATGACAGCTATAGAAATTAAAACTCTGATGGACGTCATCCTCGAGACTGGTGAAAAAGTGTCAAAGAAATCCACATTTTCTCTCTGTTTAAAGCCTTTGGCTACTAGTCGAGCCTTATACCTTTCAACAGTACCATCAGGTCTTAACTTCTTCTTAAAGACCCATCTACATCCTATTGACTTACAGCCAGGAGGTAAATCAACCAAATGCCAAGTCTTATTGGATTCCAAAGAATCCATCTCATCATTAATGGCCTCTTGCCAAAGATCGACATCTAAAGAAGACATAGCTTCTTTAAAACTGGTAGGATCTTCTTCAAGATTATAAGCGTAGAAGTCAGGACCAAAATCTTTGGCGACTCTAGCTCTCTTGCTCCTTCTCGGTTCGACTTCTAAATCCTCGGTGTGTTCTTTCTCCTTTAAACGAGGAGTAATACTCGTTGATGCACCCCCACTATTCCTCAATTTAAATGGAAACTTGTCTTCATAGAAATCAACATCGACTGATTCTACAATAACTCGTGCATTTAAATCAAAGAATCTGTAAGTAGTGCTATCAATGCCATATCCAACAAATACACACTCATAGGCTCTACTTGCAAGTTTAAGCCTCTTAGGATCAGGAATTCGAACATAAGCTAGGCAACCCCAAGTCCTAAAGTAGGATGTATCAGGTTGTCTTCGTTTAAGCGTCTCATAGGAAAGAATATGAATGTTGTTCAAGGAGATTAGAAAATGGTGTGTAACAAAAGCTAGGAAAATCACCATCTATTTATATTACTGTATGAAATAAAAGCTGGACAAGAATCAAGGGATAAAGGCTTGAAAAAAGTGTAACGCACGTACGTTAGTCCAAAACACTTCCGTTATCCAATGAACTTGGACAGCAAATTGTTTCAAGAATAATTGACTCAAATATTCTATTATAAATGTATACAAATGAGCTGTAACAAAAAATAGCTCTCTAAATTAATGCATACGTTGCAAAATTCCCCAAACTGATAAACATATATTATTTAAAATAATTCACTTTAAAATTACAACAATTACACTAATCAAGGTATAATTATGTTTTTGTATGTGTAATTGATATCTTCCTCAAGAACCTTAGTTTGTTTTGTAGCTTAATAATTGATTATATTGACAAATCTTAGTTGGGTTAATCTTGGTTTTTTGATGTTTTGCTTTATTGTAATAAATTAAGTGATTTTTTATTGGTGTATTCACCGCACCAAGTTTTGTTCTCTAAGTTTTGTTCTCCGGACTATATGGGCTAAACATCCATTGACTTGCAGTTTTGATATGATGAGTCCCACTCTATGGAGAACCATCTTACGTGGAGAACCGTGGAGAACCACTTAAAATGCATTAAAATTGTCCTTTATATAAGGCCCATGGCGGGGCCCCTTTACAAAAAAGTCTTATAATTCTACCCTCTATCCATTTGTCAAAGAAAAAAAAAGAAAAAAAAAATTCACTGTTCACGTGATGACGTGGCAGTGGATTTCACTGGTTAACGGTGCTTCGCACCTCCTTGTACGGCGCTTCGCGCCTTTATCATTCTAAAGTTGTAAGGAATGGCAATCAATGGTAAAGGCAATAGACGATTGACGGGTGTGTCGAGGACCTTCGGCCCTCATGACTACCTAACTCATCCGTTTACTGTCTTAAATGCTTCGCATTTCCACGGCAGGGATTTTTTTTTTTTTTTGATTTTTTTTTTATTTTTTTGTTGGATAGAGCCAATTATTTTAAGCATCTTTCGTGAAGGTACCCTTGGCGGGGTCCTTATATATAAAGCAATTTTAATGCATTTTAAGTGGTTCTCCACGGTTCTCCACGTAACAAGGTTCTCCATGGAACAATGGCCATGATATGAATATATATTTGTATCTCTGTTTGTATGATCGCATTGACTTGCAGTTTTGATATGAAAATATATTTGTTTCGCTGTTTGTATGATCGGGCTAAAGTAGCAGGGTTTTTAAATTTGTGTATCTTGAGCTAAAATTTATACTGCTCCACCAATGCCTACTTGCATACCAGTACCGGTGGATCGGGTTTAGTGTACCTCGGACATAGCAGTTGCACCTGCCCGGCCAATTTGAGAACCAGACCCCATAGCTTTACCCATGTTAATGGTTAACAAGCACAAGGTATTAAAAACAATTAATTATACAGGTTCACAGTGCGTGATATTACTATTTTTGAAGTTAAGTAGATAATAAATTCCCAATTGATTTCGGAAAGAATCCACTAAAGTGATTCTGTGATATTGTAAATTTTTCTAGAAGTTACAGTTTGGTAAGGAGTTGAAAAAACTCAATTCAGAAGTTGCAAGCTCCTTGGTTAATCTATTGCCTGAAAGATACAAATTCTTCAGGAATTTCAAGTTACCGACAGTACTTGGTATAGGGCCATCAAAATAGCTGTTATATAACTGTATTACAGAGAACGCGGAAGCATTGGTTATGGAGCTTGGGATCCGTCCACCAACATTGTTGCTATTTAAAGACAGACCTTCGAGATTTGGCAGTCTAGTATCTGATGGAAGATGGCCTGATAAATTGTTAAATTGCATGTCAAGGTATGTCAGACTTGAGATATCAAAGATGCCATATGGAATGGGGCCAGTGAAATTATTGTTTCCAAAAACATTAATCTTTAGTTTAAGGTTGCACTTCCTAATGAACTTAGCTTACATAAACAGCAATTTACAAGTTAATTATTGTAGTATGTTGTCTAATGTGAGGACTTGATAACCAACATATACGTTAGAGAAAAATCAAGAGAAGGCACAAAGGCAGCTTACTATGATGGTCTGATACTTGGATGTTAGTACATTAACAAATATATGGTTCGAGTTGGTCTGATACGTGGATGTTAATACATTACCAGATATATGATATATGGTACAAATGCCGATTTATATACCCACACTTATTGTCAATATTTTGGGAAATGAATCGAACCGAATTTATATTATGAATTGGACCAGATCGTACCAAATTATTATGGTCGAACCAGTTCGATTCTTGAAAATTGAATTTCAATAAAAAAAATAGAAAATTAAATGAGGTGAATTTCTGATAGAACATGAATATAAATATCCAAAAAAATCAAATAAATTCATATCTAGGCACAATAATAAATCAATAAGATTACAATTAATATTAAATATTATAGTACTTAGTTGTATATATATCAAGAAAGAACATCTACATATTGAAAAAGTATAATGCAAACTAATAGAATTTACAAATTAATCAATTAAGAATAAGTTGAGAAATTTATATATAATGCAAACTTTATTTAATGAATAAAGTTTGATTCTGGTTCGGCTTTGCTCACAGCGCAGCCGCTGACTATTCTGATAACTGTACTTTCCTATTAGTTTGGAAATGTTGAGTAAAACTACTCTTCTTGTTAGCGCAGTGTTCTAAAAATCCCCGATTCAACCGATTAATCCCCGATTAATCTTCTGTAAGGTAATCAACCGATTCGATTTTTGAAATCCGATTAATCCTATTAATTTATCTAAAATGATATGTTTAATTGTAAATTAGACTAATATATTAAATATTATTATAATATCCGATTAATGCTCCGATTAATCAGTCCGATTAATCCCCGCCTATCCGATTAGGCGCTAACTCAACCGTCCTGGACCGCCTAGCGATTTCTGGAACACTGAGCAAACACGCCAATAAGACCACACTATTGTGTGGTGCATAAGCATTCCCCAACGTGCACAAGTCTGTATGGCCTCTTCTTAACCAGGTCCCTCTCCTTCATCTAGTACCAACAAAGATACCCAAGAATCTTCTTTCATTTCCTTCATTAAACTCTCCCCCCCTCAATTTAATCACCATTCTCACGAAAGACCCATTAAAAATGTCAGCTTTGAATTCACATTTTGTGCTCATTGATCTCCACAATTCATGGCACTCGGCAATCCAAATCCCATCCACAACTCTAGCTTACTTCAATGCTGTATCGAAATTCTCAACTTTCTCTGCGGCAAATCGTCGAACAGGTGGTAGGCATGTTAGAATAGCGTCGTCTAATTCGCCCGTAGAGTCGATCAGATCGCCGGAAATTCGTCGACCCAGAGATAATTGGTCGGCTCCGGGAAATGGGTTGGTGTCAGTTTCTTCGGATTCGGTTTCTACTTCGGGATCGGAGTCTGTTCCGGAGCTTAACTTGTTTCTTGAATTGGTGCCTTTGAGAATGAGAAATGAGCTTTATCGGCATCAAGAAATTGGTAAATTGATTGAGATTGTTATGGATTTGGGAAGGGTTCCTCTTGCTCGGTTCCCTTCTGGTGATTGGGTGATTTCGGAACAGCCCGTTAAGCTAGAAGATTTAGAGCATGCAATTTCAAAGGTTTCGAAAAATGATTAATGGTTTATATATGTGTGCTTATAGGGTTGATGGATGCTTATTAGAATTTTATATGCAATTTGATTGTGAATATATCTTTACACATAAAACTAATGCTTATGTTAACATCTAGTGTGTTTAACACTACTGATTTTATTTTATGACTGGGGAGCCAGTGTAGAACTAATTAATTTATATCTAACATATACATATGTTGTGTCATAAATTTAGCTGGTAAGTGAAACTTTGTGACACAAGTTTGATCCATATTCATATCTTGTTAAAGACTGAAAGTTATATCCTTTTGTAAAAATCTGAAATTCATTAGTGATAAATGTATATCTAACATATTCATAAGTTATGTCCCAAGTCTGCTGGTAGAAAAACGTGTGTGTATCTGATCTTGGTTCAAAATTTGCTAAAGATATATTTTTTCTCCTGAAATTTTAAAATTCAGCCATGTTTTATTTTGTATTTTACTTAGTACCCACTTGAAGTAAATCCTGGCTCCTCCATTGCTGATATACACTAGATAAGATAAATGTAGAAAGTGTAGACAAATTTGATAAGATATTTCTTCTGCATATCAGCTTTGTTATAGTACTAGCTTCAAAATCTAGTCATTATATTATCAGTGTGTAGCGTAGATGTTTGTGGACAATTATAAGATTTCTTGGCTTTAGTGTAGGTTGGTGACTTCTCGGATGATAATCGCTCTGGAATTAATAATTCTTTGCATCGTATAAGTGCTATTCGAAACCGTAAAATGCAAATAATAGGCCTCACCTGCCGAGTAGGTCGAGCTGTTTCTGGAAGTGCTGAAATCATACGAGACTTGATTGAAGGAGGTGGTTCTATCTTGGTTATAGGACCTCCTGGAGTTGGCAAAACAACCTTGATCAGGTATACTACATTTTTCATCTTATTAATGTTCACAATATCTTTTTTAAATATTAAATAATAAATCATTAACTCTTTCCTTTGATGGACAGAGTGATCATGTTTTCAGTTATATACTGCATGAAGTTTTAAGTTAATTTTGCACCATATCTACTCAATTACTTTATATCCGTTTGTTGCTAAAATTATACGAGACAATAACAAATTTAAATTGGAATTGAACTGATACAGAGTGGATAAATTCTGAAATCTGGACAGGGGATATGATGCTTATACTTGACATTATAATTTTTCTGAAATAACTGTATGACAAGATGAATCGTAATATGTTATAAATCATATTTACTTAAATTGAAGCTATGTAGATGTATATGAATAAAAGAGTGGCAAGTTACAAATGTAATATAATAAATATAACAACTTTGTAAATTAGTGAAGAATAAGTTCTTTTTTGTCTACATGGAAGTTTTTAAATATATAATGATTTACATTTTAAAAGTTTTTTAGTTATATAGATTTACCACAGTCCAAGTATGTGTTACATTGTAATAATATCATGTTTTTGCCTTCTGGTGGTCTGATTCCGTACTCAACTTATTTAGTTTCTATGTGCACTTGTGCCCTTACGTATTAAAATACACACCTAACCATCTCAGATACGTGTCATACTTTCCTTTTTAAAGTAAGACTTCTGGAAGGTGTCTATGTTCAAAGATGAGTAGTGACTTAATCAGATCTGCAAGTGAACTTTATATCTTCTAAATAAATTTGGGGGTACTTGGTTGATCTACATTTCCTTAAAAAACGGTTTGTCCATCTGATGAGGTTTTGTTTCTACAGAGAAATTGCCAGAATGCTCGCAGATGAGCGGAAGAAAAGAGTGGTTATAATAGACACATCGAATGAGATTGGAGGTGATGGAGATGTTCCTCATTCTGGAATAGGCCGTGCCAGAAGGATGCAAGTTCCAAATGTCAATATGCAGCACAGTGTGAGTTTTAAAGTTGATTTGATTTATTCTTGCAATGAGTGAGATATGGATTTGTAATTTTGATCTGTTCACTTGTTTAATTACTGAGCAGGTGATGATTGAAGCTGTTGAAAATCATACCCCTCAAACCATCATAATTGATGAAATTGGAACAGAGCTTGAAGCGTTGGCAGCTAGTACAATATCGCAGAGAGGAGTTCAACTTGTTGGAACTGCACATGGAATGACTATAGATAATATAATGAAAAATCCCTCTCTTCAGATTCTTGTAGGAGGCATAGAGGTGAACATAGCATAGCTCCTTCTTGCTGGTCCATACCTTTCTCACTTATCTTTGGAGTCTATTATTAGTCTCTTTAGGAGTAGCTACAAAAAAAAAAAAAAAAAAATTGAAGATGAAGAAGCAAATATTAAGATACATGGTTTGACGGTATATTAGATATGAAAGCTATTCCTTAGTCTCTTGTGTGACTACAACCTTCTGAATTCAGGCCGGCTTGGATGATAGGTATTGCGTTTTTAATGTTAATACTGTTTCATTCCATGTGGATACAGAGTGTCACCCTTGGAGATGAGGAGGCAAGAAAAAGGAAGGTACAAAAAACAATTCTTGAGAGGAAAGGGCCTCCTACATTTACATGTGCTGTTGAAATGATATCTAGAACTGAATGTCGTGTTCATCACAGATTAGACGAAACAGTAGATGCTTTACTTAAAGGTATTCTGTATGTTTGATCTACAAAAATATATATTTTGGTCGTACGCTGTTTTACTTGATTAAAATTGAAGATTTGTCGTACAGTTACTGATTGTAAAGTGCATCACCAGGAAAATCCCCTCTGTTTGAAATCCGTCACATGGATGCTGAAGCTAGTAATAAGTATTTGAAATTTTCTTCAACACCAGAACTTAGCCGTCTGGAGTCTGACTTGGTTAACAATGTAAAAAGACAGGAAACAGAATCTGATGCGGAAGAAGATCTTTCTTTAGAATCAAGCTCTAATGCAGTGCTCAAGAGGAGGTCCCCTGTGTATGTGTACACTTACAAGGTTAGTAATCAATACATTTATTTATTTCGTACTTTATAGTTTAAAGCACATAAAACGATGTTTCCAATTGCATACGTACTCTTACATATTTATACACACAAATAATACTATATGCTATGTATGTATGTTGTGTGTGTGTGTGTGTGTGTGTGTGTGTATATTTACTTATCATATGATTAAATTGATACATATTTTTGTAACAAGTAAGACTGAAGGTCAAATACTGGAGTATGTTTGTTTTCTACTTAAATATGAACCCTGTGAAAAGTGAGTAAATTCCATATTTGTTTTTTAGATCCTCGAAGCTGAGCTACAACAGGTAGCAGCGGTGATGGGACTAGAGGATGAAATTTTTGTCACGGAGGACATTGGCCTGGCAGATGCCCTTCTAGCAACTAGTTCTGAACTGAAACAGAATCCTTGGATCCGGAGTGTAGCTAAATTTCAAAAGTTGCCTGTATTTGTTATTAAGGTATCCTAGCAAAACAGTTTTTTTAGTTGGTAAAACAATGAGTTTGTTTATCTGACCCTCAATTCGATTTGAGATTGTCTTGATATGCAAACTATTACTTTGTTTATCTCACTTTCAGTCCATTCTGTGTTTGTCTTAATATGCAGTCAAGTAATATGGCACAATTGGTCAAGGCTATACGCATGATTCTGGATAAGTTTTCCTTTGTTGCCAAATCAAAGAAACCTATTAAAAGTTCTTCGGACATTGAAATTGAAGATGATGCACCAAAAAGAAAACCATCCCTGGAGGAGATTGATGCCTTGGAGGTCAGCTCATATTCTCTTGTTAATATCTGTTGGACATCATAATTATTTTCCTATAATCATTTTGATGCATGAATTGGAGAAGTATAGGTAACACAAAACTTGGAATAAGTATAACTAGAGGCATACCTGAACAATTGAAACTTTAAGAGTCAACTCTGATGTTCTGTAGTCTGTGTTTGTTTGCACAAAATTATTATGCGTTGAACTAATAAGTCATATTTTTATTCATTTTTTGCATCATCTCTGTACTCCAAACAATTCAGTCCTAGGATAACAAAGTGCTTTTGAAGTAGTACTATTGAATATCAGTTTCCCAACAAGACTAGATTTAGTGACCGAGGTGATACTTTGCCTTTTCAAGTTAACAAAGTACAATCAAATGATTGTTCAAAAGACCTTGACTTACATCGACATGCGAAAATCGCTATGCTATGTTAAGAGCACATTATAAGGGTAATTGTATTGTTTTCAATGATGAATATTGTTATATTTTGTCCAAAAACCAAAACGTTTAGCTATTGGACTGGTAAGCTGTTAACACATAAAGTCTAGTTCTAGTCTAAATCTAAGCTTTTCAACTGAAAAAACCAACTCTGAAATCAATATTTTCCAGAATAATTTAATTTTAACACTAAGGCATGCATTTACAAAGGGTTAAAGTATTATATCCAGATATTCTTTTGTAGATTTGTTGGCCCACAAACTTCAATACGCAATTCTTTTAATAGTCTGGAACCTTATTTTATTTATGGTAAATGACTTCTTAGCAAATAATGGTTCCTTATGAAGGCTTTGCCCAACTAAGCTTCTCTCTTGGACAAGTTTTTGAACTGATGATAGTAAAGTAATTCTTGCAACTATAAATTTCCTAAGAAAAAGCAGATCTGAACTTTAATCAATATTGAAAATTTTTTATTTACTCGTAATTTTTACCCTGTGACGGGTCTAGTGGTATATCTACAACGTTTTGGGTGAATAACTTGACAGAGAGTTCTTATGCTTGATGCAGGATGTCAAGTGTCATTGTGGTGTATAACTTGTATGCTAAAATTTCAAATGTTTTAATTAATATAGAGTATGAAAATAAGAATTTTATTCTTAAGTCTTGAGTTTGTACAAGAATTAGATATGGTCAGCCGTATTCCTATTTAAAAAAACATGAACTTAGTATATGAATATGATATATGCGAGGAGGCACCTGACACTACAATTTGATTCAGAAAGCTCCCAATTAGTTGGTTCCCCCCCCCCCCCCCCCAAAAAAAAATACCACCCTACGCCCATTATAATCATATTAGTTCCAGGTTCAACTACGTGCTCCAAATTCAGATAAAGGCCTTTTAGGACTCATATTTCATGGAATAGGGAATTCATAACATTTTGAATGACCGGAACATACATATATATAAATACATGGTTCTGTTTTTGGACATATCTAGCTGCAAACATCTCTTTGAATTATTTTCACGTCTATGACATTTACTCCTAATGGTAATATGGATTGCTTGGTCATTGTTTTTGCTCCTTGTTTGCTACAGGAGGTACGTCTTGCAATAGAGTATATTGTGATCCCCGGAGGTGAGCCCGTAGAACTCCTTCCTAGACGCTCAGAGATTTTTGCGCTCCAACTTGAGCTTGTTGAAAGCTATCAGCTAGCAGTGGAGAATACAGGTACCGAGTCGAATCCGAGATTGCAAATTCTTCCTCAGAAGTTTAACAAAAAAGCGTCCGCAAATAACTCCAAACGTAGTGCAAGTTTGCAAGAAGGTTTTAGCATTCAAGCAGTCCCTGATAATGGTGTTAGAAGTGGTGTTCCTCAGCTACCCTTTCTGCCGGAATAATTCCACATGTCCATTACAAACTTCTTCAATATTTGATTGATGAAGCATTTCTTATCAAATGTACAGTCTTGTATATTGTATATATTTTGTATATACAACAGTGTTGTATATGTTCTATATAATGTAATTTCAAGCTTGTTGTGAATATGTTTCAAGTTCATAATTTATTGTTTTATTGTCGTATATATGATGTAAGCTTTTTATAGTTCAACACTGCCAGAATGTTCTGATTTGCAGATTTAGCCTTGAAAGTGATTAAAAGGAGTTACCGCCCACATGGCAAGTTCAAAATTTTATGATCTGTCTTTAGTTTAAACATTTCGTAATACTTGTCGTTGGCCTAACCAACCGTAAACAAATCGAATCGAATTTGGAACTTTTTCTTATAATTTTCTTGAACCGGAAATTTTAACTTGAAAGAAGAAGAAATCTATCTTCTGATAAAAAAAAATTGAGTTTTTTTTTTAAAAAAATGTTAGGAAATCAATTTACAAATAGGGACTTAAAGTTTCAAGTCTTTGAATATGGAGAAGAAACACATGCCATTTGGTTCTTTTTTAATTGAATAAAGCACTATATTAGTCACACAAAATGACAAAATAAGACTTTAAAAAAAAAAAAACTAGGTCAGTTGTGCTACATACATACAACAAATTTGTAATTTGAATGTATGGTATTGTACAGCACCCTAATTTAATTTGTTAAAAGTTATTAAGCATAGATACCATTAACAATTGCCCATGCTGCTTCCATCTTTACATCAGACTCATCCTTTTCAAGCAGTTTGCAGAGAGACTTTATCAAGCCAGCTTCATTCTGTTATTCCAGTAACAAGATTAGATAGCTGCAACTAATCAAACACAGTCAAATCTACATTTATAGAAAAAGGAATCACTTAATCCAGTAAAAACATAAAACCAACTTTCACTGATGTTTTGCTTCGAACAGCTAAGTTTGAAATAATTTGGCAAGCTTCCTTCCGAAATATCTTCGATTTAGAACATAACATGCTCTCCCCAAGGCATTGCAGAAGCCGACAATGTTCAGTCAAACACTGGAAGAATGAACAGTTTATTGATATAATGCAGACAACTCCATAACAAAGCATACAAGCATGAACCACGAAAAGCATCGTCAAAACACTATCCACAGTTATATATATAATGTGCTCTGGGCATTTGAATCTCATTTTTTGCTTATTTGGGCATTTTCTCATTGTTATGCACCATTCATGTGAACTCCACAGTTTTTGCAGTGACTGTAAATTGACTTTAAAAAAAAGATTCAATATTTGAAAAAAGTTCAATAAAGTTAAATTCTAAGTATCCTAATACTATTAAGAAGAACCGAAGGGCTTTTGTCCACAGGGTCTCCTTCCTCCTCAACTCAATCTCGGGGAAGGGGGCACCGAGTGCACAAGTTTTGAAATTGATGGCACTGACTTAATATACTAAAAGAAGGGGGGAATTAAAGAAAGAGGAACTGAAACAAGGGGAAGAACTAGTGCACTCATCATCTCGTCAGAGTTCCTCACATTGAATTTCTTGCTTTTAAATCTAATGCTTCTGTTTAAAGAATAGGATTTCATAAACCTAAACCTTACCACTGTCTCCAATTACCCAGAACACTATCCTAGATGTTTCCGTTTTTAGAGAACAGTACCAAACTTACTGGCTATCTTACTCAAGTATTGGCATGCATGGCTATAAAAGTCGGATTCTTAGTTTCAAAAAAGAATTTAGAATTATTGGATGTGGATGTGAAACAGGACAAGGATGTAGGTACTCAAAATGTAAGTGTAATCCACGGAAATTTTATATATTCCAACTTTTTGTACTTAACAAAAGAATTTTAACTACCAACAAGCTAGATGGGCTTAACAATATATGAATTTATATGATACAATAAAAAAGGATGACTTAAAAACAAGTAGCCTCCAGATTACATTTTTGACCCAACTAGAGGGCGAAGTAACCGATTTCAACATAAAGGATCTGACTCAGATGACCCATGGCATAACTAAAGAGTCTGGGTGACGAAAATTTTTGGGGTTATAAAAAATCCTACGAAGAAACTAGTCACATATCCCACAGTAGGTAAAACCTAGCAAGAGCCTTGTATATTTTATCGTGAGAGCTCTAAGGTTTTTGTTGTTTTTATAAAGGTTTGCAGGCTCTTGTATGAATATACTGCACAAAATGGTAGCTTTATCTTACCTGAATCTGATAACCATGTCCCCATCTCACAATATTTCCAACTACTCCAAGTGCGGAGGAAACAACCGATTCATCATGATGACTGGAACACCGTTTAATGTAGCAGGTATAATATAAAAATGTGAAAGAAAGACACATAGCAACGAGAAAATAGACCAAAAAAACTTACGAGAGTAAGTCGAAAACGCTTTTACACACTTCTTTTGTAATTACCGCAGGCTTTCCATAAGAAAGATATGAGAGTGAGTAGCATGCTCGCTTTGTATGCTTAGTAGTTGAAGAATACCACTTCATTTCAAAGAGCTTTTGCAAAATGATAATAGCTACCTCTTCCTGCCAACAATATAGAGTTGTCTAAAAATGAATAGGACAGATATAAACAACTATTAAGCGAAAAAGAGAAATAGAAAGATGGACTAGCATGTAACCCATATAACCTTATCAAGAGAAAGATTCGCCCCGCGACAAATAACAGCCAATAACTTGGCCATGGGGAGTACAACATAAAATGAACCCTCTGTACAATTTGAAACAAAATCATGCACAGCTTCCAAAGCACCGTGACTAACAATAAACGGTATATGATCTGAGGATTCACGAGCTAAATGCATCAATGTGACCACAACCTACAGAAAGAGCATCTCCAGTTACATATGCATTCACATTAACCAATATAGGAATCTGACTAATAATATGGTGAAGATTACCGATTCGGCTGTTTGATTAAAGGAATGATTGATAAGTTTCACAAGGGCCGGAACTGCTTTTTTATTTATTAATTCGCTGCAATCGTTGTGATATGTTGCACTCGAGAGGATGGAAACAGCCATAGACTGTAAATACTGATCAAAATGCAAAATAATTGCAGCAGAGACATGTCCTTGAAATTAGAAAAGAATCTTAATAAAGTTCAAAATGAAGACAATGCACCAACACAACAAACCCGTGTTCCTTTTTCCAAGATCAGAACAAGGCGCTCAACAACATTAGAGCATAGAGGATAAGGTAATACTTCATCTGTAAATCGAAGTTTACTCAGTACAAAATATTTCCATTGTACCAATTAGCAAATATAATGAACAAAAAGTTGGGACATTCATTTACCTATATGAATCAAATCACATAAAAGACTGGTGGCCTCCTGTAGCTTCTCCGTGTCCATGTTCACGTCATCAGTCACCAAGAAATCGCTGGACTCCATGAACTTGTTAAGAGCATCATCATATTCTAGATTCTGGAATTTAGCATCAATTAATATGTAAAAGAGCGTACAACATACTTTTCTTTCACTCAGAAAATAACTATAAAATCCACAACCAATACATTGTCAGTATATGAATCGATACAACTACGTTATATAACTAACATAGAGATGCAGAATTACAAACATATATATACATCTACGTGAATACATGTATACAGACCTCTTCCATGCCATCGAACATGGATAGAATCTCATTGGTATGACTAAGAGCAGAAAGATCCGAACCCACAACTTTTGATATGTCCGGACCCACAACTTTTGATATGTCTATAAATGTTTCTCTGCTGTGGCTTCTCAGTCGGCTGTCAATATGATACAGATATTCACTAAGAGTGTGGCTTATCTCAACATGGCATGAATTAATTTGGAAATAATTGGTGTACCCATTAGAAAACTTCGCAACAGAAGCATGAGCATATTCTTGGTATATGTTAGACTCCACAAATGTTTTTGTATCAAGTAGAGATATTTCAGTCTTGACCTTGATGGCCAAAGCCCGACATGAAAGGGTCATCTGATATTTTAAATCACAGTAGTAGGCTTGCTGAAATTACCAAAAAGCTAAATGAATTAATAAGTCGAAGGGACAATAAATAGTAGATAAATAAGCTTACGAACGAACGAAATCCAAGGTAGGGAAAGAAGTGAAAAACCTGAATGAGAAGAAGCAGGGTGAAGGGATCAAGTTGAGGAAATTCAAGAGACCAATTCATGGACATAATCTTGTTTTCAATCAAGGGAGGCAAGCTAGCAGGATCGTCTTGGTACTCAGTAGTAGTCTGTAGATAGAAGACATGTTTTGAATAAGAATCTAAGTAGGTTACCTGTGATGATTATCATAATTATTACATTGTTGAAAAAAATAACACTAACCTCAACCACTTGAGCACCATTATCGGGTTGAATAACTAGAACCATTGTTTATTTCCTTGAACATTCGAAATTCAGATCAATTATAACTAAACTACTCATAACAACTAACATATAAAATATATAAATATATATATACATAGATCAACGCAACACTCAACTTTCAAGGCCTTATCCATAAAAACACATACATATATAAATATATAATCCATACAAACAAACACTTAGACACACACTGCAGGCATGTATATACACATGCAAAAAACGTAACCTTATGTATAAATTCAAGATTACCTCGAGGAGAGCAAGGGAGTCGTAAGAAAACAGATTGAGATTTGTACACAATTTTATAAATTAAACCCTAATATCGTTTTGTTTTGTAGAAAAAAGTTCTATCGGGACAGGTTTTGTTTTGAACAAGGGACAGGTTTTGTTGTTCATATGTCAAGGGCTGGTAAGTACTATCTAAATTGGAGTATTGGACTACTGGTTTGGAGTATTGGACTACTGGATTTTAACCGTTCATTTTTTTATGATCTAATGATCCATGTTTCTTTGCTATTTTTTATAATTAAAATCAAAAGGGTAGTTTTGTAAAATTATGTATATCAATATAATCTTAAAGTCTGCCGGAAAATTACAACTATTGTCCTTCATTTTTTTTAATCTTCTTTATTTCTTTGATGTCCTTTTTTGTCATTACACAGGAAAATTACTACTATTGTCCTTCATTTTTTTAATCTCCTTTATTTCTTTGATATCCTTTTTTGTCATTATACAGCATTTGGAGCGACCCAATTTAGATTGGATCGACCCAAATCAAAACCTCTACTATAATTTGTCATTACACAGCATTTGGAGCAACCCAATTTAGATTGGATCGACCCAAATCTAAACCTCTACTATTATCCTTCATTTTTTTATCTTCTTTATTTCTTTGATCAAATAAATTAAATATTATATATTATATTTTTATATTATTTGAAGTAATTAATATTATATACTTATGTTTGCGTAATCAATAATTTTTGTATTCGTAAAATCTAAATTGGTGCTTTCGTCGATTAACTATATTGATGATTTTTTGTTTTGTAAATTTATTATATATATTTAACAAATATATATAATTTTTTGTATAAGTATCATAGGTGGTTAATTTTGTTTTTTAATATTTTTTCTTTATTTCTTTGATCTTATTTTTAAAAAATAAAAAAAGAGTTTTTTAATTACGGAGCCAAAACATGAACAAAATAACTAAATAATATCTTTATTCATAATTTTCAATATACACTGCATCATCTATTATCATTGTTTTGAAAATTTCAGATTTAGTCGACAAAAACACCGTCTGGTTACTAATAAAAAATTAATCGATATAATAATGAAAGATAACTTAATATTATTAATTATTTAAATTTAACACACTTATTTATTTCTTTGATTTTTTTGATGTCCTTTTTTTTGTCATTACACAGCATTTGGAGCGACCCAATTTAGATTGGATCGACCCAAATCAAAACATCTACTATTTTTTGTCATTACATAGCATTTGGAACGATCTTCCAATCAATAATTTTTTCCCTCTAATTAAAACACGTTGACTTTTAATTTAAAACATAACATTACAATAATTAATACATACCCAAAAATATGACATCATATCTTCTAACCACTAATAAAATATAATAAAAATTCGTATACAACCAATAATATCCGTTAGATTTTTAGTTAAAAATTAGAACTGTTAGATCTAATGATTAAATATATTACATGATTAAATTTATTTACAAAATACATACCCAAATATATGACTTCATATCTTCTAATCACTAACAAAATATAATAAAAATTCGTATACAACGAATAATATCCGTTAGTTTTTTAGTTAAAAATTATAACTGTTAGATCTAATGATTAAATATATTACATGATTAAATTTATTTACTAAAATTTTAAGGTTCGAATGTTTATAAATACCTAAAATATCATATCTTCCAATCAATAATTTTTTTTCTCTCTAATTAAAACACGTTGACTTTTAATTTAAAACATAATATTGCAATAATTAATACATACATAAAAATATGACATCATATCTTCTAACCACTAACAAAATATAATAAAAATTCGTATACAACGAATAATATCCGTTAGATTTTTAGTTAAAAATTAGAACTGTTATATCTAATGATTAAATATATTACATGATTAAATTTATTTACAAAATACATACCGAAAAATATGACATCATATATTCTAACCACTAACAAAATATAATAAAAATTTGTACACAACGAATAATATCCGTTAGATTTTTAGTTAAAAATTAGAACGGTTAGATCTAATGATTAATATATTACATGATTAAATTTATTTACTTTTAAGGTTCGAATTTTTATAAATACCTAAAATATCATATATTTCAATCAGTAATTTTTTTCTCTCTAATTAAAACACTTTGACTTTTAATTTAAAACATAATATTGCAGTAATTAATACATACCCAAAAATATGACATCATATCTTCTAATCCCTAACAAAATATAATAAAAATTCGTATACAACGAATAATATCAGTTAAATATTTAGTTAAAAATTAGAACCGTTAGATCTAATGATTAAATATATTACATGATTAAATTTATTAGTAAATACATACCCAAAAATATGACATCATATCTTCTAACCACTAACAAAATATAGTAAAATTCGTATACAACGAATAATATCCGTTAGATTTTTAGTTAAAAATTAGGACTGTTAGATCTAATGATTAAATATATTACATGATTAAATTTATTTACTAAAATTTCAAGGTTCGAATTCCGTCAGCGATACTATTATCCTTCATTTTCTTAATCTTCTTTATTTCTTTGATGCCCCTTTTTACCATTACACAGCATTTAGATCGACCCAATTTAGATTGGATCGACCCACATCTAAACATATACTAATTTTTGTCATTACACAACATTTGGAGTAACCCGATTGGATCAACCCAAATCTAAATCTCTACTATTATCCTTTATTTTTTTATCTTTCTTTGTTTCTTTGATGCTCCTTTTTGTCATTACCCAAATCTATCTCTGTCATTTTTCACCTTCAAGTCCAAGCCGCTCAAATCTTCACACTGCTGGATTTTGACGCATGTTTGCACTTTTCAGATTTGAAAGCTGGGTTTTTCACCAAATTAACATGTCAACCCCCTGAAGTAGGGACGGGTCATATATGTTTGGTTCCGGTTTTTAATTTGGCCTTAAAAGTTAAGTTTTTATTGATTTCACAATATTAAAAATTAGACAGGATAATATTTGTTTGGTTTTGATTTTGATTTGGCATTTAAGAATTAAAGTTTTAATGAATTACCCGATATTATAATAATATACAGGACACCAGAAAGGTACCTTTAAAATATTCACTTTATATTTAAATTTAAATAAAAATATGTGGACAATCAGTTACAACCAATCATGATGTTACGTTACTTGCACCATGTTATTTGTAAATAATCTTGGGACTCAATTTGAAACATCTAACATTACAGACATTATTTTGTTTTCAAGCAAGTTTATGTTCTTTATGGATTTGTTCAACTTAAGTTTTATGGGGTAGACATGCTACGTACCAGAAGGTCTTATGGAGTAGCATACTTTTTATCGGATGTCTCCGAAGGGACTATGGAATAGCATACTTAAAAGCTCAGACCCACGGCACAAGTCTCGCCCTCTGAGTCAGGCAACATTACTCTTATTTATTCTCTAAATATCTTCTTTACTCGCGTTCAATTTCATTTCATATATGATCTCATATTTAGCACTTTCATTTGAGCTCCACATTAAAATATAAAAGCACTAACTTTTCCCTTTTTTCAGTTTAGTTGGCTTTTTGAGAGAGAATAGGTAGTGGAAAATGTGATTGTTATAATTCGTAATCATACATTATTTGAAGATAAAAGTGAATAAGTGAGCTTCTTGCGGAGACCTGTGTTTTTGGTAAACAGTATTATCCTTCATTTTTTAATCTTCTTTATTTATTTAATGCCCCTTTTTGTCATTACACGGCATTTGGAATGACCCAAATTACATTGAAACAAAAAATTCTATTATGATATTGTACTTATTTTCAGTAATGCTGTAGTATTACGATTGTACCTCCAGCCTTTCTCTTCTCCTCCGGCTACATAATTTTAAATATTGAAAACAAAATACAATACAAGAAGAAGTTTGCATTTATAAATGTAGATTACAAGCAGAGAGAGATGTTTATTTATAGATAGACTACATAGCCACAACATGAGTGATAAAAAGAAAGATGTTAGTTACAGATAGACTACATAGCAGTAACATAAGTGATAAAAAGAAAGATGGTCTACATGATGATCAAGCTAATAAAGTATTGAAGTAATTAACAAGCATGAACCACAGAAACAACTTCTATTTTATAGGTACTGTTTATCATAACGTGGGTAATAGGTTTATGTATTCCCATTAATTTTATTTTTGGTCACCCTTCTAGGTTGATCAAGAAAAAATTAACAACCCATCAAAATAAGTAGTTTAAAAATATATTCAAATTCAAATTATTATATTCGTTTCAATAAGAACATACTTTTAATATAATAAAGTCAATAAAATAAAAATTCAACAATTTCAAAAAGCGAGAGCCATGGTGAAAAACCTTAATTTGAATATAAACTATAAATCTACTAGAATATTTATCTGATATTTTGACTTGCTTATTTAATTGTATAATTTACTTATTTTTAATAAAAAAATCTATATTAATAATATATATACACTGTATTTTCATACATGAATTTACTAATACAGTTTAATGGTCACGCTCTGGTGAGAATGAGAACAGTGAGAACACACATGTTCACTACATTTCAAGTTATTTTAAAGGGCCCCGCTAGGGGTATCTTCACAAAATTTTTTTTATAATTTTACCCTCTATCTATTCATAAAAAAAATTAACAAAAAAAAAATTAAAATGAGAACAGTGAGAACACACATATTCACTACATTTCAAGATTTTTTAAAGGGCCCCGCTAGGGGCATCTTCACAAAAAAGTCTTATAATTCTACCATCTATCCATTCATAAAAAAAATTAACAAAAAAATTAAAAAATTGCTTGAAATGTGGTCTCATTGTTCTCCAACATTTACATATTATATTAACTATGAGGTCTCATAGTTAATATAATATGTTCTTGATGTTATATGATGAGGTTTAATGTTTTGGAGTCCTTGGGGTGAAGGGATTATCATTTCCGCATTTGAATAATAAAAACAATTTATTATTGTTTTCCATTAGAGAAAAATATTTGTAAAAATATTTATTACTCTGTTATTGCAAATTTTGATAGATTAAATAAATTTTCAACATTATTAAAATACAATTGTATGCTACTTTTTTATATAAATTTTATCATATCATTATTTTATTAAATACTTATATAACTATATAGAATATCTTTATAAGAATTGATTATTTATATAATTGCATACAATATTTTTTTAAGAAATCAATCAAATTTGTTAAATTTTTGGTATTGTCAATTTAAATTAAATAAGATGTTTTAAGAAATCAATCAAATTTATTAAATTTTTGTTATTATCATTTTAAATTAAATGAATGCCGTGTACGAAGTACGGGCAAGATGCTAGTTAAAGATAATGCAGTTTTATATATCGATATATTAGTTGTGCATAGGCGGGTAGTTCTTTTTTTTTAGGATTGCAGTTGTTGTGTTTTATTGAATTTGTAACGGAACACAAGCACAGTTTTATCGAATTTGTAACGGAACACAAGCACCTTCCACATACTGCATTCTACAAAAATCATACACTGCATGTTCTTGCTTGTTTATTTTTAACATTTTATATAGTTTGTATTCTGCACTAATATAACTTTTATCGAAGGGGTTCAGGTAATGTTTTTAATTTTGTGTTTTTTGTCATGAAAATGTTCTGCATTGTGACATTGTTTTTCAGGCAATCTTATTCATGTTGATGGAAAGAAGGACTATGTCCTTTATTTTATTTTTTTAAAATTTTTGGATCGTCTAAGTGGACAAACAGTTTAGTGATCTACCAATGCTTTCAAAACTAGTTTGTTAAAAACTACTAGTTCGTAAAGTTGTCAAGACTCAAGATAGCATTAATTTGACTATGTTTTTGAAGTCATGTCTCAACTTATTAGAGTAAACTAGCTTTGTAGCCCGTGCAAGGCACGGGCATGCTCTAGATTACAAATTATGAATTATTCGTAATCACGTAGGATTGATTTGTTGATATCTTCGATTGTTCATATATTTGTAGTAATTGTTCTGAGTAAATAGAATTTATGCGATACCCGATCGTAACATGCAAATTATAATTCTGGTTAAATTTAAATCTATTTTATATTTTACGCTATGTTTTGTTTTGTTAAAATAAACTTGAACGATATGTAATAAATTGTTCAATGTTAAGATCAAAACCGTACTTCGAAATATAAATATATAGAGTTAACATGGATGGATACAGAGATACATTCAAGTATTAATTACATAATAATAAATGCATATTAGTTCATATCAGTTATTATTAATTATATATGTAATAAATATGTTAGTGTTGCAATACCTAAATAGCCCTCGGAAATATAACATAGATATAATTAGTAGAGGTAAATATGACTTTTTATATGAATAAATTTGCTCATGGAACCCCCCATTTGCTCTATTATATATATATATATATATATATATATATATATATATATATATATGTGTGTGTGCCCTTCCACAGCCACCGTTGGTTGAAAAAAGGCCCACAACCACCAACTCGTACACTGCCGCAATGAACCCTTGCGGCAGGAAAACTTAAAAAAAAAAATTTAGGGGTGCCGCAATGAAAACTTGCGGTAGGAATGGGCCGCATTGAACGTTTGCGGCAGGAGTCGCTCTCAGGTCCTTAAATATTATTTTACGTTTTTATACCTTTATTTTTATTATTTATTAAAATTAAAAAAATTGGTAAATTAATACATTATAAAATATAAAAATGTTTATAAAATTTGAATTATTACATAAAATTTTAAATAAATTATTATAGTTTTATATTTATTAAAAGTAATAAAAATAATAAATTAATAAAAGCTGTTAATTTGAAATATTGAAACAAGTAAATATATGAAATTACGTTTTCACCCTCCAATTTGATGCCGCAATGATACATAGCGTATAAATGAAAATCTAAAATTACTTGTTTACCCTTATATCACTGCCGCAATGATACAATGCGGATACATAAAAATATGGAATTACTTTTTTACCCTTAAATCATTACCGCAATGATACAATGCGGATAGGAGACTTATACAACCACCCATTGCGGCTGCCGCGACCCGATTAACTCTAATTAAACACAGATTTCAGGAGATTCCGGGCGATTTACACACAGAGCTGCGAAATGTCAGGCCATCTTCCTCCTCAAGGTATCTTCTAATTGACACTTATACACACACGCACGTAGTTATACATACACACACGCACTACTATATACATTGCTACTGACGATTATATGTACATGGTTTGATTCGTTTTTAACTGTGGGTGGTGTTTATTTGCTTCATTTTAGTTAAAATCATGAATTAAATCGAATTATTAGGGTTCATAGTTCGAATTTTACCCATTTTTGGTTTGCATTAGTTTGAAATTAGGGCTTTTACCCTCAATTGAGTTGAAATTAGGGTTTCTCATCTTTAATTAGGTTGAATTAGCTCGAAATGTCCAATTTAGAATTAGGTTTCGAATTATTATTCGAATTTTTATTAAAACTATGAATTAATTCGAATTATTAGGGTTTATAATTATGAAATTATAATTATAATTTTTTTTATGAGTTGTGGAAATTTTAATTCGAATTTTTCTGAATTATTAATTTGAATTTTTGAGTTTAAAATTCGAATTTATGAATTAATATGATTTATTAATTCGAATTTTGATTAATTAACATATTAGTACTGCATTTTATTTGATAAATTATATTCGGTGTTAATTTATTCTTGTTTTAAATATGTCTTAATGGAATGATAATTTTAGCCAATTTTGGTACATGTTTATGAAATGTGCCTTATTTCTTTGATCTTGCACATTGCAGATGCTATGGATATGCAGTGCGGACCTCTCGATAGGTCCCTCTTGACCATGCAGGATGATCATATTAGCAGTCACATATGGCAGGGGGTGAGCGGGAGAAGTTGGATGTCTACCAGTTGACAACCAACCTCGACGATTGGGTATTTGATGACACCCAGGTTAGTTTGCTGTCAGACTGGGGTTTCCGAGCGTTTACTAACCCACGCTCGATTCCCCAGAACGACATCCGATTGATCACGGCGTTGGTGGAGAGGTTTAGGCCAGAGACCAACACCTTTCATTTCCCATTTGGTGAGATCACCATCACTCTAGAGGATGTTTACATGATATTGGGATTGCCTGTTCGTGGTCGTGCTGTTACTCATTCGGAGCTTTCCGCACCGCTTCCATATTGGCTAAGACGGTGGCATGATTTGAGGTTGACTGAGACCGAACGCAGAGCTATGTATAAAAAAGGTTTGAATTTTAGTCTATAAATTCTAATTTCTTGCATTTTAGTCCTTAACATGTTTAATTCTTGCATTTTATACATTAAATTTTCATTTCTTTGCAATTTAGGAAGATAATTATCTAGTTATTGCATTTTAGTCCATAAATTCTAATTTCTTGCATTTTAGTCCTTAATTTTTTTAATTCTTGCATGTTATACATTAAATTATCATTTCTTTGCAATTTAGGAAGATAATTATCTACTTATTGCATTTTAACCTATAAATTCTAATTTCTTGCATTTTAGTCCTTATTTTGTTTAATTCTTGCATGTTATACATTAAATTTTCATTTCTTTGCAATTTAGGAAGATAATTATCTAGTTATTGCATTTTAGTCCATAAATTCTAATTTCTTGCATTTTAGTCCTTAACATGTTTAATTCTTGCATGTTATACATTAAATTATCATTTCTTTGCAATTTAAGAAGATAATTATCTACTTATTGCATTTTAACCCATAAATTCTAATTTCTTGCATTTTAGTCCTTAATTTGTTTAATTCTTGCATGTTATACATTAATTTTTCATTTCTTTGCAATTTAGGAAGATAATTATCTAGTTATTGCATTTTAGTCCATAAATTCTAATTTCTTGCATTTTAGTCCTTAATTTTTTTAATTCTTGCATGTTATACATTAAATTATCATTTCTTTGCAATTTAGGAAGATAATTATCTACTTATTGCATTTTAACCCATAAATTCTAATTTCTTGCATTTTAGTCCTTAATTTGTTTAATTCTTGCATGTTATACATTAAATTTTCATTTCTTTGCAATTTAGGAAGATAATTATCTAGTTATTGCATTTTAGTCCATAAATTCTAATTTCTTGCATTTTAGTCCTTAATTTGTTTAATTCTTGCATGTTATACATTAAATTTTCATTTATTTGCAATTTAGGAAGATAATTATCTAGTTATTGCATTTTAGCCCAAGAATTCTAATATCTTGCATTTTAATCCTTTATTTGTTTAATTCTTGCATATTATACCTTAAATTTTTATTTCTTTGCAATTTAGGTGGGGTGAAGCTTCATAGGTTGAGGGAAATGTATAAAAAGAAACCGGAGAAGCCTTCTCCCGAGTTTATCGAGCATGATGACCTTGTGTACACCCGGGCTTATCTTTTTTACATCATTGGGGGTGTGTTGTTTCCTTCATCGAATAGAGACACCGTGCATCCTAGGTACTTCTTGACTTCATTTATCTCTCTAGTCCTTGCAATTTATGCTTAAATTTATCTTATTCTTGCATTTTATGCCTTAAATTTCACATTTCTTGCATGTTCATCCTTAATTTCTCCAATTATTGAATTCTTACGTTAATTTGCATTTCCTGAATTTTTGCAGGTATTTACAGTTAATCCAGAATGCGCATGAGATTAAGGAGTATGCCTGGGGAGCTGCGGTTTTGAGCTATTTGTTCAGGGGTTTGGCCAAGGCTGCTCAGAAGGGTGCCAAAGCTATTTGTGGGTGCACCATGCTTTTGCAGCTTTGGTCTTACGAGAGGTTGTTGCCTGGGGCACCTCTGATAGCACCTCGTATGGATTTTGTTTGGCCGAGGGCATTGGCTTGGGCTGAGCCGGTAGATGGGAGGAGGGTTAACCCCCACCACCATACAGGTCTTTATCGGGGGGACTTTGACAGCTTTCAGCTTGGTTGGCTGACATGGCAGCCTTATCAGAGATTTTATGACATTCAGGATGTTGATGTGGATTATAATATCGATTTGATGGATGCTCACTATATGGCTCTCGGTCGTGTCCCTCTCATTTCTTTTGATATCGTTGAGTATGTCATGCCAGATAGAGTATTGAGACAGTTTGGTATTCTACAGCATATCCCACAGGCCCCGGTTGCCATGACTTCACTGCGGACGGAGAGAGCATCTCGTTGGGTGCGGGACAATCATACAGTGACCTTGGCAGATTACGTTGAGGAGTGGCATGCTTTTAGTGATGGCATGATACCTATTGTCGAGGAGGGCAATTACGTGTCTATAGAGGAGTACATGTATTGGTACAGGCGCGTCAGTAAGCTAAGGATTGCTCCATTTGTGGCTGAGCATCGTTCTAAGATTGTGCCTCGTGACTGGTATCCCCAGCAGGACATGGCTGATGCGGTATGCATTATATACCGTTATTTTTCTAATTCTTGCATTTCAGACATTTATTTGTATATTTCTGCATTTTAGACCTTTATTTATATACTTTTGCAATTTAGACCTTTATTTATCTAATTCCTGCATCTAAATACTTCAATGCAGCTGGATTGTGGAATGAGGACATTACATGCCATTTACGAGCGTGATCCCCCCGAGTGGTTCTTTGATATCATCACTGAGTTTTTGGCTCGTTATGATCGGATCAACACCGAGTGGAGGGGTGTTGGATTTATCAGACCTAGTTTTGATAGACCCTCTCGTGCACATGATATGGATATTGACCCCAGCCGTCCTTCATCTTCGCAGCAGCCTCCACTAGCCGTTTCTCAGAAACGTTTGCGTGAGGTAGTAATCTTTTGATACTTGTTATCTTTGAATATAGTGGATTGAATATATGTATGATTGTTGTATATTTTATTGTAGGTTGAGACTGTTAATTCTCATGCTTCACTTACGCACGATGCCACACCTCATGTCTCTTATAAACGTCCTCGTCAGGTAGTAATCCTTAATGCTAGGTTTAATTCGAGTCACTTAGGAGGAATTATATATATAACTATGTGATCGGTTCGTTGACATATAATTGCAGGTTGAGACTACAGATGCTCTTGCTACACAGCCTACCCTGGTATCTGTCCCGCCTATAGTCCAAGTTGAGGTATCAATCCTTAACGCTTGGTTTAATGCAAGAATTATAGAAATTAATAAGGGTATAAAATGCATGATCGGTGTATCTTGTAGGTTGAGGCTACAGCAACTGCTCCTCCTGTTACACAGACGACCCCAGTATCTAGCCCTCCTCCTTCACAGTCTACGCCGGTATCTATCCCCCTCATGCTCATATTAATCTCTCCTTACTGTAATTTCCTTATTATATACCAACTTTTTATATGTTCGTGTTTTTATCTCATTGTGGTTGCAGGTTAGCACTATTCCTGCTGTGACAGAGCCTACCCCGGCATCTGTCCCCCATCATGCTCAGATTGAGGTACTAATCTCTCCTATTTGTGATTTTCTTCTTATATACCATTGAGGTACTAATCTCTCCTATTTGACTTTTGTTATCATATTTGTAGGCTCCAATACCATGTGAGTTGGCAGTGGATGGCAACAAGGCTGCCTATGGCATGGCTTACCCGGATGGAGGAGAAATGAGTAGGAAAATACATGGCAAGCCAATGCCTACTGGATGTCTGAGAGTGTCAGTGGATAGTGGGATCCAACTAGAAGCCTTGATTCCAGTTCCAGTACCTGGTGAGATGGAGACGGTCAAGCAAGCTGTTGGATCTCATGTTGCATGGCCCAAGGACTGGATCATACGTCGAAATACTGAGGTTTGTACTTCTATAAAAATACTATAAAGGTCTAAATGCAAAATTATAGAAATAAGGGTCTAAAATGCAAGAAATAGAGAAATAAGGGTCTAAAATGCAAGAAATAGAGAAGTAAAGTTATAAAATGCAAGAAGTAGAAAAATAAAGGTCTAAAATGCAAGAAATAGAGAAGTAAAGTTATAAAATGCAAGAAATAGAAAAATAAAGGTCTAAAATGCAAAAGTATAGAAATAAGGGTCTAAAATGCAAAATTATAGAAATAAGGTTATAAAATGCAAGAAATAGAGAAATAAGGATCTAAAATGCAAGAAATAGAGAAATAAGGGTCTAAAATGCAAGAAATAGAGAAATAAAGGTCTAAAATGCAAGAAATAGAAAAATAAAGGTCTAAAATGCAAGAAATAGAGAAATAAGGGTCTAAAATGCAAAATTATAGAAATAAGGTTATAAAATGCAAGAAATAGAGAAATAAGGGTCTAAAATGCAAGAAATAGAGAAATAAAGGTCTAAAATGCAAGAAATAGAGAAGTAAAATTATAAAATGCAAGAAATAGAAAAATAAAGGTCTAAAATACAAAAGTATAGAAATAAGGTTATAAAATGCAAGAAATAGAGAAATAAGGGTCTAAAATGCAAAATTATAGAAATAAGGTTATAAAATGCAAGAAATAGAGAAATAAGGGTCTAAAATGCAAGAAATAGAGAAATAAAGGTCTAAAATGCAAGAAATAGAGAAATAAAGGTCTAAAATGCAAGAAATAGAGAAGTAAAGGTCTAAAATGCAAGAAATAGATAAGTAAAGTTATAAAATGCAAGAAATAGAGAAATAAAGGTCTAAAATGCAAAATAATAGAAATAAGGTCTAAAATGCAAGAAATAGAGAAATAAGGGTCTAAAATGCAAGAAATAGGGAAGTAAAGGTCTAAAATGCAAGAAATAGAGAAGTAAAGTTATAAAATGCAAGAAATAGAAAAATAAAGGTCTAAAATGCAAAATTATAGAAATAAGGTTATAAAATGCAAGAAATAGAGAAATAAGGGTCTAAAATGCAAGAAATAGAGAAATAAGGGTTATCACATTGCGGTTGCAGCTTGAGACTACAGTTGAGACTACAGCAGCTGCTCCTCCTGTTACACAGTACTGTCCGGGATTGTTATTTCTATTTTTTAAAAAATACTTATCGACGATCCAACCACACGTAAGTCAATATATGTCTAATTTAGTGATATTCCCAAGTTTTGAAAAAATAATAAGTTTATTTGGGTGGTAAAAGTGGTAGTGAACTATCGATTTGACCAGTATATCTAACTAGTGCTTTGTCCCGGATTGTTGTTTCTATTTTTTAAAAAATACTTATCGACGATACAACCGCACGTAAATCAATATATGTCTAATTTAGTGATATTCCCAATATTTCAAAAAATAATAAATTAATTTGGAAGGTAAAAGACGTGGTCAACTATCGATTTGACCCGTACTCCTAAATTAGTTAATCTAATGTAAAAATCTCAAAAAATAGAAAATTAGTGAATCTAATGTAAAATTAATCACATAATTAATGAGTATTAATATTTGAAATTTTATGAATTTAAATTCGAATTTTATCTTATTTATCTATTTTTAATTTAACTTTCACAAGAATACTGCCGCATTGAAGCGATGCGGACCGTCCTGCCGCATTGAAAGGTTGCGGACCCTTCTGCCGCATTGAAAGGTTGCGGACCTTCTGCCGCATTGAAATGTTGCGGCTATCCTGGTGGCTGGTCCAATCCACGGTGGTTGTGGACCTGAACGCTATATATATATATATATATATATATATATATTTGTTATATTGTTTTATGCGTTTACGTATTAAAGATGTGATTGATGAGTTTTACGATAGTTAATGTTAATACAAGTTTGTATTATACTTACATAGGCATGAAGGTTTTTTTTGTATTGGGATATTTTTTGTAATATTTAATTCGTAAATAATTAAAGTAGATCTAAAATGATTAATAAGATATGGTATATGTTAGTGAATATTATAGTACATTATAACATATCCCCACATAAATTTATATATGTATTTATGTTTGTACAAGTTTATGTATGTATAATTATGCAGTAAATAATATATTATTAAAGATAATGCAGTTTTATATATCGATATATTAGTTGTGCATAGGCGGGTAGTTCCTTTTTTTTAGGATTGCAGTTGTTGTGTTTTATCGAATTTGTAACGGAACACAAGCACCTTCCACATACTGCATTCTACAAAAATCATACACTGCATGTTCTTGCTTGTTTATTTTTAACATTTTATATAGTTTGTATTCTGCACTAATATAACTTTTACCGAAGGGGTTCAGGTAATGTTTTTAATTTTGTGTTTTTTGTCATGAAAATGTTCTGCATTCTGACATTGTTTTTCAGGCAATCTTATTCATGTTGATGGAAAGAAGGACTATGTCCTTTATTTTATTTTTTTAAAATTTTTGGATCGTCTAAGTGGACAAACAGTTTAGTGATCTACCAATGCTTTCAAAACTAGTTTGTTAAAAACTACTAGTTCGTAAAGTTGTCAAGACTCAAGATAGCATTAATTTGGCTATGTTTTTGAAGTCATGTCTCAACTTATTAGAGTAAATTAATATCTCTAATTCACAAAAAATAAGAGTCCACTTAACTGCCGGAGTGATATGAGAATGTTGCATTTTTTTGGCACATCTTTCCGTACATTTCTTTCTTTAAAATTATTTAAGAAAACGTCTATTATTGATTTAATTTGCATAACTTTGCCCTTAATTATGCAGTTATTTACAAGGTTGCCATTAAAAAAAGTTATATTCTGTCCACGTGATCTATTTTAATCTAACGGTGATGATAAAATACTCCAAGTACTCTAAGTACTCCATAGAGCCAAACTCTTGTTTTGTATATATTATTTTTTAGTAAATTTAATTAAACTAGCTTATTCCCGTAACTATTTCTTACATAATTATAAATAAAATTCATTCTACTAACTATACAATTTTCTTTCTTTGAGAAAATGCCCAAAATGCCTAGATTTGGAGCCTCATGGCCTGATATGCCTATGTGCGCGACCAGTGGCCCGATCTACCGACGGGACACGCATGTTGGAGATGCGTGTCCTTCGTCACTGTAGCTGCCAGAAACAGACGAACAACGACGGAAAATGAGAGCTAAAAACCGACGACGAACGAGACCATTGCTTCGTCTGCCACCATTTCTTCGCCTCCCACCCTCCAAATCATCACCACATGATCATCTGTTCATCTCCTTCCTCCTCCACTGAATTGTTTCTCTCCTCCGGCCCCGCAGGGGCGTGAACGCCGTTGATGGAAAATGAATCGGATAAATAAGGTCAAATTTGGGTGTTTGTAAACCGGCAAAAGAAGTGTAATGAAATTGGTATGGTTGTGTAGAGCATGAAAATGCGATTCTATTGATACATAACACGTAATGGTAAAGTTGGTTATATGTACGAACGAGAAGAAATAAAATCGGTGCCGGAATCGCCATTGTCGGCGTCTCTCTGGGAGAGAAAAAACGACGTGAGACACGCATCTCAGGAATGCGTGTCCTGTGATACTCAACCTGAGACTGCGTGTCTTACGTCACGCATGACATGCTCTGAAATGATTTAACACAATACACGCAAATAACAAATGCGTGTCCCATACACGCATTTCCCAGATGCGTGTATGGTGGGTAATTAGGGCCACCAGATTCCACCGTGGGTATTTTGGACCAAATCTTTTGGGAGGTGGGCACTTAGGGCCATCACCCATTTTCTTTATAATTTTAAATATAACATAAAATAAAATTTATAATATATCCAATAGTAATAGATAAAGTTTTTTAGTCTTTTGAATATGGAGAAGAAGCACATGCCATTTGGTTTTTTTTTAATTGGATAAAGCACTACTCCGTATTAGTTACTCCTACAAAATAAGACTTCAAAAAAAAAAAGTTACAGAAAATAAAAGCATCACAAATATCCTCATCAGTCCCCTTTTTTCTCATGTTATTCCCTTCATTCATTCATCATTCTTCTTCACTGCTATTAACCACCAAATATTTTGGGCCTATGGATCTCTCTGCCCTTCTCATTTCTATCACCATCTTAATATAAATAAATCAGGTACCTTTCTTTAATTTTACAATTTATTTGTATGTATGTGTGTATAGTGTTCCAAATCAAGTTCTTGATTTAGTCACTAATTTTTTTTTCTTGGTTGCAAGATTTCTTTTTTATGTATCATTTCTTTATATGAGTGTCTTACATATGTATATCTTTGTATAGTGTTTCAAATTAAGTTCTTGATTTAGTCACTCTATATTAGTATATTTCTTGGTTGCAAGATTTCATTTTTATGTATCATTTCTTTATGTGAGTGTCTTTCATGTATGTATATATTTGTGTTGTATGTGTACATAGTGTTTCAAATTAAGTTCTTGATTTAGTCACTATTTATTTTTGGGTTGCAAGATTTCATATTCATGTATCATTTTCTTTATGTGAGTGCCTTAACATATGTATATGTAGGTTTTATGTGTCTATAGTGTTTCAAATAAGTCCTTGATTTAGTCACTTAATTTTTTTGGGGTGTATTTTGATTTGGGTTACCAGCTAATCTAATGTTATTACAAGATTTTAGGTGTGTTTGGTTTGAAGATATGTTTTTTAGAGTTTAATGATGATTTCTGAAGTGATTAGGCTTCTTTGATTTGTAGGGTTGGCTAATGTTCGATGAAAATGGCTGAATGAGTTGAATATGTGACGATTGTTAGTTTTGATGTTTTGGGTACATTAGAGATTTGAATTATGTTTAACAAGATAATAAAACGGGGGCAGAAGAAGGGTGTGAAGCAAGAACTTATTGAGCCCCCGAATACTAATCCAGATGCTGCACCATCAGTTACTGTGAACCATGCTTCTCGAGCTTCAAGTGGATCTCCAGCTGCCGTACAGCAAGTAACTGTACCTAATTCGGGTGTGGTTGAGGTTTTACCTGCGTTGAAGGAAGTCCCTGTAATAGATCGTCATGTTTTGTTTATTAAAAAGCTGCAGCTTTGTTGTGTCAGTTTTGATTTTTCGGAAGCTATGAAGAATGTGCGTGAGAAGGAGATTAAGAGGCAAACACTTTCAGAGCTTGTTGATTTAGTGCAATCTGGTTCGTGGAAGATGAATGAAATCATACAGGAGGAGATGATTAAGATGATCTCGGTTAATCTTTTCAGGTGTTTGCCCCCTTCGTCTCATGAGAATACAGGCAGTACGGTTGGAGACGGGGATGACGATGATATGTACTTGGAGCCATCTTGGCCTCACTTGCAGATGGTGTATGAGTTACTTCTGAGATATGTGGTTTCATCAGATACAGATACTAAAGTTGCAAAGCGATATATGGATCATTCATTTGTTTTGAAGTTACTTGATTTATTTGATTCAGAGGATCCACGAGAACGAGAATATTTAAAAACGGTACTTCATCGTGTTTATGGAAAGTTCATGGTTCATCGCCCTTGTATAAGGAAGGCAATAAATAATATATTTTATCGATTTATATTTGAAACAGAGAGGCACAGCGGGATTGGTGAGTTATTGGAGATTCTTGGTAGTATAATAAATGGATTTGCACTTCCAATGAAAGAAGAACATAAGTTGTTCCTTGTCCGAGCTCTTATTCCGCTCCACAAGCCTAAATCAGTATCATCATATCATCAACAATTGTCTTATTGCATCATCCAGTTTGTTGAGAAAGATTTCAAGTTGTCTGATACTGTTATTCGTGGTATATTGAGATACTGGCCAGTCACTAATTGTGGGAAAGAGGTTCTTTTCCTTGGGGAACTGGAAGAAGTCTTGGAGGTAACACAGTCTTCTGAGTTTCAGCGCTGCATGGTTCCGCTTTTTAGACAGATTTCGCGCTGCCTCACTAGTCCACATTTCCAGGTATGGAAATCTTTATGTTTACATTCATCTTTATATTTAGGATTTCATTTGTTTGAACATGGAAGGGGATGCCCATTTCCTAATTAATTTTTTTTTTTGCTAAATCATTTCCTAATTAATTATGCCCTCTGTCCCGTTGAATTGTTAACAATTTCTATCTTGGGATGTCCCATCTACTCCCTCCGTCCCTCATGGTTGTTTACATGGGGGATGGACACGGAGACCAAGAAATTGTGTAAAAAATGAGTAAAGTTAGATGAAAAGTGGGTAAAGTGGTGAGACCTATTAATATTTAATTATAGATTTGAGATAGTGGAAGAAAGTAGTGGGTGTAATAGTGGTTTTTATTGTTAAATATATGAGATAATGGGTGTAATAGTGGGAGAAACTTACTATTTTTGGAATGTAAAGAAATGAGAGGGACACCCCAAAATAGTAACTGTAAAGAAATGAGAGGGACAGAGGGAGTAATTCTTTACACTTCAAAACTTTCCAAAAATAATAAAATTTTACTAATTTAAAAACTCAAACGGACCTGCTATTCCCCACTAACTCCCACTATCTTTTTATCTGTTACTTAAATATTAATGGATCCCACCATTTTACCCACTTTTCTTACACTTCCCCACTACTTTATTCTCATTTCTAATCTCCATGCCCAGTCCAAATGTTAACAATTGGATGAAACAGAGGGAGTATAATTTAATCAGGTGTACAAACTGTTATGCGTTGTCTCTAAGTAAGAACTTAGGTCTGAAAGAAAGAAAACATCCATGTAGAAAAGTAGTAGATATTTTAAAAGGAGACATTTAATTTAGCACCATGTGTGGTAAATGTTTAGGCTGAGTGTATCATTGTTCTTTTCCCTTCCCCTCACATGTCCTTCCTCTTTTTCTTTTCTGAATCAACTGTGTTTGTAGTTCCTCATAAAGTTCAAATTGAACAGTGTCCAACCTAGTGTTATCAATGTCACGGTTATCCGCAAGGCAAAAGTTTTAAATGTAAGCCCATCGTTCTACATATCTAATCATCAAATAATAGGGCATCGGAGCATCACTAAGCCCTTCATGGACATCATCACTTCTTCTCCTTCATCTTGACTCCGCGATTTCTTCCACTCTGAGTCTGTGATCCACACTAGACATTATTACTACAAGTCTGCAACTGTCAGATGAAATTAAATAGCAGTCTGGTTACGCTTAGCATGATAGTATCTATGCTTTCACGTGATGAATTCTAGGCGATGAATGAAGCTGAATTTGGATTTTTGTACAATATTCACAATGTGAATATCATTCTTAGTAAGCACGCTGAATAGCTTTCAAAGTGCGACTTGAACTAGCTTCAGGTACCAAGCTGTAAGAGTATTTGATAGTCTACTAATTTTCTTGAAGTACAGAACAAATTCCCGAAGACCAAGTATTGAGTTGGAGTAATTACTATGCTATTAACTGTTTACATTTTAATTATTATTAATATTAATGCATTCATTTTAAAATTCCAGAGAAGTAATTCATTTTAGCTTCGAGATATTTCATGACGCTCGATTTTGATTTCATGTGCGCCAAAAGATTTGCAACAATTCACAACTGAGTTGAAAATTAACTATGACTGATTGCGGAGTTGACATTTGTTATGCATATATTAAAACATCAGGAATAATATTTGGGTGACTGTACATATATACTTGTGATAAAAGGTTGTCAACTGGGATAGAAAAAATATATAGCCAACAGAAGGAAATAAGGAACTAGCCGGAAGATCTTTGTCAAACGAAATAGGAACCTGTATGAAATGTTCAATTCAAAGAACATCAAGTGCATCTAGGGATGCATACAAGCCAGGCCTTATGTTTAAGATTTAGCTCCAGCTATTCAATAACAAGCTAAAAATTGTAATGTTGGACTTCTTTCTAAAATTTATTAGAGAAAAAATATATTTAGCATATACCAACTTAGATGTGGTCCATCTTACATCATTTAGTCTATTGAAGTACCAACATAATGAATTTATTAAGAAATAGGCAAATAAAATAGTAATTCAGCTGAGACAAAATTTTGAATTCGACCTCGGCTCGAGTTTGTATGCAAACAAGCTTCATCTGTTTATAGCTCTGAGTCCAAACCAGTTGCTAATGATCAAATTTGTTGTGACCATGACTTGGGGATATATTGTTATTATTGAAATAGCGGAAGTTTACAAATTCAAAATTTGAGATCTCTTGGCTCGTTGTAATATTGGTTGAGCTGCTTAGCTGGAACCTTGCTTGATCAATCACTGCTCTTATGGCAAACCTTTTAGAATCTGATCATGCAACTTTGTTAATGAAACTTGAAACTTGGACAGAAATTTGGTAGAGAAAATTAGAAATTTGGAAAGTAGACATTAAAGAGAGGCAAAAGATGTGAGTCATATATTTATCAGGTATCACTAGTAAAACTATAAATTTATCACGACCTGCTTGTCCTGTCACTAATACTTTATTGTTTTCGCTTAGTTTTACGCATTTAGTTTGTATATTAAAGTCCTGTTGTGGCATAAATGACTTGTACACACATATAACTAGGTCTAGGCCATTCCACAAGGTCGAAAATGTCCATTTGTAAATCACCAGCCAAAGCAATGCTTAAGTTCGTTCATTCTTCTGCTTATGTTTACAGTCAAATTATGAGCTGACGTTCAGCAAGTGAAGTACTGTATGAAATGCTATAAGAAAAATATTTTAAATATTTGAACTAACACACATTTCCTTTAAAGGAGTTTGAATATGTTAATGTATTGTAGGTTGCTGAAAGAGCACTCTTCTTGTGGAACAATGATCACATTGTGAGCTTAATGTCACAGAACCGGCAAGTTGTCTTGCCAGTTATCTTTGAGGCATTAGAGAAGAATGTACGTAGTCACTGGAACCAGGCGATCCATGGGCTGACTACAAATGTTCAGAGAATGTTCCACGAGATGGATCCTGAGCTATTTGAAGAATGCCAGAAGGAGTATTACGGGAAGGAATCCAGAGCGGCAGAATTGGAGGAGAAGCGGAGGGTGATATGGCAGAGACTGGAAAAGGTTGCTGCGCAGGGCAGGGGAGATGACATGGTTATGGTAAACTGATAATCAGAAAATTTCCGATTCATTCCTTCAACTAAGTCTGCTATCAAGTTATAATAAGAATTAGTTCTTACTGATGAGCAGCAATGGTGATTTGTGACGCTATGGCGTATTTTATCCTCAAAATGTTTTTCTTCACAAATCTAAAAGAATAGATAGTGATTTTTTCTTATTCTTTTTTCTCTAGCAAAGATATGTTGTATTTTTAATTTTTTTGATATAGAAATGTTGATTGATGTAATAATAAGATAAACTGCGTGTTATGGAAAGATGTAAGAAAAAACTTCAGGTTTATTTTGTGAATTTAGATTACTTCATTGCGGATTTCTGTCCAGTTGTATCATTTAGGTAACTCTTGTGTAAAATGCAGCTGAATTTGGATTCTTAAGATGCCATATGCCTTGGTTAGAAGATCCCCTTTTATTCTGTTCTTTTCAGCATTTCAGTTGATTTGATTTGAGCCTCCTGTGAATTATTATTGCAACTATTTCCCCTTGTGCATTCTTTGCACCATATTGTTTAGATTGGTGTCTGGGAGTCTGTATGATATGGTAAAGTGGAACTTAATTTTGGGCTTAGCAAGGTTCCTCCGTGAAATAATTGCAAACCTGTTTTCTAGAGAAGAAAAGACCACTCCATTACGGTGAAACTCAAAAATTTGCTGCCCTCGTCCCTCGCTCAGAAGCACCAGGTAAAGGTCATCCTGTTTAGGCCTCATTTTGGCCATTACCAACCTCAGTTGTCAACTATTTGGATCTTTATAATTATTAACATGGATCTCTTCGACCTACAAGGGAACGGAAGCATACATAGATTATATTCAGCCTGGCCTGGCCTACTACAACAGCTACTTCATTGTTTTGGCTGCACCACGTTAGCCATATTCATCAGAAAGTGTGAAGTAGATTATAATTCCAATTTCCATCCTCGAGCCTTTGTTATTCACACAGCTGAGTAGCTGATGTGCTACTTGCATATGTTTTTTTTCCTTGAAAAATCCAAATATCAATCTCCTTGATTATTAACTCATTTCCGTCCTTTTATTGTCCTGCATTACTTCATCCTTAATTTCATGCTTGCGGAACTATAATCAACGTTATAACATAGACCTTTCGTTATTTTCTCCTTTCCTTGTGCAACTTGATTGGTAAAACTTGAAAGTACTCAGTTTTGAGTAGGAGGCTGCGGGGAACTTGCACCTTTCCTTCAAATGGTCCATATATTATATTACTCTGTATTTCCGGTACTTGTGATAATAGCAAATTTTCGTCCGAATTTTTAAATTACTGGCCTGAAGAGTCTCAGGACCTAGTCAGCGTCAGGGTTCTTTTTTTCTTTTTTTCTTTTTAAATAAAACGTCAGGGTTTTTAAAACATGGTTTCAGTAATTTAATAACAACTGATATGTAAATTAATAAACTATAAAATTTAAAAATATTAATATAATTATAGATATTTTGGTCACTGTACAACCAAAATAATCTCAATCATCGAATCTAATATTTTTTAAAATAGACAATCAAGATTATATCATATTAAAAAGAAAATTATAATCTAAAAAGATATAATTAAAAAAGGTTATATTAGAATCGAATTTTAAAAAGAAAATTATAATATGAAAAGGATATAATTAAAAAGGGATGCAATTAAATTTTATTTATTTTTCTAGTAATGTTAAAAAAGTTCATATTTACTATATAGACTCTATCTCGAGATCTATAAATCAGATTTGGATGAATACTGCCCACGCGAAACTCATAAAATTATCTTTGATTTAGTGATGATTTAACAATTATTATCAAAATGGAAATACTCGGAATCTCAAGAGAAAATATAATTATGAATTTTTACATTAATCATATTCAGTGTAGAAGACCTACCTTGATAATCATATTCAATGTAAAAAAACAAAATTATATATGATTTAAATCATTGACATACACTTTTTCGTATTTCAATAAAAATACACCTTTTAGTTTACATGTTAAAATATAAAATATTTATAATGCTAGATCCAACATTTTTCATCTCTTCTATGTTATCTATTTCATGTCTCGAATCAAAACTTGAATAAACTTATATTAACATCGTCATCAAGTTTATTAATGGCTGAAACGTTTCATTAAAAGGTTTAATCTATGACGAATCAAAAAATGCCAACAAACTCGTTGGAGTGGTGGAATTAGTGGTGAAATTAGTTGGAATGTTCAAGTCTTAGATTTGACGTTGTCACAAGAAAATGGATATGAGAACTTCGAAGAGACGCGTGAAGGAAGAGGTGAAGATGGACATATGGAGGAAGCACAACCTAAGAGAGGAGCGAAAAGTGTTTTGCTCAGATATGAATTTTTTTGTTGATTTGCATTCAAAAAATTTGGTGATTTGCAGTCAAATTTTGGTTATTTGCATAGGATTTTGATGATTTATGTTATGGTTTTGGTGATTCGTGTATAATTATGGTGCTTTGTTCATTAATTTTTTAATTGTATGATGGTGACACTATGATGGTGATTTCTATTTTGATGATTTTAGTTTGAATTAATGATTTTAATTTAAGTTGGATGAATTTGGTGGTGATGCACATTGATGTTGTTGCTGCTGGTGTTGTGATGGTGTATTGGTGATGGAATGTAGTACGAGTGGTGGGGATAGTGCGGAATAATATCGAAGATGATATATATGTATGTAATTAAATTTTTATAATAAAATTAGTTACAAAATTAATATTAGGGTCTCAATTCTCATTATAAAGAGGGTCTCATTGGAGCAGCTCCCTATATATATATATATATATATATATATATATATATATATATATATATATATATATATATATATATATATATATATATGGCTGAGTTCCAGTAAAAACTTTTTTAAATACAAATTTTCAAACATTTTTTTTATTCAACATATATATAATTTCGGTTCAACATCATTTTGTAAAATAATAATTAAGATTTCATTGTATAAATGTAATTGAAATTGGAAACATATTCATAACATTTTATAATTTATTAAAAACATATTTGCAACATTTTTTATGAAAAATTGTAATACTTTTATAATGGATGTTCAATAGATATATAACTTGAGTTCGACATAATCTCTTGTACAATAGTTATAATCCAAATATATAAAATAAATTAAAATTGGTACAATTAAGAAAATGTATTAAATTAATAATATTTCATATTTCTATATCCTAATTGGGTATTGGTTAACCTGGGAATGATAGTTGAGAATTTTGTAAAATATGTTCAATAAATTTTGAACTACGGTTCAACACGCCTCATATAAAACAAATAAAATAGAGGATGAAGTCGAAATCAGGTTAATCCTTCAAATTTAGTTTACTGGTTACTTTTCTGCTATATAATATTCAGGTTAATCCTTCAAATTTAGTAGAGATTGAAACTGTCGAGGATGAAGTCGAAATCAATTTGAAAGAACTTTATTTCCATGATACTGATTACATTCAAAAACTTTCCAAAGAATTTATCAAAGTGTGGGAAGACATGGGTCAAAATAATGAGCGCGGAAATGTATATTTATTTAAGAATGCTTAACTCAAATGATAGTTTATCAAACATTGAAAATAAAGTACATGACTTTTTTGGCATGCATCTTTTCCATATATATTAACTACAAGTATAAGGTCATCAGTTTTATCCTTGCACACAATTTATGCCAAATAACTAAATTTTAAATATACTGAAAATAAGAAGTTGATGATAATATATTAGTATTCGAAAATATTTATATAACATATTAAAAATAATATCTATACATAGTGGCGGATACAGAATTTTGGATTTTGCACATGGTGTGTCACCAATTTAATATCAACAAACTAACAAAGAAAAAACTTATTTGAGGTGGTGGAATGAGACTAATTTCAGGACGAGGAGGCTCACTTGCTTGACCTTAAGACTCTTTTTCTCTATTTGTTTTTTTGGTGAAGAAACTTGAGATATCCCTTGCATTCGACCTTTTCATTATGTCAATACACAATGACAAAAGAAGGAGAAGAATTTAATCAACTAATTCTCTGTGTCCTTCTCACAAACACCTTGTAATCTTAGCTTTTTCTTTATCAAATTGTATAGTTTGAGGAATTTAAGGAACTTGAAAACTAAGAAGAGAATTTAGAAAATGTATGGAAGGAGTTTGGAGGATGAATACGGAGAATTTAGAATATAAGAAGAAAAGATTAGAGAACACAGTTACACAGGAGGAGAAGTAGAGGGGTGAATGGATAACCTAATGAAACAAACGGAAGACGAGTACTACATTAAACCTTGTATAATACAATTTAAAAAAAAATTGAAAAAAATATTTTTTTTAATGGTGTCACGTGACCCACCATCCCCATACATACATCCCCCACTGTCTATACATGTAACAATTATCATGTTGCCTAATTAAAATATTATTATGTGGTTACAATAAAAAATAATAATATTGTAATATCATTTAAAAAATAAATTTCAGTAAATTTTATATAATTCTTATTTTGGTTAAGCTCTAGTGTATCTAAGTGAATAGGATGTAGACTAGATCGTGTACTAAATAAGAATCCGAGATCCTCTTAGTAAAATTTGATCAAAATTATAAATATATTAATTGCAAGTACAGTATAAGCACACAATTTATGCCAACTAACTAAATTTTAAATATATAGAAGAAAAATGCTAGAGTTCCAAAATTAGGTACCAAAAATTGTTACCAAATGATGTGTCTTTGTTTTAATTGGTTATAGTTATAATGGGTCCGCCAGGGCCATCAAATCAAGTGTTTGTTGCCATGTCATTTGGTGCCCAATTTTGGTACCCAATTTGGTACTTGTAGCACTACTCAATATTGAAAATAAGAAGTTGATGATAATACACTAGTATTCAAAAATATTTATATAACATATTAAAATTAATATTTATACATGTAAGAAATATCATGTTGCCTAATTAAAATATTATTATGTGGTTGCAATAAAAAATAATAATATTGTAATATCATTTAAAAAAAATTCAACTTACTTCTATTTTAATATATTTATTAAAACATCACCTAAAACAATAAATGTATTTGATTAACACAAATGAAAACATCATTTTAAATCTGGGCCTATAGTCATAAACATCTTTTAAAATAAAACAAGTAAAGATATTATTGTTTTTTTGTAAGATATATAGCTAGATACACTTGTTAAAAAATGAAGACACAAATCACCCTTTCATTGACATTTTTAGTTACAATATTCATATTTCCTTATGTACATCCAAGCCTCAACACTACCTACAATATACTCTTCCAAAATGTAGACATTGTTGTGGCTCGAGATGGTTCGGGTGATCACACGACAGTTAGTGATGCTCTGCAAGCATCACTAACTAATCGACCAGATGTCCCTCGAAGATATGTCATCCAAGTGAAACAAGAGTTACGAAGAATATCATGTTGTTATGCCTCGTATGCTGAATATTGTGTTAGTTGGTGAAGGAATGACGAACATCATTATTACTGGGAACAAATATAGTACCACCCTCGCGGATTATGCAACTTTCAGTAAGATGTTCTCCCTTTTTCCTTAATAGCAATTTTGAAAACTTATCTGATATATATTCTAATACGTCTAAATAGGGGAAGGAAGCCATAGTATTGCTTCACGAAGTGTGAGTATGGTAAATGGTTGTTTATTAGGTATTGTGAATTTTGCTAGAGATTAGTTTTTTTAATATAAATTTTATAAATCTGTTATTTTCTTTACACATTGGTACAGAAATTTTGCAGAGGTTGCAAAACCATTGTTTACTAATAAACATCTAGTATCTAACAACGAATTCATGAACAAAACACTCATTTTGAAATTAGAAAAACATAAGTTGATTGCACTTGCATATTGTAACGAAATTCTTGCATCGAGATGTTAAGTAACACCAAAATGCACCGGTAGCATGACATTTTTTATTTTCAACAAAGACTCGATTTCAATGATAATAAGTAATATTATTGTATGATACTTGGAAGAAAAATACTTTAAGTATGGATGTTGACTCATGTTAATATAGAAGAAAACAATTATTGATCAAATTAATCATGTGTATATAACGTCTTAATAGACAAAAACACCCCTTAAAATATTTAATTTTTCTGAAAAGAGCAATGATTTCTTGGACTAATAATTTTGGCTATTCGTTGTCATGTAATTTAATGCTTACAATTGATATATTTAAATAGTTAAGAATATATAAATAAATCACTCATCTTGTATGAAATTTGTATAAACATATCTTTATGTTGAATATTATCATCAAATATGATAGTATCATAAATATCGTGCTTTCGATGCTACTACTGTGGACGAAATTGCAGAATAGCCGTAATGATGAAATTTTGAATAAATTTTTTTGAGATTAATAAAATGCAAAGTTACATATATTTGAGCAAATTAATATTTAATGAGATAAGAATTTAAGATAAATGAACAATCTAATTGTATGAAAATATTGCACCAACACGATAAAAAAGGAAAAAATAAAACATTTTATTTAATTTTATCAATGAATTTGACATGTTTGGTAAGTAAAACAACTATAAATATTGTTAGTATCCTCTATACTCCAATGGAAATGGCCTGGAATGCAAATTAACTTTATTACCCTAAGCCACGTGAATTACTTGTTAATAATTTAGAAAAGAGTAAATTGCACTTTGTTGGCTTGAATTATAATTTTTTGGAGTTTAATAGATCTGCTTTAAAATATAATTTACAATTTTTGTGTAATGTAATCCAATATAGGTTATGGTGTTAGTTTTAACAAGAATAACTTAGTAATTAATCAAATATAGGTTATGGTGTTAGTTTTAACAAGAATAACTTAGTAATTAATCTTTTATCCATATACAAATTGAATCTCGATGATGGGCAAGATGACTATAATGATTGATAACTACTATATTATATACATACATATCAACAAAGCTCATTAGTCTCTAAATTATATGGTTTATGTTCAAGTGTTCAATCAAATGTCTGTAAGAGTTGATAGATTTAGGTTTGGGCAAGAATGATTTTGAGAGTAAGGTAGAAAGGAAATACTAATAAAAAAATATGGAACGATCGATGTTTTTAGATGTTTATAAAAGATAATATTTTCAACTAAAAGTAATATGAAAAAAATTCATCGACTAATTACCATTAATTATGTTATGTTATTCAGACGGTACATATTCTCTTACTCTTGAACCGTTTGTTTTGATTACTTCGATCTCTAGCTTTTCTCAATGCTTTGTAAAGTCCTTGCACACTGGAAATACTAGAAAACTGACGGCCATTTTGCTTCTAAGTAAGTACTATCCCTTGCATTGATACCCTGTCTTCACATGTTTTAGCATGAGGAAAGTTAATAGTTAACTCTTATTTTTCTTTTACTTCAACTTTACAAATATGTTTTAGCACCCGGAAAGTTAACAAAGTTAATAGATTTTTTTTTTGAAGAAAACAAAGTTAATAGATAACTCTTACTGTTCTTCTACTTATATTTTACAAATAAGAGACAGTTGAACTTTTACGAGCATACAATAATTACGAATGCTTGATGCATACATACGCTTGATTTAACAACAGAAAAAGTAAAACTAATATATTCATTTTAGTCAAGTAGATCAAAATTTACAGCCCCCAACACAACATTTTGAAAGCATGTCGCAAGTTACTTCCTCTTGCTTTGTGTACATTATATTTGCACCTTTACTTCAAACATTTTTTGTAAGTACAAAATACAAGCGTGTCTTTTAGAAATTTTAGAAATACTTAAACCTTCCGTTTATTCGATCGATCACTTTTAGAGCGAGAAGAAATTATCTATTTAATATATCAATATGTACGATAAAATTTATGCATCAATCATCAGGGTCAGGGTAGAGTATCAGCTCATTGCACAAACATTTGTTTGCTATGATGTCGTCGTTGCTGCTTCAAGTACTTTGAATCTCTTCCAAAGCTAAGTGTTGTTTTGTTTTAATTCACTGAGCTGAGGCACTACACAACACAAATACATGTTTTCATAGTATACTACTAGTAGAATCAAGATAACTTGGCTTCATAATCATCTACACTGTTTTTTTTTTCAATTTTTAGGCTACCTCTCTCTTGGATTTTAATTTTTTTTACAATACAGTAGTTTGGTTTGAGGAAGACTAACAGCAAGTATTATTTTCCAGTTCGTAACCGTTGGCATATTATAGATATTTACTATATATATATAGATGAAGGGGTTGGTGAAATTTTGTTTGGATATGTGTCTGTACTCTGTATGTTTTTTTCCCACTCTCTAAATCTTCCACCTTTTTTTGATTATTTTTCAAAAACTCCCTAATGTTGATGTGTTTCTGTCTCCTCAGTTTACCTCAGATTTACATTTTTACTACTATATATTCAGTCATTTTCACCTTCTGAAGCCTTTGAAGGACTGCAGAATTTCTGGTGTTCTGCAAAATGTTACAAAAGGTTAGTTCTTTTTTCTCCAACTTTATAAAAAATTTAGTGTCTCTAACTGTGGTATCTTTGGAATAATGTGGTTTTCGGCAAAAGTTTGGTCCAATCTTAGAAGTCAGACTGCTTAAAGTTCTGGGCTTTATCGAATTATCGGTGGTATGCTACTATCTGCTATTTAAATAATCAGTCCCTTGGAAAAGATGAGTTCTACATCTTGCATTAAATCCTTTTACTATTTTGTTAGAGTTCTTGGTCATTTATTTATAAGATTGAAGAACCTTGGATCTTTATTACTCCCCCTAAATGATTTCAAACTAAAATGACCATTATAACGGCATTATGTGGTAGTGGGGTCTGACTTTTATTGTTTGGTACTACGTACTTTGAGTCAGTACTCATTGTTCCATCTCCAGCAGAGAAAGAGGCCTGCTGTTATGCCCAAATCTGGCATAATAATTATCGTGATTTAATTTGCTAAATTAATGGTTCAATATCTACAATGGGCCTCGAAGATGAAGATTGGGTCACTAAAAGCCCACTATTGGAATCAGCCCAGCCTAACTAGAGGGCCACCTCGCTTCTTATCAAATACAAGGGATCGCTTTGTATGATTCCCGTCAAGGGATCGCTACTTGCTATCATCATAAATCAACACAGGATCCTGTTAGAAGGCTCATGGTTAGATCCCGCGAGGTCACATGAGTATCTCTACATTTGGGTTCGTTTCTCATGACTCGACCCCTCGAGGTCGCATGCCTCTCTTATGCTGCATCTCTGTTAGCCTCGCTTGTGAGGTCACATTCTTGTCCATGCGAGACCATCGGTTTCCTTCTATAAATCATGGATCATGGATAGGATCAACAACTCACTGCCACATCAGCCCTAAACGAGTGGGCTTGGGCTATGACTTATCCTCTAAAACCCTAGCCCAGCTAGGTAACTTGCTACCCAAGAACTACGTATGGCTTGATCCCTATAAATAGGGTACGTAGGCACCTTGATATGGATGAGAAAACACTTCACCCTTAAAATCACCTATCAAGCTCAGCCACATTTACACACATAAACCCTAACCCTAATTCTTCTTTTATAAGCTTTATATCCGTATTTAGCTCCGTTAATCCAGCAACCTCCAAAATATTGTTATACAATATTCTCCCTATAACATTTGGCGCTAGAAGGAGGGGCTAGTCATTGATTGGGAGAACGATGACTAAATCGCACAAGAAGAGAAATGGTGAAGGGGGAACATCGGGATCGCATAGAAGAAATAAGGATGATCCCCAGAAGGACACAGTAGAAGGCGAAGCGCGTAACGAGGGGATCGAGGATGATTTTGAGAAGGATAAAACGCCCCCTGTCGTTCAACAGGTGGCCTTGCCTGGAGAAGTCATGACATTTTTGAAAGGCCTTGGTGACCAAATGATCGAGGTAAGAGAAAAGATGGCCAAGATGGAGAAGAGGCACAGTTCTAGGGGCTTCAAAAGGAATACAAGGACAGGGGATCGAACTCACCAAGCAGAAAGTATCAAGGGTCCCGCCAAGAAGCTAATTGAGGACTTTGATGATGTGGTGACGGATCGAACGAACCCCGATTGGGAAGAGGATGTAGCTACTATTGATAAGGAGGGATCGAAAGCGAAGTCCGCCTCATCAGAAGGACGGTCCGTTAGTGTCTTTTACCGAGTTGGAAAGAAACTCAGTGAGCATGATCTCCGTCTCAAGTTGGTAAAGCTCAAAAGTAACAAAGATGGAGGGTCTAAAAATAAGAGTAAGGGCTCTCATCAACCCTTATCTCCTCGAAAAGATCGTGAGCGGTCACATCGTCGCGATGACAGACCCCCCTCTCCTCGCAGAGAGCGTGAGCGGTCCCATCATCGCGAGGACAGACCCCCTTTCAATCGAGAGCGTGAACGATCCCAGCATCGCGATGAAGACCCTAAAAATAAGGATCGCAGGAATGACCAAGAAGAGTCTAGTGCCCCAAAAAAGACTCAATCTCATCATGCAAGTACTGGAGGAAAGAAAAATGGAGACAAAGAGGCCAGGATTGGGGATTATAAGTTAGAAGAGTTGAAAAAAGCATTGGATGAGATGAACAACGAGAAGGGGATTTTTAGCAATATGGGTTCCTCCTCGCCTTTCACTCATGAGATCCGCACTGCTCCATTGCCTGCAGTATTTCGAGGCCATCATTCTGACATGACCTATAATGGGGAGACTGATCCAGCTGAGTTCGTTATACGTTTCAACAATGAGATGGAAGTGTATCAAGTGTCACAGTTGGCGAGGTGTAGGTTGTTCGCAGCTTCGCTAAGAGGAAGTGCCCAGCAATGGTTCTCGAAGCTGGGATCCCTAATTATCATAGATTCTTGGGAACAGTTCGTGGACATATTTATTAAACAATTTCAATCTTCAATGCTCTATGCACCCCCTGTGTCCACACTGGCAAATATAAAGCAGAAGGAAGGAGAGACTTTGCACGACTACTTCAAGAGGTTCAATGCTGAAGTACCTCATGTGCGAGGCGCTAATGACGAGGCTGTGAAAAATTTCCTGATTGCAGGGGTAAGGGAAGGAACTAAATTCTGGGAGAAACTACAAGAGCAAACCCCTGTCACACTTTCGGAGTTACATAGGGTCGCTGAGCCCTTCAAGCGCGTCGAGAAATCACTGGCAGATCTAAAAAGGAATAATGAAAGGAGTAGCAGTTGGAGTAGAAATAGAGGAGTAAAAAGAAAAGACTCCAGAAGTCCAAGGCAAAGACGGGATCGAAGCCAAAGCCCCAGCCCAAAAAGGAGAGAACGCGATCCCTTGAGGCGATCCCCGCCTCGAGATCGCTTTGCTAGAAATGAAGACAGGTTCGTCCCTCTGGTTGCTCCGATTGAACACATTTATGCTGTCAATGCAGATAAAGGAATGTTTAAACGACCCACACTAATGGGTTCAAAGGGAACTGCGGACACTAGCAAGTATTGCGCCTTCCATGAACAAGCAGGGCATGCTACTAACAATTGTTGGCAACTTAAGCAGCAAATTGATCAATTAATTCGGGATGGAAAATTAACTGAGTGGGCGGTTCGTGAAGCAAAAAAGCATCAAGGGAATCCCAGTAAACAAGGGGTGGGGTATCATGCTGTGCCACATGAGAAGCAAGATGAGCCCCGCAAAGACAGGGAAGAGCGAGCTGGAAGTATACATGTAATCATTGGAGGTCCCACATTGGGGGGGAAAGTAATAAAGCTAGAGAAAGATATGCACGCGAGGCCAGGGATCGACCCCTCACTAATGTGCATCATCTACAAGAGCGACCTCCAAAGTTGTTTAAAGGTGAGGACACAAACATTATGTTCACTGAAGAAGATGCGAAGTGGGTTCATCATCCCCACTCTGATGCACTTGTGGTCCGGGTTCGCATTGGATCCCAAAATGTCTATAGGGTCCTTGTTGATAATGGAAGTGCTGTGAATATTCTTACATACGAAGTCTACAAGAGGATGGGATATGTTGATAAGGATCTAATACCCACGGTGGGGCATCTGTATGGGTTCACTGGAGCATCTGTTAGCGTTAAAGGCCTCGTTCGGCTCCCCATCACTCTAGGGGACGAACCTTGCATCACCACGCAGATCGCTGACTTCATGGTAGTAGACCAACCATCTGCTTACAATGCAATAGTGGGAAGGCCCATCCTGAAGGAAATGAGGGTGGTGACATCTATCTATCACCTCTCTATGAAGTTTCCCACTCCTCATGGTGTCGGTTGTGTGAAAGGAATCCAACATGAATCTCGTGAATGTTATAACAATGCCTTGAAGGCTGCAGAAAAGGGGGTGGCTTTGTACCAGGAAATATGGAATGTAATATAATATCAATTGAAGAGCTCCCAGATGATTACTTTGAAGGCTTGGGTATCCAGGTGGAGCCGATCCCAGGGGCGCTCATGTTAGAAGCCTCGCAGCCTGTGTTAATTCTCCAGGAAGGAATCGTTGAAGAGGCTAGTGACGATGAGGAGAGCCCAGAACAAGCGGCAGTGCGAGCCCGAAAGGGGAAGTGGGTTCGCAAGGAAACTTCAACCTTAGTAGACCTGCCTAATGGAATAACTCAAGAGACCACGATAATAAATGAATATGGACATGTGGGAGCGATCCCTGCTACAGAAACGATGTCGCCCTCACCACAAAATGGGATCGCGAGGAGGGATGAAGCAGAATCTAGCACGACTCGAGAATTTGAACTTGATTTGGACCCTCGAATCCCAGAATATGTTGAACGAGCCGGGGCCGCAGAGGATACCATCTCTATCTTAGTCGATTCCAAAGATCCGTCCAAGGTACTGAAGGTCGGGTCGCAACTCAATCCAGGGCTTCGCGAGAGGCTCGTCAATTTTCTGAAAGTAAATTTGGATGTATTTTCTTGGTCTCATGAAGATATGATTGGAATTGATCCTAATGTTATGTGCCACAAACTTAACTTAGATCCAAGCAAAAAAGGAATAAGGCAGAAGAGACGACCCATAAGCGGTGAGCGAGCCGAGGCCCTGAAAGAGGAAGTTGACAGACTCCTCGAGGTCGGCCTCGTTAGGGAATCTTTCTACCCTGACTGGCTTGCGAACCCTGTTCTTGTGAAAAAGCCCAATGGAAAATGGAGAACATGTGTGGATTTTACCGACCTCAACAAACATTGTCCCAAGGACAGTTTCCCATTACCAAGGATCGATCAGTTAGTGGACTCAACAGCTGGGCATGCACTTCTCAGCTTTATGGATGCCTATTCGGGGTACAATCAAATACCGATGTATGGCCCTGACCAGGAGCACACTTCGTTCATCACTAATAGGGGTCTCTATTGTTACATAGGAATGCCCTTCGGTCTTCTCAATGCTGGGGCCACCTATCAACGGCTCGTTAATATGATGTTCGAGAAACAAATTTGGAAAACAATGGAAGTGTATGTAGACTATATGTTGGTAAAATCTAAGGAGGCTAGAGATCACATCACTCACCTCGCAGAGATGTTTGATATATTGAGAAAATACAGGATGAAGCTTAACCCCCAGAAGTGTGTGTTCGGGGTTGAATCCGGGAAATTCCTAGGGTTCAGAGTTTAACAGGAAGGATCGCAGCACTCAATCGGTTCATTTCCAAGTCATCAGACAAGTGCCAAGAATTCTTCAAGGCAATTAAGAAGGTGGGGAAGGATTTTGAATGGACCCCGCAGTGCGAGGAGGCATTTCAGAAAATTAAGGAGCATTTGGGATCGCCACCTCTACTCTCCAAGCCCCGTGAGGAGGAAACCCTCATTGTGTACATCGCAGTGTCAGAGCATGCAATCAGTGCTGTTTTGGTTCGCGAGGAGGAAAAAGTTCAGTATCCTATCTACTATGTTAGTCGACGAATGATAGACGCAGAGACTCGCTACACTAATATGGAGAAACTTGCTTATGCCTTAGTATTGGCCTCGCGAAAGTTAAGGTCATACTTTCAGGCTCACAAAATTGAGGTTCGCACATCTTATCCTCTAAGACAAGTGATGCATAAACCAGAAACATCAGGAAGGCTTTTGAAGTGGATTGTGGAACTGAGTCAATTTGACATCGAATATAAGCCTCGAGGTGCTCTAGAGGGTCAAGCTCTAGTAGATTTTATACTTGAATTTCCTCCCTATGTTGAACAAGGTTCTTGGGCTCTCATACCGATCCCTGAAAAGGTGAGTAGCGAGGTCAAAACTCAAAATTCGGCCTCGTGGTGGGAAATTTTTGTGGATGGTGCCTCTAATAAGGAAGGAGCGGGAGCAGGGATTGAGCTTGTTACTCCAGAGGGTCGCAGAATACGAAGTGCAGTTCATTTTACATTTGGAGCATCTAACAATGCAGCTGAATACGAGGCCCTAATCATTGGTCTCAAACTTGCAATTGAGATGAAAATTGAAAATCTCAATACATATAGTGATTCTATGCTGGTCACAGGCCACATTGGATGCGGTTGGCAGGCTAGAGGGCCTCAAATCGAACTCTATTTGCGATGTGTGCAAAGATTAATGAAATCATTCAAACAAGTCAAGGTGGAATTTATTAGGAGGGCAAAAAATCAAGGTGCTGATGCCCTAGCAAAATTGGGCTCGCGTCGCGAAGCCACTTTACTCGGGGTCATACCCTTGGAAGTTCAAACGAAGCCTAGTGTCCCTGAAGAGTTTATTATGGAAGTAGCGAGCTCAGAACCAACATGGATGACCCCTATATGGGAGTATGTGAAAAATGGGGTACTACCTCACGATAAAAAGGAAGCCAGGAAGGTCAAATATCAGGCTGCTCGCTATGTTATTTATGATGAGGTTCTGTATCGAAGAGGGTTCAACACTCCACTCTTGAGGTGTGTAGATGGCGATGAATGCAACTATATTCTGAGAGAAGTCCATGAAGGTATATGTGGGAATCACTCGGGGGGTAGTTCGCTAGCTCAGAAGATTCTTCGTCAAGGATACTTTTGGCCCACACTTAAAAGGGATGCATTCGAATTCTCAAGGAAGTGCGATCCCTGCCAGAGGATCGCTAATTTCAGCAATGCACCGGTCTCCCAACTCACTTCGCTCACGAGCCCATGGCCCTTTGCTATGTGGGGGATCGATCTAATTGGAGAACTACCTAAGGCTAAAGGGGGAGTTAAATATGCGGTGGTGGCAGTGGATTATTTTACTAAGTGGGCCGAGGCTGAGCCACTTGCAACAATTACTGCCAAGAAACTAAAGGATTTTGTGTATAGAGCAATTGTGTGTCGCTATGGGATCCCTTATCAACTCATATCAGATAACGGGAAACTATTTGACAGCAGGGAAATGAAGGAATTCTGTGAGAATTTGGGGATCAAGAAAAGTTTTTCAGCTGTTAGTCATCCTCAGACAAATGGCCAAACTGAAGCAATCAACAAAATAATCAAACATACTTTGAAGGCGAAGCTGGAAGAAAGTAAGGGCAATTGGCCTGAAGAGCTACCAAGGGTCTTGTGGTCTTATAATACGACCCCAAGGAGTACTACTGGAGAGACCCCATTTTCCCTTACCTATGGGTATGAGGCCATGGTTCCAGTAGAAGTTGGTTCGGGATCGTTTAGAAGGGAACATTATGACCCTGAGTCTAACGAAGTTAATCATAGACTCTATCTGGACATGATTGAGGAAACTAGAAGCGAGGCTCAGCTACGCCTCGCAGCTTATCAGCAATGGACCGCAAGGTACTACAATGGGAAGGTCAAAGTGCGATCCCTACGTACAGGCGACCTAGTTCTCAGAAGGGTTATGCCTAACACTAGGGTCGCAAGTCATGGTGTTTTTGGTACTAATTGGGAAGGACCCTACAAGATCTATGCAACTCTATCAGAGGGAACATACTATCTCACTGACATGGAAGACAAGGTCATTCCGCGAGCTTGGAACGCGGAGCATTTGAGAAAATACTATCAGTAAAAGCTTCATTACTGGTAGCCTCTATCTATTCCTACTACTTAGCATGAATAAATTCATACAAAGTACTGGGGGGTAGTGCTCATATAGACACCTCCCCTTTATGATGTAATGACTTTAGGGCCTCGTCCCTACTTATCAACTTTAGGGCCTCGCCCCTACCTTGTACTACATGAAGACATTTCTACTTATCAACTTTAGGGCCTCGTCCCTACTATGGCAATAAATGAGTTCGTTTACATTCATTATTGTTTATTTAAATTTCAATTCTTGCATTCAAATTTCATTTGTTTGTTTGTTAGAATTTTACATCTTAAAGGATTAGCTCAGCGCAACGAAGCGAGGCTACTCCAGACAATAATCTACGAAAAGCACAATTTGGAAATATCACATGCGACCCCAACGGTTCGCACCTAACGATCTCACAAGAATAGATCGCACTTACTACAATCAAAGGAATCTAATTAACGAAAACAAACTACATGAAGAATTACACAAATGGAAAATTATGACGCTGCTATGATGACAGTTAACATATAAGCACAGGCAATTATATTGGAAACGTGGATGAAAAGTTACTGTGGGTCGCAATGCGATATCAGAGTTATCCAACAACAAAAATATAGTTACATCTCGCGAGGTATTCAAAGGGTACCCGCATCCCTAGTTCAAGAACATTAATGGTGGCAAACAAATTATGGAACATCCTTATCTTGAATGGTTTTTGTAGCTTCCTCCGCCAGCCTTGCTTGCTCCGCGATCCTAGCCTCTTCTGCGAGGCGCTCCTCCTCCGCATCCTCATCAGCGATCTGCTTCTTTAGATTCTCAGCAAAATCAGCATTCCCAGGCCCAAGTTGATCCCAATCAAAGTCCGAGATCGTTCGGATGAATTCTTTCATAAAGGTAACTTGGCCTTTGGCAAGGAATATGCTTTCAGCGTTGTCCAGGGAAGCTTGAGCGGCAGTCAGATCGTTCTTCAACTTCTTGATCTCCTCCTCCTTTTTCTTCAAGGTCGCCTCGCTTGATTGCTGCAAATCTTTAAAAGATTTTTCAAACTCATTCCTTTCCCGGCGGGCATTTTTGAGATCTGTGCGGAGGTTAGCAGTATCGTAGGAGAGTTGCTTTTTGAAGGTTTCCTCCAAGGATCGCTTGTCTTCCACTTTCTGGAACTCAAGGACCTTGACCTTGTTCTCCAGTCTCAAAAAATCCCCGGTATGGGCAGATTGACGAATGAAGGCTTCGGCTAGGCACTTTGTTATTGCAGTCGCATTCTCCTCAGGGGTCGCTGCTTTCCACCAGTGGGAGGTTTCAGCCTCTTCAGAGTATTTGGTCCCTAGAGAAGCGAAGAGATGCTGCCCAGCGGTCCCGGGAACAATTCCAGAAGGAGGTCGAACAAGTCCATCCTTCTGCCCGTCTACTTTGGGCCTCTTCAACGGAGTTTGGTCAGGAGAATTTTGAGCAGCATCGCTAGCAACGTTGGGCTGGACTGGGAGGTCGCTAACTACCTTCGGCAGAGCTGTGGATTTGGTAGGAGGAGTTTTCAAACTTGAATCTTTCTTGGCCGCTGCACCTTTTTTGCCTTTCGGCTGAAGGAAGGGAGGAACTGGGCCGCTTTGATTTGACATACCTAAACAGTGAGACAAAGACAAGTTAATAAACAGTTCAATCAAATATATGCGAGGACAAGTATGATACAGTTGCACAAATAAAAGAAGTAATGCGGTCCCTAAGCTCAATTGCTATTGGGGGGTATACCCTCAGTTACTATCTCAATGAGAGAAGACGAGGCCTCTTCTTGTATTTTCCTTTTTCGCGAGGACCGCCTCGCGGTAGAAGGCCCCGCTTCAGGAGTGGATCCTACGCCTTCCTTAAGAAACCCACATGTGATAAGGTTTTCTAAGGATAGGAGGGTTCGAATATTTCTTTCTGCGGGAGTGGATTTAGTCAACACCTCATCAGCACGGCGCTTCTCTTCGCCCTTCAGAACGGTGCGAACTGGGCCAACTGCGATGCCAAAGGAGTTAATTTCGAATAGCTAAAAAAATAATGAAATTTGCTATTTGAATAGATATCTCACCAGGCAAGTAGTTGAAACTTGTCTTCACTCTGGGGACCTCGTGTATATACAAAAATGGTTCTTTCCACGACCCTGCATTACTTATTGCCCCAGGAAGAAGGTCTTTCTTGTTGAATTCAGGCCAGATGGAAAAATATACATAGCCAAAATCTTTGGCTCCACATCGCTTTAGTTGAAGAAAATAACCCATTGTCTTCGCATCTAAGCTTGGGTATCCAAGTTTGTGGTAGAGAATATAAAGAGAAATCATGGACCTATACCCATTTGTGCTTATCTGGATGGGAGCGAGGAAGTAGGTTTCACAAACATCTTTAATGAAGGGATGGAGGGGCGAAGAAACTCCTATCTTCATGAGGGGGATCGTTAGCACCATGCGAGGAACCCTACCACCGTTTTCTTTATGGTTGAAGCGATAGCATCGCATTTTCTTCTTAGGGAGGATGATTTTTCCCTCAGGACGAAATCTTTCAACCCATTCTCTAAGTGTCTTCTCTGTCAAAGTTGAAGACATATCACGACAGGCAAGAATGCGAGGCTTGCCTGGTTTAACTTTCGAGCCAGGCTCGATATCTTCAGGGCGAGGGCCATCAACATATATAACCCCCTCTAGCTCTGGTTGAGGGGTTGGTACATACGGTGTAGGAGATGCCTCAGGGATGTAGTCATAGTCTTTAAAGTTGATAACCCTGGACACCTCATCGAGACCACCATCGTCTGAGGATGGTTCTTCATAATCATCGTCATCAGAGTTGGCTTCGTTGTCTGCACCTCCTTCGATGTCATAATAGGCCTCGACTAATGAATCTACTGGAGAGTCACTAATGTTTATGGGAGAGATGGGTTTAGTTGGAGGTAAGTTAGCGAGAATATGTGCCACTTGCGAGCTGAAGGCTTCTCCTTTCTTCTTCAGAGCCTCTATTTCTTGTTGATCATGTGTCCTCTCAAGTTGGGGCTCGCTCTGTGCTGGGAGTATGTCTAAAGACTGATCTCGCGAGCTCGAAGGACGCTTAGATCGCCATTTGTCTAGGGGCACTTCCCTGGTGTATTCTTCATATGACCACAGAGGGTCAAAATATAGCTTAAAGGAGCTTTCACTTGTACTTGTTGCTCTTGCGATGTTAGTAGCAGCCTCGCTGCTAATTTGTACGTTTGGAAAAGGAGAAGGTGTCTTTGAACTATCAATTGACATCTGCAAAAGAGATTGAGTAACTCAGTGTGTGCCCTTACAGAAAACAAAGGGGGGACAGAGGGAGAAAAGAACAAATAAACAGAGGCTCTATGTGTTCTCACTTCGCTCACGATTCGGAAAAATCAGATCGTTATTCTTAAGCTAAGGGGTTGCTATTTCAACTAAACGAAGACGGGTCGCAAGCATAAATTGGCTGTATGGGATCGCAGTCTAATGAGATCGCATCACATATAATTAAAGTTATCTAAACATGCAATATGATGAATATGAACAATATTCAATATCAAGGAAGAAATGAAGACTTACTTTTCTTAAGAAAGGTTGAAGAAATCTGAAAAACTTGGAGATCGCTGAAGGTTGAACTCGGAAATTTCTTGCTTTTGATCCTTGAGCAAACTGGCAGCACTTCGGTAATGTGTTTGTTAAAATGAAAAAGGAAATGATTATGACAGGAGTATATATAGACGTAAGGAGAGAGAAAGGCATGGAACACGTGTCGAGATCTCAACCATTCAACGTGCATCTCGAGACATGACAACTGTCAAACCCTTTCAAATTCTTTGGTTGGGGTCGCAATGGTTACAACGGCTGTATCTATGATAAAATCACAGCTTCACTTCGCGAGTGGGTACATTGGATTTTTTGAGTCCACCTCGCATTTTCAATGACAACATGGACTCGGGGGGTAGTTGTTATGCCCAAATCTGGCATAATAATTATCGTGATTTAATTAGCTAAATTAATGGTTCATTATCTACAATGGGCCTCGAAGATGAAGATTGGGTCACTAAAAGCCCACTATTGGAATCAGCCCAACCTAACTAGAGGGCCACCTCGCTTATTATCAAATTTACAAGGGATCGCTTTGTATGATTCCCGTCAAGGGATCGCTACTTGCTATCATCATAAATCAACACAGGATCGCTATCTCACTCTGTTAGAAGGCTCATGGTTAGATCCCGCGAGGTCACATGAGTATCTCTACATTTGGGTTCGTTTCGCATGACTCGACCCCTCGAGGTCGCATGCCTCGCTTATGCTGCATCTCTGTTAGCCTCGCTTGTGAGGTCACATTCTTATCCATGCGAGACCATCGGTTTCCTTCTATAAATCATGGATCATGGATAGGATCAACAACTCACTGCCACATCAGCCCTAAACGAGTGGGCTTGGGCTATGACTTATCCTCTAAAATCCTAGCCCATCTAGGTAACTTGCTACCCAAGAACTACGTATGGCTTGATCCCTATAAATAGGGTACGTAGGCACCTTGATATGGATGAGAAAACACTTCACCCTTAAAATCACCTATCAAGCTCAGCCACATTTACACACATAAATCCTAACCCTAATTCTTCTTTTATAAGCTTTATATCCGTATTTAGCTCCGTTAATCCAGCAACCTCCAAAATATTGTTATACAATATTCTCCTTATAACACCTGCTATAGAAGTAACAGTGCAAGGAGATCAACGTCATAACGATTTGCAGATTCCCATTTACAAAAAACTCATTCTAATCGGTTTCATCATGTTGCTGCCATTTCCCTTAGAAACGAGGCAGGGAGAAATGCTCCCTACAGTATTTTAGTCTTTTTTTTTTTGAAGTATATTAATAGTGCTGGATGAAAGAATGTTGAATGTTATGCATACAAGGGCGGAGCCACAGCAAAGGCTGTGCTGGGCTGTAGCCTAGGGTAAAATTTCTAATATCTACTAATTAGTACTAGTAATTTGTCAAGTAATTGATGTAGTCCGAAAAAGAAGTGTCAAAACAAAGTAAAAGACACTAGTAAAAGAAAGTAGGGTTGCCCCATTGGTTGAGGTGTTGAAGATCTAAACATAAGACAAGGGTTCGAATCCATATAGCTGCATTTTTTTTTCCCCTAGCCCAGTGGGAAAAAAAAACCTGCCTCCGCCCTTGTATGCATATTCCTTTAATTTAATTAAGGGACTCTGTTCTTAAGATGCATTAATTCTGCTTGAAATTCTTAAACATTACTACATAAGATGATAAGAACCCATAAATACATGTTTAAGTTTACTTGATGTTTGACTAAAACATCGTGTTGGTTTGCCGGAGCATCCTATGTATCTTTTCCTTGGTGATCATTCAAGTAGAGATTTATGCATTTCCAAAGGAGCTAATTTGGACAATGTTCCGGACCTGCTTCAAAGTTTGCTGCATTATTGCGACCTGATCAATATGTCCATGGGACTCCTGTTGTAAATCCATCCATCCATCCATCCATCTATCTAATCTAATCTATTTATGTTTCTATTTATCATAGTAGTATATTGGAGCAATATGTTGATAGTACTCCTTTTATCAATGTCTTTTGTGTGATAAAATATAATGTACCGGAAACTATTTCATGATGTAATACCTGCATGTGTGGGGGATTGAGATGCTTAAGAGTGTAGAATTAGTTCCAATATTACTTTAGATAAATCTGTGTTTTATGTTTCTCAGTATCTTTGAAAATTTGGAAAATAACTAGAGGCCTTAAACTATTAGGCTGCTACTGAAGCATCAGCCAGAAATTCTGCCCCAATTGTTTCCTACCGGTTTGCACCTTAGTTGAACGTACATGTGTTAGAAAGTCTGCAGTTGATCTGATCGGGTACGATACGAACCAGATATCTTCACCTTAGTTTATTGATAGCAGAAGGCCGCTTGACATAATCGAAAATGACACGAGTCAATATGATGAATTTTTTTTTTCTTTTTTTTGGTGGTTGCAGGTACATGTGTGTTATACATAATTTTCTCAATTTCTTGTCACATAGATCTTGCAATTTGTAAATATTGATGGTATTCGTTTGTCTACCGGTGTTGGTATATGTAGCTGATGGTATGAAAATATTTTTATAAAACTTATTCAAATACTTGTAAGAAGAACTGATACTGATTGCAGCAAAAAACAAACTTTAAAAATCAAGCATGTTTCATAAATGTTGCCTCTCCCTGAAAGACTAGCTAGAAGCAAGTGTTGTGTAACGAGACTGGGCATAAGAAAACACCCGCATAAAATTATTTTGAAGAGATAAATCACATTGTCTATTTGTCTCTGCCGAACAGATCCTCATCCTATATAGACCTCCTTTTCTTGGTTTCTTGAGAATATACAAGTTCATTAGGAGAAAGTGATTTTCAGTTTAACCTTCCACAAGTGTAAAAAGAGATCATGATTTATAAAAGAAGTATCATACTACCTATGAAAAGCTAGAGTTATCTGTGGGAAGCTTTGCGTGGCCTACTGATTTCAATAGGTTTGGGGGCAGTATTAATCCTAACCAACTCAACCACATTCTCGAACTTAGGGCCTTTCTCCAACCCAGAGAAACGGATATTTACTCTGGCTTGAAAGGTTTCTTCATTGTTTTTTTCGTCCGTTGCTTGAAACGTGATATAGTACCTGTAAGGACTAAGAGCTTGCGAGTTTGCCTTCACCACATGCACATTGCCATAATGTGTTCCATGTTTCCTGTTAAAGTCATCAACTGCAAGCCATGAGCAATCTTCGAGTTCAGCTATACATTGTTCACTGGCTGGATTTTCTGGTGGGTAGTGAAACAAAAGCAAAATACCAGGATCATTGAATTTTGTGTAGTCTTGCATATCAAAACCCTGCAAGTATACCTAGTAAATGATCAGTACTGCAGGAACAAACAAAAAAGCAAAATCAAATAGAAAGGGTGTCGGTAAAAAATTTCACATATAAGAGGTGCAGTACTCCCGTCAGTTTCTATCCTGTCAAGTTGGTGACTGGCAAAATCCCTAAACTTCATAGGACGACGGCCTCTCCTATCAGCCTCCTCGTCGCCATTGGAATCCCAAGAAGACTTGAACTCGTCCGTAAAAGTATCCATGTACATCTGTAATCGTTCTTCTCTTGACTTACCCACCGAACTTTCTACATCATCATCCTCGTCGAAAACTTTTATATCATGCACAACCTTGCGCTCCCCATGCGTCCTATCTTCACTCGTTTTCTCCACCAACACGCATCCCCAGACGACGCTAAAATCTACTCCATCTTAGCCTCAAGCGGCCTCTCAAAAGCCGTGTCATCTCTCTTCTCATCTCCTTCACCATTCTCTTTCAATCTCTACGAACATCTCTTCTCAATATGCGCTTCAACCAGGTCTATTTTCGATGCCCGCAAAGTGGAATCACATATTACCACATTTGCAGCAACCCCACCTGCTTTTTTGATCAACAGGGTCATTGAATGTTATGGAAAATGTGGGTGTGTGAGGGATGCACGTGAACTGTTTGATGGAATGTCGCAGAGAAATGGAGAGTCTTAGAATGCGATGATTACTGCTTATGCGAAGAATGGGTGTGTTGAGGAAGGGTTGAGTGTGTTTTTAAAGATGAATGGTGTTGGGGTTTTGCCGAATGCGATTACGTTTGCGAGTGTGTTGGGGTGTTGTGGGGTGGTTTTGGAGTTGGGGTTGACGAGGCAAATACATGGGATGATTTTTACACTTATGTTTGATGGGAATGTGATTTTGGGGTGTTCGTTAGTTGATGTTTACGGGAAGTGTAGTGTTATGGCCTTATGGGGGATGCGAGGAAGTTGTTTGATGAGACGGAGAATGCTAATGTGGTGGTTTCGTGGAATGTGAGTGCTAGGGACCCCAAATTTAGTCCCCAAAAAAGTTCCCAAATGACATGGCATGAGTGATTTGGCAAATTGTATTGTTTTAATTGGATGGCCCTGGCGGGCCCATTATAATTATAACCAATCACATTCATTTGGTAACAATTTTTGGTACCCAATTTGGTACCTCTAGCATTTTTCGAGGGTAGAGAAGCTGTTTTTATGTTTTCTGCGTTAAATGAGGGAAGTCAAATTCATAGATATTCTATTTAAGATTAATTTTAAAGAGGATAATGTGGTATTGACTTCTCTTATTAATACAGTAAAACCTCTATAAATTATAAATTAATAGTACTAGGTAACAAAGCCGCGCTAAGCACGGCACGGAAATAGTTTTAAAAATTATACACATAACATTATTGTTTGTTAAATTTTATTATTTGAAATTTAATATGATAAATTAAAAATTATGTGAAATGTAATTAAATTTGAATGTTTGAAAATTAAAGAGAAAAGAATTAGGTGAAAAAAAACATGTTTCAGTTAAATTCTTGAATATTAATAATAATAATAATTTTGAAGATATTGACGAACCTATTTTGTTGCATAAAAAATGCTTTTGAAATCCAATATTGACAAACATTTGCAAAGTTTGACATTGAATAAGTAAAAATAACATTTGTGAATTTTTTCTATTGTCGATGACATCATAAAAGACGCGATTGCTTAATTTGTTATTAAATTATTTGTTAGTAAAATTGATTGTACGATGAAAAGAATTAGAATGTAAATGTGATGAGAGGTGTGATTGATTTCACTTGTCGATATATTTGGTTTTATGCCGAAAAAAGCAGCCATATTGTAAGCCATTCTTCATGTTTTTTTGGAGTGATCCGACACCCGTATCTCTACATTTAATTAATTTTTCAGAGCATTTTATAAGAAATGTTTTGTTTGTAACATTAAAATTAAATTCAAGAACACATCAAAGTGATACTCACATATTCTAATATTCTTTTATTAAATTTTATAATAAATTTGTACATATAATTGTTTTTAAAGCCGATGCTCATTTTATAACACCCTTACTTAATGTTCAAAAAGTGAGAATTTGTTTAAAATAGCAAAAATCAACTCCTTAAACACCTTTTACTTTTTTCCATACCAAATTACAATGTCAACATAATTCCTATAATAAAAATTTGCAAATATGAAATATAACTAATTAACGATTTTAAACACCGTCTCCCATCTCATAACATACATGCATGATTAATTGATTAGTAATAGTATAAGAATGTGTTTAATTAGAATATTAATTTTTCCAACACAAAATAATCAAACAACGAATGGGTAATTTTTTTTATTGATTTAATTGACGAAAAAAAGGGTCGACTTGATTCAATTTAATCGAGTTGCTCACACCCCGTGTATAATTTGTTCAGGTATAAATGTAAATTCTACGATATTACTTTTATTTAAATTGTAGATGTTAATCGAAATATATATATATATATATATATATATATATATATACTTATGTATCTTATCATGATTCTCACGATCATTGATTACGAATTTATCGAAAAGTTAAAATCGTCTATTAATTATTGCCAAAAAAATTGCAATGATTTTGAATAAGGATTAGAAATGACGATAAAGATTATTTTATTTTATTTTTTTACCTTAAAATAATGATATTTTTATATAAATCATTAATGTTTTATAACAAAATAATAATAATAATGTTCTAAAAAAATTGTTAAACTTTTACATTAAATATGAAATAAAGTGTATTTAATATATTTAATAGGTATAATTAATTATTAATTAAATTCAAGAAAATAATTTTAATAAAAATTAAAAATGTGAAAATTCAAGAAAAATATTTTGAAAGCTTCTGAGTGCAAGTCTCTCCAGTTTCCTGCTATTATAATAAATTTTTATATAAAAGTACTATAATAGATAAATTAATTTCTATTATTCTTAAAAATTGATTGGTCTCTTATGAATCATTTATTTAAAAATAATTTACATGAATCATTAATTGGAAAAATATTTTCATTATATATATCTAAAATTTTGATAATCTTCAAAACATCACAAACATATAAAAATAAAAATTACAATATGAACGTAATATTTACAATCAAAAGTTACAAATATTGAATACAACTTAATAACGTTTTTTAAAGCCGACACCCCTCTCATAATATACATGTTCAATAATAGTTTAAGAATTTATTTAATTTGAATATTAATTTATTTTGACACAATATAATGAAACAATGGGCATATAATTTTTTTATCAATTTAATCTTCTGATAAAATGGTTTTATTCAATTTAATTAGTTTGGTTATAACTCATGTTTGTATGCGCATGATGTAACAACCCGAAATTTTATAATCATTATTATTATCATTCAAATACTTTATTGTTTTTCCATAAAAAGGATGAATAAGATTTGTGAAAAATATAGAATTGTTTTGAATTTTTTTTAAGGCCTCATAATTATTATAATTATTTGTGGGACTTTTCAAAAATATTAAAATGTCATTTTTGTAAAAGTGTGATTTTTAAATGTTTTCTAGACGCAATAAACGTTTTATATTATTTTTGTAAAAGTGTGATTTTTAAATGTTTTCTAGACGCAATAAATTCAGAAACGTTCTAAAGATCTCAGAAATTTTATGTTATTAGTTTTATATTATACTTTGAATTTTAAAAATGTTTTGGTAATTTTTCAATAATATTTATTCTGAAATTGTTCGTTAAAAATCAGAAATGCCGGTAATGTTGAAAAGAGATGAGTATATAATTGTTTGTATGTTACGTGGCCAACATTTATGTCATACGCATGCAGTCTCCAATTATAGTTGTGGCTATAGTGGTTACTATAATAATAAGAAGAATTTAGGTAGTGCAGTTGGTGAAGGAGTATGGTCAAAAGTTGAGTGCTAAGATCCATATTTTCAGCAGTGTGTTTGTTTGTAGGGGCCTATATAAGGCTGAACGTTTGCTTTGTTTGAATACAAGAGATTTAGTGTTTCTGAATTATATACATACAGGTGTGTGTGAGTTAATCTTAGTGCTTCAGTTTACCAAGTAAAAAGGCAGTAAACAGGCTTTGTTGTACTGTTACAGTTGGTGCAAAGCTCTGCAAACTTGTATATAACTTTCGTTCCTGACCATAACTCATATGCATAGCCGGTATTTGCTTGTATGTAAATGGCTAGTAGTTCACCTGGGAAACTGACTAACCACCCTAGCATCTTCTTCTCTTGTTCGTTGTTAAGAATACTCGGCATGTAGTGTTCCGGTTTCTTCATCAGTCGGCAACTCTAACTACTCATCTTTCACCTTCTTCTGCCTCTGTCAAGCTGGTATATACCTCCACGACTTTATTCACTGTCATCCTATACTCAAGTCGGTTAGTTTCTGTGTGGCTACGTGTCAAGGCTAAACTGCAGCTCCAGTTTTGTTCTATCTCGTTGCCATGAGCTTTCTCTACGCTTATGGTTCTCATTTCTGTACTACAACAGTGATGAAGACGAGATGTGTAAGGGGGAACGAATGAAGAGATAGGAAGAAGGAGGTGAGAAGTGAGAGATGGAGAATGGAGAAGAGGAGGTGGAAGTAGGTTGTGTGGAGGTTTGTGTGCGCAGGAGTGTGTTTGTGTGCGGTGTAATACGTTTAAGGAACAGGGCAGGTGTGTGTGACTTGGAGTTCGGGTGTGTATGGTTGCATCTTGTGTTCGTATGTGTCTGTTATGGTATGGAGATTGTAGAAAAGAGAAAATAGGAGAGGTGTGATGGGAGTATGCGGTATGTGTGTTCATGTGGTGTGTGCTAGTGGTGCCGAGGGGAAGAAAGGAAGAAAGAGCCGAGAGAGAGCCAGGGTAAAGAGGCCAGGAGGGAAGTCACCACCTTTGTGTAAGACTATATTTTTATTTTATTAATTCAATGTTTAGAGTAAATTTTGGGAATTTTAGTTGATAATTGGAGAAGAGTTTGTGTTTGATAATTTGTGGATAAATTGAGAGAATTACCTAGTATTTGATTAGTTTATTAAGTGATGAAATGGATTTTGGGATGTTAGTTTAAAAAATTTGGTAAAATGAATAAAATATAGGACTTGGGATGATTTTATAAAATAGTAGGGAAGTTGGATTTTGGAAATTGTAATTTTTTTTGGTTAGAGGATTTTGTGAGGAACATTATGATAATTTTTGGATAATTTTATGAGAAGTGCAAATGGAGATATGAATTTTAGTTTAAGATAGAATAAAATGATGTATTAAGTTAATTTGTGGAATTTGGAGACTTGGTTGAATTATATTAAATAATGGATGTGGTGAAAAAAATTCTGAAATTTGGCTATTAAATCAAGGAGGAAATGTAGTAATTTCTAAGATATTTGGGAGAGGTAGGAGTAATCGGATGAATTAGTTATTAAATTCGGAAAATGATTAAAATGGAGACTTTGAGGAATTCTTATAAATGGTGGGAGGTTTGATTTTCGGAGGAATTAATTTTATTTGGCTTTGGGATAATATTAGGAGTTTTATGGAGATTTTTATTTTGATTTAATGATGAGGATAAATGAAGTTATGGATTTTACTAGAAAATGAAATCTTAAATGGTCATTTCTAAGGAGCTAAGAGTATTTTAATAAACTAAAATACTTCCTGAACTCGGAAATTTACGTATAATATATGGACACGACCGTATCGAGATGTACTATTTAATTAGATGGATTTCATTCAGAGATTCTGAAGAGGATATCATGTTTTAAAGGAGAGAACAGATTAAAATGTTAGGTATCGACGACAACAATTTTGGTTTGGATATTTATTATGTTAGTTGTCTATATTGCATAAATATTGATTCGAGAGTTCTTAATTTAAGCATGATTAGTACGTTCGAGTTGAGTTTATAAGCGTTTACAGAATATTAGAATTGTCGTCTGGAGACTGAATTACCATATTATGTTTGACTATAAAAGTTGACGCGCGGGCAGACTCGTGGCAACCACAAGAGTGTTAAACTAAAGAATGATCGAACTAGAAGACTGTAATGCCGTAAGAAGAAAGCAGTATTACTGTGACGTTACATGATAGCTAAGAATTCGAGGCAAGTGTTTTCCTTCACTTCTTGTTCAAGTGAAATTATTTTAAATATGCTAATGATGGTATTATTCCATTTATCGTCGATCTTGTCGACAGTTATTGTTATTCTTGTTTATTCAATTTACACCCCATTTACTGTATCGAACTCGTCGATACCCTTTGAGACTATTAATCCTTAATGATGCTTCCTTGTTAGGATACAGCTAAACCAATTGCTTAGGTAGTCGGGATCCCACTAGTAGAGCACTGAACCTGTTATGTCCGAATATCCATTTCATACTTTATTTTAATTCATTCTCTGATTCTTGATTCAAAATACATCTTTTGTGATTTGAGTTTTGATAGATATTGTGTGTTTTCATTAACAATGATTTATTATTATTCCTATTTTACTACACATTTGCTGAGCATTTCTTCCGCTCATACTTGTTTGTTTCAAAATCCTAACTTTTCAGTAAGGTAGTTTGGCAAAACATTTCGCACAGTTCGGAAAGAGAAGAATCATACGCGATCTTGAAGATGATTTGACGCGGGAGGTCTTGATCTAATGTAAGGTCTACTTTATATAGTTAAACTTCGATAATTATTATTATGTATTAGACTGGTTGGCATGGTATACTTCTTGTCGAAGTTTTACCAGTGATTTAAGATTTGATCAAGAGATGGTTGTAAAGAGGAAAGTTTTTATTTAATGGAATTGGATTCTTGTTTCTAGTGTTAGTTACAGAGGCATGCCTGTATACATCTAATAACAAGCCTAATTGTTTGTAATGCTTTGCATTACTTACATGACCTCTTAACTGAGGGAACCTCTAGTTGTAGAGTTTCTGTTTGTATTGTACTTGTAATAGGCATCAAATCCTAGTTGTGTAACTGTACAAATAGAGTCTAGAATAATGCTTGAAAGAAGTTCCATGGTTCATGCCTCAAGCAAGGAGTTAAAGACTACCAAATAATCACAGTTGGGATTTGAAGAAATGAGGAATTTGCCTAAGTACCAATTCGAGAAGTATATTTGTCTATTCGAGAAGTCCAGCATTCGAGAAGTCAGAGATTCGATATCTCAAGACACTATTCGATATCTCTGAATACACTGTTCGATATCTCATTCGATATCTCAGGGATTCGATATGTCTACTACTCTATTCGAGAACTCAAGAAGTCAACAAGTCAAGATGGTATTCGAGTTCTCAAAGAGTCAACAAGTCAAAGTTCCATTCGATATCTCAAAGACTCAGAAAGCTATTCGACAACTCAAGGATTCGATAAGTCAAATGCTCTATTCGACAACTCAAGGAATCCTGATGGAAAAGAGCTATTCGAGAAGTGGTACGATATGTCACTATAACAGTATTCGAGAACTCAGAGTTATCGATCAAGTCAATTCTAGTTCTCGAATCACTTACTTAGTCACTTCTCGAATACATTCTTGGAGACAAAATACTGAAGAAATTGTACAAGTCAGAAACCTGCAACAAGCCAATGCACTTTATGGACCACAATCTGTAACGTGCTCTGGAAAGCCTACAAGGAAGCTTGGAGAGATATAGAAGAGACAAGGAGCTAAAGAAGTGGATCTAAACAGGCTTTGCAAAGTCAAATCTGTAACCGTTTGGACACTTACTCAAAAAGGATAGACAGACTAGAAAGTAATTTGTTTAGCTACCTTATTTGTAGTAAGCAGGCTGTATCCATGTTCTATAAGGACACAGCCTCACTTCACAACTTAGTAACTTTTTGTGAGTCAAGTTTTTCATACACTGTAAGCTATATCTCTCTGAGAAAAACGAAGCTGAGAATACTACCATTTGTATTCACAGATTGTAGCAACCTTTATCTAATATACATTAGATTAAAGTGATATTGTGTCTTGTGTTGTTTATTTATCCGCACCTTAATTTCTGCACACACAGGCACTTATCTGCTACACAGACTCAATCCAAGAAAAGTTCAAGAATCCATTCACCCCCCCTCTGTATTCTTTTACCGTGTTCAATACTCAACAAGTGGTATCAGAGAGGGCTGTTTATTCAAAAACAGAGAAACGATCATGAGTTCGAATACACCAAAGACTACAGGAACGGTGAAGGTCCCTAAGTTTGATAAAGAAAACTTCAACCTCTGGAAGATAAAGATGATGTTGTTCATCAAAGCCTCTCATCCCTTGTATCCTGAGATTCTCAAGAATGGTCCTTTTGTTCCACAACAAGAGATACCAGAGAAGACTGTTGGAACCATAACAATCCCTAGAGCGTATGAGGCCAAGGATCCATCAAAGTGGACAGAGTCAGAAAGGGAGAAGGTTGCTCTTGACAGCCACCTCATGTTGCTCATCATTGATTCCATGGATATGTCAATGTTTGCAAACATTGCATCATGCACGTCTGCTAAAGAGATGTGGGATCACATTGAGGTGTTGTGTGAAGGGACTGATGAGGTTAAAGAAAACAGGAAACAGATACTGGTCACACAGTATGAAGCTTTCATGGCACAGCCCAAGGAAAGCATCACTGAGATGTTTGAAAGGTTTCACAAGCTAGTTACTGAGTTGCAGATGAATGGAAAGGTTTACAGCACCAAGGAGTTAAATATGAAATTTCTGTTGTCTTCACCAAATCATCTGGAGCAAAGAGTCATTTCTCTAAGAGAGAGAGATTTGAACAAAGTCACCTATGATGTACTCTATGGAGTCCTAAAGACTCATGAACTTGAGTTGCTTCAGAAGAGGGCTATCCAAGCCAACCAAGGTAGAATGATAAACACATCATGTGCCTTGATTGTCAATAAATCCATTCTGGACCTAGAAGCATCTACAAGCCAACTAAGGATAGAGGAGGTGGCAGATGATGAAGAAACTGAAGCTGGGGTGAGTGAACCTGTTGAGGAAAAGGAGGAAGAAGAAGAGGAGTTTTACACTCTGGAAGAACTTGATGGGATGGAAAATACTTCATATGCTTTCATGGCCAGAAAATTTCCAAACATCAGATTTAAAAGAAATCAACCCTTCAAACCCAAAACTCAAAACCATTCAGCCTACAAGAACAAGGCACCTGTGAAACCAAACAGAAATAAGTTCAAAACCGGTTATGTGGATAGGTCATCTGTAAGGTGTTATAGATGCAATGACCTAGGGCATTTTGCCAGTGAATGCAAGAAGCCTAAAAAGAAAGATAGAGATTATCTTGAGCTAGAAGCTAAGTATGAGGCCCTTCTGAAAAAGCAGACACATGGTAAGGCCTACATAGCTGAAGGGAAGTGTTGGGATGATTCTGAGAGTGATGAAGAGGAACAAGAATTCTGCAATTATGCCTTGATGGCCAACTCCAAGGATGACTCATCTTCATCTGATTCTCAGGTACCATCTCTCACTACTATTGACATGTCTGTTTCTGAATACAAATCCATGATTGAACAATTATATGTTGAAATGTTTAATATTCATACTAGTATGACTGCTGCTAATGAGGAGATTGCTAAACTGTCTACTAGAAATGAAGTATTAACCAAAAAGAATGAGGAACTTGAGCTAACTGCTATGCAAGTAGAAAACCTTAAGAAAGAAGTTGAATATTTGGAGAACAAGGTTCTATGTGCTAGTCAAGTAGAGAAGGCTCTTAGGGATGAATTAGCTGAGAATGAATTCAAACTTAAAACTTTCAAGAGATCATCTGGTTTAGTGCAATCCTACTGTGAGAAAATTGAAGCTAAACCCAAAGCAGCTATTGGACTTGACTATGACTCTCTCAAACAAAGGAAAGGCTATGCTGTCATTGAAGAGGACACAGTTGTTCATGAGAAAGTGCCTCACATTTTGAGAAAAACTGAAAATCCAATTTTTAAGGAATCAACATTTGAAATTGATGAGGATGCCTTACTCATCAAGCAAATGTTGAATGATGAGGATGAGGCACAATCTAGTGAACAGCTAGCATCCTCTAAGGGTGAGAGTGTCAAGTCAAAGACCAAGAAATCAGTAGTTGATAGGCCAAGACCTAAGAAGTTTGTTAAGTTTGTATCAGCTGGGAAGAGTGAATCAGAAAAGGAAGTGACTAAAAAGAAACAGAACAGAAATGGCAAGTTAGGGATTAACAAGGATAACAACTATGCTTATATGCCTAATGCCCCTAGGAAAACTTGTCAGAACTGTTTCAGTACCAATCATCTAACTCATGCATGCAAGAAACCTGTTGGTAGTGTGTCTAAACCTTTCTATGATTGTTCTGTGCCTCTAAGACATAGAGATGCACCTTTCTGTGATAAATTTGACTGTATGCCATGCAATATGAATATTATGACTAGTTGCTTTAATTTAAGAAGGCAGTTCATTGATGGTTGTATCAGTCACAATTCTCACACACACTACACAAGGTCAAAGTCTTCAAGTCCTCCTAAAGCTAGGAAGGCACCTTTGTCACCTAAGTCTGAAACCTCAGGTTCTAAGACTTCTAACAGTGACAAGAAGACTGACACTAAGAAAGTTAACAAGCATGTTGTTTATGATAAAACTGTCTCTAAGTCACATGGACCCAAACTTGTTTGGGTACCAAAGGAAAAGTAATACCTTTGTGTTTGCAGGGCAAAGAAAGTGAAAAGAAGGTCATGTGGATTTTGGACAGTGGATGCTCAAATCATATGACTGGTGATATGGCCCTGCTATCACAGTATGAGGAAAAGGCTGGCCCAATGGTTGCTTTTGGAGATGACAGCATGGGTAACACATTGGGATATGGCAAGCTGAAAGTTGGAAATGTCATCATTGAAGATGTAGCACTAGTCAAGGGGCTCAAGCATAATCTGTTAAGTGTTGGTCAGTTTACTGATAGAGGATTCAAAGTGAATTTTGACAAAGATGAATGTTTGATCACCCACAAGAAGACTGGTGATTTTGCTCTATCTGGAGTAAGGAAGGGAAGCCTGTTTGTAGCCAATATGGACTCTGCAAACAAGGACAAAATTTGTTGCTTTTACTCAAAAGCATCAAATGAAGATTGTTGGCTGTGGCACAAGAAACTATCACACTTGAACTGTAAGGCCATTAATTCTCTAGTCAAAAGAGAGTTAGTGAGAGGCATGCCCACACTTGAATTCTGCCAAGAAGGAGTGTGTGAGGCTTGTCAAAAAGGAAAAATGAAGAGATCAAGCCACAAGTCAAAGACAGTGACATCTGTAACCAAGCCACTACAACTTATCCATATGGATTTGTTTGGACCTGTCAACATAATGTCACTTGGAAGAAAGAAGTATGCCCTGGTAATGGTTGATGATTTTTCAAGGTATACATGGGTAGAATTTCTGGCATCAAAAGATGAGGCTCCACAAGTAATCATTGAGCATATAAAGAAAGTTGACAAGGAAGCAAAGGCAAACGATGCAAGTGTGATTGCATTGAGGAGTGATAATGGAACAGAGTTCAGAAATGCCACACTTGAAGCATTCTGCAAAGAGAATGGCATTTCTCAGCAATTCTCAGCTCCAAGGACTCCACAACAAAATGGAGTTGTTGAGAGAAAGAATAGAACTCTAATTGAGGCTGCTAGAACAATGTTACTTGATGCAAAAATGCCAACATGTTTTTGGGCTGAGGCTGTGAGCACTGCATGCTATATTCAGAACTGAACCCTCATCAACAAAAACACTGGAAAGACTCCTTACAACTTGATGACTGGAAAGAAGCCTACACTGAAGTATATTCATACTTTTGGAAGCAAATGCTTTGTACTTAAGGACAATTCTGAATATGTTGGAAAGTTTGATGCAAAAGCATTTGAAGGAATTTTTCTTGGCTATTCTATGGAAAGAATTGCATACAAGGTTTATGTCATCAGTCAAAAGAAAGTTATGGAAAGCACAGATGTAACATTTGATGACAGCAAACTACCTGGACTAGAAGAAGCCAATGATGAAGACAAAGATCCATTGAAGTTTGATAATCTAGATGATTCTGATGAAGAGACTGAAACTGGAGTTGAAACTCAAGTTCAACAAACTCAAGTGAATAATGATACAAGAGAAGAATTTGTGCCAATCAATAGTGAAGAAACAAGCATCCAAGAAACACCTGTGAGTAATGGCAACTTCACAGGGGGAGGAAATGAGGATGATCATGATGAGGATGATGAAGCAACATCAAGGATGAGAAATCAGGCTGAACACTCAAGGAAATGGGATAGATCACACACTGCAGAGCAAATCATTGGTGATCCTAATGCAGGAGTAAGGACTAGGAGAGCAACTCAAAATGAGTGCCTCTATGGATGTTTTCTATCACAAGTTGAGCCTAAGAAACTTGATGATGCATTGTTGGATCCAGATTGGATTATTGCCATGCAAGAGGAGCTGAATCAATTTGAAAGGAACAAAGTATGGGAACTTGTGCCTGCACCAAAGAATAGAACCATTGTTGGAACAAAATGGGTTCTGAAGAATAAGATGGATGAAGATGGTGTAATAATAAGAAACAAAGCAAGGCTGGTTGCAAAAGGATACTCTCAACAGGAAGGCATTGATTATGATGAGACATTTGCCCCTGTTGCTAGATTGGAAGCCATTAGAATATTCTTGGCATTTGCTGCTCATTCAAACTTTAAAGTTTATCAAATGGATGTCAAGAGTGCATTTCTAAATGGAGAGTTGGAAGAAGAGGTTTATGTGCAACAACCACCTGGCTTTGAGGATCCACATTTCCCAGAATTTGTCTACAGATTGCTTAAGGCACTGTATGGACTTAAGCAAGCTCCAAGAGCATGGTATGATACTCTATCACAATTTCTTCTTGAAAATCAATTCACTCGAGGCACATTGGACAAGACACTGTTTTACAAGAAGCATGGTGATGATATGATCCTAGTTCAAATCTATGTGGATGATATCATTTTTGGTTCTACAAATGAGAAACTGTGTGAGAAATTCTCTAAACTCATGCAGAGCAGATATGAGATGAGTATGATGGGAGAGTTGACATTCTTTCTAGGGTTGCAAGTCAGTCAAAGGAAGGATGGTATCTTTATCAGTCAAACCAAGTACATCAAGGATTTATTGAAGAAGTTTGACTTGGAAGATTGTTCACCTGCCAAGACACCCATGGCCACTGCCACTAAATTGGATGAAGATGCTAAAGGCAAGAGAGTAGATATCTCAGTCTACAGAGGCATGGTTGGTTCTCTACTCTACCTCACTGCAAGTAGGCCAGACATCATGTTTGCTACATGCTTGTGTGCAAGGTTTCAATCAAATCCAAAGGAGTCACATTTGATTGCAATAAAAAGGATCTTTAGATATCTGAAGGGCACTCCTAACTTGGGATTATGGTATCCTAAGGACACAGGGTTCAATCTGGTTGGCTACTCTGATGCTGATTATGCTGGATGCAGAGTGGATAGGAAAAGCACCTCAGGAAGCTGCCAGTTTCTTGGACAAAGGTTAGTTTCTTGGTATAGCAAGAAGCAACAATCTGTGTCAACTTCTACAGCTGAGGCTGAATACATAGCTGCTGGAAGTTGCTGTGCTCAAGTGCTTTGGATTAGAAATCAACTTAGAGATTATGGACTTGTGTTGGAAAAAATTCCAATCATGTGTGACAACACAAGTGCAATCTCTATAGTTGCCAATCCTGTCAATCATTCTAGAACAAAGCACATTGACATCAGATATCATTTCATAAGAGAACATGCAACTAATGGAACCATTGAGTTGCATTATGTCTCTACAGATAAACAACTAGCTGATATATTCACTAAGCCATTAGATGAAGCCACCTTCACAAGGTTGGTAAGTGAGATTGGAATGCTGAATTCTTCAGATTCTGGCTAAGTGAATACATCATCTAGATTGTTGCAGCAGTAAACACTTACTTTATCTAAATCCTCAATATTTTTGAAGTAAGTGTTGGCTGAAATATGATTTATAAATATTTCAAATCTGTTGCATATGTTGAAAATCATATTTTTATTAACTTAAAATTTCTATGAAATTTTGAGAAAATCACTATTTGATTTGCTAGGATATTTTTCAATGAATATGTCTGGTAAATCTTTACAAGATAGTGAAAATCAAATTTTTATGAGTGATGGGTATAGTTCGATAAGTCAGACTTCTTGAATGATTCACTATTCGACATCTCTAATAAGTCTCATTAGAGTACTCTTGAGTTCTCGAATAGAGTCTTTCTGAGATATCGAATAGAGGAATTCTTGACTTCTCGAATATAGTAACTGAGTTCTCGAATGATTGAGTTCTCGAACACTATATTTGAGTTCTCGAATCATTTGAAAAGGCTGAATTCTCGCTGAATTTTAACCGATTTTAGATTTTTATCTAAAAATTTAATTCACTCATAAAAACACATTTTATTTAATTTAGAATTATTTCTAAGTTAGATAACTGCCAGCTGTGAGTTTCTATCTGCTTGAGTTATCGATTAAGCCATTCTTGACTTCTCGAATAGTTGTTTTTCTACTTCTCGAATGCCTGACTTGTCGATACAAAACAGTCTGCTAATCGACAATTCAAGTACTTCATACTTATACAATCTCACATCTATTCGATTCCTTTCATTCGATTTCTCAAGCATCTACACTCTCTAAACCCCTGAAACCCTAGCTACGAAAAGCCAAATTTCTTCTTCAACCTTCAATTTCTTTTCTCTCTTCTACACAAATGGCAACAGTAAAGTTCAACACCAACTTCATCGCTCTCACTAGTGATGTTGAAGCACCCAATGCAAATTTCAAGTGCTTTGTGAAATGGATGGCTGAGTCATATATCAAGGATGCACTCTCTGCCAACCCAACTCTATATCTCGATATTCTGGAACAATTCTGGAGTACTGCTATTGTGGAGGTTGTAGCCCTGGAAAACGCAATCACTTCATATGTCATCTACTGCAAGGTTCAAGATAAGGAAATCACTATCACTACTGCAGACATGAACCAAGCACTAGGACTACAACAAGAGTCATTTGACAGAATGGCCACTAACGCAGAGTTGGAGGAATTCTTTGAATTCATAAACTACTCAGATGGGATTAACCTTGGAAAGCTAAACAGAAAGAATCTGAGAAAGGAGTGGAGCTATGTGTTTGCAACTCTTCTCCAAGTCTTCACTGCCAGGAAATCAAGCTTTGATCAAATCAGTGCACCTGTGCAGCAAATTGGATATGCTTTGGCCTATGGAAAGAAGATAGATGTTGGCCAAATCATACTTCAAGAATTATATGGGAGACTTGGTAAGAACACAACCAAGAGAGGTACTGATATTTTCTTCCCTCGCTTTATTCAATCTGTACTTAATTATAAAAATGCTTCATTGATTGAATTGCCTGGGATTGATAAAAATAAAATAGGCTATCCTAAGTCCATGACCAAACTCATTTTTGGTAACTTGGAAACTAGGAATGATGTGGATGTAAGACTGAACATAACTCCCCATATGGAGAGTTTGTTTAGGACTTACCCCCACAACATGCCAACATTTGATGCAAAATCTAAGTTAGCACAGCCCAAGCAAGTAGAACAAAATGCTAACCCAGGGCCTGCTAACCAACCCTCTCAACCAAACACTCTACCTCTTACTGAGTCAATTGCATCATCCTCTCAAAAGGGTGATGTTAGTAAAAAGAAGAGAAAGGAAGTAATGTCTGCACCTTTAAATATCTTGTCTGAAGCAGCATTAGCTGTTGAATTAGGTCTAGGAAGTGAGGAACCTGAGTTACCCTTACACAGAACAAAGAAGAAGAAAACTAAGACCACCTCTTCAGTCACACAAATGGCTGAAGTTGTAAAATCAGGGGCACACAGCTCACTAGGTGTATCCTCTCAACGGGGTGCACCTATAGAATCAAGCATTCTCCCCAATGCACATTCTTGTATAGAGTCAGCACATGGGAGTGATAAGGCTGGCACAACACTGAGTGGAGAGCACATCACTTTTGAAACTCCCTCTATCTCTCAGGGGGAGTTGCCAAAATCTACTCTAAAACACACTTCTCTTCCAGAATCTAACTCTGAAATTTCTTTGGAACCTGCAACTCAGGCAACTGAGATGCAAGGTATTGATCATCAAGAATTCTTTTCTCTTGATGAGCCAATAATTTCAAGTGACTTAGTGCATGACACTTTGTTCACCACTCAGAACCCACATTTAGATGGTGAGGGACTGCATGCTGAGGCATATCCTAATGACACCATCACAAACACAGAGGTTCCACTAGTTTTTACGAGAGACTCTGTGCCTGTGTCAACTGCTGGTGTAATTCATCCCACTTCTGTGGTGACACCAGTAGTAGAGTCAATCCATCCGGTTACAGAAGTTGCATCTGTAACTGAGGAGACTAGCTTGCCTAGCTCTAGCTCTGACTTCATGTCAACATGGCTGAAGCCTGTGCAACATGACAGTGCTTCAGGATCAGGGTCTGTTCCACAACAATTGACGGTTGAAGCACTTCAAAGCTTAATTGTGGATCAGATTCCTGAGTTCACAAAGATTGCTCAGCACCTACTCACTGCAGACATGCCCAATCCAGACTATGAGGCTATTCTGTTATGCCATAGGGATGATGTGGAAGTGCAGAAGTCAAAGATCATTGATGATGCTGAGAGAGATGGCAACATAGATGCCTGGTTGCAAGGAAAATATGATATTACTCTCGATGAAGCACTTCAGTATCTCAAGGAGGAATACATCACTTCACTGGGCTCCATTGCAAAATCCCTGTCACCTGGTGAAGTGTATGAAGCTGTAAATGATTCCTACAAGGGTTTCCTCAAGGCTGCACACTATCTTGGCAAGGGAGTCAAAACTGAAGTCAACAGAGTGTGTGATAAGACAGCCACTTCAGTAGCAGAAGTCAAGAGGGCCTTTGATGCTAAATTTCCCCAATTGGACAGTGTGTTCAAGGACATCAAACACTGCAACTCTACCTGCACTCAGGTGGACAATGGGCTGGTTGTGCTAAAAGATGCTGTCACAGGTCTGGGGCATCAATTTCAGAATCTATCTGACCAGACTACAGATGCAAATGCCATGCTGAGGATAATGTTCAAGAATCTCTATGGAGATACGCTAGTGACTGATGTTCCTGTGCATGAATTGTCTAAATATGAAGTGAAGAGGCTGCAGGATCAATCTTTATCTGGTTTCAAGGCCAATGAGCTATTCACTAAGGTCAACACTCTTGAGCAGGAGGTAGCTACTCTCACCAAGACCAATGCTCATCTCACAGAAAAGGTTGCATTGCTAAATGATCAGTTGGACACTCAAGCATCCACCACAGCTGATGTCCTTCTGCATCAACAATCCATGTTAGCTGCAATGATGAAGCATATGGGTCTCCCTCTACCTGATGAATCTTCAATCCCAAAGGACATTTCTACAGCCTCTGTGCCTGACAACAAGCCTAAGGGGGAGAAGAAGGCTAGGAACTCAAATTCAAAGGGGGAGACGAAGAGGGAGAAAGGCATAATAATCAAAGAGGGTGGTCAACAAAGGGCTTCTAAGTCTCTAGCAAATGTGCCTGGCAAGGGAAAAGCCAAAGTAGATGAGCCTCCATCTATCTTGCCAGTTGTCACCTTACCAACTGTGCACATCACTACTCCTGGAGGACAAAAGCAATCCATAACTACCACAGTGGTTGCAGGGAGTATGCCATCTGACAAACCTCCAATCTCTATATCTGAGAGTGCCAAGCCTGTAGAAGTCAAAGTTGTTACTGAGGCCAAGCTACAAGAAGTTGCTAACTCCAATGTCTATCATGATAAAGCCTTCTTGGAGTTTCTGAAAGCCATAAGGGAACAGGTTGGTGACACTCAGTTTTATCTGAGGGAGGTGAAGAAGCAGATAGACTACATCACTGTCATCCCCAAGAAAGTCAACAATATATGGGTCAAGGAGATAGTGATGGTTTCCAAACTAAAGATATGGCATCTAACATACCAGACTCTACAAGACCTAAAGCACTCAGAGATAGATGCCATACTTGAGATCATTGAGAAGAAAAATGAGAACAGCAAGAGTCTGTTTGATGATTTGAGGAATGGTCAACCTACAAGGCTACCAGAAGTGATCAAGAAACCATGGACAATTATTTATCAGTCTGGTACCAGAATTGAAGATATCAAGCAATTGGTCATTCCTCATGATCTCACCTCCAGAAATCACAGACTGATCATTGCTATCATTGATCAACTACAGAAGAAGGTTGGAGCCAGAAATGCTGAAGAAATTGAGGCACTGCATATCCTCAGAACCTATATTGCAACTGGTGAAATTCCAGAAATGGCTCAACCTAGGAGAAATAAGGATGATGATTCTGAAGACAAAGGTGATGGGAGGAGAAGACATCACAGGAGAGATAAGGGTGATGAAGATAAGAAGAAAAAGGGGGACAAGGATGAAAAGGATGATGATGACCAGGGTAAAACATATGTGAGAAAGAGTGGAAGACAGCAAGCCTTAGGCACTGCTAGCAGTAACCTCACCACAACACAAGACTCTAAGTCTAGGGTGAATACTGTTAGTAGTGACCTAGCAAAATCTACATCTATGGCTTCTGCAACTGTCTTACCATCTCAAGAAAAGAAGAAGATTCAAGTCAAGAAACCATGTGTATGTTTCAGAAAGCAATCTGCTAATGGAATACTACTATGGTCTATCAACCAAGGTCAAAGATTTCTGCCAAGCAACCATGTCAAGAGGATAAAATTTAAACATGCTGCAAGGAGAGTGAAGCTATCCAAATCTAGAGCCCTAACAATCATTCCAGGATTAAAGCTCCAGCCACTTGATGAAGACTTTGATGAAGAGCAACTGCTATTTCTAAGAGCTCAAAAGATATGCTATGCTGCAATTGTGGATGACCACCTTGTAATCAAGTACACTGATGGGAAAGAAATGAAATTCAAACAAGGGGGTTGTCAACATTGGGGTAAATTGTATGAGATAGAAAGAATCATTGCATTGCTGGATTCTAAAGACAAGGTGGAGAAAGTATGGAAGCTGGAATTGATTGATTTTGTGAAAATAAAGAAAGAATATGCTGAGAAGATAAGAAAGGGCTGCTATGAGAAATGGTTAGAAAGGGAGAAAGAAATTGATAGACTGGAGATTGAAGCAGAAAAGCTAAGGGCAAAGGGATTGTGTAGAGTTCAGTTTGATCCCTATGTGGTGAAGTTTAGGAGGAGAAATGGAGACAATGTCAATATAAGAATGAACCTACTCAGTCACTATCCTGCCAACATTCTGAAGCCAGTGCTTGAAGATTTCAAAAACTCTATTATGATTGAAGAATTGGATGCTATGACAGAAATCATGAGAGCAGTAGATGAGATTGCAAGAAAGGAGAAAGAAAGGAAACAGAAAGCATATGATGATCTACAAGCCAAAGCAATGGAGATGCAATCAAAAGAAAATGGCTAGTATCTCATCATACTGTAAGAGTATTTATCTTGTAATTTCATTTATGTGTTCAATCAAATCACATACCTGTACTTTAAAAAGTTTTATCTTTAATGTATGTTAGGCTTGTTATCAGACATGAAATTGTGACTAAGGGTCTCACTCACAATTTGGGGGAGATTGTTAGTTACAGAGGCATGCCTGTATACATCTAATAACAAGCCTAATTGTTTGTAATGCTTTGCATTACTTACATGACCTCTTAACTGAGGGAACCTCTAGTTGTAGAGTTTCTGTTTGTATTGTACTTGTAATAGGCATCAAATCCTAGTTGTGTAACTGTACAAATAGAGTCTAGAATAATGCTTGAAAGAAGTTCCATGGTTCATGCCTCAAGCAAGGAGTTAAAGACTACCAAATAATCACAGTTGGGATTTGAAGAAATGAGGAATTTGCCTAAGTACCAATTCGAGAAGTATATTTGTCTATTCGAGAAGTCCAGCATTCGAGAAGTCAGAGATTCGATATCTCAAGACACTATTCGATATCTCTGAATACACTGTTCGATATCTCATTCGATATCTCAGGGATTCGATATGTCTACTACTCTATTCGAGAACTCAAGAAGTCAACAAGTCAAGATGGTATTCGAGTTCTCAAAGAGTCAACAAGTCAAAGTTCCATTCGATATCTCAAAGACTCAGAAAGCTATTCGACAACTCAAGGATTCGATAAGTCAAATGCTCTATTCGACAACTCAAGGAATCCTGATGGAAAAGAGCTATTCGAGAAGTGGTTCGATATGTCACTATAACAGTATTCGAGAACTCAGAGTTATCGATCAAGTCAATTCTAGTTCTCGAATCACTTACTTAGTCACTTCTCGAATACATTCTTGGAGACAAAATACTGAAGAAATTGTACAAGTCAGAAACCTGCAACAAGCCAATGCACTTTATGGACCACAATCTGTAACGTGCTCTGGAAAGCCTACAAGGAAGCTTGGAGAGATATAGAAGAGACAAGGAGCTAAAGAAGTGGATCTAAACAGGCTTTGCAAAGTCAAATCTGTAACCGTTTGGACACTTACTCAAAAAGGATAGACAGACTAGAAAGTAATTTGTTTAGCTACCTTATTTGTAGTAAGCAGGCTGTATCCATGTTCTATAAGGACACAGCCTCACTTCACAACTTAGTAACTTTTTGTGAGTCAAGTTTTTCATACACTGTAAGCTATATCTCTCTGAGAAAAACGAAGCTGAGAATACTACCATTTGTATTCACAGATTGTAGCAACCTTTATCTAATATACATTAGATTAAAGTGATATTGTGTCTTGTGTTGTTTATTTATCCGCACCTTAATTTCTGCACACACAGGCACTTATCTGCTACACAGACTCAATCCAAGAAAAGTTCAAGAATCCATTCACCCCCCCCCTCTGTATTCTTTTACCGTGTTCAATACTCAACATCTAGTCCTATAACCTAAAAGATCTTGGAAAGTTGGGGTCACAGATGTTATATTTCAATTTTGGAAAATTTCAGGGAATAATGTTTTATTAACGTGGTGAGTTTATTTTGAGGATTTTTAGGTAACAACCAAATCTCCTGACCCGGATTTGGGGGCGTTACACATGATTTGTTTACAAATTTCAGATATTAAGTAAAGATCCATGTACTTCCATAATTTACTACGATTCCACAATCATTGATAATAAAGATTATTTGAGAAGTTGGTTAATAATGTTTTTTAAAACCGCCCTCTCATAATATACATATTCAATAATAGTATAAGAATTTGTTTAATTACAATAAAAAATTATTTCAACACAATGTAAAAAATAATGAGTGTATAGCTTTTTTTATCAATTTTATCTTCCGATAAATGACTGGATTTGTTAAATTTAATCGATTTGAAACTCATGTATTATTTATTCATGTGCAAAATTGAAAATCTATATGTACTGTTTGTATACAATTCCAGATATTAAATAAATATCTTGTACTTCCATAATTTATTACGATTTTCACAATTATTGATAATAAAAATTGCTTGAGAAGTTAAGTTCGTGTACCCTATAATCATCCGAAAAGAAATTATAGTGACCTTGAATAGGGAATAAAAAATAACGCAATATAAACAATTGTTATTCGTCATTTTAACTAAAAATAAACATAATTATATATAATTAATATTGAAAAAATAACTATAATGTTCAACTAAAGTTTGCTAATTTTTAAACAAATTAAATAGAGTAAATTTAATATATGTTTAATAGGTGTAATTAATGATAAATTAAAATGTCATTAATAGCTATTTAATGCAAGAAAAGAATTTTAATAAAAAAAATCAAAAAAAGGAAATTTCAAGAAAAATACCTTGAACTGTTCTGGTGCATTTCCGATCTCCAGGCATTATAATATACTATGCAATTTTGCCGCGCTTCGCGCGGTTAATAAATTATTATTATTAAGTACTAAAAATTAATTGATATTTTAAAATTTTCCTTAAAAAGTAATTTAAAACGGGTGTATGAATTATTATTTGGAATAATACTCTCATTATATATCAAAAAATTTTAATAATCTTAAAAATATCATAAATATTAAAAGTAGAAATTACAATAATAAATATAACTAAATAACGTTTTGAAAACCGACACCCTTCTCATAACATACATGCTCGTAGCATAAGAATTTATATAATTAGATGATTTAATCGTAAGAGTATGACCTCAACTAATTTTTTTTTTTTGCACAAAAATGACCCAATTTTTTTTTAAGCAGATGCTTGCATTCCGTCTAAATTATTCTAAATATTGCTGTTAAATTTTTGGCCATTTTTGTGTTAAAAAAACATTGTTCAACCAACATATTGTAATTAAATCATAAAATGAATACATTCATCTGTTTTAAAAAATATTTAGGTCACCACATTGTCTATTTTTATATTTGGACCATTTTTGTGCAAAAAAAAATAATTGAGCCCATCCTCCTGCAATTAAGTCTAATTAGAATAGTAATTTAATATGACACAATATAATGAAACAACATGTGTATAACATTTTTATCAACTTAATCGGTCAATAAAATGTTGAGTTTATTATGTAAAAAACAAAAAAAATTGTCAATATTATTTTATACAAATTATAGATTTTAACCAAAAGATTATACTTTCATAACTTATAAAGATTTTCACAATTATTGATTAAAAATTGCTTGAGAAGTTAAGAGATCATTTGTCCTATAATCGTTCGAATTTTTTTTTTCAAAAATCTTCAACATGTAATAAAAAATGGTGCAATGCGAACAATTTTTAGTCGTTAATTTACATGAAAATAATCATAATTTTATACACATAATTAATATTTTAAATTTGAATAATAATGATAATGCTCGAATAAAGTTTGTCAATCTTTTATATAAATAATATGAAGTAAATTTATTATATACATATATATATTATATATATATATATATACATATACATATATATATGTATTCATAAGTGTAATTAATGATTATTAAGATGTCATTAATATGTCATTAAAATGCTACTTAATGCAGAAAAAGAATTTAATAAAAAAATTGTAACGCCCCCAAATCCACCCTGTCCGGGGACCCGGGTCGTCACATTGTCTCAATATCCTGTAGCACACGTTAGCGCAATAATAAAATGAAATATTTAATACATCGGAGCATAAAAGTCCCACTCCGCAGATCCAAGATCGGTCTCACAAAATATTACAATACGTCTTAGTATATCTTAGGATAATATCTTACATAAGTTCACAAAGTAGAAAATAAAGGTTCCAGCTGGATATTCTAATTCTTGTCAGCATAGTCTGGAGCTTTTTCCCTTTTCTCTGGATTCCTAGCTGAACGTCTCGCATCTTTCCATCTTGATAGCTGAACAAAATGTTTTAAAGCAAGAATGAGCAACTATAGTGCTCAGCAAGTTCTTTCATTGCTCGGGGTATAAATATAATAATATTTACCGAAAGAAATACTCAAAATTTTAATATCGGATATACAATCTGAATTGGCTCAAACTCATCTCGAAAATAGCATACTCGAAAGATTCAATACTCATCTCGAAACATAATACTCGAAAAACTCAATATTTATCTTGAAACAGAATACTCGAAAGACTCAATATTTATCTCGAAACAGAATACTCGAAAGACTCAATATTCATCTCGAAAACAGAATACTCGAAAGACTCAAAATTCATCTCGAAACAGAATACTCGAAAAACTCAAAATTCATCTCGAAACAAAATACTCGAAAGACTCATTTGATATAACTCTAAAAACTCATGATTTAAGAATGAACTGGTCTTCCACCTCACGATATCTCGGTGGGGCGATCAACTATCCGACCGAGAATACCGCCTCCAATGACACCGCACTTCGCCCGATCACGGCTACAATACGATATCAACAATATAATATATATGTATGAATGCTAGCATCATAATGGGTTATTAATTCAACTCTGGCAACGAATGCCAAAATATTCTCGTGTCCGTATAACGGTACACAAGTCTCTCTTTCTCTATAATGGGCCTCTTTCCCAAAATTGAGCAGGCAACAAATGACAAAATATTCTTGTGTCCGTATTATGGTACACAAGTCTCTCTTTCTCTATAATGGGCCTCTTTCCCAAAATTGACCAGTAGAATACAGAATTCCCGAATATTTAATGAATAGATGACTTGATAAAAATTCTTCCAGGAAATATTTGTTCATCTAGCGGACTGCCAGTCTGACTCAATTGTGCCATCAATCCGAACAATGGACTGATGTAAACTCTCAATAATAATATTTTATTGGTTGACACGAACAAAATGCCAAACCTTGACAATAAAGGCAACTATCTCGAAATAATGAGAATAGTCTTAGAATGAAACAAAATGAGTCGTACTGAACAAGTAGTACTACTCGAATAATTTTAATACTCAAAATTGAAGGACGATAAATAGAATGTTTTTCACTTGATAAATGAGTAAAACTCTAACGATTTTTAAATAATATAACTCCTATTGGTTGATTCGAACGATGAACCAACTAAAAGATAATCAATGAATATTGTCGAATTTGAACAATAAATCCGACTGAGAAGAATGAATTTAACTATCTCGAACGAATGAGAATAGTTTAACTGAATCAAAAAAATAGTCGCCTCGAATTAATGAGATCGACCCGATAGCAATTGAAAGTCTTCTACGCTTATAGGGAATATAATTCGCAAGTAAAGTACTCTTAACAGTAAAATCATATTGCAACGAGAAAAATAATGTTCGAAAGAAATATTGTAGTATAAGAAGCAGCAAAATAAATCTCATAATTTGATAGCTCGAAAATAAATACGAATGAATTAAGCAGGCTAGAAATATGAAATTCCAAGATTTAGGGTAGGATTGAACTTGCCTCGATCTCGTAGTGCAAATGAATGCAGATAAAATTTATACTCTACCCGTGAACTTGGCTTCGATCTACGGCTCGGGGATTATTCTCTAAAAATGGCAACCAGAAATACGTGAGCGATTCGTCAAAAATAAATATTCCCGATCCGATAATATAATATTTAAATATTAAAATATTATTAAAATATCTCTTGAAAATCTCTACGATAAATAACGAAAAATAATTTTCGAATGATAACTCTTCTCCGAACTCCAGAATCAAATCTAGAAAATATATTATTTTTTATATTCGTAAATCTCACTTTATGTAATTGTAAGAAAATTCTCATTTAAAAATGGCTCTAATGATTTCTCTATAATTCTCTAAAATTCACTAATTTAATACTATTAATCTCTATTTATTCACAATTAATCTCTCTTTTAATCACGAATTATTAAATCTCTAAATTATGTCCAATAACCACTAATTATTTCTATTTAAATCAATTAATTAATCAATTACCATTTTAATTATTTATTTCTCACCATTTAAATACTATTCCATTTTAACTAGACCTATTAAATCCCTTTTTATTTATTAAATAATTAACCAATTTTAACGAAATCAATTATTAACTAACTCCCGATTAAACTGTTCGAAACTGCAATATTATAATATTATATTTTATTCACCGACAACAACGACGTGGGCCCCACCTGCACCCCACTGTGGGCCCCACCACTCCCTGCATCCTCGACTCTCACCCAATCTCTCTGAAATCTCTCCGCCAAATCTCTCTCCCTCCGATTTTCTCCGGCGTCTCCCTCTCTAACGACCACCAATCTCTCTCGCCTCCCCCTCTCATCTCTCTCACCGCCAATCTCTCTCCCTTCGGCTCTCTTCAAATCTCCCTCATCCTCTCTCCGGTGACTCTCCCCGGTCTTATCTCTCCCCGTTCTCTCTCTCCAATCTCCTCTCTATCTCTACTCCCTCTCACACCCTCTTCTTTCTCTCCTTTTTCTCTCCTCCCTCTATCTCGTTTCACTCTCTCCAACCTCTCTCTCCGGTCACTCTCTCCCCCTCTCGACATCAACAACAACACAACCCCTCCCCTTATAACACCGATTCAAACCACCATCAATCTCCTCTCCGAACTCTCTCTTCGCACCCCCCTTCTCACACCATCGATTCAACCACAACAAAAAAAAAACCGAACACCACCACCGCAACGGTGGTGGTCGTATATGTAATCACCGAATGGCAACACACACGATACACACACGAATCAATTATACCAGTTCCAAAACAAAGTCGAACAAAAAAACTACAAATTAACAGAAAGGAAGAAATGAACTACCTGTGAAGGTGTTTTTGGTGTGTATGAATATGTTCTGTTTTCGGTACTCTGTATATATGAATAAGTGTAGAGTGTATTGATATAAATAAAGAAGAGTAGTACTGGGTTTGCTCTTGTGTGTATAAATATAAGACCCGGTTTATGTTTTTGTGATGTAAAAGGGATAAAACGTGACTGCAAAACGTGGGAACAATCAGAAGTGCCTAAAACTTTGCTCCGTGTTTTACTCCGTGTTTTATGAGAATAATTGCTGTCTTCTTTGGAAATTAACGATCTGATTACACCATTAATAATATTAAACTCATTTCTCCTCTGCTGGTCAATTAAAACGAGGCTCTAATTTCGCTTCCTAAAATAAATTCGGCTCAAAATTAAAATCCTATTTTCCTAATTTTAATAAATACCAAATAAATATAATTAAACAAATGTAATCTAATATTTATTTACATATAAATATATAAAATTTTGAAATTTACAGAAACGCCCTAATTACAATATACTAATGCATCGCTCTTAATTAAAATTTAAATATCGAGTAGGAAAATTAATTCGAAAATTCGCGGTTATTACAGTCTTCCCCCCTTATAGGATTCCGTCCTCGGAATCAAAATTACGCACTAAACAATTCAGGATATTTATTCCTCATTTCGCTTTCTAATTCCCACGTGACTTCCTCAACTTGGTGGTTCCTCCAAAGTACTTTCACTAAATTTACTTTCTTAGTTCTTAACTCTTGCACTTTGTGATCTAGGATCTGTACTGGCTTTTCTTCGTATGTCAAATCAGGACGTATTTCCACTGGTTCGTAAGTTATAACATGTCTGAAATCAGAATGATACTCTCTCAACGTAGAAACGTAAAACACATCATGGACATGCTGAAGGTCTGGAGGTAGGGCCAATTGATAAGCTATTGGTCATATCTTATTAAGAATCTAAAAAAAATCCTATATATATCTGGGACTCAATTTGTCTTTCTTTCCGAATCTCATTACTCCCTTCCAATATGAAACTCTCAGTATTACTTTATTTCCCCCTTCAAATGCTCTGTCTTTTCTCTTTTGATTTGCATACTTCCTCTGTCGATCCTTAGCTACAACTAACCTTTTTCGAATAACTTCTGTTGTCTGCTGGGTTTGTTGAAGTAATTCTGATCCTAGTATTTTCTTCTCTCCTAATTCATCCCAGTATAATGGTGATCTACACTTCCTTCCGTATAATGCTTCATATGGTGTCATACCTATACTAGAGTGGTAACTATTGTTGTTAGCAACTCAATCAGGGCAAATGATCATCCCAACTTTCTTTGAAATCAAATACACAGGCTCTTAATATCACGGAGAGGAAAGAAATGAGGCTGCTCCCGCGCTTTTCCGAGGTTTTAATATTGTCCTTTCACTTTGTTCGTCGGTCTGTGGATGATATGCAGTGCTTAAATTTAACTTCGTGCCAAGACTTTCCTGAAAACTTTTCCAAAATCGAGAAGTAAAACGGCATCTCTATCAGATATATTTGAAAAAGGCACTCAATGACAAACCACAATTTCCTTTAGGTATATCTTCACCAATCATTGAACGGAGTACTTATCACTAATTGGTAGGAAATGCGTAAATTTGGTGAGTCGGTTGACAATAACTCAAATTGCATCATGGTTAGCTCTAGTTCGGGGCAATCTTAGGACAAAATCCATGTTAATATGCTCTCATTTCCACTCGGGTATCTCTAAGGGTTTTAAAAGTCCACTTGGTGGTTGATGTTCGGCTTTTACTTTTTGACATGTCAAACACTTGCTTACCCATTCTGCAATCTCTCTCTTCACGTTAGGCCACCTTATAATTTAGCTTGATTGAATATCTCGAGTTATGCGCTTCGCTCATAATTTCTTCCTTCAACTCTGTAACATTAGAAATCCATATCCTCGATGCAAATCGCTTAATTCTCTTATCATCTTTTGAACTCAGAAATTCTTCTCTGGTCAACTCTGATCTTGTTTCTTCCATTACTTGTTCCTGACAACGACGAATCTTCTCAAGTACTCTGGTGGAAGCCGAATGTTGTAAATTTTTCTTTGTTTTGGGCTAGGATCTCGACCTTTAATTCTATTTTCTCAAATTCTTTGACTACTTCTTCTGAGGTTGTTAACAGGTTGAGTCTTTCTTTTCTACCTAAAGCATCAGCTACAACATTAGCCTTCCCTGGGTGATAGTTTATCAAGCAATCATAGTCTTTGATTAATTCCAACCATCTTCTCCGTCTCATGTTTATTTCCTTCTGCGTGAATATATACTTTAAGCTCTTGTAATCTGTGTAAATCTTGTATTTCACTCCATAAAGGTAATGTCTCCAAATCTTGAGGGCAAAAACAATAGCCGCAAGTTCCAGATCATGAGTAGGGTAACGAGACTCATATTCCTTCAATTGTCGAGAGGCGTAAACTATTACTTTCCCGTGTTGCATCAGAACACGCCCTAAACCTTTGTGAGAAGCATCGCTGAAAATCACGAAATCGCTTTTTTTTTTCATTAGGTAAGGTCCACTGGGGCAGTAGTCAACCTCTTCTTCAATTCCCGAAAATTGTCTTCGCATTTTGGGGTCCGTTCAAACATTTCACTCTTTCTGGTAAGCCGAGTCAGTGCGTAGATATCTTTGAGAAATTCTTCACAAATCTATGATAGTATCTGGTCAATCCAAGGAAACTTCTAACCTCTGTTGGAGTCTTGGGTCTCTCCCAATCTGCTACGGCTTCTATCTTTGCGGGGTCTATAGAAATCCCTTCGCCACTCACAATGTGTCCTAAAAATTGAACTTCTTTCAGCCAGAATTCACACTTTGAAAATTTCGCATATAACTTTTTCCTTTCTCAGCGCTTCCAAAACCAATCGGAGGTGTTCAGCATGTTCCTCAGGAGACTTCGAGTATATCAAGATGTCATCAATAAATACAATCACGAACTTGTCCAAATACCTCTTGAACACACGATTCATCAAATCCATAAAAGCAGCTGGCGCATTCGTCAATCCAAAAGACGTAACTAAGAATTCTTAATGTCCATATCGGGTTCTAAAGGCAGTCTTAGGAATATCCTCAGGCTTGATCTTTAGTTGATGATAGCCGGATCTCAAATCAATCTTTGAAAAATGTAAAGCTCCCTTAAGTTGGTCAAACAGGTCGTCGATTCGAGGCAGAGGGTACTTGTTCTTGATGGTCATCTTGTTTAGTTCACGATAATCAATACATAGTCGCATAGATTCGTCTTTCTTTTTCACGAACAATACTGGAGCTCCCCACGGGGATACACTTGGTCTAATTACACCTTTTTCAAGTAAATCTTGCAATTGTGTTGCCAATTCCTTCATTTCCACTGGTGCCACTCTGTACGGCGCCTTCGAGATTGGTGCAGTTTCTGGTGCTAGGTCGATTGCAAATTTTATCTCTCGATCCGATGGAATTCCAGGCAACTCGTCAGGAAAACATCTCTAAACTGATTTATTACAGGGACCTCTTCGATCATATGGGTCGGTTTCTCGGTATCTATCACATGAGCCAGATAGGCTTGTCTTTTAGCTCGAATTATTGACAGAAAATCCTTAGTCGATTTCCGTCCGTAAAACGAAATTCTTATACCATTAAGTCCATTTAAGCTGACCCTCTTACGTCGATAATTCATTTAAGCATCATAACGATAACCAATCCATCCCTAGGATTACGTCAAATTTCCTTAACTTAAAAAAAATGAGGTCTGCGTCGAAACGTTGCCCATGTATCTCTATAGAACAATTCAGACACAATCGGTTTACTGGTATAACTTCTTGATTAGCTACTTCTATGCTTAGAATTCCCTCTAAGGGCACAGACTCAATATTCAATTGAAACACACACATTCTCAAAATTTACTAGAAGCGAACCTGCGATCATATCGCTCTCATCAATGGCATCTCTTACAATCATGTTGAAAATTCTTGTTGTCGGCTTGTTGTTAGGAGGTGCTGTAAGTCAAGGCACTGGATTCTTCTTCGAACGTTGTCTGAAATCTCGGGACATGGGACCTTATGATCCTTGATAACATCTGCCATACTCATATTAAAAGTGTGTATACTTGGCTTGTCTTCTAGAGGTGTAGCCAATCTTATAACTGTGTTTGCTCTCGGGGTTACTAATATTTTTCGTCCATAATCTCCATTCCTTCCTCATTTGAAGTAGGAATATCCTTCTTTACGTAGGTTACCTAATAATACCAACTCTTTAAAAAAATATATTCTGTTCATATAGTCTTGGATGCTTTCGTTTTAAAGAGCATGATCCTCCTATGATTCACAACATACTTAGAATAATACCTGCTAAATATCAACTCAATAATTCTAACTTAAGATATCACTCTCGTGCCTTCAATAGTTCTCTTTTCACAAAAGGTTTCTTGTTAACTCGGTTATTGATCCTCTTCACAAAACTACTACCACTATTATGAAACTTACTACTCACCATCTCTATTTTTTCGGATACGATTCACTTCCATTTTCTACTATGGCCGCTTTCTGCACTAAGGTTGCGTAATTGGTGATTTTAAATATGGTAACTCGATTCTGTATTCAGGGGTTCAATCCTCGTGAAAATACTTGGCTCTTTTCTCCTCGGTGTCTACATGATAGGGTACGGACATTGAGATTTCAGTAAACTTAGCTTCGAAGTCTGCGACAGTCATCGTCCCTTGCTTGAGTTCCAAAAACTTAATTCCATTTGATTCTCCAGATACTTGGGAAAATACCTATCTCGAAATAAATTCTGAATCTAATTCACGGTAAGACCGCTTTACCCTACATAGCTCTCATTTCTTTAGAATTAGTAAACCTTTTGGTCTCACAATGACTTACTACCAATAAATCTTAATAGTGATGGTATGGTTCGAGTTTCTCAATCATAAGATTCATTTCTTCTCATAGGGTCTTTTCGTTTTAAAGAAAATCAAGGAATAACTTCCAAATATACCCTTAATTTGGTTTTAGTCTAGGCCCTGGGTTTTGACTCCTCTTTAAAATCCAAATTATTCTCACTTTGATTCTCAATCGCGGTGTGTTCCATTTAAAAAAATATTGTAGGTATAAAAGATAAAACACTTGTCGTAGTTGGGCAAGAAAATTTATAAAATACGATAATACATGCCTCAAGAGTTTGAAATATCACAATCATGTTAATTGTCTCAAACATTAATCTTAAAACTTCCAAGGCTTAAGTCGCTGTTTAACTACTATACTCAGAAAGAAGATAGTGGACACACGCATTAATGTTCTCTTTCTTTTCCTATATGAAAAACAATCACTCTTTCATCAACAAATAATATATCATCAATGTATACTCAATATCGATTCGCTTCACGCTTTTTAAAGGATTAAACTCAATAATTGCTCCGTATTCAAACCAAATTCCTAAAACCTTAATACATAACTATGAAACACCGCATAGGGTTTCGAAGACCTGACTAGTGGTTTAACGCAATAATCTATTCATATTTAGAAATCGATGCTCCAACTTGAGTTGTTGAAATTTCCATTTCTGGAAGAGAAGTTTCCTCATTTCAAATTTCCGTATATCACTTTTAGAATTCTTAGGCCCCAATCGTTTTAGGATCCATAAGAACATTGAATAGAGATAACTCATAAGGAATAAATGTTAAACACATGTGTATGCTCACTTCTTGATGATGAGAATCTTTTATGAAAGGATTAACTGAGAGATCATTATGATCATTGAACATCTGCTTTGTTGCATGTATCATTAGGACAACCGTCATAGTACATAAGGTGGCCAGCCTTTGGTACTCTAATGACAAACAACAGAACAAATGGTGGCGTCCCACCAGACTTCAATCACAGAGACTGATAGTCTTCCCCTATTTATAGGGTTGTTCATCTCAATATCTCAAAGAGTGTCAAATATAGGAAGAGATACGAAAAGAATTTGTATTTATGAAAGCATATAATGATGGGTAACTTAACCTCTAAACAAAATAGGTCCATTTAAAATAGGATAGAAATTTCATGAGTAAATTCGAATGATAAGAATTATCGATACTCATTGCTAACGAAGTTATTTAAAGAACGATTTTCCAACTGAAAATAAGCTCTTAGGAACAACTATCGATTCTCGAAATAAAAGCGACACTTGCAGACTTCAGTAGCTTGTCGAGGAAGAAAATCTCTAAGAGGGAATGTAGAAAAACACAATATCATAGAGAACTATTTCAACCTCAATAAGGTATATCTTTAGAAAAACTAATGTCGGTCATAAAATTGTTTAAGAGTTTAGCCTCAAACTTGGGACACATAACTGCATCTCTCTTTAAATCCATCTCTGGTGCACGCACCTCGTGTTGGTCCAACTCTGACTCTGGTAAGGGTATTGATAACATTTACAAAGTGTGGAAGATTTGTAAGGTATCATTCGATCTCAATTATAATGGGAAATTAGGCATCCTATCTTAAATTAATTGGGAACTAGGGTTCATGCGAGTAAGGCGTAGGAATCTATCTCGAGCAGAACGAAAGTCAACAGATCCGTAAGTAACCAGATGTCAATCGACTAGATAAGCGTATAAATATAAGTAAAGGTGTAAAACAGTTAGTGCGAAAATCTCAATATCGTAATATAGCTCTAAACTCTCACGTCGCGTTATAATTCTAGGCTCGTATGATTCCTAAAAATATAACTAAGTCTCTGATACCAAAACTGTAACGCCCCCAAATCCACCCTGTCCGGGGACCCGGGTCGTCACATTGTCTCAATATCCTGTAGCACACGTTAGCGCAATAATAAAATGAAATATTTAATACATCGGAGCATAAAAGTCCCACTCCGTAGATCCAAGATCGGTCTCACAAAATATTACAATACGTCTTAGTATATCTTAGGATAATATCTTACATAAGTTCACAAAGTAGAAAATAAAGGTTCCAGCTGGATATTCTAATTCTTGTCAGCATAGTCTGGAGCTTTTTCCCTTTTCTCTGGATTCCTAGCTGAACGTCTCGCATCTTTCCATCTTGATAGCTGAACAAAATGTTTTAAAGCAAGAATGAGCAACTATAGTGCTCAGCAAGTTCTTTCATTGCTCGGGGTATAAATATAATAATATTTACCGAAAGAAATACTCAAAATTTTAATATCGGATATACAATCTGAATTGGCTCAAACTCATCTCGAAAATAGCATACTCGAAAGATTCAATACTCATCTCGAAACATAATACTCGAAAAACTCAATATTTATCTTGAAACAGAATACTCGAAAGACTCAATATTTATCTCGAAACAGAATACTCGAAAGACTCAATATTCATCTCGAAAACAGAATACTCGAAAGACTCAAAATTCATCTCGAAACAGAATACTCGAAAAACTCAAAATTCATCTCGAAACAAAATACTCGAAAGACTCATTTGATATAACTCTAAAAACTCATGATTTAAGAATGAACTGGTCTTCCACCTCACGATATCTCGGTGGGGCGATCAACTATCCGACCGAGAATACCGCCTCCAATGACACCGCACTTCGCCCGATCACGGCTACAATACGATATCAACAATATAATATATATGTATGAATGCTAGCATCATAATGGGTTATTAATTCAACTCTGGCAACGAATGCCAAAATATTCTCGTGTCCGTATAACGGTACACAAGTCTCTCTTTCTCTATAATGGGCCTCTTTCCCAAAATTGAGCAGGCAACAAATGCCAAAATATTCTTGTGTCCGTATTATGGTACACAAGTCTCTCTTTCTCTATAATGGGCCTCTTTCCCAAAATTGACCAGTAGAATACAGAATTCCCGAATATTTAATGAATAGATGACTTGATAAAAATTCTTCCAGGAAATATTTGTTCATCTAGCGGACTGCCAGTCTGACTCAATTGTGCCATCAATCCGAACAATGGACTGATGTAAACTCTCAATAATAATATTTTATTGGTTGACACGAACAAAATGCCAAACCTTGACAATAAAGGCAACTATCTCGAAATAATGAGAATAGTCTTAGAATGAAACAAAATGAGTCGTACTGAACAAGTAGTACTACTCGAATAATTTTAATACTCAAAATTGAAGGACGATAAATAGAATGTTTTTCACTTGATAAATGAGTAAAACTCTAACGATTTTTAAATAATATAACTCCTATTGGTTGATTCGAACGATGAACCAACTAAAAGATAATCAATGAATATTGTCGAATTTGAACAATAAATCCGACTGAGAAGAATGAATTTAACTATCTCGAACGAATGAGAATAGTTTAACTGAATCAAAAAAAATAGTCGCCTCGAATTAATGAGATCGACCCGATAGCAATTGAAAGTCTTCTACGCTTATAGGGAATATAATTCGCAAGTAAAGTACTCTTAACAGTAAAATCATATTGCAACGAGAAAAATAATGTTCGAAAGAATTATTGTAGTATAAGAAGCAGCAAAATAAATCTCATAATTTGATAGCTCGAAAATAAATACGAATGAATTAAGCAGGCTAGAAATATGAAATTCCAAGATTTAGGGTAGGATTGAACTTGCCTCGATCTCGTAGTGCAAATGAATGCAGATAAAATTTATACTCTACCCGTGAACTTGGCTTCGATCTACGGCTCGGGGATTATTCTCTAAAAATGGCAACCAGAAATACGTGAGCGATTCGTCAAAAATAAATATTCCCGATCCGATAATATAATATTTAAATATTAAAATATTATTAAAATATCTCTTGAAAATCTCTACGATAAATAACGAAAAATAATTTTCGAATGATAACTCTTCTCCGAACTCCAGAATCAAATCTAGAAAATATATTATTTTTGATATTCGTAAATCTCACTTTATGTAATTGTAAGAAAATTCTCATTTAAAAATGGCTCTAATGATTTCTCTATAATTCTCTAAAATTCACTAATTTAATACTATTAATCTCTATTTATTCACAATTAATCTCTCTTTTAATCACGAATTATTAAATCTCTAAATTATGTCCAATAACCACTAATTATTTCTATTTAAATCAATTAATTAATCAATTACCATTTTAATTATTTATTTCTCACCATTTAAATACTATTCCATTTTAACTAGACCTATTAAATCCCTTTTTATTTATTAAATAATTAACCAATTTTAACGAAATCAATTATTAACTAACTCCCGATTAAACTGTTCGAAACTGCAATATTATAATATTATATTTTATTCACCGACAACAACGACGTGGGCCCCACCTGCACCCCACTGTGGGCCCCACCACTCCCTGCATCCTCGACTCTCACCCAATCTCTCTGAAATCTCTCCGCCAAATCTCTCTCCCTCCGATTTTCTCCGGCGTCTCCCTCTCTAACGACCACCAATCTCTCTCGCCTCCCCCTCTCATCTCTCTCACCGCCAATCTCTCTCCCTTCGGCTCTCTTCAAATCTCCCTCATCCTCTCTCCGGTGACTCTCCCCGGTCTTATCTCTCCCCGTTCTCTCTCTCCAATCTCCTCTCTATCTCTACTCCCTCTCACACCCTCTTCTTTCTCTCCTTTTTCTCTCCTCCCTCTATCTCGTTTCACTCTCTCCAACCTCTCTCTCCGGTCACTCTCTCCCCCTCTCGACATCAACAACAACACAACCCCTCCCCTTATAACACCGATTCAAACCACCATCAATCTCCTCTCCGAACTCTCTCTTCGCACCCCCCTTCTCACACCATCGATTCAACCACAACAAAAAAAAACCGAACACCACCACCGCAACGGTGGTGGTCGTATATGTAATCACCGAATGGCAACACGCACGATACACACACGAATCAATTATACCAGTTCCAAAACAAAGTCGAACAAAAAAACTACAAATTAACAGAAAGGAAGAAATGAACTACCTGTGAAGGTGTTTTTGGTGTGTATGAATATGTTCTGTTTTCGGTACTCTGTATATATGAATAAGTGTAGAGTGTATTGATATAAATAAAGAAGAGTAGTACTGGGTTTGCTCTTGTGTGTATAAATATAAGACCCGGTTTATGTTTTTGTGATGTAAAAGGGATAAAACGTGACTGCAAAACGTGGGAACAATCAGAAGTGCCTAAAACTTTGCTCCGTGTTTTACTCCGTGTTTTATGAGAATAATTGCTGTCTTCTTTGGAAATTAACGATCTGATTACACCATTAATAATATTAAACTCATTTCTCCTCTGCTGGTCAATTAAAACGAGGCTCTAATTTCGCTTCCTAAAATAAATTCGGCTCAAAATTAAAATCCCATTTTCCTAATTTTAATAAATACCAAATAAATATAATTAAACAAATGTAATCTAATATTTATTTACATATAAATATATAAAATTTTGAAATTTACAGAAACGCCCTAATTACAATATACCAATGCATCGCTCTTAATTAAAATTTAAATATCGAGTAGGAAAATTAATTCGAAAATTCGCGGTTATTACAAAAATAAAAAAAAGTGAGAATTCAAGAAAAATATTTTAAACGTTTCTGGTGCATTTCCGATCTCCTGGCATTATAATATATATAGTAATAGTATAAGAATGTGTTTAATTAGAATATTAATTTTTCCAACACAAAATAATCAAACAACGAATGGGTAATTTTTTTATTGATTTAATTGACGAAAAAAAAGGGTCGACTTGATTCAATTTAATCGAGTTGCTCACACCCCGTGTATAATTTGTTCAGATATAAATGTAAATTCTACGATATTACTTTTATTTAAATTGTGGATGTTAATCGAAATATATATATATATATATATATATATATATATATATATATATACTTATGTATCTTATCATGATTCTCACGATCATTGATTACGAATTTATCGAAAAGTTAAAATCGTCTATTAATTATTGCCAAAAAAATTGCAATGATTTTGAATAAGGATTAGAAATGACGATAAAGATTATTTTATTTTATTTTTTTACCTTAAAATAATGATATTTTTATATAAATCATTAATGTTTTATAACAAAATAATAATAATAATGTTCTAAAAAAATTGTTAAACTTTTACATTAAATATGAAATAAAGTGTATTTAATATATTTAATAGGTATAATTAATTATTAATTAAATTCAAGAAAATAATTTTAATAAAAATTAAAAATGTGAAAATTCAAGAAAAATATTTTGAAAGCTTCCGAGTGCAAGTCTCTCCAGTTTCCTGCTATTATAATAAATTTTTATATAAAAGTACTATAATAGATAAATTAATTTCTATTATTCTTAATAATTGATTGGTCTCTTATGAATCATTTATTTAAAAATAATTTACATGAATCATTAATTGGAAAAATATTTTCATTATATATATCTAAAATTTTGATAATCTTCAAAACATCACAAACATATAAAAATAAAAATTACAATATGAACGTAATATTTACAATCAAAAGTTACAAATATTGAATACAACTTAATAACGTTTTTTAAAGCCGACACCCCTCTCATAATATACATGTTCAATAATAGTTTAAGAATTTATTTAATTTGAATATTAATTTATTTTGACACAATATAATGAAACAATGGGCATATAATTTTTTTATCAATTTAATCTTCTGATAAAATGGTTTTATTCAATTTAATTAGTTTGGTTATAACTCATGTTTGTATGCGCATGATTTGTTTACAAATTTCAGATATTAAGTAAAGATCCATGTACTTCCATAATTTACTACGATTCCACAATCATTGATAATAAAGATTATTTGAGAAGTTGGTTAATAATGTTTTTTAAAACCGCCCTCTCATAATATACATATTCAATAATAGTATAAGAATTTGTTTAATTACAATAAAAAATTATTTCAACACAATGTAAAGAAATAATGAGTGTATAGCTTTTTTTATCAATTTTATCTTCCGATAAATGACTGGATTTGTTAAATTTAATCGATTTGAAACTCATGTATTATTTATTCATGTGCAAAATTGAAAATCTATATGTACTGTTTGTATACAATTCCAGATATTAAATAAATATCTTGTACTTCCATAATTTATTACGATTTTCACAATTATTGATAATAAAAATTGCTTGAGAAGTTAAGTTCGTGTACCCTATAATCATCCGAAAAGAAATTATAGTGACCTTGAATAGGGAATAAAAAATAACGCAATATAAACAATTGTTATTCGTCATTTTAACTAAAAATAAACATAACTATATATAATTAATATTGAAAAAATAACTATAATGTTCAACTAAAGTTTGCTAATTTTTAAACAAATTAAATAGAGTAAATTTAATATATGTTTAATAGGTGTAATTAATGATAAATTAAAATGTCATTAATAGCTATTTAATGCAAGAAAAGAATTTTAATAAAAAAAATCAAAAAAAGGAAATTTCAAGAAAAATACCTTGAACTGCTCTGGTGCATTTCCGATCTCCAGGCATTATAATATACTATGCAATTTTGCCGCGCTTCGCGCGGTTAATAAATTTTTATTATTAAGTACTAAAAATTAATTGATATTTTAAAATTTTCCTTAAAAAGTAATTTAAAACGGGTGTATGAATTATTATTTGGAATAATACTCTCATTATATATCAAAAAATTTTAATAATCTTAAAAATATCATAAATATTAAAAGTAGAAATTACAATAATAAATATAACTAAATAACGTTTTGAAAACCGACACCCTTCTCATAACATACATGCTCGTAGCATAAGAATTTATATAATTAGATGATTTAATCGTAAGAGTATGACCTCAACTAATTTTTTTTTTTTTGCACAAAAATGACCCAATTTTTTTTTAAGCAGATGCTTGCATTCCGTTTAAATTATTCTAAATATTGCTGTTAAATTTTTGGCCATTTTTGTGTTAAAAAAACATTGTTCAACCATCATATTGTAATTAAATCATAAAATGAATATATTCATCTGTTTTAAAAAATATTTAGGTCATCACATTGTCTATTTTTATATTTGGACCATTTTTGTGCAAAAAAAAAATAATTGAGTCCATCCTCCTACAATTAAGTCTAATTAGAATAGTAATTTATTATGACACAATTTAATGAAACAACATGTGTATAACATTTTTATCAACTTAATCGGTCAATAAAATGGTTGAGTTTATTATGTAAAAAACAAAAACAATTGTCAATATTATTTTATACAAATTATAGATTTTAACCAAAATATTATACTTTCATAACTTATAAAGATTTTCACAATTATTGATTAAAAATTGCTTGAGAAGTTAAGAGATCATTTGTCCTATAATCGTTCGAATTGTTTTTTCAAAAATCTTCAACATGTAATAAAAAATGGTGCAATGCGAACAATTTTTATTCGTTAATTTACATGAAAATAATCATAATTTTATACACATAATTAATATTTTAAATTTGAATAATAATGATAATGCTCAAATAAAGTTTGTCAATCTTTTATATAAATAATATGAAGTAAATTTATTATATACATATATATATATATATATATATATATACATACATATACATATATATGTATTCATAAGTGTAATTAATGATTATTAAGATGTCATTAATATGTCATTAAAATGCTACTTAATGCAGAAAAAGAATTTAATAAAAAAATCAAAAAAAGTGAGAATTCAAGAAAAATATTTTAAACGTTTCTGGTGCATTTCCGATCTCCTGGCATTATAATATATATAGATAGGATCGTCAAATTTTATTAATTTAACGAGATTATTAATTAATCGAGGTTAAATTTATATTATCGATATTATATAGGTACCAAAAAATTATTTTGAAAATATTAATTTATAGTGGGTTATTAATTTATCGAGTATTAATTTGTCGAGGTTTTACTGTATGTACTCCCTCCGTCCCAAAATACATGTTCATTTTGAAAACAAATTTGTCCCAAATTACATAATCCTTTTCTTCTTTCAATGCAAATTTAAGGGTAGTTTTATAAAATTATCAATATATTTATTGTATCCAAAATTTGACTTTTTCAAACTTAACTCTATTATAATCTTTCAATATATTAAATAAGGGTATTAGTTGAAAATTTTTATCCAACTAACCTTTATCTTAACTACCTTATAACCCGTGCAACGCACGACTGCTTTTTTAATATCTGTAATTATATTAATTTTTTTATTTTATATGTTATTAATTTACATAACAAATTGTTGTTAAAAAATTAATATACATAAGATTTTACACATTCGATTTAATTTATACTCTATCATGGATTCTAAAAATTTGATTTGAACGATTTTACAGTCCACGTGAAACTAACAAAATAATCTTTAATTTAGTAATGGTTTAACATTACTTTCCAATTAAACCTACGTAGAAACAAAATAGAGAAGAAATTGACGATTTTTTACGTTGAAAAATCTACTCTTTTTATAAATTCTACTTATAATTCGTTTTGATTATCAAAATACCCTTATATTAATTAAAGATTGTTCTACTAACAACCAAATACAATTTTAATAATAAGCGTAGGAGAGATTTTATCCAAAAATTTGATAATCGATAGTCTGGTCCTCCGTACGACAAAATAAATAAGAATCGTTAGATCTTAAAATAAATAGATGAAAACTGTTGGATCTAACATAAAAAAATATTTAATATTTTAATATGTTATAAACTAAAAAATATATCTATTACTATATATAATAAGGCAACACAAGGGTAAAGTTTGCCATTTTAATGGCTGTGAAATGATTATTATGCCATTTTATTTTGTATAATTACGCATGTACCACTATTTAGAAAGTTTTGCTAAAAAAAATTTATATGTTTGTCTTCATTGGGTATCGAACCAGATACCTGGTGATACATAGTTTGTTGTTATGACCACTTGTTCTACTTAGATTTTAATCTTCCTTTTAAAAATCTTAATGCATAAACCATCACCCATTTTATAATATATTTACTTTTCATGTAATAAATGCATTATATATGTGTTTTTTTGTCACACCATCATATGTGAGTTATTTATTAATAATTTTTTAAATATGAGAAATGAAGTTGATAAAGTTGAATTTAAAATTTTTGTTAGTACAAATTTTTTAAAAAAATTAAAAAAAAACAAAATAATATATAACAAATTTAGACTTGAAATATGTTAAATATTTAAATAAAATATGCAATTGAGTTTTGATTAATTGCGATATTAATATTATATAAGATAATAACGAATTTGTGTCATTGTTGGATGTCGAACCAGTAATCTCATGATATATAATCACATTTATAGATTGCGAGTATGAGTAAAAGTGGCTATTCACGAGAGGTACGTATCCGCAAAAATTTTTGGTTGCTAGAAAAAGAAAATATTAACGTGAGGTCATAATATGTAATTATACAAAATATAATAATCAATCAATTGCAATATATACAATTAAATAGATGGGTTTGAAAAAAAAAATTAAGAATAAGAAATTAGATTGGAGTAGTAAATTTGTGTAAAAAATTTAAAAAATTGTAAAATAGAACTTTTTACAATAAATACATTAAATTATAACAAATATAATTTAGTCATAAATTAAAATATATAATTATCATAGATATAAGCTCATAATATACATGTAATTTATTAATTATCTTTTAAAAATGATATATATTTTTATATACTCAATAAGGAATTTATATTGGTCAATAAATATTTTTATCAAAATGTATAAATGAGTTTAAAAATAAAATTTTTAAAAACAAATAATAAAATTAATTAAAATAAATAATATGACTAATAAAAAATTTAATTTAACAATTTATTAACAGGCCCGTGCCTTGCACGGGCTTTTACGCTAGTTTATATTGAAATACGAAAAGGTGTATGTCAATGATTTAGTTCATATACAATTAGGTTTTCTACATTGAATAGATCAATGTATGTCTTCTACATTTAATATGATTAATGCAAAAACTATGTGATTATATTTTTTTCTTGATATTCTGAGTATTTCCATTTGAATAATAATTATTTTACTCGTCACTAAATTAAAGATAATTTTATGAGTTTCGCGTGAATTGTAAAATCATCCAAATCTGATTTCTAGATCTCAAGATAGAGCTCAAATAGTAATTATGAATTTTTTTAATGCTAATAAATAAATAAATAAAATTCCATTCTAATGCAACCTTTTTAAATTATATCTTTTTCAGATTATGATTTTCTTTTTAAAATTCATTTATAATACTACCTTTTTTTAATTATAACCTTTTTAGAATATAATTTTCTTTCTAAAATTCACTTTTAATGAAAGCTTTTTTAATTATATCCATTTTATATTATAATTTTCTTTTTAATATAATATAATCTTGATCATCTATCTTTAAAAATATCAGATTCGACGATTGAGATTATTTTGGTAGTACAGTGACGAACATTATGGATAAGATGTCTCTTACGCTTATTATATATAAGAATATATAATATGTATGTTTTTTACAAAAGGAATATGTAAAATGGGAGGGAGGGAGTATTTGAATCGTGGAGATTTGAGGGATGCTCGGGTTGTTTTTGATAGGCTTGGGACTAGAGATTTGGGTAATTTGACTTCAATGGTGTTGGGATATGCAAAGCATGGGAATATTCGAGCAAAAATGCTAAGGAACCAAAAAAATTTTTACCAAAAACTTTCCCAAATATCACATGTTTGATTTTAATTGGTTGTAAAAAGAATAATGAGATAGTCTACTGTATTCACATAAATCATCGAATTAAAATTACATGTTATGCCATTGATAATTCCCACGGCCGATTAGAGGCTTCCGATCACTGTTCCGGGGGTACTTCACCTGAGTTTGGGTGTCTGCAAAATAATGCTTGCCCGGGGGTGGTGGCCATCAAGCACCTCTGGTGTGAGAATCAGTAATCGGAATAATATTAATCGAACGGGTAAGAATGTATCTGTGTAAAGGGAGAGAATGAGTAATAAGTTTTTGTAGCTAAAAATTGTCTGTGTACCTTATGTGCAGAATCGGGGTATTTATAGGCTAGGACTCCCAATCACTGTTTGATCCACTTGGCTGCCCACTTGTTGCGCCGTTATAGCTACAGTTAGCCACCATTGGAACAGTGATTAGTGTCCCTTCCACACATACCTCGATCCTACCACAATCGCTTTTGCTACAGTTGAATGTCCTTGTGTCCCCTTGACTACCTTTATGGTCCCCTGCCTTAGTGAGCAAGATACCAAGATATTTTGTACAAGTATTTTGTAATGATATTTGTTGTCAAGTTGAGCAAGTTGGGAGAAAATATTATCTTATGATACGTGGAAAGTAGAAAAGTACTGATTTGGTTATTTTAGCAGCGGGTGCCCGCTGTTGGCTTACAGCGGGTACCTATCATTGCCCCCCACTCCTGCTGTGCGTTGTTAGCGGACAGGTGGAGGAGAGAACTGAAGAAACTATATGCAACGCTGTTTTGAGATTTTTTTTTTGAAAATGATAATATGCGCCCAAGTGTTGGCGGACAACACTTAGGAGTTAGAAAACTTTTTGTGAAATTATGCCCTCCAAGTGTTGGCGGACAACACTTAGGAGTTAGAAAACTTTTTGTGAAAATATGGGATGCGCTTGACAACGGGTTTTGGTGCTTGACGGGCTTTGAAACCTTTTTGTTTGATATGTGTAACTGCCTTTTGAAATAAATGCAATAATTGATAATAAATGAGAATTTCGATATAAATGAGGGGATAAAATTAAATGTCAATAATATGAGAAATGATAAGTGGTGGTTCGTATTAATGAGAAGTGACCTTTGGGTGGAAAGAGAATGTACCTTTGTGATGTAATATGTCATGAGTAAGTGGGAAGTTATTACCTAGTGGGCAGTTTTGGTTGAATCGATGCAGTTACTGGTGGCTGTATTGATGACGTGGACCAATCACAGATGGCCACGTGTTGTATGTAATGTTTTTTCACCCCATCACACGCGCCTTACGCGAATAAAAAAGGAAGTTGTATATCATTTATGTAACTTTTTACTGCCTTTCACCACTTTTGTCCTTGCTTTTTCTTGTCTTCTCCGAGTTGTTTGCGGCATTCGTGTTGCTATTTTCGAAGATTTCTGCCATTGAAGCCATATCCTATCTCCTGATTCGAGGTAAGATTCTTGTTGCTTTGTATTTTCTTTTGTGATTTCTTTTTCCTAGATAACTGTGCCATGTCTGTATCTCCATTTGTTGTTTCATAGTATGTGCTTGCGAGTGGGTTTTGTATTCATATCATTGCTTTGTATGTTTGTACTCTTTCGAATCTGGATTCGATTATGTAGTTTGTGAAGAATGGTAATCTATATGTTCTAGTTTGTGATTTTTGTTTGTGTATTTGGTATCGACATTTGGTAGTTTTGATTCGTGTGAAAGGCTAATTTAGGTTGTGATATGTTGATGAAATGTTTGTGTATATGTGCGTATATTCTGTATAAAGTGTATGATTTTGGCTTTTGATTGTAGGGTTTGTTGTTTGTGGGGGAAATGGGATATGAACCGTTTCGTTTGATCCATAAATAAATAAAAAGGAAAATGTAAATTATTTGTGAATACCCATGTGTACCTTTTGCTTTGTTAGCGGGTAACCCGTTGGCGGTATTGGGTTTTGACTTAGAATTTATGTGTAGATGGGTGATGAGTTTACTGATGCCGCTACTGGCGAGAAGCGCGCTTTGATCAACGGTTATGGTCGCTGGGTGGACCCTAATCACTTAACTTTTCCAGCCGTCCTGCCAAGAAACCGCTACCAGTATTTCGAGAGTAGTGAAAGTTTATTTCGGGCGACCAAAGTGCCTCCTACGCCGTATTCAAACGTGGAAGTGGACAAGGAGTTTGCTGAATTCTCCCATCTTCAGCACGACAGTACCTTCAGGGCCGATGAATGGGCCGAGTATGTACCAAGGATGTTTATGATTGAAGATGGTTACTTTTGGAGGCGTGTAGAGGCTGGGGAAAGATTATTTCATAGGTTTGATGACGGGTCCATGTGCATACCCGTAAGTCATTTAAAGGCAGGTTTCCGGTTGCCTCCCCACAAATTTGTCATGGATTTGTTCCGTCTTCATTTTAGGTGTCCGTTGGCTCAGTTTACTCCTAACTCGATAAGAGCCATAAACTGGTTCATAGCTAGTTGTGAAAAAAAGAGGAAGCGGCCTACTTTCAAGGCATTTTTCTATTTGTTTGATGTGAAAGCCAGCCGTGCTAAACCCTTCTACGAATTACAATTTGTGAAGCCGAAAATGCGCATAGGAAAAGCTCTGAACGGTCATCGACCGTTTGCATTTCCCAAAGGAATGGCTGGATGGCAAGAGGAGTTTCTGGTAATTGGTGGTGGGGAGTTTGCTTGGCAGAAGAATTTTACGAAGAAGGTTGAGTGTGATTATAAGGTGGATCGTAATCGGCTGAGTCGCAATGAACTTGACGTTCTTGTTAGCCTTGTGATGGTGTTGGGTGAAGTGTGGACAGAAAATAACTTGATCAATCCGGCCGATTTGAGAAGAAATTGTTGTAAGTTTACTTTGTTGTCTTTGTTGGTTTTTGCCGTGTGCTGTAATTGACATTGTTTTTTGTATTTTTGCAGTGTTGGATCCGTGCAAGAAAGAGCTAGACCTACACCCAACTCTGGGTTTGCGCGAAGCCAAGTTATATGTTGACTTCATGCTTACTGTGCCGCCCAGACCTAAATGGGTTCGTGCAAGGTTGTTTGTTGTGGATAATATCTTAGACGCTTTTGATCTCTCCGGTAATGCTGGGGTTGGACAAACTGCTATCCCTGTTGAGGCTGACAACGTTGTTGAAGAACCCGTTGCTGAGGAGGAATTTTCTAAGGAAGAAACTGGTGATGATGTAAATTCTGGGGGTGATTCTCTGTCTGAGGATCTGTTAGGTGGTGCTACCGCCCGAGAAAGAGATGATGTGTTTGAGGAAAATCTGCAAGATGCCCAAGGGGATGAGTACGTTGTTGAGGACGATGAATCCGTTGAGAAAGAAAAGTCCGTGGAGAGGGATGTTCCCGCTGAGAAAGTGCCGTCCGTTGAAAGGGATTTAGTGGCTGATTCTGAGGGCGAAAGTTCGGGTGCTGAGGTAAGGAGGATAATTGTTTCTCATATGGTAACAGATACTGATGATGAGTTTGATATCCGTTCTGCGAGTGTAAGGGCTGCTATTCAAAGGGAGGAACGGGGCTCGGTTGTTGCTCCCGCTAAGATAACCGCAAGTGGGAGTAAAGTTATTGTGGATGTTGATACTGGGAAGGAATTGTCCGCTGAGAAAGAGCAGGAGGTATCGGTAGAAGAAGCGAGAGATATCGCAGGTGAAACTCTTCGTCCATCAAAGCGCAAAGCTGTTACGGAGGCTAGTACTTCGAAACATAGACGTATTGAGCCTACTCAGGTGAATGAGCCCGCTTTTGAAAATCAAGGGATGGAGCAACCCGTTGAGGACGATTCTTATGGTGTTGATGCTGAGTATGATGCTGAGGATGCCACGGGGGATGATGGTGAGAATGATGTCGATGATGATGTTGAGGATGTCGAAGATGCCTCTAAGGAAATAGTGTATTACACGAGCAGTGATGATGAAGTGGATGATGCAGAAGTCGGAGCCAGGCCTGGTTATGGGTTTCTTTTTAAATCGGGACCTAATACCTTCACTGTTGATTCCATGACTGATGATGATCTTGTGAGGATGAATGAACTGAGCTGGGAGCGGATGTCTCATCTATCCCAGAAGTATGCTGCACGGGTATGTAATTTTTTGCTAGTTTGTGTAGTTTATTTTTGGTTAATGTCTGTTGTTGACATGTTCATTTTTTGTGTTTGTGTTTTTTGTACAATCAGTGCATGTATACAGGTTTAATGGCCCGCGGTAACATGTATCGGAGCAGCAACATTGCTTTGAAGGAGAGATTCAAGCTATTAGAGGCGGAGCTGTCCGCTGAGAGGGTTATGAAAGATAATGCTGCTAGGGCTTTGCACGAGATTGAAACTGAGAAAACTGACCTTAGAGCAAGCTATGCGTATAGTGCTGATTTGCGACGGTTTTTGGCGGAGGATAAAATAGAACTGGAGACTGAGAAAGTCGCTTTGTCCGAACAGGTAAAGAGTTTGACTGCGTCGCTAAAATTTGAAAAGGAACGTGGTGATGATGCTGAAGCCCATCTTAATTCTCGCCCAACCGAAGCGGATGCCATATTGAAGTTTAGAAATAGTACTGAGTTTGCGGAGATTGTAAAGGCTGAAGCCGCTAAGGTTGTCACTGTGGTAGCGAGCGGCGATGTAGTGCAGCATAGGCAGGATCCCGCTGATACCGTACCCGAGATTGCTCAATTAACAACTGAGTTGGCTAGGCTGAAGTCAAAAGTAAAGAAATCCAAACGTAAAGCTAGAGCCTTGAAAGCCCGTCTTGGGGAAACCGAGAAAAAGAGTGTGGGTTGCTAGTGTGATGTTATTGTTGGTGATATGGGCACGCAGACCGCTAAGAGTGAGATGGTTGCCACTGAGAACCTGATTGCCGCTGAGAATCTGATTGCCGCAGAGAACCCTGAAGTTGTAGCAGATATTACTCCGTTGTCAGTGATAGCGGCTACTTATAGTGAAAGTGATGAAGAGGATGTCGTTTTGAATCCTGCTGTGGCTGAGATTGAACAAGTGGATGCTTCTTTAAGTCCTACTGTGCCTGATGTTGATATCCATCCTCTTAATGCCATTGCTACGGTGTATAATAGTGATGATGAGAATGCAGAGCCGTTGAGGGGCATGGGGGAGGCACTGAGCGGGTCTCGTTGGGCTTAGCCTATTTTTGTAAAAAAAAAATTTTTTGTAACTTCTGCCATGAACTTATTTCTTCTTGATTTGTTTTGAAGTCACTCAGCGGGTGTGTCCGCTGTGTGACTTGGAAACATCCTGATATTGTTTCGTACTTTGGAAATTTCAAACTCTAGGATATTTTTGTGTCTGGATATATTTTGGTAATTTACTTCAAGATATGGCTGAATTTGTGTTTGTATTTCCTTGTCAAAGTTTGTAGTAAATATGTGTGGTAAAATGTTTACCTGGAAATTGTAATTTTGACTGTGGGAGTTTGTTTCGAGCATTTAATGCTGCATGAGAGTCAAAATATTTTGACTGTGCCTTTACTTTTCTTTGCATGGGAACTGTAGCTTTTGACTGGTGATAACTTTAACCTTCTTTTACCCCCTATAAATAGGATAGTTTTGCTCTTGTGTTGGGTAAACCTCTTCTGTATTTGATCTAAAGAATTCATCCCTTCTCACTCAAATCATATGGATATGTCCAAGATGGATGATTTCTTCAACCCTTTTCCCGGGGCACGAGAGCGTTCTCTCTCTAAAAAGAGTGAGGAACTTTGGTTAACCCTTGCCAATCACCATGAGGAAGAGGGCGATCTGTACACGGCTGAAGAATTCCGGAAGCATGCTCGGAATATTGCCCGTACTCGTGCTGCGGAAGAGGCCAAGGATGTGCCGGAGACGGATGCAATTGACTTCCGTTTTCGTTCCCCTCCTCAGGGTGAAAGCTCTGAAAAGAAGGATGCGGATGCTAAGAAGAAAGCTCCCCAGGCATGAAGGATTTTAGATGTAGGAATCTTTAATCCTTGTAATAACATGCTTGTAATAAAATATTTTAATGAATAAAATATTTATTTCCCCCTTGCATCCATTTGTTTTCTGCTTTTGTTTTGCTTTGAACATATTGCCTTCGTATTTGTGTAGTGTGTAGACATTTTGCTGTAGATTGCTTGTAGTATTCATCCCTTGCAATTTTGACTTGAAGTTATCGGCTTTTTGTTGTAGTAAGTGCCCGTCTAGGGGACTTTGCTCTTTCTTGATGAAAACCGTAGATTGAAATCCATAGTTGTCATCATGCCCATTTAGGGGACTTAGTTCTTTCTTGACGAATCTGTAGAGTGATATTCAAAATAGTTAACTTGCCCGTCTAGGGAACTTTGAGAAATTTGCTATTGTAATTGGTTGCTGGCCCGTATAGAGACTTTGTAAAATTTTGCTATTGTAGTTGGTTGCTTGCCCGCTTAGGGACTTTGATACTTGTGCAATTGTAGTTGGTTGCTGGCCCATATAGGGACTTTGTAAAATTTTGCTATTGTAGTTGGTTGCTTGCCCGCTTAGGGACTTTGATACTTGTGCAATTGTAGTTGGTTGTTGGCCCGTATAGGGACTTTGTAAAATTTTGCTATTGTAGTTGGTTGCTTGCCCGCTTAGGGACTTTGATACTTGTGCAATTGTAGTTACTTGGATGTAAATGTAGATAATCTTTCCGTAAAAGTATTCTATTAAAAACGTAATCCCCTTTATTACAAAAAGGATAAAGGGAAATGACTGTGTAGCCATCTAATGGTAATATTTCTGTAGTTTGTCGTCGTGCCAAGTGTTGTTAACTTCAGTGTCGTCTAGGCGGGCTAATTTGTAGGAACCTGGCCTGAGTACTTGGATGATTTTGTAAGGACCTTCCCATTTTGGCATAAGTTTGCCAGTGTGTCTGGGGTCAGATGCTTCGGTTGCCCCATTAACCAAATCACCTTCTACATAAGCTTTGATTCTGGCTCTTTTTCCAAAGAATTCTTTAGTTTTTTCTTTGTAAGCGGCCATTTTTTCAACGGCGCCTTCCCTGGTTTCATCCAGAAGATCCATATTTGTTCTAAGTCCTTGAGCATTTGCCTCTTCTTCAAAATTGGTGGCACGGTATGACGGTGAGCCAATCTAGACTGGTGCAAGGGCTTCTGTGCTGAAAGCTAACTTGAAAGGGGACTCTCCAGTGCTTGTTCTGGCAGATGTCCGGTAAGCCCAAAGAACATTAGGTAGCTCATGCGGCCATTTCTTTTTTGATGTAGTTAGTCTTTTTTCCAGGTCGCGTACAATAATGCGATTGGTTACTTCGACTTGTCCGTTGCTTTGAGGGTGACAAACAGATGATTTCTTGTGTTTGATTCCATGGTCGGATAGGAACTTAGTGAATTTTGACCCCACAAATTATGTACCGTTGTCGGATATAAGTACTACTGGGATTCCGAACCTTGTGATGACTTGCTCTTCAACAAAACGAATGGCATCATCCTATGTAATGTTTTTAAGTGCCTTTGCTTCTGCCCATTTGGTCATGTAGTCAATGGCGACCATGACGTATTGTAGATCACCTTTAGCTCTAGGGAATGGTCCCATAATGTCAATGCCCCAAACGGCAAATGGTATGGGTGATAGAATGGTTGTAGGTAGGGCTGGTGCTTTTCTGGACATATTGCTAAACAGCTGGCATTGGCGGCATCTTTTGGTGAAGTTTTTGCATTCCTTGTGCATTTTGGGCCAGTAATAGCCTTGTCTGAGTATTTTATGTGCCAATGCCTTTCCAGCCATGTGGTCGCCACAAATGCCTTCATGAACCTCCCTCATACAATATAAGGCTTCCTCCTCATCGACACATTTGAGTATGGGAGAGTCGAAACTTCTTTTATACAGGGTGCCTTCTTGTATAAAGTACTTTGTTGCTTGCGACTTGAGTACTTTTGCTTTTATGCTGTCGTCTGGCAGGACACCGCTTTCCAAGTAGCGTACGTAAGGAGTCATCCAGTTATCTACTGGCGGGTCTATTTCCATGATGTCCATTTTACTCACACTTGGAGCGGTTAGTTCTTCAAAGTATATTGTGTCCGCCTCTACTTTCTCCCCTTGAGTTAATTTAGACAACATGTCTGCCATTGTGTTATCTGCCCGATCTATCTGTTCGAGAGAGTATTCCTCAAAATGGGTCAGCAGCGTTTGCACCAATTCTTGATATTTGCTGAGGTTGCTGTCTTTGGTTGAATAATCCCCTGTTGTTTGACGAACCACCAGTTGTGAATCACTGTATATGATGATCTTTTTTACTTGTAAGTTCTTTGCTAATGCCAAACCGGCCAAGAGTGCCTCATATTCTGCCTGATTGCTTGTAGCTTTGAAGTTCAGTTGTATGGCTTGTCTGACTTGGAAACCGTCAGGGCTAGTAAGGATAAGGCCTGCCCCGCAGCGGGTGTTTGTGGAGGAACCGTCCACATATAGTTGCCAGTGGTTGGCCGTTGTTGCAACGGTTTCTGCGAAAGTTTCTTTTTCTACTGCCGAAAATGAGCATTCGACCACAAAGTCCGCCAATGCTTGTGCTTTGATGGCAGTTCTTGGTATGTATTTAAGATCGAATTGGCCAAGTTCAACGGCCCAGTTGATCAACCTGCCTGACAAATCTGGCTTGTGAAGTATTTTTCTCAGCGGTTGGTCCGTGATGATCCTGATTTGCCTGCCTTGGAAGTAATGTCTCAATTTTCTGCTTGCTACGACCAAGGCTAGAGCAAACTTTTGGACGTTTGGATAGCAGGTTTTGGCATCTTTGAGCACTTGGCTGACATAATAGACTGGTTTTTGCTCACCATTTTCCTCTTTAATGAGCACCGCCCCGACGGCTTTATCTGTTGCAGACAAGTATAGTGATAGCGGTTCTGAAGGAGCTGCGACCGCAAGTAATGGAGCAGAGGAGAGATAAGTCTTGAGATCTTTGAAAGCCCTCTGGCATTCGTCTGTCCATGATATTGTCTTGGTTTTTGTTGCTCCTTTCAATGTGTCAAAAAATGGAAGGCATCTGTCTACCAATTTAGCAATGAACCTTCTGAGGGCGGCTAGTCTTCCTTTTAATTTTTGTATGTCTTTCAACGTACTGGGCGGTTGCATGTCGATTATAGCCTTTATTTTTTCGGGGTTGGCCTCAATGTCCCTGTGAGATACCAAGAAACCAAGGAATTTGCCCACGTCAAGGGCGAATGCACATTTGTCCGGATTAAGTTTCACACTGTGTTTTCTGAGAGTGGAGAAGAATTCTTCTAAGTCTTGTAAGTGAGAAGCCGTTAAGAGAGATTTCACTATGAGATCATCTACATATACTTCCATGTTTCGGCCCAATTGCCCGGCAAAGATTTTATTCATGGTTTTTTGGAAGGTGGCTCCGGCGTTGATTAGTCCGAATGGGATGACTTTGTAACAATATACCCCCCTGTGTGTAATGAAAGCTATTTTTTCCCTGTCTTCTGGGGTCATTTTGATTTGATTGTAGCCTGAATAGGCATCCATTAAGCTGAGCATCAAATGACCAGCTGTTGCATCGATGAGTTGGTCTATTGAGGGAAGTGGATATGGATCTTTAGGACATGCTGCGTTTAAATCTGTGTAATCAACGCATATTCTCCATTTCCCATTGGCCTTTTTCACTAATACCACATTTGCAACCCATTTAGGGTAGGTGACTTCACAAATCAAGTCTGCATCCAGGAGTTTGTCAATCTCGATGTCAATTGCCTGCTGTCGTTCTGTCGCAAAATTCTTTCTTTTTTGTATTTTTGGAGCCTTGTCCGGGTCCACATTTAACTTGTGGATAGCTACTAATTCATCTAGACCCGGCATATCCTTTGGGCTCCATGCAAAGACGTCGGCATATTGTCTTTAAAGGTCTGTGAGACCGGCCTTAAAGATTGAGTCCAAACCCGCTCCTATACTCACGCTTTTGCTTGAGTCTTCGGGCAACATTTCTATTTTTTCTGTTTGTACAGCAGGGCTTATTGGTGGTTTCTCCTCTCGTTTGAGGCATTTCATGAGATTTGCGTCTATTCGAGGAGGGTCTTCTGTCAGCCGGTCGTGCCCGTCAATGAACTGTACTTCTTTCCTTTTTTTTATTTGCCCGCTGGTTTTCAGCGTGTCTTTATCTTTTTGCTTGTTTTCTTTTTTGTGCCCTTTCTCTGTTGACGTTGCTTGGCTCAGTTTTTCCCAGAGTAATTGCAATACCATAGCATCTCTTGGATGTTTCTGAATCCCCTTTGATTTCTCCGACCCCGTTTAGAGTGGGGAATTTGATCTTTAGATGGGGGGTAGATGTGACTGCTTTGAGCATGTTTAGGGTAGGCCTTCCTAAAATCATGTTATCGGAGGAGGCGGTGTTAATGACGTAGAATTTGATGATTCGACATACTTGCCTGGGGGATTCGCCAAAATAGACAGGAAGCCTGGCGATGCCCGCTATTGGAACGGCGTTGTGTCCGAAACCGTAAAGAGGTGTTACATCAAGACATGTTTCCAATTTTTCCCCGTCTAGCTTTAGTCTATCCCATGTGTGTTTGAAGCATATGTCGACTGAGGACCCGTTATCCACGAGGATCCTTTTTACTTCATTGTTGGCGACCCCCAATGATACAACTAATGCCTCTGTGTGATTTGGATTGATACCATCATAGTCCGCGTCTGTGAAGGTAATGATGTTTGGCGGACCTTCAGATATCGTATAGACAGTTTGTTCTTCTCTAGGCGGTGAGACATGTCCGCCAAAAATGGTATGTAAGATGTTTTTATTGTGTGCTTGAGAGGTGGATGGGCCAAGCACTTGTCTGGGTAAGTATTGAGATAAGTTGTCAGCCTTTACTTCCTTTTCTAGGAAATATTTAAGGGATAAG